>OX243905.1:15269600-16587000 GCA_945859665.1 Anorthoa munda | reverse complement strand
TGGCGCCAAAAAAGCAAATCTGCAGGTGGTCATGTCAATTGCGGCGTCAGTGGCGAGCAATAAGGTCTTCCACAGTGCAGGTGTATGGGCACTTGGGACACTCCAGCATGTATTTCATATTCTGCAAAATGAGATCCTAATACTCGTATATCCTGAGCTACAAGTAGGAATTCGGATAAAGCACGTCAAAATTTATAAAACAACAAATTTTCAAAACTCCCAGAAATCTTGCCAGGTAACCTTTTTTTTAATACTAAATGACTATCTACCATTGGGAAAAATCAATTATTTGTTTGTCACAGAATCTTGGATATTCCTTCTTTTGAAGATCATAACCTGTAGGTAACGATGATAACCTTAATGTGAGTGACGCTGATAATTAAGGTTGGGTTCAACAAGAATCTTAACAACATCCACGTTAAATCGAACAAGTAATTATAAAAATATGTTCCTGTTTTTGTTTCTTAGTTTTTTGTCACCGACTTCCGAAATTGAAGGTATACAACCGACTTCCAAAGAAAACACTCTTTGGAAGTCGGTTGTATTTTTTGTAAATTGATTTTTGTTTATCACTTTTTGGTTGTGGACATAATGAACAAGTTCTATAGTAAGGTACCTGTAATGTACAAAGTTATGCCAGAATAGATTACCCGAATAACATAAAACTTAAACATATTATAACATGGTGAAATGAGAGTGTACCGAGGTGAACTGTACACATCTGCGTACCCCTTTAGAGCGTACCAGAGTGATGTTATGAAATGGCGTAAACAATAAGCAGACAAGCGATTGCAGCAATCCCGAGAGATGTGCCGTTGTTTATTGAAGAGTTATGTTGTACGAGTATATCTCCGAATTTGTTCATCAGATCTTAACCAAATTTGAATGATACCACATGAGAAGCACAAGCTTTCAAATAAAAAAATCTTTAACATCGGTTCATCTAGTATAAAGTTTTCAGGAAAAACAAATACAAAAATACAGTCGAAGTAAGAACCTCTTCCTTTTTGAAATCAGTTATAAATAAAATAAAAATAGCTTTTATTTCCTGCAATCTGTTCACAATAGTTTTTATAAATTACGATCTTATTTACAGCTCAGCTCATCCCATTCTGGGTACCCTGCCCTGGCCTGGGGCCTGGGCACAGTACTGCATTCGCTCTCCTCAAAGTGACTGGTGACATCAGAGACTCAATGGAGGATACCAAGGTTACCGTTTTGGTACTTAGTGATTTCTCCAATGCCTTTAACGCCGTCAGTCATGATATTCTTCTATCTATCCTCTTACATCTAATGGTTTCTTCCGAGGCGCTGGAATGGTTATCTTCTTATATTCGGGGACGTCAGCAGTCGGTTCACGTCGACGAAAATTCGTCGAGTTGGCGTGATCTAGGTGCTGGTATTCCACAAGGCGGTATTCTTTTTCCATTGTTATTCTCTATCTTTATTAATTTTAATACTTTCTGTCTTCGGTGTTCGTATCATCTTTATGCCGATGATCTTCAACTGTATGCAGCTGCGCGGGCGGAAAGTTTATCGGACGCTATAGAAGATGTAAACCGAGACTTGCATGCCATTAAAATCTGATCTGATAGATTTGGGGTGGCTGTAATACCCTCGAAGTATCAGGCCATTGTAATAGGAAGCTCGCGCATGGTGGGTAGAGTGGTGGTTAGCTCTCTTCCTTATCTTAAAGTCAAAGTCAAATATATTTATTTCAACTAGGCCAATGAGCAGCACTTTTGAACGTCAAACATTATTAAATCTAGATTAAAAATGTACAAGTAATAAAAATTGTCTTTACCGTGCATTCGGAAAAGTAGCTTGTTATGGAGAAGAACGCACAAGAAACTCCATTCATCTTATTTTCGATGGTACCGTTATTCCCATTAGCCCTAGCGTAAAAGATCTCGGTTTGCATCTAGATTCGACGCTTGGCTAGCATAGTCAGTTACTAGTATCAGTCAAAGAGTCAACGGCACTTTGCGATACCTCTATTGTCTGAGGAACTTTTTGCCCGCAAAGAAGAAGACTATGCTTGTGCAAACTTTATTTTTATCCCATAATCGACTATGGTGACGTATACTACTTCGACCTGAGTGCGGTTCTGCTAGATAAGCTTGATAGGCTCCTCAATAACTGCATTCGGTTCATATTTAACTTAAGGAAATATGACCATGTGTCGAGCTACAGGTCTGAGCTCAAATGGATGCACATTCGCCAGAGAAGGTGTTTGCGCGTTCTAACTACGATGTTCTCCCTACTCAACTCTCCCACTCCACCTTCTTACTTTATGTCTCACTTTCAATAATTAACTTCTTCTCACGCTAGGAATCTGCGTTCTTCCAACAATCTGCTCTTACTCTGTCTTTCTCATACTACTGATTTTGTTCATTCTTCCTTTCTTATTCAGTCTATTCTTCTTTGGAACGCGCTTTCTCTTGAAATCAGGGCGGCCACCAGTCGGTATACTTTCAAGCGGAAATTGCAGTATTATTATCAGCGGGGGGAGAGGGTCATCTCGATAATTTATTACATTAATTCATAAAATATATATATTTTAGGTATGTATCATATAAAATAGGTATGTAGGTGTATTTTAAGCAATTTAAAATTATATTTTTTTGTTAAATTTGTTGTTGCCACGATTTAAACAATGCACCTGCCATATTTTCTCTTCACCGCCCTTGGTTGACTGGTAGAGAATGCCTAAGGCATTAAGTCCGCTACTGTACCTTTGAGCATAAAGTTTACATAAGTAAATCATTATACCTACTGACAATTAAAGGTATATTTCCACTATACTGCCGATATTTACACATTCTAAGCCATTGCTTGGCTCAAGGCGTCCTACCCTACCTACCCAACAAATAAAATCAAACAAAAACTAATACAAGATTATAAGTTTCTAATGTGTTACCGAACATTGCTCTAACTAAAACATTCACAACAGCTTTCATAGTTTATTAATTTCAGTAATCTTACCTAATTAGTTTGGTTTAAATAATGTACGGAACCAGGGTGCAGGGTGCAGGGGAACTCTTACTTAGCCATTTTTTCCCCTCCGACGCTGTAAGGTTATCTACTTTTTTTAAAACGTTAATCCCCTATAATCCAAACAACTAATTAAAGAGAACTTTTATAACAATAATTATGTTTATCACTTGAACCTCAGACCTGAATAAAAATACTGTGATAAAACGTATTAACATAGTATATAAGGTGGGAACTGATTTTACTTACACAGTTTTACTTACACATTCACCAATTGTTGTGGCTGCAATGGGCAAGGCGCGTATCGTTACAACAATGTTTTCTAAAACGTTGTCAGTTTTACTTGTAGTGTATCTGTTCTCGGATCTATCACGTGAGTATCAAGTTTTTGAAACTTTTTAATTAAATTAGTGAATCAAAACTAACATCTATTATTTTCAAACTGCCTCTACCTTACGTCTGTTAAATAAATAAATAAGATTACTAAAGTTCATAATCTATTAAATCTGTTGTGATTGTTTTCGCTTGTGCAATGTTCGGTAATACTGCTCTAACGAAAACATAAACTGGATCGTGGGATAAATTTGCCGATGGAAAACTATTGTCCGTATAGAACGACATAAATCGCGGTCGGTTCACCAAATGCAAATAATATGATGAGATAATATTATGTTTTACAACTTACAAAACGGTTTTCGGTTTTTTTATGCTATATAACTTCTTGTTCGGCTTCTTGCCAAAACTTGCGGCTTCACCGTTTTAAAAGCAGTGGTGAGTGAGGCGAGCACACGCCTCTAATAATCATTTATTTTGTATTTTATAGATGGGCAAAGGAATAAAAAGTATTTCCGGAAAGACTACAGTTATATAGAAGCATCGCAGGGTTTCTACAAGATGCACACGATACCAAAGAATTTCGCTGATGCGAAGCAAATGTGTTCTCTGGAAGGAGCCAGTTTGTTCTACCCAGAAAACAGTAATGAAAAAAACGCTGTGAAATCATTCTGGGAGAAAACCCAGCCGAAGATATTATGGGCATATGCGGGTATATCTGCTTTAAAATCCAAAGGTGTATATGAAACCATTGACAGTATGTATGAAGTTTTTTTTTGCTTTTATAGGAATAAGAATACTTTATTAAAAAGTAAGAACGTTCTCATTATGTGCACTAGTATAATATTTAAAACAATGGTATAAATAGTGCTTATTACTTATAAGCACTATAACTATAACTAAAATAACCCCAAATAAACGTTTCAACTTTAATCCATTAAGTATTCGTAAAATCTACATACGTAAAAAAAACCTTTTCCTCCCTTAAGTACTTCTTCCAAGCATCTAAAATTTGTATGTTAAACGCCATAATTATCAGTCAATTTCGTATACCTTTTAAATACAATACATTTTCTAGATAATCTAGTCTCGGAGGTGTACAGCAACTGGCAGGCAGGTGAACCAAACGACTGGCTCGGTATAGAAGACTGCGTGTGGCTGAACAGAGAAACAGGCACCTACTACGATATGCGATGTGATGAAAAGAAACCATTCATTTGCAAGAAGAGTCTCCGGTCACTACAGTGGGACTATAACTGCAATATGTCCAATTTAGGTAGGTTTTAATATGTGTAAGCGGACACACTAACTAATATGACTTCGTAATAAGAGTGTACTTTTGTAAGTTTATGAATATTTTGCCTCCTGTTTTATACAAAGAGAACACCACCAGAGACCCAGAGAAATGCCACGGAAACTTAAAAATATCGAAATTAAAGAGAGATGTACCTCATTGTAAATAGACAAGTCCTGGTGGACTCATTAATGAAGAGGTGAAACTATTGCAGTTATAAACTCGAGGTTGATTGTGTTGTTCCAGTATTGGAAAAAAGGCCGTCATTTTGTATTTACTGAACCGAAAACATAGTAATAGTAGTACTATGAATCAATATAATATAAATTATTTCCTTTTATTAGATTACACTTTCAATAAGGGTATTGGGAAATGCTACAAATTCCACACAACTCCACTAAACTGGATCGAGGCATATGCTGTATGCAGCGCTGAACAATCCTATCTGGCAGTGATCACCACCAGGACGGAGGCAGATTATCTTGCGATGCTAACGGAGTCCGCACCGGAACAAAGGGCCATAGCGGACTACCTAAGAGGAATATATCATGTGGGCTTTCAAAACAGGATTAACGAAGGCTGGCAGACGGTTAAAGGTACGTGGGAGTATTTACGTATGTACTATCTAAGGCAACTCCGATCTCTCTCGAATACCAGTAATTACATTAATTTTGCTTGTGGTTTGAATGTTATTTTGTTTTCTAGGTACTCCAATGAACGATTCGGCAGCCTGGTGGGGTAACTTCCAACCTGAAACAGACGATCGTGAGCAGTGCGGCGCAATGTTCTTCAACGGACTTCTGACGCATATCAACTGTGATATGAGAAGCTTCTTTATTTGTGAACACGAGGGAGTCAGTGTGAGCTCGGTGGATGAGGAAAATTATAAGTAGCTGATGTGAGGAATCAAAAATATAGTTTATCAATACTACCTTTCTTAGAATCGTATTTTTTTAACTTTCACGTCAATAAAATATTTCTGCATTTTATCTCATAATTATTATTTTTTTGTCATAAACTAAAATAAAACAAAATAAAATAAAAGCTGACTTTATTTTTACCCGACTGCGCGATGCAAAGGAGGGTTATGTGTTTAGAAATGAATTTAAGTATGTTTGTTTCTATGTGGCGTTCTAGCAACCGAACGCGTGGGCCGATTTTGATGATTTTTACGTCAATCGATTTGTCTTATCTTGCAAATGTCACTAAACACGTGACAGTCTTCAAAATTCACCATAGTGACCACTAGACGCCAAATCGTCAAAATGAAAAAAATAACAATAATAAGGGTTAGTAAGGGTTAATAATAAGGGTTCCGAAAGAAGCTATTACGGTTCATGAGATCGGATCGCGGAGTCTTAGTACTAGGGTCCCGTTTTTACCCTTGGGGTATGGAACCCTAAAAACGACGAACTATACCAAATGAGGTATCGTTGAATAGGAATTTAAAAATCATCTTTATTTATTTATTTACATACATACATAAACTCACGCCTTTTTCCCATGGGGGTAGGCAGAAACTACATAACGCCACCTGCTACGATCCTTACATATAATTTATTTATTTTATAATTAATGTACACAAACAGTAAAATACATAAAGACAGCACATCAAGACAATAGAGTACAAGGGCACTGCTTATTTCTTAAGAAATTTCTGCCAGCAGACCCGCGAAAAGGAAAAATGAAAAAGAAATGTAGACAATAGCGTGTGAGAATAGGAAAATAAGAAAATTGAACGACTTAAACTAAGATTTAAAAATTAGCGCACCTACATAATTAGTGTAATGGTGGATATATACAAATATAAATACATAATTTAAAAATATATAGGTACTTACGTATAATATATATATATAGACATAATAATATAATAATAAATAAAAAAGCCTTTTATTCGGACAAAAGATATACAATTATGTTTCTTAAACTACTGCACTGTTATAAATATAAATTTTACATAATTAAAATTATTCGCGTATGTGGTGCTTTTTTACTTTCTGTAAGTACGTTTTCCAGTTGGCAAAGGCCTCCTCCAACCTACTCCATTCTGATCTCTCTCTGGCCACTCTATTCCATGTTATGCCTGCAACCTGCCTGATACCATCGTCCCATCTTTTTTGTTGTCTACCTCTTTTCCTTTTACCTTGCCTTGGGTACCATTGTGTAATTATTTTGTGTCCCGACAACTTCCATTTAAGCCTTTTTATTTTTAGGGTTACGTCCTGTATCTTAGTCTTTTTCCTAATGTTGGTGTTTCTTATTCTATCGCACCTCCTTACTCCCAGCATGCTTCTATCCATTGCTCGTTGGCAAATGGCAATTCTATTGGTTGTGTTTTTTGTTAAGGCCCATGTTTGGCTTCCATACATTAAGATTGGTAGAATGCAGACATTGAATAATTTGCTCTTTGTTGCTATATGTAGGTTTTTGTCTTTCATTACTTCCCTCAGGCCCCAATACCTCTTCCAACTGTTTGCAATCCTTCTTTCGATTTCTTTGTGTACGTTATCTTTAGGTGATATTAGCTGTCCGAGGTATATATATTCTTCAACATAGATAATTTTTGACTCGGTTACAGTTATGCTACTTTTGTTTCCATTGGTCATTACTTTTGTTTTTTCGGGATTTAATTTAAGTCCCACTTTTTCACTCTCAGATGCTAATTCGTTTAACATTATATTTAGGTCTCCTGGCGTTGTTGCGAATAACACAATATTATCGGCAAATCTTAAGTGTGTTAGTGTGCGGCCGTCGATATTTAAACCCAGATTTTCCCATTTAAAGCTTCAGAAGATCATTTCCAAAACCGCGGAGAAAAGTTTTGGAGAGAGAGGATCTCCTTGTCTTACTCCTTTTTCTATCTTAAATGAATCTCCTTTCTTTTCTAAGTAAATGCATGCCGAGCTGTTTTTGTATACATTTCTAATCATTCTTATATATTTTTGTTCTATCCCTTGTTCTCTTAACGCCTCCCAGATAATTGTATGTATTAACGAGTCGAATGCCTTGCTATAATCGACAAATGCTAGATAGTATATGAGTTGATATTCCGCATATTTCTCGATGATTTGCCTAACTGCATGGATATGATCTAGTACTGAGTAGTCTCTTCTAAAACCTGCCTGGTCTATTGGCTGCTGTTCCCCGAGTTTTCCTTCCATTCGCTTGAGTAAGATCTTTGCAAATATTTTATACAGGTTGGACATCAAACTTATGGGCCGGTAGTTTCCGATATCGTACTGATCATCTTTTTTGTACAGAAGGATTATATTAGATTTAGTCCATTGCTGTGGAATCGTTTCTGTGTTGATGATATCATTGAAGATTTCTTTGAGAATAGGTGTTATTGTATGTTTCGCTTGTTTCAGTACTTCGTTGCTTATTCCGTCGGGTCCTGGAGCTTTATCGTCTCTCTGGGTTTCTATAGCGAATTCTATTTCTTCTTGCATCATGCTGGGTACGGATGACATTTCTAACAATTCAATTTATTTCTCCACTCTGTTACTTTCGTATAGTTTCTTGTAGTATGATGTAGCAATTCTCAATATGCCTTGCCTTTGATTCTCCTTCAATCTATTACTATCTTTCATCTGTACAATCCAGTCCTTTTTGTTCGTTAACTCCTTATTTGCCTTTTTTATTCCTCCTGTCTGTAAAATGTGCCTCTCTATTGTTTCCATTCTTCTCTGAGTTCTATCTTTTCTAATACTTTCTTTTATTTCTTTGCTGAATTTTGCTATTTGCTTACGACTGTCTTTAGTATTTTTTCCATTGATTAGTTTAGCTCTTTGATTAAGAAGGTTAATGGTTTTGTTAGTCATCCACTTGTTAGATAGGTCTTTGATATTAGTTCCTTGCTGAATAGATTTTTTGATTGTTCCTTCTAACCAGTTGTATTTTTCTTGCACCTCCATGTTTGTTGTCTCTTTATTGTAATACATAAGTTTTGTCGTTATAGAATTGGCTATTTGGGCGGTTTGGTATTTGGTAGGTTTTGTGTTCGTCATATTATTTCTTGGCCTTGGGTTTTTTGGTGGGGTTGTCATCAGTTCGGCTCGAATCATTCGATGGTTGGTATTGAAGTTGAAATTGCTTATGACTTTCATGTTTGAGAAGTATCTGCTTTTACTAGTCATTATGAAATCTATTTCGTTTTTTGTTTTCCCGTCTGGTGATATCCAGGTCCACATCTTACTTTCTTTCTTCTTGAACATTGTGTTTAAGACTCTCAAGCCATTCTCCTGTGCAAAGTTTACAAGTTTCTTTCCGTTTCTGCTTCTGGTCTTTCTTCCATATATAAATGGTCCCAGGACTGTGTCTTCTTCAGGTTGTCGTTCTCCAATTTGGCCATTAAAGTCTCCTATCACAACAAGGTTTTAGTGGGCATGGTCATGGATTGTTTTATTTAGCTCTAGGTAGAATGAGTCTATTGATTCTGTATCAGATTGTTCTGTAGGCGAGTATACTTGTATGATGGACCATGAATCGTTGTACCCTGGTATCTTGAGATTCATCACTGCTATGCGCTCTGATACTCCTATAAAGCTCTCCACATAATTTGTGAGGTGTTTTTTGATGATAAAACCAACCCCATGATGACCTGGGGTCGTTCCTATATGGTATAGAAGGAAGTCTGGATGGGAAATAATTCTTTCGCCCATTCGCCTTACTTCACTCAGGCCGACGATGTCCCATTTAATCTGTTCTAACGCATATGTTAATTCTGTAAGGTTTTCATCGTTTTTCAGTGTAAGTACATTGAGGGCTGCAACATAAATTTTTGATGTTCTGTGATTGTTTTCGCAATTTCCTTTCTGTGTTGTTGGAGGGTTGTGGTCTCGATCTCCCACGAGGACCAGTCGGCTTGGGGGAGATTGTGTTATTTGTCTTGTTTGGTTTTCGTATTTTGTTTATATAGACATACACATATATAAATAAAGTCAGTCTTGAGAGGATAGATAATGCTCTTTTAAACGTTTTTTGAATAGTGAGATAGTATTTAAATCTCTGATGCTAGGCGGAAATGAGTTCCACAATCTTACAGCATGGACAGATAAGGAATAGGAATAATAACTTGTATTATGTGGAAGGGATTTAAGGAGAGATTTGAGATGTGATCTGCATAGTGCGTCTCTGGGGCAAGCGTAAGAGAATCGCTCACGCAGGTAGGAAGGATAAGATGGGTTATGCAAGATGTTGAACAGGAGACATAAAATCTGAGTGTTCCTACGAAGACGGATTGGGAGCCACTTGAGTTCCTTGCGAAGATGAGAAACATGATCATACTTACGTAGACCAAAAACAAAGTAAATACACAAGTTTTGCAAGCGCTCAAGCTTGTTTAATAGCTCCTCTGTGGCATCCAGGTAGCAGGCGTCGGCATAATCTATAATCGGCTGAATAAGTGTTTGCGCTAAAGATATTTTTGTCGTTAAGGGCAAGATACTCTGAAGGCACTTCAGCGAATGGAAAGAGAAATGTACCTTACGACTGACCTCGTTGACCTGAGCACGCCATGAAAGATTAGAGTCTATGATTACCCCCAAATCTTTTGCCGTTTCGGTATAATCAATTCGAACACCGTCGAGGTATAAAGGCATCAGGGAAGTGACGTCAGCCGCATTGCGAACGAATTTGCTGCCTATGACCATGGCCTGAGATTTGCTAGGGTTTATTTGCAAACCAAATGACTTAGCCCATAAGCTGATACTTGCCAGGTCCTGGATCATTGCCGCAATAGCCGAACCAGCGTCATTTATAGAGAAATGTCGATACAGCTACCAGTCATCCGCGTAAAGATGGAAACTAGAAGAGATTACTCTGGTAACAAAGTTAATGAAGATTGAGAAAAGGAGAGGTGATAGTACGCTACCCTGAGGAACGTACCCTCAGTAAGGCTACACCAATCAGAGAATGACTCATCAAGGCGAACACGCTGAGAGCGTCCTCGAAGATAAGAGTTGAACCAAGCTAAAGCGGAAGAAGAGAAAATGATAGATTTAAGAATACCTAGCAAGATGTCGAAATCCACAGATTTGAAGGCGCTACTAAAGTCAAGCAATACAAGCACCGACTTATGTTCTTTTCATAATTTTTCATTTTAAATATCAGTTTAAGATGTAATATAATGATTTAAATTTTGTTAATAACCATTCTCCATTTGGAAACAACAATTTTTCTTCTCTTGATTTTAAATTAATTAAAAAATAGAAATAGATAATAATTTTATATTTTAATGACACATATTATTAGTTAATTGTCTCTACCTGCCGGTGAAGTGTTATTAGTTCAAAAACACAACATTTATTATTATATATTTATACATTTAAATTTGAACATCAAGAAAGCAATCAACCGCAAAATCACTGAAATGAGCATTCTGTTTGGTGAGAGAATGTCTGCATTTGAGAAGGAATTGCAGAAGACTCCATCCACCACAGCAATCACCACCTCAACTTTGGCAGCGGAGTTTGCCTCTTTCCGGACATTTGTTGTTCAGGCGCTTGGTGCTCTGCAGAAGCAGGTTGCCATGTTGGGGCAGAACCTGGATAACACAGAGATGCGTGGGCGGCGAAAAATGCTTCTATTGCACTGAGTCTCTGAGGGGCAGGACGAGGTGACTGCACAAGTGGTGGCTCGTATTGTCAAACAACATCTCGATATTGACTTGACTACTTCTGGCATCAAGAGGTGTCACAGAATGGGACGCAGTACATCTCACAAACCCCGACCAATCCTGTTCAAACTGCATGATAAGGCACTGCGGGATAAAATCTGGTTCGGCAAAACTAAGCTGAAGGGGTCTGGTGTCACGGTGTCGGAGTTCCTCACGAAGACCCGACACAACATCTTCATGGCAGCGCGGGACAGATTTGGTGTGACCCAGTGCTGGACGTCGGAGGGCACTGTATTGGTACTGGATTCGAAGGGCGTTCGGCATCGAGTCACTTCCTCTGCCGACCTCAATGGGATCGCGCAGCAATCTGAACTGATGACCGCCCAGCCGGAGCAGGTCTCTGGACAGCCGGAGCCGGGCGTCGCGCAGCCGGTCGCAATGGGAAAGGTCGCCGCTTCAAAATCCAAGCGCACTGTGGCCAGGAAGTAAAGTCCTTCGATGTTGTTCTTGGTGGTCCAGGTATTTATTGTGTTTTTCCGTAGGAACTGATTTGTTATGTTTCCTTTAGTTCGCACCTACTCTTATTTAATTTCTCGTTTTAACACACCGTACAGTTTTTGTAATTTGATTTCATTTCGTCAACACAGCACATCAATGTCATGTCATGTCAATGTCACAAACTGTCAATGTCAATTCATGTTTGCGTTCCATTCCACTGCATTGACAAATGTCATTCTTATACATTAAATTTAATATCGTTCTGTTACACGGTCCTAATTTTAATTTGCTTTGTTATTAAACTTGTTATATTATTCTATATGCCTGGACTACAGAATTTAATTATGTGTTTTGTTATTTTTGCTTTTCTCTCATGTTAAGTACAACCGGCAGGTGGACGGAAATTTATTAGCCGCGTAGTTTTTTATTGTTTTGTTATTGATATTTATTTTATATATTTTATATTTATGCTCAGTCCTAGCAGTGACACTGATGCTCCTTCCTTAGCCGACACTCTAGTTTCACTTTTTTCCGATGTCTCTAGGAACTTTAATGTAGTCCACATAAATGCCCAGAGTATTCCGGCCCACTTCCCTGATATGCTGGCAAGTTTTGACTGTAAGAATATTCATGCGATTCTTATTTCCGAATCATGGTTAAAACCTTGTCTTCCCTCTTCCTCCTACTCCCTACCTGGATTTCAACTTATCAGGAATGATCGCGCGGTCGGTGGTGGTGGTGGGGTGGCCATATATCTTCGTAATTATATTCCTTTTTCCATTGTTAACATGTCCACACAGCCACCCCCACCGAACGCTGGTGAACATCTTTTCTTGGAAGTTGAATTACATCATACTAAGATTCTCCTAGGGGTCTACTACTGTCCTTCTCTTCGGATTAATTTCTTCTCTTCTTTCGAACGTATTTTAGAACTTTTAATCCCCTCTTACAGTCACAGTATCATAATGGGCGACTTCAATACATGTTTACTTAAAAAAGATTCCCGCTCTTCTTCTCTTCGCCATATTGTTGAATCTACCAATCTTTCTATCCTTGATCTTGGTGCCACTCACCATTTTCCTAACTCTGTCCCCTCGCTTCTTGATCTTATTATTGTTTCTTCTTTTGATCACGTCGCTAAACATGGTCAATGTTCTGCCGACGCATTTTCCTATCATGATCTAATTTACACTTCCTATAAAATTCGACCACCCAAGCATAAGTTCAAAACACTTCTGCTTCGCAATTTTGATGGCATGGACGTTGATCGTCTGCAAGAGGATGCCAGTAACATTGACTGGACTCCGCTGGTCGCATCCTCGTCCGTCGACGAACAAGTTGATATCTTGACGTCTACCCTCATTCAACTTTACGACACACATGCACCTATTCGAGCTGTACGAGTTAAGCATCTTCCAGCGCCATGGTTAACTAATGAAATTAAAGTTTTACTTGGCAAAAAGGCAGCTGCGAAGTTTAAGTATAAAATTCGGCCCAACGACGTCAACAGGGAGAAATACGTCTCTATAAGGAACCAATGCAGCAAGGTGTGTAGGAACGCACAACGCCAACATATCCATAATTCTGTTCAAAACGGTGATCCAGCCAAGGTCTGGAAATTTCTGAAATCATTAGGTATCGGAAAAAAGTCTCATGACACGGTTCCTAAAGACTTGGACTTCAACTTACTTAATAGTCATTTTTCTACTTCGCCCATATTGGATAGGGCCACTAAAGCTACTACGCTTAGTTATCTTTCAAATCTTCCGATACCTGATTATTCTCCTTTTGTCTTAAGTCAATTCACTGCCTGTGATGTTAAAAACAGTATTTTATCGATTACATCCAACGCTGTTGGCAGTGACTGTGTCAGCCGTAAGATGATCATCCCCATCCTTGATAACATTATCCCTGTCATACTTTATATCCTCAATTTCTCTATTTCCAGTGGTGTCTTCCCACAATCCTGGAAAGATGCCCAAATTATTCCTTTACCCAAAAAATCTCATCCTGCATCTTTTTCTGACTATCGTCCCATTTCTATTCTTCCTTTCCTATCCAAAGTCCTTGAAAAACTTGTCCACCATCAACTCAGCACGTTCCTTACCAAACACAATCTGCTAAATCCTTTCCAATCTGGTTTTCGACACGGACACAGCACTACCTCAGCACTTGTACACATTACGGACGATATCAGGTCAGGCATGGAAGTGGGAAAGTTAACGGTACTTGCTCTGCTTGATTTTAGCAATGCCTTCAATACCGTTGACTTCGACATTTTGCTTGGCGTCCTAAGCTCTTTTAACATATCTCCTCCGGTAATTGACTGGTTTCATAGTTACCTGTTTGGCCGCCGGCAGCGTATTTGCACTGATGAATATTTTTCTTCTTGGTGTCACACCTCTGCCGGTGTGCCGCAGGGTGGCGTTTTATCTCCTCTTCTCTTCGCACTCTTTATTAATGCTATCAAATCAAATCAAATCAAATCAAATGTTTTTTATTTCACATAGGCCTACATGGGCACTTATAAAACGTCGACAAAAGGTGCACGGTTCGGGTTAGTCGTTTCCTGTGGAGAAGAACCGGCAAGAAACTCCACGGTTACTCTTTTAAAAAAATTGGTTTATTTTTACAATATTCCCACGTTACAGTATTAGTGCTTAGATATGGGGGGACAACGTAGGCCCGACAATAAGTCGTAAGAAACTAAAAAAAATTGTATAAACGAGAGAGTTAACAAATGTTAACGAGCGTCTAGAAATCTAGAAGGCCTACAATGTTCACACATTCAAAAACAATCAGTAAAAGAATCTATACAAAGGAAAAAATAAATAAAAATATATAACAAGACTAAATTTAACATGTGGCACAAATGTTGTTATCAGTGCTGTAACTATTCATAGCAAAGGGCTATAAAGATTATTGAAAACATTGTAAAAAGTCTAACTAAAAGAAAGAAAAAAAGTAAAAATGAGATTGAGAATAGTTAGAGACATCCACATATTTGTGCCGTTTATGAGTTACCAGGGAAGCAGCATGCGCAGGAGCTAAAATTTTTATCTTCAACGTAGTCCTTGATTTTGTAATATGCTTTTTTAATAAGGACACGTTTGATGTAGTTTTTGAACTTTCCATCGGTCAATTCTATAACTGGCTTTGGCAACTTGTTATAAAAGCGTATACTGTTTATAAGAAAAGACTTGCTAGTTTTCGTTAATCTGAATTTGGGTATTACAACTTCATGCTTACTGCGTGTATTTAAATTATGAAAATCGCTTCTAGTTTTGAAAAGCCCTCGATTTTTGCGGACATACAAAATACATTCCAATATATAAAGAGAAGGTAGAGTCAGTATATCGATCTCTTTAAATTTTTCTCTGAGGGACTCTCGTGGACTCATTTTATAGATTGCGCGGACTGCCCTCTTTTGTAAGATGAAAATTAAGTCAACGTCTGCTGCTGATCCCCACAGCAGAATGCCATAAGACATAATACTGTGGAAATAAGCATAGTATACTAACCTTGCTGTGGCTACATCGGTTAACTGCCTTATTTTCCTTACTGCATATGCAGCTGAACTTAACCACTTTATCACTTTATCACTCATCGACTATCTTCTTTCTACCACCTGTATGCTGATGATCTCCAAATTTATACCCAAGCCCCTCTTGGAGAATTACCTAATGCCATTGAGACGATTAATATAGATCTGGCTCGAATAGGTGACTGGAGTGCTGAGTTTGGGCTGAAGATTAATCCAACGAAGACTCAGGTGACTGTCATTGGTAGTTCCCGGACTGTTTCTAAGATTGATTGGTCGACGCTTCCCCAGGTTTCTTTCAACAACACCATTATTCCTATTGCTAACACTGTGAAGAACTTGGGGATTTACATCGACAGCACTCTTGCCTGGACCAAACAACTGCAGGAAGTCAGTCGTAAACTGTTTGCTTCTGCGGGCTCCCTGAGACGTCTTCGAAATTTTCTTCCCATCGCCACTAAAATTGCGATCGCACAATCTCTTCTTCTCCCTATCCTGGACTATGCTGATACCAGCTATCTTGATCTCACCCAAGACCAATTGGATAAGCTTGAGCGACTTCAAAATCTCTGTATTAGATTTATATTTGGCTTGCGCAAATATGATCACGTTTCTGAATTTCGTACTAAGCTCAAATGGCTTCCTATTCGCCTTCGCCGGAATGCCCACATACTCTCTTTGCTTTATAATGTGCTCTTTAATCCTTTTACTCCTTTTTAGGGTTCCGTACCCAAAGGGCAAAAACGGGACCCTATTACTGAGACTTCGCTGTCCGTCTGTCTGTCTGTCTGTCTGTCTGTCTGTCTGTCACCAGGCTGTATCTAATGAACCGTGATAGTTAGACAGTTGAAATTTTCACAGATGATGTATTCCTGTTGCCGCTATAACAACAAATACTAAAAACAGTATAAAATTTATATTTAAGGGGGGCTCCCATACAACAAACGTGATATTTTTGCCGTTTTTTGCTCGATATTAATAACGGCAACAGGTAGACGCTTGAAATATTCACAGAATATTTGGTTGTATATTCTCTTCAAAAAATAATAATTATTAAATTAATATAAAATAAATTAAGTATAAATATAAATTAAGCATAAATTTTTTTGCAGTGTTTTGCGATAATGGTACGGAACCCTTCGTGTGCGAGTCCGACTCGCACTTGGCCGGTTTTTATCTTAAAGAACGTTTTCAGTTCCTCTGTGACACCCATTCTAGGTCCTTGAGATCATCGGAGAATTTAAAATTGACTGTTCGTATGCATTCCACTTCCTTCTTTGACAAATCTTTTACGATTCAAGCAGTTCGATTGTGGAATGTATTACCTATAGAAAAAAGACGCGCACAAACACTGCCAACATTTAAGAAAATGGTAAAGGAGCATTACCTTTCACTATAATTTTTTAGTCTTTTCCTTTCCCTGTCATATATTCAATATTTATTAGTATATTAGATATGTAGTATAGTATGTATGTATTTTATGTTTTTATGTATAAGTAAGTTATATTATTTATGATATATTGTACACTGACTGCCCTTAATTCTTCTCCTATCGTTCAGTCCATCCAAAGGTTGTCTGTAAGAGATTGCCCTGTGCGATAAGACCGCCCATTGTACACTTTGTTTGAAAATGTTTGTCCTTTATGTTTTTATTTTGTGGTGTACAATAAAGTTTATAATAATAATAATAATAAAATCTGTGGCCTGACCTGTCAAGTGTGACATGAAAAATTTTATCTCTAAATTTTCCTTTATAAACTAATATATTAATACAATAGAAAAATACAATAGAACAATGTCCAAACACACCAATAAAATGAAAAACCAAGAAAATAAAAGAAAATTACAATAGTAACGATGTAATCCAATCAAAACTTCAACATGAAAAATTACTTGCCAACCAAAGATGAATAAAAAATGTTCACGAGAAGCCAGGCCCGAGACAAAAACACACGCCCAACATCTTCGGGTTCGTCGCTCAGCTCCGCCTCGCAGCCGCCGGGACCATCTACAATCGTGAGTCAAGCGATCCCGGACGCTGCAGTTGCGTCGAGCTCGAGCGACGAATACTTCTCTCCGCCGACGACACCACCACCTGCGCGTCGACGGGGAGGACGCCGGCCGCCGGACAGCTTGGGACCTCGAGGCCCATCGGCCTCTGACAGGGTCCCCGCTCCCGGTGGAAGTGTGCAGCGCCAGCGATGGACGCAATCGATCAACGAAAACGTCATGCGCGCATACTTTGGGGCTACAGAGGGGGGAATTAACCTGACTGCGTACCGTGGTCGGATGCTCTCTCTGTTTCAGGTGCTTGAGCCAGCTGTCAACGTTTCGGCCCAACGTCTGTCGGATCAGGTGCGGGTCATCCAACGTAACCGTATGTTGGATGATGCCGTACTTGATAGACTGCGCAATGAATCACGGAATAGCCGTGTCTCGCCTGCCTTACCACCGGCCGCGGTGCAACTGCAACCCAGTGCTTCACCGCGACCCGATCATGATGGTGAGGATGACGACGACAGGGCTATATCTGTGAGTACCCAATGCAATGTACGTTTAAGGAGTGCTTTGGAATGTGCATTCAGCGAGTATCGCTCCACACCGCCTGAGCTTAGACCTCGACTACCTCGTCTGCCCATGCATAAGAAAAATAGGGCGCTGGTGTGTGCTCTTGATTCGCAGCTATCAAATGTTTTTGATAGCAGCAAAGACCTTGCCGATACCCACTCAATACTGTACTGTGCGGCTGCTGCGGCATGTCGTGTAGCTAACGTCAAATTCCCAAAAAGTGACAGAACTACACGACCAGCTGTACCAGCCTGGCAGTCCAGGATTGAGCGTCGTATCGGTGAGGCTAGAGCACTCATCGGCAAGCTTATCTGCTTCAGGGATGGCAACACTCGCCCTAGAGTGATGCGCTTTGTGAGGCGGGCTTTCTCGGGGACTGATATCAGTTCTCGAGATTATCTGTCCCGCGTCACAGAGCGTATCGACTTCCTGAAACAGAAGATCTATGCATGGGCAAACCGTATTCGTCGGTACAAGCGGCGAGTGGAGCGATACACGCAGAATCGTACGTTCCAGAACAACGAAAGGTGGGTTTATAGGGATTGGGAGCAACCGAACCAAGGTGTGACTGATACACGCCTACCAGATGATAACGCCATGTATTCGTTCTGGCGCAATATCTGGTCGGTGCCTGTCAGTCACACCGAGGGTGATTGGACTCGGGATGTCGAACAAGCGTGCGATCCGATACCACAAATGGGGGCAATTACCATCAGCCCCCAAGATGTAGCTCGTGCAGTCCGTCCGTTGCCTAATTGGAAATCGCCAGGGCCGGACGGACTGCACAACTTTTGGATAAAATGGTTCCAAAGGTCGCACGCTCGTTTGGCAAATCAGTTCCAGTCTGCCTTAGAGTCAGGATCGCTGCCCCAGTTCCTAACTACAGGAATAACCCACTTGCTCCACAAATCAGGTAGTACTGCGGAACCTAAAAATTATAGACCGATAACATGTTTACCGACGGTCTATAAAGTTTTTACATCCATTCTGAGAGCTAAAATTAATCAACATATTGATACGAATTCAATCATGTCTGCTTCTCAGAATGGATGTAGGAACGGGTCCCGCGGTACTAAGGAGCTGCTCCTTATAGACATTGCTATTAGCCAGCAGGTTCGCCGTTCCCAAAGGGATCTGGTGACATGTTGGATAGACTACAAGAAGGCCTATGACTCAGTGCCACATACATGGCTCATGAGGGTGCTGGAGTTGTATAAAATTGATGCAACTCTGCGCACCTTCCTGATGTCGTGTATGAGGCAGTGGAGGACGGTACTTCGCTATCCAGGATGTCGACAGATTCAAGAGGACAGCGAACCTATAAGGATCGAGCGTGGAATATTTCAGGGCGATAGTCTGAGTCCACTGTGGTTTTGTTTAGCCCTGAACCCTCTTAGTACACTGCTGGAGGGTTCGGGCCTGGGCTATCGGTTGAGAAGAGGAGGTCAGGTCATATGTCACCTCCTTTACATGGATGATCTCAAGCTCTTTGCCCCCAACAACTTGCAACTGATGAAGCTACTGAAGGTTACAGAAACCTTTAGTGACGCCATCAGGATGGAATTTGGTGTGGACAAATGTGCTGTCATGCATGTAAAGCGAGGGGAGATTATGGAATCCGTGGGAATACAACTCTCGAATTCCATACACCTTCGATCCCTTTCCTCAACCGAAACTTACAAGTATTTGGGTATGTCGGAAGCATTAGGCATCAATGTAACTGACGTGAAACAGTCGTTGAAGGAACGCTTCTTTGGCCGCCTGAAAAAAGTACTAAATAGTCTTTTATCAGGCGGGAACAAGGTGCGCGCCTTCAACGGCTGGGTCATGCCGGTCTTGATGTATTCTTTCGGCATACTCAAATGGACTCAGACAGAACTTGACGCCCTGGATAGGAGAGTCCGCACATTGCTTACCGCAAATCGTATGCATCACCCACGGTCATCGGTTATGAGACTGTATATCCCTCGGAAGTGCGGGGGTCGTGGCTTTTTAAATGCTAAGACCCTGCACAACCGCGAGGTATGCAGTCTTAGGGAATATTTCCAGGCAGCTGACGTGGGTATGCATCGAGATGTGGTAGCGGTGGATAAGGGCCTTACCCCGCTCTCCTTGGCTAACGAGAACTGGCGCAAACCTATAGTATTAGATACTAATGACCGCAGGGAGGTATGGCAGAGCAAGGAGCTTCACGGACGCTTCTACCGGGTCCTACATGGGCCTGATGTAGATCTTTTAGCGTCCGTGGCCTGGCTGCGATTTGGTGACCTTTTCGGGGAAACCGAAGGTTTTGTCTTTGCGATTATGGACGAAGTTATGATGACGAACAACTACCGGAAATATATTGTGAAAGACGGCACGGTTGACATCTGTCGGGCATGTCACCGGCCGGGGGAATCCATCCGTCACATTATCTCCGGTTGTTCTAGTCTAGCTAACGGAGACTATTTGCATAGACACAACCTTGTAGCCAGGATTATCCATCAGCAACTTGCTCTGAAATACAATCTTGTTGAATCGGAAGTGCCTTACTATAAGTATGTGCCCGACCCAGTTCTCGAAAATGGCAATGTCACGTTGTATTGGGATCGGTCTATCATCACTGACAGGACTATTGTTGCCAATAAGCCTGACATAGTGGTGATAGACCGACTAGAGCGTCGCGCAATGATTGTTGATATAGCGGTTCCCCATGACGAGAACCTCGTGAAGGCTGAGAGAGATAAGAAAAGCAAATATCTTGATCTGGCTCGCGAGGTTGTCGACATGTGGGATGTGAATACAGCAATCATTGTGCCGATAGTCGTTACGGCCAATGGCATAATAGCCAAGAGCCTCGACGAACATCTGAGGAGGCTCTCGTTGGGCAGTTGGATCAAGGGCTTGATCCAGAAAGCGGTACTCCTGGACACGGCGCGTATCGTTAGGAGGTTCCTCTCTCAGGAGCCCTGACCACCGGTAGCTTGGACCCTGTTCCCGATACCGGTGGGCTACTATTTTTGTATTTTTAAATGTTTTTTTATTTAATTTTTTATAGAATAATATTTAAAAATGTAAAGATATGTAAATAAAATAAATAAATGGAATAATAATAATAATTCTCGCTAATTACCTGTATAACATATCTTTCAAACCACTAGACGGATTTATATAATTAAGACATCGTTAGATAGGTCTTAACCGCCCAAGTGTTCTTAGATTAGTGGCGTATAAAAAACAAACATAGTGAATTTTGGGCCCCATATTGTGGTGGTCCCTGTTTAAATTTTTGTCTTCCAAACCGAGTGGGGTATCAAATTGAAGGATTTTTAGAGGTTATTACAAAAATATACACCACTTATTTGTATAAAAGAACTTAATTTGAAAAAATAAACGTATATTTATTTAACTAAAAACTTGTAAATAAAAAAAACAAGAAACCGACTGCTTAAGAAGCGAACTAAAAAGCTGGCCTCTCATGTTTGTGTTTTTGTTCGCCTGTCACGGATTCAAAGCCTATATGAGATTTTCAGTACTTACTAAGATTATCGTGGAAATCGCTGACACACCGGTAATCCGGAAAAAAATGTTAGAAAACCTGAACTTATAGTTCAAATAAGTTTGATATCGCCAATCCACCTTGAGCAAGCGTGCTGATTAATACTAGTGTCTTCTCTGTATAAGAAGAGGCCTTTGCCCTGCAGTGGGACAATAACGTGCTTGTATTATTATTATATCCCCTCTCCCTGTCTAACGTATGGGCTCACAACGCAACGCAAACACCGCCACCTGTTTTGTGTACGCAACGTACACAAAACAGGTGAAAAAAGAAATATGAATATGTCAAGCAGCCATGGAACGATCCATCCTAGGACTGCGAAAGAGAGATAAGGTACGCCACACCAAGATCAGAGAGAGAACAAAACAAATTGATTTCTTAATACACTCTATGAAATTGAAGTAGAAATGGGCAGATCACCTAGCTAGGATGGAAGATGCCCGGTGGACGAGACGTGTCGTGGTATGGAAAGGATCAATGGGAAAAAGAAAACGAGGAAGGCCATCTAGAAGGTGAATCGATGACATTAAAGATATAGCAGGAGTGGAATGGCAAACCAAAGCGAGAGGTAGAAAGAAATTGATAAAAATGGAGGAGGCCTTTACCCTACAGTGGGGTTCCCATTCAAATAATTGAAAACTTTACCTTGTAATAAATGATTTGATATAATAATAGTATAAAATAACTATGTAACTTATGATTAAATAATTATGCAATTACTGATTATAATAAAAGAAATGTAAGAATTCTAGTTAAAATAATGATTATTGTAATTAATGTAAATTCTTATGTTTTAAATTTATTGCATGTAAATGAGAATTAATAAAAGGTTAATCTATTTTATTTTTTATTCGTTTATTTAAGCTTTTTTCTTATTATTTAACATTTTTTTTATATTTTTACAAACCATATAGAAAAAAGAAAAACATTTAAAAATATAAAAAATAGAGGCCCACCGTTATCGGGAACTGACTGTTCCCGATAACGGTGGGCCAGGGCTCCAGAGAGGAACCTCCTAACGATACGAGCCGTGTCCAGCAATACGTTACTGCTTTCTGGTTCAGGCCCTTGAAACAGCCGCATTTTATTTTTTATTATTATTATTATATCCAAAAAAAGCTTAAAGTCACTCAAAGGGCAATGGAGACAGTTATGGTCAGAGTTTTCTTGCGTGATTGCGTTTTTAACCTATTTTGATACTTATATTATGTAAGACACAATATTTTAATATTTGATTATAATTGCGTTGATATCCTAATTATATATGAGAGGATAGATTAGGAGGAGGATAATTTTTTCTTGATTCTTTAATTGTATAATAGTTATATAATATTTTATAACATTTTTGCTCAAGCAAGCCAGTAATAAAATATATATTATTTTGGATTTTGGGAGGGCTTCAGCCCCCTCAGAACCCCCTCCGAGGGTGCACCACTGCATCCGCAAGAGAACCAAGGTTACCAACATAGCCCGAAGAATTGCCAAAAAATTAAGTGGCAGTGGGCAGGGCACATTGGTCACAGAACGGATTGTCGTTGGGGCTGAAAAGTTCTGGAGTGCCGACAGCGTACCGGAAGACGCAACGTTGGAAGGCCTTCCTCTAGGTAGTGTGACGACCTAGTCAAGGCTGCGGGCGTCCGGTGGATGCGATACGCTCAGGACCGCTCAGTGTGGTGACGCTTGGGTGAGGCCTATGTCTAGCAGTGGACGTCTTTTGGCTGAAATGGTGATGATTATTATTATTATAAGTACTTACTGTATTGTATATGAGAAAAAGAACGGAGAACTTTAATGATGAATTTTTTTCATCCGAATAGTCGACTTCATTGATCTAAAATCGGTGAACAAACATAATACTTACATCGGTCACCTTCGGTGAAGCTAATCAATCAATCCTTAATTGTTCTCATCATTTCGTATCGTTATGTGTCATTGAAATTACAATTTTTCAACATTTACCAGTATATGAGGTAAATCCTAAAGATCTACCGTGTGATTGCTGGTAAAAGCCCAAAATTATTTTAGCGATTAGCATAGATCATTTAGAACTTTTACCAGTAAGACTTGGTAAATCATAGGATTTACCGGTAAATCCTTGCTTAGCCAAGTTTTCGGCCAAAGAAAGCAAAACAAAAAAAAAATGTTTTGAAATAAAAGAAATCAGATATTTTATTGTCTTTATTACTGTGGGTACAGGTATCACCTGTTACTTGGAGATGTTCCCAAGTATACGTCGTGGTGCACTATTATTCGAAAGGAAACATCCAAATAAATTTAGCACATAGTTATATAATCTTGGGAAAACGATCCAACAATTACTCAAAACCTTTACCGTCTGACGTCTTATCAACATGTCACTAATTACATTCCAAATTATTCAAAAGGAAATAACTAAAATTTTCTATGTAACATAAAAGGAGGTTGCTACCTAACCACGTAGGTGGATTGTACGCCGCCACATAACCACCAGGAAGAAAAAAAAACTGTATCATAGGTCTAAAACGTCCCTAAATCTAACTCTTCTTCCGGTTCTAGTAACCACCGGTGCAGGCGAGGGTGTAGGTGGCAGACTATCAGCAGTCAATTCAACTGGACCAGGAACATCGGAAGAAATCAAAAGATCGCCAGGTGGTCTATTTGGCAAAAGAACTAAATTATTATCTAATGAATCGAATGATTCTAAGTAAGCTGGCTTAATTCTGTCTATGCTAACTGTTGATTCGCGATCGCGCTTAATGACTCGATGCGGTTCAGAGTAAGGGGAGGTTGCAAGGTACGACGATCAGTATCGTCTCGAGAAGGCTATTCAACAGAGCTAGGAACACACGGTCGCCAGAAGACTGGGACCGTTACATAACAAACCGTAAAACCTACAAAAAACTAATTCGCCTCCAAGGAATAACAAGTTGGAGGCGTTTTTGTACTAAAACAACAACCAGGCAATAAGGGTCAAAACATGTCTTGCTCAAGAGACAGACCTTTCTATAGGATGCCTGAAAAAACCAGATAATACTTATACAACAAACGACGCAGAAACTAGCGAACTACTCCTAACTACCCACTTCCCGGGCTGCCAGATTGCTACCCAGCAAAGCTGGGAACCGTACAGGGAGAGGGCTACGAGTAGTTTGGACTGGGAGGTGGCGTTAGAAGTTATCGACAAAGATAAAATAACGTGGGCAATCAACACCTTTCTGCCATTCAAGGCAGCGGGGATGGACGGTATCTTCCCAGCTCTGCTCAGATGGAGCGATGGTCTGCTGGCTGATTACCTCGTCAAGGTCTTTTGAGCCTGCCTGGCTCACCGCTACATCCCCTTGAAATGGCGTGAAGTAAAAATAATATTTATTCCGAAACCAGGTAGGGGCGACTACACTAAGCCCAAATCTTTTAGACCTATAGGCCTCTCCTCGTTCTTTCTGAAGACACTGGAGAGGCTGGGCGACAGGAAGATAAGAAACCAGATTTCGATACAAAAACCTCTGCATCCCAACCAACACGCCTACTGTACAGGCAAATCAACTGAATCAGCGCTCCACAGCGTAGTCTCACGCGTAGGAAATGCTCTCAAAAACAAAAATCCAACCCTAGGCGCCTTCATCGATATCGAAGGTGCTTTCGACAAAACTAACTTCACCAGCATCGGGCAGGCACTCGCCACGCACGGTGTTGCGCCGACGCTCGTAGAATGGATTGAAAAAACAACATGCTAAAAAAACCGTGCTATTCAATTTACTGTAAACACTACCACACCACACCTTGTGCGTAGGGGCTGCCCCAAGGTGGGGTGCTGTCACCACTTTTGTGGAATTTTGTCGTGAATGAGCTCATTGCAGAGCTCAACGCCAGCAGTCTTTACTCTGTAGGATACGCAGATGACATAGCAATTCTAATCTCGGGGAAATTTGAGGGCATCTTATGTGATCTCATGGGAAAGGCCTTCAAAATAATCGACAGCTGGTGCACAAAGCACGAACTATCGGTTAACCCCTTAAAAACGGAACTAATAATGTTTACTAACAAACGAAGTCTTGGACCGCATAGGCTTCCAAAACTTTTTAACACAGAATTAACACTTAAAGAGGAGGTCAAGCACTTGGGGGTAATCCTAGAGAACAAATTGCTCTAGAACAAGCATCTTGACTACAAACTCAATAAATGCACAATCGCACTATATCAGTGTAAAAAAATGCTAGGAAAAACATGGGGGCTGTCTCCAAGGATTACTCTGTGGTTATACACAGCGCTGATCAGGCCAATGTTGGGATATAGCGCTCTGGTTTGGTGGACAAGGACAGAACTCTCGACCACCATTGCCCGACTCCAATGGTTCCAGCGACAGGCCTGTTCAGCTATCACCGGCTGTATGAGAACCACCCCAACAGCAGCCATGGAGATAGCCCTACAAATAACTCCCCTGGACCTGTACATACAGCAAGAGGCGGCGCTAGCTGCCATCAGGCTAATGCATCTAGGCATATGGGGCAAAAACCTCACAAGTCCACACGCTAAAATCCTGGACCGGGCGATTGAGTATCAACCTCTCATCGCTGCTCCGTGTGATAGAATACAAAAACAACCTATGTGCAATAAAAATTATAACATACAGGGTGTCCCAGAAATCGACGTCAAGCCGTAAATGGGTGATATACCAAGTTATAACAGTTCTCAGAAAAATACGAAAAAAAATCTATCTCATGTTTTTAAAAATTTATGGTCACTTTAAAAATTTACAAAAAAAATCAATCCCTGTAATGGTTCTTTAACTCCAATTGCTACAAATCCCATAATTTATCTAATTTTTTTATTATTATGTAATCTTGAATAATGCTTGTGTAGATTTTTGCCTAAAATTCAAAGCCAACTCCTCCTACTTGGAAGAAAATTAAACTTTTTCAAAACCAAATTATTCAAATTTACTATTTCGCCCAACTTTAACTGACTGTACTGAAAAAAAAATGTACTACGCTAGTTTGGCAAGTAACATGAAAAATTGGCGCATTTAATAAGGATTCAAAAATGGTGTAACAATTGCTAGATTACGTTTTCAATAATTGGTCAAGTTTTTTTTTGTAAATAGTCTCAGTTTTTACACAAAATGTCCATACTTCCTTAAAATGACTTTAGCTTACCTAAAGCTTTGCTAAACTCCGTTTCTAGTTCGATAGAGACGGAGAGAGTCATTTTACGAAGTGTGAGCGAGACAGAGAGTGACGCCACCTTTATCAGTGACACAACCTTTATCATGAAACGGAGATACAATTTACCGATGAGTGCGAATGAGACAGCAGTAGTTATTGTTCTGTTTTGTAAGCGCAGACGCTCATACAATTACAAATCAGTACGTTACGCTGCTTTGTTTACTGCGCATCTCCGTATTCGTTCATGTTGATTCCGTACTTACCACTTTTTGCGTTGTTTTCTGGACGTTTAAGATCGGATATGAAATCAGAAATATCGACTAAATTCCTGGGGATATCTGGTGCTACCAAAAACTCCAGGTTAAAATTCTCCAGGCAAAAGAATAGCTTCTCCATAAACAAGTTCAGCGGAAGAAGATTTGAAACCTCCTTAAATTCCGTTCTGATACCAAGAAGAACGAGTGGAAGTGATTTCATCCATGATGATGAGTGGCACATCAAAGATGCCTTAAGTTGACGGTCTACCATCTACTTCTACAATTAGCACAAGGGTTTCAGATACTTCTTCAGCAGTCATCAAGCACATTGGTAAATAAGCGGCTTGTGGTCCGTATAAACAGTTGCGTGTTGGAACTCGAGATAATGCCGAAAATTCTGTACGCTTTCATAAACAGCAAGCAATTCTCTATAATACGCTGGCCATTCCTCTTGCTTAGCAGAAAGCTTTTTACTGAAGTAAGCAAGAGGCTGCCAGTCATCTTCCTCAGCAATCCATTGCTGCAAACACGCACCAACATACGAGGCAGAAGCATCCGTAAAAAGACCGAGTAAAGCATTGTTTGGGTGAGCCATAAATGTGGCAGAGGTCACTCTTTTTGCAGGCCTCGAAACACTGCTCTAATCCGGGAGTCTAAGTGAATGGTTTAGCGCCCTTGCCTTGAATTGCGGCAACAGCATTAATTAGCGGAGCTTGATACTTAGTAGCATCGGGAAGAAAAGGACGGTAAAAATTGGCCATGCCAAGAAAACGGCGCATGCCCTGGACTGTTTTGGGTGGCGGGAAGTCAATTAGAGCTTTGATTCTGTCGTCAGGGGGACGTGTGCCCGCTGCACAAATCCTATAGCCTAAAAAGGTAACTTCTTTTGCGCCAAAAATGCTTTTAGCAGTGTTTATGACGACACCATACTCATGCAGTCTCTCAAAAAGTATTTCGAGGTGGAACGCGTGATGAGCTGCGTCACATGAATGCACTAAGATGTCATCGACAAAAGCGAAACAGAAATCCACGCACTACCTCGTCGATGAAACGTTGAAAGGTTTGTCCAGCGTTGCGCAGACCGAAACTTATAAAAGGAAATTCGTATAGCCTAAACGGGGTTATGATTGCTGTCCTGCAAACGTCACTAGGATTTACAGGAATCTGTTGGTAAGCTTTGACGAGATTGATGGATGGAAGCCTGACTGGATAGCGATCAGATATAGTGGAGGCGTTCAGTGCACGGTAATCACCGCAAGGACGCCACGTCAAATCCTTCTTGTCAACCTGATGTAAGGCAGAAAACCATAGACTACTAGAAGGACGAGCAGTAACTACATGTACCATATCTCCAAATTCCTTCTGAACTGCTCGAAGCTTCAAAGGAGCGAGACGACGTGGTCGTGCAGTTACAGGGGGACCGTCAGTTGTATTGATAAAATGCACGGTTGTATGCTTGGGCTCTTGAGACAGTCCAGGAGGACGCGTAATGCTTGGAAACTTTTTAAAAAACCGGCCAAGTGCGAGTCGGACTCGCACACGAAGGGTTCCGTACCATTATCGCAAAACACTGCAAAAAAATTTATGCTTAATTTATATTTATACTTAATTTATTTTATATTAATTTAATAATTATTATTTTTTGAAGAGAATATACAACCAAATATTCTGTGAATATTTCAAGCGTCTACCTGTTGCCGTTATTAATATCGAGCAAAAAACGGCAAAAATATCACGTTTGTTGTATGGGAGCCCCCCTTAAATATAAATTTTATACTGTTTTTAGTATTTGTTGTTATAGCGGCAACAGGAATACATCATCTGTGAAAATTTCAACTGTCTAACTATCACGGTTCATTAGATACAGCCTGGTGACAGACAGACAGACAGACAGACAGACAGACAGACAGACGGACAGCGAAGTCTCAGTAATAGGGTCCCGTTTTTGCCCTTTGGGTACGGAACCCTAAAAATCGCGGAATACTGTGAATCCGGGAGAGAAATAACCCTGACGCTTGGTTGATTTTCCGTAGAAAGTTCCGCGAGAGAAAACAGTCCTGTATTCCCGTCACGAAGCCTTCCTTCGCTGCAATCAGGGACGAGAAGGAAATGCGATAAAAAATTGGAGCCGATGATTCCGCTTTCTTTGATTTCGCGATTTCAAAAATCGCGTCTGAGTCCTAAGTTTAAATTTAATTATAACAGCCCGTGCGTCTTAATTCGGGTTCCGTTTGCAGCTATTAACTCCAATGTAGGCTGACTAATTATTTGAATATTTGGCTTCCTTGGTTGGTATACAACAAATGTCGGATCCGGTATCAACAAGAAATCTCCTATTGGGGTACATATCTCTAACAAAAAGTCGACAACTATTAGTGGAGCGGTCGGACGTCGCCATTAACTATCGCTGTTTTGGTTTCCCGAGGCGTTATTACTGCTATTGTTGCCACTTAATGGAAAACCGGTCCAATTGCAAGGAGCTACGCATATGCGTGCTTTTGTACCGAAACGGTCATGATAAAAACAGAGAGAAAGATCGCGTGACCTGGATCGACCGTGAAGTCGATTATCGTTGCTTTCGTTGTTATTACGCATGGTTAAAGACGCTACAATGCGGGTTAAATCTTCAATTTTTTTATTAATCTCGGATATTTGGGGGTCACTCCGGAATGGTACCGCAGAAAAATTCGAAGAAGAAGCGATCGTGTTGGATGAAAATTGATTTGGCTGAGTGTTAATTTCCATCAACTGGTCTGCCTTAAATACAATTAAATTGTATACTTTTTTACAATGCACATTTTAGAATATTTATCAAACTCTTATCGAAATCGACACATTTGTCGCTTTGAATATTTAATGTAGGAGGAGCGAGGGGAGGGGGGATGTGATCCAAGCAATGACTTGTACATATTTTCGCTGAACGTAACAAATCAAGTAACATAGTTTACAGGAGTATAATGCAGTAGGTAGGACCGCCAAAACTAACATCACATTGATACATGACCTACCTTATATTATAAATTATTGTAATCCTTTCAGTTTTGCTCGCTGCTGCCGAACGAAGTAATTCATTTCAATAAATTCAATAACAATACAAAATAATCCTTGACTGACACGAACAGTAAACGAAAGTAACCTTTGTTGGTCCCGTTTGTTAATCAGTGTATGTTTCATGGCTGTGCTGATCTGTTTGTGATGAAATTGAAATGGATCTGGAGAAGGACATAGGCTACTTTTTATCAACACAACACACAGGCGAAGTTTATAATAAAACTGTAACTTGATTGACTAACACACCCAGCGGTCGGCGCACATCCGAAACCGATGAGCTTAAATGAGCACGAAGAAAGGAATTTCCATAATTCCACCTCCAAGGGTTGCCCTCTTATTGGTGGGTCGGTGGGTTCAAAGATTGTATGGAATCCATCAGTTTTGAAGTTAGATATCTGAAATTTCGGAATACGAGTACAACATACAGGAAAAAAAATGGTTTGTCTCGAAACTTTATGTGGCTGACCAAATTTCACGCGAGCGAAGCCGCGGGTAAAAGCTAGTATTATAATTTTTTGAAACCACCCATTAAAACCCTTTATTTTGATAACACACCGATGGGTTTGGAAGAAAAAAATAAATTAGTCTCCCACAATATGGCGCCCAAAATCTACCATTGTTCTATTATCCAAATTTAATTTGGGTGACACTCGCAGGGTTAAGACGAATCGATTGACGTAATTATCATCAAAATCGGCCAAGGTTTTTGGTCTCTAGAACGCCATATAGAAACAAAATGGTTCACGGCAAACAATTTGGTACTAAATGAAAAAAAAACCAAATAGATAGATTCACATTGCCGAATGTTAGAAGTAGCGAATGCGACATCATATTGAATGGCGAAAAGCTGGACTTTGTAAATCAAACGGTTTTCCTGGGAATCACTCTAGACGACAAATTGCAATGGAGTTCTCACATAACATCTCTTGCGGGTCGGCTGAGCTCGGCCGCTTATGTTGTTAGAAATATAAGACAGTTGACAGATGTGGAGACGGCGCGTTTGGTCTATTTTAGTTACTTTCACAGCATTATGTCATACGGTATTTTATTGTGGGGCCGAGCGGCTGACATTGAATCCATATTTATATTGCAAAAGAGAGCTATCAGATCCATATATAATTTAAGTCACCGAGAATCTCTTATGGAGCTATTTAAAAATATTAATATTATGACAGTTTCTTGCCAATTCATTTATGAAAATATTATGTATGTAAGGAAAAATATACATCTCTTTAGTAAGGTCAGTGATAGACACAATTGTAATACGAGAAATAAAGATAAGTTAGATCAACCATCTTATAGACTAGCAAAAGTACACTCATCTTTCATGGGGTACTGTGTTAAATTCTATAACAAAATACCTTGTGTAAATTAAATGAAAGTAAATTTAAAACTTTAGTTAAAAGCACACTTTGTAAACAAGCATATTACAAATTAGATGATTATATTCAAGATAAGAATGCTTGGCAACATGTTGGTCCCGCTCCGTAGGGCAACCTTTGGTGTGGACATAATCAAATTTGCTAATTTGTATTCCTATTCGTAGTTATTGTATTCTTATGTTATTTTTAATATTTTTCCAGAATTTGACTCACACACGGTTCCGTTGTTGTTGAATTAGGTATTTTGCCTATGTTTGGAATATTTGTAGGTATGTGAGAACCATGTTCCTGTTTATCAAATTGATGAATTTGCCCGTTAGTGCTTTTATTACTTTATACCTGTACGTAGTATGGTGTGTAGTGCTGTTTTTGGTTGCGTCGTCCTCGCATGTATGAATTTGTTAATGTATGTACATGTGTAAACATTGTAAAACATTTTTTTTTTAAAAGAGTATGTATGGAGTTTCTTGTGCGTTCTTCTCCATAACAAGCTACATTCCGAATGCACGGTAGAGTAAATTTTTATTACTTGTACATTTTTAATTTAGATTTAATGTTTGACGTTCAAAAGTGCTGCTTATTGGCCTAGTTGAAATAAATATATTTGACTTTGACTTTGAAACATACGTAAATATATACATACATAGACTGATAAACGCATTACCCTTCTTCGGCAGACGGGTAAAAAGCGTTTGTCTTGCTGGTTTTTAACCATAATAATAACACTACACAACTATGAGGCTGTCACAGCGCGGTTTAATCAAGGGCCTGATACAGAAGGCAGTACTCCTCGATACGGCTCGCATTGTGAGGAAGTTCCTGTCTCTGGCGCCCTAACCACCGGTATCTTGGACCCTGCACCCGGTACGGGCAGACAAACCGGCAATAAAAAAAAATGTTAACTAGAAAGTTATAAAAAAAAAGTTAATTAAAAAATCATAAAACCCGATTGCTTAAGAAGCGAACTAAAAAGACGTAAACAAGAAGAAAATCATTCTATGCAGCCGAAGGTTCATCTGGTTTTGTTTAGCCAGCTCGGGAATATGTATCATCCGACTGTACAGCATGAATTTCTTCTTGTTTACGTATTTTTAGTTCGCTTCTTAAGCAGTGTTCGCGACGATAGATCGTGGTAGAGGAAATGAAAGAGAGTGGACTGTATAACAAGGTGATAAGTATATTGAAGAAGAAAAGAAGTTATATTACAACGGTCGGTTGAAAGGTAAACAAAGGAAATATGATGATATGAAATGCGCGAGCGCAGCCGTGCGTGGAGGCGTGCAACAGCTGACTTCTCAATCTATATATATTGGTCTATGAGCTGACTGTCGTGGCGGTGTGTCGCTCGCTCGGCCGTCGGCCGGCTGGCACCCCGCTGCCCCGCGTCCCTCGTTCACTGCTGCTGGCGCGCGACAGTGTTGAGAGGAGTGGGTCTCAACAAGCAGTCTAGTTTTTTGATTTTTTTAATTTACTTTTTTTACATTTTTAAATAGTTATATTTTATAAAGAATTGTTTAAAAATGTAATTAGGACGAGTGTAGGTTATTAAATAAAAGACTTAATACACTCGCGAGCAATGAAACAGTTCCAGTGACATAGCACAAAATTACTCCTAAACGGGAAAGGCTAGCTTAATGACGCCGTCTGCAATATTGAAGTACATTTAACAGCGCATCAGAATATTACCAACTAAAAACGTAAATATTGTGTACAAATTTTAAAATTAAATGTTTTAAAAAATTGGGGCCATTTGCCAAATAAAACCGAATCTCTAAGTAGGGGTTTTATTAGGTGTAAACGTAGGTTTTGATAACTCAGTACTTGGTGTTTCCTGCATGTGCTCTCAATACAGCTTCTACGCGATTGGGCATGTTGAATACCAGATTTCTCAGCATGTGCTGAGGAATGTTCTCCCATTATTCGATGAGCGCGTAATTCAAGTCACGAAGAGTAATTAGAGGTGGAACTCGTTTTCTCATACGTCTGTCAAGCTCGTCCCAAGTATGCTCAATAGGATTCAAATCGGGGCTCCTTGCTGGCCACTCCATTTTGTGGATTCCTACGTCCTGAAGATACTCATTTACAACTTGAGCAGTGTGGGCCCGTGCATTATCGTGCATGGACACTGCATTGTCGCCCATATTGGCCATAAACGGACCAGCATGTTCATTGAGAATCTCATTGATGTAAAGGGTCTTTCAACAAGGACGGGTCGATGTTAAAATTGAATAAAACAAGATGTGTGTGAGATATTAACGAAATTTATTTTTTATTTAAAAGGCCATTATTGCCATTATGGATGGAATATGACATCGTTCAAATGTTCGCCGCGGCTTCGTATGGTGGCACGAATCCGAGAGGTCCAATTTTTAATGACTCTGCTGCATAGATCGAGCGAGCGCTACAGATCAATGATAAACAATTTCTTTTGGCTTGAATTGAACAATATGGACGTGAACGACATGTGGTTCCAGCAAGATGGCGCTACTTGCCACACAGCGAACGACACAATCGACATTCTGCATGAACGGTTTGAGGGTAGAGTTATAGTTCCGCTAGACTTTTTCTGGTGAGGTTTTCTGAAGTCGCAGGTCTATGCCGATAAGCCACATTCGACCGTTGCCCTGAAAGCCAACATAACGCAGGCCATCACTCGGATTCAGCCGGATCTATGCAGCAGAGTCATTAAAAATTGGACCTCTCGGATTCGTGCCACCATACGAAACTGCGGCGGACATTTGAACGATGTCATATTCCATCCATAATGGCATAAATGTGCCTTTTAAATAAAAAATAAATTTCGTTAATATATCACACACATCTTGTTTTATTCAATTTTAACATCGACCCGTCCTTGTTGAAAGACCCTTTATATGACAGCAGGTAGGTACCCGTTCTCGATTGGAACTAACGTTGTTCGACCCTCTGCAGAGATACCAGCCCACACGTGAACGGTACCTCCGCCGTGTGACACTTTTTCTTCAAAACATGCTTTTGCAAAACGTTCTCCTGGTCGTCGGTATACTCTTTTCCTCCCATCATGATGGTACAGCATAAATCTTGACTCATCAGAGAACATCACTCTGCCCCATTAGTCCTCACCCCATTCTGTATGCTCGCGGGCGTATCGCAATCGGGCAACTTTATGATGCCGTTCCAGTTTTGGGCCATTTGCTGGCCTGTAAGGCTTCAATCCTCTTTCGGCAAGATGTCTCCTGACTGTCCACTCGCTTATTGGCTCCCTTTGAACTTGCAGAAGTTGTTGATGAACCGCAACTCCAGTCTGATGTCGATTTCTTAACATGGCTGCCGCAATGAAACGATCTTCTCGGACTGTTGTGCTCGGCTTGGCTTGCCAGTACCTGGTTTTCTCAGGTTTAATCCAGTCTCCCTAAACCTTTGGATCACTCGTCGGACAGTAGTATGTGTCACGCCCATTATTCTGGCCGTATTTCTTTGGCTGGTCCCCAATTCCACCATAGTAATGATTCTCGTACAATCCTCGGGTGATAGAGGCATGATTTATGGGTACGAGGGCCGTAAGACTTTACAATTTAAGAATTCAACAAATGTATTCCGAAATTTTCAAACACCAATATTTTGTTTTTCTACTTTTTTATCCATGGCTTCAAAAATACCAGTATTTAAAAGAGTTTAAGTTTGCATAATAAAATATATTTCATTATACTTTTTAATTTATGAAGCTAGGTTCTGTCTTAGGAGATATTAAGGTGTTTGTCGGCATTTTGTGGATGGAACTTTTTCATTGCTCGGCAGTTTATTACCACGTTAGAGTGGAACTTTTGTAAATAAATACATTATTAATTGCATAGCTGAGAAGCCTGGAATTCAATAACGAGCGAGCTTTCTTTCATTTGTAATGTCTGGGCAAAGCATGTCCAAATTGTCGAATTATAAGCATAAAAGAAAAAGAAACTGCTCTGATAAGATATTTTTCACGAGTTTGGGAATTTGTGTTTTTTTTATAAAAGTTTCTACATTTAATGTAAGGCTGAACGGATTTAAATTAAATTTGGCATATGGATAGACCAGAACCTGGATTAAGACAAACAATACTTTTCATTCCGGTATAATTCTACCTTGGGATGATAAAAAATCTGTTCAAACGGGCAAAACCACTGCATTAAGTGCGGTTTCTAAATAATAAATAAAAATAAAACTAACATCAAAATATTATGTGTTATTTATTTCAGAAATTTAATCATTATATTCATACAAACAGCAGCTAGCAGCTTTTTCTATTTACACAGCAATGTAAGTGTAGAACTACAAAGGGTAATAAGTCTCTAGGGGCGCGTATTGAGCTTTTACTTCGTGTTCACAAATGAACAAACTCTTCATATTGCAGTTAATGTTGATCAGACGTCCGTTGAAGAACATTGAGCCACACTCCTCATATTGGTGTCCGTCTGGCTGGTAATTGTCAAACCAGGCGTCGTCATCTACGTTCATCGGTGTTCCTGGAAAATTAAAATAAATTCTAAGAATAATCAACAACCTAACCTGAGATCTCTTACTACTGTCAAAGATATGGGACAATATCCTAGGAAATATTTAGCGTTATTTCGGCTTCGCCCGCGTGAATGTCGAAAACTATGCCAAAGGGAACATATTTATTTATTTATTTAATACTTTAAGCACACAAATGTACAGAGGCGGACTTAATGCCTTAGGCATTTTCTACCAGTCAACCTTTATATTCGCGGCATAAAAATAATATTCTATGTGCTATTCCAGACTATAATCTATCTCTGTGCCAAACTTCATCCAGATCCGTCCAGTCCTTTGAGCGTGAAGAAGTAACAAACATACAAACACAAACATACTCACAAACTTTCGTCTTTATAACATTATTATAGTGTAATAGTGTATCGCTCAATGTGCCTTAACCCTAACAATTTACTTTGTCTAAGCCTTCTTGTCATTATCTATCACTGCTTGTCTTAATATTTGTGAAAAATATCCCAAAAAAATATTTTGCCAACAAAACTGTTTAGTAAAGTAGAAAATGTAGGAAAAAATAACTGAATGTCACATTCCGCCTGTCAGTATTACTGTTTAGTAACTGACAGGCGGTTTAACTATAATAATATAAATATAGTTAAACATGAAGTGATGAACAAAAGTTTCAAAGCTGATGTAGATGTTGTTTTTAGTGATTAAACTAAGGATCTAATCTTTCAACACCAGGGGAGTCTTAGAAACACAGACTCACGTACCTTTAACTGTCTGCCAGCCTTCGTTGAATCTGTTATGGAAGCCCACGTGATATAATCCTTTTTGGTGCTGCTCACTGACCCTTGGTTTCGGTGTTGATTTCGTTAACAGCGCTAGGTAATCTGCTTCCATTTGATTTTCAATCACTGCCAGGGTGGTATACTCTATTCGGCACATTTCATATGCGTCGACCCAGTTCAATGGAGTTGTGTGGAGTTTGTAGCACTTGCCAGTATTCTTATTGTAAATGTAATCTATATAAAATAATAATAAAAAAATAAAAAGCCAGATAGGTAAATATCAGTGATGATTGAATAAATAAATAACTACCTATTTATTAAAGCAGAAAGGACTACCAGTTTACTAAAACAATGCCGCCATGAAAATCTATAGCTAGACAGACTTTTTTCGTCTCTACAAGAGTTATACAATCACAAAATTTGAATTCCTCATATTGACGCTTAGTATATTTTTCCGATACATTTTTCGCGTCAATATTTTTTATTAAGTCAGTTGACAAAAACTCCATGGTCAAAAGTGAGAAAGTAGATACTATTTTTAGTTCATTCCGATCGGTTAAAAAATTAGCTATCCCAAGCAATGCCGTCCAACGTACTTAAAGAGATTTCGACCTACCTAAATTAGGCATGTTGCAGTAATAATTCCACTGCATTGACTGGCGTTTCTTCTTACAGATGAAGTTAGCCTTTGTATCACATATGTAATCATTCATTGTGCCTTTTAGGTCCATGTGCACACAGTCCTCGTTATTGCCTGAATTGTCCGGCTGTGAATTCTGCCAATTGCTGTACACCTCAGAGATTGGCCTTCCTAAAATAAAAATAAAATACTTTGTCTTAATTAACATGGTAAATCTATTGTGTCAATTATGTTTGAGTGAAATAAACCGGGGTCCATAAGTATCGAGGCCTATTTAGTTGAAAACTAAAACGGAAAAGAAAATAATAAATAATTAAAAGATATGTACAAACTGTGTGTCTGGGATTCATGAAGGGTCTTCATGAATCCCAGATAGACACAGTTTTCAGGTCCATCATTATTATTTTTTTGATATGAAAAAAATTTAAGTGAATCGTAATTACTTTTTATATACTTTCGTAAAAAATCTAGTTAAACTTAAAGTAAAGTTGTTCTCATATTAACTACCAATTAAAACAAAAAAATATCCCAAAACACGAAATTTTATTAGCTGTACGAATTGCCCATACAAAGCCTGCCGTTCGCCTTTAGTAATTATGTTCAAAAATATATCGCGAGTGGGATGTTTTTTTTTTTTTATAGGCTTGCGCCTGATGATGGTAAGTGATGATGTGGTCGACGATGTAGCACGCAAAAATTGTCTGGTTTTAATGGGTGAATTGGAATATTAAAGAGTAAGGCCAAACGAACGTAAATTTGTGAGTTGTGTGTTGCGGAATTTACGTTAAACTGATATTCGGGTATTCTACCAGACGGACGGACCTAATTTCAGTTGCTATTCTACGTTTGTACGGGGTGCTGACGCTTGCCTCACTCCCCTACCTCACCTCGAGCGCATTTCGGTAGAAATAATGTGCGTGAGTCAGCAGACAACTCATTATGCGTCGCCGTGTGGCACAAACAGGTCTTTAGTATGAAACCGAATGCAGCGTTAAATCAGCGACGCATTTTACGTGACTCACAACTCATAAAATTACGTTGCGTAGGTTGCTTGTGATGGGTATATTTACATACTGTTTACGTACGGTCTATGGTTTCGAAAAATCCCTCGATCATTTTGTCTGACAGCCCCACCCAAACCCAAGGTATGCTAGGTTGGGTTCTGTTCCAAAATGATGCCACTGCGTTGACTTCATCGACGTTTTCTGCGTAGTACAAAGTAGCTCCTTCAAGAGCACACCTTTGTTTTGCATCAGCAAAAGTCCGTCCAGTCGTGTGGACCTTGTAGAAAGTCTCTTCTGATTCTATATAAGAGTAGTCCTTCCGGAAAAACTGTATATCTCTTTGTTCATCTACAAAATGAAAAAAATTACAAGCTTTCAATTTCTGCCTTAAAAATGTCTTTTAAAACCAAATCCCACTCCAAACTCTGAAGACGTGATAGGTATCGTTATTAGGCTGCGTTTTCACCTGCAAGCAACACGCATGCCAGTTTAATTACAGTGTGGGACACGATCGAGTGATTGATCACGTTATAGGAATCTACCTCTGTAGCGCACACTGTAATGCAACTTAATCGCGAGCCGATTGCAGGCGGAAACGTATCCTTAGAAATTTAAAATATATTACCACAGTTTTTCCAATAAAACTGTCATCACTTGTGTTTCACGCATAAAAGATATTATCATCATCAGCCATGTTACAACTGCTGGGACACAAACCTCCTATCTGTGAGAGGGAATAGGCCGTAATCCGCCACGCGTTGGATGGTTGGTGGATGTCACATGTCATTGATTTTTTGGTTCTAGAACAAGCCGGTTTCCTCACAATGTTTTCTTTCGCCGTTTTGAGAGCAGTGGTTATGAAATAATTTACAAAAAGTAAAACGCCTACCTGGGTTCGAACCTATGACCTACACTACCTACTTGTAAGCGGCGGCTGTTTCCACTGGGCCACCACTGCTCTTTAAAGATAATATTATCTTTTATGACGTTGAAATAATCAACCCCTAAAAAACAAAATACGAAGCTTAGGATTTATTAAAAGTTAACAAGGGTTGACTTAACAACAGGGGTAGTTAAGGAGGCATTTCATTTTGCGGCTTGTGAAGAATAATAATGACCAAGAAAGTTGGCTTTTCTGACCTCTGAGAGGAGATATTAAATAATAGACTATTGTAATTCAGTAGGTATCTTGGTCGAATCTGGTGAATATTATTATTGACCTGTCCATGTTAAATCAACTACTTTCAAGTAAATACATAACCTATACAATGAGACAGAATACGCACCTGAGAAAAATACTCACAAGAAATACTAACAAAGATTTAGAAAGTATTGTTGTTGTTGTTATACGACATAATTCTTGTCATTTGATGCAGCTTAACAATTTGAAGGTTGATAAACTGATATAATATAGTAAATATATGTGTATTGTAGGTATCGGTAATGGTTGAAATAATTAATAAAACCATTAAAGCAAAAAGGCCTACCAGAGCTTTAGATAAAAGTCATTCGATGCCAGCAATAGTCGAAATGCGAAAATGCTTGGTACATGTAATGTGACAAGTCGAATTGTCGATAGCGTGACATTGCCATACATTTTTATCACTTCCAATCACTATCGCGACGCTTTCTTTGATATAAGGCCCACGAAAAACTTAATTCAGATTAAGTTGCCAACAAGAGGTTATTTTGCCTCAACTCTGAGTTTAGTTTTCCGTGCAAGTGAGCCTTAGAGGTAAACTAAAACAAAGCCTTGGATATAAAAGGAAAGGTAAAACTTTTTAGCTAGTCCGACTTTTTTTCGTGTCTACAAACGATTTATGCAAACACCAAATCTGAATGTCAAAACACGTTTCGCGTAAGCGATCGACATTATTAAGATGCTGCCCCCGTGCCGTGACGTGTCAAAACTATCATGGTGCGACTGGGAAAAGGGGCAAATTTATACAAATCATACACATCTGGACATCGGGACCGGTCAATGTGGCGACGCTTGGGGGAGGCCTATGTCCAGCAGTGGACGTCTTTCGGCTGATATGATGATGATGATGATGATACACATCTGTCCCTTACGCACACTCAAAATGACCCTGCTCTAAGAACTTATGGTTACCCCCTGATCAATCATTTATTTTTTCTTCTATATTGTTCGTGATAATTGTTATTATATAAGCTGAAACGAGCATCATGGTCTCCGGTAGAGAAATAGTACATAATAATTTAAGTCATTTAGCAAATTCAAAATTAGGGTTACCAAACAATGTCGCCTTACCTACGTAAAGAGATTTTAACTTACCTAAATTAGGCTTGTCGCAGTTATAATTCCCCTGTTGTGATCGGAGACTCTTCTTACATATGAAGTTAGCCTTTGTATCACATATGTAATCATTCATTGTGCCTTTTAGGTCCATGTGCACACAGTCCTCGTTATTGCCTGAATTGTCCGGCTGTGAATTCTGCCAATTGCTGTACACCTCAGAGATTGGCCTACCTAAATAAAAATAAAAAGATACTCTGTAAATTGTGTAAATTGAAATAAAGCAGTCTCGGGGCCCTTTGAATTAAAAGAGATGTACAAAGATCCTACATGAAGCCGAGACACAATCATAGTTTTCACGTCCATCATATTTTTTTAATTTTCTGCTAACCATTATCTGTGAACCAATCTGTTATGAAAAAATGCAAGAGGAAAGTGAAACAAAAAACAAATTGCTTAATCCTGCTTGGCAAGGTGGTGAATATTGGCAATGTGTAGATTACGGCATGTGGTGGATTAGGTCTTTTTACACCCTGTATACGTACGGTCAACGGTCTCAAAATATCCCTCGGTCATTTTGTCTGTCAGCCCCACCCACACCCATGGTATGCTAGGCTGGGTTCTGTTCCAAAACGATGCCACTGCGTTGACTTCTTCGATGTTTTCTGCGTAGTACAAAGTAGCTCCTTCCAGAGCACATGTTTGCTTGGCATCAGCAAAGGTCCGTCCAGTCGTGTGTATCTTATAAAAACTCTCTTCTGATTCTATATAAGTGTAATCCTTTGCGACAAACTTTTTATCTTTCTGTCCATCTAAAAAAATTACAAAAAAACAAGCTATTTGAAAAATTTGCCTGAAGAACTTATTCTGAAACCATGAAATATATGGACTTAAATTAGACAAACGCCGCAGACTTGATGAGTATCATTATTAGGACGCCATGCCACGTGCAAGTAACTTTCATGCAAGTTTAATTACATTGCGGGGCACGGTCGAGTGATTGATCACATTATACTTCGGTAGCCCACAGTGTAATGCACCTTGCAAGCGAGCTGGTTGCAGGTGAAAACGAGGCGTTAGAATAAAAATGTGTTTTTCCAGAAACTGGCAAACATCGAATATGTTTCACGATGATGATGTTGAAAAATCAGCTAAAATAAGCCAAATGTCAATAGGAGTTGACTTAATAACAAGGGTTGTTTAAAACAGAATGCTCACATGAGAAATACAAAAACACTAATAAATATTGTTGTAGCTTTACGACATACGTCTTGTCACTTGATGCATCCAGCATTGTGAAGGTTTATAAATTTTGTATTAGTTTTTTAGTCTCACTTCACTGTACAGTGAGGTAAGATTAACAAACTGATAAAATATAGTAAATATATGTATTTTGTAGGTAATATATCGGAGTAAGTTGAACAAATTAATAACTGCCTATCCATTAAAGCAAAAAGGACTATCAGGTTGACTTAAACAATGCCGTCGATATAAAAGGAAAGATGAAACACTTTAGCTAGTCCGACTTTTTGTCGTGTCTACAAAGGAGATATACAAACTTAAATCTGAATTTCAAAACACTTTTGTCGTCACCGATCGACATTATTAAGACGGTGACCACTGTGTTAATTTTTCTTATGTTTTCTTCGTGATAATAAATATAAATATTCGTAACTATTAAAAACATCTTTTTTTTTTTTTCTAATAGAGGGGTATGAAAAGCAGAGTGTGCCACACAAACAGTATCAAAATTATTTATCCTTGAGTGACGTACTTTGAACCCCTCGCTACGCTAAGGATTCTACTTAAGTATCCCTCTTTACGCTCGGGATACTACTCTAGAATCCTTCGCTTCGCTCTGAATTCAAATAATCGCTCTCACACTCAATACATTATTTTAGACCCTTCTGGCACAATCTACTATTTTACCATCTTCCATATAAAATTAGTATATTTTCATCATTTGAAGCATTTGTCATTAAACATATAGCTCAAGTCAGAACTACCTATGAGCTCAAAGACTTGACACCATGTGTCCCTTAGGTGTATAATTTGCTAATAGCAATACTTTAAAATAATAAAAAATCATATAAAACACAAGTAATTACTCTAAAAATCAGATGAAAAGTACAAGACAAGTAAGATTAACAAAATTCTAGAAAACATTCTTGTTTCTATAACGACATGCGCGGTATCTACTGAACGTATGAAGAGTCACTAAAGTGAGTTGTGAGTATCTGCTAGTAATGAGACCAAATTGCGTAGATAAGACTTTATCACATTTTTTTTTATTCTACTTAAATATATCCGCAAAATAACGGTAATAATAAAATCTAAATCTGGACACGGCAGTGCCCCGTCAAGACCTTTTTTTCGAATTTTCGGACCTTCATAGTTTTGGTCTGGGTTACACTAGACCGCTAAAATTCTTAGGATAAGATGTAGTTAGATGTATCAAATACAAATTGTTACATTTGTGGAGCTTTTTTGGACAAACCCACCGCACTATTCCCAAACCACTGCAACTCCTGAAAGCCAGAATCAACAGTGGCGACCACCAGAAAAGCGCCGAGGCAATGAAGCTCGACGAAGTCCCGGAGAATGAATTTAACTGTCTTGGATCCCGCAACGAAATTAATCAGAAAAGAATAACGGAGGAGTAGGAAAAAACATAAATTTCCACTTCCCTCCATATCAAGCAGGAGACAGAACAAACAAGGCCACTAGGCACAAAGGGTCGTTTACAACTGGGATAAGCCCAGTTGCCTAGCACCACGGATAAAAATAAGAATTAATAATTAATGGGTCCTAACATTGTGAGCTGCTATGTTTGATTCCAATAATAGGTATGGCAAAAACGCTTGAACGCACGGAAATTTGTTCTAGTTTCCACAAGGTCCGTATAGTAAACAACTCCTGAGGTAGCCCCTACATTATTCAACATAATATTACGTTCATTCTGCCAAAGAATACACTCCCATAAGATATGATGTGCAGATTGTACATATTCGCAGTCAGATGTAGAACACTGACATAAAGGCGAGGCAACGAGCTTGAAGGAAAACAATTTACTTTTAAAGTTACCATGCCCTGTGAGAAATTGGGCAACACAGTGATCCACCTCCAGCCACGTCCTGGCCAGCCGAACGCGAACGGATGGAAAGAATTGGTGGAGATGTCGGCCCTTGATAGAATTATCCCACCTACATTGCCATTCGGATAAAAGTTCCTCCCAGACGTCAATAGGTGGTTTAAATAATCTAGAGATTTTCTCACGGTCACTCCGCGTTAAAAAGTTCGCGTCCGTGGTCTCTCGTGCGGAATAGTACATTGCAGCACGTCGCTGCACTTCAAGGTCGACCGGAAGTACGCCAGCAAGTACCGGTAAGGCCTCAGTACTAACCGTCCTGTACGCTTTGCATAAGAATATCAAAGCCAAACGCTGACTCTGAAGCAACTTACGTCGCACCGCCCGTGGAGCTTATAAAGTATTTAGTTATTAGTATCTGATGAATACTTCGATGTTGTCACTGACTGTCTGATGATCATCAAAACCTCTGGGGTACCTCCTGAAGTACTAGAAAGCTGAAATTTGGTATGGAGGCTAGAAATTGCCCACAAGCAATGTAAAACTCAAATCTTTAACCTTCACACATTTTGTACCTATACAGGCTAAGATTTCGGATAAAAATGAGAAATATGCAACTTTCTAACTTTTCAACCATAAGGTTGGAGAGTGGAGAGGGAGAAAGATAATGAAATCGCATTTCTTATTTTTTGTTTCCTATAAAGGACGATGCAGGTCGGGGACATGCCGGATTCAAATACTGGCGTAAAGAGGCAACGATAGAGAATAAGCTGTGAATAGAATTAAAAGCAGAAGCGCAAGAAATATAGCCAACAATCAGGCCCATCCTATAAAAAAGAAATGAAACCTCACCAAAAAAAACTTCGTGTAAATTGGTTGCCAAGACTCACAAGCTCATAACGCTTGCACTTTTAAAAAGTTACCAGACTCAAGTGGAGCCAAGCCTCGAAAGAACTAACTCTAGAAGGACTAACTCTTCCATAACTTTTACATGTGATGAATGATTTACTTACTTACTTACTTTACTTACTTACTTACTTACTTACAAATCAGTTAATATTTGCAATGCCAACCAGAAACTAAACCTTTTTAATTTATTGTCCTCGTATGAATTTTGTGATTAAGCTTAGTTAAACTTTTGTTCTTCAATAGAGAATACCTCTACTTTCTATATCAATAATCTTAGTCAACACGAACTTGTTGCTCCTATATTTAAATATATAGAATAACAAAGTTATGTACTACAAATTTTTTTTTTTAACAAAAATACAAACAATAGGTACCAAAGACACAAACTTCGGAAAAAAATGTGTTTTTCACTTTGTACTGTTTTTTTGGAAGTCGGTTTGTTTTCGGTTTTTATCTCTTTTTAGTTTTGATAGGTACCTCCAATTTCCATAAAAATTAAATATAGCCAAAGTACATCTCATGACGATTCCAATAAGCCCATAAACGACTAGGATATATTGTTGTACCCCGGACGTCAGCAAAGTTGGAGCCGGGTGAAATTGGCTCTATTTAGCGGAAAAAAGACCCGCCTGGGTTTTAGCAGCATTAAACCTGACCAAATTGGCAACGCCCCATTCGGACACTACCTGTAAGGACAGGTTCAAGCGCTCCACCATGGCCTCCCGGAGAGACTGGATCTGAGGCTCGGTAGCACGAGCGTTGGACAAGCAACTGTGCTGTCGTCTGCATACCCAAAGGTGCCATCTTAGCAGATCGTTTATGTGCAGCAAGAATAAAGTTGCTGAGAGTACCGATCCCGGAAGGACCCCTGCATTAATATTCAAGCGGTCTAACGAGCAGCCATCGATAACCACTCGAAAGAACCGATCTCTCGGGAAGTCTGCAATCCAATCACACAGACCACCAGGCAAACCGAATAAAGGAAGTTTACCAATAAGGCTTTCGTGCCAGACCCTTTCAAAAGCCTTTGAGATGTCGAGGGAGACGTCAAGCGCTTCCCCGTGCCTCTCGATGGCCTCACTCCAAATGTGAATGACATACGCTAGAAGATCCCCAGTAGACCGATTTCGGCGGAAGCCGTATTGGCGGTCACTTAGGATATCGTTTGCTTCTAGGTATGCCAAGAGCTTAATATTAAGTACACGTTCCAACGAGATTACAGATATGGGTCTGTAGTTGGCCGGGTCAGATCGACTTCCCTTCTTGGGCACGGGCTGTACGTTAGCCTGCTTCCAAGCATTCGGCACTTTTCGAGCCTCATACGAAAGGAGGAATAGGCGTGTCAAGATCGGAGACAGTTCAGGCGCACAGGTTCTAAGAACAATTGCTGGTATTCCGTCAGGGCCGCTAGCCTTGTTCACGTCGAGGTTGCGCAGCACCCTACGGACGTCTTTTTGATGGATACAAATGTCCGACATACTCGTCTCGCATCCATCAGAAGAAGGAGGATGTCGCGCGTCACCAGGATTCAGACGTGAAGATTCCGCAGAAAGAGAGGCAAATAAATTTGCCTTCTCCTAAGCGGAGTGGGCCAGCGACCCGTCGGGTTTCAGCATCATCAAGTGGTAGTGAGGGACGGTAGAAATTCGACTCGACCGACTTAGCCAGAAATCAAAACGCTTTTACTACCTGCTGGGTAAGAAGCAAGTTTGGTCCCTATTCGGCCAATGTGGTCGAACTGAGCCTTTCGCAACACCATCTCGCAGGACTTGGCAGCCCTGTTGAAAGCCTTCTTCTTCTGACCCACGTCACCCGCCTTACGCGATCGAGCGTCGACCCAAGCCAGGTACGCCCCATGTTTAAGCGCGTCGGCGCCCTTACATTCGGCGCCAAACCATTGCCGGTCTTCGCTAGACATTGATACGTCAGAGAACAGAATGTAGTACTCCATTCCCCGACGCATCACATCCGTTACGGCGTCCGCGCACGACGATGGATCAGTCGAGGAAGCAAGTAGGTTGCCAAGGATAGCATGCGAAGAAAGATCGCATACCATCCCATTCTGCTGACTTGTACCTCCAAACCCGCCGGTTGCCTCTTAGGCTTGGATCGGGCGGGGAATAGACGGACACAGACTTCACCAAACAGTGTTCGGAAAAGGCGAAGCTATCAACACAGAGTATTTGTCTGGATCTGTTGTCAGCAGAAAGTCCAAGCAATTCGCTGTGTGCGAATCAACATCCGGTACCCTCGTTGCCCCCTGGACCAGCTGGGTGAGGTTTAGCGCTAGCGAAAGCTTACGCATCTCCCGTCCAGCATGGTCAGTGCACTGGTATGGGAAGAGCCACTCCTGGTGGTGGGCATTAAATTCCCCTAGTAACACTAATTGGGCGGAAGGGTACCGCTGCTGTGCCGCGTCAGCAGCCTCATTGAGGTATTCTGTGAGCCTGGTTGTCTCCTGATCTCCGCTGTGCGAACGGTAGACACAGGCGTAGGGAATAATAGTGACTTGCCCTGTAAAATCGTCATCCAAAATCATCAATAAAACCCACACAGAAATAATTGCAACTTTCATTTGGTGGATTTTGATTGAGAGCCCATTTTCGTTATTATAAAGACCGAAAGCAAATAGCAAAGAAACCGATAATGAAAATAAAAGAAGGTTACATTATCTAGTAGTTTCAACATAAAATGCTTATTATTTTAAATTAATTAGATTTACTTTATTTTTGATGATTCCTCAAATCAGCTACATATAATTTTCCTCATTCTCCGAGCTCACACTGACTCCCTCGTGTTCACAAATAAAGAAGCTTCTCATATCACAGTTGATGTTCGTCAGAATTCCGTTGAAAAACATTGCACCGCACTGTTCACGATCGTTGGCTTCAGGTTGGTAGTTGCCCCACCAGGCTTCGGTATCATTAAATGGGGTACCTAGAAAATAAAATGACATTGAAACCAAAACCTAAATCAACTTAATTGGAATTTGGGAGATATCGGAGGTGTACAAGATAGATCGTTAGTACAGACTCCCACGTACCTTTAACTATCTGCCAGCCCTCGTTGAACCTGTTATGAAAGCCCACGTGATATATTCCTCTGAGGTAGTCTCCTTTGGCCCTTTGTTCTGGTGCGGACTCTGTTAACTTCGCAAGATAATCTGCTTCCGTGCCATTGGCGATCACTACTAGGTAAGATTGTTCAGCTCTGCACACAGCATATGCCTCGGTCCATGTTAGTGGAGTTGTGTAGAACTTGTAGCATTTGCGAATGTCCTTATTGAAAGTGTAACCTAAGAAGACAATTATAAGATTTTTATTAATTCAGTAACGGTAAATACATTCTCAGATTTAAAAAAAATATAATAGTTAAATAAACAACCTCTGTCCTTGCTTAAATTTTTTTGAAGCTATTTCACAAATAAATCTTATAGCCTTCCATTAAAAATAATTGTAATTGATTTATCTGTACCAACAAAATTTAAATGAGAAATTATTAACCTGGCGAAAAATATACTGAATATGAAATATGCTGTTCCCCGCGACTTCGCTCCCGAAGACTACCACAGGACCCGCTTTCGGGATTCAAAAATAGCCTGTCATTCAGGAATAATGTAGCTTTCTATTGGTGAAAGAATTTTTTAAATCGGTCCAGTAGTTTCGGAGCCTATTCGGTACAAACAAACAAACAATATTAAAAATTAAAAAAATTAAATGAAATCTTTATAATTTTAAAAATTAAAAAAATTAAATTAAAATTCATTTATTTCAGAACCAGTCCATATCATACCAAGTGAAATTAAAAATATTAGATTCATTAATAATAATTAGGTATTTGGTTAGGTATTTGGGTTATTTGGTATAGATTATTATACTAAGTAAGTAACTATTTATCCGGTTTGAGTAATACCTTTTAGGAGGCTTTTGTGAGTTGCGATAAAAATATTGTTACATACTTTAATTGTATTTTGGGTACTATTTTTCTATTTTAGCATATTATTCTTTTGAAAGTAGCTGAACAACCATCGAGGCGACATTGCTGTGCAGCGCGGGAGTTCGGGTGTATTTGTGTTTTCAACGAATTAGTCCAAGAGTGAGCGAAGTGAGCTCGAGAGCTTAGAGAACCCCGACACGGATAGATCATCTCCTTCATGTTAGGTTACTTTAAACCCTGCAGACAGAAAAAGGAGCCCCGCACAGCGGAGCTCCGTTGACAAACTTTTATTTTTAAGTTGCTGTTTTAAACATTTGTATTCGCCCACTTAGTATTTCAGTAAGCCATATTCAGTATTTTTTACACCTTTAATTTGAATGTAGTTTCGCTCGTTTAACCACTCTGCTCGACAAGATTTTGACACATGACACACCAGCTGAGTCGACAGGTTGTTGCAAATTACGTCATGAAATTCAGGAATTTACTTGAACTTTCAACATTCGAATTTATTCAGAAAAATAAGTTTACGCAGCTATCTTACACAGTAAATTTGAAAAAAATAACTTTATTTACATGTTGCGCTCGGTTAAACCGCGTCAGTCTACTGCAAAATGTATACAAAATACGAATTACTACACCTTTCCAAATGGTAGACAATTTAGATTTGCTCAAAATATGTACTTATTTTATTTGCGTCCTTATGTTCCTAATTTGTCATACAAAAATTCATTAAAAACAAGCCAAAATCTGGAAAAATATTGCTTAAAATTTTGATGCAACCTTGCAACATGACATTTCTTTGGTGTTGTTTTTTTTTTTGCTGTCCATTCACGCGTCTCATAATCGATTAAAACTGCATTCAGCCTAATCGATTAAGTGTATTTCGATTATTTAAAATTATTCATTTAAATAAAAAAGTGATTTTCAAAAAAGTATTGTTTTAAAATTAAAATTAGTTTATAGGCACAAAATAAAATAACAACTTATAGTAATAATATATAGTAATAACTGTACATAAATGCTTTCATAATGTTATCAGAAGAGTAAATTGAAAAAAAAATAGGATTCGTGGCTAAATTCGCGCCGAATTCGCCGAACGTAAAAGAATTCAAAATTCAAATTTGGAATGCAGTCGGTATTCAAAATATTTTATCGGGCACATTTTAATATAAAAGAGAGTTTTACATTGATCATTTCAGACGGTTTTATACAGAATGACCAGTATAAATATGAGTATGTTTATGTATGACTAGCACTCCGCCCGCGACTATGTTCGCGTGATTTCGTTTATCCTATAAATGATTTTCTTATATGCAGTTAGTAAAGGCAACCAAAAATAAGATATTATTAAAACTATTAAAAACTGGGTATCGTGGATTTGGGTTTGGGGTTGGTGGGTTTATTGGATTGGGACGATTCGTTATTTGACTTAAACAACATTTTAGGTTATCGCCACAAAGTAAAATCCTCCCCTAAAAAATTATCAACCCTTTTTGCGCCGTTGAGGGTCTAGTTTTGAACAACCTAAATATGCTATTCACTCCTTTCTTCTCTTTTTACTCGACTGCCGAAGGAGGGTAATGTGTTTATCAGTCTATGTATGTATGTATGTAAGTATGTATGTATGTATGTTTGTTCCTATGTGGCGTTCTAGAGACCAAACGTGTTGGCCGATTTTGATGATTCATACGTCAATCGATTCGTCTTAACCCCGCGAGTGTCACTGGCTAAATTTGGAAAATTAAAATTGGAAAAAAGAAAAATGGCAGATTTTGGGCGCCATATTGCGGAGGATATTTTTTTTCTTCTTCCAAACCCATCGTGTGGGGTATCAAAATAAAGGGCTTTAAGAGGTGATTTCGAAAATATAAAACATATATGTTTAAATGTACCTAAATCTTAAAAACAGATAACTAAAAAGTTATAAATAAAAAAAGTTAATTCAAAAAATCTAAAAACCCGACTGCTTTAAAAGCGAAATAAAAAGACTTAATCAAGGAGAAAATCTTGCTGTGCAGTCGGAGGATACATATTCGCGGGCTAGTTGACGAAAACCAGATGTATGCTCCGACTGCATAGCAGTCGGGTTTTTAGATTATTTGAATTAATTTTTTTTATTTATCATTTTATGTTAGTCAGATTGCGCAGTGAGTTGCCTCAAAAAAAACTTTAACACCCCTAAACCCAATCTGGGAGGGAGTTTTCAAAATGTTTTATGTAAATTTTGATCATCAACTTTATCCCCAAAGAATTTGATTTTACATACAAACTAATTTTTACCCTTTTCACTTCCTTAAAGGTTGAATTGCCGCAAAATCGTGCCTTAGTGCTTCCCTAGAAAACCACGTCAAAAACGAAACCCTGTCCAGTAAGATTCTTAGCTTGAGTTAGTTTCGAAAAATGTATAATGACCACCTTTATTGTTTCCTTAGGTTGGTATTTGTGCCAAATTTCAAATTTATTAACCCGGGAAATAAAATTCTTCAAAGCACTTTAACTTCCCAAAAATCGTATTTTGGGACTAGATAAGTAAAACTAATAATGAAAACCTTTATGGTTCACTTAGGATGGGTATTTATGTAAATTTTCAAATTTATTAACCAAAGAAATATTTAATATGTGATTTATGGGGTGTTAAATTATTTTTTAAATATACGATATTTCAAAAATAATTTAACACCCCCTAAATCATCTTTTGGGGGTAGTTTCGAAAAACTAATAATGAAATCCTTTATTGTTTATTTAGGTTGGTATTTGTGCCAAGTTTCATGTTGATTGACCCAAGAAATCAGATTCTTCCATACAAACTTCAACATCCCCTAAATCGTCATTTGGGAGTTTCGAAAAACTAATAATGGCAACCTATATTGTTTACTTAGAATAAGAATAATATCGGCCATAATTCTTGAAACTTAGCAAGGGCTTTATGACCGAAGGAATTAGATTTTTCATACAAACTTTCAAACCCCTTTTTACCCCCTTAGGGATGCAATTTCCAAAAATCCTTTCTGCACAATTACGTCACTTGAGGAACCTTTCTGCCAAATTTCATGCTTCTAGATGATTTTCAGCTTAGTTGGTTGACAACCATGCCATAACTCGCTTGGAAAGGAACCGCGCAAGAAGATACGCACAAGGTTATTGATATTAATAGTTTTCGGGGAATGCAGATGTAAATACAAACCAAACTTATGTTCTTAAAATGAATAAAAATAAAATTTTAAAAGTATGTATAGAATAACCAATTTTCATAACATTACAACAAACTCGACCGAATTCAAAACCTAACCATACCATACTCTCAACTCATTATTCAATATATAATTATAATAATAATACCAGCCTATAATTGTCCCACTGCAAGGCAAAGGCCTCTTCTCATACAGAGAAGGCACGAAAAATCATCACTACGCTTGCTCAATGCGGGTTGGCGATTTGAGACTATAAGACCAGGTTTCTTCATGATGTTTTCATTCACCGTTGTCAACGATTACTAAAATATACTTAGAAAGTACATTAATGAATTTGAAAATGGAAATCATTGGTATTTGTCCAGATTTGAACCCATGACCTCGGGCAAGGCGAGGCCTTTAGCCACTGGGCCAGTACGACACTCATTGCAATATAACGAATAATCACAAAATCGTTGGTTCCCCGAAACTAAATTTATCTACACTTGCGTTACAAACTTACATAAAAATATACTAGGCACTCTGTATACTTCTGAGACTATCAAACATAAAGACTCAATCATTATTATTTTTATACAAAATAGTTTTGAATAGCGAACGCATTCCGAATTTGAATTTTGAATCGGATAGATAATTCGGCGCGAAATTATCCACGGTTCGATGAAATTGTTTAGTTGGTTGTAGTCAAATAATGTCCAAAAATCTATTAAGATTACTTTAAGAAATAATTAATAGTAATAATTTAAGTACTAATTGTATTTTATGCCTAAAACAGGATTTTCTATTTTTAAGAATCGATTTGGGATAATCGCTCATTAATCGAGTGGATAGCATAAATAAAATCGATTGCTAAAATCGTTTTGCCACACAACTATTACATTAAAAAAAAACAATCTACTTGACGAATTGGAAGTTTAACAAAAATAAAGTAGTGGTAATGAATTTTACGTATTATTGGACTGGTGTTTGTTAATTACGTTAAAATCAGGGCTTCTTCTTGTTGTTTATTATATTTAGAGACATAATTGTCATATTTGTAATCAATTTTACATGTGGAAGGGTGATATTTGTGTAAAATAAAAATGTAAACAAACACGATTGGCGCCTAACTTCGACTTTGAATAACAAATAACTTCATTACCACTAATTATTTATTTTGAAATATGGATGAATTCGACCAATAATTAAACAATTAGCAAACCTTTACCCCTGTCGTGGAGTAAGGGTGTCCAAAATCTGCATTTTTATGTTTTTTAGCTTCGACCACCACTGTCATCAAAATGGCGATTATCGTATTATTACACTTGTTTTTAACAAATGTAAATTAATAAACTTGCGCACTTAATCTAAAAAAAATATTTGCGCTAACATGTAAGCTTTTTATCCAACTATTTTAATTAAAGCCCCCACATAAGATTCGTTAGGTATCTTAATCAATAATTAAGTTATTAATTAGGATGTCGTATGACGTAAATCTGGGGTCCAAAATGAACCGCGGCTGAGCCAGCGGAGGTATGCTTGTCAAGCCCCAAAATGTACCCCGTCCGAACTATACGGTTAAAAACTACCCAATTTAAATTTAGTTAAGTGATTAGTGCCTATAACTAAATAAGAAAATAAAACTATAGATAAATCCTCAACAGGGGTGAAAATGTTAAGTAAACTGTTAACAATTTAAGAGATACCGTGTGTCACATAACGACTTGTGACATTTGAACTCGGAAAAACCTGATATTTTTATCAGCAATTACAACTTTTACATGCAGTACAACCACGTGACATTTTGGGTACTGTACGCTGTATCACATGTCAGTCCCATAAATTATCGAAATTAGACACTGGGTCTATTCCTATACTTACTTACTTAATGTGTTTTTCAGTCTATGTATGTATTTATGTGCAGTTCTAGAAACCAAACGCTTAGGCCGATTTTGAAGATTCTTACGTCAATCGATTCGCCTTGACCTTGCGAGTGTCACTGACATTTGAAAAAAGTACAATCGTGGATTTTGGGCGCCATGTTGACCTTCAGTCCCAATTTTTAACCGACTTACCAAAAAAGGAGGAGGTTCTATGTTCGACATTATGTATGTTTTTTTTTTTTTTAATGTATTTTCACCGATATCTCCGTCAATTGTGGACCGATTTTGAAAATTCTTTTTTGTTTGAAAGAGTATATTCCGTAATTGGTTCCATTTTAATTTGGTGAAGAACTGATGAAGAAGTTCGGAGATATACAACAGAACTCTTCAATAAATAACGGCAATTCTCTCGGGATTGCTGCAATCGTCAATGTCTGTTTATTGTTTATACCATTTCAAAACATAACATCACGCCAGTACGCTCGAAAGGGGTATGCAGATCTCTCATTTCACCGGTTATATTCAAGTTTCATGTTATTCGAGTAATCTATTCTGTCGTTATAGGTACTTACTTAACTACTTCCCTATTAGGTAGGTACAACTAAAAAGTGAAAATAAAAAACTTTTTTACAAAAAAATACTACCGACTTCCAAATAAGAAAACTAGAAAGTGAAAAATAACTTTATTTTTTGAAGTCGGTGTCCATAACTTAAAAATTTGGTACCTACCAAAGACACCGACTTTCAAAAATAAAGTTATTTTTCACTTTCTAGTTTTCTTATTTGGAAGTCGGTAGTATTTTTTTGTAAAAAGGTTTTTTATTTTTTTCTATAAAGGTGAGGTGAGGAATATAGATGAAGGAATTTATGAGGTGATTACAAAAATATGTTCCACTTATATGTTTGTAGGGAAGATTGTGTAATTGTCAGGAAAAGCCATTATTGTATGGGTTCTTTCGGGCTAGATGTTAAACAAACCAACTTCTTTGCTTGTATGTAGGCTCACAATGTAACTGATCACGTTATGTATTGGCGAATAACTTAAACGACATTCCACTATGACACGTAGTTTGATCTACACGAACAATCGGTAACTCTCACTGTATTTCTCCTTAGGTTTTTATCACGAATTCACAACTCAAACCAAACCCGCCATATTCCCTCTCGATCCTTTGTGTCATCACCTCTTGTTCGCGCCATAAACCAATGTCAAGTGTTAACGTCAAGTTGCCATCTGTCAAAGTCATTTGAAACCATAGCGCTCTTCAGAACGATATCTTAGAAATGCCGACCCGGCCTCCTGACATTTTGCGAGGCCGCGAGCATTTAACAATTCTTATAATGGCTCGTCAAATCTCACACACCAAAGAAAGTAACATTCCATTTGGATCCGCTCGTCCATTCCTGACATGCATACTCTGCGATATCATAAGGTGAAGACCAGGCGCACAAGATCCTTTAGATCAACCAACAACTCATCATATCATGTGTGGAACGGGCGCACAAGGCCCTTTTCAATCAACCAACAACTCATCATACCACGCAAAGTATACCGGGCGCACTGGGCCCTTTCGACCAACCAACTATTCACAGCGTGGCATGGACCGGGCGTGCTGGGCCCCTTCGACCATCCACCTGCGCAACGCGTAGCGTGGACCGGGCGTACTGGGCCCCTTCGACCATCCAGCTGGAAAAAGCGTGGCGTGGACCGGGCGTGCTGGGCCCCTTCATTCACCCACCTACTAACAGCGTGGCATGGACCGGAAAGTGCACAGCAGAAACAACTTGCTACGCCGCCTAACGACCACCGGTTGGGGGGCGTCTCCTCGTGTTCTGCGAACTACTGGTATAGCGCTCTGTTTCGCCGCTGGTGAATATGCTAGTCCAGTATGGAGCCGCTCAGCGCACTCCAAATTAGTGGATACAGCCCTAAATGAGACGTGCCGGATTGCCACTGGTTGCCTTAAACCGACTCCTGTGCGAATGCTGTACCCACTGATCGGGATTGCGCCCCCGGAAATTCGCAGAACTATAGCGGGCCGCACAGAGAGGGCGAAACTTGAAAACGACCCACGCCACCCAATGCACGGGCGTGGCTCGGTGCCTCAAAGGCTGAAAAGCCGAAAAAGCTTCCTTAGCTGCGTGAGTCCATCTGATGGTAACGACGCCTCGGAGAGATGCGATCTTTGGCGGGAGAAGCTCAAGCCTCCTGACTACTTCATGGAGCCATCGGAGAGTCTCCCGCCAGGGCACGCGTTGCCATTGTAACACTTTTTTTTGTGGTAGATAAAAGTTTTGTCAAAAGAAAATTAGTTACCTCTTTCCGCCGTATTTGTATTGCTTATTCGCCTTAAAACTGCCGCTGGGTGGTGGAACCACTTTGGAGCCGCACCCTGGGACGTCGAGTTCCCTATAAACACTCTCATTTCACCAAAATAACTTAGAATCACTTGATATCCGTGCACCGAAGCTGTATTCTTTGTTTGTTTTGACGGACTGCAGCTGTCATTTGGACGTACTGCGTTTTCGTTCGGAAACGCGCCCGTCTCCGCTAAGATTGGCTTAATTATTTCTTTGGACTAGCACACGGGTAGGATTCGAGTTTGGTTTTGGGATTGTGAGGACGTTGTCCCGCTTCCGTTGGCGTGCCTCAAGGAATTGCTTATGTGAATGATGGTAGCCTTTGAGTTCAGAAGATTCGAGAACGATCGGATTTCCTGAACGAAACGCGGGAGCAGGGGTGCGTTCAAAATTCTCATCCGGGCTGTCAGGGATTGATAGTGTTTTATTGTAGTCTGATTTTAAGTCGGGTTTTGGAAAGTTGTAGGGTGAGGCGTAGGTCTGGGATAGTGTATTTCTTTGAAGGAAAATTGTTCCGCGTAAATTCTTCGAAAACGGAAATTTTAGGAAACAGTTTATGGGATTCGGTGTTTTAGGTTTTCGGTTCGAGAATGATGGTATGAGAGCGCACCCGGTGAGAGAGTTTTTCTTGGCGAAAGGCGAACTGCGTAGAGGCGTTTTTTTCTTGGGCTGACCGGCTTGAGCAGAGCCTGGAGATTGCGAGTGGGCTGGAATTATCGCGTGGGCGTCGGCCTCTGTGCGGCAGAGCGTTTCCTGTATGTGCCTGACGTGATTGATCAGAATACGTGAAGCCGAAAATCGCCGGTGACCGCGTGCGTGATTGTGGATACGCGGCCTGGAAGCCGCATGTAACCGTCGTGGTGTGATACCCGGCGTGATAGTGTTCCCAAGCTGGGCTCATAATCCCTCACGGTAAGTTGCCTTGCTCAGGGGATTGACCCCATCGTATTTCGTTGTGAGTTCTGTGTGCTGACTTGCTGGTTTCTTTCAGAACAACGTGGCGTGGGGTCGAAATTGGGCCGACCTATCTACTCTACGGGTTTACTTCCTCCGAAAGGTACGTGTTTGACTTCCTAAAGGCTCTGTCAGTTGGTATTCGGTTTCTTAGGGCGGCCGTTACATTTATATTATTTGGGCTGGCCTATCCTTTGTGGGTGTTTGTTGACAGGCTCCATACAATTATACATATTTACATACACCATAGGCATGATTTCCATATACTCAGAAGGGCCATCCATTATGTTAGCCTATGTAAAGCCCGGTATTTAAGATAATAATTCCCGTATTCCAACGATTTGTCTGATCTGTATAACAATAAAATCTGTGTGTTTAATCATGAAGAGTGCGGGACAGCTCATCCATTGTGTTCACTTATGTAAAGCCTGTGTGTGAGATAATACCTTCCATGTGTAGCGAGTTGTCTGCTCCGTCTAACCCTAAATTCTGTGTGTTTAATCATGAAGAGTGCCGGACGGCTCACCCATTGTGTTCGCCTATGTAAAGCCCGGTGTATAGGATGTTGCTTTCAGTGTTTTAGCGACCTGTCTGTTCTATATACTCAAAACCCTTTGTGTTTAATTTGAGTTTTTGTGCTAAGAAGTTTTTATTCTGTAACTTCAGGAGGTGTCTGGTTGGGGCTGATTGCCTGGCTGAGGCTATCTGCTCGAGGCAGGCTGTCGCGGTGTGGAGTTGGCTGGCTACGCGACGGTTCAGGAGACGGGCTTTCTGGCCCTTCCGTTTTATTATTATTTTTATTTTTTTTGTTCTCCCACCCTCAACTATAAATTAGTTGGGAAATATTTTGGTACGAGGAAAAGTTGACCAGCCAACTGCAACCAGCGACCCTTTTTAAATTTATTTACTTTGGTAACGTGTTCAAGGGTTACATTTAATAAACATCGTTCTCAGTATATGGTGCTTTATTGTTCCCAAGAAAACATCCCGTTACACCATGGCCGACCTGGAAAACTCTTAATAGACTTCGCACGCAGATCGGCCGCACCAAAGACAACCTCCACAGGTGGGGATTCTCGGATGGCTCCAACCTTCAGTGTTTGTGCGGCGTCTCCCCGCAGACCATGGTCCACCTTTCATCCTGCGCGGCCTGCCCTGTCACCTGTGCATATGAGGACCTTAAAGCTGCGTCACCGGTTGGTGTTGCCGTGGCAGAATTCTGGGCCAAACATAAAATTTAGAGACAATTTTTGCTATCGACACGCTAAGAAGAAGATGGACCGGGCGTGCTAGGCCCCTTCGACCATCCACCTGTACAACGCGTGGCGTGGACCGGGCGTACTGGGCCCCTTCGACCACCCACTTACTCACAGCGTGGCATGGACCGGGCGTGCTGGGCCCCTTCGACCATCCACCTGTAAAACGCGTGGCGTGGACCGGGCGTGCTGGGCCCCTTCGACCACACCAGCCTACCTAACGAACCTGGCTCGCAACAAACGTCAGGTCGGTCTCGAAGCACCAAGGGTGATACCTTCCAGATGCTTAACACATCATACTATGTCACACCAAACAACAGGTCACAAAAGCACCGGAGGCACCAGGCTCCCACCTTCCCTCAGACATCAAATCAACAGGTATTATGGGTGCGTTCACAAACACTCCAAACTCACAAACAGTCAGATCCAGAACAACCACCTGCAGGCCACGCAAACATCTACTCCACATGAGAATGGAACCCGCAACATACAGAGCAGCATCCAGTGGCCCAGCCACTGCGCCATCACAACGGTAGTAAAAATTAATGAAAGGCATAACCCCATGAAGACACACTACCAATATGAAGAAATTACAAGATTTCTGTGATAAGTACTGTCACTAAAGCACTAACCACTGTATTATGTCATATTCGAATATCTTTACATAGAGACAATTTTATAACACAAAATAACATGTCTGCACTCACCAATCGATGTCTGCAAGCAAAGGTGTATAGCGCACCGTTAACTCGCCAACCAAGTTCAAGCTTCAAGTAATAGGATACCACTACATGTTGTCCAGAGATTCAACCCTAGACCCCAAGTAATAATTGTGGACAAGGCAGTCAAACAATTAGGTAACAATCACACACAGCAAATAAAAAATCAATCATCACGTAAATTGTAAAATGAATACACCGTCAATGAGTAACAGCAAAGATTATCATACTATGGTTTTAAGGCACAAAAGTTAGACTTTTGTGAAAACCATAATAATCTACAATTTGAAACAACCTTGAATCTGTAATGTGCAATCAATTGCTTTTTCTTTTTCTCCACTTATTTTCTTTTAACAGACAAAATCATTGTATATTGTAGTGTACAAGAAGTTCAACGGCTTTACAATGTAATTTTTGTTTAACCAACTGCAGTGGAACCACAAAAGGGTGGTAAAGTTTCTTTTTCCATGAACATCAAAAAATAATAAAACTAAAGTGACCTTACCAGCTACTGTAGATACTTTCCGTAACCAGATGTTTGTTAAATCTGAACTTTCTCATGCGCAGCAGATTCTTCAATTACCATTACCTTTAACACAACATACTACCAGGCAAGTAGCGTTAAGAATCCCATCACTTGAGGTACTTTTCAAACTTGTTAACCATGTTTCCAAAATAGTCATGATTCTCTCCGGGCCATGATTTGCAAAATCAAGTCTTGATTTTAGTTCCTGGTTTTTCTACCAATTAATTGGAATATTTCCAGTATTATTTCAATTAAACTGAACAGCTGAGCTCAAAAGCCTGAAGGATTAATTTAAAACAAACCATTTTCAGGCACTTTTCAACTAAACTAACATTTACCGGTCTTTCTTCAAAAAAAAAGAAGACGCGAAGAAGATTTTGTTGAAGAATTTGCTATATTTAAGGAAGAGATGCAGTCTATGTTCTCCAAGATGATGACAGCCCAAGAGAAGGAATTTAAAAAAAATGCCACAATACTTCAAGGAATACAACAATCAAGTTGCAACATCGAAAGTTCCATCGCCTTCTTGACAGCACAAAACGAAGAATTTAAGAAAAAAATCGAATCTCTAGAGGACAAAACAAAGGAGGATAAAAAATATATTATTATTTTGGAGGATAAAATAGAAAATATGCAACAGGACTGTAGAAAGGCTAATTTTGATATAAAAAACGTACCTAAGAAGTCAAACGAAACCAAAGACGACCTAATTCATATGGTTACAAGCCTATCGAACTCAGTGGGTTGTGCGTTTGATAAGACTATTATCCATGATATATACAGAGTACGTGCAAAGAAAGATTTAAATAATACACGAATTGTAGTGGAAACAAACTCTACACTGATAAAAAATTATATTCTGAAATCTTGTAAGGCATTTAACATGAAACAAAAGGCGAAACTATGTGCCAAACACCTGGACATGCGTACAAACGAGGATACCCCTATATTTATCACTGAGCAACTTACTGCAAAGGCTGCACGCCTACAGTTCCTTGCACGTGACCTCGTGAAGTCAAAAACTTACAAATACTGCTGGACTGCATATGGACGGGTATACCTCAAAAGAGAAGACGACTCTCCAACCATTATAATTAAAAGCGAAGCACAAATCCAACAGCTAATTATCAATCAATGACTAAATTATCATATAGAAGTTCAGTATTGTTTTCACTGCTATTTTGCTTATTTTCGGTGCTCATCAAACTGGGTATGTAAAGTCTGTTACACTTACTTGACATTCACACAAATTACATTATTCATTACTCCTCTAAATACACCAACAAACACACACACACATTATCATCATAATACATATTATACAGCTAAAGGTTTATTTACATTTGAGTCAATTTTAATTCATTACAGGAATTTAAATAGTACAATATATAGATACAAAAATCTAAAAATAACTAAAAATACATTAATTAATATTCACATAAAAAATAATTTCGTACAAAATAAGTATTATTCATCCCTAAAACCCATAAACGTATGGCATGAGTTCCTACGGCTTCAAACATGTTATTTAAACATTACTCTGATTCTAAAACGTACTGTGTATTTTATAAAACATAATAATGTGTGATCTACTACAAACCTTAAATGATATCGATAATTTGAGTATTACGAGAACAATAGAATGTGACTGTAGTGAACTTCCTAACAACTATAACATAAATAAAAGTGACCTTACCATAATCTCCCAAAATATTAGGAGCATATATTGCAATTTCGATGACTTCATAGCAAATATGTCTTGCCTCAACTTTGATACGGACGTAATAATTCTGACTGAATGCAGACTTGACCGAAATAAACCTATTCCAACATTAACTAAATATCGGTCCTATGCTACTACTCGTCAACAAAATCAAAATGACGGCGTGGTGGTATATATCAAGGACACCTTAAAAGCCAGTGTCTCAGAGTTAAGCATAAGCCACGCATCCTGTCTACAATTGAATATATTGAATAATATAATTTTAGGTATATATCGTTCACCATCAAATACCAACGCGGAATGTTTTATAAATTCGTTGGCACTCCATTTAGATAAACTAAGTTCTCAAAAAAGTAATGTCATAATTGCTGGTAACATTAATATTAAACCTAAAAATACTGAACAAACATGAATTTAAAAATAGAATTTCATACCTGGATATGTTATCGGGTCATGGTATTCTCTCAGGTCACACCTTATCTACAAGGGAAACCAATTGTCTTGACCACTTTATGTTAAAAATAAACAGGAAACGACATTCTGCATTTATTGCCATCCTACGCACTACTGTTACAGACCATCGTACAACCTTTCTGTCGTTATCTTAAATAAAACATTGCCAAATTACACCAACAACTATTACTAAAATTGATTTTGAAAGTGCTTTACAATATTTAAAAGAAAAAAATCTATTGACATTACTTTTTTGTGATAATCCTAACTACATAACAGACTGTTTAATACAAGTTCTTATTGAGTCACTAAAAATAAATACTGCTATTCACAAGATCCCTAAAAGTAAACGAATAATTAAGCCCTGGATCACAGAAGGCATACTAAGATGTATAAAAACTCTCGAGACGACCCCCATAATGAAATTAAAAAAATTATATATGCTCGTTACAGAAACCATTGCAACAACCTAATAAAAAAAATAAAAAGAAAATACGAAAGAAACCTTCTTAATACATCGTTGAACAATAACAAACTTCTATTGAAAAACATAAAAACCATCACATATACAAATAAATCTACTAGAACTAATTCTGAATTAACTAATCTAAAAGCATCACCTACGGAATCAGCAAACTGCATTAATAAATATTTCGCAAATATTGGTAACCAACTTGCTAATGACATCCAACAAACCGTAACCCAGAATGACCTAAACCTATACTTACGTTCCTTACCTAGTCTCTCAAAATCTTTTGTTCTTCTAGATACAGATAACAATGAAGTAAATTGTATAATAAACTCTCTAAAATCAGATAGTGCCCCAGGATGGGATAATATCTCGACTAGGTATCTAAAACATATAAAATATGAAATAATTCCAATTATAACGCATTTAGCTAATCTTTGTTTTAAACAAGGCATCTTCCCTAACTCTTTAAAAAAATCAATAATAACCCCTATATACAAGGGTGGGCAGGAGGGGGATGTTAATAACTATAGACCAATTTATGTTATTCCTGTTATTGCAAAAATATTAGAAACACTTTTAAATTCTAGATTATTAAGTTATCTTCAAACCAACAATATTTTATCTTCCTCTCAATTTGGCTTTAGACGCGGTATTTCTACTGAAGACGCTATCACATCTTTAACTTCTGTATTAACAAAAGAACTTGATAAAGGAACTAGGTGTTTATCAGTTTTTATAGACCTAAAAAAGGCCTTCGACACGGTCTCTATTCCCATCCTTGTCCAAAATTTAGAAAAAATTGGTATTAGAGATACACAACTATCTATATTTACCGATAACCTGACAAAAAGAAAACAGAAGGTTAAGCTAGAGAATGTTGTAAGCGAGGACGTTGATGTAACATGCGGCGTACCTCAGGGAAGCGTTTTGGGTCCTACTCTATTCCTCATTTATCTAAACGACTTATGTAATATGACAATCAACCAAGCAAAAATTTTCTCGTATGCCGATGACACCGCAATCGTCTTCACCGGCTCAACCTGGGGTGAAACCAAAACCAATACAGAAAAAGGAATGGTACAAGTAGCTTCATGGCTAAAAACTAATCTCCTTACGTTAAACACGAGCAAAACTAATTATATCTATATATATCTGCTTCACGATATATAAAAATGTCCAACCAGAACATGATTTCAACATTAAAATACATGAGTGTGGGAATGTGGCTGATTACGACTGCAATTGTCCAACCATCAATAAAGTTAACCACGTCAAGTATCTAGGTATAATGTTGGACCAAAGCCTGTGCTGGTATCCTCAAGTCGAACAAATAACTGCGAGAATACGAAAATTTATTTGGATTTTTAAAACATTACGATATATTGCCCAAGGAGTGGCATATCAAAAAATCTTCTTAATGAAGTGTATATCTCGTTAGTTCAATCCGTAATAATATATTGTATTTCCATTTGGGGAAGCGCGCGTAAAACACGTTTTCTTGATGTTGAAAGAGTGCAACGGACATTAATAAAAGTAATGTACTTCAAAAAAAGGACCTTGCCTACTTATGAATTATACCAAATTAGCAACTTATTATCAATCCGAAAATTATATATTATACACGTAGTACTAAAAAAACATAAGACCCTACCATTAGATCCCAATATGTTAACCAGAAGAAGGAAACACAATGTTGCTTGTACTCATTTTGTAAAAACAGAATTTGCTAATATTCAGTATGACAGACGCTCGTCTTACTTATATAATAAAATAAATAAATTAATAGATATACATACTAAACCTTTTAAAGAATGCAAATCGTTACTGATTAAGTGGATAAATACGTTATGCTATGATGAAACAGAGAATCTTCTATAAACTGTTTCTATTTACACAAACCACTTCCGTATAAAAAAGCCATGCACACTCACACACTCACTCACACACATACATTCACACGCTCACACGCACACACACACCAACAGACTATGGTTAATAAATACAAAAAATAGACTATTAATTAATAATTTTCATTGCACTTTTGTTTTGTAACTTATTACACTCGTAAGATATAAAAGAGCGGCGCCTCCTGGTACAGGCATCTATATGCTTAAAAGGGGACGCCACCAACTGTATAACGTGTAATAACGAAATAAACATTTTTGATTTGATTTGATTTAGTGCAAATGATAATTATGTGACTTTAGTTATCTTCATTAGTTTAAACTAGTTACTATTATTGTAAACTCTCCAAATTTAATTGAGCAAGAAGTAGACCTTTCAATAAGCTTTCAAACCATCATGATCAAACTTTATGGTTGAGGAATGTTTTTCAGTCACTCCTTGTGCTGCAAATAAGATCATGTTCTGACCATATACCCGTCACACAAGTCTTCATGTATTTGAAGTTTCCCGCTAGGTACCAACTTTCTTTCAGTAGGTAATTTCACTGATCGCAAGTTGTTCGATTGTTATTTCACTAGTCTCCTAAATATCAAGCCCTTATATCCCACTTCTGATGTAGGGAAGACTGTGTAATTGTCAGGAAAAGCCATTATTGTATGGGTTCTTTCGGGCTAGATGTTAAACAAACCAACTTCTTTGCTTGTATGTAGGCTCACAATGTAACTGATCACGTTATGTATTGGCGAATAACTTAGACGACATTCCACTATGACACGTAGTTTGATCTACACGAACAATCGGTAACTCTCACTGTATTTCTCCTTAGGTTTTTATCACGAATTCACAACTCAAACCAAACCCGCCATATTCCCTCTCGATCCTTTGTGTCATCACCTCTTGTTCGCGCCATAAACCAATGTCAAGTGTTACGTCAAGTTGCCATCTGTCAAAGTCATTTGAAACCATAGCGCTCTTCAGAACGATATCTTAGAAATGCCGACATGTTTATAAAAGTAATTAAAAACAAAAATGATAACTAAACAGTTTTTTAAAAAATTCACAAAACTCAACTGCTTAAGACGCGAACTAAAAAGACGTAAAAAGAAAGAAAATCATGCTGTGCAGTCTGTTAATACCTACATACATAATCGCGAGCTGACTGAGCAAAACCATGTTTAGCCTCCGATTGCACAACATGATTTTTTTCTTGTTTTCGTCGTTTTTTACAACGGAATCATGATAGTATTGACACGTCATAATGGCGAAAGATAAACATTTCTCAAATAGTGTATATTGCGAAGTTTTAAGCGATTTTACGCCACATGCCATGTCACTATAACAGTTAAGTCGACCTGCCCTGCCCATACTTTAATATGATGATATCTGAAGCCAGCGCGGGAACGTAGGAACTCTATCGTAGGAACTGTTGTTTTCACAGAAATAAATCTAACTAGATACCGCAAGTTTCTTTATCTGTATGAAAACCAAGCGTGCCACTTTATCACACACAATTTAAAAATAAATTTACTTACCAATTAAAGAAAACAATTCCAATGCCTCGGCCAACTTTTTCTATGCAGTTTTTATAGCTCAATCTATACTATTATAATTAATATTATAAAGAGGAAAGATTTTTTTGTTTGTTTGTACCGAATAGGCTCCGAAACTACTGGACCGATTTGAAAAATTATTTCACCAATAGAAAGCTACATTATTCCTGAGTAACATAGGCTATTTTTTTATTCAAAAAACGGGTCCTGTGGGGTGGTCCACGGGAGCGAAGCCGCGGGCAACAGCTTGTATGGCATAAAGAGGCATTTTTCTAGATTTCGGTGGATTTCCGGTGCCGATAATGCTAAATGAAAAGCTAATAATTACGATCATTGATCGTAATTTTACGGTTTTTTAACACGCGATGTACAGTCAAGGGTCAAAAGTGCAGTCATACTCTCCCAAAACTCAAATGGCTTGTTTTTGTAGAAGAAGTTTAATTGTCCACAAGTGGTTTAATATTTTGTATAGAAATTAAAGTATAGATTATGCCTACTAAACAAAAGCGAAAAGTTGAAATTCTGCTGCCTACAAAAACATTGCCTTTTCTGTTTGGGTGAGTGTGACTGCAATTTTGACCCTTATAGTACATACAATCGCGTCATCTAGTTAGCTTAATATCTGTGGTTGATTTAATATGACTGGAGCTCAGTAGGTGATAACGTTTATTGCAGCGTCAGTGGTGTTGCAGCGGCCTACGCAATCGATTGAATACTTTCCATATCAGTCAGGGCAGTTTACGTCCGGGTATACTCCAAGAGCACCTTCCCGGTGCTCCTGGAGTTTCAAGAATACGAACGACGAAGTATAAAACGAAGAACAGTTCGATGTATTATTGTCAAGTCTGTGCACTTACAGAGATTACACACAGATTAAATTCGGCATATTGCAGTTGTCGTCCCATTCTAGTGATTTAAGGCTCTTCTTGCAAATGAATGGATACTTTTTAGGTCACATGGACCATCGTAGTAGGTGCCTGTTTGTTTCTTCAGCCACCCGCAGTCTTCTGTAGGGAGCGAGTCGTTCGGTTCACCTGCCTGCCAGTTGTTGTACCCCTCTGAGACTGGCTTATCTAATAAAAATAAAATGGTGACGGATATCATGATGCGTAATTAATTACATTTATGTTGCATGTTTTTTTTGTGGCCGAAAATAAACAAATAAGTACTAGTTACTCACGGCTAATGGTTTCAAATACTCCTTTAGCTGTTACGGCAGATATCCCCGCATGCACAGACGAGATTGTTGGCTGGATTCACTTCCAGAATGATATTACAGCGTTTGCTTCATTACTGTTTTCTGGGTAGAACAAACGGGTTATTGGAAGATTCGCCCGAATATTTTTAATAGTCCGACCACTATTAAAAATATTAATTTTTCTGTGTCGATTCGCCGGAAGTTAATTTTAGAGACCAAAATATAAAAAAGTACGGTCGTGCTCACCCGTCTCGGAAATAATATGAAGAATTAATCGCTTCGACTGTACAGCATGAATTTCTTCTTGTTTACATCATTTTAAGTTCGCTTCTTAAGGAGTCGGGTTTTTTGATTTTTTGTTTTTTTTTTCATTTATAACTTTCTAGATTGCATTTTTTTTAATTAGGTACATTTAAATATTATATAATTTTGATACCACCCATTAAAACCCTTTATTTTGATAACCCACACGATGGGTTTGGAAGGAAAAAATAATTTGGGCTCCCACAATATGGCGCCCAAAATCCACCATTGCTCTATTATCCAAATTTAATGTAGGTGACACTCGCAGGGTTAAGACGAATCGATTGACGTAAAAATCATCAAAATCGGCCAAGGTGTTTGGTCTCTAGAGCGCCATATAGGAACAAACATACGTAAATACATACATACATAGACTGATAAATGCATTACCCTTCTTCGGCAGTCGGGTAAAAAGCGTTTGTCTTGCTGGTTTTTAACCATAATAATAACACTACACAACTATGGGGCTGTCATAGCGCGGTTGAATCAAGAGCCTGATACTTCTGCCTTCTGGCAGTACTCCTCGATACGGCTCGCATTGTAAGGAAGTTCCTGTCTCAGGAACAAAATCAAAATGTTAACTAGAAAGATATAAATAAAAAAGTTAATTCAAAAAATCAATAAACCTGATTGCTTAAGAAGTGAACTAAAAAGACGTAAACAAGAAGAAAATCATTCTATGCAGCCGAAGGTACATCTGGTTGTTCAGCCAGCTCGCGAATATGTATCCTCCGACTGTACAGCATGAATTTCTTCTTGTTTACGTCTTTTTAGTTCGCTTCTTATGCAGTCGAGTTTTTTAATTTTTTCAATTAACTTTTTTTACATTTTTAAATAGTTATATTTTATAAAGAATTGTTTAAAAATGTAAATAGAACGAGTGTAGGTTATTGAATAAAAGACTTAATATTACCACGTTAGAGTGGAACTTTTGTAAATAAATACATTATTAATTGCATAGTTGAGAAGCCTTTTTTTTTTTTTTTTGGCTCGGAAATCATCCAATGACTTCTCCCGCTCTGGGTGAAGCGGGAGGGCGTGTCAGACTTTTACTGACTAAAACCCACCCGTGTTCCTTCAGTTGCTTGTGCCAGGGCCGCGGTAACTCTCTTTCAAATTTATCCGCGACCCTGACAGGCATCGGCCCTAGCGGACCCCGTCAACTTTTGCTGACATCTCTCTGAGGCGCGCGTGGAACACTACGCGCCGTCGACTCGGGCCTGGTCCTTATTGGACGGCGAGCTACCCATTACTCTTCGTCTGCAAGCCCGCGCCTACGGTGGCCGGAAATCGGCTTGCGACTCCCGACGCCCGGGGCGTCTCCTGCGGTGGCTAGGGGCGTGAGGGCGTCTCCGTTGTGTCACCCTCACGCGTTCCGCCTCCTCCTTTGCGAGCATTACTGCTTCGCTGAAGGAGGTGACGGCTTCCCATGCGCTCTCGCTCCGTACCATGGCCTGAACCAGGGCCGGACGCGAGAGGTCGCCACCACTGATCGCCTCCACGAGGACACGGCGATGCTCCGCCCAAGCGGGGCAGACCTCCACCGTATGCTCCACCGTGTCCTCCGGGCGATCCACACAATGGTGACACCCGGGCGTTTCCTCCCGCCTTATCCTGAACAGGAACCTCCCGAAGCAGCCGTGTCCGGTGAGGACCTGCGTCAGGCGGAAGGTGAGGACGCCGTGGCGCCTCTCTAGCCACTCCTCAAAGAGGGGCCTTATCGCCGCAATCGTGGCGTGCCCAGCACTGGGTAGCGATAGTCGCTCTCTCCATGACGCCATGAGATCCTGCCGGAGCTCTGTCCGCCAGGCCACGATTTGTCGCGGCAACGGAGTTTCGCCCCGGCGTTTCGCCTCCTCGCGCCACTCCCAAATGTGCGCGAGGACTTTTGCCTCCAGATCCCATGGCGGCAATCCGGCAAGGAGGCTCGCCGCCTCACCGGAGACCATGCGGTATCCCCGGACCAGCCGGATGGCCATGACCCTTTGGGACGCGTTCAACCAGCGGGATGGTCGCCGTCTCAAGGAACGCGCCCACACCGGTGCGCCATAAAGGGCCATGGACCGCACGACCCCCGCGTAGAGCCTCCGGCAGGAGGCGTTTGGACCCCCTAGATTGGGCAGGAGTCGCTTGAGGGCAGCCCCGGCCCGCTCCAGTCTGGGAGCCAAACGTCGGAAATGCTCCACGAAATTCCACCGGCTGTCGAGGACGAGTCCCAGGTACTTCATCGTCGACCCGACGCCGATGTGAACCCCTCCTACCGGGAGACTCTGAACAGGGATCCGTGGGGACGCCCCTACAAAATGGTGCGGAATAAACTCCGCCCATGGGCTCCCCCGCTGACGCAGAGTCTCCGGCCGCAGCTCGTGGAGGACGTGGTGAGCACTCTGTTCCCTTCGCAAGGGGAACATACTCCCCCACCCACTCCGCCTCTTGCGGTGCCCGATGCGGACCACAACGACGACAACGACGACGATGCTCCGGAGGTGACCGAAGTAGAATTGAGAGTGGCGGTACGTAGGCTTAATGCCAAAAATACCGCCCCAGGACCCGACGGCTTACCTGGCAAAGCCTGGGTCCTGGCCTTGGAGGCTCTCGGGCCTCGACTTAGGGGGCTCCTTAGCGCATGTTTGGAGAGGGGCCAGTTCCCACTTCGCTTACCGGCCCATAGTGCTGCTTGATGAGGTGGGCACGCTCTTTGAAAGAGTTATTGCAGACCGCCTCGTCGGGCAGCTAGTGCGGGTGGGGCCGGATCTGGCGGAGAGCCAGTTTGGCTTCCGCAGAGGGCGCTCTACGGTGGACGCCATCATGCGTGTGCGAGCCCTTACGACGGGGGATGCAGTGGCCCGGGGTGGGGTCGTCTTGGCGGTGTCTCTAGACATCACCAATGCCTTCAACACCCTGCCCTGGAGTTGCATCAGGGACGCACTCCGGTATCACCGGGTGCCGCCCTACCTCTGTCGCGTGGTCGAGGCCTATTTGACGGACAGGGCCGTCATCTACGCCGGTCACCAGGGAGAGTGGAACCGGCGAGAGATGTCGTGCGGTGTCCCACAGGGATCGGTCTTGGGACCGTATCTGTGGGACATCGGGTACGACTGGGTGCTGCGCGCAGACCTCCCTAGCGGCGTCAGCGTCATTTGCTACGCTGACGACACGCTGGCCCTGGCGCAGGGGAGGTCGCACCAGGTGGCAGCTGAATTAGCGACACGCGGGGTTGCGATAGGCGTTGAGAAGATCCGGCAATTGGGACTCGAGGTGGCCCTGCACAAGTCCGAGGCCATGTGTTTTCATGGTCTTCAGAACGCGCCACCGCCGGGCTCCCAAATAGTTGAGAAGCCTAGAATTCAATAACGTGCGAGCTTTCTTTCATTTGTAATATCTGGGCATAATATGTCCAAATTATCGAATTATAAGCATAGAAGAAAAGGAAATGCTATGTTAAGTTATTTGTCCCGAGTTTGGGAATTTGCAATTTTTTTATAAAAGTTTCTATCTTTAATGTTAGGCTGAACGGATTTAAATTAAATTTGGCATATGGATAGACCGGAACCTGGATTAACACAAAGGATACTTTTCATTCCGGTATAATTCTACTTTGGGATGATAAAAAATCTGTTCAAACGGGAAAAGCTACGACTTTAAGTACGGATACGGAGTGCGAATTCTAAATAATAAATAAAACTAACATCAAAATATTATGTGTTATTTATTTCAGTAATTTAATCATTATATTCATACAAACAGCAGCTAGCAGTTTTTTCTATTTACTCAGCAATGTATGTGTAAAACTACAAAGGGTAATAAGTCTCTACGGGCGCGTATTGAGCTTTTACTTCGTGTTCACAAATGAACAAACTCTTCATATTGCAGTCAGTGTTTATCAGACGTCCGTTGAAGAACATTGAGCCACACTCCTCATATTTGTGTCCGTCTGGCTGGTAATTGTCGAACCAGGCGTCGTCATCTACGTTCATTGGTGTTCCTGCAAAATTAAAATAAATTCTAAGAATAATCAACAACCTAACCTGGGATCTCTTCCTACTGTCACCGATATGGGACAATTTGCTAGGAAATATTTACCGTTATTTCAGCGGCTTCGCCCGCGTCAATGTCGAAAACTATGCCAAAGGGAACATATTCGCGGGATAAAAATAATATTCTATGTGCTATGCCTGACTATAATCTATCTCTATGCCAAATTTCATCCAGATCCGTCCAGCCGTTTTAGCGTGAAGAAGTAAAAAATATACAAACACACATACACAGTCACAAACTTTCGCCTTTATAACATTATTATAGTGTAATAGTGTATCGCTCAATGTGCCTTAATTGTCTAAGCCTTCTTGTCATTATCTATCCCTTCTTGTCTTAATATTTGTGAAAAATATCCCAAAAAAATATTTTGCCAACAAAACTGTTTAGTAAAGTAGAAAATGTAGGAAAAAATTACTGAATGTCACATTCCGCCTGTCAGTATTACTGTTTAGTAACTGACAGGCGGTTTAATTATAATAATATAAATATAGTTAAACATGAAGTGATGAACAAAAGTTTCAAAGCTGATGTAGATGTTGTTTTTAGTGATTAAACTAAGGATCTAAATCCTTCAACACCAGGGTAGTCTTAGAAACACAGACTCACGTACCTTTAATTGTCTGCCAGCCTTCCTTGAATCTGTTATGGAAGCCCACGTGATATAATCCTTTTTGGTACTGCTCACTGACCCTTGGTTTCGGTGTTGATTTCGTTAACAGCGCTAGGTAATCTGCTTCCATTCGATTTTCGATCACTGCCAGGGTGGTATACTCTATTCGGCACATTTCATATGCGTCGACCCAGTTCAATGGAGTTGTGTGGAGTTTGTAGCACTTGCCAGTATTCTTATTGTAAATGTAATCTGAAATAAAAAGCCAGGTAGGTAAATATCAGTGATGGTTGAATAAATTAATAACTACCTATTCATTAAAGCAGAAAGGACTACCAGTTTATTAAAACAATGTCGCCATGAAAATCTTTAGCTAGACAGACTTTTTTCGTCTCTACAAGAGATATACAATCACAAAATTTTAATTTCTCATATTGACGCTTAGTATATTTTTCCGATACATTTTTCGCGTCAATATTTTTTATTATGTCAGTTGACAAAAACTCCATGGTCAAAAGTGAGAAAGTAAATACTATTTTTAGTTCATTCCGATCGGTTAAAAAATTTGCTTTCCCAAGCTATGCCGTCCAACGTACTTAAAGTGATTTCGACTTACCTAAATTAGGCATGTTGCAGTAATAATTCCACTGCATTGACTGGAGTTTCTTCTTACAGATGAAGTTAGCCTTTGTATCACATATGTAATCATTCATAGTGCCTTTTAGGTCCATGTGCACACAGTCCTCGTTATCCCCTGAATTATCCGGCTGGAATTTCTGCCAATTGCTGTACACCTCAGAGATTGGCCTTCCTAAAATAAAAATAAAATACTTTGTCTTAATTAACTGGTACATGGTAAATCTGTTGTGTCAATTATGTTTGAGTGAAATAAACCGGGGTCCATAAATATCGAGGCCTATTTAGTTGAAAACTAAAACGGAAAAGAATATAATAAATAATTAAAAGATATGTACAAACTGCGTGTCTGGGATTAGACACACACACAGATAGACACAGTTTTCAGGTCCATCATTATTATTTTTTTGATATGAAAAAAATTATAGTGAAAAGTAATTACTTTTTATATACTTTCGTAAAAAATCGGGTTATTGGACGACTCGCCCGAATTTAACTCGCCCGAATCGGGCGAATTGTCCGCTATTAAAAATATTCATTTTTCTATGTCGATTCACCTGAAGTTTATTTATCGACGCGCGACGGGCGAATTGACCACTCCAAAATTATTTAGTGGACGATTCGCCCGAATTTGATTTTAGAGAACAAACATTAAAAAAGTACAGTCGTGCTCACCCGTCTCGGTAATAATATGCAGAATGAATCGAAGTTAATCCCTCTTATTATTTTTTCGCCTGTTTATCATATCTAACGTCCAAATCTCAACATATTCTCGTACTCTTTTTACCGCTCATGATTCTTTTGATTCATTGGCGACAAAACAATAAGAGGGAGACAGCAATATTCGCTACAAAAAGAAATAAAGAGACAGCTCTATACGCTATCAGGTCATTTCGGTACCGGTAAAGACTAACTTAAGTACCAGGAGATTATAATCATGAGGAAGCTAGGCTGGAAACATGAGCGGTAAAAAGTGTACCGGGCGATTTTCGATTCTGAAGCCCTAGTACTCCGTTAGTCTCTACCGCTAATGATTCTAGCTTTGCAAATACTTCTTCATGATTCTGGCCTCCTGGTAGTTTGAATTGCTTTCCTAGTACAATATCTATTAACTTCGATTCATTCTGCATATTATTACCGAGACGGGTGAGCACGACTGTACTTTTTTAATGTTTGTTCTCTAAAATCAAATTCGGGCGAATCGTCCACTAAATAATTTTGGAGTGGTCAATTCGCCCGTCACGCATCGATAAATAAACTTCGGGCGAATCGACACAGAAAAATGAATATTTTTAATAGTGGACAATTCGCCCGATTCGGGCGAGTTAAATTCGGGCGAGTCGTCCAATAACCCAAAAAATCTAGTTAAAGTTGTTCTCATAATAACTACCAATTAAAATAAAAAAATATCCCAAAACACGAAATTTTATTAGCTGTACGAATTGCCCATACAAAGCCTGCCGTTCGCCTTTAATAATTATGTTCAAAAATATATCGCGAGTGGGTTGTCTTTTTTTTTTATTATTTTTATTGATAGGCTTGCGCTTGACCACTATCTCACCTGATGTGATGATGTGGTCGACGATGTAGCACGCAAAAATTGTTTGGTTTTAATGGGTGAATTGGAATATTAAAGGGTAAGGCCAAACGAACGTAAATTTGTGAGTTGTGTGTTGCGGAATTTACGTTAAACTGATATTCGGGTAGGCTACCAGACGGACGGACCTATTTTCAGTTGCTATTCTACGTTTGTACGGGGCGCTGACGCTTGCCTCGCTCCCCTACCTCACCTCGAGCGCAATTCGGTAGAAATAATGTGCGTGAGTCAGCAGACAACTCATTATGCGTCGCCGTGTGGCACAAACAGGTCTTTAGTATGAAACCGAATGCAGCGTTAAATCCGCGACGCATTTTAGGTGACTCACAACTCATAAAATTACGTTGCGTAGGTTGCTTGTGATGGGTATATTTACATACTGTTTACGTACGGTCTATGGTTTCGAAAAATCCCTCGATCATTTTGTCTGACAGCCCCACCCAAACCCAAGGTATGCTAGGTTGGGTTCTGTTCCAAAATGATGCCACTGCGTTGACTTCATCGGCGTTTTCTGCGTAGTACAAAGTAGCTCCTTCAAGAGCACACCTTTGTTTGGCATCAGCAAAAGTCCGTCCAGTCGTGTGGACCTTGTAGAAAGTCTCTTCTGATTCTATATAAGAGTAATCCTTCCGGAAAAACAGTATATCTCTCTGTTCATCTACAAAATGAAAAAAAATACAAGCTTTCAACTTCTGCCTTAAAAATGTCTTTTAAAACCAAATCCCACTCCAAACTCCGAAGACGTGATAGGTCGTTATTAGGCTGCGTTTTCACCTGCAAGCAACACACATGCAAGTTTAATTACAGTGTGGGACACGATCGAGTGATTGATCAAGTTATAGGAACCTACCACCTACCTCTGTAGCGCACACTGTAATGCAACTTAATCGCGAGCCGATTGCAGGCGGAAACGTAGCCTTAGAAATTTAAAATATATTACCACAGTTTTTCCAAAAAACTGTCATCACCTGTGTTTCACACATAAAAGATAATATCATCAACAGCCATGTTACAACTGCTGGGACACAGACCTCCTATCTGTGAGAGGGAATAGGCCGTAATCCGCCACGCGTTGGATGGTTGGTAGATGTCACATGTCTTCGATTTTTTGGTTCTAGGACAAGCCGGTTTCCTCACAATGTTGTCCTTCGCCGTTTTCAGAGCAGTGGTTATGAAATAATTTACAATAAGTAAAGCGCCTACCTGGGTTCGAACCCATGACCTACACTACCTACTTGTAAGCCACGGCTGTTTCCACTGGGCCACCACTGCTCTTTAAAGATAAAATTATATTTTATGACGTTGAAAAAATCAACCCCTAAAAAACAAAATACGAAGCTAGGATTTATTAAAAGTTAACAAGGGTTGACTTAACAACAGGGGTAGTTTAGGGGGCATTTCATGTTGCGGCTTGTGAAGTTGTAATAATGACCAAGAAAGTTGGCTTTTCTGACCTCTGAGAGGAGATATTAAATAATGGACTATTGTAATTCAGTAGGTATCTTGGTCGAATCTGGTGAATATTATTATTGACCTGTCCATGTTAAATCAACTATTTTCAAGTAAATACATAACCTATACAATGAGACAGTATACGCACCTGAGAAAAATACTCACAAGAAATACTAACAAAGATTTAGAAAGTATTGTTGTTGTTGTTATACGACATAATTCTTGTCATTTGATGCAGCTTAACAAATTGAAGGTTGATAAACTGATATAATATAGTAAATATATGTGTATTGTAGGTAATGTATCGGTGATGGTTGAAATAATTAATAATTAACCATTAAAGCAAAAAGGCCTATCAGAGCTTTAGATAAATGTCATTCGATGCCAGCAATAGTCGAAATGCGAAAATGCTTGGTACATGTAATGTGACAAGTCGAATTGTCGATAGCGTGACATTGCCATACATTTTTGTCACTTCCAATCACAATCGCGATGCTTACGGCTCGCGGCCCACGAAAAATTTAATTCAGGTTTAGTTGCTAACACGAGGTTATTTTGCCTCAACTCTGAGTTTAGTTTTCCGTGCAAGTGGGCCTTAGAGGTTAACTAAAACAAAGCCTTCGATATAAAAGGAAAGGTATAACTTTTTAGCTAGTCCGACTTTTTTTCGTGTCTACAAACGATACATGCAAACACAAAATCTGAATGTCAAAACACGTTTCGCGTAATCGATCGACATTATTAAGATGCTGCCCCCGTACCATGACGTGTCAAAACTATCATGGTGCGACTGGGAAAAGGGACAATTTTATACAAATCATACACATCTGTCCCTTACGCACACTCAAAATGACCCTGCTCTAAGAACTTATCGTTACCCCCTGATCAATCATTTATTTTTTCTTATAGATTGTTCGTGATAATTATTATTATTTTAGCTGACACAAACTCCATGGTATGAGTAAGAGAGAAAGTAGACAATTTGTAGGTCAATCAGTGAGTTCTAAATAAGGTTTAGCAAACAATGTCGCCTTACCTACGTAAAGAGATTTTAACCTACCTAAATTAGGCTTGCCGCAGTTATAATTCCCCTGTAGTGACTTGAGACTCTTCTTACATATGAAGTTAGCCCCTGTATCACATATGTAATCATTCATAGTGCCTTTTAGGTCCATGTGCACACAGTCCTCGTTGCCGCCTGTATTGTCCGGCTCTAAATTCTGCCAATTGCTGTACACCTCAGAGATTGGCCTACCTAAATAAAAATAAAAAGATACTCTGTAAAATGTGTAAATTGAAATAAAGGAGTCTCGGGGCCCATTGAGTTAAAAGAGATGTACAAAGATCCTCCATGAAGCCGAGACACAATAATAGTTTTCACGTCCATCAAATTTTTTCATTTTCTACCAACCTGTATCTGTGAACCAATTTATTATGAAAAAAATGCAAGAAGGTAGTGAAACATTTTATATATTTTCTAAAAAAAAAACAAGTTCAACGAGTTATTACCACAACATAAAATTGCTTAATCCTGCTTGGCAAGGTGGTTAATAGTGGCAATATGTAGATTACGGCATGTGTAAGGTCTTTTTACACCCTGTATACGTACGGTCAACGGTCTCAAAATATCCCTCGGTCATTTTGTCTGTGAGTCCCACCCACACCCATGGTATGCGAGGCTGGGTTCTGTTCCAAAACGATGCCACTGCTTTGACTTCTTCGACGTTTTCTGCGTAGTACAAAGTAGCTCCTTCCAGAGCACATGTTTGCTTGGCATCAGCAAAAGTCCGTCCAGTCGTGTGGATCTTATAAAAACTCTCTTCTGATTCTATGTAAGTGTAATCCTTTGCGACAAACTTTTTATCTCTCTGTCCATCTAAAAAAATTAAATATTGTTAAACTACTTTAAAATTGATGACTAAAAACAACTTCTGCCTGAAGAACCTCTTCTAAAACCAAGAATGATATGGGGCTAAATTAGAATAACTCTGCAGAATTGATGGGTATGATTATTAGGCAGCGTTTCCAGCTGCAAGCTACTTTCAAGGAGGAGTTGTTGGGGGGGTTGTTTGTGGAGGGTTGATTTGTTGAGGAGTTGTTGGGTTGAGGTTGAGTTAGTTGAATTGTTATTACAAGGATTGTTTATGGGGGGCATTTTATGGTGTGGCTTGTAAAATTGTAATTATTACCCTGAAAGTTGTCTTTTCTGACCTCTGAATAGAGATATTATCTTGGTCGTATCGGCATTATGTATCTTTTTTGAAAATTATTATTTGGTTTATTATTGACCTATCTATGTTTAACCAACTATGTTTATGTAAACACATAACTAGTTAATATAACAGAATACTTGAGTGAGAAAATCGAAAATACTAATAAAGATTTAGAAAGTATTGTTGTAGCATAACGACTTACGTCTTGTCACTTGATGCAGCCAGCATTGAGAAGGTTTACAAATTTTATATTAGTTTATTAGTCTCACTACACTATACAGTGAGGTAAGATTAATAATCTGATAAAATAAAGTAAATATATGTGTTTTGTAGATAATGTGTCAGTGTTGGTTAAACAAATTAATAATAACCAATCCAGTAAAGGAAAAAGGCCTACCAAGTTAACTAAAACAATGCCGTCGAATTAAAAGGAAAGATGAAACTTTTTAGCTATACCGACTCTTTTTCGTATCTACAAAGGAGATATAAAATATAAATTAACATAAAATATGAATTTCAAAACACGTTTGTCTTCACCAATCGAAATTATTAAGACGCTGACCACTCTACAATTTTTTTTTCTTATGTATTTTTCGTGATAATTAGTTTTTATTATATTAGCTGACACAAACTCCATGGTATGAGTAAGAGAGAAAGTAGTAAATTTGTAGGACAATCCGCGAGTTGTAAATAAGGCTTAGCAAACAATGTCGCCTTACCTACGTAAAGAGATTTTAACTTACCTAAATTAGGCTTGTCGCAGTTATAATTCCCCTGTAGTGACTGGAGACTCTTCTTACATATGAAGTTAGCCCCTGTATCACATATGTAATCATTCATAGTGCCTTTAAGGTCCATGTGCACACAGTCCTCGTTACCGCCTGTATTGTCCGGCTCTGAATTCTGCCAATTGCTATACACCTCAGAGATTGGCCTACCTAAATAAAAATAAAAAGATACTCTGTAAAATGTGTAAATTGAAATAAAGGAGTCTCGGGGCCCATTGAGTTAAAAGAGATGTACAAATATAGTTTTCACGTCCATCATATTTTTTTTATTTTCTACTAACCTGTATCTGTGAACCAATTTGTTATGAAAAAAATGCAAGAAGAAAGTAAAACTTCTTATATATTTTCGAAAAAAAAAAACAAGTTCAACGAGATATTACCACAAAAACAAATTGCTTAATCCTGCTTGGCAAGGTGGTGAATATTGGCAATGTGTAGATTACGGCATGTGTAAGGTCTTTTTACACCCTGTATACGTACGGTCAACGGTCTCAAAATATCCCTCGGTCATTTTGTCTGTCAGCCCCACCCACACCCATGGTATGCGAGGCTGGGTTCTGTTCCAAAACGATGCCACTGCGTTGACTTCTTCGATGTTTTCTGCGTAGTACAAAGTAGCTCCTTCAAAAGCACATGTTTGCTTGGCATCGGCAAAGGTCCGTCCAGTCGTGTGGATTTTATAAAAACTCTCTTCTGATTCTATATAAGTGTAATCCTTTGCGACAAACTTTTTATCTTTCTGTCCATCTAAAAATTTAAAAAAACAAGCTATTTGAAAACGGTTTACATTTTTAAATTAAAGACTAAAATAAAATTTGCCTGAAGAACCTCTTCTGAAACCATGAAATATATGGGCATAAATTAGACAAACGCCGCAGACTTGATGAGTATCGTTATTAGGACGCCTTGCCACGTGCAAGTAACTTTCATGCAAGTTTAATTACATTGCGGGGCACGGTCGAGTGATTGATTACATTATACTTCGTTAGCCCACAGTGTATTGCACCTTGCAAGCAAGCTGGTTGCAGGTGGAAACGTGACGTTAGAATTAAAATGTGTTTTTCCAGAAACTGGCAAACATAGAATGTGTTTCACGGGTAAAAGATATACGATGTTGAAAAATCAGCTTAAATAAGCCAAATATCAATAGGAGTTGACTTTATTACAAGGATTAACCCCCCCCCCCCCTAAAAAGGGGGGCATTTTATTGGGTGGCTTGTAAAATTGTAATTATTACCCTGAAAATTGTCTTTTCTGACTTCTGAGTAGAGATATTATCTTGGTCGTATCGGCATTAAGTTTTGTCACTTGATGCATCCAGCATTGTGAAGGTTTATACATTTTGTATTAGTTTTTTAGTCTCACTTCACTGTACAGTCATCATCATCATCATATCAGCCGAAAGACGTCCACTGCTGGACATAAGCCTCCCCCAAGCGTCGCCACATTGACCGGTCCCGTGCGTCTCGCAACCAGCGGATTCCCGCAACCTTCACCAGGTCATCGGTCCACCTGGTGGGAGGCCTTCCAACGCCACGTCTTCCAGTTCGCGGTCGCTACTCCAGAACCTTTCTGCTCCATCGGCCATCCGTTCTGCGTGCAATGTGCCCTGCCCACTGCCACTTAAGTTTGGCAATTCTTCGGGCTATGTCGGTAACCTTGGTTATCTTGTGGATCTCTATATTTCTGATTCGATCACGCAAGGAAATTCCGAGCATAGCCCTCTCCATTGCCCTTTGAGTGACTGAAAGCTTTCTGATGAGGCCCATTGTAAGCGACCACGTCTCAGAGCCATATGTTATCACTGGCAACACACACTAGTCATACACTTTTGTCTTGAGACACTGTGGTAAGTTGGACGAGAAGATACCGCGCAACTTCCCGAACGCTGCCCAGCCGAGTCGGATTCGACGGTTGACCTCTTTCTTGAAGTTGGCCCTACCCAACTGGATCGTTTGTTCCAGGTAGACATAGTCGCCCACAACTTCGAGTGTAGAGTCACCTACCTTGATAGGAGTGGGTGTAACATGGGCATTCAACATCACCTTGTTTTTGTCCATGTTCATTCTAAGACCCACTCTTTCGGAAGCTCTACTGAGGTCATCGAGCATTGTACTGAGGTCCTCCATGGTCTCAGCCATAACCACTACATCGTCACTGTACAGTGAGGTAAGATTAATAAACTGATAAAATATAGTAAATATATGTATTTTGTAGGTAATATATCGGTGTAGGTTGAACAAATTAATAACTGCCTAAGCATTAAAGCAAAAAGGACTATCGGGTTCACTAAAACAATACCATCGATATAAAAGGAAAGATGAAACACTTTAGCTATTCCGACTTTTTGTCGTGTCTACAAAGGAGATATACAAACATAAAATCTGAATTTCAAAACACTTTTGTCGTCACCCATCGACATTAAATAAGACGGTGACCACTATGTTAATTTTTCTTATGTATTCTTCGTGATAATTGTTATTATAATAGCTAACACAAACACCATGGTCTGCGGTAAAGAAAAAGTACACAGTTCGTAGGTCATTCAGCGAGTTCTAAATAAAACTTAGCAAGCAATGTCGTGTTACTTTAACCTACCTAAATTAGGCTTGTCGCACTTATAATTCCCCAGTAGTGATTGGAGACTCTTCTTACATATGAAGTTAGCCTTTGTATCACATATGTAATCATTCATTGTGCCTTTTAGGTCCATGTGCACACAGTCCTCGTTATCGCCTGAATTGTCCGGCTGTGAATTCTGCCAATTGCTGTACACCTCAGAGATTGGCCTACCTAAAATGATAAATAAAAATTACTGTGTAAAATGTGTAAATTGAAGTAAAGGAGTCTCGGGCCCCATTTAGATGAAAACTTAAACGGGCATATAATTAAAAGGGATGTACAAAGATCCTCTATGGAGCCGAGACACATAGTTTTCCGTCCATCATGATCTTTTTATTTACTACTAACCTGTATCTGTGAACCGATTTGTTACGAAAAAATGCAAGAGGAAAGTAAAACTATTTGTATACTTTCGAAAAAAAAAACAAATTCAACGAATTATTCTCCAAAAAAAGAAAGGTTTGCTTAATACTGCTTGGCAAGGTGGTGAATATTGGCAATTTGTAGATTACGGCATGTGATAGGTATTTTTACACCCTATATACGTACGGTCAATGGTCTCAAAATATCCCTCGGTTATTTTGTCTGTCAGGCCCACCCACACCCATGGTATGCTAGGCTGGGTTCTTTTCCAAAACGATGCCACTGCGTTGACTTCTTCGATGTTTTCTGCGTAGTACAAAGTAGCTCCTTCCAGAGCACATGTTTGCTTGGCATCAGCAAAGGTCCGTCCAGTCGTGTGTATCTTATAAAAACTCTCTTCTGATTCTATATAATTGTAATCCTTTGCGACAAACTTTTTATCTTTTTGTCCATCTAAAAAAATAAAAAAACAAGCTATTTAAAAACGGTATACTTTTTAAAATTAATTACTAAAATAAAATTTGCCTGAAGAACTTCTTCTGAAACCATGAAATATATGGGCATAAATTAGACAAACGCCGCAGACTTGATGAGTATCGTTATTAAGACGCTTTGCCACGTGCAAGTAACTTTCATGCAAGTTTAATTACATTGCGGGGCACGGTCGAGTAATTGATCACATTATACTTCGGTAGCCCACAGTGTAATGCACCTTGAAAGCGTTATAATAAAAATGTGTTTTCCAGAAACTGGCAAACATCGAATGTGTTTCACGGGTAAAAGATATATGATGTTGAAAAATCAGCTAAAATAAGCCAAAGGAATGCCAATGAAGGAATAAGCCAATGTTATTAAGTCAATAGAAGTTGAATTAATAACAAGGGTTGTTTAGGGGGAATTTTGTGGTGTGGCTTGTGAAGTTGTAATTATTACCCTGAAAGTTGGCTTTTCTGACCTCTGAGGAGAAATATTATCTTCGTCGAATGAGAAAATATATAGTGGATTTTGTTTTGTCAATTTCATTTTTCCTGGCATTAAGTATCTTTTTTGAAAATTATTGTTTACGATGTATATCGTGTTTTTGGTTTATACCGAATGCCTGGTCAAATTTTACAAGGTGCTAAATAAATCACAATGTGTAAGTGTCTTATTAACCGTATAGTTCGGACGGGGTACATTTTGGGGCTTGACAAGCATACCTCCGCTGGCTCAGCCGCGGTTCATTTTGGACCCCAGATTTACGTCATACGACATCCTAATTAATAACTTAATTATTGATTACGATACCTAACGAATCTTATGTGGGGGCTTTAATTAAAATAGTTGGATAAAAAGCTTACATGTTAGCGCAAATATTTTTTTTAGATTAAGTGCGCAAGTTTATTAATTTACATTTGTTAAAAACAAGTGTAATAATACGATAATCGCCATTTTGATGACAGTGGTGGTCGAAGCTAAAAAACATAAAAATGCAGATTTTGGACACCCAAACACCAAGACAGGGGTAGTGGTTTGCTAGTTGTTTAATTATTGGTCGAATTCATCCATATTTCAAAATAAATAATTAGTGGTAATGAAGTTATTTGTTATTCAAAGTCGAAGTTAGGCCACAATCGTGTTTGTTTACATTTTTATTTTACACAAATATCACCCTTCCACATGTAAAATTGATTACAAATATGACAATTATGTCTCTAAATATAATAAACAACAAGAAGAAGCCCTGATTTTAACGTAATTAACAAACACCAGTCCAATAATACGTAAAATTCATTACCACTACTTTATTTTTGTTAAATTTCCAATTCGTCAAGTAGATTGTTTTTTTTTAATGTAATAGTTGTGTGGCAAAACGATTTTAGCAATCGATTTTATTTATGCTATCCACTCGATTAATGAGCGATTATCCCAAATCGATTCTTAAAAATAGAAAAATCCTGTTTTAGGCATAAAATACAATTAGTACTTAAATTATTACTATTAATAATTTCTTGAAGTAATCTTAATAGATTTTTGGACATTATTTGACTACAACCAACTAAACAATTTCATCGAACCGTGGATAATTTCGCGCCGAATTATCTATCCGATTCAAAATTCAAATTCGGAATGCGTTCGCTATTCAAAACTATTTTGTATAAAAATAATAATGATTGAGTCTTTATGTTTGATAGTCTCAGAAGTATACAGAGTGCCTAGTATATTTTTATGTAAGTTTGTAACGCAAGTGTAGATAAATTTAGTTTCGGGGAACCAACGATTTTGTGATTATATTATTATTATATTGCAATGAGTGTCGTACTGGCCCAGTGGCTAAAGGCCTTGCCTTGCCTGAGGTCATGGGTTCAAATCTGGACAAATACCAATGATTTCCATTTTCAAATTCATTAATGTACTTTCTAAGTATATTTTAGAAATCGTTGACAACGGTGAATGAAAACATCATGAAGAAACCCGGTCTTATAGTCTCAAATCGCCAACCCGCATTGAGCAAGCGTAGTGATGAATGTTCGTGCCTTCTCTGTATGAGAAGAGGCCTTTGCCTTGCAGTGGGACAATTATAGGCTGGTATTATTATTATAATTATATATTGAATAATGAGTTGAGAGTATGGTATGGTTAGGTTTTGAATTCGGTCGAGTTTGTTGTAATGTTATGAAAATTGGTTATTCTATACATACTTTTAAAATTTTATTTTTATTCATTTTAAGAACATAAGTTTGGTTTGTATTTACATCTGCATTCCCCGAAAACTATTAATATCAATAACCTTGTGCGTATCTTCTTGCGCGGTTCCTTTCCAAGCGAGTTATGGCATGGTTGTCAACCAACTAAGCTGAAAATCATCTAGAAGCATGAAATTTGGCAGAAAGGTTCCTCAAGTGACGTAATTGTGCAGTAAGAAAGGATTTTTGGAAATTGCATCCCTAAGGGGGTAAAAAGGGGTTTGAAAGTTTGTATGAAAAATCTAATTCCTTCGGCCATAATTCTTGAAACTAAGCTTTTGCTAAGTTTCAAGAATTATGGCCGATATTATTCTTATTCTAAGTAAACAATATAGGTTGCCATTATTAGTTTTTCGAAACTCCCAAATGACGATTTAGGGGATGTTGAAGTTTGTATGGAAGAATCTGATTTCTTGGGTCAATCAACATGAAACTTGGCACAAATACCAACCTAAATAAACAATAAAGGATTTCATTATTAGTTTTTCGAAACTACCCCCAAAAGATGATTTAGGGGGTGTTAAATTATTTTTGAAATATCGTATATTTAAAAAATAATTTAACACCCCATAAATCACATATTAAATATTTCTTTGGTTAATAAATTTGAAAATTTACATAAATACCCATCCTAAGTGAACCATAAAGGTTTTCATTATTAGTTTTACTTATCTAGTCCCAAAATACGATTTTTGGGCAGTTAAAGTGCTTTGAAGAATTTTATTTCCCGGGTTAATAAATTTGAAATTTGGCACAAATACCAACCTAAGGAAACAATAAAGGTGGTCATTATACATTTTTCGAAACTAACTCAAGCTAAGAATCTTACTGGACAAGGTTTCGTTTTTGACGTGGTTTTCTAGGGAAGCACTAAGGCACGATTTTGCGGCAATTCAACCTTTAAGGAAGTGAAAAGGGTAAAAATTAGTTTGTATGTAAAATCAAATTCTTTGGGGATAAAGTTGATGATCAAAATTTACATAAAACATTTTGAAAACTCCCTCCCAGATTGGGTTTAGGGGTGTTAAAGTTTTTTTTGTGGCAACTCACTGCGCAATCTGACTAACATAAAATGATAAATAAAAAAATTTAATCCAAAAAATCTAAAAACCCGACTGCTTTGCAGTCGGAGCATACATCTGGTTTTCGTCAGCTAGCCCGCGAATAATATGTATCCTCCGACTGCACAGCAAGATTTTCTCCTTGTTTAAGTCTTTATATTTCGCTTTTAAAGCAGTCGGGTTTTTAGATTTTTTGAATTAACTTTTTTTATTTATAACTTTTTAGTTATCTGTTTTTAAGATTTAGGTACATTTAAACATATATGTTTTATATTTTCGAAATCACCTCTTAAAGCCCTTTATTTTGATACCCCACACGATGGGTTTGGAAGAAAAAAAAATTATCCTCCGCAATATGGCGCCCAAAATCTGCCATTTTTCTATTTTCCAATTTTAATGTAGCCAGTGACACTCGCGGGGTTAAGACGAATCGATTGACGTATGAATCATCAAAATCGGCCAACACGTTTGGTCTCTAGAACGCCACATAGGAACAAACATACATACATACATACTTACATACATACATACATAGACAGATAAACACATTACCCTTCTTCGGCAGTCGGGTAAAAAGAGAAGAAAGGAGTGAATAGCATATTTAGGTTGTTCAAAACTAGACCCTCAACGGCGCAAAAAGGGTTGATAAGTTTTTAGGGGAGGATTTTACTTTGTGGCGATAACCTAAAATGTATTATTGTTTAAGTCAAATAACGAATCGTCCCAATCCAATAAACCCACCAACCCCAAACCCAAATCCACGATACCCAGTTTTTAATAGTTTTAATAATATCTTATTTTTGGTTGCCTTTACTAACTGCATACAAGAAAATCATTTATAGGATAAACGAAATCACGCGAACATAGTCGCGGGCGGAGTGCTAGTCATACATAAACATACTCATATTTATACTGGTCATTCTGTATAAAACCGTCTGAAATGATCAATGTAAAACTCTCTTTTATATTAAAATGTGCCCAATAAAATATTTTGAATACCGACTGCATTCCAAATTTGAATTTTGAATTCTTTTACGTTCGGCGAATTCGGCGCGAATTTAGCCACGAAGCCTATTTTTTTTTTTCAATTTGCTCTTCTGATAACATTATGAAAGCATTTATGTATAGTTATTACTATATATTATTACTATCAGTTGTTATTTTATTTTGTGCCTATAAACTAATTTTAATTTTAAAACAATACATTTTTGAAAATCACTTTTTTATTTAAATGAATAATTTTAAATAATCGAAATACACTTAATCGATTAGGCTGAATGCAGTTTTAATCGATTATGAGACGCGTGAATGGACAGCAAAAAAAAAAACAACACCAAAGAAATGTCATGTTGCAAGGTTGCATCAAAATTTTAAGCAATTTTTTCCCGATTTTGGCTTGTTTTTTTATGAATTTTTGTATGACAAATTAGGAACATAAGGACGCAAATAAAATAAGTATATCTTTGTGTTGTCCTTTTGCATCTTTTCAGCAAGGGAAAAGGTTGTTTATGTACATATTTTGAGCAAATCTAAATTGTCTACCATTTGGAAAGGTGTAGTAATTCGTATTTTGTACACATTTTGCAGTAGACTGACGCGGTTTAACCGACCGCAACATGTAAATAAAGATATTTTTTACAAATTTACTGTGTAAACACACACACACACACCCGCGCACACTTATTTTTCTGAATAAATTCGAATGTTGAAAGTTCAAGTAAATTCCTGAATTTCATGACGTAATTTGCAACAACCTGTCGACTCAGCTGGTGTGTCATGTGTCAAAATCTTGTCGAGCAGAGTGGTTAAATATTATTATGGACCTGTGCATGTTTAACCAACTATTTTCAAGTAAACACAAAACTACATAATAAAACAGAATACTCACATGAGAAATTCAAAAACACTAATAAATATTTTGAAAATATTGTTGTAGCTTTACGACATACGTCTTGTCACTTGATGCATCCAGCATTGTGAAGGTTTATAAATTTTGTATTAGTTTTTTAGTCTCACTTCACTGTACAGTGAGGTAAGATTAATAAACTAATAAAATATAGTAAATATATGTATTTTGTAGGTAATATATCGGTGTAAGTTAAACAAATTAATAACTGCCTATCCATTAAAGCAAAAAGGACTATCAGGTTGACTAAAACAATGCCGTCGATATAAAAGGAAAGATGAAACACTTTAGCTAGTCCGACTTTTTGTCGTGTCTACAAAGAAGATATACAAACATAAAATCTGAATTTCAAAACACTTTTGTCGTCACCGATCGACATTATTAAGACGGTGACCACTGTGTTAATTTTTCTAATGTATTCTTCGTGATAATTGTTATTATAATAGCTAACACAAACACCATGGTCTGCGGTAAAGAGAAAGTACACAATTCGTAGATCATTCAGCGAGTTCTAAATAAGACTTAGCAAGCAATGTCGTCTTACTTAAACCTACCTAAATTAGGCTTGTCGCACTTATGATTCCCCAGTAGTGATTGGAGACTCTTCTTACATATGAAGTTAGCCTTTGTATCACATATGTAATCGTTCATTGTGCCTTTTAGGTCCATGTGCACACAGTCCTCGTTATTGCCTGAATTGTCCGGCTGTGAATTCTGCCAATTGCTGTACACCTCAGAGATTGGCCTACCTAAAATGATAAATAAATATTACTGTGTAAAATGTGTAAATTGAAATAAAGGAGTCTCGGGGCCCATTTAGATGAAAATTTTAACGGGCATGTAATTAAAAGGGATGTATAAAGATTCTCTATGGAGCCGAGACACATAGTTTTCACGTCCATCATGTTTTTTTTTCTACTAACCTGTATCTGTTAACCGATTTATTTGTTATTAAAAAAAAACAAGAGGAAAGTAAAACTATTTGTATACTTTCGATAAAACAAAACAAGTTCAACGAGATATTCTCCAAAAAAAAATGTTTGCTTACTGCTGCTTGGCAAGGTGGTAAATATTAGCAATGTGTAGATAGATCTTTTAAAACCCTGTATACGTACGGTCAACGGTCTCAAAATATCCCTCGGTTATTTTGTCTGTCAGCCCCACCCAAACCCATGGTATGCTAGGCTGGGTTCTGTTCCAAAACGATGCCACTGCGTTGACTTCTTCGATGTTTTCTGCGTAGTACAAAGTAGCTCCTTCCAGAGCACATGTTTGCTTGGCATCAGCAAAGGTCCGTCCAGTCGTGTGTATCTTATAAAAACTCTCTTCTGATTCTATATAAGTGTAATCCTTTGCGACAAACTTTTTATCTTTCTGTCCATCTAAAAATTAAAAACAACAAGCTATTTGAAAACGGTTTACATTTTAAAATTAAAGACTAAAATAAAATTTGCCTGAAGAACCTCTTCTGAAACCATGAAATATATGAGCATAAATTAGACAAACGCCGCACACTTGGTGAGTATCGTTATTAGGACGCCTTGCCACGTGCTAACTGCGTTACTTTCATGCAAGTTTAATTACATTGCGGGGCACGGTCGAGTGATTGATCACATTATACTTCGGTAGCCCACAGTGTATTGCACCTTGCAAGCGAGCTGGTTGCAGGTGAAAACATGGCTTTAGAATAAAAATGTGTTTTCCAGAAACTGGCAAACATCGAATGTGTTTCACGGGTAAAAGATATATGATGTTGAAAAATCAGCTAAAATAAGCCAAATATCAATAGGAGTTGACTTAATAACAAGGGTTGTTTAGGGGTAATTTTGTGGTGTGGCTTGTGAAGTTGTAATTATTACTCTGAAAGTTGGCTTTTCTGACCTCTGAGGAGAAATATTATCTTGGTCGAATCAGAAAATATATGTACTGGATTTTGTTTTGTCTAATTCCATTTTTCCTGGCATTAAGTATCTTTTTTGAAAATTATTTTTTACGATGTATATCATGTTTTTGGTTTATACCGAATGCCTGGGCAAATTTTACAAGGTGCTAAATAAATCACAATGTGTAGTTGTCTTATTAAATATTATTATGGACCTGTGCATGTTTAACCAACTACTTTCAAGTAAACACAAAACTACATAATAAAACAGAATACTCACATGAGAAATTCAAAAACACTAATAAATATTTTGAAAATATTGTTGTAGCTTTACGACATACGTCTTGTCACTTGATGCATCCAGCATTGTGAAGGTTTATAAATTTTGTATTAGTTTTTTAGTCTCACTTCACTGTACAGTGAGGTAAGATTAATAAACTGATAAAATATAGTAAATATATGTATTTTGTAGGTAATATATCCGTGTAAGTTGAACATATTAATAACAGCCTATCCATTAAAGCAAAAAGGACTATCAGGTTGACTAAAACAATGCCGTCGATATAAAAGGGAAGATGAAACACTTTAGCTAGTCCGACTTTTTGTCGTGTCTACAAAGGAGATATACAAACATAAAAACTGAATTTCAAAACACTTTTGTCGTCACCGATCGACATTATTAAGACGGTGACCATTGTGTTAATTTTTCTTTTGTATTCTTCGTGATAATTGTTATTATAATAGCTAACACAAACACCATGGTCTGCGGTAAAGAGAAAGTACACAATTCGTAGGTCATTCAGTGAGTTCTAAATAAGACTTAGCAAGCAATGTCGTGTTACTTTAACCTACCTAAATTAGGAATGTCGCACTTATAATTCCCCAGTAGTGATTGGAGACTCTTCTTACATATGAAGTTAGCCTTTGTATCACATATGTAATCATTCATTGTGCCTTTTAGGTCCATGTGCACACAGTCCTCGTTATTGCCTGAATTGTCCGGCTGTGAATTCTGCCAATTGCTGTACACCTCAGAGATTGGCCTACCTAAAATAATAAATAAAAATGACTGTGTAAATTGAAATAAAGGAGTCTCGGGGCCCATTTAGATGAAAACTTTAACGGGCATGTAATTATAAGGGATGTATAAAGATTCTCTATGGAGCCGATACACATAGTTTTCACGTCCATCATGATTTTTTTATTTACTACTAACCTGTATCTGTGAACCGATTTGTTATGAAAAAATGCAAGAGGAACGTAAAACTATTTGTATACTTTCGAAAACAAAAACAAGTTCAACGAATTATTCTCCCAAAAAAGAAATGTATGCTTAATACTGCTTGGCAAGGTGGTGAATATTGGCAATGTGTAGATTACGGCATGTGATAGGTATTTTTACACCCTATATACGTACGGTCAATGGTCTCAAAATATCCCTCGGTTATTTTGTCTGTCAGGCCCACCCACACCCATGGTATGCTAGGCTGGGTTCTTTTCCAAAACGATGCCACTGCGTTGACTTCTTCGATGTTTTCTGCGTAGTACAAAGTAGCTCCTTCCAGAGCACATGTTTGCTTGGCATCAGCAAAGGTCCGTCCAGTCGTGTGTATCTTATAAAAACTCTCTTCTGATTCTATATAAGTGTAATCCTTTGCGACAAACTTTTTATCTTTCTGTCCATCTAAAAAATTAAAAAACAAGCTATTTAAAAACGGTATACATTTTAAAATGAATTACTAAAATAGAATTTGCCTGAAGAACCTCTTCTGAAACCATGATATATATGGGCATAAATTAGACAAACGCCGCAGACTTGATGAGTATCGTTATTAGGACGCCTTGCCACGTGCAAGTAACTTTCATTCAAGTGTAATTACATTGCGGGGCACGGTCGAGTGATTGATCACATTATTCTTCGGTAGCCCACAGTGTAATGCACCTTGCAAGCGAGCTGTTTAAAAGTGGAAACGTGGCGTTAGAATAAAAATGTGTTTTTTCCAGAAACTGGCAAACATCGAATGTGTTTCACGGGTATAAGATATATGATGTTGAAAAATCAGCTAAAATAAGCCAAATGTCAATAGGAGTTGACTTAATAACAAGGGTTGTTTAGGGGGATTTTTGTGGTGTGGCTTGTGAAGTTGTAATTATTACCCTGTTAGTTGGTTTTTCTGACCACTGAAGAGAAATATTATCTTGGTCGAATCAGAAAATATATATACTGGATTTATTTTTGTCTAATTCCATTTTTCCTGGCAATAAGTATCTTTTTTGAAAATTATTGTTTACGATGTATATCATGTTTTTGGTTTATACCGAATGCCTGGGCAAATTTTACAAGGTGCTAAATAAATCACAATGTGTAGGTGTTTTATTAAATATTATTATGGACCTGTGCATGTTTAACCAACTATTTTCAAGTAAACACAAAACTACAGGTTTATTTGACATTTGATTTATATATTTTAGCACATTATTAATTTTATATTAAATTGACATTCATACTTGTAGAGATTTTATCTGACATCTGATTATTATTTTGACATTACTTATATTATTCGTCTCATTCTTATAACTTCCAATTACTGTGGTGAAATTTCATTGTTAAGATTGATTATTATTATATTAATAATGTCTATAATGTTGTATTTAAATAATGTTTCACTAATAATAACCTTTATCATTTTTCATTACCTGTTTTAAGCCATTTTATACGTTTTATGTTTGGACTAGCTATTGCTTTGAAATGATGATAATTTATAAAAATATTGATGTTTCTGTATATTAAATAATATAATAAAAATGTGCATGCCGTGAGGCAAAATGTATAGGGAATCTCTACAAAAAGAACATCTAATCTGTACACCTACATTTAGCAAATAAACGATTTCATTTCATTACATAATAAAACAGAATATTCACATGAGAAATTTAAAAACACTAATAAAGATTTAAAAAATATTGTTGTAGCTTTATGACATGCGTCTTGTCACTTGATGCATCCAACATTGTGAAGGTTTATAAATTTTGTATTAGTTTATTAGTCTCACTTCACTGTACAGTGAGGTAAGATTAATAAACTGATAAAATATAGTAAATATATGTATTTTGTAGGTAATACATCGGTGTAGGTTGAACAAATTAATAACTGCCTAAGCATTAAAGCAAAAAGGACTATCAAGTTGACTAGAACAATGCCGTCGATATAAAAGAAAAGATGAAACACTTTAGCTAGTCCGACTTATTGTCTTGTCTACAAAGGAGATATACAAACATAAAATCTGAATTTCAAAACACTTTTGTCGTCACCGATTGACATTATTAAGACGCTGACCACTATGTTTATTTTTCGTATGTATTCTTCGTGATAATTGTTATTATAATAGCTAACACAAATACCATGGTCTGAGGTAAAGAGAAAGTACACAATTCGTAGGTCATTCAGCGAGTTCTAAATAAGACTTAGCAAGCAATGTCGTCTTACTTTAACCTACCTAAATTAGGCTTGTCACAGTTATAATTCCCCTGTTGTGACCGGCGACTCTTCTTACATATGAAGTTAGCCTTTGTATCACATATGTAATCATTCATAGTGCCTTTTAGGTCCATGTGCACACAGTCCTCGTTATTGCCTGAATTGTCCGGCTGTGAATTCTGCCAATTGCTGTACACCTCAGAGATTGGCCTACCTAAAATAATAAATAAAAATGACTGTGTAAAATGTGTAAATTGAAATAAAGGAGTCTCGGGGCCCATTTAGATGAAAACTTTAACGGGCATGTAATTAAAAGGGATGTATAAAGATTCTCTATGGAGCCGAGACACATAGTTTTCACGTCCATCATGATTTTTTTTCTACTTACCTGTATCTGTGAACCGATTTGTTATTAAAAAAAACAAGAGGAAAGTAAAACTATTTGTATACTTTCGAAAAAACATAACAAGTTCAACGAGATATTCTCCAAAAAAAAATGTTTGCTTACTGCTGTTTGGCAAGGTGGTAAATATTAGCAATGTGTAGATAGGTCTTTTAAAACCCTGTATACGTACGGTCAACGGTCTCAAAATATCCCTCAGTTATTTTGTCTGTCAGCCCCACCCAAACCCATGGTATGCTAGGCTGGGTTCTGTTCCAAAACGATGCCACTGCGTTGACTTCTTTGATGTTTTCTGCGTAGTACAAAGTAGCTCCTTCCAGAGCACATGTTTGCTTGGCATCAGCAAAGGTCCGTCCAGTCGTGTGGATTTTATAAAAACTCTCTTCTGATTCTATATAAGTGTAATCCTTTGCGACAAACTTTATATCTTTCTGTCCATCTAAAAATTAAAAAACAAGCTATTTAAAAACGGTTTACATTTTAAAATTAAAGACTAAAATAAAATTTGCCTGAAGAACCTCTTCTGAAACCATGAAATATATGGGCATAAATTAGACAAACGCCGCACACTTGATGAGTATCGTTATTAGGAAGCCTTGCCACGTGCTAACTGCGTAACTTTCATGCAAGTTTAATTACATTGCGGGGCACGGTCGAGTGATTGATCACATTATACTTCGGTAGCCCACAGTGTATTGCACCTTGCAAGCGAGCTGGTTGTAGGTGAAAACATGGCGTTAGAATAAAAATGTGTTTTCCAGAAACTGGCAAACATCGAATGTGTTTCACGGGTAAAAGATATATGATGTTGAAAAATCAGCTAAAATAAGCCAAATGTCAATAGGAGTTGACTTAATAACAAGGGTTGTTTAGGGGTAATTTTGTGGTGTGGCTTGTGAAGTTGTAATTATAACCCTGAAAGTTGGCTTTTCTGACCTCTGAGATATTATCTTGGTCGAATCAGAAAATATATGTACTGGATTTTGTTTTGTTTAATTCCATTTTTCCTGGCATTAAGTATCTTTTTTGAAAATTATTGTTTACGATGTATATCATGTTTTTGGTTTATACCGAATGCCTGGGCAAATTTTACAAGGTGCTATATAAATCACAATGTGTAGGTGTCTTATTAAATATTATTATGGACCTGTGCATGTTTAACCAACTACTTTCAAGTAAACACAAAACTACATAATAAAACAGAATACTCACATGAGAAATTCAAAAACACTAATAAATATTTTGAAAATATTGTTGTAGCTTTACGACATACGTCTTGTCACTTGATGCATCCAGCATTGTGAAGGTTTATAAATTTTGTATTAGTTTTTTAGTCTCACTTCACTGTACAGTGAGGTAAGATTAATAAACTGATAAAATATAGTAAATATATGTATTTTGTAGGTAATATATCGGTGTAGGTTGAACATATTAATAACAGCCTGTCCTTTAAAGCAAAAAGGACTTTCAGGTTGACTAAAACAATGCCGTCGATATAAAAGGAAAGATGAAACACTTTAGCTAGTCCGACTTTTTGTCGTGTCTACAAAGGAGATATACAAACATAAAATCTGAATTTCAAAACACTTTTGTCGTCACCAATCGACATTATTAAGACGGTGACCACTGTGTTAATTTTTCTTATGTATTCTTCGTGATAATTGTTATTATAATAGCTAACACAAACACCATGGTCTGCGGTAAAGAGAAAGTACACAATTCGTAGGTCATTCAGTGAGTTCGGTAAAGAGAAAATAAGACTTAACAAGCCATGTCGTCTTACTTTAACCTACCTAAATTAGGCTTGTCGCACTTATAATTCCCCAGTAGTGATTGGACACTCTTCTTACATATGAAGTTAGCCTTTGTATCACATATGTAATCATTCATTGTGCCTTTTAGGTCCATGTGCACACAGTCCTCGTTATCGCCTGAATTGTTCGGCTGTGAATTCTGCCAATTGCTGTACACCTCAGAGATTGGCCTACCTAAAATGAAAAATAAATATTACTGTGTAAAATGTGTAAATTGAAGTAAAGGAGTCTCGGGGCCCATTTAGATGAAAACTTAAACGGGCATATAATTAAAAGGGATGTACAAAGATCCTCTATGGAGCCGAGACACATAGTTTTCCGTCCATCATGATTTTTTTATTTACTACTAACCTGTATCTGTGATCCAATTTGTTATTAAAAAATGCAAGAGGAAAGTAAAACTATTTGTATACTTTCGAAAAAAAAACAAATTCAACGAATTATTCTCCAAAAAAAGAAATGTATGCTTAATACTGCTTGGCAAGGTGGTGAATATTGGCAATTTGTAGATTACGGCATGTGATAGGTATTTTTACACCCTATATACGTACGGTCAATGGTCTCAAAATATCCCTCGGTTATTTTGTCTGTCAGGCCCACCCACACCCATGGTATGCTAGGCTGGGTTCTTTTCCAAAACGATGCCACTGCGTTGACTTCTTCGATGTTTTCTGCGTAGTACAAAGTAGCTCCTTCCAGAGCACATGTTTGCTTGGCATCAGCAAAGGTCCGTCCAGTCGTGTGTATCTTATAAAAACTCTCTTCTGATTCTATATAAGTGTAATCCTTTGCGACAAACTTTTTATCTTTCTGTCCATCTAAAAAAACAAAAAAACAAGCTATTTAAAAACGGTATACATTTTAAAATTAATTACTAAAATAAAATTTGCCTGAAGAACTTCTTCTGAAACCATGAAATATATGGGCATAAATTAGACAAACGCCGCAGACTTGATGAGTATCGTTATTAGGACGCTTTGCCACGTGCAAGTAACTTTCATGCAAGTTTAATTACATTGCGGGGCACGGTCGAGTAATTGATCACATTATACTTCGGTAGCCCACAGTGTAATGCACCTTGCAAGCGAGCTGTTTAAAGGTGGAAACGTGGCGTTAGAATAAAAATGTGTTTTCCAAAAACTGGCAAATATCGAATGTGTTTCACGAGTAAAAGATATATGATGTTGAAAAATCAGCTAAAATAAGCCAAATATCAATAGGAGTTGACTTAATAACAAGGGTTGTTTAGGGGGAATTTTGTAGCTCGCCAGCCGTCGCTCCGTGCGGACGTCTCGCTGCTCGTCGCCCCACCGCGCTCTCCGGCGCCCCCACTCTCCGCCTCGTCGCGCCCCTCTGCGTGACGTCACTGCGGCCGTCGCGTCTCCGCACGCCGCTCCAAAGGTGTCGTTACTAGTAACTTTGGTTACTAGTAGTGGCAGCTATTTTGGCCCTTCCGGGCAAATCCACTCTTTGTGGTCCCTGGCGGGAAACCTAGCGGTGTTAACAAGCCAGTGGGGTGTGCCCCAAGCACCCGCCAAGTCCCTTAAGGACACGGCAGTCATTGGAGTCGGGAGCGGGATCAGTTGGCCTTGGTAGATAGCCTAGTCAACCCCCGCTTCGTCCCCCAGCATTCACCTGGCACGGTCGGGTGTGTCTACCCCGACGTGCCAGACTTCTTCGGTACACATTGGTGGGTGGCCCACCTTCGGTGGGTTTACCGGTACCTTAGGGCCCTGTCACCCAATAAGACTGGTGGCAGGTTGACAAGCTTAGGGCTCACCAGGAACTCACCTCCCAATCTAACCCGACTGGGAGGGTAGGATTGCACACATCCCCGGGCCAATCCACCCGGGGAAGACACCCCTTACCGGCCTCACCGGCAATAGTCCCCCTCTCTCGTCAACAATGTCGTTCGCGGCAGTAGTTGATAGGAGCTTGGGATCCGTCAGGAGATCCTCCTGACGGATCCCAAGCTCAAAAAAAGATACGCAGCCGCATTCAAAGCGGCTACAACCCCCAGCCCGCCCGCCCCAGCCCCTCTCATGGCTTTTACCGACTCACCAAGGTCGCCTTCCCCCGTCCCTCAGCCTAGTCAAGAGCTTAGCTCGCCCGCCCCTACTCAGGCAAATGAGCCCAACTCCCGCCCAGACTCCCCTATGGAGGAAGCCCCCGAATCCCATGACTCCTCTTCTCCCTCCACCTCCTCGGAGGAAGACGACTTTCAAGTCGTAGGAGGCAAGAGGAAGAAACATAAAGCCCCTGCCCAGGCCTCTAAGGCCAAAAAGACCTTTGTCGCAACCCCGTTTGCGTCACCCGTCGCCTCCCCCTGCCCCTCTCCCGTACCGTCTTCCCAGGCGGACACTCAAACCGCCCCCACTACCGCTTCCCAGCGGTCAAGTCGCCCCCCCAGCCCCATGAAAACAGCTTCCGCTAGGAAGATCCCTCCCCCTCCACCGATTTATCTTCAAGATAAAGCGAAGTGGAGCGACGTTTCAAACGCTTGCACTGAGCGTAAAATCAGTTATTCAAAAGCCACTGCTTGCCAGCAGGGCATTAAAATCTTGGTCCCCACCTCTCGTGATTTCCGAGAGTTAACTAGCCTTCTCAAAGGCAGGAACATTTCGTTCCACACCTACACCCTCCCGGAGGAACGGTCCACCCGAGTGGTGATCCGCCGTATCCCCAAGGAGATCCCCACTGATGAGATCCCAAAGGATCTAATCAGCCAAAATATCCCCGTCTTAGAGGTCCACCGCTTGCATAAAGCAAGAGGCGGACAACTATATGATATTGTTCTGGTTGTGTGTAGCCCTACTGAGGGCTACCACCCAATCTTCAACATCAAAACAGTGTGCTCCCTGTCGGGCATATCTATAGAAAAGCCCTACCGTCCCCATCTCGTTGGTCAGTGTCACAACTGCCAACTATACGGTCACTCTCAGACCAACTGCTTCGCCACCCCCAGGTGCGTAAAATGCACAGGCGACCACAGCACAAAGGACTGTCCCCGTCCCAAAGACCGCTCAGAATGCACGGAGCCTCCCAGCTGCGTGCTCTGTGGCCAAGTAGGGCACCCGGCTAACTACCGAGGCTGTCCAAAAGCCCCTAAGCTTGCGCCTAAAATGGCCAAGAATTTTACTTCTCGCCAACAGCGCGAAAACCCTCACGCGAGCATTCCCTCCTCGCAAGCCCCCCCCCAGAGACTCGCTCCTCAAAGAGTCTCACCATGGGGTAAACTCAATCACCAAAAGGCCTTCCCGGCCCTGGTGCCCTCTCAATCCCAAACCATTCCGGCGCTGATGGAACTTAGCATCCCAGTGCCTAGCTCCCCCCCGGCCACTACGGGCCCAGCGCATACCAACAAGGTGGCTTCCACCACCCGAGTTGACGCGCGCCCCCCCCCAATAACTCAACCCGCCCAAATTTCTTCCTATCGCAGTGTAGCCCAGACTATTCTCGGCGCATATGCGATCTGGATGACCCCAGAAGCCCGTGCCCTCCATGCTGAATTAACAGATCCAGCAAATTCCGTGGACCCCATAGCTTGCCTCGAAATTTTCGAGAGGTATCCTTCTATCACGAAGGAATTAGACAGCCTCATTTATAGGAACGGAAAATGGTGTCGCAATTAAAAGCTAATTGCCTCAAACCACGATCCCTTGGGTTAGGTTTTTTCAATGCCAATGGCATTAATACACAGCGTGATGAGATTGCCACGTTCCTTCGCGATCATCAGCTGGACATCTTCCTTATCCAAGAGACCCTCCTAAAACCTCACAGACGCGATCCCAAAATTCCCAACTTCCGCATAGTTCGGAATGATAGGACGCGCTGCCACGGCGGTGGCACTCTCATTTACTACAAAAATGAGCTCCACTGTAGCGTAGTCACTCCACCCGCCCCCACTTCGTACCTTGAGTACTCAGCCTGTCGGCTAGGAATGACTGGTCATCAAACGATAACCATCATCTCCGCCTATTGCCCTCCTCACATGGCGTCATCGGGGAATTCCAACCCTGATGCTTTTAAAAACGACCTCACTACCCTCTTCAGCTTGAGTGACTCCGTTATCCTAGCGGGTGATCTCAACGCTAAACATCCAGCCTGGAACAGTACCGTTACCAACTCTAGGGGAAAGTTGGTGCTGGACCTAGGCTCTTCCCTCCATTACGATGTTATTGCCCCAATGAGCTTCACTCACTTCCCTAATAACACCGCCCATAGACCAGACATCCTCGATGTAGCGTTATTTAAGAACGTTAACCTTCGGTTACGTTCGATAGATGCGCTAGACGAGCTCCATTCAGATCACCGTCCAGTGGTCATGGACCTAGGCAGTCGCTTAGGCCTCCCTGATCTAGGACAGCCACCCCCTACTAAAAAGATCACAGACTGGAGGAAAGTAAGTGAGAAACTGAAATCCTCAGTCGCAGACGCGACGGCGGCGATCGACTCGCTTACAACTCACGTACAATCGGTCCTGAACGAATGTTCGAGGGAGGTTCCAGTGCTGGACATCCAGCAAGGGAAACTTCCGGACGATATACGGAAGTTGATAACCGAGAAGAACGCAGCTGTCCGTGCCCGCAGGAACTTTCCCTGTCCCGCGAATGTTGCTCACATGCGTAGATTACAGCTTGCTGTAAAGAAACGTACTGATGAGCACCGTTCGTCGGGATGGAATAAGTTGCTGAGCGAACTTGAGCCCAACCACCATGCCTTCTGGCACCTTCAGAGGAAATTACGCTCCACTGAAGAGAATGCCTTTCCCCCGCTCATTCGCCCTGATAAGAGTGTAGCATTTGAAAACACTGAAAAAGCCGAATGCCTGGCTGACAGTCTCGAACTTCAATGCTCACCCAGCTCCCAACCAGTAGACCAAGCTCACCTAGACATGGTAGACGCTGAAGTCGAACGTAGAACCTCCCTTCCCCCCGTCGAAGACCCTGATGACCCGCTACCTCCCGTCACCCCTGACGAAGTAGAGGAGGTCATCAAAAATCTTCACCCCCACAAAGCCCCGGGCTTAGATGGCATCACCAATAAGGTGTTGAAACTCCTCCCCTGCCATTTAATATTGCTAATGACGGCCATTTTCAACGCTGCATTGAGCAAAAACATCTTCCCACAAGCCTGGAAACAGGCCGCTGTGATAGGCATCCCTAAACCGGGTAAACCGAAATCGGAGCCTACCAGTTACCGCCCTATCAGTCTGGTTAACTCTCTCGGAAAAGTCTATGAACGACTTATTTATAAGCGGCTCAAAGACTTTGCCGAGCGAAAGAACCTCATCCCCCAAGAACAATTCGGCTTTCGAGCCAAACATTCTTGCATCCAACAAGTGCACCGTATCGTTGAACACACTAGTGCTGGGTTCCAGCGTGGTCTGTCAACGGGTGCCTTGTTCTTCGACATAGCGAAAGCTTTCGACAAAGTCTGGCACAATGGCTTAATTTATAAGCTATACAAACTTGGTGTGCCAGATCGTCTCGTGCTCATCTTACGAGACTGGTTGTCGAACAGAACTTTCCGCTACCGTGTCGAGGGAGAACTCTCCTCCCCTCACCCCATACGAGCCGGAGTCCCTCAAGGCTGCGTATTGTCCCCTCTATCCTTCACGCTGTACACAAGCGATATCCCAAAAACTAAAGGGACCCAGTTGGCACTCTTCGCTGACGATACGGCTCTCTATTACACGGGCTTAGTACCCAATGCCATTGCCCTAAATCTCCAGAGAGCAGCCAACGCTTTGGCGAAATGGTTCAGCCTCTGGAGAATTGAAGTCAATCCCGATAAGAGTCAGGCTGTCCTGTTCACGAGGTATAAGCATCTTTTCAAAAAACACCGTCCCCCCAAACCCATCACCATGTACGGTAAGCCGATCCCCTGGGAAAGGCAAGCCAAGTACCTGGGCGTCACATTAGACGATCACCTCACTTTCGCCAAGCACATAAAGGCGGCACGTTCGCGGGCCGCCTTCGCTATGGGCAGACTTCATGGGATGATAAACGCAAGCAGCAGTTTGTCACTTAGGTGCAAACTGCGCACTTTCACTGCGGTTATTCGTCCCATCATGACCTATGCCTGTGCAGTCTTCGCACACGCATGTCCCACCCACATTCACAAACTTCAGGTTATACAAAACCGATTTCTCAGAAAGATCACGGGAGCCCCCTGGTACGTTCGTAACCAGGAACTCCATGTCGATCTCAGAATCCCCACAGTCCAACAATTCATGAAGTGCATTACCAAGCGCTTCTTCGACTCGGCTGTCAATCACAGCAACCCCCTAATTCTAGCGGCCTCCCGCTATGAAGTTTCAAAAATCTCTAAAGTTCGCCGACCAAGGCTCACTCTCTCCACCCCCGATGACGCCACTACCCTGCTCCAAGAGAGCAAAAAAGAGACCAGCACAATTCGCTTACACAGACCGCCTTCGTTCCGTCCTCGCCGCCGAGGCCCGTCGCGACGTCCCAGTAAAGATCGACAAGCCAGCCCGCATAACGCGCTGTGCAATAGTTAAATTCTAGTTAGTTAATTGGAGTTTCTTGTCCGTTCTTCTCCACGTAGGCTTATTCCGAACGGATGGTAGAATCACTTTATTAAGATCCAGCCTTAGTTGTCCCCCCAGCGACGCCCTGAGCCGAGGTTCGACCCCAACTGGGGTAGCCCTCAGCGTTGTCGCTTAGGTTTAGAAATTTTTGCCTAGCTGGAGGCTATTTAGCTTAGTCTCCGTAGGAAAGCCCGGTTAAGCAGTTACCGGTCACTTTGACTGAACTGCGAGACGACACACAGAAAAAAAAAAAAAAAAAAAAAAAAGGGGGAATTTTGTGGTGTGGCTTGTGAAGTTATAATTATTACCCTGAAAGTTGGCTTTTCTGACCTCTGAAGAGAAATATTATCTTGGTCGAATCAGAAAATATATATACTGGATTTATTTTTGTCTAATTCCATTTTTCCTGGCAATAAGTATCTTTTTTGAAAATTATTGTTTACGATGTATATCATGTTTTTGGTTTATACCGAATGCCTGGGCAAATTTTACAAGGTGCTAAATAAATCACAATGTGTAGGTGTTTTATTAAATATTATTATGGACCTGTGCATGTTTAACCAACTATTTTCAAGTAAACACAAAACTACAGGTTTATTTGACATTTGATTTATATATTTTAGCACATTATTAATTTTATATTAAATTGACATTCATACTTGTAGAGATTTTATGTGACATCTGATTATTATTTTGACATTAATTATATTATTTGTCTCTTTCTTATAACTTCCAATTACTGTGGTGAAATTTCATTGTTAAGATTGATTATTATTATATTAATAATATATATAATGTTGTATTTAAATAATGTTTCACTAATAATAATAACCTTTATCATTTTTCATTACCTGTTTTAAGCCATTTTATGTTTTATGTTTGGACTAGCTATTGCTTTGAAATGATGATAATTTATAAAAATATTGATGTTTCTGTATATTAAATAATATAATAAAAATGTGCATGCCGTGAGGCAAAATGTATAGGGAATCTCTACAAAAAGAACATCTAATCTGTACACCTACATTTAGCAAATAAACGATTTCATTTCATTACATAATAAAACAGAATATTCACATGAGAAATTTAAAAACACTAATAAAGATTTAAAAAATATTGTTGTAGCTTTATGACATGCGTCTTGTCACTTGATGCATCCAACATTGTGAAGGTTTATAAATTTTGTATTAGCTTATTAGTCTCACTTCACTGTACAGTGAGGTAAGATTAATAAACTGATAAAATATAGTAAATATATGTATTTTGTAGGTAATACATCGGTGTAGGTTGAACAAATTAATAACTGCCAAAGCATTAAAGCAAAAAGGACTATCAGGTTGACTAGAACAATGCCGTCGATATAAAAGTAAAGATGAAACACTTTAGCTAGTCCGACTTATTGTCTTGTCTACAAAGGAGATATACAAACATAAAATCTGAATTTCAAAACACTTTTGTCGTCACCGATCGACATTATTAAGACGCTGACCACTATGTTTATTTTTCGTATGTATTCTTCGTGATAATTGTTATTATAATAGCTAACACAAATACCATGGTCTGAGGTAAAGAGAAAGTACACAATTCGTAGATCATTCAGCGAGTTCTAAATAAGACTTAGCAAGCAATGTCGTCTTACTTTAACCTACCTAAATTAGGCTTGTCACAGTTATAATTCCCCTGTTGTGACCGGAGACTCTTCTTACATATGAAGTTAGCCTTTGTATCACATATGTAATCATTCATTGTGCCTTTCAGGTCCATGTGCACACAGTCCTCGTTATTGCCTGAATTGTCCGGCTGTGAATTCTGCCAATTGCTGTACACCTCAGAGATTGGCCTACCTAAAATAATAAATAAAAATGACTGTGTAAATTGAAATAAAGGAGTCTCGGGGCCCATTTAGATGAAAACTTTAACGGGCATGTAATTATAAGGGATGTATAAAGATTCTCTATGGAGCCGATACACATAGTTTTCACGTCCATCATGTTTTTTTTTCTACTAACCTGTATCTGTGAACCGATTTGTTATTAAAAAAACAAGAGGAAAGTATTTTCTATTTGTATACTTTCGATAAAACAAAACAAGTTCAACGAGATATTCACCAAAAAAAAATGTTTGCTTAATGCTGCTTGGCAAGGTGGTAAATATTAGCAATGTGTAGATAAGTCTTTTAAAACCCTGTATACGTACGGTCAACGGTCTCAAAATATCCCTCGGTTATTTTGTCTGTCAGCCCCACCCAAACCCATGGTATGCTAGGCTGGGTTCTGTTCCAAAACGATGCCACTGCGTTGACTTCTTCGATGTTTTCTGCGTAGTACAAAGTAGCTCCTTCCAGAGCACATGTTTGCTTGGCATCAGCAAAGGTCCGTCCAGTCGTGTGTATCTTATAAAAACTCTCTTCTGATTCTATATAAGTGTAATCCTTTGCGACAAACTTTTTATCTTTCTGTCCATCTAAAATTTAAAAAAAACAAGCTATTTGAAAACGGTTTACATTTTAAAATTAAAGACTAAAATAAAATTTGCCTGAAGAACCTCTTCTGAAACCATGAAATATATGGGCATAAATTAGACAAACGCCGCACACTTGATGATTATCGTTATTAGGACGCCTTGCCACGTGCTAACTGCGTAACTTTCATGCAAGTTTAATTACATTGCGGGGCACGGTCGAGTGATTGATCACATTATACTTCGGTAGCCCACAGTGTATTGCACCTTGCAAGCGAGCTGGTTGCAGGTGAAAACATGGCGTTAGAATAAAAATGTGTTTACCAGAAACTGGCAAACATCGAATGTGTTTCACGGGTAAAAGATATATGATGTTGAAAAATCAGCTAAAATAAGCCAAATGTCAATAGGAGTTAACTTAATAACAAGGGTTGTTTAGGGGTAATTTTGTGTTGTGGCTTGTGAAGTTGTAATTATTACCCTGAAAGTTGGCTTTTCTGACCTCTGAGGAGAAATATTATCTTGGTCGAATCAGAAAATATATGTACTGGATTTTGTTTTGTTTAATTCCATTTTTCCTGGCATTAAGTATCTTTTTTGAAAATTATTGTTTACGATGTATATCATGTTTTTGGTTTATACCGAATGCCTGGGCAAATTTTACAAGGTGCTATATAAATCACAATGTGTAGGTGTCTTATTAAATATTATTATGGACCTGTGCATGTTTAACCAACTACTTTCAAGTAAACACAAAACTACATAATAAAACAGAATACTCACATGAGAAATTCAAAAACACTAATAAATATTTTGAAAATATTGTTGTAGCTTTACGACATACGTCTTGTCACTTGATGCATCCAGCATTGTGAAGGTTTATAAATTTTGTATTAGTTTTTTAGTCTCACTTCACTGTACAGTGAGGTAAGATTAATAAACTGATAAAATATAGTAAATATATGTATTTTGTAGGTAATATATCGGTGTAGGTTGAACATATTAATAACAGCCTGTCCTTTAAAGCAAAAAGGACTTTCAGGTTGACTAAAACAATGCCGTCGATATAAAAGGAAAGATGAAACACTTTAGCTAGTCCGACTTTTTGTCGTGTCTACAAAGGAGATATACAAACTTAAATCTGAATTTCAAAACACTTTTGTCGTCACCAATCGACATTATTAAGACGGTGACCACTGTGTTAATTTTTCTTATGTATTCTTCGTGATAATTGTTATTATAATAGCTAACACAAACACCATGGTCTGCGGTAAAGAGAAAGTACACAATTCGTAGGTCATTCAGTGAGTTCGGTAAAGAGAAAATAAGACTTAACAAGCCATGTCGTCTTACTTTAACCTACCTAAATTAGGCTTGTCGCACTTATAATTCCCCAGTAGTGATTGGACACTCTTCTTACATATGAAGTTAGCCTTTGTATCACATATGTAATCATTCATTGTGCCTTTTAGGTCCATGTGCACACAGTCCTCGTTATCGCCTGAATTGTTCGGCTGTGAATTCTGCCAATTGCTGTACACCTCAGAGATTGGCCTACCTAAAATGAAAAATAAATATTACTGTGTAAAATGTGTAAATTGAAGTAAAGGAGTCTCGGGGCCCATTTAGATGAAAACTTAAACGGGCATATAATTAAAAGGGATGTACAAAGATCCTCTATGGAGCCGAGACACATAGTTTTCCGTCCATCATGATTTTTTTATTTACTACTAACCTGTATCTGTGATCCAATTTGTTATTAAAAAATGCAAGAGGAAAGTAAAACTATTTGTATACTTTCGAAAAAAAAACAAATTCAACGAATTATTCTCCAAAAAAAGAAATGTATGCTTAATACTGCTTGGCAAGGTGGTGAATATTGGCAATTTGTAGATTACGGCATGTGATAGGTATTTTTACACCCTATATACGTACGGTCAATGGTCTCAAAATATCCCTCGGTTATTTTGTCTGTCAGGCCCACCCACACCCATGGTATGCTAGGCTGGGTTCTTTTCCAAAACGATGCCACTGCGTTGACTTCTTCGATGTTTTCTGCGTAGTACAAAGTAGCTCCTTCCAGAGCACATGTTTGCTTGGCATCAGCAAAGGTCCGTCCAGTCGTGTGTATCTTATAAAAACTCTCTTCTGATTCTATATAAGTGTAATCCTTTGCGACAAACTTTTTATCTTTCTGTCCATCTAAAAAAACAAAAAAACAAGCTATTTAAAAACGGTATACATTTTAAAATTAATTACTAAAATAAAATTTGCCTGAAGAACTTCTTCTGAAACCATGAAATATATGGGCATAAATTAGACAAACGCCGCAGACTTGATGAGTATCGTTATTAGGACGCTTTGCCACGTGCAAGTAACTTTCATGCAAGTTTAATTACATTGCGGGGCACGGTCGAGTAATTGATCACATTATACTTCGGTAGCCCACAGTGTAATGCACCTTGCAAGCGAGCTGTTTAAAGGTGGAAACGTGGCGTTAGAATAAAAATGTGTTTTCCAAAAACTGGCAAATATCGAATGTGTTTCACGAGTAAAAGATATATGATGTTGAAAAATCAGCTAAAATAAGCCAAATATCAATAGGAGTTGACTTAATAACAAGGGTTGTTTAGGGGGAATTTTGTAGCTCGCCAGCCGTCGCTCCGTGCGGACGTCTCGCTGCTCGTCGCCCCACCGCGCTCTCCGGCGCCCCCACTCTCCGCCTCGTCGCGCCCCTCTGCGTGACGTCACTGCGGCCGTCGCGTCTCCGCACGCCGCTCCAAAGGTGTCGTTACTAGTAACTTTGGTTACTAGTAGTGGCAGCTATTTTGGCCCTTCCGGGCAAATCCACTCTTTGTGGTCCCTGGCGGGAAACCTAGCGGTGTTAACAAGCCAGTGGGGTGTGCCCCAAGCACCCGCCAAGTCCCTTAAGGACACGGCAGTCATTGGAGTCGGGAGCGGGATCAGTTGGCCTTGGTAGATAGCCTAGTCAACCCCCGCTTCGTCCCCCAGCATTCACCTGGCACGGTCGGGTGTGTCTACCCCGACGTGCCAGACTTCTTCGGTACACATTGGTGGGTGGCCCACCTTCGGTGGGTTTACCGGTACCTTAGGGCCCTGTCACCCAATAAGACTGGTGGCAGGTTGACAAGCTTAGGGCTCACCAGGAACTCACCTCCCAATCTAACCCGACTGGGAGGGTAGGATTGCACACATCCCCGGGCCAATCCACCCGGGGAAGACACCCCTTACCGGCCTCACCGGCAATAGTCCCCCTCTCTCGTCAACAATGTCGTTCGCGGCAGTAGTTGATAGGAGCTTGGGATCCGTCAGGAGATCCTCCTGACGGATCCCAAGCTCAAAAAAAGATACGCAGCCGCATTCAAAGCGGCTACAACCCCCAGCCCGCCCGCCCCAGCCCCTCTCATGGCTTTTACCGACTCACCAAGGTCGCCTTCCCCCGTCCCTCAGCCTAGTCAAGAGCTTAGCTCGCCCGCCCCTACTCAGGCAAATGAGCCCAACTCCCGCCCAGACTCCCCTATGGAGGAAGCCCCCGAATCCCATGACTCCTCTTCTCCCTCCACCTCCTCGGAGGAAGACGACTTTCAAGTCGTAGGAGGCAAGAGGAAGAAACATAAAGCCCCTGCCCAGGCCTCTAAGGCCAAAAAGACCTTTGTCGCAACCCCGTTTGCGTCACCCGTCGCCTCCCCCTGCCCCTCTCCCGTACCGTCTTCCCAGGCGGACACTCAAACCGCCCCCACTACCGCTTCCCAGCGGTCAAGTCGCCCCCCCAGCCCCATGAAAACAGCTTCCGCTAGGAAGATCCCTCCCCCTCCACCGATTTATCTTCAAGATAAAGCGAAGTGGAGCGACGTTTCAAACGCTTGCACTGAGCGTAAAATCAGTTATTCAAAAGCCACTGCTTGCCAGCAGGGCATTAAAATCTTGGTCCCCACCTCTCGTGATTTCCGAGAGTTAACTAGCCTTCTCAAAGGCAGGAACATTTCGTTCCACACCTACACCCTCCCGGAGGAACGGTCCACCCGAGTGGTGATCCGCCGTATCCCCAAGGAGATCCCCACTGATGAGATCCCAAAGGATCTAATCAGCCAAAATATCCCCGTCTTAGAGGTCCACCGCTTGCATAAAGCAAGAGGCGGACAACTATATGATATTGTTCTGGTTGTGTGTAGCCCTACTGAGGGCTACCACCCAATCTTCAACATCAAAACAGTGTGCTCCCTGTCGGGCATATCTATAGAAAAGCCCTACCGTCCCCATCTCGTTGGTCAGTGTCACAACTGCCAACTATACGGTCACTCTCAGACCAACTGCTTCGCCACCCCCAGGTGCGTAAAATGCACAGGCGACCACAGCACAAAGGACTGTCCCCGTCCCAAAGACCGCTCAGAATGCACGGAGCCTCCCAGCTGCGTGCTCTGTGGCCAAGTAGGGCACCCGGCTAACTACCGAGGCTGTCCAAAAGCCCCTAAGCTTGCGCCTAAAATGGCCAAGAATTTTACTTCTCGCCAACAGCGCGAAAACCCTCACGCGAGCATTCCCTCCTCGCAAGCCCCCCCCCAGAGACTCGCTCCTCAAAGAGTCTCACCATGGGGTAAACTCAATCACCAAAAGGCCTTCCCGGCCCTGGTGCCCTCTCAATCCCAAACCATTCCGGCGCTGATGGAACTTAGCATCCCAGTGCCTAGCTCCCCCCCGGCCACTACGGGCCCAGCGCATACCAACAAGGTGGCTTCCACCACCCGAGTTGACGCGCGCCCCCCCCCAATAACTCAACCCGCCCAAATTTCTTCCTATCGCAGTGTAGCCCAGACTATTCTCGGCGCATATGCGATCTGGATGACCCCAGAAGCCCGTGCCCTCCATGCTGAATTAACAGATCCAGCAAATTCCGTGGACCCCATAGCTTGCCTCGAAATTTTCGAGAGGTATCCTTCTATCACGAAGGAATTAGACAGCCTCATTTATAGGAACGGAAAATGGTGTCGCAATTAAAAGCTAATTGCCTCAAACCACGATCCCTTGGGTTAGGTTTTTTCAATGCCAATGGCATTAATACACAGCGTGATGAGATTGCCACGTTCCTTCGCGATCATCAGCTGGACATCTTCCTTATCCAAGAGACCCTCCTAAAACCTCACAGACGCGATCCCAAAATTCCCAACTTCCGCATAGTTCGGAATGATAGGACGCGCTGCCACGGCGGTGGCACTCTCATTTACTACAAAAATGAGCTCCACTGTAGCGTAGTCACTCCACCCGCCCCCACTTCGTACCTTGAGTACTCAGCCTGTCGGCTAGGAATGACTGGTCATCAAACGATAACCATCATCTCCGCCTATTGCCCTCCTCACATGGCGTCATCGGGGAATTCCAACCCTGATGCTTTTAAAAACGACCTCACTACCCTCTTCAGCTTGAGTGACTCCGTTATCCTAGCGGGTGATCTCAACGCTAAACATCCAGCCTGGAACAGTACCGTTACCAACTCTAGGGGAAAGTTGGTGCTGGACCTAGGCTCTTCCCTCCATTACGATGTTATTGCCCCAATGAGCTTCACTCACTTCCCTAATAACACCGCCCATAGACCAGACATCCTCGATGTAGCGTTATTTAAGAACGTTAACCTTCGGTTACGTTCGATAGATGCGCTAGACGAGCTCCATTCAGATCACCGTCCAGTGGTCATGGACCTAGGCAGTCGCTTAGGCCTCCCTGATCTAGGACAGCCACCCCCTACTAAAAAGATCACAGACTGGAGGAAAGTAAGTGAGAAACTGAAATCCTCAGTCGCAGACGCGACGGCGGCGATCGACTCGCTTACAACTCACGTACAATCGGTCCTGAACGAATGTTCGAGGGAGGTTCCAGTGCTGGACATCCAGCAAGGGAAACTTCCGGACGATATACGGAAGTTGATAACCGAGAAGAACGCAGCTGTCCGTGCCCGCAGGAACTTTCCCTGTCCCGCGAATGTTGCTCACATGCGTAGATTACAGCTTGCTGTAAAGAAACGTACTGATGAGCACCGTTCGTCGGGATGGAATAAGTTGCTGAGCGAACTTGAGCCCAACCACCATGCCTTCTGGCACCTTCAGAGGAAATTACGCTCCACTGAAGAGAATGCCTTTCCCCCGCTCATTCGCCCTGATAAGAGTGTAGCATTTGAAAACACTGAAAAAGCCGAATGCCTGGCTGACAGTCTCGAACTTCAATGCTCACCCAGCTCCCAACCAGTAGACCAAGCTCACCTAGACATGGTAGACGCTGAAGTCGAACGTAGAACCTCCCTTCCCCCCGTCGAAGACCCTGATGACCCGCTACCTCCCGTCACCCCTGACGAAGTAGAGGAGGTCATCAAAAATCTTCACCCCCACAAAGCCCCGGGCTTAGATGGCATCACCAATAAGGTGTTGAAACTCCTCCCCTGCCATTTAATATTGCTAATGACGGCCATTTTCAACGCTGCATTGAGCAAAAACATCTTCCCACAAGCCTGGAAACAGGCCGCTGTGATAGGCATCCCTAAACCGGGTAAACCGAAATCGGAGCCTACCAGTTACCGCCCTATCAGTCTGGTTAACTCTCTCGGAAAAGTCTATGAACGACTTATTTATAAGCGGCTCAAAGACTTTGCCGAGCGAAAGAACCTCATCCCCCAAGAACAATTCGGCTTTCGAGCCAAACATTCTTGCATCCAACAAGTGCACCGTATCGTTGAACACACTAGTGCTGGGTTCCAGCGTGGTCTGTCAACGGGTGCCTTGTTCTTCGACATAGCGAAAGCTTTCGACAAAGTCTGGCACAATGGCTTAATTTATAAGCTATACAAACTTGGTGTGCCAGATCGTCTCGTGCTCATCTTACGAGACTGGTTGTCGAACAGAACTTTCCGCTACCGTGTCGAGGGAGAACTCTCCTCCCCTCACCCCATACGAGCCGGAGTCCCTCAAGGCTGCGTATTGTCCCCTCTATCCTTCACGCTGTACACAAGCGATATCCCAAAAACTAAAGGGACCCAGTTGGCACTCTTCGCTGACGATACGGCTCTCTATTACACGGGCTTAGTACCCAATGCCATTGCCCTAAATCTCCAGAGAGCAGCCAACGCTTTGGCGAAATGGTTCAGCCTCTGGAGAATTGAAGTCAATCCCGATAAGAGTCAGGCTGTCCTGTTCACGAGGTATAAGCATCTTTTCAAAAAACACCGTCCCCCCAAACCCATCACCATGTACGGTAAGCCGATCCCCTGGGAAAGGCAAGCCAAGTACCTGGGCGTCACATTAGACGATCACCTCACTTTCGCCAAGCACATAAAGGCGGCACGTTCGCGGGCCGCCTTCGCTATGGGCAGACTTCATGGGATGATAAACGCAAGCAGCAGTTTGTCACTTAGGTGCAAACTGCGCACTTTCACTGCGGTTATTCGTCCCATCATGACCTATGCCTGTGCAGTCTTCGCACACGCATGTCCCACCCACATTCACAAACTTCAGGTTATACAAAACCGATTTCTCAGAAAGATCACGGGAGCCCCCTGGTACGTTCGTAACCAGGAACTCCATGTCAATCTCAGAATCCCCACAGTCCAACAATTCATGAAGTGCATTACCAAGCGCTTCTTCGACTCGGCTGTCAATCACAGCAACCCCCTAATTCTAGCGGCCTCCCGCTATGAAGTTTCAAAAATCTCTAAAGTTCGCCGACCAAGGCTCACTCTCTCCACCCCCGATGACGCCACTACCCTGCTCCAAGAGAGCAAAAAAGAGACCAGCACAATTCGCTTACACAGACCGCCTTCGTTCCGTCCTCGCCGCCGAGGCCCGTCGCGACGTCCCAGTAAAGATCGACAAGCCAGCCCGCATAACGCGCTGTGCAATAGTTAAATTCTAGTTAGTTAATTGGAGTTTCTTGTCCGTTCTTCTCCACGTAGGCTTATTCCGAACGGATGGTAGAATCACTTTATTAAGATCCAGCCTTAGTTGTCCCCCCAGCGACGCCCTGAGCCGAGGTTCGACCCCAACTGGGGTAGCCCTCAGCGTTGTCGCTTAGGTTTAGAAATTTTTGCCTAGCTGGAGGCTATTTAGCTTAGTCTCCGTAGGAAAGCCCGGTTAAGCAGTTACCGGTCACTTTGACTGAACTGCGAGACGACACACAGAAAAAAAAAAAAAAAAAAAAAAAAGGGGGAATTTTGTGGTGTGGCTTGTGAAGTTATAATTATTACCCTGAAAGTTGGCTTTTCTGACCTCTGAAGAGAAATATTATCTTGGTCGAATCAGAAAATATATATACTGGATTTATTTTTGTCTAATTCCATTTTTCCTGGCAATAAGTATCTTTTTTGAAAATTATTGTTTACGATGTATATCATGTTTTTGGTTTATACCGAATGCCTGGGCAAATTTTACAAGGTGCTAAATAAATCACAATGTGTAGGTGTTTTATTAAATATTATTATGGACCTGTGCATGTTTAACCAACTATTTTCAAGTAAACACAAAACTACAGGTTTATTTGACATTTGATTTATATATTTTAGCACATTATTAATTTTATATTAAATTGACATTCATACTTGTAGAGATTTTATGTGACATCTGATTATTATTTTGACATTAATTATATTATTTGTCTCTTTCTTATAACTTCCAATTACTGTGGTGAAATTTCATTGTTAAGATTGATTATTATTATATTAATAATATATATAATGTTGTATTTAAATAATGTTTCACTAATAATAATAACCTTTATCATTTTTCATTACCTGTTTTAAGCCATTTTATGTTTTATGTTTGGACTAGCTATTGCTTTGAAATGATGATAATTTATAAAAATATTGATGTTTCTGTATATTAAATAATATAATAAAAATGTGCATGCCGTGAGGCAAAATGTATAGGGAATCTCTACAAAAAGAACATCTAATCTGTACACCTACATTTAGCAAATAAACGATTTCATTTCATTACATAATAAAACAGAATATTCACATGAGAAATTTAAAAACACTAATAAAGATTTAAAAAATATTGTTGTAGCTTTATGACATGCGTCTTGTCACTTGATGCATCCAACATTGTGAAGGTTTATAAATTTTGTATTAGCTTATTAGTCTCACTTCACTGTACAGTGAGGTAAGATTAATAAACTGATAAAATATAGTAAATATATGTATTTTGTAGGTAATACATCGGTGTAGGTTGAACAAATTAATAACTGCCAAAGCATTAAAGCAAAAAGGACTATCAGGTTGACTAGAACAATGCCGTCGATATAAAAGTAAAGATGAAACACTTTAGCTAGTCCGACTTATTGTCTTGTCTACAAAGGAGATATACAAACATAAAATCTGAATTTCAAAACACTTTTGTCGTCACCGATCGACATTATTAAGACGCTGACCACTATGTTTATTTTTCGTATGTATTCTTCGTGATAATTGTTATTATAATAGCTAACACAAATACCATGGTCTGAGGTAAAGAGAAAGTACACAATTCGTAGATCATTCAGCGAGTTCTAAATAAGACTTAGCAAGCAATGTCGTCTTACTTTAACCTACCTAAATTAGGCTTGTCACAGTTATAATTCCCCTGTTGTGACCGGAGACTCTTCTTACATATGAAGTTAGCCTTTGTATCACATATGTAATCATTCATTGTGCCTTTCAGGTCCATGTGCACACAGTCCTCGTTATTGCCTGAATTGTCCGGCTGTGAATTCTGCCAATTGCTGTACACCTCAGAGATTGGCCTACCTAAAATAATAAATAAAAATGACTGTGTAAATTGAAATAAAGGAGTCTCGGGGCCCATTTAGATGAAAACTTTAACGGGCATGTAATTATAAGGGATGTATAAAGATTCTCTATGGAGCCGATACACATAGTTTTCACGTCCATCATGTTTTTTTTTCTACTAACCTGTATCTGTGAACCGATTTGTTATTAAAAAAACAAGAGGAAAGTATTTTCTATTTGTATACTTTCGATAAAACAAAACAAGTTCAACGAGATATTCACCAAAAAAAAATGTTTGCTTAATGCTGCTTGGCAAGGTGGTAAATATTAGCAATGTGTAGATAAGTCTTTTAAAACCCTGTATACGTACGGTCAACGGTCTCAAAATATCCCTCGGTTATTTTGTCTGTCAGCCCCACCCAAACCCATGGTATGCTAGGCTGGGTTCTGTTCCAAAACGATGCCACTGCGTTGACTTCTTCGATGTTTTCTGCGTAGTACAAAGTAGCTCCTTCCAGAGCACATGTTTGCTTGGCATCAGCAAAGGTCCGTCCAGTCGTGTGTATCTTATAAAAACTCTCTTCTGATTCTATATAAGTGTAATCCTTTGCGACAAACTTTTTATCTTTCTGTCCATCTAAAATTTAAAAAAAACAAGCTATTTGAAAACGGTTTACATTTTAAAATTAAAGACTAAAATAAAATTTGCCTGAAGAACCTCTTCTGAAACCATGAAATATATGGGCATAAATTAGACAAACGCCGCACACTTGATGATTATCGTTATTAGGACGCCTTGCCACGTGCTAACTGCGTAACTTTCAAGCAAGTTTAATTACATTGCGGGGCACGGTCGAGTGATTGATCACATTATACTTCGGTAGCCCACAGTGTATTGCACCTTGCAAGCGAGCTGGTTGCAGGTGAAAACATGGCGTTAGAATAAAAATGTGTTTACCAGAAACTGGCAAACATCGAATGTGTTTCACGGGTAAAAGATATATGATGTTGAAAAATCAGCTAAAATAAGCCAAATGTCAATAGGAGTTAACTTAATAACAAGGGTTGTTTAGGGGTAATTTTGTGTTGTGGCTTGTGAAGTTGTAATTATTACCCTGAAAGTTGGCTTTTCTGACCTCTGAGGAGAAATATTATCTTGGTCGAATCAGAAAATATACAATATACAGTGAGGTAAGATTAATAAACTAATAAAATATAGTAAATATATGTATATTGTAGGTAATATATCGGTGTAGGTTGAAAAAATTAATAACTGCCTAAGCATTAAAGCAAATAGGACTATCAGGTTGACTAGAACAATGCCGTCGATATAAAAGGAAAGATGAAACACTTTAGCTAGTCCGACTTTTTGTCTTGTCTACAAAGGAGATATACAAACATAAAATCTGAATTTCAAAACACTTTTGTCGTCACCGATCGACATTATTAAGACGCTGACCACTATGTTCAATTTTCTTATGTATTCTTCGTGATAATTGTTATTATAATAGCTAACACAAATACCATGGTCTGCGGTAAAGAGAAAGTACACAATTCGTAGATCATTCAGCGAGTTCTAAATAAGACTTAGCAAGCAATGTCATCTTACTTTAACCTACCTAAATTAGGCTTGTCGCAGTTATAATTCCCCTGTTGTGACCGGAGACTCTTCTTACATATGAAGTTAGCCCCTGTATCACATATGTAATCATTCATTGTGCCTTTTAGGTCCATGTGCACACAGTCCTCGTTATTGCCTGAATTGTCCGGCTGTGATTTCTGCCAATTGCTGTACACCTCAGTGATTGGCCTACCTAAAATAATAAATAAAAATAACTGTGTAAAATTTGTAAATTGAAATAAAGGAGTCTCGGGGCCCATTTAGATGAAAACTTAAACGGGCATGTAATTAAAAGGGATGTATAAAGATCTCTATGGAGCCGAGACACATAGTTTTTACGTCCATCTTGTTTTTTTTTCTACTTACCTGTATCTGTGAACCGATTTGTTATGAAAAAATTGCAAGTGGATAGTAAAACTGTTTTATTTCTGCTTTCGAAAGTAAATTCTAGTTAAACTTAAAGTTATTCTCCCAAAAAAAAATATTTGCTGAATGCTGCTTGGCAAGATGGTGAACATTAGCAATGTGTAGATTAGGTATGGTATTATTACATATGATAGGTATTTTTACACCCTGTATACGTACGGTCAATGGTCTCAAAATATCCCTCGGTTATTTTGTCTGTCAGGCCCACCCACACCCATGGTATGCTAGGCTGGGTTCTGTTCCAAAACGATGCCACTGCGTTGAATTCTTTGACGTTTTCTGCGTAGTACAAAGTAGCTCCTTCCAGAGCACACGTTTGCTTAGCATCAGCAAAAGTCTGTCCAGTCGTGTGGATCTTATAAAAACTCTCTTCTGATTCTATATAAGTGTAATCCTTCGGGAAAAATGTTTTATCTCTCTGTCCAGCTAAAAAATAAAAATATTGTCAAGCTATTTTAAAATTGCTGACTAAAAACAACTACCGCCTGAAGAACCTCTTCTGAAATCACGAATTATATGGGGCTAAATTACACAAACTCCGCAAGCTTGATGAGTATCGTTATTAGGCCGCGTGTGCACCTGCAAGCAACTCGCATGCAAGTTTAATTACATTGCGGGGCACGATCAAGTAATTGATCACATTATACCTCGGTAGCCCGCTGTAATGCAACTTGCAAGTGAGTTGCAGGTGGAATCGTTGCCTTAGAAATTAAAATTATATCATAACAATTTTTCCAGAAGCTATCAAACATAAATGTAGCGTTACGACCGAGCTCTGCTCGGATGAAAATAGAGAAAACGACAATTTCTAAAAAATAAACCTAGCTAGATCGATTTATCTCCCCCGAAATACCCTGCAAACAAAATTTCCTGAAAATTGTTGGAGCCGTTTCCGAGATTCAGATTATATATATAAACAAGAATTGCTCGTTTGAAGGTATTAGAAAGAAAGAAAAATTGTTAATTTAAATTTATTATGTTAGTTTAAAAATAGTGCGTGTTACGTGTGCGGTTATGTGCCGTTTTAGGGATAACCCGAGGAACGTTTATCATGTGATCGTAGAGGCGGACGAGTGGGCACCGCACAGTGTGGGAATCTCGAATCTATAGAGATTTCAATCAAAATACACATACTGGAAAAATTCGCGGAACGAGAGAAAAAAATCTTAAAACATTTTTTTACCGTTTCAACCCGGTTTTTATTATGAGTTATAATAAAACCAATTATGCCTAATTAATAAAACAATAAATAATAATAATATATGTTTATGCATCAAAAATTAAAGATAGTTACAGCAAAAATCAATGGCGAGAGTTGTACAGTGTCCATTATGTTTGTCGTAAAATCTGTACGACAATTTTTATAACCTGTATTTTGAGAAACAGTGAATGGCCATCATATTTCTATACACTATTACTGGTACAACAATTAATGAACAGTGTTGTTCTACCGCCGCAATAATTTATGTAATTCTGTTATAGTTGAACGTCAACTTTAATGCAATTGTTTTTACATTATACAACATTTTGAGAGAATTTCGCTTATTGCCATTTTATGGTTATGTTCTAAAATTTGGGAAAAAAATGCGTTGACATACTGAGCTAATTATTTCATTTTTAACCTTAAGGCGATTATCACACTGCCACGCATCACGCTGCATGTTGCATGTCAACGCACCTACGCGTATACTTCCGTGCGTTTTTTCTGTACAAACAGAGAATTACAAGCAACGTTATAACACGCATTCACGCGCTACGCTGCGTGGTGCGTGGCAGTGAGTTAACCGCTTTAGATCTTTTTCGAAGTTAAAGGTGTCATTGCACCTAACTTAATCCAAACTGAGAGGGCCAGAGCACTTGAGATGAGGAGAAATGATCAAACCTACAGAAGATGTGCGTAATTCATCATTTACTTATTTCAACTATTTATTGTTTTTCCCAATGATTCAGAGAGACTAATATTTTTTCTTTCAACTACGTAGTAATATTATCATTAATCACTACAAAACCGACAAAGCACGTATTTTCTGCTTAGAACCAAAACAGTGCAGAAATGTTATATGTAATCTCATTTTTGCACAGTTTTTCACTAATGCACTGTTTTTTTATTTAAATATAAATTTACCACAGAGGTTTAATGTCTCCCACTAAGTTTTATATAAAATTTATCAAGCATTATATCAAAAAGATACTGGCTGAAAATAAGAATCGCCTGAAAAAAATCGATTTGATGAAAAAGAAATAACAAATGGCGCATTTTGTACCATTGTAAAACTTTGATACTTCATATTCAGCAAGAAAATTTAAAAAACCGGCCAAGAGCGAGTCGGACTCGCGCACGAATGATTCCGTACCATTATCGCAAATAACGGCAAAAAACAAGTTTGTTGTATGGGAGCCCCTCTTAAATATTTATTGTATTCTGTTTTTAGTATTTGTTTTTATAGCGGCAACAGAAATACATCATCTGTGAAAATTTTAACTGTCTCGATGCTATGGAATTTCGGCGAGATGGCTAATTTCCCAAAGTCATCAGATCGAACGTCCGAATCGCCGAAGCATCGATTTACCACAATTTCGAATTGCCATTAGATCGAGCGTCCGTTTCGCCGAAAAGCCATTGCAACGATAGTTCTATGCATCGAATGTCTATTGGCTCGACGTACCAGTAAGTCAAAAACTATTCAACCTAAAATATTCAAGAAGACTAAAATAAAGGGTCAGTGGCTCGTCTTAGGGGGAATAAAAAATAAGATAAAATCAAACCAGCAGGGTTTAATCAACAGAATTTTATTGATTTCCTAGGAATTGTATACAATTCCTGGTTTTCACAAATTGCCTATATCATATTATCTTGTTTATTATGTTGTTGTTGTTATTGTTGTTGTTGATTTGTTGTTGGTTGTTGTTAATATGACATTCGGAAACAAGGTTTACTGCTTTCCTAGCTACCACGGTTCATGAGATAGACGGACAGACAGACAGACGGATCGTGGAGTCTTAGAAACATGGAAATAGCGATAGCGATATGAATTCAACTCCAAAAAGTATAAATACAGTTGCAAATTATTTTTTTTCGCGGGTTAAATATTTTTCATTATCTTGAGTTTTTATTTTGAGTAAGTATATTTTATCACGGTAGGTAGGTAGATTGGTAATTGAAAGAAAAGTAGATTACTTATCTCGCAAAAGTGAGCAATTAATACACACGTGTCGTATATCGTATATCACTCGTGCATTATTATCTCTCTTTGCGCTTGATGCAACAATCTACTATTGTGAGAAGATCAGGACAATGCAGAAAACCCGTACTTCTAACAGAAATAATCGTTTCAGTCAGGAACCCAAAATGTGCGCCGTGGGTAGGTCTTAGCTGAGCGATTACGCTGAGGCGGACGCTAAGTGGACAGTCAAGGTAAACATTAACAATGTATGGTGACACTGGCTCCCTATTATATCGTATGCTACATATAAAATATATTTTGGTAAATGTATAATGGATCCTTACAAATCCAATATAAAAGGTGAAACCGAAGAGTAAAATTTTGTGTTCTGTTAAAATCGACAATCGAACCGCGGATAATTTAAACTTGGTCGTCATTGAAAATGGGAAATAATAAGTCTAGCCACAAAATTATTTATTGGACACGTGATTAAACTTCTAATTTTATAACTAAGCAACGGGAAAATGACATAGCCTCTAATAAACTAATTCGTCTTTTTTGCAACGCCAACTAAATATTCTACAGAAAGCGTCAAGTAAAGATCATCAATTATTGTGACTTGTCCTTCTTATTTATACATTGCCACGTAATTTACTAACTCGGCCACGGATTTTATATCTTGTCACCATTTTACGTTTTACAGCTTCAACGCAATATCCTCAAAAAAATATAATTCAAGCTTCTATCGAAGAAAGAAAGAAAGCATAATTTATTATAACTTAGCATGTAAAACAATACATCATATTCTTTTATCGTGAAAATAGCCACTGCATGATTTGGCGCGAGTACGCGAGACGACAGCGACCGGCCATTTGCACCAATCAGAGAGCGCCATTCGATTCATGTGACGACGAGTTGAGTTGATCACATCTCGATTCGACGAGTTGATTATATTTAAAATAATAAATGACGGTCAATGAATAAGTCCAAGAGCGAGCGTAGCGAGCTCGGGAGCTTAGGGCACCCCGACACGGACAGGTTAGGTTCGAAGGAGATGACGGGAGCTGAAGTGAGCGAGCAAAGCGAGCGAACTCAGCTCCCGTCATCTCCTTCGTGTTAGGTTACTTTAAACCCTGCATACAGAAATAGGAGCCCCGCGCAGCGGGGCTCCGTCGACTCTGTCGCATAAATACTAATCCAACTTGCACCTATTCTATATTAAAACCAAAAAATATAGTCTTTTATTTTGTCTCTCCTCAATAGCTTCTGGTAATATTAGTGGCCAATATACTATTTGATGAAATGTTTTTGCAATTTTTTTACGATCAATTAATATGGGATGAGTTACATTTTAAACGAACTGAGTTAAAAAAAACTTTTTTACAAAAAAATACTACCGACTTCCAAATAAGAAAACTAGAAAGTGAAAAATAACTTTATTTTTGGAAGTCGGTGTCTTTGGTAGGTACCAAATTATTAAGTTATGGACACCGACTTCCAAAAATAAAGTTATTTTTCACTTTCTAGTTTTCTTATTTGGAAGTCGGTAGTATTTTTTTGTAAAAAAGTTTTTTATTTTTCACTTTTTGTTGTACCTACCTAATAGGGAAGTAGTTAAGTAAGTACCTACAACGACAGAATAGATTACCCGAATAACATGAAACTTGAATATAACCGGTGAAATGAGAGATCTGCATACCCCCTTTCGAGCGTTCTGGCGTGATGTTATGTTATGAAATGGTATAAACAATAAAAAGACATGCGATTGCAGCAATCCCGAGAGATTTGCCGTTATTTATTGAAGAGTTCTGTTGTATATCTCCGAAGTTTTTCATCAGATCTTCACCAAATTAAAATGGGACCAATTTCGGAATATACTCTTTCAAACAAAAAAAGAATTTTCAAAATCGGTCCACAATTGACGGAGATATCGGTGAACATACATAAAAAAAAAAAAAAAAAAAAAAAACATACATAATGTCGAACAAAGAACCTCCTCCTTTTTTGGTAAGTCGGTTAAAAAATTAGAAGCTAAATAAATATATTTTTTGATGTCATTTAATAGTATTTTAGAAATTTACTGTTAGAATGCATGTTAAAAATTTTACACGTAAGTTACATTTTAAACGTACTGAGTTAAAAAATTAGAAGCTAAATAAATATATTTTTTGATGTCATTTAATAGTATTTTAGAAATTTACTGTTAGAATGCATGTTAAAAATTTTGATGCTAAAAAATAACCATCATGCTGAGTTGTATTTAGAGTGGTTTACATAGAAGATAACTAGTGGCTAACATAGTATTATTTAGATGCTCGTTAATTGTGGCTGACTTAGTAATTTAGAAGGCAACATACATTTTTGGGGGCGAATAATGATATTAAAAAGAAGCCTGTTTAATTAGCACCCATTGAAAATTAGTACGTCGTTGCTGGGTCGAAATTGGATGCGAGCTTTCCGTATATATTGCCTAAATGTCAGTATCAATGAGATAGTACAATATCTAGATTCGAAACCTTAGAATGAGGACATCTGTGATAAACTAGCGCAAAGGTTCCCGACGTTTTTGCTAGCGGTATAGCTGATATACTGCTGCTGCTATAAGCTGGAAATAGTTAATGGTTCTTCCAGTATGCCACTTGCACTTTGACCGGCCGTGGACTTCACCCGTCGAATGGAGCAAATGGGGGACACCCGTTGTATCTGTCAGCACAAGGAATGGCGACGTGTGCCTCTGAAGTGTTTTTAAAAAGACTGTACTGGTCGAAGATAAGTATCCAATCCTGAGGATCGATGATAGATTTTCTTCACTTCAGGGTTTTTTAGCTAAATTGATCACAGCCACGCATATTTTCAATTTGATTTAGATGATGACTCGAAGAAATTGTGTACAACAGTGACGTTGCAAGGCATGTTTTCATATAAACGATTACCGTTTGGTATTACCTAAATGTGCGCCGAATATGGAATATATTCGGCGCACAGAGAATGATGGATAAATTATTTAGAATGCGTTACCTACATGTCTTGTTACTTAAGTAGACGATAAACGTGACCGGCATTAACTTCGAGGGTCATTGGCAGCGTCTCCAAAAAGTTTTTTTTATTTATTAGAATGTGTTTTGCGCGGTGCCCCAAAAATATGCAGTTTTTTCAGACCAACGCAGTTTTTGTCATACGAGGGCAGTTTGATAAGTCCGTGACTTATTGAAAACAAAAATAGTTTTCGGCAAAAAAGCATTATATTTCCCAACACAGTCTTCTTTTAGGTCAATTCATTTAATCCAACATTTAAAAAAAAAACTAAAATAATAGGTTTTATAAAGGCCCTCAAAATAGGCATTTGTTTCATTAATGACCTTTTTATTAGAGCCAAATCTGCTTCCACCCAACTATTCCTTCAGGTTCGGAAACAGGAAATAGTCACAGGGGGCCTAATCTGGTGAAAATGCTGCATGAGGTAGCGCAGTTCGTAGCCTAATTTATGGATGTTTGCCATGGTGACTACACACGTGCATTGTCTTGATGGAACAGCACTTTTTCTTCACCAAATGCGGTAGATTTTGCTTCAAATCAATATCGTATCTATCCAAAAGCTCTGAATAATATTTGCTGGTGATTGTTTTAACCTTATGAATCACACCGCGTGCATCTCAGAAAACTGTGGTCATGTCCTTAATGGCCGATAGGCCCAATTTTGCCTTTGAATGCACGTTCACTCGTAGAAACTCACTGTCTTGATTGTTCCTTGGTCTCTTGGATCCATGTTTCGTCCACGGTTACGAAACGGCGCAAAAACTCGTTCAAATTACGGGTAAACATCCTCAAACACTCCTGCGAAGTTGTCACACGGTTGCGCTTATGATCGAGTGTGAGCAATCGCGGCATCCATTTTGCAGATAGCTTTTTCATGTCCAAATATTCACGTAAAATGTGATGCACCCGCCCAGTTGAAATGCCTGCAGCCTCAGCCACCTCACGCACTTTCATTCTCCTATAGTCGAATATCACTCCATGGATTTTATCGACGATTTTTGGAGTGACGACCTTTTTTGGGCGATCTGAACGTTCGGCGACATTTGTGCTGGTACGACCTCAACGGAACTAAGTAAACCACTTTTTAACCAGTGAATTTGATGGTGCAGAGTCCCCGTAATGTTTATCAAGCATTTCCTTGGTTTAAATGATGGTTTTTCCCCGAAAAAAATAATGCTTAATCAGCACACGAAATTCACATTTTCCCATTTTCGTGAAAATTCTCTCGGTTGCCTGCTTTAAATGGCTGGCAAACACAAAACCAATAACTTAGCTTGCTCATATTTTTACAGTAGCCTATTAAGAGATGGTAGTTGACAGAAATAGTGTTGCCATAAGAATTACTACACGAGAAAATAAAAATGTCACGAATTTATCAAACGACCCTCGTATTTGGGATATGTCATAGGCGCTATTGGGTTACGTACGAAAGCTACAACAAAAATAGACCCAGTCAACAACACGCCGATACCGACCAATATTAATGAATTAAAAGCTTTTCTCGGTTTAGTGAACTATTACGGGATTTTTTAAAGAAAGCAAGTAGTGTGTTAAGTCCGTTGTACGATCTATTAAAAAAGTATAAGGAGTTCTTTTGGGATACAACATTGTGATGCCGCGTTCAAAGAGGTAAAAAAGTCGTTAGTAGAGACCTCCATGCTCGCGCATTTTGACAGGGCATTGGCGACGTCGGTCGCGTGCTACGCGGCGCCGTGATGCACGCACACCTCGTGCACTCTCTCCGTCGCGCCGCCAGATTTTTTGAGAGCTCAGGCGAGCTCTAGAAGAGCATAGCCGAAACCTGGCCGAGAACAGCCTAAAACTGGACTGGCTGAAAGAGGCTCCGAAGCAGACTACACTACACTCCATCGTAGTGTCGGCCAGGGATGAGAAGGAAACGGGGGAGCAAGTCCTGGACCAGCTTAGGAAGGTAGTAAATGCAAAGGAAGGGGTATAACGGTAGAGAAAGTGAGGAAAGCGAAAGATAGGAGAGTAATACTAGGCTGTAGGTCAGAAAAAGAGAGGGAAAAGTTGAGGGAAAAGATCAGGAAGGCGCCCGGGCTGGAAGCGTAATACATTAAAAATAAAAACCCGCAGGTTTTGTTGGATGACATGATGCAGTACACTGCAAATGAGGAAGTACTCAAGGCCCTAAAAAATGCCGCCATCATCCAAGATCTCAAAGATGAGCAGGCCGAAATAAAAATCATATATAGAAAGCGAGCCAGGAACCCGCTTATGTGTCACGTAGTGATGAGGGTCACCACAGAGGGTTGGCGGCGCATGCTCGAGGTTGGATTAGTGCACGTGGAGTTCTAGCGAGTGAAGGTCGAGGACCAGCCACTGTGGCGGTTCCCACATGAGGACGTAGTGCGCGGACTGGGCCGCTGGCCTACCTCCAAAGTGCTGTAATTGCACGCGTGCAAATATTGATAGCACAAACCATCATGCTTTCAGCTCGGAGTGTGTAGTAAGGAAAAGGTGGGAGCCCATTCTGTTATAGCGTATTGCTAAGGCCAACCCGGAGACTCCTGCTCAACAAAACGCAAGACCATACCGTGTGGCCCAAGCAAACCTACAACGTAAGTGGCTGGTAACGACCGAACTCTTTTAAGAGACTAGTAAAAGGAAGATCGCATGGGCACTGATCCAGGTGCCGTACGTGGGAGGGGCGCTAAGTATGAAGAACTACCGTGGTGCGAGAATCTACCAGTGCGAGGTCAATGGAAGTGGGAGGGTTAAGGCGGAAATTGCCGTCTTTGATAGTGTTGAATACAAGCCTGCGGATCATAGCCAAGAGGCAACGCTGGGGCCCATGAACAACGCTGTGACTCTTGGATCCTACAAGGTCTATATCCGCGAAACCACGATACGCAGCAGTGGTAAGCTAGAGGTTTGTTCTTTCGGATACCGGTTCCAATAAAGGTGGAGAGTGGTACAAGAAGGCACAACTTACAACTACTATTCACATCTGTTCCCGCGGTGGTCTCCTGGTCAATCCCGTGTCCGGTCGGGGGATATAGTGGGAAGATATATAATATTAAGGGATAACCGATTAGGCGAAACCGGAGATTCGGTCCAGAATACGTTTCTGGACCGAATCTCCGGCAGACAACCAGACACGTCTTCGACACAAATACTTCGCTGCGCGCAAAATCTATACGCAAACAAATGCACGGGCGACTCACAATATCACTCGCGCATCGCGAACACAATTTCGGATAACGATTGGCTGGTAATTTATCATTTCCGCTGAACCAGATCAAGACCATAATTTTTCCATCTCGCGATGTCAATCCCATATTTTACAAATGTCTTGTCAACGTCAACTCGACCAAAGGCTGTCAGATATCGACGACAGCGAGCTGACACAGTGTTGCAAAAAAATAACAAAAAACAGAACGGAACCTTTATTGGTTCCGAACAGATAGTGACTTGGACGTCATACCCTACCCAAATCTCACCTCAAACAACATCGTTGTGGTGGGGATCCGAACCAAAGCCTGGGAAATCGCCGTAGTCTTATACTAATTCGAGCCAGACCAACCCATAGGGCCATACCTGAACCAGTTGACCCGGATCAAATCGGAAGTGGTCACCGGTAGATTGCTTATAGGCGGCGACGCAAACGCTAAGAGTCCTTGGTGGGGCAGCATCATCGAAAGCTCCAAGGGCGAGAAAATGTCCGGAACCAGAGCTCCAGGTACTGACTGAGCACTGGTGACACTCCCACATTTGACTCTGTCAGAGGTGGCAGAGTGTATAAAAGTCATGTGGACGTCACGGCATGTTAGCTCGACCTTTTTGACCTGGTGGACGGCTGGAGGTACGACACAGGAGCAACATCCCCGGACCATAACACAATATTTTTCAAAAATTAAAGTCAGAAGGGACTGGAAGAAAAGCGGACTGGTATACATTTAAAGATAAATTAGGGGAACTTAAAATTGAAAATAATATAAATTTGAACAGTATTAGGGGAATAAATAGTAAAATAGAGATAGAAGAGTTAATAGTAAATTATAGAGACATTATTTATTATTTTAGAAACATGCGAAAATGCTATTCCCAAGACGAGTAAAATTAAAATCATCTGTCCATGATGGTCCGAGGAGCTCACTGTAAACAAGAAGGAGGTCACCAGAAAAAGAAAGACGACCATAGTTCACCGGTCCGGCGAGCGATGGTCGTCTTTCTTTTTCTGTCATCTCTGGTCATCGACGAGTACCTGAAGGCCAAAGAAGAGTACGAGATGCTAGCAAAGAGCGCCCAAGTCGTCAGTTGGAAGGAGTTCTGCTGGAAACAGGATCGGGAAGGGGTCTGGGAGGGAATCTACAGAGTGATTGGTAGGACCAGAAAGCAGGAGGAATCAGTTCCTGTCCACCCTATACAGCAAGGGTGTATTCCTCAACCCAAGTGAATCGGCCGCCCTACTTGCAGATACGTTCAGAGTACAACGCTGACCACAGGCGAATTAGAAAAGCGGCAAGTCGCGGATTCTTCGACGAAGATCGTGGAGTGGCGGACTAACAGGGGGGCGGAAGAGGCGGCCCGTCCCAGGCTTCCAGTCTTGGGGGGGGCACCAAATGCCTTTGCGTTTCCCTTATCATGGGGTCTCAACTCGAACAAATTATAATTAGTCTTGCAGAAAATTCAATAGATGGCAGCATAGGTAACAATTATGACATTAAAAGCGTTAAACAGCAGATTATGGCTGAAGTAAGATTAGTAAAAATCATAACTTCCGTGTTTAATGTCGATTTGTCTATTTGAACTCAAAAATCACATATTTTCAACGAAAAAGATAAATGAAGCCTTTTACTTCAATTCGAACCCACAGATTGATAATGTAGCTTAAAAGTTTAGCTTTTCAATAGAAGGCTTTTTACTCAATTTGAAGTTTTCACAATTTGAAGTTCATACAATCCTATTGAATGCAATTTGTTGTATTGATTGTTTGACTATTTTCATGCCTATTGACAATAGGATTCTTACGAAAAGAATTAGAAGTATTGCCGATTCTAATGATTATAAATATTATAATTTGTAAAGCCATATTTGTTATGGCTGCGAATCATAGCTCAACATGCAACCTGTTACTGACTTGCAAATTGCAAAAAACGTAAGAAAATTTGAATATCGCGGGCTTCCTTAGCGGATCCTCCTTAAGGATAAAAGATTGGCCAAGTGCAAATCAGGCTCTCACACGAAGGGTTCCGTACCATATCGTACAAGATTTAACATTTTTACTTTTGTAAAAGAAACAAGAGAAGCGCTATTCCATTATGTAAAGTAATTGTCTAATTTAAGGCGCCGATTCCCTTGAGTAGCTGATTTTAAAATGAGAATCACGTCTAAACGACTAGTCGTAATTTTCTGGAAAAAATATATGTTACATTAGACCATTTTTTTTATAATTTGATCTAAGAAAATTATGAGTTTTATTCGTATGACATAGTGTAATTGATTTGTAAATGTACGTCTTAAACGGACAAAAACACGACATCGCGCTAAAACAGCTGGGAGTATTTTAATGAAATTGATCTGAGGGTTTTTTTTAAAGTCATAGAATAATAAGGAAAGTACAAAAAACTACCAAATTTTGGGTCGCGCGGGTGTGAAACGGTTGCTCGTTTTGTTCCCTCAAGGTCGTTGGCGTTAGTTGTCGTCTTAATTACATCCATCAATAAAACATATGACTGACAAATAACGTAAATAAATATATGTAATCAATACACAAATTTATTTACGTTATTTGACAGTCATATTTTTTTAGCTCTGATAAATGAAAATACTGAAAGAAGAATATTTTTCATCATAAATTTTTAAAATTGCCAACATAATTAATTAATGATATTGTAAACTACAAAGTTGTTTTTTGCAGTTGCAGAGTGTTTTCAAGAGCAACTGGATAATCTAGCCGTGCTTTCAATAGAAAAAAAAATTCAAATGAAATCGATTTCATAGAAGTTATTGAGGAGTTCAGTAAATTGAAGGCACGAAAACACATATTTTATCGAATATTTTACTGTCGATCGATTCGTATTTTAGTTTTCCTCACCCATATCTATTCTATATTGTAGGTATGTATGTTTATTAAGCCTAAATAATTTAAGTCGAATTTAAATTTCTGAAATAAAACATTTATTTATTTATTTATTACTCGTAATATTCCTTGTGCTTTTCGCTTAAATCTTATTTTTCTCGTAGTCATGGTATAATGGTACATTATGGTACAAGTGTGAAAAGTTGGTGATTACCGCTGAGGCGCCATTGAGACCCAAACCGTTAGGTGAGGGTCTTAAGAGAGCTGAGGACGGTAAAAATCAATACACACGTGTATTATACGACCATATCGATATCGAGGACCATGAATCACTCGCGTCGCTCATGATTCTAACACTTGAATCACTCGTTATGCTCGTGATTTATATATGGCCAAAGAAAAAGATATTTTATTTCAACTAGGCCTCCAAGCGGCACTTTTGAACGTTACATGTAAAATGATTCTACCGTGCATTCGGAAAGTAGCTTGTTATGGAGAAGAATGCACAAGAAACTCCATACTAAATAATATATAAAAAAAAAGTTTTTTTACAATATTTAGGAACATAGGTACATAAATCAAATCAAATCAAATCGATTCATACATGTGAGGATAATGCACCCAGAATAGCACCACACACTATACCACCTACAGTATTGTATAACTGCACAGCACGTGTGTGAGTACTATGTACCCGACTGTAAATCTACCATTTATTGTACTTATGCGTCGTTCGTTGACTTGTGTGTGCCCTGGCCGTTGCGTGTGTCATGCTCTCTCAAATGTCTCTCTGATGGCGGCGCGTGTGTTGGATCATCCGGTTCCCTTCATGATGGTTGAGCTGGGTGGTGCCAATTCATGCGTCATGTTCGTGAACGGACGCCGTCAGTTGGGATTGGTCATAACTTGACTGCTTCGGATGTTAATGTTTTTCTAGTATCTATTATATAACTGCACAGTACATGTGTGAGTACTTCTAATACTTTGTCTGTAGGTGGTATAGTGGGTAGTGCTATTCTGGATGCATTGTCCTCACATGTATGAATTTAATAATGTATGTACCTATTTTCCTAAATATTGTAAAAAAACTATTTTTTTTTTAAAGTTTGGAGTTTCTTGTGCATTCTTCTCCATAACAAGCTAATTTCCGAATGCACGGTAGAATCATTTTGATGTAACGTTCAAAAGTGCCGCTTGGTGGCCTAGTTGAAATAAAATATCTTTGTCTTGTCTTGTCTTGTTAAAAGTTTGTGTGGATTTTTTACAGTTTGTAAATTGGACACATCCGTTTTAGATTTACTCTCTTGGTTGATAAAACTAATTCATGTATTTATTGGTTTTTAGAAATTCTTCCCCTAAGGGTATAAAATAGGGGTTTAAATTTAACGTGAAATTTCTTCGGTTTGGAAGGTCATCAGGTTTCATCTAAAATTGTTGAAACATCAATTTTATTTCAATTTAATTTTACATACTATTTATTTATTTATTTATTAACAAGGCACACCAACGACTCAATTACACATTAACATTACAAAGAAACATCTAGAACCGATCCTGTGTGTGTGTATTAAATACTTAAATAACAATAACTACCTATACGCGTATAAAAGGGCAGGGGTCATAAGGCGTCAAAAAATTCGTCCACATCGCTGTCAACGTGAAAAGTGCCCAGAACGCTGGCAGCATTGCCACGTTGGATGGCAATGCTGATTCTCTGGCCAAGGAAAAGACCAGCCTTCTGGTCACGTGAAGAGTCGACTAGCCGTTTGCTTACATCTCGAAATACTCGAAGAGCGTTCGGACCCCATGGACCTAATGTTTCAACCCCAAACGGCCCAAATATATAACTTCCAATAAGGTTATTGTATTAGCGCCGTATAAGGTTTTCTGCACCAGCAGCAGCTGCCCCAGCACAGCCCGCCGCTAAGAAGATGGGATGGCGCAAGGGTGTCGACACATGTTGCATCCCACACCAAAGGCCTACCCACCTTCCAAGGCATTATGGTCATCCCGTCTGGTCTCTTACCACCGTCGCACGCCAAGCCATTGGGTTCTAAAACAGCTGGCACACCGGCGGTGACAAGAGCCCGACGTATGATATCATTAATGCTGGCGTGCCGTGCTAACCGACCAGCGCTCCTACTGCAGTATAGGCCATGGTGTCTGAGGCGGGCGACTGCTTCACCACATTGACAACGATGTGGAGCTGCGCTGGGAGCCCCCAAGCGGAGGTGTTGTCACTCAACATAGTACCTATGTTGGGTGACGTTAGTGCATGTAGCCAGAGGCCCGACTCCCATTCTCCCACAGCTAGAAGGCGGGCACGCTCAGCAGTATTGGTGGACGTATCTATAAGTTTATTCCGTACTAACCTGCAGAGCGGCTCATCCCACTGTCTCTGGGAAAAAGGGGTCTCAGGCAACGCTGTATTCGGGCAAGCCACTTTCCACGCATTCACTGCATCGGTCGAGTACGGCACTTCACAGTTAACCAGTGATGGCAACAAGATTTTTCTGGTTAACTTTTCAGTGCTGTGGACCGAAGACAGGAACGCTGGTAGGCTTAAACTAGAAATTTTGCGGATGCCGAGCCCACCGAAGCGAATGGGTAGAGTGGCTTGCAGCCACGCTCGGTCATCCAGGGCCTCATTTAGGATCGATGATAGAAAATATGAAAAAGTGATAAAAGTTTAGTTAAGTTTGTGTATTTTTAACATGCATGTATCTGCCCCTAATTTTAGTTTATAAAGTTTTACCACGCTCTTGGTTAATAAAAAAACAATAAGTATTTTTATTTTATTTCGGATATTCTATCTCTAAAGCAGTAAAAAGGGAGTTGAAAGTTGGTATAAAATTTCTATAGTTTGTAAGTTGGACACCTGACCTTTTACATTGATACTCTTGGTTGATAAAAATAATTCATGTAATTATTGGTTTTTGGAAATTCTACCCCTAAGAAGGTGAAAAAGTGGACATTTGTTGGACTTATATATTTAAAACATGGCTTAAATACTAACCTAAGTAAATAGTAAAGGTTTTCATTATTATTTTTTCAAAACTACTCCTAAAAGACGATTTAAGGTCTATCCCCACATATCACGGCCATGCCCGAAACGTGACAGGGCCGGGCCCAGGCGTTGAAGCTTCGTCACTGGCCCGTGCATGGACGTGTGTAAACGAGTTCATATAATAAATGTACACACCGATATTTTTTTGAGCCCCTGACGGGGCACGGTCCGTCAATGTCCCGGGCACGGCCCTGATGTGTGTGGATAGACCTTTAGGGGTCTTAAAGATTTTTGAATAATTTTACTGTACATGGCTTCTTTTTATGATGTAGGGGGTGCTCCCCTAAGAAGGGATTTTTGGAAATTCAACCTTTAAGGGTGTGAAACTAAAAAGTCATCTGCAGGATAAAATACGGATCATGGTAACGAAGTCGCTGGTAAAGTGCTAGTCACTATATAAAACAAAGTCCCTTGCCGCGTCTTTCTGTCTGTTCGCGATAAACTCAAGAACTATACGGAACGGCTTTTCATGCGGGATTCATGAGGAAGGTTTAGGTGTATAATTTGTTAAGGTTTTGTGTAAATTGACTGAAATATGACGATAATTGTTGAAAATGTCGGCAAAAGTCAAGCCACCTGGGAGCCCTGCCTAACCCCTTTGAGATAATTATAATAAAGCAATGTATGGTGGAAATATTCCCTACAGCAAAGTCCAGATCGCATATATCTATCTTTTTAAGGATAGCTTACTATACCCATTCCAATTTAAAAAAAAAGGTCATGTACAATGCGGTGATTGGAAAGCTATTTATCCTTATACAGATTAATCTTTATCAACTTAAATCCGTTAGTTACCTTAAGCATTTAATGTGCATTATAATAATTCTTTAAACCATTACACTTTATATGTATATCTTACGAGTTATCGCAAAATTAATAATAAAGCGCGCGAAAATAAATCGCTGTCGGCCACTGTTGCAATACAAGCCGAGGGATACATAAATATAATAAACAGACTTTTGAAGCGAATGTTTATAATGTTAAATTTTTTTGGCGATGACTAAATTAGGTGATGACTAATGTATTTCTTTTCTTTTTGGGTTTTGTTGGAAGCTTGCAATTGTGTTGGTTTTGTTTCACATATTGATAATTTTAAAGTAAAATTTCAAGGTCATATTTTGTTTTGTGTTTTTATTTAAATTATTAAATTATGGTAGATAGTTGCTTATTTTAAGAAAAACATGTAGTCATACACAGCTCAACTACCCGTGCGAAGCCGGGGCGGGTTGCTAGTCAATAATTAAAAATACAACGTTATACTCACATGTGAAATCAGATAATAAGTACACCATAGCACAGACTGACAAAGTCTTACAAAACATTGTTGTAGGTGCATGCGGCTTGTCTCTCGGAGCTGACGCGAAAATGTGAACTCTTTCGTTGAAGCGAGGGTTTTATACCGCGTATTTAAACTTATGTAGAAACGTTTTATCACTGTTTCTGTTATTGAACTGACATCTGTACGATAGTAGGTATCGTACATCCATAAAATATACACACAATGGCAAAATTAGCGGCACAAGTAAAAATTATCGTAAAACGTTTTTTTTACCTTTGGATGACACTTTTAATTTTGTTTTATCGTTTAAGTTACTTATTGATAAAACAATTGAACGTCATCTATCAAGCGATTGTTTTAATTTTATTCAAACTTGTATCATTCTGAGAGAATTACTCTTATTTCCACATTATAGTTTTGTTTAAAAATTTCGAAATTTTTCATTATCGTACTGAGTTATTTGTTTTATTTTATTTTTTAGATCTTTTTTGTACTTATTATAAATTAGTATGGAATTAATAAAATCAAGTTGGCAAACTGTAATGGATGTGTAAACACGAACTAAACCAATATAATCAGTATTTTTTTAAACCTACACTAGCAACAAAATAAAAACCAATTTGTAACAAGACTTATCTATGTGAGGGTAGATTTATATTAGTAAGATTATTATAAACAGTACATGGGTAGGCTTGTTATAGTCGAGCTATGTTTATGTCATTTTAAAGGCTTCAAAGTGTCACTGTCAGTTATAAAATTATTTTGACATTGAAGTGAATGTCAGATTAACAAGTTGCTGACAGGGGCAGTCTGGAACGAGGCACCGGAGTGTTAGTTTAAGGTTAGTAAAACAATATGATATGTACTGAACTTGTACTTATAATTGATAGTAAATATTGTTATTGCGTTGATTTATTCGTTGTTTCAATTCTATGATTTCCCTTCTGAGGTATGGTTTCATCTCTGAAGTGGGATTCGCGAGACATTTTGTTTTGTGGTGATCCACCCCACGAGCTCGACCGATAAACAAAATTATATTCATTATAAAAATGGAAAATCAACGCAACTACAAGAAGAAAATTAAGAAAATGTGTGGTTTAACATTACATGATAACATTGTGTACCCCAATTTGGCCGATTAAAGCGGATACGTTCAACAGTTTCTTTTTGAAAAATAATTATTGGTGATAGTCATAATAAGTCGGTAGATGGATAATATGTGGAAATATTGGTTTAAACTAGTAATCGAGTATAATTAAAGTCAAGATATGAGAAAAACTTAATAAAATTATTAAGAGTTTTCGTGATGAAAAGAGATTAAAAAAAAAAAAAACTTGTTTCACAACTTTCGTTTCCTGTAATCTATCATTTTTGTGTACCCTCATTGGAAGTAGTATAATAGGAGTAGAAATACAAATTAAAAAGAGAAATATAGTAAACAAAATAAATAGAAATGAATAAAGAATCTCAAAATGTGTCGCCATATTTGTGATGCATACAGATTAGAGAAATATGTAGGCGAATTAAATAAAGAAAACAAAAATGAAATAATTTTATAATGGACTGAGAGTAACAAATAGTTATATAATAATTTTAAAATACTTTAGAATTTAAATTTAGTCACAGTCACTATTTTGGAAGATTTGTACACAATACATTAACAAAATGATTTGAGTTTCAGAAAAATGAGCGACAAAGAGCCCAATGTGGATTATCGACGCACCAGCAACCCTTCTTGCAACTACGAAAGACACAGGATGCATAGTGAATCATCTCGTAGTCGGAAGCGAGACCAAGGGGAAGTCGAGAGGCGCAGTCGTAGCCGGAGTCGTAGTGGCCGCGGGGATGGCCAACAACAAACGCATGGATCTCGGCGGCGCAGTCCAGCTCGTGACCGTCGGCACAGCAGCGCAACGCGTCATAAGCGGAGAAGCCGTAGCACAAGCAGCACGCGAACGCTACTTGAGCAGGAACGTGAGTTGTCCAGGGAGAGGGAAAAATTAAGAACCCTCGAAAACCAGGTACGCAAAGGACGAGAGAGATTAACGGAACGGAACAGATCACGTAGGCGTTTCGAAACGCCTGAGCCTGGACCGAGCAATCGTGTGCAGACAAATGCTGGCAACAAAAGTCCAACTCGGTACCGCTCCTTAATCACTCCCGCTAAACAACACACGCCCAGTGTAGAAAATCATGAAGCACATGTCAACAAGAAAACTAAATATATGACTACGGACCTGTTTGAAGATTTCTTTTTAAAACTTTTTAAGTCTAAAGCAGGGGATCGTGAATCATTTTCTAGTTCAACATTGAATAACGTCGTCCCCGACTTTGACCCTATGTCGAAGGAACAGACTATTCATATCTGGCTCGATAAAGTCGATGAATGTTCTGAGATTTATAATTGGAACGATAAGCAAACGGTTCACTATGCCCTGCCTAAACTCACCGGACTGGCTAAGACATGGTTCCAGGGTCTGCCCTCTATTAAGCATACTTGGATTGAATGGAAGTCGATGCTAAAGGAATCATTTCCTGCAACCGAAAATTATGCGGAACTGTTGACAGATATGCTTAATAGACGGGTATGCTCTTTAGAATCATATGAACTTTATTATTTTGCGAAAATTAATTTACTGAACAGATGTAAGATATTTGGGAAGCAAGCAGTGGATTGTTTACTTTATGGGGTTGAAGATAGGGGAGTTCGCGTAGGTGCTCAAGCTGCAAAATTTGATAAACCGGAAGATGTACTTGAATTCTTTAAGACCATTAAGTATCATAATAGAAATCAGTCGGACTTTAACAAAGATTTTAATAAGGATAAGCGTCCTAGCAATATATCGTTAAGTAATAGCTCGGCAAAGAATAAAGATAATACGGTGTCAAACAAAAATAGTAACGTAAGAGGGTATATTAAGTGCTTTAACTGTCAGGATGTCGGTCACCCAAGCTTTAAGTGCCCTAAACCGATCGTCAAGTGCACTAACTGTCATTTTATGGGACACGAGAGTTCCCACTGTCCTAGACTAAAGGATCAAAAAAATTCTTCAGAAGATAAGGAGGCCCTTGAGGTCCTTCACTGAAAATAGTAACGACAAATACAAGGTTATAACAAATAATAACGGAATCGATTTAGGTAGTGAGGCAACATTAATTCGTGAAAATAATGCTTTAAGATTAGTACTGAACTGGGAAACCGTTAACGGCCCATATGTGAGAGGACTAGGCAATGCACCATATTTACCGCTAGGGCGTGCTTTAGTGAATATATATGTGAAAGGTATTTCGGAAAAGAATGTAGAGGTGTTTCTTGTGGATGATCACTTAATTAATTATGATGTGTTGCTCGGACATAGCTTTACCGAAAGACCTTCACTTAAGATTATTAAAACATTCGTGCAGTCGATTGGTGCAAAACACATCCTCAATACTCTCGCCACACCAAGAGCAAATGGGCAGGTCGAATGGTATAACCGGACGATCCTGGCATCCCTAGGGTCCATGGCTCACGGTAAGATCAAAAGTTCGTGGGACGAACTTCTTCGTGGTACGGACATTCAGCTAGGACTCAATACACCGTTCACGACGTAACACTGAAAACGCCTACAGAGCTATTGTTAGGTAGGACGGTGGCGAATCCAAGCCAAGGTATATTAAATAACGTAATTGATGGCCTAGGACAGAGTAGTAATCATAGTTTAAAAGAAATAGGTCTGAAGCGAATGAACGAATTAAGAGAAATCAGGAGAAAAATAAGAATCGGTACGACAAACACAGGAAACCAGCCACAAATAATAAGGGCGATCTGGTTAGGATAGCTAGGGCAGTAGTACCAACGCCGGGCTAATCTAAAAGTTAGAAGCGAAGTTTCAGGGTCCATACAGGATAAAGAAAGTCTTACCAAATGATCGATTCCTTGTTGTGAACACCCCTTGACTCGAAAAGGGGCCAAGTAAGAATCAATTGTTGCTATTGATAAAATTTATCCATGGTTGAGTTTTAATGCCCCTGCTTGCTCTTTCAGCGATGAAAATGACGATGAGAGTGATAGCAATTAAAAGCAATAATATTGTTATCTAAAAGTGACTAATTTTATGAATTCTTAATTTACTTAATTTATATTTAGTTAATTTATGATTTGGGATGATTGCAAAGTTGTAATTTAAAAGCTATATATATATGATATGGCGTCTGGCATATGACCTTGTCGGTTGCTTAGAGATAAGTGAGGGTACTTTGAGTCGGGCAGGATTGGCGTTGGGATTCGCCGCCCATGATTGGCTCAAAGTACTGCTGCTGATTACGAAGTGATGGTGAAGGAAGTAGCCCCACTTCGCTCGGCAATAGTTTTGACGATAGATTGAGTGAGAATGGTTGAACTGGGCAGGATTGGCGTATAAACTCGTCGCCCATGAGTGGTTCAAACATTGCGGCTATAGTGGTGTGAGAATGAAGGAAGTAGTTTTCACATCGCTCAAGCTATAAAATAAATGATAATGATGATCTAGAATATTGGGTGCTTTGAGTCGGGCAGGATTGGCGTTGAGATTCGTCGCCCATGATTGGCTCAAAGTACTGCTGTCGATGACGAAGTGATGGTGAAGGAAGTAGCCTCACTTCGCTCGGCAATAGACATGACGATAGATTGAGTGAGAATGGTTGAATTGGGCAGGATTGACGTATGAACTCGTCGCCCATGAGTAGTTCAAACATTGCGACTGAAGTGGTGTGAGAGTGAAGGAAGTAGCTTTCACATCACTCAAGTTATAAAATAAATGATAATGATGATCTAGTATATTTTTAATTATTTTGTAAGAATTCAGACTATTTATTTTGTTAACTTTATTAGATAAGACCTAATACAATTATGTTATATGGTTATCTATTATAATTGTTAATGATTGATAAAAGTTTGATAGATACAAGTTAATATCAAATCTATAGCACACCCGTTATACGATTATAAGGAACGAAGGGACTCGTTCTTAAAGGATGGCCGACTGTAACAAGACTTATCTATGTGAGGGTAGATTTATATTAGTAAGATTATTATAAACAGTACATGGGTAGGCTTGTTATAGTCGAGCTATGTTTATGTCATTTTAAAGGCTTCAAAGTGTCACTGTCAGTTATAAAATTATTTTGACATTGAAGTGAATGTCAGATTAACAAGTTGCTGACAGGGGCAGTCTGGAACGAGGCACCGGAGTGTTAGTTTAAGGTTAGTAAAACAATATGATATGTACTGAACTTGTACTTATAATTGATAGTAAATATTGTTATTGCGTTGATTTATTCGTTGTTTCAATTCTATGATTTCCCTTCTGAGGTATGGTTTCAAATTTAATCAGTATAAAAAAAAAGAAGTATGTGTGGTGTAACTTTAAATGATAGATTGAGGAATGAGGTAATAAGACAACGTTGTGGTTTAAAAGAAGATGTAGTGACTAAAATTGAAAAGAGTATGTTAAGATGGTTTGGTCATGTTGAGAGAATGAATGAAAGGCGACTAACGAAAGGTATTTACATGGCAGACGTGAATGGAAACGCCGGGAGGGGACGCCCTAGAAAGACATACATAGACCTTATAGGTGATGTTCTTCAGAAAGGCCAGGTGCGCAGTACTCATAACCGGCGTGTGTGTATGACTAGATATATGAATGTGAGTGAAGCAAAAGAAGTATGTAAGGATCGTAGCAGGTGGCGTTCTGTAGTTTCTGCCTACCCCCATGGGAAAAAGGCGTGAGTTTATGTATGTATGTTAATCAGTATTTGTTAAGTATTTGTCTAGCATGGTAGAATACCATTATTGTATTCAGGTTGGATGTTTGGATGGACTTAGTCGTGATAGATAGAAATAATGTCATTGCAGATTGCTACATAAGAGTTATTTAAGATTAAAATGTGGTGCGATTTGTCCATTTATCTAGGGTCACTTCGTATTGATCCAGGTTAATGCTCAGCCGAATAACACTTGTTTAACTCCAGCCCCTCTTAATAATGTATATATCGCAGTTTTGGAATCGTCAGCGAAGTCAACTGATATGCATCGAGTAGAACTTGTCTAGAACCTGCTAAAGCGAAGATAAAAAATCATAATCCCTACACCTGTCAATGTGGGTGAACTACGAATCGTCATTGTATAGAAATGGTAGAGCTATCACAGGAATCAATGAATAAAATTATTCTCAATATGTCTAGGCGAACGAAAACTTTAATAAGAACACGTGGAGTAATCACTTAATCTTGTAGGATATTATTTTTATTGTAAATTTTTATTTTTTATTTTTTTTTAACTTTCTTTGATAACCTTCAAAATCAACAGTGTGCAGTTTTCCCATAAAATCAAATTACTCACAAAAATTTTACTAAATGCGATCTCGTATTAATTTAAGAAGGTGTATTTTAAACAAGGAAAGGTGTCTTAAAATAGGTTTTAAAAAAAAACCATATTTAAAAAAAAATAACACATTTTTATTTTGCTCTGCTAATTTTGCCGGTGTGTGTATACAGTACGTAATTTATGGGAAGTTGTTTATAAGGAAAATCGAAACTCGTTTTTCGTTTGAGCTAACCAAACAATAATTGCCTTATGCCTAACTTCTTTATGTTTATACCCAGCGCTTATATTGCTAGTAGTAATCAAATGATGGAAAAAATATATAATTTAGTATTTATTTTAAACTAGCTTCTGCCCGCGGCTTTGCCTGCGTTCAAAGTTCATAAAAAATGCTCCGATCGCCACTAATCTAAAGATTGTTTGAAAATTTCATTAAAATCGGTCCAACCGTTTCATCTATAAGGATCATACATACATACTTTCTCTTTTATATATATAGATAGATTACCAAAAATATAACTTCTTATTTGTTTTTTATTTGTGATGTTTATTTGTGGGGTCCAATTCTTCAAAAAGTCTTACGGCTTTTTCCAAAAACGAGCTTATCATTCTTGTAACAAAAGTATCTAATATCTATTAGTCAGCAAATGTGTTTTCGGCTTTGTAACTTAAACATTATCAGAATATAAATCGTTTTATGAACTAAAAATCTATTTAAAATATTAGGTATTACCCGGTTTATTAAAGAAACGAATCAAAAAAGGAGGTGATTAGCATGTTCTCTCGCTTACACATTAGTGCCGTCTATACTCACTAACGCGCGTACCGTAAGCTGAAAAAAAGCAGTCTTGATTTGCATTTGATTTGAAATTAATAAAAAATAATATTCGTTCATTATTTTAACCAACATAATAATATGGATTGTTTAAGTTCTACCCATGTTTTGATGTATCTAACATAAGTAGGTAGGTATATAGGAAATCTTCCAAACAAAACTTCCAATCTTCCAAACTGAGATGGAAGTAGATAGATGTTGTATATAATGAATGTGTGTACGGCTTTAGTCACCTTTTGAAGCTGTAATATTTGAAATAAATACGACCCGGTCTTGGTTTTAATTATTATTAATTTGGAAAAAATCGTTTTCCTGAAATTTTATATGCTAACTTTAATATCTGCCAACGCAAGTACAAGCCGCCATTCTTGATTCGTTTCTTTAGTGCATCGGCTTACAGGTGGATGAAGAAAAACGAGCATAATTATAAGGATCAGACCAGGTGGCGTTTTGTAGTTCCTTCCTACCCCAATGAGAAAAAGGTTTGAGTTTAGGCACTATAAGTATGCGTAGGTACGTAACACACATAATTACTTATAATATTTCTAGTAAGCTTGAGCTTTATTCTTAAGAAAAAAGCTTTAAATATATTACAGTTTTATGTAACACGATCACGCTGTCCTGTTTGGTTGATAACCACGTTCCAATTCCATCATAAGACCCTGGGCACTAACTAATACCGCCAAAACATATTCAATGATCCTGATAGGTGCGCAAGGCTGCATACGATTTCATATAAAGATTGATAAAATGCAATGACTGCGGCGCGTGCCGCTCCTGCGGTGCATCTGGGATCGCGACTCACCAACTGTGCTACCTTATTCGAATGAGAAGTTTCTATAACCACCTTCCGGCTCCTTCATTTTTCTTAGAGAGACTATAACTTAGCCAACATCCAAAAAATTAAGGAATGATTGCAAAATCTTTCTTGGTCCTATATTTATTTTCAATACAGTTGTTAAACATGGCGTACTTTCAGAGGCTATAATTATGATTCGAAAATTAAATCTTATGCATAGGCATCTTTCTGTTACGCGGTCGTGACTTTTGTTTACGAGCTCGATCATTAGTTTTGCAGTTTAGTTTTAAATTTATAAGTCAGTTTAAAAAGTTTAGCAGCAAAGAGTTTTCATACATAGAATAAAATGGGATAGATTTTATACGAGGAAAATTGAATGATTCCGTACGTTTTAGCATTGAACTCTCAAAAGTCTTTTAAATGGTTGTTTAATATATTTAATTACCAGTTTTAATTTAATTATTTTCACATCAACATTTGTCTAAAATCGAATAGGCTGTATAGACTGTTTTCGTTGTAAAAAATGTCCAGTTGCAAAAACGCGCCTTTAGTTATAAGTCAATTTAAAAAGTTTAGTAGCAAGGAGTTTTCATACATAGAATAAAATGGAATAGATTTTATACGAGGAAAAATGAATGATTCCGTACGTTTTAGCATTTAATTCTCAAAAGTCTTTTAAATGGTTGTTTAACATATTTAGTTACCAGTTTCAATTTAATTATTTTAACATCAACATTTGTCAAAAATCGAATAGGCTGTGTAGGCTGTTTTCGTTGTAAAAAAAATATGTCCAGTTGCAAAAACGCTCGAAATTTTTTTTTTTGTGAATTTACAAATCTAATTATTTGATTTGTTTTTACTATTTCCCACAACTGTATTGAAAAATTTCGTGTGATACACGGGCGTGTAGGTTATTGCAAACTCGTGTCATTAAAAACCCTCGCCTTCGGCTCGGGCTTGTTAATGACAGCTCGTTTGCAATAACCTACTTTCCACCCTTGTATCACAATGTACTATTAAAGACTGACACAAACTCCGCATTCGATGACTTTCATGAACTATTTTATGATCTCTGTTTTCCCAAAGTAAGAGTGAAAGTCAATAGCAATAATAAAAACACACAAACGCGGGCATGTAAAGGTTTGCGACAAAGTTGCAAAACTAAACGTAAGCGTCAAAAATGTTAATAATAAAACTAAATATAATAATTACTCAAGTCTGTTAAAAAAATGTAATCATAATTCAAAAAAAAATGCTAACATAAAATATATTCATACTCAGGACAATACATGTAAAGCCACATGGACTGACATTAAAAATTAAATAAATAATAACACTCATAAAGACAACATAGAATTTATAAAATTAGATGATACTATAATTATAGATCCTGTACAAATGGCCAATATATTTAATAACCATTTTGTAAATTTAACGAATATACAGGGTGTAAAAAGCACACATACAAACCCATACATAAATACGTGTGTCAACACAATGTTCCCTAGACCAATGCTGGTAAACGAGGTACGACAAGAAATAATGTCTCAGTCCAACACCAGGTCGGAGATAAATGATGAAATGAATACAAAAAATATAAAAGCTTGTAGTAATTAACTGACTGGTATTCTCACTCGTTTAATAAACATGTCTTTTACCCATGGGACCTTTCCTGATTAAAACTGTCTTTAATAAAGTCTTTATTCAAGATGGGAGATAAATGCGACATCAATAATTACCAACCTATAACTTTAATACCTGTTTTTTTTTGCGTGGAGAAATGCTCATGCATACTACGCTACCATGGGGAGATAGCGCAATTATGTGGGACTCTAACCCACTAAAATTCAACGGTATCCTACTTTGCCGCTTATGGCGGGAACACGAGAACGCGGAAGCATACATCCGCGAACCCGCCGCGTCTGTCCGTCACCGGACCCTCCTTTAGGGAGTAACCCCCGTCACCGGCGTACGAGAACACGTTGTACGCCGTGACCACCCCAGGAACCAAACCGGCACATGGGCGCCAGACGGCCCCGTGTGTGGCACCCTTGGTCCCCCTGTGACTGGTCAGGACAGTGGCCCCGCCACCTACCACTTTTCGGCCGCAGGAGAGAGGGAGAGCGGCCAACGCTATACCAACACTCCTCCTCCCCTGCGGCCCCACCGCGTCCGCCATCAGACGGTGGCGACCCCGTGCAGGCCGCGGAGGGTAGGGCAAACGGCGCACCGATAACTTTAATACCTATCTTGTCTAAAATTTATGAAATATTTATGACTTTTAGACTTATTAATTTCTGAACTAAACTTCAAATTACATGCAGTTTGGATTCCAAAAGAAAAAATCCACTTCGTTGGCTATTTTTTCTCTTTTGCAAACTATACTTTCAAATATTAATAATAATTATATGACCACTGGCCTTTTTTTGGTCTATCGAAAGCCATCGATCTGGTGTCACAGGATATATTGCTACAAAAGTTAGAGGCTATTGGGATTAGATGACCGGTATTCCAATGGCTATCGTCCTATTTAAGTAATAGAAAACAACGTATTATCATCAATAAAACAAATTAAATTAATGACATAATATCCTACTCATCGGAACATAGATATATTATAATAAATATGGCGTTCCACAAGGAAGCGTTCTGGGCCCAATATTATTCCTCATTTACATAAATAACAAAATAAAAATAACTAATCATAAATGCATATTATTTGCTGACGACATATCTATTATAGTAATATCAAACAAAAAACATAATACCATTTTAGATCATGAGCTTGACATTAATTATACAATTGACAAATTACTGCACTGGCTTGACATTAACCTTTTTAAGATAAATTTTGATAAATCCGTTTACATCCAATTTAATCGATCTAATAATTATAAAAATTACATTAAACTCAATATTAACAAAATCAAAGAAGTTCGGTAAATAGGTTCGAGCCCAGGCATGCGCTTTACTTTGCGTAAATTATTTCATCACCACTGCTCTCAAAACGGTGAAGGAAAACATTGTGTGGAAACCGGTATGTCCTAGAACCAAAAATTCGAAGACATGTGACATCCACCAACCCGCACTGGGCCCGCGTGGTGGATTACGGCCCATTCCCTCTCACAGAGAGGAGGCCTGTGTCCTAGCAGTGGGAACATTAATAGGCTGATGATGTGTGATGTGTGATCGTCGCGCATCGCTAATTTGTGAACAAGTAAAAATTATTCCGCGCGCATTTTCTTTTCGCTGTATTGTTTTTATTTGAAAATGTCGTCAAGTAATGATGAATTTATTAATTCGACACCGCCAGAAGTTACAGAGGGAACGAAAAAGGCTACTCAAAGCCTCTTGCCCGAAAAATCGACCGATAGATACAAGCGTATCAAAATTTCATCTTATGGAAAACAAGCAAAGATGCAAATTCATTTTCAGAAAGTGTGTTTTTAGCCTATTTAATGGAACTTTCTCGAAAATATAAGTCAAGCTCATTGTGGTTCTACTATTTAATGCTAAAAAGCACTGTGACAACAAAACATGGTATTGATATCAAGTATTATACTCAAAATTGCTGGCTTTTCTAAAAAGACGGTCAAGTGGCCATGTGAGTAAAAAGTCGAAAGTATTTTCGGCTGACAATGTCAAGAAGTTCCTAAATGAAGCTCCAGATTGCCGATATTTGGCAACAAAGGTCAGTGGAAACTAAATTATTGTTATTAACTTCTTTCACTTTCGTATTTCTTTACAATATAGGTGTTTTGTACACTGTTTTTATCTCTTTTCAGGTTGTATTAATAATCGGCATAAATGGTGCATGTAGACGTCAAGAGTTGGCAAACATCACAACTAATGATGTCGAGTACCATGGGCGGGTTCTTCTTGTCCATGTCAAAAACACAAAAAAATAAATTTCAAGATCGTTCACAATACAGGGGCCTTTTCACGACATAGTGAAGAAATACGAAGCGCCTCATTCAACAAAAGCGATGTCTAACAGTTTTTTTTAAATTTAACAAAAGGGAAAATGCACTAGCCAACCCATTGACATAAATAAATTTGGAGCAATGCCGACACAAATTGCCAGTTTCTGAAATTTGAATGATTCACATGAATACACAGGGCACAGTTTCAGAAGGTCCTCGGCTACATTGCTCACCGATTCAGGTGCGAACTTATTGACACTAAAACGCCACGGAGAGTGGCGGTCGAACAGTGTAGCCGAGGGCTACATAGATGACTCTATGAGAAATAAAGAAGAAATTTGCTCCCGCATTACAAGGAATATAAATTTGGAGCCAAGTGTTGACTCTGGACCATTTACGAGCACACACGCGTACATTCCATCATCGTCGCCGCCGCCGCAGCCGCCTCCGTCGCCGCCACCGAATGCAGAACTCTGTGGTCTCGTTTCTCCTTCTTTCACTCAAGAGAGTGAGAGAGAGACTGGTGAAATTGTAACTCAAAATAATAACTTGACAACATTAAAAATGCCAACTGACAACGTAGCAATCAATTTTACAAATTGTTAAAAAAATTCTAACTGCTTTAACAAGTGATTAAAGATTTATTCGTTTAAGAAAGTCTGTGTTTTATTTATTTCCTCGCAAATATGTTATGAAACGTCGTATGACATACGTGCGCTTTGATAATTAATTTTCAACTTACCGCACTTATATCATAATGTACTATTATAGATAATAAAATGATATTTTATATTATTATTATTATTATTATTTTTATTCAGTAATAGTAGGTACATACATTTTATATATTTAAGTTGATGCCAACATAAACTCATTAGAGTTTTACCGTGCACCAAAAACATCGACTACATAATATATTCAAAATAATAACCACTTAGGTAGGTACTTAAGTAAAAAAAACAACAAAAAGAATTTAATCAAATAAAAAAAAAAAAAAAAAAAAAAACAGCGGGTATTTGCGAAATATTATCTTATGCTAACAAGCGCACAAAATTACCACTCCGGCCTTCCATCCTTTAGACAAAAGTGTTGGAAAGTTTTTAAGTTGATACAGGTTGTTCCCAAATAAAAACCTTATGTTTTTAGTAATTGTTAATTTTCAACTTTATTTGTGTTATGATAATATTGTTGTGTTATGTTTCTTTTTTATTACTTTGATCTCTTTATTTATAAATGAATCAGATAATATTTTTTTTTTTGTGAATGTATATATATATTTAAATCTTAGGTATATATATTTTGTAAAAAATGTTCCTTTAGTTTGTATTTTATGTTTTTCTGGGTTATTTTGTCCCTCAATGATATGGGTAGTTTATTAATAAGGTAAGGTATTATATACTTTAACGCTCTCTTGCCGTGTAAATTCGTGTACTTTGGTAGTAACAGCTGGGCATTGATGACGCTACGAGTCCTAATTTCATTACTACTTACGCTTTTTGTTTTCTTTAGATTTTCATTAAAAAATTCTTCTTTTAACAGTGCATATTTAGTTTGCTCATGTATAGGTAATATGTTACAGAATTTAAATAATTTGTGATAGTCATGTATATATTTCTTCTTAATGTTGTGAGGGACAATTGCTTTCAATATACGCAGTTGAATTGCGTAAATTTGATCAAGATGTGTCCTGTATGTCCTGCCATAGCTCGAAAGACCATAGGATATAGTTGATTCGACCAGGGCTTTGTAAAGCATTAATAGAGTTTGATATGGAATATAGTTAGCTGTTGATGCCTGTTTGCCTGCCTTTGAAATTTTGCATGCTCTGTCCTATCCTAGCTAAACATGTTTGTGTCATATAAACTTGTATTTAACACCATTTTTATAAAAAAAAATATGTTATACGCAATTTTAATTATTTTCTTTTTATTTGATATAGGCTCGCACTTGACCTCCATCTCACCTGATGGTAAGCGATGATGTGGTCGACGATGGAGCACGCTTGCCTAGAAGTAACCTATTCACTCTTGACTTGAAGACCTCTTGACTTTATTATTATATTGTAGCGTTGTGGGGATTCTTAACTGGAAATAGTCGAGTGATACTAAAAATAACAATTAGTAACTTAGTAAGGTTGATAGCCACATAACTAAAAATACGGCACAACTCTAATTTTCCGGGACGCACAGCTGACAAACTATATTTCGATGCTCACGACTCTGCGTGCCCCGATCTAGGGTGAGTTCCACATTAGTTTATTTGTTTTATAATATAATAATTACGTGTTAAATTAGTTAGATAAGGGTATGATGAGGCTGACGTACTTTTGTAAGGTAAAAGCCTCTAAAAAAATAAAGATAAAAAAAAAATGTGCTTGCTATGTTTGCAAGTTCTTACCTGTAAACCGCTGCGATGTGCTGAGCTTTCACCTATAATGCTTCCTACACCGTTCCTTGGCTTAAAAAGGGGAAGAAGCTGGTACATCGCATGCGGCTTGCTACTAATCGCACCGCATCTAACATGCGCACCCAATGGTGCTTTCAGGGCACTTCATACGGGCTGAGGGCTGGACCCCTTGCCTACTGCTGCACGCTGCTAGCTTCCTGCACGCTATCCACGCACGCTGCCCAGGTCTTGGCCGGCCTACCTGCGGCCTACCGCCACGCGAGCCGGTGCCTGCGCAGCCTACCCTGCGCAGCCTAGCCGCTACAGTTCCGGCGGCCGGTCGCGGAGCCTGTGCTGACAGCTCCGCCAGCGTCTGCCACGTGCTGCCAAGGGACGGTACCCTTCCTACCTATATACTATGTGTGATAATTCTCGGAACAGAACAGAGTGACTTTAATTACCCGCGACCTAGCTGTGGATCTTTAGTTCTCTCAATATATGTATTAACTGGTCCAGCTGTTTCATTACCATCTACCTAATGACCAGGCCGTTACAATATATTATTATTATTATCATCAGACCAGCTACAAATTGCATGAAATTGCATTGTTTCCAATATTACATAAGTATGCCAAGCTATAGTTTAATTGGATGCAAAAGTAAAAGACTACTGATAACCAAACACTCATACGAACGAAGTATGGAATATGGAGTGGAACTCCCTTCCGGAGTCTTTGTTCTCTGATAGCTACAAACTTGGGGTCTTATACGTCTTAAGTCAAGAGTGAATAGGTTTCTTCCAAGTAAGCGTGCTTCATAGATCGCATCATCGCTTAATATCAGGTGAGATAGTGGTCAAACGTGAGCCTATAGATATAAAAATAATCAGCCTGTATATTATAAAATGTATACGTGACTGAATTTCCATTTAAAACACGTTTTGGCGGTGCTCGCCAAAACGTATATATCAATAAATTGCGTATAATTGGGCAATTTACCTGTTTGCCAGGTTGTCTGTCTGCTTGGTGCACACTTCTTCCAAAATTACTGTATATATCATCAATCTGGAGGTGGGTTCGGTATGTATGTATTCAACATCTTACAAGAAGCAGTACTTTTTGGTGACAATTTGACAAAAGTTGACTGATTTTGAACCATGTATGGTGGGCGTCACTATTATAATTGATCACCTTGACCTGTACTGTCATTTATTTATTTTTTTAATAGTCGTATTTTATCGAATAATGTTTTAAGGCAAATAAAAATCGGAATAGTTGCCCGGGAAATCCTGGAACAACTAAAAATGCTTTTTCTATGGATTTTTGTATGAACTCAACGTATTTCGGACAAGAGATTTTTTTTCCGCTAGTATCTATATATACAAAAGAAAGTCGTGTTAGTTACATTATTTATAACTCAAGAACGGCTGAATCGATTTGGCTGAAAATTCTTTCTTCTTCTTTCTTTTTCTTTTTTAAAAAAAACTTAATTGGTAGGGGTAGCTAAGAACCAGGAGAAGGACATAGGATAGGACTTTTATACCGTTTAGGGTAGGGTAGGGTAGGTATGTAGGTAGGGTAGGGTAGGTAGGGTAGATGAATGTTTGGTGTTTTTATGGCAGAACAAAGTTTGCCGGGTCAGCTAGTTAAATAATAAAGCCCTTTGTAATATAGTCGGATCACGTACAGCAGCGTCACTTCATTTGAACAGCAAAAGCTATTCTAGGTGCGGGTGATTTGATCATGACAGCAATCAGTCTTTGTCTTTCGTCTCCATATTGATAAGCTTCAAATTTCTTGTACAAGTAGAGGGCTTTAACGCTTTTACGCAAATATACAAGATTTCAGTCGCCTAATTTACCATCTTAGGCATATTAAAAATTTCCAAAAATGATTTGGTCTCTTTGTGGTGTCTTCCAGAACTCGTTTATCATTAATATTGCTTCACAAATTTTACTGAAAAGAAATTCGTAAGCATCAGACATAATATATTTTAATTTGGTGTTATGTTTCGAATTCCCGATTAGTAATGACATCAATTAGTAAAAAAGTAAAGACTTTAGCCAATTTTTTCCGTTTTTTATCGCAATTTGTTCGCGAATTTTGGATTAATTAATCCGTAATTTCAACCTAAAAAAACATATCAAAACAAGTAATCTTCTTTGAAGAATCAGATTCTAAACTAAAATTTGAAATTCCTTAATATAATTAGAGTTAACAATCTTTTTTATATAACTTTGTATCGCAATAAAATAAGATGCACGAGAGAACATTGGCCAGTTCAGTAAGGTGCTAAGGTGTCGAATTAGCACTACGTCACTTTATCCCGTGTCCCGATTTACGATCGCACGTATTGTGAACGCTTAGTTACGCTACGACCAGAACATTTTGATCCTCTGTGGAGTATTTTTCATGTTTTTATATACGCTCATTCCCGCCGATGAAAATTTGCATATTTTATTCATGGTTTTCGGGGTCACTGGTAACTAATAGATGGGGTCAAAACCAAAATCCAAGATGGTGGCTAATTGCGAATACGGGTCGGAGTGTAGCTGTAGCTCTATGGCGCGAGGACTTAGAAAATGTTTAGTATTTTTTTCGGAAATTGCCCTATTTTATTACAGTATCGGGTTGACCTTGACCATAAAAACAAAGAATGACGCACCGTTTCAGAATTATGTGTCTCCTTTTTTTATATATAATGCTCTATATTTTCAAAATGGTAGCTCAAATTTTACCAATATTTCATAAAAAGGTAATTTTCAGTAGTCAAATTTTCATCGACGCCGTCTTGGATTTTCGTGTTAACCCCATACTCGTTATTAACGATCCAAAAGCCCTGAAAATTACACCCATGACAAAAATTTTAGAAATGTTGGCAAAATTTCGACGGTGCCATCTTGAATTTTGATTTTTACCTCATAATAACAATTAACGAGACCAAAAACCAAAATAATGATACCCATGACAAAAATTTCAGCTATTTCGGTCTTTGCCATCTTGAATTTTGGAATTACATATTTTTTTAAAACCAGCCCTAGTAAACATAATTTTTCTTCAAGAATCTGTCTATTTAGTCTGTCCGTTTATCTACTAAATTAGTTACGGTCAAAAACATTAGTAGTTTGATAAGAAAATGAAATGTCAATAATTGAATAAAATGTGATATAAAGTACATAATAATTATATTATATTTTTTTTCAATAATATTATTTTTTATTTTATATTAAATAACAAATGTAAGCTTAAAAACTTTAACTCCACTGAATCAATAAAATCACTTTTGTCATAAAGGTGCATTACAATTATAAGGGTCTACCTTTTATAGCAGAACTTTTTATGTCAAAATATTATTATGAATAACAACGTATAGTATAAACTTCATTTCGCAGAAAATCATTTGGCATACACTCATCGTGCGCACGGTTGGCGCAGTGGTTGAGCGATTGACTGCTGCGCTGCGTGTCGCGGGTTCGATTCCCGCACGAAACAAATATTTGTATGATCTACAGATAGTTGTTTCGGCTCTGGGTGTTTGTGTATGTGAGTTTATATGTTTGTAAACGCACCCACGATACAGGAAGAAATTCCTAGTGTGGGGCAACGTTTTTTTTTAAAAAAAAAAAAAAAAAAAAAAAATTTATCATAAATTCATAACTCATAATTTTGAAAGTCAGAATCATCTTTAGGCATAAATTTCATATCGATATTCATCAAAAGGCAGAAACATCATATCACAGAAAGTTCACAGTCAGAACCGTCTTTTGGCATACATTTCATATCCATATTAATTGAAATACTCATCTATCTCTCAATTGAAATATATACATTTCAGAAAATTAATAGTTAGAATAATTAATAATTATAATTTTGTATTTTTTACCATAATAATAAATTTGGATCCACTAAACCTATCCAACCCTTAGCCCAATACATTTTTCTCCATATTTTGCAATAGTCCTGCACCAACCGCGGATTTTCCTTGGGTGCACTTGCGTGGTGCATACAGGCATAATCGTCAGTTAATGTCACAATTCCTGATACATGCCTAACAAGGCCTCTGCGAGTTGGCTTCGGCCCCTCACACGCCTTTCAAAGGACCAGGACCCCAGGGTCCCGGGATTGTCGGCGTCATGTAAAAAATTAACTAAACACAAAAAAAAAATGTTGGTTTTTATTTCGCTGTATTAAGCATGCCAACATGCAAACAAGAATACACCATGCATGCAGCAAGCATGCAGCATGTAAGCGAGCATGCAGCATGCAGCAGGCATGGTTTATATCACGGCTCCGGCGCAAGAGAAATGATAATTTAAAATCTAATATTTTGATACTTTTTAGGGTTCCGTACCCAAAGGGTAAAAACGGGACCCTATTACGGACTTCGCGATGCGTCTGTCCGTCTGTCTCCAGGCTGTATCTCATGAACCGTGATAGCTAGACAGTTGAAATTTTCACAGATGATGTATTTCTGTTGCCGCTATAACAACAAATACTAAAAACAGTATAAAATAAATATTAAAGGGGGGCTCCCATACAACAAACGTGATATTTTTGCCGTTTTTTGCTCGATATTAATAACGGCAACAGGTAGACGCTTGAAATATTCACAGAATGTTTAGTTGTATATTTACTTCAAAAAATAATAATTAATAAAGCAAAATAAAAAAAAATAAGGGGGGTTCCCATACAACAAACGTGATTTTTATGCAGTATTTTGCGATAATGGTACGGAACCCTTCGTGTGCGAGTCCGACTCGCACTTGGCCGGTTTTTCTTTTTATAATTCATCAAAAGTGAAATTATGCCAAATAAAATTCTGCCATCTTAAAAGTATGCCATTGTAAATTCTGACATATAAACATTCGACTAAACAATAATTGTATTGAATCATTTTTATGGCTTAAAAATATTGGTTTAAAGAAGATTATGCCAAGTGTGTTATGCCAAATATATATCGGAGCATCAAAATTCTGCCAGATTGAGGGAACCTCAATTATAACGGCTCGAGATTGTTTAGTCCGTCTCAACACTCGTGCTACACTGCTCCCATTGTGTCTGTGTGGATAGCTATGCACACATACACATTGCTGCCGCAAAAAACCTACAGTTGCGCGTTCCGATTGTGTAACAACCCTCTTAAATACTTTATTATGCATGTAGGTAAATAATGTAAGCAAACAATCTAATATGACTTTAATTTGACACTACAAAAGTCATTGGCAATGTCAAATTAGCCATGAATTCCGTTGTAGCAAATACTAAGGAAAATTTATTTGAATATTAATATTACAATGAAAATGGATATACAAAATATTTAACGTTTGATGTATGAATAAATGTTTATGAAACATGTATAATAAAGGGTAAAACTATTTTTATGTACCTACTAAAAAAAACGTTGTTATGTGAAATAGATTGCTGCGAGCGACTATTAAAACACACTAGGAGTTGTCACAGACTGTTGAAACTTTATTATAACTACAAAGACAATAAATTGAAATTACAGCTTAAACAGAGTTTGACATAGTTACTGGTAGATGTCGCTACTTGTGCTAAATATGTAATTTCGTTATAAATTTAACATACTCCCTCGACATAATAAAACCATTTATTAAGTAAAAAAAAATGATATCACATTACAATAAGAAAATCAAGGAAATTAAATTACAAATCTGTGATACCAACTCTTTGTTTTTATTATATTGTTTGTCAGCAGGCATATCATTTGTATTCAAATAATCTCATCATCATCATCATATCAGCCGAAAGACGTCCACTGCTGGACATAGGCCTCCCCCAAGGGTCGCCACATTGACCGATCCCGTGCGTCTCGCAACCAGCGGATCCCCGCAACCTTCACCAGGTCATCGGTCCACCTGGTGGGAGGCCTTCCAACGCAACGTCTTCCGGTTCGCGGTCGCCACTCCAGAACTTTTCTGCCCCGTCGGCCATCTGTTCTGCGAGCAATGTGCCCTGCCCACTACCACTCAAGCTTGACAATTCTTCGGTTCAAATAATCTATTTTTACAATATTATTCTCAACAGCTGTTCTTACAAAATGAAATCTCACTTCGATATGCTTACTTTTCCTATGGAATACACAATTTTTAGTTAATTTATAAGCACTTTGATTATCATTATATAGACATACAGGTAACTCATTTCTACAAAAGTACTTTAATTCAAACAACATTTTTTTTTAATAAGCAGCTTCTTTAGTTGCCTCACAAATGGCCATGTATTCAGCCTTTGTGCTGGAAAAAGCTATATTGTTGTCTGTTTCTTACATTCAAATGAGATTACACTGCGAGACATTTTAAACATAAATCCAGTATAACATTTTCTATCTAAGCAATCTGATGCCCAATCAGCATGTACATACCGTATTAAATCTAAATCATCTTTAACATATTTCAAAGCAAAGTGTTTTGTTTTCTTTAAATACTTTAATATTCGTTTTACATGTTTCCAGTGGGTTTCACTAATACAGTTATAAAATTATCTGAGGTAACAAACTGCATAAGATATGTCTGGACGTGTAAGTATTGACAAATAAAGCAAACTTTCTATCAATTGCTGATAAGGATACTGAGTAGATGAAATATTTTCCTTTTCAAGTTTTAAATTTACCTCCATTGGCGTATTTACTAGATTACAATTCTTCATATTTTTTTTTTTAAATAAATGATCATCAAATTGTTCTTTATCTACAATTAAAGCATTATTCTCTTTTCCAATTCTCATTCCTAGACATTGTCTGACTTCTCCTAAATCTTTTCGTTTTACATGTTTCCAGTGGGTTTCACTGAAACAGTTATAAAATTATCTGAGGTAACAAACTGCATAAGATATGTCTGGACGTGTAAGTATTGACAAATAAAGCAAACTTTCTATCAATTGCTGATAAGGATACTGAGTAGATGAAATATTTTCCTTTTCAAGTTTTAAATTTACCTCCATTGGCGTATTTACTAGATTACAATTCTTCATATATTTTTTTTTAAATAAATGATCATCAAATTGTTCTTGATCTACAATTAAAGCATTATTCTCTTTTCCAATTCTCATACCTAGACATTGTCTGACTTCTCCTAAATCTTTTAAACTAAATTTTGCACCTAACTCAGTCTTGAGACATTCATTTTCATGTTTACAGTCAGAAAAAACAAAAAAAAACATCGACAAATAGAGCTACAAATGTTTTAACTTTCTCATTCTGTTTGACAAACAAACAAAGCTCATACAAAGACTTTTTAGAAACTAAGCTTTGTAAACAATCATCTACTCGATTATACCAAGCCCGAGCCGATTGCTTTAAGCCATAAATTGCCCTATTCAACTATAGAACTTTATTTTCTCTATCATTACTGACACAATTTTCTGTTAAGTTCATATATACTGTTTCATTTAAATAACCGTTTAAGAACGCTGTGGTAACATCAAGATGAGTTATATCTAGTTTGTATTTGACACTTAATGCAAAAAAAAGTCTTAGTGTTGAGTAACGAAGGACTGGGAAAAAAGTCTCTTTATAGTCTATTCCAGCTTTCTGGTCACTCTGGTCAAACTTTTTTTTTAAAACCACTTGCATTTAACCACAGTAGCTTGATCTGGCTTATCCACCACTTCCCAAGCTTTATTTTCTTCAAATGATTTCAGCTCTTCTTCCATAGCTTTACTCCATTAAATTTAATTTTATGTTTGAGGTCTTGATGAGGGAAACCGTTTGATCTCTGTGACCTGTATAAATAGTTATCAAAATTGCTAATTTCTTTGTGATATTTTCTATTGTGAGATTTTCATTTGGGAACCAATTAGAGATAAAGTTGAGTACCACCTGGGGATCCCAAGTACTCGTGTACTTGGATACACACGGTCTCAACTTGTATGCTCCTTTTAACAACCTTTTTATGCAGTCATCTGTTTCTATACTATTTCCTAGAAGTAGCGATAGGGCAGAACGATGACTATTAAGGGAACTGTACGATGATCCCTTATTAAATTGATCGGATAAAAATGTCATGACCCGTGGGTTTAACACTTCACACACGCTAATACTATTAGATATGCAGAATTCCCAACACAGATTAAAGGTGACATTATACTGCTGTATAGTATTTTGAGACAAAGAAGATAACATTAAATCGGGAGCGGTTTCAGGCGTCCCTCGCTGCGCGAACGCAAGCCGGAGAGCACCGCGGCACCCAGGGTAAGCGACTTGTAAAGTGGATGGTGTGTTCTGAAACGGGAAGATAAATAAAATAAAAAAAACATTTATTTCAGGTCTTAAACCCATATCAGACAATAAATCAATAATTCAATAATAAATACAAAATCACACAGATAAATACAAACAAATAAATACAAAATAAATAACACATCAAATAAATTCATATTCCATATCATAATTATTAATTACAGTAGTCTCTTACGTGCGACACTATATGTAACTTGCCTGTCACAACAGTGTCGCACATAAGGACAGTCCAACCTATTTGCTATCATACTCAGAACGGCATTGGAGCAGTCTCGCACTCTACGCACAAGAGACGCGCAGCGCTTACGCATGGTCACATGAAAACAGTCCGTGCGCGCCCATGCGAACATACCCGAAGCGCTGCAGTAGCGAGGCAGACCCAAAACCGCCCTGAAAGCATTGTTAAATTGAATGCGGAGGGTGTTATAGCTTTTCTGCGTGTAATTAGCCCACAGGCTGCAGGTGTACAAGGAGGTGCAATATGCTCGGAAAAGAGTTACTTTCACGCCATCCGAACAACGTGCGAACCTGCGGGCCAGCATATTAGCTCTTTTAGATAACGCCCTCCGCTCCCGTTCTAAGTCAGCATGGTCCCTGAGGTCAGACGTGACTATATGTCCTAGGTATTTAAACTGTTTCACCCTGTCTGAAGGTACACTATTTAGACGTATAGGTGGTACATAGTCGGGACATATAGCACCACCGGCCTCAAAGACCATGTACTGACTTTTCTTAATATTATAAACAAGTCCATGTTTTACAGCGTAATCCTCACATGTCGCAATCAACCTTCTTAGGCCACAAATCAACGCGCTCAGCAGAACCATGTCGTCTGCATAGCTTAAATTGTTGAGACACACGTCTTCTACATGACAGCCGACATGCTGACTGCTCAGCGCGACGATCAACGCGTCCATGTAAAGGTTAAATAACGAGGGCGAGGTCAGTCGGCCCTACCTCACAGCGCACTGTAACCGATATGGCTCCGACATTCAATTGTGATGGCATCGGGGTCTGGTCGCCAAGACACATAGTTCTCACATTTTGCATTAGTGCGAGAGGCAAATAAGTATATCTCTGGTTGGCCTAATTCTTGTGTTATCAATTGGAATGCTGAATTTGATAATTCCCATTCTGTGTCTATGTTAATTTTTCTAGATTGTTCGTCGGCTATAACATTATCATGTGTATTTATGTAAGAAGCTACTAAACAGAAATTTTTCCTCTCGCAACACTGCCAAATAGATCGAGATAAATCGTCCAAATGAGGGAATTGTATTCCGCCCATACGATTGATATAACTGATGGCTGTTGTATTATCAATACGTAGTAATATAGCACAGTCAGAGTAATTGCGAACGAACCACTTTAGTGCTAAAAATACCGCTAAGAGTTCGAGATAATTAATGTGGAACTTTAATTCAGATTTTTTCCAAGCACCGTTAATGCGTTCGTTATTGCAACTAGCGCCCCAGCCAGTGCTGAAAGCGTCTGTGTATATTTCTAATGTGAATCCTTGAGCTCTTATGGAATTGGAAGTTGTGGCAATATTTTTGACCACCAATTCAGATCATCCAAAATAATATTACATAATTTGATTTTAGTATAAAAATTTTTGTTTATTTTTAAGGCCAAGTATTTTTGTCGTTCTAAAATTTTGGTGTAGATCCATCCATATTTTGCTGCGGGACAAGCAGCCGTAAGAACCCCAATTAATTGTGCAAATTCTCTTATTGTGCAGCGTGGTAGGCGTAAAAATGTATCTATTAAACTAGCTATGTGAGAGCGTTTTTCGTTTGGTAAGGACATAATTAAATTTTTTGAATCATACATAAAACCTAAATATTTACAATTCTGTTTTGGTTCTAATGAACTTTTATTGAAATTAATTACAAAACCAAGGGATTCTAATAATTTCAAAGTTTCTGTTATGTTATCAAGACATTCAGAATAGGTATCACTAATACATAACACGTCGTCAAGGTATTGAACTGACTTATAACCCCGGTTCCTAAGATGAGACATTACCTCTTTCATAATCTTGGTAAATGTTCTAGGTGCTATTGATAAGCCATAAGGCATAGCATTAAACTCATACAAAAAGATTTGTCCTTTATCATTCTCGAAATGAAAACGCAAGTATTTCCGGTGATATTTAGCCATAGGAATTAAAAGATATGCTTCTTTCATGTCTATGGTAGCCATGTAACCGTGTTGAAGTATTAATTTAGTAACGGTCCTATAATCTTCCATTTTAAAATGGAACTTAGAGATAAACTTGTTAGTGGCTTTAAATTCAAAATATCGCGCCTAAATGAAGTAATTTTTTAATGGCCAAATTCATATCCCCTTTATCTGCCGTTGAAAAACAATTACGAGGCGAAAAAGTTTGCACCGGCGTTTCAGAAAATGGTATGGAAAAACCATTACGAATCCATTCGAGAACGATGTTATTGGAAGTTATGTCAAGCCAGTGAGAATAAAAATGACGTATTCGTCCGGAATGTACCTGTTCTATTGTGGCGGTTGAGCACGCGTTTTGTTCGTGTGCGAATAACTCGGTTGCGCCGCTATCTGTGCCTTGCGTACTGTAGGGGCTTGCCTCCTCTGGCCTCCGCGCGACCCCTGTTCGATAGGCAACGGGAAAGACCTGGCCAGTTTTCTTGGTAGCGAGGTCAGGCAACTGCCGATTGAACTGTCTGTGGAGGTTTTTGAGACACCGAGGCCTTCTCTATTTGCAGGGCTGCCTTTCAATAGCTTTTGAAGCTTTGATTTTTTAGGATAGTTTTATTCCGAATAAAGTGCTATCCCTTTCGTTATCCTTTATAACATTGAGGAATGATTTTTCCAAGCCGGGTGTCACCAATTTGATACGTGCTTAAGTATCCATATGGTGAAGATGGGTTAAGATGCGACAACTGTCACTTAGCAATTTTATGGCTTGGATTTTTTCTTCGCCAGTAATGAGAAGAGTCATCGCTCTATTCACGGCTGTGATTCCAGCTCCAAGAAGTTGTTGTGATAACTCCATCTTCTTATCGCGATTTCTTGCCATATCTGTAATAGCTGCCAAAATTTCAGCATTAAGCTTTGGTGCTTGTAAAAGAGCACAGTTGGAGATAGAAGACAAGACATTCTTTTAATAATTTGTCCTTGGTTTCCTTGGGAATTCCTTTTTTTAATATGGGCTGCCATCTTTGTGCCAAATTATCGTGTATGCCTTCTCCAAACTCGGGTGTGTCGTCCGATTGCTCCCCCAATGCTGTCAAAATTTCTAGGTCAAGCTTATGTGCAATCGAAGATGTTTCAGCTTCTGGTATTCCTGAATCATCCTCAAAAGCTGGTGGATTCGCCGTACCATTTTGGTCCACATTATCGGCATCTAAAATAAAAGTATTTATTTTAAATGCGTGGGTACATTGACAAAAAATACCTTCGTTCTATCTCTCGGATAGACCCCAGGTTTTGTCTAATGTCGCAAAAATGTTAAGCTACCGCATATAAGATATGCTTATTTTTTGCTTTTTTGCCCTCGTGTGGACTCACGGCCAACCCCCAGGCTTGCCACGTTCGATTTCGAATCAAGGCCAAAAATATTTTGTTGAGGTTAAAATACCAGTCTGCAGTAATTCACCAAAATTACTTAATATAGGAACTTACCGGTGTCGTTATCGAAGCTCGCATCAGAATCCGAAGATTCTATAACTCGCATCACCCGACGACAATTCTGTCGTTCCTTTTCTTCAAGTTTACGAATCTTTTTATTATAACGTTCTATTTTATCTTTAGCGCTGCGCTTAGGCATTATTTCTATTACTGACAAACTAACTAAATTCAATATTAAAACCGTATTCTTTTTAAATCGGGGACTGTGATCGCAGAACTTGTGTTATCGTTGCCTCGCACGGAAAAAGAATGAGACTCGATACACTGACGGTAGACATAAGACAAATACAAAAAAAATAAAAAATAGGGTAATTTTAAAAAAGTGCGGAGTTGCCTTGTAGGTTAGAAGAACTTGTTGTGAATGTTATATCTGAAGAATGAAGCGATGCAATATAATGTAGCAAACCTAGCAAGTCTTTTCTTATAAACAGTAAATGCTTTTATAACAAGTTGCCAAAGTCAGTTATAGTACTGACCGATGGAAAGGTCAAAAACTTCATCAAACGTGTCCCTATTAAAACGTATATTATAAAATCAACCAACAAACTTCTTCAACGTAGTCCACGTTGAAGATAAAAGTTTTGACGTTAGCTCCTTCTGCGCATGCAGGGAAGTCTCCCTGGTAACTCATAAAAGGCACAAATATGTGGATATTTATCTACTCTCAATCTCATTATTTCATTTTTTTTCTTCTTTTAATTAGACTGTATACAATGGTTTTCAATCATCTTTATAACCCTTTGCTAAGAATTGTTACTGCACTGATAACAACATTTGTGCCATAAGTATTTTTTTATTTTTTATTACCTTTGTGTAGATTCTTGTACCGATTGTTTGTGAATGTGTGAACATTGTGGGCTTTCTAGATTTCTAGATGCTTGTTAACATTTGTTAACTTTTTATCTCGTTTTACTTTCTTTTTTTCTTTTGTTTATATAATACTAGCACTTCGCCCGCGACTTCGTTCACGTGATCCGTATTTTATCCTACAGATGACTTTTTAGTTCGCCCCTTTAAAATTTTTCGTGTCCAACTTACAAACTGCAGAAATTTCATGCAAACTTTCAGACCCTTTTTTACCCCCGTAGAGGTGAAATTTCCAAAAATCCTTTCTTAGTGGGCACTAACGTCATTTGAGGAACCTCCCTGTCAAATTTCATCAAATTCAAAAATTCAAAGTCATAATTCAAATGTATTTATTTGCTAGAATGTAGGTTTACAAAGTATGATCTTAAATCTTTGACGGTCCCTTTACATTCTACCATTAGATATGGTGTGCAAATATTTAATTTCAGCTTGTCCTTTCATCTAAACTTATTTTTATTAAATTAAGAAAATAGACAGAAATAACAAAAAAGAAAACCTCATGCATTAGGATTTATAAGGAACAAATTAATTAATTGATGTCAGAGTTACATTATTATACCGATGTCAGTTCAAACAATGTCAGCTGAAGAATAAAATTTAAAATGATTGTAAATTTAATTGTCAATGTCATAACTATTATAAAAAATATTGTAAATTTAATTGATAGTGTCATAAATTATTATAAAGATATTGTAAATTGTAATTGATAACATCATAACTATTTTAATCTCAGTGTTTATTCCGTACATTTTAAACATCAATTAATTATTATAAGCACTAAAACAGCTGTTTTAAATAATCCAAAATGATTAATACTCTCAAAATAATGGCGTGGAACTCTAATGGGCTCCTCAGACATCAAAATGAGTTGCAGGCGGTCCTAGACACAGAAAATATAGACGTGTGTTTGGTCTCTGAAACGCACTTCACTAAGCAATCTTTTGTCAAATTTAGAGGATACATGGTATATAATTCGCTCCACCCTGACAACTCTGCCAGAGGTGGTAGCGCGGTTATAATCAAAGACAACATTAATCACTACGTGCAGTGTAAATATGAAGAACAAGACATTCAAGCTGTGGCAGTATCTGTTAAAACCAAATATTGTCACGTGTCTATTGCAGCCATATACTGTCCTCCACGGCATATGATAAGAAAAGAGAGATATTTACATCTCTTTGAACTACTAGGCCAGAGATTTATCCTAGGTGGCGATTTTAATGCTAAGCACACGCATTGGGGGTCAAGACTTACTACAACTAAGGGAAGGCAGCTCTTAAGTGCAGTTAAAGAAACACATTCAGAAGTTATGAGCACGGGTAAACCAACGTACTGGCCCACTGACCACCAGAAAATACCGGATCTTATAGATTTTTTTCATATGCAAAAATATATCCGCCAACTACCTCAGTTTGGAGGAAGGTTTACATATGAACTCGGACCACTCTTCAATTGTACTAATGCTGAGTCAAAAAATCCTACTCAAAGAAAGCCACTTAATCCTGGTTAATAAGTTTACAGATTGGAAAGGTTTTGCCCTTGATCTAGATAATATTATCGACCTTAAAACTCCGATAAAAAAGCAAGATCAGCTTGACTCAGAAGTAAACAAATATATTGTTAATATCCAACAATGTGCGTGGAACAACACACCGCAATTAAAACGTAAATATAAGGGATTTATCTATCCTAAGGCAATTGTAGATTTACTATCTGAGAAAAGGAAACAAAGGAAGCTTTGGCAGCAAACAAGGTGCCCGAGGGATAAAACATCACTAAATAACCTAACTAAACGGTTAAAGAGGAAAATTCAACAGTTTGAGGATGAATCTCTGAATACCAACCTTCTGCAGCTAACCAATGACAAATCAACTGATTACTCCCTTTGGAAAGCAACAAGAAATCTAAAAAGGCCAATTAAACAAATACCGCCCATCAGAGATATCGACGGCAAATCATGGGCCATAAGCAATTACCAAAAAGCGTTAAGATTTGCTCAACACTTAGAAGAAACTTTTCAACCCAATGAAAGCTCGATAGAACTACTTGAGAGTGAAATATTGTCACAAAGCCAAAGAATTAAGCTTGTGACTCCTAAAGAAGTAATGAGAGAAATCCAAAATAACATTAGCTCGAAAAAGTCGCCGGGTTACGACCTCATAACAGGGGAAATTCTAAAAAACCTCCCACGCAAAGCCATAGTAAAGCTGACCAAGCTTATCAATGCTGCATTTATTTTAAAATATGTACCTGAGCCATGGAAGGTCGCTGAAGTCATTATGATTGCGAAGCCTGGAAAACCACCCCATGAAGTATCATCATATAGACCTATTTCTCTGTTGCCCGTGTTATCAAAGCTATTCGAAAAACTGTTATTGAAACGGTTAAAACCAGTAATAGAAGACAAAGACCTTATTCCAAATCATCAATTTGGCTTTAGGGAAAAACATTCAACAATAGACCAGGTACATAGAATAACCCATATCATTGAAAAAACACTTGAAAATAAGGAAGTCTGCGCCACCGTCTTTTTAGATGTCGCGCAAGCTTTTGACAAAGTTTGGCATAAGGGTCTAATATTCAAGCTCAGACGCATGCTACCAGAATTTGCAGATATCCTAGAGTCGTATATAACTAATAGAATGTTTAGAATACGGCAAGAAGATGCATATTCCGAGCTAAAAGCTATAAAAGCTGGGGTGCCTCAAGGAAGTGTGCTAGGCCCAATTTTGTACTTGTTATACACATGTGACATCCCAGAACTGGAAAACAACACCATTGCGACCTTTGCAGACGATACTGCAATTATGGCTACCGGATCAAGCCACAAAGAAGCAGTAGAAAAAGTTCAACTAGCTGTGAACAAAGTTTATGACTGGACACAAAAATGGAAGATCAAACTGAATGAGTCAAAATCAATTCACATTGACTTCACAAATAAACACTTGGATTATCACCCAATCTACATAAATGGCATGCAAGTGCCTTATGCTAATACAGCCAAATACCTTGGCATAACTCTCGACGCCAAGTTGCGTTGGAAAGCTCATGTCAAAAAGAAAAGACAGGAACTCGACATACGTTATAAAAGTATGTATTGGTTACTTGGAAGGAAATCCTGTCTATCAATACATAATAAAATAACCATATACAAGCATATACTGATGCCAATTTGGACGTATGGTATCCAACTTTGGGGCTGTACTAAACAAAGCAACGTAAAATTAATTCAACAATTTCAAAATAAAGTGCTCAGAGATGCTGTAAATGCACCCTGGTACATAAGAAATGACGATCTTCACCGTGACCTTAAAACGGAATTCGTCACCACCATCATCCAAAAATTTGCTGAAGCCCACGAACACAGACTTCATCGACACGTGAATGTTGAGGCTATTCAGCTACTAGACAATACAGACTTAGTGCGTAGGCTAAAAAGAACTAAACCTTTTGAATTAGTGTAGTGTACAAAGTGAATGAATAATAGTGACAACGCTGTGCTATACATATAACACATGAACATAGTGTTTTTATAAATTATATCAGACTCTAAGAAAGTGCTACGGACTTGTGTAAAAGTGCAAATGGACACTATTCTTAGTTTTAACATAATCTATAACGTAACATATTAAGTTAGAGTTAAATTGCTTATTAGTCTTTTAGGCTAGATCGTAATTAATTGTTAAGAATTTTGTTCTTACTAACAAAGAAAAAAAAAAAAAAAAAAAAAAATATTATAAGGTATATACCAATATTATATATTTCAGTTTTCTTCACCGCGATCTGACATGTATTCATTGAGATCGTAAAAGCATTTTTCTTTTAACCATTGCGTTAACTTTTTTTTAAACATTGTTAAAGGTAAATCATATTACAATTAATAATCAGCAGTTAGAATATGTAAGCGAATATATTTATTTAGGACAATTAGTATCACCGACAGACAGCATGTAGAAAGAAATTGAAAGAAGAATAGCAAACACTTGGAAGAGATTCTGGTCACTGAGCGAAGTAATGAAAAATAAAGAAATGCCTATGACGGAGAAACGAAAAGTCTTCAATGCTTGTATACTGCCATGTCTTACATACGGATGCCAAACTTGGGCCTTAACTGAACAACAACAAAATAAATTAAATATATGTCAGAATGGGATAGAGAGAAGTGTATTGGGAGTAAGAAGAAGGGATAAAATACAATTAAAAAAGATCAAAGGAAAGACTAAGTTTGGAAAAGTTCAATCGGTATGCAGAAAATTGAAATGGCGTTGGACAGGACATATGTTGAGAGAAAAGAGAGAGAAATGGACCAGAATTATAACGGAATGGTACCCTAGAGAAAGCAAAAGAAGTAGAGGAAGACAGCCAAAGCGATGGGAAGACGATTTGAAGCAAGTAGCTGGGCCAGAATGGTTACATACAGCAAAGGACAGAAACAAGTGGAAATCCTTAGAGGAGGCCTTTGTCGAAAGACAAGCTGTTAAGAGGGGAGATAAGACGAATGCCGAGTATATGTTTTAGTTTTACTTAATTTATAGTTTCCTACCTCTACTGTTATATTTTTAAGAAATGTTTAGTCATGTAAGTTAAAATCGAACAGCAATAAAGGCTTATTTTATTTTATTTTATTTTAAAGGTAAATCTTTAAAGGCGTCTGGTAATTTGTTATATACCTTTACAGCATTTATGTACGAGTTTCTTTTATACAATTCGAGCCTGCATTGCGGTAAGCAGAGCTCATGTTTAAATTTATTTTTATTTCTAGGCACTATATTGCGCTTGGTTACATCTTTGTGTTTTATAAAGTAATTCGGATGTTGTTGTACAAATAGGCATAATTCTCTAATATACATACACGGTAATGGTAGAATATTGTACTTTTTAAACAAGGGCTTAATACCGGGCCCCACATATTGCTCGCACACATTTTTTTTGTACTCTAAACACTCTTATAACATCCACCGAATTTCCCCACAATAAGAGACCATAGGCAAGTACGGACGACACGTAACCATGATATGCACAAAGAGCCGCTTCTGTTGACACTGTGACTCTCAATCTTTTTATTGCGTAGACAAATCTGTCGAGTTTATCACAAACGTATTCGACTTCCAATCACAATTTTGATCCAACATTATACCCAGAAATTTGGTACTTTGAACTTCTTCGATGATAGTATCATTATATTTAACATTCAAAGTTAATGGCTTTCTTTTATGTGTTTGAAATTGGATCATTTTAGTTTTCTCCATATTAATTTGTAAGTCGTTAGAATAGTGTATTATGTTTTTTATTCCGTTGTTTATTTCTAGTTCGTATGAATTTGGGTTCTCACATTTCACAATGAGGGTCGTGTCATCAGCAAACAATATTGTGTTATGGCAGGTGATATTTGGGAGATCATTAATATATATTAGGAATAAGAAAGCTGCCAATACTGTGCACTGTGGCACTCCAAAATTATTTTGTCGATAGTCACTACTATGTAACATCTTTTTGTTGCTATTATTGATTTTAGAGATTTCCACACATTGCTTTCTGTCATTTAGGTAGTTTCTCAACCAGTGATTCGCTTTGCCTCTTATTCCATACTTTCTAACTTATATAAGAGCAGTTTGTGGTCCACAAAATCGAACGCCTTACTCATGTCTAGGAAAATTGCAGCAATTGGTACTCCATCATTTATAGCCTGGGTGATAATTTTGATCAAATTAAAACATGCCAATGAAGTAGTACTATTCCGTCGGAATCCATATTGCTCGTCTTTAAGTAGACGATGGCTTGTTGTAAAATCTTGAAGCCTTTTCAACATGATTTTCTCGAAGATTTTGGACATAATTGGTATCAGTGTCACTGGTCTGTAGTTGTTCATGTCGGATTTTTCTCCTTTTTTCAAAAGTGGCTTAACTACTTATTTTTTCAATATGTGTGGAAAAGTCCCTTCCTCAAACGATAAGTTAATTAAATAACACAGCGGTTGACATATGTATGGTGCGCTAAATTTAATTGCATTGGTTGTTATGTCATCTACTCCCGCTGCATTTGTGTTATTAAGATTTTTAATTACTTGAAATACTTCCATGGCATCAGTAGGCTTAAGGAATATTGTATGCTCGTTATTAGTATCGATAGTCCTGTTTATTTCGTCTTTACTATATTTAAAATTCTTGCTATTTGTCAATTGTATAAAAAACTCATTAAATTTGTTACTTATATCCTTAGGATCTTCATATGTTCGATTATAGTAGATTATTTTGTCAATTTTTGTTATCGTACTAATGTCCCCAATGTTTTCATTAATGACTGTCCATGTGGCTTTACATTTATTTTTATTAGTGTCAATATATTTCTTACTTTGTAGTTGTCTAAATTTATATATGCAATTTTTGAGTATGTAGCTGTATGATTTATATTGATTATTTGACTTTTTCCTGTGTATTTTATTGTGTTGTTGGTTAAGATAGAGATACCGTTTTCTTATACAAGATCTTCTTATGCCCTTCGTTATCCATCTATGGTTCCCTTTTCTAGTTAACCTCTTTATTGCATTTATTGGGAAGCACAGATTGAAAAATAATTTATATAAATCATGAAATTCGTTGAAAGCTTCTTGTAAGTTATTTTTTACGTATACGTCTGAAAAAGTAAGCGATGACACACAACTATAAAACTTTTCCATGTTTTCTCTACTATAATCTCTGACATTTTCATACCAACTAAATGTTTCGGACGATTTAATTGTTTTCAACGATAGCGTTTGTCCCGTTTCGTGGTCAGACAACGCAAGGTGATGAACCTCCGCTTTAAATTGTTTGATGTTGCTTGCCAACTGATCAAGACATGACAATTGCCTCGTTGGTGTTTTGATGTGCAATTCGATATTTTTTTTTTTAACATTCACTTCAATTCTTCGCTACTCTTGTTTTTCTTTATGATGTCCAAATTCCAGTCACCACAAAGAATAATTTTTCTGTTTCCTAGTAAGTCTTAGTAGCAACTGTTCTAGTTTTCTAAGAAATATTTGTGGGTTGCTATTAGGAGTTCTATATAAACAAATAATCATAATTTTATTTATTTCTACGCCACAACATTCAAAATTAAATTTACATGTCAAGTCATTAATATTAGCCAAGGCTTTAAATTTCAAATTATTATTTATCATTATACATACCCCTCCCCGTTTATTGTCACGTGAATATGATGCAACTAATACCTGTACCCTGGAATTTTCAAAAGCATTTCTGTACCTTTTTTCATGAAAGTTTCAGTCAAACACACCACATCTATTCTTGTACCATTTTTCGAAAGCTCGTGGATTGCAAACGTTAATTCCTCAGTTTTGTTTATCGCGCCGGCAATGTTCTGGTGAAATATTCTAAAATTGAATGCCAGATTAGGGACGAAAACACTTGTCTGCTTGTGAAGGCACCAGAGTATCAGATTGTCTATTAAAGTTACATGTTGTAGATTTTTTTAAATAATATGGTATGGTTCCCTTCTTGTGCGCCCCGATGGCTGTCACCTCCAGTTTGCTCAAAGTCAAAGATGCAGTACAATTATTATTATTAACCTCTGAATCATTTATAGACGACTCTAAGCAAAATGGACTTATGCCTTACTTAGGTATATTTGTTGTGTCATTGTTCCTTAATAACATCATATTTTTATAACACAAAAATGTTTTTATCATAATAATGTGAATCAATCTTAAAGTTAATTATTTTACATACATCTATCAAATAGTAGTATTTATTGTACGGGTAATTACATTTTAGATTAATAAATGAGCAATTTTTAAAGTTGACACATATAGTTTTTAAGTTGTTATTTAACATTGTTGTAGTTGATTTAAATATCTGTTTTGTAAAACACTAAATACTAAAATGTTAATTTTTTGGAAGGATTTCAACACGGTTACTAATTCTATTATTACTTTATTAGGGTTAGTATCATTTTCTCCTATGCATATTATTAGATTATTATCATCAGAATCCTCCAGCTTATTAATAGGTTAAGGAATTTCCTCTGTGGTGGCATATGGTTTTGTAGTGGCAGAGATGTGATAATTCTTGTACTTAGTGTCTTTTCTAGATTGTATAAGTAGTGAAGCAAGCCCTGTGAACTGTTGTCCTCCAAGTATATACAACTGGGCTTTTGATTTACTTTGTTGCTTTAGATAGTTGCTGATTAAGGTCTCTTCATCTTTATACGTCAAGCGGTTTTCGATATTTCGTGATAGGTGAATGAGTGACCTTTCGCTTTTATATATATATAATAGATATAAACCATTTATTTTTTATTTGGTTTCTTATTGAATTGTATAAATAGTTAGGTAAACTCGTAGCGAAGCCAAGAAAGTATAATAATATACCGTGCCATAGCAATAAATTGCCGATTTCTCAATTTTACTGAGGGCCCACCATAAAATAAAAACAAATCGCAGAGGGGTCACGTGCCACGACCTTGACGCTTGCGGGCCGGCCCGCACAAGAGGAAGAGTAAGCGTGGAGTTTCTTGCCGGTTCTTCCCCATAGGAAACGACCAACACAAACCGTGCATCTTTTGTCGACGTTTTATAATTGCCTAAATATTTAGTATTTTTTTTAACCTTTATGACGTGAAATGCAAATTCATGATTTAATGACGTCACACATACTTCAAATTCTAACACGTGCTTCATTAAATTCTTTTAGCAGTAGGTAAAATCTTAGGCTATAATGAACTGGCCGTACTCCGGCACGTTGCCTACTGTGAGGAGGTGTCACAGTCTGAAACATCTATGTCTTGGAACATTTTTTATTAGATATAAAAAACAAAAGTCGTCTTTTATACTATTTTTAACCGACTTCAAAAAAAGGAGGAGGTTCTCAATTCGTCGGCATCATTTATGTTTTTTTTTTTATGTATGTTCCCCGATTACTCAAAGACGCTTGGACCGATTTGGAAAATTCCTTTTTTTTTTGAAAGGATATACTTTCCAGTAGGTCCCATAGTCATCAGGTCAGGATCTGATGATTGGATCTTGGAGAAATTGAGGGCACTCCTCAAATATTATAGGCATACATATAGCGATTTTGGTTTTTTTACCAACAATACAATCATCTGCACTCAGAAAGTACTATTTGATGAAGTGGAACTGGTGAAGAAGACGACAGATGGCCAATAGAACTCCTTAATGCTAAGTATGTCATGGGGTAAAAGATATCTCGAATAGTTTAACGACTATGATGGAGCAAATACTTATAAATAAATAGTGCTGATGAAAATATTACCATCGAACTGATCTGATGATGAAGCCGTCAGGTAGGCACTGGAACTTCGAAATAAAATAATGTATCCTAGTCGTGTATGGGCTCATTCGAATCGTCATGAGATGTACTTTGGCTATATATGAATTTTATGGCAATTGGAGGTACTTTTCAAAACTAAAAAGAGATAAATTAAAAAAAAAAATTAACAAAAAAACAAGCCGACTACCAAAAAAAACACTGCAATACGAAAAATAACTTTCTTTTCCGAAGTCGGTGTCGAAACACGGAAAACAATAGGTACCAAAGGCACCGACTTCGGAAAAGAAAGTTATTTTTCGTTTAGCAGTGTTTTTTTTGGTAGTCGGTTTTATTTCGACACATGATAGAAAAAAACAGAAGAAATAATTAAGAAATGAACTGCAGAAATACTTTTATTGAAGTTAAATTTAAAATAAATGTAATACTGAATAACGTAGTGTTAATAAACTATATTTTTTATTCAGCAAACCAGTTACATATCATTTTTCTCTTCACTCGAGATCGTATTGACTGGATCATGTTCACAAATAAAGAAGCTTCTCATATCACAGTTAGTGTGCGTCAGAAGTCCGTTGAAGAACATTGCGCCACACTGCTCACGTTCGTCGGCTTCAGGTTGGTAGTTACCCCACCAGGCTTCAGAATCGTAAGTACATAAGTACATACTCGTACGAACCTTTAACTGTCTGCCAACCTTCGTTGACCTTATTTTGAAAGCCCATGTGATATATTCCTCTCAGGTAGTTTCCATTGGCTCTTTGTTTCGGTGCGGAATCCGTTAACTTCGCAAGATAATTCGCCTCCGTCCCGGAGGTGATCACTGCCAGGTAGGATTGTTCAGCGCTGCACACGGCGTACGCCTCGGACCAGTTTAGTGGAGTTGTGTGGAATTTGTAGCATTTTCTAATACTCTTATTGAAAGTGTAATCTGATATAGGAAATAATTTGTATTATATTGGTTCATAGTACTACAATAATTACAAGGGTTGTCGGTTTAACGAATACTAAAATTATTTAGTAATAGTAATATACAAAATGACCACATTTTTTTAAATACTGAAACCTTGACAGATGACAAAATATTCCTAAACTTTACAAGAGTGTACTCTAAAAACGAAGTCATGTTGGCTAGTGTGTTCGCTTACACAGATTAAAAATTACCTAAAGTGGACATATTGCAGTTATAATCCCATTCTAGTGATTGCAGACTCTTCTTGCAAATGAATGGATACTTTATGTCACATCGGCCATCGTAGTAGGTGCCCAATTCCTTGTTCAGCCACACGCAGTCTTCTATATCAAGCGCGTCGTTTGGTTCACCTGCCTGCCAGTTGCTGTACACCTCTGAGACTGGTTTATCTAGGAAATGTTTTATGTTATTAAAGGTATTGTAAATTGGCGATCTCTTGAGTGTATTTGGGCGCTGGTTCCCAAAAAATTTTTTTTTTTCTATTGTGTCTGCTAATTAACAGTCAAGGGATTAACTTTTAAGACATACTTAATTATAAACAAAAAGTACGGTTTTCATGGATTTTACGAACAATTTTTGGATTTAAGTTGAAACATTCACTTGCGACGGAGAAGCAAACAAAACTTCATACTTACTGTCAATAGTTTCAAATACACCTTTGGCTTTTAAAGCAGATATACCCACAAATATCCACGGGATCGTTGGCTGGGTTCTCTGCCAGAAAGAATTCACAGCGTTTGCTTCATTGTGGTTTTCTGGGTAAAACAAACTTGCTCCTTCCAGGGCACACATTCGCTTGGCATCAGCAAAATCCTTTGATATCGTGTGCATCTTATAGAAACCCTGCGATGCTTCTATATAAGTGTAGTCCTGCCGGAAAAACTTTTTATCCCTTTGTCCATCTACAAAATACATTTCAATTATTATCAAATGATTCGAACAATTATCAGATTTTCTGTTTATTTCTACCACTTCACATATTTAAAGGTAAATAACCCCCCCTCCCCTTTTGATCCTTCAGCCGGGTAAATGAACTATGTGTATCAAATATACTAATTTTAATACAAAAATTTAGGGTAGTAAAGTGATAATAAATTTATATTTTTAACATAAAAATAGGAAGACACACATTATTAATATATTAAACCAAATATAAAGTTCTATTGCAAAGGCAAAAATGACCTTCCTATTAAATGGCAGCAATGTATAGATAGATAATAATGGTAATTATTTTGATTAAATAAATATATTAAATTAAAAAAAAAACTAATTTGAATTTTTCAGTACAAATTGGCAATTTCACACTTTAAGCCCTAACTAAGGAAAATATTAAGCGCTATTCCTCTCTCCTATACACGGACTGTATCTAGAATGTTGCTGTGCCCGACAGGGTCCATAATTATTTCTGTAACTTAAAGTTACCACTATTTTCCTTTTTTTGTTTTTAATTTGTTATTCATCCAATGACTTCTGCTGCTCTGGGTAAAACACGCCCTCCGCGTGTCAGATTTTTACTGACTAAAACCCACCCTTGTTCTTTCCGCTGCTTGTGCCAGGGTCGCGGTAACTCTCTTTCAAATTTGGCACGACCCAGACAGGCATCGACCCTAGCGGACCCCATCAGTTTTGCTGACACCTCTTAGAGGCACGCGTTACGCGCGACTCAGGCCTTGTCCTTACCCAAGGGCGAGCTACCCAACACTGTTGTGTTGCTACCCAACGTGTTGGACGTCAGACCCACCGGGGTCCAACGTCCAACACCAAATCAATATTGCAATCATTTGCACTCAGAAAGTACCATTTATTTATTTAAACTTCATGCACAAAGGTACAATGGCGGACTTAATGCCTTAGGCATTCTCTACCAGTCAACCAAGGGTGGTGAAGAGATAACATGGCAGGTGCATTGTTTAAACCGTGGAATGCAAACAACAAAACAAAAAAATTAACAATAATAAGCCGCTTTTAAATACATATGTTACATATATATCTTATACATATTATAATACATACCTATATAAATATATCTATATATATATATACATATATTAATAAAGTAACGAAAAGAAGTTATAGAGATGACCCCTCTCACCGCTGAAAGTAAAACCGTAGTATCCGCGTATATATTAAGAAGGTGGGGTTCCCACCCCACCTTCTTACCTTATGTCTAACTTTGTCACATGTCTCTCCCGAGTTGAGTAGGGAGAAGCGTAGTCAGAGCGCGAAATTTTCTTCTCTGGCGAATTGGCATCAATTCGAGCTCAGACCTGTAGCTCGACACATGGTCATACTTTCTCAAGTTAAATATGAAACGAATACAGTGGTTGAGAAGCCTGTCGAACTTATTCAACATAACCGCACTCAAGTTAAAATAGCACACGTCATCATAGTCGATTATAGGGAAAATTAAAGTCTGCACAATCATAGTCTTTGTCTTTGCGGGCAAAAAGTTCTTCAGACGATACAGATATCGCAAAGTGCCGTTGACTCTTTGACTGACACTAGCAACCTGACTATACCAGCCAAGCGTAGAGTCAAGGTGCAAACCGAGATCTTTTACGCTAGGGCTAATGGTAATGATGGTACTATTAAAAATAAGAGGAGGAAGAGAGCTAACCGCCATACGTGAGCTTCCTATTACAATGGCCTGACACTTAGAGGGGTTTACAGACACTCCAAATCACTCAGACCAGATTTTAATGGCATCCAAGTCTCGGTTTACATCTTCTATAGCGTCTGTTAAACCTTCTACTCGCGCAGATGCATAAAGTTGGAGATCATCGGCATACAGATGATACGAACACTGAAGACAGAAAGTTATAAAATTAATGAAGATCGAGAATAATAATGGGAATAGAATACCGCCTTGTGGAACACCAACACCTATATCAGGCCAACTCGACGAGCTCTCGTCAACGCGAACCGACTGCTGACGTCCTCGAAGCTAAGAAGAGAACCATTCCAGCGCTTCGGAAGAAACCTTAAGATGTGAGAGGATAGATAAAAGAATATCGTGACTGACGGCGTTAAAGGCATTGGAGAAAACAATAAGTACCAAAACGGTAACCTTGGTATCCTCCATTGCCTCTCTGATGTCACCAGTCACTTTGAGGAGAGCGGATGCAGTACTGTGCCCAGGCCTGAACCCAGACTGGAATGAGCTGACAAGGTTGTTACGGTGCACGAACCCCGGAAACTGCTTGTGGACGCAGGCCTCAAGCACTTTTATAGTCTTTTTTTTTTGTCTTTTTTTTATAGGAAAGGGAGAATAGAAATTGGTCACCGAGGAGCCCTTCAAGCCTGACTTCGCCGTCCAGACTGCTGATTTATGGTCAACATCCGAGAATCTTACTAATATAGGCCGGCTACGTGTGGTTCCCTTGTTTGCTTATCTCAGTCTATGGCAAACCTTGATGGCAGATCCACTGATGGCAGAGCCAGCTTGATGTGTATTATATTTAACACTATAGCCCTGCAATCCTCGTTGTCCTGTTCAGCAAAACCCGTGAAGATTACAGCTTGCCGACGTTTGCGTGTGGAGAAACGCATAAAGTCAGACTGAAACAGACTGGAGAGTCTGTTCACTCCGTGATCTGCTTCCGGAGAAGACCCAGCATCCCGAACATAAGCTCCCGGAATGTTCGGAACTCCTCTCGTATTTTAGCGACTGTATCCTTTGCCGGTCCTGCACACTGTATTTGTGCCTCCAGCTCAGTCATCTTCTTATGGAAACAAACCAAACTCCTCTGCGCCGATTGGATGTCGTTAAGTTGAGACATTTTGTGATGTTGCGTGATGATTTGTGCAGTACTAGAGACCGCTGGTAGGTGGTATTGTGTAAGGGCTTGGTTACATTTACTTCTTCACCAACGTAAGTATCGCTGATTTAGTGGACCGGTAAACTATTTCCAAGGCCAAGATGATAAAAAAATACTTATAAATATTTTTAGTTTAATTATAAAAAAACTTTTACAAAATTCGCGTCTAATCTTTTTTACACCTACCGCCGAAAAAAGGTTTTTTGTTTAACCTACCATTTGGTGAAGTGGAACTGATGAAGAAGACCACAATGGCCACTGGAACTCCGAAATAAAACTTTGTATCCTAGTCGTGTTTGGGCTTATTGGAATCGTCAAAAAATCAAACCAACTTCCAATACAAAACACGACAAAGCGGAAAACAACTTTCTTTTCCGAAGTCGGTGTCTAATAACGGAAAACAATGGGTACAAAAGACACCGACTTCGGAATAGAAAGTTATTTTCCGCTTTGTAGTGTTTTGTATTGGAAGTCGCTTTGATTTTTTGTTAAAAAGTGTTTTTTGTCATAAAACTTACCGTTCGGCTAAAAAACGCATAATACCCATATTTACAAACTTTGAACTTGAACAAAAAAATTTGCAAGTGTGGGATCGATGGGGAATTTTTATATTGCATTTATAATGGCGTTCCAAACATTCGTACCAAATTTCAGCTCTTTCAGAAATATATAACACTTATATGTTTAAATGTACCTAATTCGAAAAAAAAATAACTAAAAAGTTATAAATAATAGTCGGAGGATATGTTTGGTTTTGGGCAGCCAGCTCGCGAATACGTATCCTCCGACTCCACAGCATGATTTTCTCCTTGTTTACGTCTTTTGAGTTTGCTTTTCAAGCAGTCGGGATTTTTTTTTATTTTGGATAATTTGACCGGACTATGGATTGATGAGGAGAGTGGTGTGATGACTGGTATCTGGGACCTTTGAATCCTTCTTTCAATAAAACCATTTAACTTAAAAAAAACTGTACCTATTTTATTAAATAAAGAGTGTTTGTTGAATTTATCTGTCTAAATTTATTTAAGTGCCGTGTTCTTAAATTTTTGTATAAAACAGAAGTCAATATATTCCTAAACTTACAAGAGAACACTCTAAATACGAAGTCAGCTTAAAACAAACACAGATTAAAACCTACCTAAATTGGATATATCGCAGTTATTGTCACACTGCTGTATCCGGAGACCCTTCTTGCAAATGAATGGATACGTTATGTCACATCGGCCATCGTAGTAGGTGCCCAATTCTTTGTTCAGCCACACGCAGTCTTCTATACCGAGCGCGTCATTCGGTTCACCTGCCTGCCAGTTGCTGTACACCTCTGAGACTGGTTTATCTAGGAAATGTTTTTGTTATTAAAGGTATTCTAAATTGACGATTGATTTAATTATGCCATTTAATAATTCTTTTTTAAATACATTGAAAAATTGTTAAAAAAGGAAAAGTTTTTCTTTCATGGATTTTACGAACACTTAATAGATTTAAGTTTAGGCGTTCGCTTGTGGCGGAAAAGCAAAAAATAACTTCATACTTACTGTCAATGGTTTCAAATACACCTTTGGTTTTTAAAGCAGATATACCCGCAAATACCCATGGGATGGTTGGCTGGGTTCTCTTCCAGAATTAAATCACAGTCTTTGCTTCATTACCGTTTTCTGGGTAGAATAAACTGGCTCCTTCCAGAGAACACATTTGCTTCGCATCAGTGAAATTCTTTGGTAGCGTGTGCATCTTATAGAAACTCTGCGATGCTTTTATATAAGTGTAGTCCTGCCGGAAAAACTTTTCATCTCTATGTCCATCTACAACATATATAATAAATCATTGCTTTTTTGTTTAACATTGAATTTTTTCTTTTAACTATAATATCAATTTGTAGCCGCTGTACAATTTAATGTGATAATCTAATCGCTACTCTGTCTATACATACTTCAGTGGTTAAGGCTGAGCTTTGTTTGTGAGTGAATGAATTTAAGATATTTATTAAGAAAATTTTATACCTATTTATATTATTATAGAACAAAATCGGCCAAGTGCGAGTCGGACTCGCGCACGAAAGGTTCCGTACCATAATCGCAAAAAACTGAAAAAATCACGTTTGTTGTATGGGAGCCCCACTAAAATATTTATTTTATTCTATTTTTTTTATTTGTTGTTTTAGCGACAACAGAAATACAACATCTGTGAAAATTTCAACTGTCTAGCTATCACGGTTCATGAGATACAGCCTGGTGACAGACGGACAGACAGACGGACAGACAGACAGACAGACGGACAGACAGACAGACGGATCTTGAAGTCTTAGTAATAGGGTCCCGTTTTTACTCTTTGGGTACGGAACCCTAATAATAGAGACCCGTTCTTACCCTTTGAGTACGGAACCCTAAAAATTAAACCCGCTTTTTAGCTTATCGTGCATTGTCATCCAAACCAAACCTGTATGCAAAATTTCCGGTTGCCGTTTTTAACTTTTTTAAATTCAGTTACAAGAAAGTAACATTGGCATTATTTAATTTAATTTTGTTGATGATGATGTATGATGCTAGTTAAAAAGTAAAAGCTTGAATTACACTGGAAAACACAATTCATTAATTGTATAAAAATAAATAATAATTGTAAAATTTCCTTTTTTATTCACAATAACTTCACGTCTGTATGACCCCAAAGGGTCTTTTAGTCGAATCCATAATATTTAAGCTAATGAATACATGCCTAGCCTTTTTCAACAACTACATTGGGGTCGGCTTCCAGTCTTACCGGATTCGGCTGAGTACTAGTGTTTTACACGGAGCCACTGCCTATCTGACCTCCACAAACCAGTAACTGGGTAAACTAATGAATGCATGAGTAATAATAATAGTTAAATACAAATAAATAGATTTTATTTTATTTACTAAAGCTCTCTCCTCTCTCTTATTTATTAAAGCTTTTGTTGTATTGATAGGTTTCATACTGCCGTCTTTACAAAAATTACGTAAAATCGGGTTTTGAGCCTCACAAAGTTACATAAATATCTGTAATTAGCAGAACGAGTACCACATTTTCTTTTTAGATACTTTTTATGTATCTATCACAAATCCTTTTTTTATTTACCCATATCTGCATCATCTGATCCATGGTTTATGATTTACTTAACAAAATGGACACATGTTTTGTTATTAAAAGATTTGTTAAATTACTTATTCATCATCATCCTTTATAATGTTCCCTCTGCTGGGACTCAGGCCTCCTCTCACACTTAGTATTATTCAAGTAATGTTACAAACAATAACCACAATACGTACAGATATTGAATATTTATCTAAATCAATTTAATATTTTATATACTTCATTACTAATTTATACTTTTTGTAGATTTATGTAACCAGTGACAGATTTATTTGTCAAGACTAGCATGTCTTACTAATAAATATCACAATAAGTAAGATACTTATTGCGTTTATGGTTATAACACTATATGACACACAATATTTTTAGCAAAAGTGCAATATTTTTTTATTGGGACAATTCCACCGCACTATTCCCAAACCACTGCAACTCTTGAAAGTCAAAATCAACAGTGGCGACCACCAGAAAAGCGCCGAGGCAATGAAGCTCGACGAAGTCCCGGCGAATGAATTTAACTGTCTCGGATACCGCAACGAAATTAATCAGAAAAGAATAACGGAGGAGTATGAAAAATATATATACCAACCCGCACTGGGCCCGCGTGGTGGATTACGGCCCATTCCCTCTCACAGAGAGGAGGCCTGTGTCCCAGCAGTGGGAATATTAATAGGCTGATGATGTGATGTGATGAAAAATATACAAATTTACACTTCTCTCCATATCAAGCAGAAGACAGAACAAATAAGGCCAATATAGGCAAAAAGGGTTGGTTACAACTGGGATAAGCGCAGTTGCCTAGCACCACAATTAATGGGTCCTAATATTGTGAGTTGCTATATTTATTTCCAATAATAGGTATGGCAAAAACGCTTGAACGCACGGACCTTTGTTCTAGTCTCCACAAGGTCCTTAAAGTAAACAACTCCTAATTCAGCCTGTACATTATTCAACATAATATTGCATTCATTCTGCCAAAGAATACACTCCCATAAGATATGATGTGCAGATTGTACATATTCGCAGTCAGATGTAGAACACTGACAAAAGTGCAATATGTTAAATTACTAACTATTACTGCTATATATAAAAGTACCTACTTATTGCGGGTATGACTAGTAAACGTGATATGTATGTAATAAATGGTCCTAAATATAAATAAATTATTGTGTTTTTAGAAGCATTAATCTATATCTATACTAATTACTAATACTAATCTATACTAATATTATAAAGAGGAAAGATTTTTTTGTTTGTTTGTTTGTTTGTACCGAATAGGCTCCGAAACTACTGGACCGATTTAAAAAATTCTTTCACCAATAGAAAGCTACGTTATTCCTGAGTAACGTAAGCTATTTTTATCCCGAAAACGGGTCCTGTGGTTTGGCCCACGGGAGCGAAGCCGCGAGGAACAGCTAGTATAATATATTTAAAACATTAGCTACTAAGCAATAATCGGATTAATTTTATTCATAATCCAGTGAAAGTTTCATGTTGATAGCATGTCGAGTGATGGTATAAATAAACAAAACAAAACTTAACCACGTTTTTTCGACATTTGCTCAAACCTAGTTATTGCTTTTTTATCGTGAAGACGGTATCTTTATCTCTATTTACATACATATTTATAATATTGTACATGTACATTTGCTATTGACCATAGAGGACTGGTTTCCATCAGTCAATGGAATGTGAATGTAGTGTGAACCTACATTTTACCTGTTAGGTTTGTGACAAACACCGAATGGAGAATGACATCAGGTTTACCAAATTTACCAATCTGTTAATTAAGATAAGGACGAACAGTAATTGGTTTAATATGATAAATAATCCTGAACAAATACTTAATTTTAAAAAAAGCAAAATCCTTCGGCAGTGGGATAGTGCAATTTAATAAAAATCTTATACTCACAAGAAAACTCCGATAAAAGGTACACTACTAGAAATACTAACAAAAGTTTGGAATACATTTTTGAAACTACACGACATGCACCGAGCCTCTAGCAGGCACGAAAATGTTAGCGTGAAGTGACTGCAGTTTTCAGGAGTAGCTCTCAATTTATATTATTTGCAGCTACGTTTTATCGCAGGTATTGTAATTGTATTTACCTCTATTTATATATGCACAATATTAAGGATAAAGTTTTGTCATGAAGCTTATCCTTGTAATTAGTTGTTTAGAACATAGGGAATTCCTATTTTATACCCGACTGCACGATGCAAAGGAGGGTAATGTGTTTATCGGTCTATGTATATTTGTATCTAATAGAAATATCATATTTTAAATTGTGATTAATTCAATTATAAACTTTGCGGATCTTGTCATGATTTGTTTACTTAAAATGGGACACAAGTACCTTTGTTTGGTATTATGCAGAGTCTGGTTTCACCTTTGTAATTATTAACTATAGAAATATTGTATCACTATATCCGGGTTCAACAGGAAATTGTGTAAGATTGTCATCTGTCAGTGTGTCACTCTGAATACAAGTATCAATGGACGACACTCGTATTTTATTTGTCCAATAACCCTTGCCAATATTCCTCAGTGGTGACGAGGATGGGATTTACGATTGTTGTTTTTACGATTCTCAAATGACTTGTGTGTAATTGTGCCGATATCTTTGCGGAAATCGATACTGGCACAATTGCATACAAGTCATTTGGGAATCGTAAAAACAAAATCAGTAGCACGTAGTTACGTTTGGTGGCCGAACATTGATAATGACATTGTATAAACATGCCGTAGTTGCGAGATTTGTGCGATAGAGAGCGCTGCACCGCCACGAGCAGAGCCACAACCCTGGCCGTACACGGTACAACCATGGCGTCGGCTACATGTGGAATTTTTGGGACCTTATCGTTAATTTCTTTATTCGTAATTTAATTTATCGGTAAATTATTTTGGTAAATAATAAAATTTAATTTAATCCTCCGTGGATATACCAGTTCGGAAACCAGTATGGTTTCCAGAAATGATTTTATTTGTCTCAAGGAATTTAGCTAGGCGATTGTTAAGGATTCGTTCAAGAATCTTAGAAAGTGCTGTAAGGACAGATATTGGCCTATACACCGTATGCACAACTGCCTTTTTAAGTACCCTCGGAAAAACACCTGTAGCGATAGCCCGATTACAGATATGGGTAATAAGGGGGACCAGGGTACAGCGGGAGGAATTTAATACCTTAACAGGGATCCCATCTCAACCTACTGCGGAAGCAGGTTTCAAGCTAACTAATATACGATCAACCTCGTCTGCATCAGTTTCAAGCAGGACCATGGAATTTAAAAAAATATTATTTTGCGGAATAACGCCAGTTGAGAGAGATCGATTCGATATTTTGTCCGCCATTTCCCCACCGGTGCCAGCAAAGTACTTGTTAACACTATTAATGGAGGATAAAGGCTCGTTAGTATTAATAAGTTCGGCAGGGTGAGCTGGTTTAGACTTTAAGTTTGCTAACCTATTGATGACATCCCATGTTGCCTTTGGGTTGTGCTTGGCTTTCTTAAATTCACCAGTCTCCTAACTCCGTTTTAGCTTACTTAGTAACGCATTACAGTAACGGTACCATTTACATGTTAGTAGTAGTATCCTTCCTGGGGAGTTAGAGAACTGTTCATGAAGACTATCACGATGTGCACTACATCTGAGAAGCCCCGGTGTTATCCAGGGTTTTATTGTTCTATTTTTCCGCGAGATTCTTGAGACTTGAGTGTGCTTTTTTATTATTATAAATAGGGTATTAACTAAGATATCAGCAGCCTCATTGGCGTCATTAATGTTGAGGATTGCTGTCGAGTCAGTTTCCTTAACTTGAGTTCGCACAGCCGCGTAGTCCAATATTTTATTTGTCCTTGGGGGTTTTAGTTTTGGTTTTAAATTATCAATAGACAGAATGAGGGGCTGATGATCGGTTATGTATGTCTCCAGAACGAATGTGACGGCAGGTGTAGTCGTGCGAAGAAGTAAATGATCAATACAATTATTTAAGCGGGTTGGGAACAAATTAGCGGACAGAAGACCATGCATTGCTGTTAAATTAAGGTACTCATTACAGTTTGCGTTGGTGCTGTCCGCTTTTATGTCGATATTAATATCACCGATCACATCAAAAGTGGAAAAGTTAGACAAATATCCAAGAATATTATGAAGACTATCATTAATGTTAGTTATATTTGTAAAAGAAGGCGATCGACAAAGCGCAACTATACAACACCTTGCTCCTACCCTGCAAACTAGGCAATTTGCTCCGATAAACTGAGGTTCCATTACGTCACAATGAATATGACTTTTAATATAAATCGCCACGCCATCGTTTTGGTTTTTAATGTATTTAGTCCAATACGAGACATATCCATCCAGTACAGGAAGGACTGGCGTCTTGCTAAGCCAGCACTCCGACAGTATTACGACATCGTACTGGAAGTCAAGTCGATTCAATTTAGCAACAATTCCATCAATTTTTTTGTGAAATATTCTTAAACCGCTTTTGGAACCCAGTTTGTTCTCGCACAAGTTTGGTGGACATTTGTAGGATTTGGACACAAACAATAAAATTGATCCAGTTCATAGTTTATGTCATTTATATAATTTATAATGCCGTTGCTATCCATTTCTTTTAGATAAATCATCAAATTGAAGGCATATGACTAGTGTCCACGAGGGAAAGAAATCTCCCATAAATACGTCGTATTGTTGACAAAATGTAGTGGTACTATTATATGGTGAGTAAGTGGGTAGAAACTGCTTGCAGGGTTGCCTAATAATAAGAATAATATTTCGTGGTTTCATTTTCGATATAAATAAACAGGTAGTCCTTTCACCTACAAGGCAACACTCGCATGCTTTTAAAAGTTATTTATAATTAGATTTGGGAATCGATTTCTTTAAATAATAATCGATTTAATAATCGACTCGTCTGCTACACTATACTTGACAGTTGACCTCATTCTTTTTAGAGTTGTGACTTAAGTTCAAGTCCTCTCGTGTTAAAGTAAAAATTAACTGGGATTTGAGTGGGTTGGGTATTTATATCTTCAAATGAAATCACTCATGTTATATCGATCGAACTTCACTTAAGAAGTTCGTTTGATCATATATAATATTTCGTGGTTTCATTTTCAACATAAATAAACAGGTAGATGTTCAGAGACTGTATTATTTTTACGTTTGTTTTATGTTTCTTGGATAGATATTAACAATCAAAACACGAACATAAAGCATGAACTTCTTACTATACATGATTCAACAATCAATTACATTCTTCTTCTTCTTCGTCGTATCGATGATTCCAAATTTAAATATGTTTTGACCAGTATTCAGCCACGCCAACAGCGTTGTCATTTGCCTCACAAAGGTCTTTTAAGGTGCAGATGTTGTTGCATGAGGGGTGCATGAGAAGAGCCTCCCCGAGCGGCGTCCAGATCATAATAACGCCCGGCGCACCCTGGTAACAGCTGGCACTCGGTAACGCAGAGTCCAGTTGGCCAATCTTCTCACCACGATTATTCCTCACGGTCCCTCAATTTTTCGGATGAGATCAAGGCTTAGCCCAGCCGCGCGCGCCGTTGCAGCGTTGACGTGGTAGCATGGCGGGCGCTGTGTGCGCCGTAAACTGACACGTCAATGCCGCTCGCACACAACGCGTTGTGTATGCAGGTGGATCAAATAGACGTTGCAACGTCTTGCACTACAGGAGAAACACCGGCCATGTTGCTACAACGATGCTAGATCTATTACGTACGAACCGCGCATTAGAGGACCGTGTTCATGCGGCGCAACAACGGCAGACGGTAAATGCTGGTGGGGTAACTCGAGAAGTAGTTCCACAATGTACCGTATCGACTAGGCATTACGCATAGAGTGATAAGTGGCCGAAAGGTGTAATATAGGCTAGCACAGGCACGCGTGAAAACATAGTGGATAACGGTAACGGTCAACTTAAAAGAAGGCATGTAGACCACATAAAACGCAGATCCCGATCATCAGGTGTTGCTTGTGCTGATAGTACCACTTTTGACATACCAAAATCTTCTTGTCTTTTGCTTTACCAAATCCAACACAGACTGGTGGGGATGTCATACCGACAACAGGAGGGGCGATGGATGTTAGTAGTTCACAATCGGAAAATTTAAGACATGAGGTTAAAATAACGGAACGAGTGAGGCTGGGACTGCAAGCTTAGAAAAACCAGAACATCCATCTCCACTCCCACCGGCGCCGCTACCGCGGGTGGATCGAGACGTAATCGTAGACCGGTGGTGAGATTTTAAATTGTTGATTAAATGATGATTTGTCACCACTATACGCATTTTTGTTTTGTGTATTAAATTATTAAATAAATACTAGCTGTTCTCCGCGGCTTCGCTCCCGTGGGCCATCCCACAGGATCCGTTTTCGGGATAATAAAATAGCCTATGTCACTCAGGACTAATGTAGCTTTCTATTGGTGAAAGAAATTTTTAAATCGGTCCAATAGTTTCGAAGCCTATTCGTTACAAACAAACAAACAAATCTTTCCTCTTTATAATATTATTATTAGTATAAATTGCTAGATAGGTACTTATTTTAAGACTACCCGTGCGAAGCCGGGGCGGGTCAATAATGAAAGAAAACAACGTAATACTCACATGTGAAATCAGATAATAAGTAGACCATAACACAGAATGAAAAAGTTTTACAAAACATGGTTGTAGGTACATGCGGCTTCACGGCTTGTCTCTCGGAGCTGACGCGAAAATGTGAATCCTTTCGTTGAAGCGAGGCTTTTATACCGCATATTTTAACTTGTGTAGAAACGTTTGATCACTGTTTATGTTATTGAACTGACATCTGTACGATAGTAGGTTTCGGACATCCATAAAATATACACACACTGGCAAAATTAGCGGCACAAGTAAAAACGATCGTAAAACTAGTGCCGTCTATACTCACACACGCGCGTACCGTAGGCAGAAAAAAAAACAGTCTTGATTTGCATTTGATTTGAAATTAATATAAAGTAACTAGTACTCCGCTCGCGACTTCGTTCGCGTGATTTGGTTTATCCTATAAATGATTTTCTTATATGCAGTGAGATTCCTAAAAAAAAACGTAAACGTTAAGGTTGCGAGACGCACGGGACCGGTCAATGCGACGCCTGGGGGAGGCCTATGTCCAGTAGTGGACGTCTTTCGGCTGATATGATGATGATGATGAGGATGGTTTTATGTCAAGTTTCATGTTTCAATACATGAAATCAGATTCTTTCATACAAACTTCAACAACCCCTAAATCATCATTTGGGGGTAGTTTCGTAAAACTAATAATGAAAACCTTTATTGTTTATTTTGGTTGGTCTTTATGTCAATTTCAAGTTTATTGACCCAAGAAATCTAATTTTTCCATACAAACTTCAACACCCCCTTAATCATCATTTGGGGGTAGTTTCGAAAAACTAATAATATCAATCTTTATTATTTACTTAGAATACTATTTCTGCTAAGTTTCAAAAATTTTGGCCGAAGGAATTAGATTTTTCATACAAACTTTCAACCCCCTTTTTACCCCCTTAGGGGTGGAATTTCAAAAAATCCTTTCTTAAAGCACACTTACGTCACTTGAGGAACCTTTCTGCCAAATTTCATGCTTCTAGGTTTAGCAGTTTTGGCTGTGCGTTGATTGATCAGTCAGTCAGTCACCTTTCGCTTTTATAGATACATAGATATTCGTGTTTTATTTTATCCAAAATCATAATAAGGATTGTTTATGTTTTAACCATGTTATGATGTATCTCACATAAGCAGTTAGATATATAAGAAATCTTCCAAACTTGAGATGGCTGTATAGATGTTGTATATGTCGCAGGGATATGATGAAAACAGGGAATTGATCAAATCTCTAAGCAAAATTGGTTCAGTGAAATGACAAAAATAACTTTTCTGTAGTAATTTAAAGGTTTATTTTGTACGTTGAATTAGTATTTGTGTGGCAGAGCCGACGGAGCCCCGCTGCGCGGGGCTCCTATTTCTGTATGCAGGGTCTAAAGTAACCTAACACGAAGGAGATGACGGGAGCTGAGTTCGCTCGCTTTGCTCGCTCACTTCAGCTCCCGTCATCCCCTTCGAACCTAACCTGTCCGTGTCGGGGTGCCCTAAGCTCCCGAGCTCGCTACGCTCGCTCTTAGAGAGATTTGATCAATTCCCTGTTTTCATCATATCCCTGCGATATATATAATGAATGTGTGTACGACTTTATACACCTGTTGAAGCTGTAATATTTGAAACAAATACGACCCAGTCTTGTTTTTATAATTATTAATTTGAAATCATCGTTTACTTGAAATTTTATACGCTAACTTTTATATCAGTCAACGCAAGTACAAGCCGCCATTCTTGATTCGTTTCTGTCACAGGTCACAGAAACAATTATGATCTTTGGTTTCTTTATTGCATTGGCTTACAGGTGGATGAAGCATATGGAGCATAATTATAAGGATCAGAGCAGGTGGCGTTTTGTAGTTCCTTCCTACCCCAATGAGAAAGAGGTTTCAGTTTAGGTACTATAAGTACAGCTTGGCCAGAAAGAGTAGAAAAAAATTGAGGTCGCCACTATCGTTTATATGGCATCATTTATACTATAACATAAATGAATTTGATACTTGAAGTATTTTTAAAGATAAATCAGAATGGGGAAAATCGTTAAATCAGATGCAATTTTTTTTTTTAAATCTAACTAGTAAATAAAAAGCCTAGGAGAGTAAAAACATCTTTATTATAGTAACAATATATTTTCTAATCACTATCTAAATATTCTACACATGACTCTATGCTTGGCTGTTGTTGCAAAGTTGCCTTCGTTTTTATTGCCTTCGTTTATTTTGCGGCGAACAGTGCTTTCTGATTTTCCTGTAATCAAAATAAAACAATAATGTAGAATGATGTGCGTGACGATCAAAAATTGCAGTCGCTCTATACAAAGTCACTTTGTCAAAGTACTTTCCCTATGTAAACATAACCTCTAAAATTAAATTAAATCAAAAAAATCTTCGATTATATGGTATATTTTAAAGACCAAACCGACTTTAACTGTAACTTAGATCATGAACTATGTATATTATATAAAATTAGATTGAATAAATACCTGTCATATCAGCAACTCGTTTGTAAAGGTCATCCAATTCTCTTAGAAGTTTTCCGGCATGATATTCCTCCAAACACCTCTTAAAAACATTGTAAATAACTTCTCTGGCACCACTTTTTATCGTCTTTCCCATTTTTAATTACAATTCACCGACTAATACGTTTAATATCTACCAAAAATCACATTAATTCGCAATACACTTTTATTGTTTTGGTAGTTTGACTGATGTTTGACATTTCTTTCATGTTGCCATGTGTAGAAAAAATTAGTTCACATTTATTTAATTTCTACTCCAAGGCCAAGCTGTATGCGTAGGTATGTAACTCAAGGCTCAAGCTTATAAGAAATATTATAAGTAGTTACTTAACTACTTATAATAAAAAAGCCAAAAGAAAAAAAAAGCCTCATAATAAGAAAAAAGCTTTTTAAAAATATTACAGTTATATGTAACAAGATCGCTCTGTCCTGTTTGATTGAGAACCACCTTCCAACTGCATCATAAGACTACTACCCTGGGCACTAACTAATACCGCCAATACATATCCAATGATCCTGGATAGGTGCGCGAGGCTGCATACTATTTCATATAAAGATTTATAAAATGCAATGACTGCGGTGTGTGCGGCTCCTGCGGTGCGTCTGGGTGCGCGTTCACCTTAACTCACCAACTGTGCTACCTTATTCGAATGAGGAGTTTCTATAACCACCTTCCGACTCCTTCATTTTTCTTAGAGATACTAGAACTTAGCCAACATCCAAAAAATGAAGGAATGATTGCAAAATCTTTTTTGGTCCGATATTTATTTAAGACTGAAAGAAACTTCGCATTCGATGACTTTCATGAACTGGTGTATCTATTTTATGATCTCTGTTTTCCCAAAGTAAGAGTGATAGTCAATAGCAATAATAAAACACACAAAAGTGGGTATATAAATGTTTGAGACAAAGTTGTAAAACTAAACGGAAGCTACGGTATCTGTACTTCAAAAATAAAAATGTAACTAATAAAATTAAATAAGATAAATTACTCATGTCTGTTAAAGAAATATATTAATAATTCAAAAAAGAATACTAACATAAATTATATTCATACTCAGGACAATAAATGTAAAGCCACATGAACTGTCATTAAAATTGAAATAAAGAATAATACTCACAATGACAACATATAATTTATAAAACTAAATGGTACTTTATTACAGATCCTGTACAAATGGACAATATATTTAATAACCATTATATAAAACGAATGTACAGGGTGTAAAAAGCACACATACAAACCCCTACATAAATACGTGTGTCAACACAATGTTCGTCAGACCAATGCTGGTAAACGAGGTACGACAAGAAATAATGTCTCTGTCCAACGGTCGGAGAGCTGTGATGAAATGAATACAAAAATTATAAAAGCTTGTTGTAATGAACTGACTGGTATTCTCACTCATTTAATAAACATGTCTTCTGCCCATGGAACCTTTCCTGATAAATTATAAACTGTCCTTAATAAAGTCTTTATTCAAGAAAAGAGAAAATTTTACATCAATAATTACCAACCCATAACTTTAGTACCTATCTTGTCTAAAATTAATGAAAAAAGTATGTATAAAAGACTTATTAATTTCTGCAATAAATTTTAAATGACAAAAAGTTTGGATTCCAAAAGAAAAAATCCACTGTGTTGGCTATCTTTTCTCTTATGCAAGCTATACTTTCAAATATTAATAATAATTATGTGACCACTGTCCTTTTTTTTTGATCTATCGCAAGCCATCGATCCAGATCGAAGGCTTTCGATACATCATAATAAAGGTCACCAGTGTCACACGATATATTGCAATAAGTTAGAGGCTTTTGGGATTAGATGACCGGTACTCCAATGGCTATCGTGCTATTTAAGTAATAGAAAACAATGTGTTATCATCAATATATTCAATATTCAATATAATATTATAAAGAGGAAAGATTTTTTTGTTTGTTTGTTTGTTTGTTTGTACCGAATAGGCTCCGAAACTATTGGACCGATTTAAAAAATTCTTTCACCAATAGAAAGCTACGTTATTCCTGAGTAACATAGGTAATTTTTTAATCCCGAAAACGGGTCCTGTGGGGTGGCCCACGGGAGCGAAGCCGCGGGCAACTGCTCGTCATCAATAAAATAAATGAAAATAATGTCATAATATACTCATCTGAATATGGATATAATAAATATGTCGTTCCACAAGGAAGCGTTCTGGGCCCAATATTATTCCTCATTCACATAAATAACAAAATAAAAATAACTCGTCATAAATGCATATTATTTGCCGACGACATATGTATTACACTAACATCAAATAAAAAACATAATACCCTTTTAGATCATGAGCTTGACATTAATAATACAATTAACAAATTACTACACTGGTTGACATTAACCGTTTAAATATAAATTTAGATAAATCCGTTGACATCCAATTTAATCGATCTAATAATTATAAAAATGACATTAAACTCAATATTAACAAAATCAAAGAAGTAACGCATGTAAGATTTTTGGGTGTTGTAATAGATAAAGATATCAATCGGAAAAAACACAGACAATGTTAGCACTAACATCAATAAATTTGTATAAGCTCTTAAACAGGTTAAAAATGTAACTAACATAAAACTGCTGTAATATCATACCACGCGTAACGTAGTACCGATTCGACATAATGTTGAATCGGTACTACGTTATGGGTTTGTAATGTGGGGTAACAGCACCGACTTCTGTAGAACATTCATCGCCCAATAATGCATGAGATCAATTTGTGGACTTGTACCTGACGACTCATGTCGGCCAATATTTACGATTAGGAAACTTGGTTTTTTACCGTTACTGTCACTTTACATTTACGAAGTATGTATGTTTGTAATGAAAAATAAACAATTATTTAAGACTGCAAATTATGTGAATCATCGGAGCAGATGAGATCCCTAGATTAGTGTTGAATGATTTGCCTAGGCTAGCTAAGTACAATAATAACTACCTAGTAATGTGTGTGCACACCTTGTTTTTATTAAACATATAAAAGAAGAAAGTGACCGACTCACTCACTGGCCATCAACGGCTGAAGCCTCAATCATGAAACTTGGCACGTAGGTTCCTTTAGTAGTGTAGGTGAGCACTAAGAAGGGTTTTTTTGGAAATTCCACCCCTAAGGGCATGAAATTAAAAAATAATTTACACCTGTCTTAGCGATTTTAAAGATTTTTGAAGATTTGGGGGTGGCCCATGAGGGTGAAAAGGGGGATAAAGTCATGGGAATAATGAAATCGTCTAGAGACTTGTAGTGTAAAAACTTGAAATTTTGCACACAGATAATGTGCTAAATTTAAACTTTACACTGTGCAGGCATCCACTAAGAAAGGATTTTTCTGAATTCCACCCCTAAGGGGATGAAATAGGGGATGAAAGTTTGTATGAAAGTCGGTCAGTTTTGAAGTTAGAACCTTTGAATTTTGGGTTTGGAATAATTACTGAAGATTAAAATCTAACGCAAATTAAGGGTTTTTGGGAATTCCGTCCTTGGGGGGAGGGGGGGGGGCGGGTCATGGGGGATGATTTGTACAAAAGTCCTTCTTTCACAAAGGAAAAAATTTAAAAAATACTTTCCAGTCTTTAAAGTCTGTTGATAACTTTGAAATGGCTCAAGACATAAATACAGGAATTAAATAGGGACGGAAAAGTCTGCTTCGCCATGACAATTAATAAGGCTCAAGGACAAACTCTGAAGTATGCTGGTGTAGATTTGAGGGAGAATTGCTTTTGGCATGGACAGTTCTATGTTCAGTTCTATGTAGCGTGTTCACGTGTTAGCTCATCAAATAGTCTGGTGGTATTGGCGTCGACATCTAAAATAGTTAAAAAATTTGTTTTTAAGTAAATACTTTTATTTAATTATTTACTTATGCTTATGATTACTTATTATTATTATTAGTCATGGATAAACACAGAAATAGTGAAGGGATAGGGACTGGACAAGGATAGAGCGTATAGGAGGATGATGAAGTAGGTAAGTATAAGTCTGTCCTAAGAAACACTTTCACATTACATTATTTTTTACTTTTTCTCTACATACTGTTAAAATATGGTAAGGAGAAGCATGTAGTCTACGCGTGCGAAGCCGCGGGCAAAAGCTAGTTTATAATAAAATACAGAGACATTTTAAAACATTGAATACAGAATTGTTTAAAACTAAATTTTATAAATGGTTACTTGAACATATTTTTCATAACATAAAAGAATTTATAGATAAAAAATGATGTTTTAAATAGTTAGTTGTTGATGCCTGTTTGTCTGACTTTGAAATTTTGCATGCTTTGTCCTATCCTAGCTAAACATGTTTGTGTCATATAATTTTGTATTTAACACCATTATATACCAACCATGTTTTATGCAAATAAATATTTTATTAATATTTATTATTACCTATCATCAGACCAGCTACATATTGCCCGATATTTCATAAGTATACCAGTTTTAGCTTAATTGAATGCCAGAAAATAAAATAGATTACTGATAACCAGACACACATACGAACGAAGTAAGTTAGCATACAAAAAATCAGACTGTATATCATAAAATGTATCCGTGACTGAATTCCCAATTATAAAATGTATTTTCGATTAGCATCGCCAAAACGTATATATCAATAAATTGCGTATAATTGGGCAATATACCTGTTTGCCAGGATGTCTGTCTGCTTGGTGCACGCTTCTTCCAAAACTACTGTATACGAGTATATTATCAATCTGCAGATGGGTTCGGTATGTATGTATCTTACAAGAACCAGTTCTTTTTGGTGACGATTTGACAAAAGGTAACTGATTTTGAACCATGTACGGTGGGCGTCACTATTATAATTGATCAACTTGACATGTACTGATTTTTTTTTTGTATTCGTATTTTATCGGATAATATTTTAAGGAAAATAAAAATTGGAATCGGAAAATCCGGGAACAACTGAAAATGCTTTTTTTTATCCCGAAAACGGGTCTTGTGGGGTGGTCCACGGGACGAAGCCGCGGGCAACAGCTAGTTAAATAATAAAGTATTTTGTATTTTTTGTATATTGATAAACTTCAAAGTCTTGTACTGGAAAAGGGCTTTAACGCTTTGACTCAAATTTACAAGATTTCGCTTAATTTACCATCTTAGGCAAATTAAAAATAGACCAAAATTGATTTCCAAAAATTATTTGGTTTCTTTGTGATGTCTTCCACAACTCGTTAATTAAAAATTCGTTGCAGAGTCTATCAGAGATTCCAATATCTATCATTAATATTCCATCACAAATTTTACTGAAAAATATTAGTAAGCATCAGACATATGTTTTAATTTGGTGTTATGCAGGGGTAGGACAGTTCCATAGAGTGGCAGATTAGGAAGCATTTTTTTTTTAAATGCGACATCTGATAACCCCATCTTAACAACAAAAACAATTAGTTACTCTATGTCACCACAGATGGCAAGACCATCGATAAAATAGGTTTGTCACTAAACAATAATAAAATAAATATTAATCTAAATAATTATTTCATTACCTTATGATTTTATTTAACACGTACTATAATTATTAGCAAATATTTGTGTTGATTTCAAAAGCTTAGTAATAATTACGATTGCAACACAGTGAATGATTGGACTTTTGACACTTCCACTCTATGTACAAGACTGATAGACTTGTATCTATGGTCATGAATAAAACATTATTTAAAAAGAAAAAAAAATGGATTTTTGATATTGATTGTCAAATTTTCATTGTAAATTTTTTCTTGTAAGTTGTAAAATCAACAAAATTTCCCAACATCCCTCATTCATCCTAGAGGATATCTTCTGGGTGTACAGTTACGGACCTGGATGTGGGTTCGCTAGATAGAAGGCTTCAAGGTGCACACGCCCATATATTCAATGTTCGGGTTAGAAGACAAAATCCTGGGATGATTTTATGTCATACAAAAAACCCTATAATTATCTTAAAAGATGATCACAGCTTGTATAAAACGATCTCACACATAAGAACCTGTGAAACTATTAGAACCCCTTGTAAAAACATTTGGAAGGAATAATAAATATTATTATTTTTGTTCGAAATTACCGCCGTTAAATTGATGAATGCAGACCGTCTGTTGAATGTGGAGGAAGGCTTTATGATAAAGACGGACAATTTCGTTGTCCATTCTAATAAAAGGCAATCTTTAATCAAAGTGATTGAGTGTTGTGATCTTAGGGAAAAAGTCAATTTAGTCAATCTGTTAAAGGTGTTACCAAAAATCGTATCAAATCTAGCGAGTGTTTACAATCTTACTTATGGGCGTGTGTTTATTGTCATAGTTCCTTTAGAAACAAGAGGGGTTTTGTTGATCTGTTTTATGTTATATATTATATGTTAGGTTATAGACATAGTGAAGATTACCTTTATTAAAAAAACTAATTTGCAAGTGATTTTGTGGTCCTCAACAAAGTAAAGTTTCGGGGTTCGAGAGTGCGGAGGCGCATCGACCTAATCATAGCCATCGACATGGAAATATTATCCTCACGCCATCTCCTGAACTTTGGGGACCTGCAGAACCGCTTCAAATAGTAATGAAGAATCAAGTCTTTCATTTCCAACATAAGAAGCCTTCACACCTCAACCGACCGGTACACTTACTAATTTGCTTGTTTTAACTTGATAAAGTTTTATTATGATTTTGTTAATAATGAGAAAAAATAAAATTAAGTAAAACTTTATTAAATTTAAAAACAAACAAATTAGCAAGGAAAGACTGTACTTTATCCATGTGTGCACTACACACACACATGGATAAAGTACAGGCACCACACACACACACACATGTATAAAGTACAGGCACCACACACACACACATGTATAAAGTACAGGCACCACACACACACGCACATAGCTAAAGTACGGCGCTACACACACACACAAAGCTTAGTTTGCGGATGGCGTTAATAGACGGCGCTATTTCTCCGATCAATTGACATATGCGGTCTTCACTCTGTAGTCGGAGAGGGCTCTCTATACCCTATATATTATTTTTCTCTGTGGTGTTGTTTCGAATTCCCGATTAGTAATGACCACAGAGAAAAATAATATATATAGTAAAACTTTATCAAGTTAAAACAAGCAAATTAGTAAGTGTACCAGACGGTTGAGGTGTGAAGGCTTCTTATGTTGGAAATGAAAGACTTGATTCTTCATTACTATTTGAAGCGGTTCTGCAGGTCCCCAAAGTTCAGGAGATGGCGTGAGGACTATATTTCCTATGATTATGTCGATGCGCCTCCGCACTCTCGAACCCCGAAACTTTACTTTGTTGAGGACCACAACATCACTTGCAAATTTGTTTATTTTATTTTAGGTAATCTTCACTATGTCTATAACCTAACATATAATATATAACATAAAACAGATCAACAAAACCCCTCTTGTTTCTGAAGGAACTATGACAATAAACACACGCCTATAAGATTGTAAACACTCGCTAGATTTGATACGATTTTTGGGAACACCTTTCACAGATTGACTAAATTGACTTTTTTCCCTAAGATCACAACACTCAATCACTGCACTTTTCACTTTGATTAAAGATTGCCTTTTATTAGAATGGACAACGAAATTGTCCGTCTTTATCATACAGCCTTCCTCCACATTCAACAGACCTGCTTTCATCAATTTAAAGTCGGTAATTTCGAACAAAAATAATAATATTGATTATCCACTGTTAATTCCTTCCAAATGTTTATACAAGGGGTTCTAATAGTTTCACAGGTTCTTATGTGTGGGATCGTTTTACACAAGCTGTGATCATCTTTTAAGATATTTATAGGGATTTTTGTATGACATAAAATCATCCCAGGATTTTGTCTTATACCCCGAACATTGAATATATGGGCGTGTGCGCCTTGAAGACTTCTATCCAGCGAACCCACATCCAGCTCCGTAACTGTACACCCAGTAGATATCCTTTAGGATGACATAGAAAAAAATTACTCTAGCGAGGGATGAAGGATAATTTTGTTGATTGTACAACTTACAAGAAAAAATTAACAGTAAAAATTTGACAATCAATATCAAAAATCCATTTTTTTTCTTTTTTTATAATGTTTTATTCATGACCATAGATACAAGTCTTCAGGTCGGATACATAGATGGATGTGTCAAAAATCCAATCATTCACTGTGTGTCGCATTTAAAAAAAAATGCCCCCTAATCTGCCATTCTATGGAACTATCCTACCACTAGTAATGACATCAATTAGTAAAAAAATTAAGACTTGTGGTATTTCGCTATTTTAAACCACATATTTTAGTTATTTCACTGAGTGAGCTGGTGTTCTCACCTAATTCACACTTAGGTCTCTTAATACTTACTTCATATTATTCCATGCCAATACATTTTACATCATATACTTATACTTCGCATCCTTTATACGTTTACATTATTATTCTGCGAATCGGTCTAAAACGATTCGTTTTCTTATAAAATAATCATATTTTTCAATGTTATGACACCTACGTCAGGTTGTCAAGCTGTCAATACTTTTCCTTTTAAATTTTCTGTCATAGAGCTTCTTACTAGCTTAGTCTATGAAGATTACTTTTGATTTATATAAGTTAAATTCTTTTTATCAATATGGTTAGCTCAAATATTGTATTTTATAAATTAATTAATTTACACGCTCTCAGAATTCATCGAAAAGGTTTTGGATTGAATATTACTGGCTGTTTTGAATACTGGCAGGTTGCACTTTTTTATGACAACAAGATGTAACCAACTTAAATTCTGATTCTGATTCTGTCAAACGGTGGATATAAAAGACGGAAAGGCCGAGGGCTTTGCAGTCTTGAATCGAGTCTTGAATCTGGACTGAACGCTAGTAGTCCATTTTTCTGTTTGATACTATGAAGTTTACAATTGTATTTAAAATTTCTCTTTACAACTATAATATATAAGGCCTGTGAACCAATTCTGTTTAATACAATAAATATAATTTATTGAGTGTGTTACTGGTTCTTTAACTTCGACGGTCACCGCTTCATATCAAAAGGGCTTGATTGATCAGCATATTAAGCCACAGCCTGACCTCCACACTCCTATCTGCCTGTTCCTGCACCAGTGCTACTGCTACTGCTACCTGCCTGTTATCCTGACAATTGGTTCAAGCCTTGACCATCTGCGTGTTCATTTGCCAACCTCGGGCATTCCACGCCTTCGTGTCCGTCCAGCTGCCTAGCCTGCCCGTCCAGCTGCCCAGCCTTCCTGCCTGCTATGAAAAACCTGCCCACGTCGTGCGAAGCTGGCCCATAGTTTTATACTCAATATCCTTTTAATTAATTTTAATTTATAGTTACCTTTACTTTTATTAACGTGGCTTACGTATAGTTCATTTGAACTATACGTAACGCTACAGTTTGGCGCCCAACGTAAAATCAGCCTTATCTTTTTCAAAATTCTAAAAAAACTACCACTAGTACTTTCTTTTGGACTCTTATTTGGCTTAGTGTACTCATATTCATTTATTTATTTATTTACCTTATTCACTTTTTCTCTTCTTCTTCTTTCTTCTACTCAACACATATTCATACCTACTTACACTACACCCCACACACATCCCTTTTACCCTCTGGTAATTGGCACCCATTCTTCACTTGGAAGTGTTTTTAAAACCATTCGTGGTCACTCACAAGCTGGGGTTTGGTTTACTCTACGACGTACTGTAGGAGAATATCCTATAGTCGTTACCATAACGTTCCATAACACATAACTCTCTAATACTTCACTACCCCACACACATCCCTTTTACTCTCTGGTAATTGGCACCCATTCTTCACTTGGAAGTGTTTTTAAAACCATTCGTGGTCACTCACAAGCTGGGGTTTGGTTTACTCTACGACGTACTGTAGGAGAATATCCTATAGTCGTTACCATAACGTTCCATAACACATAACTCTCTAATACTTCACTACCCTACACTCACCTCTTAAAGTCCTCTTAAACTTGAGTTTTCTGTAACTCTTGACCTCAACTCTACTCTCTTGAGTCGCCTTTAGCACTCATTAACCCTCACCCTCACCCTCATTTGGCTATTATGCATTATTCTTTTTTTTTTGAGCGGTAGCAACTCATTAAATAAGCCCCTAATGCATTATCTTTTCTTAGAGGTATTCTTAAAACCCTCTAAACCTTAAACTCAAGTTACTCTTGAGCTCTCTTAAACTCAAGTTACTCTTGAGCTCTCTTAAACTCAAGTTCCTCTTGGGCTCTCTTAAACTCGAGTGTCTCTTAAACTTGGGGTTTTTCTTAAACTTTAAACTTTTCGAGCGGATAAGCAACTCGTTAAATAAGCCCTAATGCTCTTGAGCGGATAAGCAACTCGTTAAATAAGCCCTAATGCTCTCTTCTAAATTGGGTTTTCAAACAGGTGCGGGTTACGACACCTAATTAAAAAAAAAAGCCTTCGTAATTACAATATAAATATTTCTTTGTTGGAGTATGCGTCATTGAATGTGAACCATATCCCCTACGTGTGAATGAATGAGAGTGTTTGACGAAAGTATGAAAGATGTTGTGTGTTGGAGCAAGGACTTATTTTAACCTTCAAAATTTTCAATGGAGTTGAAAATTTTCCGGGGTTGTTGGGGAAATGTGGTATTTCGCTATTTTAAACCACATATTTTAGTTATTTCACTGAGTGAGCTGGTGTTCTCACCTAATTCACACTTAGGTCTCTTAATACTTACTTCATATTATTCCATGCCAATACATTTTACATCATATACTTATACTTCGCATCCTTTATACGTTTACATTATTATTCTGCGAATCGGTCTAAAACGATTCGTTTTCTTATAAAATAATCATATTTTTCAATGTTATGACACCTACGTCAGGTTGTCAAGCTGTCAATACTTTTCCTTTTAAATTTTCTGTCATAGAGCTTCTTACTAGCTTAGTCTATGAAGATTACTTTTGATTTATATAATTTAAATTCTTTTTATCAATATGGTTAGCTCAAATATTGTATTTTATAAATTAATTAATTTACACGCTCTCAGAATTCATCGAAAAGGTTTTGGATTGAATATTACTGGCTGTTTTGAATACTGGCAGGTTGCACTTTTTTATGACAACAAGATGTAACCAACTTAAATTCTGATTCTGATTCTGTCAAACGGTGGATATAAAAGACGGAAAGGCCGAGGGCTTTGCAGTCTTGAATCGAGTCTTGAATCTGGACTGAACGCTAGTAGTCCATTTTTCTGTTTGATACTATGAAGTTTACAATTGTATTTAAAATTTCTCTTTACAACTATAATATATAAGGCCTGTGAACCAATTCTGTTTAATACAATAAATATAATTTATTGAGTGTGTTACTGGTTCTTTAACTTCGACGGTCACCGCTTCATATCAAAAGGGCTTGATTGATCAGCATATTAAGCCACAGCCTGACCTCCACACTCCTATCTGCCTGTTCCTGCACCAGTGCTACTGCTACTGCTACCTGCCTGTTATCCTGACAATTGGTTCAAGCCTTGACCATCTGCGTGTTCATTTGCCAACCTCGGGCATTCCACGCCTTCGTGTCCGTCCAGCTGCCTAGCCTGCCCGTCCAGCTGCCCAGCCTTCCTGCCTGCTATGAAAAACCTGCCCACGTCGTGCGAAGCCGGCCCATAGTTTTATACTCAATATCCTTTTAATTAATTTTAATTTATAGTTACCTTTACTTTTATTAACGTGGCTTACGTATAGTTCATTTGAACTATACGTAACGCTACAGACTATAGCCAATTTTTTCCCTTTTTTATCGCAATTTGCTCGCGAATTTTGGATTAATTAAACCGTAATTTCAACCTAAAATAAAACATATCAAAATAAGAAATGTTCTTTGAAGAATCAGATTCTTAACTATAACTTGAAAGCCCTTTAATATAATTAGAGTTATTATATATGAATTAAAACATATTATTTCTTGTTAGCAGTATTATATTCAATGAAATAACTCTAGTCAATAACGGTAACCAAGCAACACGTATTTAGTCTATGACACGCCTTAGCCGTGATTCCTAGGAATCAGAGGCGCCGGGAGCAGCTGGTCGAGGTGGCGTATCCATGTGCGTCCGCTGTTGATCTCTATCTCATAGGTTTCCCAGTCGGCGGGTCACTGTACCAAACTCCCACTTCCTTCCTAATACAGAGTAATTGCGAGCTTGCACTCTGCTACCGACTGCAAACTCTCTCACCCCTTCTCTTCTGCCCCTATGTAGTGCCTTTGGTGGAGCTCTAATCTTGGCTACCAATCTCGTTCTTACATACCTTCCGAACATGGGCATATAGGGCGAGTCGCCTGAGATGACTGGCGTAGCCCGGAGGTGACTTCTAACTGTACGAACCTTGTGCAGTATCCCACCACTCTCCCTCTCTAATTTGTGCAGTGATTTCTTAACCGTCTGAACAAATCATTCAGCTTGTCCATTAGTTGCGGGATGGTAAGGTGCGAACGTTTTGTGAACAATGCCATTGCTAGTTAACAACGTCTGGAATTCTTGAGAGACAAATTGTCTTCCATTATCCGACACCAGCGTATAGGGTAATCTAAAGGTGTCAAATAAATCGTCTAGTTTCTGAATGCGCTCGTCGTAGTTTTTGTAGGGATTAATTTCTACCCATTTGGAAAATGCATCTACGATAATTAGAAGTTGATAGCCGGATAATCTGACCTGCAAAATCGATGCATTGATTCTTTGCCACGGGCCAGTAGGGTCTTCCCAATGATGCAGAGGAGCTTTTGGTGGTTCATTCTGGTTTAATCGACAGGTTCTACACGATTTTATTTGCTTTGTTTTCGATATCTTTATCAGTGTTCTTCCAGTATACGAAACTCAGCGCAAGAAGATTCATTTTTAAGATCCCGACATGTCCTGCGTGAAGTTCATCTAAGATGCGTGGGCATAGTTTATGTGGAATTATAACTCTCATATCTTTTAGGATGCAGTCATTCTGAAGAGTTAGTTCATTGTCTTTATATCCGGACTCCCTAAGTGAAGTGCCTGATTGGAGTGTTTCAAGTAATTTCTGTAATTCTGGGTCTTCTCTTGTTTCTTCTGCTATTATTTTTGGTGAAATATTTAATGCGTTTATCTGATTCAGCTGGAATATGTAATGCTGGTCATATTTATTCTCATTAATCTTCTCAACGGGAAAACGTGAAAGGTAGTCGGCGTTGGAGTGCTTTGAGAAACTACTATATTCGATATGGTAGTTAAATCCTGATAGAAAATGTGCGTAGTGGAATAGCCTCATTGTACTCAGGGCTGGTAAAGGTTTGGTGCGGGTGAAAAATTGATGTAAGGGGTTTATGGTCTGTGATTAAGGTTTATTTCCGGCCGTAACAAAAGTGAAAAAAATTCTTTAAACCCCCGAAAATAGCTGTCGCTTCTTTGTTGATTTGACTGTATTTCTTTTCGCTGCTAGTCAGGGATCTAGAAGCAAATGCTATTGGTCTTTCTGAGCCATCAGGTAGTTTGTGACTTAGAACGGCACCAAGTCCTGTGGGTGAAGCGTGTGTTGCCAGTATAAGTGGTTTATTCTGATCGAAGTGTATTAGAATTATTTCGCTTAGTATTTCTTTTTTTATGTTCTTCACATTTTGTAGACCATTTAAATTTTTCGTCGGTGCTCCGTAGACCAATTGGAATTCGACCAATTGGTCTATGGGGAAAATTAAATGTTTCCATCGTCCAATTACCAACTGGTCTATGGAGCATACTCGACGTAAACCAAAACTATGTTCCACTATTACATTATAACCCTGAGTTCACACCAGTTTCCTATACTTTGGGTTCAAAGAAGCCTTTGTTATATTTTTGGGTTCACATCAAACAAAATTCAAAAATATTATAAAGCAATAAATACAATAACTTTATATTGTATTTATTTCATTTATAGCTAATTATAATAGAATCTTCAATGAAAAGAAAAGAAAAGATAGGAAAGTATGTAAACTTTTTTAAATGGCCACTTCACAAAAAACTTATGTGCCATTATGGTGTCAATGTAATGACAATTAATTGATTTCTCGTTAGCCTACCAGTGGGAAGAATTGAAGAATCTTAAGATTTTTTTTTTTTTTCTCATCAATAAGTAGTTTTTGAGCTGTTAAAGATTATCCATTTTGTTGCGAATGTTATAGTCTTCGCCAAACTTCTGGTCCGCCCTGAAGTTGACTTTCCGATGCGCAAGGCACGAAACGGTGCTGTTTTTGTATGAGATTAACGACTGCGCAGCCATTGTAGCCAACTTCAGGGCGGCCAAGAAAATTGGCAAGGACTATAAAGACAGTTTGTCCTATCTGCGTATTTTTGACTGTTTTTTTTTTAAATTATTATGCCGTAATTATTCAATAAATGATTATTAAGCGGTTTCAAAAATTGTTTATGATATATTATTTTAATACTTATGGACACGGCTTTACTATACCATTAAACTGGACAGCGGAACATTTCTCAATTCTCCATAGACCAGTTGGAAATTGGACGATGGATACATGTTATATTCCCCATAGACCAATTGGTCATATTTCAATTGGTCTACGGAGCACCGACGAAATTTTTGCCTTTCTTTAAGAGTTAATTTAAGGGGGCAGTGATGGATGCTAGATTGGGTATGAATTTGTTGTAATAATTTGCCATGCCTAGTAACGTTCTTAGTTCATTTACATTAGTTGGGCGTTGTGCATTTAAAATTGCTTTTATCTTGTCCTGATTTTTATGTAATCCCTCTTTGTCTATAGTGTGTCCCAAGTAATTGATACTTCTTTTGAAGAATTGGCACTTTTATTTATTAACACGAAGTCACAGAATAAATAATAGTACAAGTACAGAAGAGTCACTTAGCCCAACAATTTATAGAAATAGAGACTCTTGCTAGTTAGCAACAAAATGCAATTCAGCTCACATAAGCGCCCAGTGCCTAACGCGATATTCACCTAAACGCTGCCGCTTTCTTCTAACGCGTAACTCTGTTGCTGTCTGGCGCGGAGGGTTGTCGGCTTACCATTGCTACTATAATATTTATCATCTATCTAACTTGTGGTTGTACCTATTTACGTAGGTACCTAATTATTAGTATTTCGCACACCTATTCATTCTTTAAGACACCCCAAAAATACTTAATTAAAAAAAAAGCTCTTTCTCATTATGCACCTACTACCGGCCGTTACAGAGTATTTATGTAATGATTTAAATACAACAAAATAGCTTATTTTTCAACATCTTTCGGAACTGTAAAAATAAGAGATAATATCGATTCCTACTTCTTTCCTTTATTTAGATACCCGTAAACATAATTGTATCTTTTATTGGACTAATTATAGGGATAAGATCGTTTGGAAGTCATCGTTCTTTGCAAAAATCACAGTACAAATAAAATAACTCGGATAGCGTGCGAGCCGAGCGGTAAGCGGCAACCTACAGCGATATTCCTTTTCAGACGGAGCGCCGGCCGATTGTACCTAAACTGCGGACTGAGACCCCCGTGACGAAGTTTGCTATCTTGAAGTTTAAGCAAAACTTGTTTCAATCTGGATAATAATTGACTTTCTGTCGATCCTTGAATTATTATATCATCGAAGAAGCACTTGACACCGTCAAGGCCCAGTAGTAACTGGTCCATATATTTTTGCCAGAGACTTGGGGCTACTTTGACTCCAAACATGAGTCGGTTCACTTTAAAAGTACCTTTGAGTGTACTTAATGTTTGCTGAGGCGCTTTCTTCATCCATCACCATATTCAGGTAGGCTTGCGTGATGTTTAAGAAGCAGAAAAATTGTCCGCCGTTCATTTCAGCTAGAATATCTTCAATTAATGGTATTGGATATTGTTCGTCTTCTATCATTTTGTTTAAGGTTATTTTGTAGTCAGCGCATAGTCTGATGCTTCCTTTTGTTTTACTATTGGGATGACAGAATTGCCCCAATCGGAGTGATCAATATTTGTAATAATGCCCAGTTTTTCAAGTCAGTCGATTTCTTCATCTACTTTAGATCGTAGCGCATATGGAATTCGCCGAGGTTTATTAAAGATTGGTTGTGCATTATTTTTAAGAGTCAAGTGGCCTCGAACATTTGGAATTTCACCTAGGTTTGTAGTGAAGACGGTGGGTTCGAACTCTTTAAGCAATTGTTCAAGATTTTGTGTCTTCTTGGATGTATCTCATGGAGACTGTATACCCATTTAAGTTTAGAACTTGTCGTGATGTCAATAAAGACAACACATCCGTCAAGGAAAAATGTCTTGTTGGTATTTTATGTGAACTGTGTTAATAAACGTGTTCCTGTAATAGCCTCTTTACTTTAATAGAGAATGGGGCTAGCCCAGCTGCAGGCTCCAAAAACGCCTAGAAATTATAACACAAAATAAAATACGAGTGTCAGAAAATTCTTGAAAAATTTTGTTTTTCATCATGGCAGAAGAACATTCAGGTTCAATTTGTGGTATAAGAAAATTGAATGGTGCTGAAGACTTTGCCAGCTGGAAATTTATAGTAAGAAATTATTTGGAGTCCAAAAACTGGTTCCACGTAATTGAAGCTACAGAGATAACCAGTGCATTAAAAGATACTGACAGGAAGGCACGAACGACTTTATGTTTATTGCTTGAGCCCGCATGTTTTGCACATGTATACAATGCGAAGACAGCACGTGAAGTGTGGGTGAGTCTCAGCGAGGCTTACGAAGACAAGGGCTGGGGCAGAAGAATCAAATTGCAACGAGAATTATGGCAATGCCAATTAGATAATTGCGAAAGCATGGAAAAATATATTTTGAAAATAATTTGTTTGGCGCAACAACTTGCGGATATTGATGCAAAAATCTCTAACGAATGGATTATTTCAATATTGTTAAGCGGTTTATCGTCAGAGTACAACCCATTCAAAATGGCGATTGACAATAGTGGAAAAAAAAATAAACTAGAGCAATTAAAATCAAAATTAATGCAAAAAGCAAGCCGACAAATTGAAAATGGTCAAAATGGAGAGCAAGCCGACGGCGCAAAATAAAAAGCAATTTAACAAGAAAAAGCATTAATCTTCAAGTGCTTTAAATGCCATAAAGAAGGGCATAAGCCATCTGAATGCAAAGTTACTAAAAGAGCGAACCCATGTTTAAGTATGACGAATACGGTGAAAAAGGACCGATGGTACTTGGACAGTGGTTGTTCAAATCATATGACGAACGATGCCGGAAAATTGTTAAATTACAAAAGGCAACAGAATGACCTGAAGATAAAAGTCCGCTTGCAACTTTTATCTTCAGGTCATTCTGTTCCTTTTCGTTGAAGAAATGAAGGTTGTAGGAAGAGGGAAAGCCATCCCGAAACTAAAAGATAACACTGAACTCCTATTGACGAATGTTTTTCATGTCCCCGGACTTTGTATGAGCTTAATTTCGGTCAGCGATCTTATAAAAAACCATTTCGATGTAATTTTTGATAAAAGAGGTTGCACTATTGTAAAGTTCAAATAGATGAACTCAAGAATAAAGCAGTAGTTATTTAATGTTTGTGTTGTTTTATTTATAGTAAAAATACGTATAGTCCAGTAGCCAGAAGAATATGCCCTTTGATAATTCAAAAGTTTTTTATTTTCGCTGGGTGGATACCTTATGTGAATTCAACGCTATGTACAAAAATGCTAACAGTTTAGAGTTATGCAATAGGTATAAAGTAGGTATTTCCTATTATTTCGTGTTATAACAATAATATAAAATTTAAATTTAAATAATTTACTGTTTCTTTACTTTATATTAGTGAAAATGCTAACAGATACATACTGTGGAACAATGGAAAACTGAAAATGACTCGTAACTCTTTCAATAAAAGATTTAAGTTTTCAAATCATTTCCTATATGCATAGAGGGATTAGTTATACCTTACAACAAAAGTTCTAACAACTAAGTATAATGCTGCACAGGTTATTGTATTTTTACATTGTGATTTGCGAATTAATGAATTTAAGTTTATAAATTTGCGCCTATATATTCGAAATAATAAACTCTGCCACCATACAAAAGTTTAAACACTTATGTGCTATGCTAGTTTAATAAATCAAATACAATTTGGGTATTGCGGGGCGCGGTGTAGGTATGTACGATCAGTATAAATTCTTCGAACCATACAGACCACAGAGGCCCACATCATAAACGGACTCTTCAGATGATTTTTAGAAAAACATTACCGCGCAAATTCTTATTTCAAACTGGCGTCTAGTATCTGACATATCGTTCACTGTGATTTTGCCTATGAATGCAACCTTATTGCTACGATAATAAAGATCACTAAAATATGTAATCTGGCATGTGTTATACAAGCCATCCCCGTGCTAATCGAATAAATATTAAAATTATGTCTGGTACTGTACGACTGCCCCATATAAGAACGCAGTAGGTGACATATTTTTATAATGGTTTTATACCCTGATAATCTTATTTAGATTATTTTAATGAGTTTTAATATGCTGCGATGGACTGTGTAATTTTAACCAGGAAATTTTTAATTTGAATTGAGATTTAAGCACAATTAATACATTTTATCATTATTTACAATAGGAAAGTCCCTTCAAATTGTAAAAACACCTTAAATTAGCAAATGTCCGGTACTTAATAGGTTTTGAATTATCTTGTTTAGAGATATGTAAAATATTTAATAGATTTAGGACACCATTAATATCATTTGTGTTATTACGTACAGTTCACCCGTAAGCCTTGTTTAGTACACGCTTATTTTTTTTTGTTTTCGTTTCGTTACCTAACACAAGATGGCATTCCATAGGCTAATTCAAATAATATTTTTGCGCTTTCCTGGAATATAATATTTTATGGCATTTACTAGGTTTTGATGTACAGCAATCGTGTGGTAAGGTCACGTGATGCCGATTTTTCTTTATAATAGAGTTTAAAAACTAATAGATAGGGCGCAATAGACACGATCATGTAAAATTTATCTACCTTTAAAATAAAAAAAATGTTCTAAATCTTGGTAAGCGTATCACAAAATTGACACCTAAACTTGCCGGACTCACTAGGGTTGCTGATTGATACTGAATAAAAAAAAATGAGTAGGTAATATTTTACAAACTTGTATTTAACATCGATTTGTATAAGCATACATCATATCATGCTTACAGTGTCATCTACTAAGGCTTAGTGGGTAACACTGCCTTTATTGTATTAGGTCTTAGAACCAGCGATGTAGTCAATGTAGTTGTGACAGTTGCACCGGTTATAAGATGTTTGATATTTCTACAGTCACATCTGTTTGGCAAACGCATTTGCTTGGACTTTTCCCTAATATGTTGGGGTTGACTTCCACTGTTTTCAGTCGAACCAGACGCATCTGAATACCAGTGTTTTATATGAAGTGACTGCCTACCCTGCCAACCCAGATTATACGGTAATAATAATACGGATAATAGGGTACCCTTTAGTTAGGGTGGCCGCAGAATTTCGGGTTTCTGACGACCCGTAACGACTGTCAAAGATTCACGATACGGAGAATTTTATTATTCTGTCATCTCGATATACTGTCAGCACGGCAGGTACGACTATTCCGTGTTCTGTGAATATTTCTTTCTTATTCTTTTTATAGGAACAAAGAAGTTAGAAATCGTATTCGACCTTAACATTAAAAATAACAAATTGCCATAAAATTTGATTTTATGAACGAGGTTTAAATACTGATGTGACAGTAATGAAATGGTTTCGCGCCTCATTCAATACATTCAGAGTGGAGTGTCACCGCGCCCCGCAATACCCAATTGTATTTGATATATTAAACTAGCATAGCACATAAGTGTTTAAACTTTTGTATGGTGGCAGAGTTTATTATTTCGAATAGGTAGGCGCAAATTTATAAACTTAAATTCAATATTTCGCAAATCACAATGTAAAAATACAATAACCTGTGCAGCATTATACTTAGTTGTTAGAACTTTTGTTGTAAGGTATAACTAATCCCTCTACGCATATAGGAAATGATTTGAAAACTTAAATCTTTTATTGAAAGAGTTACGAACCATTTTCAGTTTTCCATTGTTCCACAGTACGTATCTGCTAGCATTTTCACTAATATAAAGTTTAGATAGTACTAATAAAGAAACATTAAATTACATAAATTTAAATTTTATATTATTGTTATAACACGAAATAATAGGAAATACCTACTTTATGCCTATTGCATCATTCTAAACTGTTAGCATTTTTGTACATAGCGTTGAATTCACATAAGGTATCCACCCAGCGAAAACAACAAACTTTTGAATTATCAAAGGTTATGTGGAAAATAATTGTATCCCTACTGGACTAGTAAGACAATTAGTATACATCTGTAATTGACATATAAATTTTCCTAACAGAAATATATCCATGGTAACCAAACCATAGAGATAGTTCACCATACTTCACATACTCGGAAGTTTTAAGAATTTAAAGATAAATTCTTCAGTCCCATTCTGAAACTTAAATCTGATAGTCTGGGCCCGAACATAGGCTTTGTAAGCATATCAGCTAATTGAATCTCAGACGGAACTTGATTGACATCAAAATCTCCATTGGCGACACATTCCCAAACGAAGAAGTGTTTCAGTTTAATATGCTTCGTACGCTTGTGGTATTCGTACTTAGGGTTGTGTGCGAGATAAACGGCTGACTTATTGTCTAAGTTTAAGACAGGTTTCTCTGTTTTGGTTAGATCATTGAATAATCGATTCAGCCATAAAATTTCCTGAGCCGATTCACTCGCTGCTATTATCTCCGCTTCAGTTGAAGATATCGACACTGTAGGTTGGATCTGGCTTCTCCAGCTTATAGCGCCACCAGAGAATATACACACTATACCGGATGTTGATCTTCCAGTTGTCTGGTCTCCTCCATGATCTGTGTCACTGTAGCAGACCAAATGTGATGGTGAGTTCTTCGAGAATGTTAGGCCCTTATCTAAGGTCCCTTTTAAATAGCGGAAGACGCGCTTGACAAGCATGACGTCCTCCTTAGTAGGTGCTGCTAGGTTTCTGAATGCGACTCCAACAGCGTATGTGATGTCAAGTCTCGTACCTACTGATAGGTAAGCCAAAGCACCCACTGCTTGTCTGTAAGGGAAGTTCGTCGTTATACTTTCATTTACTCCCGTTTCATTTTCTTTAATGATGGGTGACGGTGCAGGTTCGTCATCATCGACAAGGTTGGAACTGGAAACGGATTCGTAGTCGCTTTCGTTGTTTACGTGTTCCAGTTGATCCGCTAGTTCAACATCTTCAATGCTGTTGACCAAATTTTGTTGCAACGTAGTATCAAGATTTTCATTGTCAGTTTCGCTAATGCTGTCAAGTGGTGAGCCGTCTCCATCTTCAATATCGTCATAGTGTATTGTTACTTGCTTACGTTCTGGTTTTGAAGTTTTCAAAGGTTTTGGAGGTTCATAGTTCAAGAGATCGGTGATATTATGTTTGTTTGTTTCGTCGTAAAACATGGATTTCATCACGCGGATATCTTTTGATGTAACCACTTTATTTTTCGAGCTTTCAATCTCTGCAGTGCAATCTTCAGTTGCAAAATTAAGTTTTCTGGATGTTTTCTCGATATTTTTGAATAGGTCTCGTCGAAAAGTCATATGTGATGTGCAGCCGCTGTCCAGGATCCAAATATTGTTCTCAGGCTTCTTGTTGCGTGTTAGAAGGCACTGTGTAGCATAGTTGTTCCGATGAGTGTCATTTTTTTGTTTCTTAGACCTCTCGTTGTTTTTCTTCCAGCAGTTTGTACATACTTTGTGATTCTTGCGTTTGAAAATGTTACCTCTTCGTTTGCAAATTCGGCAGGACGCGTATAGTGCTTCTTCTTCATATGAGGATTCAGGTTCGTTGGAATTGGTCACGTTTTGATTGTGACGTGCTTCAAATTCTTCTAATATTTTGGTTTTAAGCTCTTCTGGCTTTGGAAGACTGTCGCGCGATTCAATAGCAACTCTGAAGTTTTCATAATCAGGAGAGAGACTGTATAACAACATGATAGTTAATAAGTCGTCGTTGATGTTAACGTCCATGTCGGCCAGTTTGTCCACTGTATCCATAAACTTGTTCAGGTGACTGCGTACGTCGTATCCTTCTAGTTTCGTAAGGATCAGTTGTTTTAGGAGAGACGCCTTTCGTGCAGGTCCCTTACTGGCATAGGTATTTTTCAATTTGTCCAAACATCTTTGGCAGTGCCGCAGTTTTTGATTTGTTTAAGCTCAGATGGAGCGATAATAAGGATCAGTTCAGATTTAGCTAATCTGTCCTTATCTACGTCGTCGGCGGTTGCGTTCGAGGACAAGGGTGTCTCAACGTATTTCCAAAGTTTTTGTCTCACTATGACGGCTTCTGCTTGTATCACCCATGTATCATAGTTGTCTTTCGTGAGCGCGTCTATTTTTGCACTCGACATTTTGTATGGGTACTTACATTTGGTGTTCTTGTAACATCTAAAGCTCTGCTACCATGTAAAGTTCAAATATATGAACTTGTGTTTTGTGGATCTTGACGATCACCATATGTGACAAGAATAAAGCAGTAGTTATTTAATGTTTGTGTTGTTTTATTTATAGTAAAAATACGTAAGACAATTAGTATACATCTATAATTGACATATAAATTTATCCATGGTAACCAAACCATAGAGATAGTTCACCATACTTCACAACTATTAAAAGTAAAACTCGTCAAATAGTAGCAAAGTGCAAGGAGGTTGACGGGATTTTCGAGTTAATGGAAAAAGAAAATTATTTTGTCAACTTGACTGTGTCAAATGATATTTTGACAAATATTTGGCATAGAAGATTAGCACATTTAGGACAAAAATATATGAATTCATTGGTAAATATGGTGACTGGATTGAATTATAAATCTAATGATAAAATTGAACCATATGTCCCGTGCATAAATGGAAAAAACTTGTAATATTTCTTTGAAACATCAAGGTACACGAGCGAAAGATTTTTTGGAAATTGTACATTGTGATTTATGCGGACCGATGGAAGAACCGTCATTCAGTGGATCTCGATATATGTTGCTGTTTATCGATGATTATACGCGTAAAACTCATGTTTATTTCTTGAAAAATAAAAGTCAAACCCTTGATAAATTTCGTGAATATAAAGCGGAAGTGGAGAACCAGACAGGAAAGTCGATAAAGTGTCTTAATTCTGATAATGGTAAAGAATTCTGTAACCAAGCTTTCGATAATATTTTAAAGTCAGCTGGTATAAAGCATCAGAAGACGGTACCTTATACGCCTGAGCAAAATGGTGTGGCGGAGAGAGCGAACAGAAGAATCATTGAGAAAGCAAGAACGTTGCTTTGTGAGGCCAAACTTAGTAAAAAGTATTGGGCCGAAGCAGTACAGTGGTATATTTAAAGAATAGAAGCCCGACAAAGGCTGTCATGAATAAAGTACCAGAAGAACTTTGGTCAGATAAGAAAGTAGACTTGAGTCATTTGAAAATTTTCGGTTGTCTAGCATATGCATTGAAACCTAAACAGAAACGGCAAAAACTTGACATGAAGACTGAAGAATTGATTTTCATCGGCTGCAGTGAAATTATTAAAGGTTATCGACTGATGAATTAAAACAGGTCAGATAACATTCTCAAAAACTGTAAAATTCTTAGAAAATGTTTTTCCTGGAGATGGTACCGACATGATGAAGAACACAGTCGTTCCTATTAACATAGAGGAGGAACGAATAGAAACTGTGGTTGAAAGTAGTGCGTCTAACAATAATATGCAAGATGAAGAAGAGTTTCATGAAGCGGAGAGTATTAATACAGAGGCGGCTGCGGTGCCTGATGAAACGATTGCTACGACGAGCAGTACTGCAGAACCAGAACGAAGATATAATCTTCGTGAGCGTAAACTTACAATATATAATGCTATCGCGAAAATTAATGGCGATCCAATAACAGTTGCAGATGCATTGGCAAGGGCAGATTCAGATTTATGGCAAAAAGCAATGGGTGACGAATTAAAATCATTGAACGAGAATCAGACGTGGTCATTGGTAGATTTACCGCATGATAAAAAGCCAATACAATGCAAGTGGGTCTTCAAAATTAAACGAGACAGTGACGGTAAGGTGTCGAAATACAAGGCCAGGCTAGTCGCTAAAGGATTTTCGCAGGTACGTGGAGTAGACTACAATGAAACATATTCTCCAGTCGTGAGGAGCTCCACCTTACGGTTATTATTCTCACTAGCTGTAGAATATGATTGGCTCATAGACCAATGGGATGTTACGACTGCTTTCCTATATGGCAAACTTAAAGAAGACATATACATGCTTCAGCCTAAGGGGGCGATTGTTAAAGGTCAACAGACAAAGGTATGTAAATTTAAGATCGTTGTATGGACTCAAACAAGCATCAAACGCTTGGTTCAATGAGCTAGATCAGGAGATGTGCAATTTAGATTTTGTTGAGTCGAAAATAGAACCATGTCTTTATCAAAAGGTATTTAGCGATGGAGATAGAATAGTAGCTGTAATTTACGTTGATGACATTTACAAATTTTATTCCAAAAATAACGAAACCAAGAAGCAGAAATTAGAAAATGGCCTGCTTAAAAGATTTAAAGTTAAGGATTTAGGTCCTGTTAGACATGTGTTTGGCATGAGGCTTAGGAGAAACAAAAATGCGATTTATCTTGATCAAGAACAGTACGTTTTTAATATTTAAAAGGATTTCGTAATGACGGATTGTAAACCAGTCATTACTCCGATGGAAGTAGGACTTAAATTAGAGAAAGCTTCAGATTCCGGTTGTAAGTTGCCATAACAAATTCTCATAGGTTGTCTTAATTATTTAGCTCAAAGTACTAGGCCCGACATCGCGCACGCTGTTAGTGTTTTGTCACAATTTAATTCTTGTTACGATGAATTACATTTTAAATGTGCTAAACGGGTGCTTAGGTTTTTAAAAGGGACTTCGAAATTTGGACTAACGTTTAAGAAAACAGGTAATCTAGAATTAAATGGCTACGTAGACGCGGATTGGAGTGGGTCATATGATAGAAAATCCTGCACAGGCTTAATCTTTAGACTAGGGGAAAATATATTTCCTGGGAAAGCCTTAAGCAAAGGTGCGTGGCGCTGTTCTCCACAGAGGCAGAATATTTAGGCCTCAGCCAAGCATCGAAAGAGGCAATTTATTTAAGAAATTTGTTAAAAAGTTTAACAAAGGAAATTTGTGTCAAACCTGTAGTAATTTACAGCGATAACCAATCGGCACACAAAATTGCAAAAAATAAGATGAACCACAACAGGACTAAACACATCGATATTAGGTTTCATTACGTTCGTGAAGCTATAGTCAATGAGGCGGTTGAGTTAAAATATATGCCTTCACAAGACATGGTAGCAGATATGTTAACAAAATCGCTACCAGGCCCAAAGCTAAAGCAATTTTTAGAAAAACTATCTATTAAGGGGGCGAGTAATATGTGACAATATAGGTATCCTCATAATATTTTGAATGGCCTGTCCACAAAAAAACATCTCCACTTTACGCCTATAGGAGGAAACACAAAAAAAAAACCTGATTTTATTTTACTGCTTTGTCGGAATTATTAATATGTGCATCAATCAATTATAACTTTCTAGTACTTAGAGTCTCTGAGCTAAGCGGTTTCTTGTTGACTTCGGAACCCTAAAAAAGAGGATCAAATATTATTTTCGTATACCAAATATTAATTGAGTATGTATAAACATAATTTTCATGTTACCTTGAATGCAGTTCATATATTTATAATTTATTTGTAGATTAACTAATATAGACGCAATAATAAATATAAAGATTAAACATAAAAAATACATCATTTCTTTTTAAAAGTGCTCATTTACAATAGATCAATTAGATTTTAGAAGATCAAATATTATTGACCCATAAAATTATTCCATACGAATTTCTGCCATCTTCATAATATGCCAAGTGAAAATATGCCAAATAAACTACTGCCATCTTAAAAGTATGCCATTGTAAATTTGGACATATATAAACATTCGACCAAACAGTAATTATATTAAATATTTTTTATGGCTTAAAAATATTCGTTTAAAGAAGATTATGCCAAGTGTGTTATGCCGACCACCCACACAAATTTCATTGCTGTCAAAGTATTTTCAGTTGCAACGTGTCAAAAAGGCTAAAATAGTCAGTTAGTTAGCCAAGCTGGCCAGTCTACTTACTTATACTTTGACAGCAACGAAATTTATGTGGGTGGTCGGCTATTGACCGATGATATTGGATTAGGATCAAACAAAATGTAATTCAGCTGATTGCGAGAAATTTGCGCGTTCCGATTTTGTAACAACCCTCTTAAATACTTTATTAAGCATGTAGGTAAATAATGTAAACAAACAATCAACTATGACTTTAATTTGACTCTACATAAGTCATTGACAATGTCAAATTAGCCATGCATTCCGTTGTAGCGAATACTAAGGAAAATTTATTTTACAATGCATGCCCTCGAAATGAGCGTTTTCCAAGCAGCCAAACTGTGCGGAAAGTTTCACTTTTTTATACTAGTGCTTTTTACTTTACTGTATATTTTTAATTTTTAACTCCGTCGTCAGCTAGACGCATAGAATTTTTATTATTTGAAAAAAGTTTTACAAATTAGTTAAGTACAGATTAACATTCATATAAAAGCGATCTTATACTTCATTAAAGGCGATTTTACTTACTCTAGATTTAGATTTGATCAATAAATTTTCGGCTGATATGATGATGATGATGATGACTCAACTACCAAAAAGTAAAATCAAATTATTCAATGATAGGAACAAATAACCAACGTAAATAAGCTGCAATAAATAATCTATATGAAGGACGTCAATTGCGAAAGGAGCCGATACGAGCGCGTGTTAGAGCCACGGGGAATGGTATGGTTCGTTCCTGGATACACGCGCACACGCTCCTTATTTATTTCTGTGTATTCACCTCTGATCTGAGGTATTCACTATTTTGTTCTTGAAAGTTCTACGCTACTCAATTAGTGATGTAGTCGGGTCGAATATTGGCTTTATAGATGAATATCGACAAAAGAAAATAAGTAATTTTATATTTCTATAAGATAATATTATGAAGAGACCCGCCCGCCTCTATGAACATAATTAAATAAGTACATAATTTCAAATTGATTTTGTTTATAAAAATATAGAAAAACCAGGTATTATTTTACCGAATTAAAAAATCGGCTATCTATCGATATTGACTGTAATTAAAATTGCAATGTGTTATATTGCACTGAAGTGACCATGGTTGAGTAGTAGTAAATATCGACCTATGACACGAATGTCAACCTTACGGCAAGCGCAATTAAGTTTATAAATGCGACCACTGAGAATACCGCCATCTATGGTCGGGTAGCGGCATTTGCTTGGCAATCAAATCTAATTTGACTTCTGATTACAAAACGTCAAAAATACTTCTGCATTAACACAAAATAGACCCCGCGCATACGCCGTATGGACTGCCAACGATTCCGCCCATTCCAATGCATTATTCGAGCTTAAACATTATTAATTTAGAAATCATTACCTATCATTAAGGATGGTATGATTTTATTTTTGTATATTTTTACATGGTTCATAAGCATATATTTACTCTGTTTTACACAGCTAACAACGTTATTTAAGTAATTTTTCAATGGTATTTGTACAAATTTTTTACTGTTCCAAGTACATTTATTTATTTATTTATTCATTAACACATACATACATGTATAAGTTGGTCGACTATTACTCGTAAACTTGTAAAGCCTACATAGCTGTGATAGTTTTCCTTTTAATTTCGTTATATATACTACTGACGTAAATTTTTCCACATAGCCAAGAGCAACCATTTCGCTGGCAGGGGGGGAGGGACTTGACTCTAGCAAAAATTTGCAATTTAAAGCTTAATTTTACGCAAACGGATATTCGAATCACAAAATCTTTTTAACAAAAAATATTCATTAAATATGTTTGGAAGAACGTATATTTTTCTCGTGCCTTTTTGCGTTACGACGTGACAGCTATTTGCACATGCGCAGTAAATATGCCTGAGGAACTATTAGTTAATCTGTGGATCTGAGCGCGCTTGAATAAGCCCACCATTTTATTAATTTCTTGCTTGATTCAGATATCTTTTTTTATTTTCTCGCACAATGCATAGTAAAATGTTGTAATTATGATACATTTTTCACTCAATCGCTTCGCGCACTGGTGAATAATGCCACTCATCGGGAATCACCTACCTTCCGCACTTGTAGACTTCTTGTTTCTTGTAATAACTATTAATATTACAATGAAAATGGATATACAAAATTTTTAACGTTTGATGCATGAATAAATGTTTGTGAAAAATTTATAATAAGGAGTAAAATATTTTTATGTACTGAATAATAAACAATATATAATGGAAGATGGATGGTAGAGTAAATTTTTATTACTTGTACATTTTTAATTTAGATTTAATGTTTGACGTTCAAAAGTGCCGCATATTGACCTAGTTGAAATAAATATATTTGACTTTGACTTTGACTCTGAAGAAGCACATTAATGGTTATATTATAGAAAAAAAACATTATGTTAAATAGATTGCTGCGAGCGACGAGTAATGGCAACATTTCACCCTTCGACTGGAAGTTTTAATCAACTTGTAACACAGATAACATGTAATGAGACAATATCATCGTGAGATCGAGGGATAGTCTCGAAATTTGTTCTGTATTGATACGAGTTCCAGTCAGAGAATTGGATTAGCCCAAATTCCCCAAAAAATGGGTCCCGTCTGTTAAAGTCACTATGTTCCGCAATATTACATAGAATTCTAGACTACTTGAATTGTTTTTTACGCAGTAGGGTTTTTTTTTATTTTCAATACATTCATATAATAACCGTATCTATATATTTATAGACATTCTCGCAACGGTCAAGTTGTATCCTGTTCAGTAAAAAACACACACACACACGAACACATTGAGGAAAACAGTCGCAACTCGATGCTCCTCGATCGAACCACTTTATCTTATCAGCCTTAGTAAATTTTATAAAAATAATAACAATATTAAATTAATAACTTACTCAATAGTTAACGCTAATACCACACCTATCTAATACCATACCTATTTAATATTTCACCACCTTCACAGTTGGACTAGAAAATGCCTATGGCATAAAGTTAACTGTTCCATTTTTATTTTATTAATTCGTGTTTCAGCTAATGATGATAATGAAATGGTTTAATAGGACTAATGAACGAGAACTATATCTCCTTGGAATATCAAAAAAAAAATTTGGATCACATCGAAACGAAGTGTCAAAACGCACAACAAAAAGGAATATGTCTCATGGGCTTTTATAGCAGATTTAACGAGGCCTGTAGCTCCTCCGGCTACTCCGATTTCCCTCTACTTTCTTTTCCCTTGGAATGATAAAACATTTTTTACGCAGGCGAAGCTGCGGGCAGAAGCTAGTAAAAAATAAATAGTTGGCATATACAATCTTAGAACCTACTTTGTAGGTGCTACTATACTGGCCCACCCGTAGCAGTGTTATCTATCATGAAATACCGCCATTTGCCCACAAAGCCGACAACTTTATGAAATTACCAATTCTACGGTTGAATCAATCTGCCTACCCTTTGCCCACCTATGTTGGTAGGCTTCCAATCTAACCTAATATGCAACCAAGTATCAGTACTTTACATGGAGTGACTGCATAACTGATGTCCTCAACCCAATATTTAGGTAACACGGTACCCTAAGATCAGTGTCTGATTTTCTGGGTTCTGACTATACGAAACTAATTCTAACGTTGATTAGATATATTCGATACTAGCTTCTGCCAGCGGCTTCCGTATTAGTCGGAAATTATCCCAAGGGAATATACCCGAAATTTAAAGTAGCCTATGTGCTATTCCAGACGATAATCTATCTCAAATTGTGTACTGATCCGTACAGCCGTTTTAGCGTGACTGAGTAACAAACACATACATCCATCCAAACTTTCGCATTTATAATATTAAGTATTAGATTCGATCTGATATTTACAGGGACTTGGATTCAATTATCTTTAACTAGCTTATCCTCTCGGCTTGGCTCCTCCCTCCTCCCTTGAGTTTATCCATTACAAAAAAATCTCCACACAAATATTTCCTCTTTTTAATATTAGTGTAGACAAAAACATGAAAGTTATAGTACATTACTGCAGCGGCCAGCAAAAGAGGCATTGATGGACGAACGTGTAAATGTGGGCCGAGGCGAAGCCGAGGCACACATACGTAAGTCCATCAATGCCTAGTTGTGGCCAAGGCTTGTATAATACTTTTATCAAATAACGCGCGGAAATTAAAATTAAGTAGTACCCAGAACTCATTTTGTCAAAATCAATGACGAACAACAATAATTGTTCCCGCGTTAGTGTTCTTTGGTTTTTTTTTCAATAAACAGCGTTCTATTTGCAAGCCAGTTCGAAATTTAAATAAAACCTTTGATAAGTTACCTCCTTGGTTGCCATGTTCCGGAGTAAAAGATCATTCCATTTTTAAATAACACGACAGATATGAGTTTACTATGTAATTTATTTGGCCGCTAGACAACACAGATATGGATTTTCATACAACTTTTGCCGGCCGCTGCTCGCATGTATTTGGCCAGTACAGCAATTTCGATTTATCTCAAAGAAGGTAGTCAAAATAATGCTCAAATTTCCAAGCATGTTTGAGAAAAAGTTTTTAAATCCTTTTTAATTGTGTTTTTATTTGCTTTTTAACTGTTTAAATTTGTAATTATTCTGTTTAAATTCATTGTTTAAATTGATTATTAATGTTCATGATTTTTGCATACCATATCATGTGGCAAATATGTCTAAAGCTATTGTTTTTATTTATTTTATCCTGTACTTGAATTATTTATATATTCTTGTATGTTGGGCCAAAAAATAATATTTTGTCATATGTTTATTAATTAAATTTTACTGCATTTGTGTGTAGCAAATCTCAAGAAAACTTGCGGCAAAATGCATGCAGTCTATGTAAGTTTCTGACTGCTCAAAGGAAATAGAATGCTTGAACGATCACAACGAAAATCCCAAAACTAATTAGCCCAAGAACGACCGAAGTGAGCTCGGGAACTTGGGGAATACCAATGCGGAAAAGTTTGGTTTGAAAGCTAGCTTTGCTCGCCCCCCCTCCCTAGCTTCGATCAAACCCTTTCTGTTCGGATACTTATTTGTGACCGTCATTTAAGCTGACGATTATGATTATTACGAAAATTGTACGTCCGTATAGTTGTTACTGAAAATAATTTTCTCGCTGTTTTGGTCACCATTTAAGGATGATTATTATTTCTAGGTTAATCATTAAATAGTAGTTTTTGTTTTGCTGTTTTTAGGAAAATCAGTCTCTGAAGTATACAATAATTGGCTGCCAGGACAGCCGAATAAAGCAGGCGGTAAACAAGACTGTGTGTATATTTACAAAGAGGGTCATCTTGATGACTGGGTATGTGACGATAAGTACTCTTTCGTTTGCAAGAAGAGTTTCCAGTCACTAAAGTGGAACTATCACTGCAATAACCCAGATTCAGGTAACCTATTTTATTTTTATTTTAAAAGGATGATTTTAAGACAAATTCTATATCCAAACATTTGCGCTTTTTAAATCAATTCGTGGTTGAATCAACGAATTACATGCCAGTAGATCGAATAGGCGATGGGGCTGAAAAGTTCTAGAGTGGCTACCGCGTTCCAGCCATCTTTGCCTTGGTCTGAAATTCATAAATGCTGATCAATGCAAGTAAAAGCTCTTTACCACTTCATATTCATCTCTTCTGATTACATACAAAAATGACTGTTAGACTATTTACATAATAATTCATATATTCAAAATGCATTTTGTTTCGTATAGGACAAAATACCTTGCAATCTAGTCAATCACCTGTGCAGCTTTCAAATTTCAACCACGACGGTCAATCTAAGCGGAGACTAGCCATTGCGCAGGCGATATTATAGTGTACAAGTGTGTGCACAAAAACAGGTGCATTATCTGTTCCCGCAATCTCATAGTCCGATAGGATTACAATGTAACATGACAGAAGAGATACCAGGCGTAGGCTTCACAAATTAGCAGACAGCTCGCTCACTGGCTGTAAGCGAGCTTACCACCATCGTACCACACGATAGATGACGTCTTCCTTACCGCATGCTTACCACGCGCTTCAAACGGGCGACCGCACAGTGTACGAACGCATACTGCTTGCATGAACTGTTGCTAGCTTGTAGAAAAAGGAAAGGTGAAAGCGGTTGGTTCGTGGACAGTGTAGTTGACTTCTAGCTAGCGCGGAGACATCTAGTTACCTGCTAGCTGTCAGCGCGTGGACAACGAGCAATCATCTCCGTTTAATGTGGTGTTGTGCGGGAGTGGTGTTGGAGCGGGATCGTGTAAGTGAGATCTATGCACGGGGGTTTCAAACTGCCAACTTCTTAACTCCGGCCTGCCATTAAGAAATTACTCATGGGCAAACTCAATAACACTTTGCCTGACCTGGGGATCTAGGCCGGTACCTCACGCTCAGCAGTTGCACTTGCGATGGCGAGACCATAGAGGAATCAGAATAGATACCTAAATACAAAACATTTACTATTTCAGATTACACTTTCAATAAAGATAATGGCAAATGCTACAAGTTGCACACTACTCCGATGACTTGGGACGATTCGTATGCCGTGTGCCGACTGGAACAATCACACCTGGCGGTGATCAGCAATCGGAAGGAAGTGAATTTCCTTGTGAATTTAATAGATTCCACACCGAACCCTAGGGTCAAAGAAAACTACCAAAGAGGCATATATCATGTGGGTTTTCATAACAAATTCAACGAGGGTTGGCAGACAGTTAAAGGTAACAAGAGTATTTATCCACATTGCAACTGAATAGTACCGGAGTCAGATCACTAAGCCACTAATCACTAGCGCATATCCATATCATCGCCCTCGAAGAATGTGACGATTTGGAAGTCGTTATGAATTGACATACATACTGTAACTTTTCAATTGAATTTAAATTGGGATGAAGGCGAAAATTATCGTAAGAATGTAGCCGTGAGGTTAAACCATTCCATATTACTGTGATTGTCAAACGTATCCTATTATATCCAACAAATTTTACTAATATTATACTTGAATGGCTGATGAATGGATATAGACGGGGTAGGTAAGTAGTATATTATTGGGCATTCTATACCACTATCGGCAAGTTGCTCGGCGAGTGCGCCTCGCTGCCGATAGTGGTATAGAATGCCCAATAATTGATAATCTACTCGCCTCTCCACTCGACCGAGACAGTACATTGTACTGAGAACTTGATTTGGAACGATAATTCGAGCAAATCGATACTCGACTCGCCACTCAACTCGACCGATACACTCGAACGAGACAGTTCATTTTGTCGCGTACTGGATGAGCTTTACTCGACCATTGACTAGTAACTTACTCCTTACCACTATATTCCATACGTCTGACCAGTATGCGGCGTTTCGGAGAACGATGAACTGTCAACTATCAACTCGACTCTCCGTTTACTTACTGCACTCGACCGATCACTCGAGTTTGTATTCGCTGTTAACAGAATGTCGAGCGAGAGTGATGGTGGCCGATGATTGTAACAAACCAAAGCTTGTGACTAAAGCGTTAACGGGTTGTTACTGTAAATAATAAACAACTGTAACTTAGGTACTTGGTTTAATTATCATAAAATGTTGGTTTGTCTGGAAACAAAATATCAGCCGCACGCACGAGCTCTTGTAGTTTTCGCCACTGAGGAGAGTCCGCGTCGGTCTGGAACTTGATTCGGACGAGCGCTTTCTTCCACAGCTCGGCGGAGTCGGTGAGGCGAGCGTCGTCAGCCTTGTACACCTTGCAGTCGATGTAGTACTCTCCGTCGGTGCTCGTTGCTCGGCGCTCACAGCCGCTGGCTACGCGGTTCACAAAGAATGAAGTTAGGTGATCCGATGAATGTTCTTTGTGTGGGATGTCGCGGTTTTTACTGATGCCGAATATGTCCATGCCAGTGTTGGTTTTTTTACTGAAATAATAACGAAAACTGTTATTAGTTAATGTTTACAACGAGAGATGCAGGGGCAAACAAAAAATAACAACGGTGTGTAAGCAGCGCACACAATCGCATAATATTTTATGAACGACACCACGGATATTTCTGTAGAAAATATTACAAGTGACTAATCAGCGAATGGAATACTTATGCAAATTGCACTATTATAATTCAATTAGTGGAAACGTACTACTTTACTATTTTAATTTAATCAGAACTAGGAGATAATAAATTCAAAATATTATTCACCTGCTACGAGTTACGGTTGTTGTTTGTGACTGCATCTTGCGTTTCCCATTGCTGTCTGCAGACGGATTGCGACTGGCCTTCACTTTGTGTCCAGTGATCGATGCTTGCGAGTAATCACACTCAGAGTCTGACCTGAAATAAAGATAGAGGAAATGTAGTCACACAATTATTATTAATTAATCCAATGGAGTAATGTCCATTGCGCTGGGCATACTATAGGACACAAGTGTTCGGGCAAACACTGGTTCTCTAATATTTAAATGGGATAGCACTGAGACTGAGCTAACTATGTACAGATCGGGTGATCTGTGAAGTAACGCGCTCACAAACAAATATATGTAGTTATAAATGACAGGCTAATTACAAGTGTGATCCATGAAAACGAACAGACTATTTTATCTGACTTACATTATTTTCCGATCAGAAGTTCCACTCGGTTTGATGACTTGGCTGGTGATGACAGCAGCGGATGGCTATCGACAATGCCGTCACTGATATTGTAGGCGACACGGAGTGTTTGTAGACCGATTATACAAGAGCACTTCGTTGCACTTGCAGACTGCGAAAACTTTGTACCGAACAGAAAAACTTGTGGCTTATAAGTTAAAATCGAATTATAAGTTAGGAATGTTAAATCCACTACAATCAATCCGGTATTGCTTTGTTAAAGTAACTTTTTCTATAGTCGTATTATACGCGTTGGTAAAATGAAGACGAAGGAAAATTTTATACTGTATCGAATGTCGATGCAGCGAAATAAGCTAGGGCTGACCAAACGATAGCGTGAACGGAATCGCCACAAACCAGATAGATTTTATTATTTTAAAGAAGTAAATAAATGTTTCCAAGGTAATTATTTCATCATCTACATTTAGGTTTCGTGTAGAAAAAATGAACTTACTGCCGTCTACCGCGTACTTCTCTAGATTTCCTAAAATAAATAGATAATATAATTCCTGTAACTACGGTAACGGGCATGACGAAACCATGAACGTTATATGATATCGTCATCGTCATGTCGTCTATCGACATACTATGATATATTTTAATCGATTAAGTGCATTGTGTGAAATTTGTATATTTGAATGCCTACCAAGTTGTTACCAACCCTAACCAAAATAGCTGATTATTGTGATTGCGAAATAAATAATTATGTTTAGCACACGTGTAACAATTAGGCAATAACAACTTTTATGATGAAATATTTTTCTGCTTTGTAGACAAAAAAGAAAACAAAAAAAAAAAATCCCTAAAATATTATTTATTACCTCAAAGTCTCTCGGAGCGAGCACCTTTCTAAACTGTTACAGTACAATCAAGTTAATTATTATAAATAAATATTTAATTGATCTCACACCAGAAACAACAACAATTTCAGCTACTGGAGCAACTGTGTTCGTTATATCGGGGTGCTGAAATATACATACATATTTGGATCACGCAAATACATAATCTTATGTATGAATCATTTCATATTGTGCAGGTAATTATCAAATATAACACAACAATAATACGATAACTATTTAGAACATTACAATAATTATGACTATTTTTCATTCTAGAATTTACAGCTTTTTACCTAATTCTTCATCGGTACCAATAAACCATTTTTTTTTAGTTTCAGATACATTCTGCCTAAACATAATATTAATTACTGACTTGCCTGTGAAGAATTATTAAATTACTTGAAGTATAACTACATATTTGGACCACGCAGATACACGTACTCTTATGTATACATAGTTTCATATTTTGCAGGTAATTATGAAATATATTTTTCTTCCCAGAATATACCATTATCTTACCTAATCAGATTATGTACCTAATGCATCCATTTTTTTTCAGATACATCCTGCCTAAACATAATTACCGACTTGCCTGTGAAAAATTACACAAGGATCTTGAAATCAGCGTAAAATTGTCCTGACCAAGTTGTACTAATTATATAAAATATTTTGTCTGGTATACCTAAGACGGTGAATATTAGTTGTAAGTATTATCTAATCCAAATTTATTGAACTAATAATTTCAAGTGTTCTTTGATTTCAAACAATAATATAATGCCTCACTGCTCTGATTGTAAAGTATTTGTAGACAATCGTCGATGGTCTGGTCATTTACGTAGCAATGTACATAAAAACAATAGTTCTATCCCTATGTATGATAATGTTGCAATTATTAATTCTTCTTTTAAAGAACGAATCAAAAGTTACAAAATCATAGCGACAGGTGAACAAATACATAGTTTTCCTGAGGTGTTTCTCAAAAGTATTAGTACACAAGTCAAACATTTAATAGACAATTCAATAGAGAAACACACCTCTGTCAAAATAAATTTTGAACTGTTTGCTTCGTTTCTTATGTATAAAAATGATCAACAAGAAATAAAATCATTCCGTACAAACAACATTATTACACATTTTAATTACGATTTTGATTCTATTTATAAACTAACTATTGATTTACTACTAAAAAAAATTGAAGAATTTGAGGAAAGGGATAGTGGTTGGACTTTTTTATGCAATTCACATTTAGAATTAAATATTAATAAATATCAACCTCTCAGCGGATCTAAATTTTTAACTTTGCCGAAATTCATAAAAAGTAAAAGAGCTTGTTTGAATATTCGGAACAATGATGAGTATTGCTTTTTGTGGTGTGTTGTGGCGGCATTGTACCCCACAAATAGACATCCCGATAGGATTTCGTCTTATCCCCGCTTTCAGGATGTTTTGAATGTTAATAATTTGATATTTCCAATCACATTTTCGGACATAGCTATCTTTGAGAAAAATAATCCTTCTGTTAATATATATGTGTATGGTTTAAAAAACGAGAAGACAATTATTGGACCGCTTTATAAAACGTTGAATAATAAGTCTAATAAAAGTATCCATCTACTGTTTATAGAAAACAATAATAATTCTCATTACTGTCTTATCAAAGATTTATCTCGTTTAGTTAGAAATCAGATGACCAAACATCATGGTAAACTATATTTCTGTGAAACTTGTTTATTGTTTTTTCCAACGCTTAGTCAAATTGAATCCCACTTGTGTGGGGGGATCGTCACAGTTTTACCAGAACAAGGTTCATTTTTAAAATTTAAAAATTATGATAGGAAACAAAACATTCCATTCGTCATATACGCTGATTTCGAAACGTTACTTGAACCCATTTCCGGCGATGATTTCAACACCGCTAATACGTCATACTCTAAACGCCACGTGCCGGCTGCATTCGCTTACAATGTCGTGTCATCAAATAAAAATGATAGCGTTGAAGGCTATAGAAGTTATCGCGGCAATGATTGTGTTTCAAAATTTATAAATTTTCTTACTGAGGATGTAAAACAAATACATCAGATTATATCCAAAAGCGAGCCTATGATATTCACTGATGACAATTCTCTAGAGTTCAAACGTGCCGTTAGGTGTCATATTTGCGACAATTTACTCTTGACCAATAAAGTAAGAGATCATTGTCATATTACAGGCCTGTATCGAGGTGCAGCACATCGACACTGTAATTTGCAACATAAAGTACCAAAATTTATACCAATATTTTTTCACAATTTATCCGGGTACGATTGTCATTTATTTATAAAAAAGTTAGGCGAAATTCCAGGCCCAATTAAAATAATCCCTAAGACTAAAGAAATATACGTCGCATTTACCAAATTTATTCCTATTGCTGATAATGAGTTTATTTGTATAAGATTTTTAGATTCATTCAACTTTTTAGGGACAAGTTTAGACAAGCTCGCTAAAACATTGCAGGTGGAAGATTTTGTTAATCTTCGATTTCATTTTTCTAAAGACAGACAGTTTAATTTATTGACAAGAAAAGGTATATATCCTTATGATTACATGACCAATTGGAAATGTTACGATCAAAAATCATTGCCGTCTAAGGGTAATTTTTATAATTATTTGACTAACGAAGACATTACAGATGAGGATTATAATCACGCACAGGCTGTTTGGGCTGAATTCAATATTAATAACCTCGGCGAGTATACGGATCTATACTTAAAAACGGATGTGCTTTTGTTAACAGACATATTTCAAAATTTTCGGAAAACCTGTAAACAATATTACAGTCTTGACCCAGCGTTTTACATTACTGCACCTAGTTTATCTTTCGATGCAATGTTGCTAAAAACGGGCGTTCAGTTAGAACTCGTGTCGGACTTAGCTATCATCAGAATGATACAAAGCGGTATACGCGGCGGTTTGTGCATGTGTTCCCATCGGCATGCTAGAGCCAATCACAAATACATGCCTGAATATAATCCATCACAACCTGAGAGTTTCATAGTATATTTAGATTGTAATAATCTTTACGGTTTTAGCATGTGTCAGTATTTACCATACTCTAGTTTCAGATTTTTAAGTGATAACGAATTAGCAAATTTTAATGTTACCACTATAGAGGATAACGCAAACTGGGGCTTCATATTAGAAGTCGATCTATTGTATCCCGAGCATTTACATAATGACCATAATGACTTACCATTTTGTCCCGAAAAATGTGTACCCCCGGGAGGTAAAACAACGAAATTAATAGCAAATTTGTATAATAAGTACAACTACGTGATTCACTACGTTCATTTAAAAAAATGTTTAGAACATGGTTTAATATTACGTAAAATTCATAGAGCAATTACTTTTAGACAGAGTCCGTATTTAAAACAGTACATAGAGTTAAATACTCAATTAAGACAGAAAGCAAAAAGTTCCTTCGAACAAGACTTTTTTAAGTTATTAAATAACAGTGTTTTTGGAAAAACATTAGAAAATACTGAAAATAGAGTAACCGTACATTTAGTTAATCAATGGTGCGATCAGTCCAATCGAACTAAGAAATTTATATCCGCTGAGAAACTTATAGCCAACCCCTATTTCCACAGTGCATCTATTTTATCAGAAAATTTAGTTGCAATACAAATGAAACCTGATCAAATTATTTTAGATAAACCTATATACATAGGTTTCACTGTATTAGAACTTTCAAAAGCACACATGTATTACTTTCATTACAATATTGTAAAGCCTTTTTATAAAGATCGAGTGCAGCTATGTTACACAGATACCGATTCCTTTGTCTATAAAATATACACCAACGATTTTTACAATGATTTGAAATATAATTTTTTACAATATTTTGACAGCAGTAACTATGAAATCACAAATGATTTACAGATACCGCTAAAAAATAAAAAGGTTCCCGGTCTCTTTAAAGATGAAATGGGAGGAAAATATATTACTGATTTTGTTGGTTTGAGATCGAAACTTTACTCTATAAGAACCCCTAATAGTATCATTAAAAAAGCAAAAGGAGTAAAATCATGCGTGGTCAGGGATTTAAACTTATCAGACTATGAAACCATTTTATTTAATGGTGGAGTAATCCGGAGAAAAAATAATATGTTTAAATCAATAAAGCACGAAATATTTACTCGGACTGTCAACAAAGTTGCTTTATCTAGAAATGATGACAAACGATCGATATCTGTGGATCAAATATCAACCCGAGCCTGGGGGCATGCATTTATTTTTAAGAATGAATTACTTTGATCATAATTTTAAGTTAAGTGTTACCTACTCATAGTTTAGTTTTAGGAAATAATAAATGTTAATATTATACAAAAAATGAAATAAAGTGTGAATTATTATAATTATTGACTTGTTTTATTTCTGAAATCCTGTTTATTTCAAAATATCATTACACTTTTTTTTTTTTTTTTTTTTTAAATCGGTAAACAAAGTTAACACTGATTGCAGTTATCTCACTATGCACCTAAAATACCATGCATCATAAGGTTGATTTTCGAATAACTAACGTTTTACGATTAAGTAACATGCTTACAAGGCGTTGTTTGTCATTGTATAAGTGTTACCTACGTTGCAGTTCATTGGCCTTAGTCTTGAGACACAAACGCTTAGTTGACAATATTAGTATGACTTGTAATTATTTAGTTATTTTGTCATCATTTACGAAATATTATTCGGCGCGAACACCTGTTTAATATTTTTTTAACTTCCATCAAAAGTTATCATGTCGGTGAGTAAAATATTTTTAATTCGTTTTTTTTTATGATTGTTTTATAATTAGAGATTGTGTTCGCAGCTGTGTTGTGTTGCATTTTTCCAGAGCCTTTTGTCACTAATCTAAAGTAAACCTAGACTTTCTCGATTGAAAACCCAATTAAAACGCTATACTAGCGGAATAGTGGTATAAATTGTGTTTATATTTTGTTCCAGAATTCTGACACCGAGATTGTATTCAGCCAGTATGCTCAGGATCCTTACGAGGGATTCTCCGAGATGTTTCGCAGTGAACCCGGGCAAAGCAAACAAGTCACGAAAGATAAAAAACCAAAACAACGGTGCAGGAAAAAATCGATAAAGCAAAATCCTACAAAATCCTTCGTTATGAGTCGACTACATCGAAAAGGGATTAAGTTAATAAAAATTTCAGTGGTAGATCTGTGTAACAACAATCCTCAAACCATAGACAGTGATAGTGACAGTGAAAACGTTATTATAAACGCTCAATATATTGTTCAAGATCCCATCGACAGTGTTATGGACGAAACTGAGTCTTTAGTTAAGAAAATATCAAAATCTTTAATAGGTACTGACTTTTATTAACCGTTTTTGTAAAGTAGTTAATATTTATATTTTCATTATGATGTTTTTATTTAATTTTGTATTAGGTTGTGTTATTTGTGGAGTAGCGTGGGGGTGTTTAACAAAATAAAAGCAAATTTACATTATTTTGATTTTTATTTAAAAACCTTAAAACCAATAATCTAAATACATTACACATATGAGTACATACATTTATACCCATTCTAAATATTTCCTTAAACAAAGCACATTTTTAAGAGCACATTGCTTTAGATGTTTATTACAATTAAAATTAGATCTTCCTTCACAGTATTTTTTATGCAAAACAGAGAAACTAAGACATTGTTCTGTACCAAGGTCTGATACTTTACAATTCACACACAGTTCCTTTATCCAATTCACCTTCTCCAAACCATTTACAATAATTTCCTTATTTTCTAGATATGGAACGATTATACGCCGAAATTCTCTATAGTCAATATATCCTTCATTCCAATAAATACCTCTATTTCTTTCCAACCATTTAACTTGTCTCTTTTCGTCACTTGTTAAGTATTTAAACAAGTATGGCGGTTTTATTAAAAATGTTTGCGTATAATCACGACTTGCAAAAGCTAATTCTTTTATTATAAAATTATTGTTCAGGTCTTTAAACCCTTGAACATCTAAAATAATAGTATTCGGATTCATGATATTTTTCTCACAGTATTACTCAATGGCTTGTACTCAATTATGCAGTCGTTCAATATAAGACAGTATGCAGAAGTTTGATCTGGTATATCGGAATCACTCTCAATTTCCACTCTTACATCCACAATAGGACCTGTCTTTACATTATCAGCTTGTCTAGAGCAATCTATGACAAATAGCGGCGCCAAATCTTTGAATTGTTTCTCACTTAATAAGGGTTCCGAGCGACGTCCGTAATAAGACTGTTGAAATCTGATGTATTGCTCGTATAATAAAGCGATTCTGTTATTCGCGAAGCTGACATTTAGGTTTTCATACGGGAAGTAAGTTGAGTTTAAGTATACTCTAACGTCACGAACATGACAGTGATCGAACTGGGACATATCAGAACTTGAATTGTTTTTTCTATTTGTTTGTAGACCCATAATTATGTATCTTGGTTTCTCTATTTGTGAGGAAGTTTTGATAGACCAGGTATGTTTTGTAGTTTTAGGTAAAGCTGGATATTCGTACAGATCCCAATTTCTGAATATCATCTGGAGTGGTCGATCTTTTTCTAACAGTTTTAGCAAACTTATTTTTTCTTTGTCGGACACTTTAACATGCGGTACACGCCAGATGATTTTATTTATCTGAACGTCGTCTACAAATTCCCCGGTGTTAAGTTTCACAGCATTCAGATTAGTGTTACTTCGTAGCAATATCAGTTCGTGCCTACTATTTATCACGACTTTCTTGAAATCTTCTGCAAAACCGATAATGTTACAGAGGGGTATAGAAGCAGAAAAACTACCCCCATGCATTGGCTATCTTTGATTCACCTTCACTCATTGATATTAACGATTTCATGGTGGTAGTTATGCCAGCGTTTTTTATTCTATCAATTTCCACTCCATTCAGCTCATATCTTATATCTTGGAATAAGTAGAGTAGAGCATTATTCGTAAAATTAACACTAGTGGCTTTCTCTTTCATATCCTTTTTACTTACGACAACAGTTCCTTCCAAATACAAGGTACTAGCTGAGGGAAGTATATACAAGTCCTGTTGGTTAATAGGTATGCGGATTTCATCGTTTCTATTGAAACTAGTTACGTAGGGCTTGTAAGAATGAAATTCGATTCCTTCAACAGTGTTGTCATAAGTCGGAGCAGATAAAACGTCTAAGATATTCATTTTAGCAAACCGATCGCTTTGAGAAATGCCTTGTTTTCTTTAGTTAATTTAATTTTCTTCTTAGAGCGAGCTCTTATTTGGTTGGAAGCTTGAGCGGAACTGATATTTTTGATTTGTTGATGCATATATTTATTGTAGTCAATCATTTTTTTCTTCTGAGATGCAAATACAGCTGCACTTCTTCACCGCGCAAATTGATTAAGCGGTTATTTATATCTAACAGCCTGATATGTATACAGCTAATGTTGTTTTGGTTAATTGGAAAGTATATCGCGTTTTTCGGGATTTCTATAATTCTATATCCGGGAGGCACGTTGAGAGCAAATTCGTGGATAATGTGACTGGGTTCTCCGTTTGTGTACGAGCCGCTTACAATATCACATTCGATCCTGATCACTGTTGTAGGTAAAATGTTGACTGGAAAGTGCGATACATGCCATTTATTTGCTTTTAAGATCTGCTTATTAAACCCTAACAAATTCCTAAACGTACCTTCTTTATTAAAATTTATGTCTTTTGTACAATATACAGCAGCTTTTAAAGTATTGTTATTGCACTGTAGTTTGATTGATGCATCTTTCATTTCAGATTTTAAATAATCATTAATATCTTGCAATTCATAGGTGCCGTCAGGTATTTCAATAACTTCGTTAGAACCATAATAGAACTTATTATTCGTTTTGTCAATGTTTGGAATAGAATTAAATGTTGCGAAATGCAATAAGGCACACTCATACTGTTCATATAGTTGCAACGTGTTAGGATAGTAAGTAGATAAAGTTGACGAGTTTCCAGTTATCGATAATGTGAGTGACATCTTGCAAATGATTCAAATAAAAGAAAAGCATAAGTTTTATACGTTTTATTTCCAAAAATTCCATAGATATTCTAAACATAAGTGTCCACAATTTACAGTGTTGAATTTCTGATATCTTGTATAATTATAAAAAACATTACAATTCTTAAAATATCGCATTAATTCCATTGGAGGTTTTAAATCTCCAAAGCTATCAAAATATTCACAATAATTGCATACTTTTACATAAGCTACCCAATGCGTGCCTTCGTTCTTAGAGTCGTCCAAGTTAACGACACCACATTCAACCCGTTTTGGCGTCCTTGGTAACTGATCCTTCATGTATACTCCTCGAAAGTGAGGGATGTTGCGTGCATACCTTTGGATGTCTATATTAGTGAGAGGACGATTAGGTAGCTTATTTTTCAGTTTTTTGAAGACTTAATGAATAAACCATTACCATTTTTATGTGACTTAATGTACAAGCCCTGACCTAACTTTAAAGACTCCATAGCCTTATTATGTCGTTGTGTTTCTCGCAAATTTTGCTGACCTGCTTTGTAATCGTTAACAGTTTTTGCAATACCAGCCGCACCACCAGCTAAAGTTCCTAAAGCTGATAAACCCGCAAAAATTGGGATTAAAGGTAGAATACCTCCAGTCTTTGGTAAGGGTATCACTCGCGGCACTCGAATTTTCTGAATGCATGGGATTATTTTTTTTGCTGCTGAGTAAGCAGCGTTAATTAAAGCTTTACTGTCCTTTGGATTCAGTTTCTTTATTTTTGCTTTTATTTTTGACACGAAACTTTTAAACGTTTTAATGCCAGAACCAGATTTCAGTTTGGCTTTCATAACTTTGCTCACTAACCATGAACTAAGTTTTTCACCTTTCCCAGCATCGCTCGATTTAAGTCTTTGTTTAGCCATATTTAGTAGTTGCAAATCAGCTTTGTGGCGATTGGGTAAGTCTGTATGGTTTGCATATGCAATGTCGTGATGCATACAAGCTTCGTCTAGCTTATTTACACCTCGGTCACCTCGTAATAAACGTTTCTGCAATTTAGTTCCGGGACCGCAATAATTGTAGCCGGGTAAATGAAGTTCGAACGGTAGATTATTAATTAAGGTATTAACAAGTTCACCTCCTTGCATTGTCTAATGTGTAATGAGAGAAATGATGCAAAAGTAATCGTTATATAATTATTTTAATCCACTATTGCAGTTTTCTCGATCCAACTATTTTCTTCGTTGTTTAGACCCAACCATTTCACAAACATTTTTGATCCTTTTCTTTTTAAAACCCTTTCTATCAAATAAATACCAGGATAGTAAGATTTCTGAAGTTCTTGCTCGTAAAAGGTTCCCATTATGGCCTGCTTTCGCTGATCTTGTATATGATATGTTACTGGTATGGTATGGTTAATTTTTTTTATAGTAAATATTTCAGTTGACCAATTAGGTGTATAACCTTTTTCAAAATGGTGTTTGTATTTACTGATACGAACAAAGTCACCTACTTTGAACTTAGGTTTTCTACGGACGGTTACATGATTTAAGGCTTTTTTAATATTTTCTTTTATAACAGACTCGCAAGATTTATTTACTTCAATTGGTTTAAATTTAATGGTACGATGTTTTGTGTTGTTATATATCTTTAACGTAACCTCTAACGGTATACCTAACCACATATAGTTTCCGTTCAGACTAAAATATTTATATATTTTATTTTTAAGAGTTTTAATCAGTCGCTCTACGATCGAAGCTTTTTTGGTAGAAAACGTTGAGTAATGGTTAACATTGTAAGTCTTCATAAGCGTTTGAAATGAGTTGTTATAAAATTCTGTTCCCATATCAGTTTGTAAATTAACCGGTTTGCGATTGCTGTTAATCAGTATTCGTTTAAATGCATGAGTAACATCAAGTTTATTTTTTGATTTTAATGGCTCTGCCCAAGCGTACTTTGAGAAGCAGTCAATCACCACTAAAATGTAATTATGACCTTTATTATATTTTCTTAAATTTTGCATGTCCATCAGATCAGCTTGCCACAAGTCATCGATCCCCTTTAGAATGACAGGACGTCTAACGAAATTTCTTCGTGCTGCTTTATGTATTTCATTAACAATTTGCTGTTTTGCCATTACGGAGTTTTTTGTAGTAATTTATCTACCTCTGCTTTGGTATAAAACTTATCTTCCAAATGAGTTGAAATCTCAGGTATCTTTGCTTTTAAAGTAGCCTGAACTGTGTCCTTTGTGTCTTTTATGATTTGAGAGCGCAATGAACCAATCATGTTATTAAATTCTTTTAACATATTAGCATTCAATCGATCTACATAATCCTTGTTCACGGTCAGGTTATTTAATTCTTTTAACATGTTAGCATTCAATCGATCTACATAATCCTTGTTCACAGCATCGCCTGCTTCTACTGGAGATCGGACTCCTCTTAATCTTGATGTTTTTAAATCAAAATCTCCGTTTTCTAATTTTAACAATGCGTTCTCATTAAACTCAAATAACTCTGATAAACGCATTCTTTTGTGAATGTAGTGTCCGAATTTGTCTACGTTCATATTTAAGGTGTATTGTATCGAGAAGCTGATAATAAAATAAACACATTTTAAAATATTTATTTATTTATAACTTTACTTTCGCGCAATTCTTCAATGATAGATATAATTTCACTATCTAATCCTGTGTTACCAGCATCTCGAGATGCAATTAGTAATTTTAACCTATCTACCAATTCATTTGGATCGTCCCAATAAACAAAATCAACATTTTTCTTCCACATTTTTGTAAAGGGTAGTCCTTTTCCTTTCGTTTGGTGGTCCTGAATTGTACTTCGTAGTTGGAATAGAGGGTTAATAATTTGCAAATATTTTTGTCCTTTATTACTTTTGATTGGTTTACTGGGCTCATAGTCCCGTCGATGTGCGTTTGTGTCAAGTAGCATCGACTTATAATGTTTCATATCACTCTCTGTAACCAAGCTTAAATCGGCATTCTTTTTCAACAGCAACTGTTTTAAACCAGGCGTATTTCGGTATTTGCGTCCAGCTACGATGATATACTCATCACTGATCGTTATACGAGCAGAACCTAACATCAATTTTCCGCCCTCTTTTCTGACACCAAACGGAATATCGGTCAGAGCTTCTGAGGACACTGACCAGGATGACGAATCAATACCTTGGTTGTTTTCAACTAATGATTTGTACGAAGAGTCACTTTCGATATCAGATTCATATTCGTCTTCATTGTCGTTATTATCATTGGTTCCTTTACTAATTGTGGGTTCTTTTTGCAAAGTTTTATCGATAAACGGAACTTCGGTTTCTTCATTTTCTATATTATGCGGAACACAAGCCTGCTTACTGACATTAGCAATTTGGTTGAGTGGTTCTGTTACCGGCTTGAAAACTGATTCCAGTACTTGCTGATTGTTAAGCTCAGCATCTCTCATCTTTCGCACCTTCTTCTTAACAGCATCTGCAGCCTCAACAATTTGTCTTTTCAGTGATTTTTCCATAGTAACAAAAAGTTCGTGATTGATTAAGCGATGTCTGAAGAATAATAATATCGCGAGGGTAACACTCTTAAATATAAATATTTTTAATCAAAGACAACAAAAGTGTCAAATTTATTTCTATAACATCCTTTATTTTTGGAGCAATCCTTATTAATCACTACATAATTGAAAGGTTCACTCCATATTTTCGAACACATTTCACGAAATTCAATCCAGGTCATATCAGTGTTGACATGTTCTTCATAAATATGCCGTAAATTAATTTCATCTTGTTTAAAAAGTATGATTAAGTTCGCATTATCTCTTACTAACTGCTTGGGGATTTTACTATATGTTTGGTTCAGATAAAAACAATCTATGCATTTGTGTCTTCCCATTGCAAAATAATCACGCATGTTATTTTGATTTTCACAAGCAACATCATCAAAAATAATCACGGAGTTGGGTTTTGCGTCCTGAACGCTTAGTACTTCCTCATTTCCCTGATATTTCTGGAGGGAAATACCGGGAACCCGTTGCAAAACTCTTTCTAAGAAAATGTACTTAGGTTGGTGCAGAGTTTTTGAATAAACATAAACATTTTCAAATCTTAATCCATTTTCGTGTATAAGAAGGCCAATTAATAAATTGGTTTTTCCACAATTGGATGGACCACAAATGATACATCGTACTGAGTTAGGTAATAATTCCCCATGACGAAAACTAGTCTTACAAATATCATCGCAGACTGTATCAACATGCAGCGATTGCGGTTGTTTTACAAATTTCATGATTACTGTTGGAAATGAACCGATTAAAAATGAGTGAATGTATATAGTACGTTAACATTTATAAACTTACCACAACCTCTTTTGCGTTACTGGTCATTGATCGAGTGGATTGTTCATTACTAAGCATTCTGTACCACCCTTCAGAGCGATAGCAAACTCGCATGATCATTGGTTGTATACAGTTATACACTAGAGAGTAAGTAAACGGAGAGTTGATGGATGATCATCGTTGCTCATCAAGTACGCAGCAAAATGTACTGTCTCGGTCGAGTTTATCGGTCGAGTGGAAAGGCGAGTCGATTATCAATTATTGGGCATTCTATACCACTATCGGCAGCGAGGCGCACTCGCCGAGCAACTTGCCGATAGTGGTATAGAATGCCCAATAATATACTACTTAGGTAGGAGACTTCTGTAAGTGCTCAGGCGATTGGCAGTACTCGAGCTATAATCTTGGTTAATCGATTATCTACAGCTACAAGACTTACAAATATTGAATTACTTAACCAAAAATGGTTAAGCGGGGATACGTAGTACGTATATACGTGGTCCTACTAGATGCGAATGTTTTTACCATTAATTCCCACTACCCGAATAAGCCACCACGGCCATGGGTCGAGAGACAGCAATGGGATATAAGCAAAGTCACATAGCTAATGTTGTCTTAGTTAAGCTGTTTTGACTGATGATTTCATTATCCAGGAACACCGACGAATGTAGATGCTGACACATGGTGGGACAACTACCAGCCTGCGGACGACCGTGACCAGTGCGGCTCAATGTTCTACACCGGTCGTCTGATCAACACAGACTGCAACATGAAGAGCTTCTTCATTTGTGAGCACGAATTTGTTCATTCATGCACTGTGCTAGAAAATGAAGAGTCTTTTTTTTAAATTAATCTCAGCTGCATGAAAACCTGAAATTAGTTTTTATAATACCATGAAAATACATAATCGATGTCCGCAGTTTTGAAGTACGTAAGTACGTATACTACCGACAAATATTTATGTCTATGGAATTATCAGTTGGTAATCATGTTTTTTTAATAGAAAATCTTACTTTCTAAAAAATCATCATTTTGTATACATAAAATACAAAGGATAATAAAGTTTTAGTGCACACATTTTATTTTTATTTTAACCTTTATTCATATGAAGTTTGTTGACAGAGCGGACAAATTATAACAAGCTAAAATATTTTTTTTTTAAACTTTTTTACAAAACACCTTTTTGGGAAGTCGGTTAAAAATACCAACGACTTCCAAATAAAAGTGTTTGGTAGGTACCAATTTTTTTCGTTATGGACACCGACTTCCAAAAAGAAAAATATTTTTCACTTTGAAGTGCTTTTATTTGGAAGTCGGTAGTATTTTTTTGTAAAAAAGATTTTTAATTTTCACTTTTAGTTGTACCTAATAGGCAAGTTCTTTAGTAAGGTACCTGTAATGCCAGGATAGATTACCCGAATATCATGCAACTTGAACTGAGAAATGAGTGAAATGAGAGTGTTCCAAGGTGAACTGTACACAACTGCGTACCCTTTTAGAACGTACTAGCGTGATGTTATGTTATGAAATGGTATAAACAATAAACAAACTTGAGATTTTTCGTCATTTATTGAAGAGTTCTGTTGTATAACTCGTAACGTTTTAGGGGGTTGGAGTCCCACATACTCGTGACTACGCTATCTCCCCGTGGTAGCATAGCATGCATGAGCATTTCCCTGTGCTGTTTTTTTTGTGTCGAGGGGTAAACTGATTTACCGTTGCACAGAATTGATCAGGGTTGCTGATATAATGGAGAAATAATTTAATCAATACCACGGTGAAACGTTGCACAATGAAAAATTCATTTTCACAAATTTGACTCGAATTGTTCATGATGCCACAAAGGACTTATATCCTCAAATTCATTATGAGGTAGTACTCTGTTTAGTTCAAACGAGAACCTATCTACAAGTCATCATCATCTTCCTGCCCTCGCCCCATGTCACTTGGGGTCGGCGCAACACGTTTTCTTCTTCCATATCGTCCTGTCCTCCGTCTAGCCATCCCTTTTCTTTCATATCACTCCTCACACAGTCCATCCATCTTTTCTTTGGCCGTTCCGTCCCTCTCCATACTAAATAAAATGAAACTAAATAAAACCATAATATGCAATCAATTAAAAAAGAAGCAAAGTAAAAATATACAAAAAGTATTAAATATGTAGATTTATTAAAAATGATAAAAATTTAGTACCTATTGTATTATTTTTATCTTTTTCCCCACTAAAAAAGTTTGAGAGCCGTAACGCAATTGATGACGTAGTCTTGGGCCAATCACGTGACCCAGCTGTCACGTTAAGAGAATACCTTGTGTTATTATACCATGGTTCGAAGAATTTATACTGATCGTACATACCTACACCGCGCCCCGCAATACCCAAATCGTATTTGATTTATTAAACTAGCATGGCATATAAGTGTTTAAACTTTTGTATGGTGGCAGAGTTTATTATTTCGAATATGTAGGCGCAAATTTATAAACATAAATTCAATATTACGCAAATCACAATGTAAAAATACAATAACCTGTGCAGCATTATACTTAGTTGTTAGAACTTTTGTTGTAAGGTATAACTAATCCATCTATGCATATAGGAAATGATTTGAAAACTTAAATCTTTTATTGAAAGAGTTACGAGCCATTTTCAGTTTTCCATTGTTCCACAGTACGTATCTGTTAGCATTTTCACTAATATAAAGTTTAGATAGTACTAATAAAGAAACATTAATTTATTTAAATTTAAATTTTATATTATTGTTATAACACGAAATAATAGGAAATACCTACTTTATGCCTATTGCATAACTCTAAACTATTAGCAGTTTTGTACATAGCGTTGAATTCACATAAGGTATCCACCCTGCGAAAATAACAAACTTTTGAATTATCAAAGGTTATGTGGAAAATAATTGTATCCCTACTGGACTATGTAGTCAGGTAGTCAGGTAGTCAAAATAATGCTCAAATTTCCAAGCATGTTTGAGAAAAAGTTTTTAAATCCTTTTTAATTGTGTTTTTATTTGCTAAAAATTATGCTTATTTTAAATTTGTAATTATTCTGTTTAAATTCATTGTTTAAATTGATTATTTACGTTCATGATTTTTGCATACCATATCATGTGGCAAATATGTCTAAAGCTATTGTTTTTATTTATTTTATCCTTAACATTAATTATATATATATTCTTGTATGTTGGGCCAAAAAAATATATTTTGTCATATGTTTATTAATTAAATTTTACTGCATTTGTGTGTAGCAAATCTCAAGAAAACTTGCGGCAAAATGCATGCAGTCTATGTAAGTTTTCTGACTGCTCAAAGAAAATTGAATGCTTCAACGATATTAAACTAGAGGATACAGGCGGATTAGTACATACAAGCCAAGCCTCGTGGCAACGTAAGATAAAAACTTTATCATTAAAAGTTTATTTATATGTTTCCTTTGTTCCAGCTCGAAAACACCTCTAATGACTTCAATAACCTTCGGGATATTCCAACACTATCAGCATAATATATCGCTATAGTATTTTGTAAAAATAGGTATTCCCTGCATTCAATACAACTAATTACGGATGCTCATTATTTTACAGACGTAAATGTAATAAAAATAACTGTGATAAGACGCACTTTATAAGCAACCGTGTACAAAGCACGAATCATTGTTGCACCTGCTACAAGAGTCAAGGTGCATGTTGTGTAGTTATAACAATGTTTTCTAAAACTTTGTTACTCTTTCTGGGAGTGTGCATTTTATCTGGTTGCTCACGTGAGTATTGTACCTTTAAGGTGATCCCTTCATTGTTGCCTGCAAAAGTCAGGATTTTTTGCAAATAACCAACGGCAAGGTTAAGTTAGTCCCTTTGTCCAGTTTATATTTATATTATAGTTATAGCAATATTCGGTGCTTTCATAGTTTTATTTAGTAATTTAACCTAATTATTTTGGTGAATGTAGCTGTTTTTACGGAATCCTCGATGCCCGAGTCCGACTCACACTTGGCTCGTTTTTTTAAATATAACCTTATATTTATGTATTATGTTCACAGATGGAGAAAAAACTAAAAAGTTTTTCCTGCAAGACTACACTTACATTGAAGCTGTAGAGAGTTTCTATAAGATCCACACAACACCATTGTTATGGGCAGAGGCCAAACAAATGTGTGATCAGGAAGGAGCCACTTTATGGTACCCCGAAAACGAAGGGGAGCTACTTGCAGTTAAATCGTTTTGGATAACTACAGAGCCAACTATACCGTGGGTGCATGTGGGGCTAACAGACGTACAAACAGAAGGAGTGTTTAAGACAGTTGACGGTACGTATTTTGATATCTTTTTTCGATCCAGTTACTAAAACAAGGTCATCAAGTCTTATAATAATTTAGACACTAAGGAAGAAAGCCTTTACAAGAAAAAATATATCAAATCGAACTATAGGTAGTAAAATCAGCAAGGAGCGAACATTTTTCATCATAATTCGGCTTTAATGAAAATTAAAATATTATAATGTAATGTGCATTTGAAGTTCTTTCATACATGCAGTTCGATATTCCGTATGTCTAGTCCCAAGTTGAAATTAACATCATATACTCAGGTCTGCAATCCCTTGGAGTTGTGAAAAATAAAACTTCTAAATCAAAGCAATCAAAACATACGGGCGTTTAGTCGCATGTTTGACTAATGTCGAGGGAATCAAAACGTATAGAGCTTTTCCCGTTGACTTAGAATCATGAAAATTGGCAAGAAGTAATGTCTTATAGAAAACCGGCCAAGTGCGAGTTGGACTCGCACACGAAGGGTTCCGTACCATTATCGCAAAAAAACGGCACAATAATCATGTTTGTTGTATGGGAGCCCCACTTAAATATTTATTTTATTCTGTTTTTAGTATTTGCTGTTATAGCAGCAACAGAAATACATCATCTGTGAAAATTTCAACTGTCTAGCTATCACGGTTCATGAGATACAGCCTGGTGACAGACAGACAGACGGACCGCGGAGTCTCAGTAATAGGGTCCCGTTTTACCCTTTGGGTACGGAACCCTAAAAAGTAAAGAAAAAAATATCTAGTAAACTGACCGCGACCTATTTCGATGTATGAGAACAACACTTTTCCAACGGCAAAGTTATTTTTGTCTCTCAATACAGTATATATTTTCGTAAGAGATATGATCGGTGCTTTCATTGTTGATTAACTTTATTTTGGTAAATGTAGCTGTTTTTACGGAACTCTCGGTCAGCGAGTCCGACTCTAACTTGCCGGGTATTTTATTTTCCGTTTGAGGTACCGGTACGTATCGGACTCTAAAAATTATCCTTATTCTATTTTTCTAGGGAAATCTATTACTGAAGTGTATCACAAGTGGATGCCTGGTCAGCCGGACAACAGTGCTGGTATACAGGACTGTGTGTACATATACAGAGACAACAACGACTTGGATGATTTTCAATGTGACGGAAGATATTTTTTCATATGCAAGAAGACTCTCCAGTCACTACAGTCAATCTATCACTGCAATATTTCTGACCCAGGTAATAAAAAATAAAAGACTTTTAACTTAGTAGTAACGATGAGCAGTGGTGGCCCAGCCCAGCCCAGCGGTAACGGCCCCGACATACGGGTCGTGAGTTCAAACCTAGGCAGGCGCTTTACTTTGTGTAAATTATTTCATCACCACTGCTTTTAAAACGGTGAAAATACTTTGACAGCAATGAAATTTGTGTGGGTGGTCGGCTATTGACGGATGATATTGGATAACTTTAGATCTCTTGTGTGATGTGTCCATAAATTCTTCCTCCACCTCGTGTCTCATGTGACTAGTGATCGGTAAAATGTGTTTCCTTATTCTTTCCTGCTAGTTCTAGTATTGTATATTTCAATTCTTTATCATTTTTAAAATATAACTATCATCCATCATATGTTTCATCCATCTCTGGTCCCTCCCCACCATTTACATTCATCGCTTTCTGTCACATGGTTTTCGCCCCCCATATCGCAAGTTTATTCCGGTTTTTTTATCAAAACTAAAGCCAGATTTACAGCTAAGATTCTTAAAATTACCTAAAATAAATTTACAGCTAAAAATTTGCTGCCAAACCAAACTTCAAATCAAAATGAAGGCAAAAAAGTGTACAAGAATATTCGAGTTGGACACATTTTATTTTACAACGTCCTTTACATTCAAATCTGGGCAAGAGATAATGTGTTTTTTTAAGTACTTTCAAGATAATCTTGGATATCACTGTCATCAGTGAGGGCCATCTCTGTTCCAGAAGTGGCCTTCGCCCTGCAGTGGGACAGTTACTAACTTAACTAATTACTAAATTATTAGTTATTATTATCATATTTATGCTAATAATTTGCACATGTTCATAAAATATTTAAGTATAAAAAATTGGTATTGATGGTCTATTCTATACTGATATTTAAATAAAATTATGTATTAATAGTAAAATCTAATTTTTATTTTATTTCGTAGCTAGCCAAAGACCTGAAAAGTTTTTCCGGAGTGATTACAGTTATATAGAAGCTGAAGATAGTTTCTATAAGCTTCACACGACACCAAGGACTTGGGCTGGCGCAAAACGAGTTTGTGCACTGGAAGGAGCCACTTTCTGGCACCCGGACAACGATGATGAGGCACGCTCAGTGATATCGTTCTGGAACACCACCCAACCTCATATCGGGTGGGTGTATGTGGGGATGTCAGACGTAATGGCTAATGATCTGTTTGAGACTGTTGACGGTATGTAGACACGATTAAATATAATGACCACCAATTTTTTTTTAGTTTTATAGCCTTCTTTCCAAAAAAATACATATAATCAAATTTAGTAATAAACCAATAAATAAATAATTAATGCGCGGCAATTTGTTCTAGAATAGCCATAAAATGTAAGAAGTGCGAAAAATGCCGCAGCATTCTATCATGGTTGAGTATTGATACTGAGTGAGTGACCGCTCTACCCCGAAAATCCCAAAACTAATTAGCCCAAGAACGACCGAAGTGAGCTCGGGAACTTGGGGAATACCAATGCAGAAAAGTTTGGTTTGAATGCTAGCTTTGCTCGCCCCCCCTCCCTAGCTTCGATCAAACCATTTCTGTTCGGATACTTATTTGTGACCGTCATTTAAGCTGACGATTATGATTATTACGAAAATTGTACGTCCGTATAGTTGTTACTGAAAATAATTTTCTCGCTGTTTTGGTCACCATTTAAGGATGATTATTATTTCTAGGTTAATCATTAAATAGTAGTTTTTGTTTTGCTGTTTTTAGGAAAATCAGTCTCTGAAGTATACAATAATTGGCTGCCAGGACAGCCGAATAAAGCAGGCGGTAAACAAGACTGTGTGTATATTTACAAAGAGGGTCATCTTGATGACTGGGTATGTGACGATAAGTACTCTTTCGTTTGCAAGAAGAGTTTCCAGTCACTAAAGTGGAACTATCACTGCAATAACCCAGATTCAGGTAACCTATATTATTTTTATTTTAAAAGGATGATTTTAAGACAAATTCTATATCCAAACATTTGCGCTTTTTAAATCAATTCGTGGTTGAATCAACGAATTACATGCCAGTAGATCGAATAGGCGATGGGGCTGAAAAGTTCTAGAGTGGCTACCGCGTTCCAGCCATCTTTGCCTTGGTCTGAAATTCATAAATGCTGATCAATGCAAGTAAAAGCTCTTTACCACTTCATATTCATCTCTTCTGATTACATACAAAAATGACTGTTAGACTATTTACATAATAATTCATATATTCAAAATGCATTTTGTTTCGTATAGGACAAAATACCTTGCAATCTAGTCAATCACCTGTGCAGCTTTCAAATTTCAACCACGACGGTCAATCTAAGCGGAGACTAGCCATTGCGCGGGCGATATTATAGTGTACAAGTGTGTGCACAAAAACAGGTGCATTATCTGTTCCCGCAATCTCATAGTCCGATAGGATTACAATGTAACATGACAGAAGAGATACCAGGCGTAGGCTTCACAAATTACCAGACAGCTCGCTCACTGGCTGTAAGCGAGCTTACCACCATCGTACCACACGATAGATGACGTCTTCCTTACCGCATGCTTACCACGCGCTTCAAACGGGCGACCGCACAGTGTACGAACGCATACTGCTTGCATGAACTGTTGCTAGCTTGTAGAAAAAGGAAAGGTGAAAGCGGTTGGTTCGTGGACAGTGTAGTTGACTGCTAGCTAGCGCGGAGACATCTAGTTACCTGCTAGCTGTCAGCGCGTGGACAACGAGCAATCATCTCCGTTTAATGTGGTGTTGTGCGGGAGCGGTGTTGGAGCGGGATCGTGTAAGTGAGATCTATGCACGGGGGTTTCAAACTGCCAAACTCCGGCCTGCCATTGAGAAATTACTCATGGGCAAACTCAATAACACTTTGCCTGACCTGGGGATCGAGGCCGGTACCTCACGCTCAGCAGTTGCACTTGCGATGGCGAGACCATCGAGGAATCAGAATAGATACCTAAATACAAAACATTTACTATTTCAGATTACACTTTCAATAAAGATAATGGCAAATGCTACAAGCTGCACACTACTCCGATGACTTGGGACGATTCGTATGCCGTGTGCCGACTAGAACAATCACACCTGGCGGTGATCAGCAATCGGAAGGAAGTGAATTTCCTTGTGAATTTAATAGATTCCACACCGAACCCTAGGGTCAAAGAAAACTACCAAAGAGGCATATATCATGTGGGTTTTCATAACAAATTCAACGAGGGTTGGCAGACAGTTAAAGGTAACATGTTATTTTTTTACTGAATAGTACCGGAGTCAGATCACTAAGCCACTAATTACTAGCGCATATCCATATCATCTCCCTCGAAGAATGTGACGATTTGGAAGTCATTATGAGTTGACATACATACTGTAACTTTTTAATTGAATTTAAATTATCTTTGGGATGAAGGCGAAAATTATCGCAAGAATGTAGCCGTGAGTTTAAACCATTCCATATACTGTGATTGTCACACGTATCCTATTATATCCAACAAATTTTACTAATATTATACTTGAATGGCTGGACGCATATAGACGGGGTAGGTAGGAGACCTTTGTAAGTGCTCAGGCGATTGGCAGTACTCGAGCTATAATCTTGGTTAATCGATTATCTACAGCTACAAGACTTACAAATATTGAATTACTTAACCAAAAATGGTTAAGCGGGGATACGTAGTACGTATATACGTGGTCCTACTAGATGCGAATGTTTTTACCATTAATTCCCACTAACCGAATAAGTAAGCCACTACGGCCATGGGTCGAGAGACAGCAATGGGATATAAGCAAAGTCACATAGCTAATGTTGTCTTAATTAAGCTGTTTTGACTGATGATTTCATTATCCAGGAACACCGACGAATGTAGATGCTGACACATGGTGGGACAACTACCAGCCTGCGGACGACCGTGACCAGTGCGGCTCAATGTTCTACACCGGTCGTCTGATCAACACAGACTGCAACATGAAGAGCTTCTTCATTTGTGAGCACGAATTTGTTCATTCATGCACTGTGCCAGAAAATGAAGAGTCTTTTTTTTAAATTAATCTCAGCTGCATGAAAACCTGAAATTAGTTTTTATAATACCATGAAAATACATAATCGATGTCCGCAGTTTTGAAGTACGTAAGTACGTATACTACCGACAAATATTTATGTCTATGGAATTATCAGTTGGTAATCATGTTTTTTTAATAGAAAATCTTACTTTCTAAAAAATCATCATTTTGTATACATAAAATACAAAGGATAATAAAGTTTTAGTGCACACATTTTATTTTTATTTTAACCTTTATTCATATGAAGTTTGTTGACAGAGCGGACAAATTATAACAAGCTAAAATATTTTTTTTTTAAACTTTTTTACAAAACACCTTTTTGGGAAGTCGGTTAAAAATACCGACTTCCAAATAAAAGTGTTTGGTAGGTACCAATTTTTTTCGTTATGGACACCGACTTCCAAAAAGAAAAATATTTTTTTACTTTGTAGTGCTTTTTATTTGGAAGTCGGTAGTATTTTTTTGTAAAAAAGTTTTTTTATTTTTCACTTTTCGTTGTACCCAATAGGCAAGTTCTTTAGTAAGGTACCTGTAATGCCAGGATAGATTACCCGAATATCATGCAACTTGAACTGAGAAATGAGTGAAATGAGAGTGTACCAAGGTGAACTGTACACATCTGCGTACCCTTTTAGAACGTACTAGCGTGATGTTATGTTATGAAATGGTATAAACAATAAACAAACTTGAGATTTGCCGTCATTTATTGAAGAGTTCTGTTGTATAACTCCGGTTCTTCATCAGATCTTCGCCAAATTACAATGGGACCAATTTGGGAACATACTCTTTCAAACAAAACTGCTACTTTTCAAAACACAACACAATTGACGGAAAAATCGGTGAAAAACACAAAAAAAAAACAAACAAAAGTCGAACATAGAACCTCCTCCTTTTTGCAAAACGAAACGTGAAAGCCAAATTTCAGCTCCAGGAATGTGAGCCAAAGGACCATGGGCACTTTTTTATGAATACTGGGCCCACTTTTCAAAGTTGTGCAACAGTGATGAAACTTACAGTACTTGCCCGTGGTCCCCCAGTCTAGTCCCCCTCGGGGTACCACGAACAAATATTTTTGCCCGTGGAACCCCCAAGGGGGACAAAGTGATACCATGGGCAAATTATTTGACCCGTGTTACCCCCGCTAGGTTAAAACGATAGTTTTGTTCAGAGAAAAAGAATTACTTACTATTATTTACGTACTCTCCATTACATAATGTGATTAGTCACTTTGCCGTACATAATCAAGAAAGACGTTCATTTGTAAAAAAAAATATACTAAAATCTTTAATTTCATATTCTACATATTTGGGAATTTCTTAAAATATAAAAGACAATCGTAACTAAATTCCTAAATCAAAATGGTTAATAGTTTTAATTAACTTTTAAGAAATTTATATGAACTTTTAAGATTTTACTATTTTCTCTTAAATTCTTATTTCGTTTCGCAAGAAATAAAAAAAAAATGGGCCCTAGATCCAGATGCACATTCCATTTTCTTCTTTAAACTCGTGTCTTACATTTTTTATATTCATGCAGTGTCAAAATTGTTTTTTATTGAAAATCTCTTATGATGTGGGTAAACAATTATTTGTATTTCTTTGTCAAGCAACAGTTCGTTTTTTAAATGTTTTTTTTTATGACAAATTTAAATATTTGAGATGGGGTACCACGGGCAATAAAAATATATTTGATAAGAAGATTGTTATTCAGGGGGTTCCACGGGCAAAAATATTTGCTCGTGGTACCCCAAGGGGAACTAGACTGGGGGACCACGGACAAGTACCGGAAACTTATGACATATGAAAGCTCTTGGTGCGTACTTTATTTCATTCTATGGCAGCTAAGTTCAAATCCAGCGCGAAAATGGCGGTTTAATATGTTCAAAAAATATATTGTAAATGAAAAATGCGCATGACTTATTAGGTAGGCAAGGCTTATTTGGCGGAGAAGTGTGTCACCTACATGGGATTTGATGGCGTCGTAAATCAGCACCGCATGTCATACGGTGTTCCACAGCGCTCGGTCTTGGGCCCGTCTCTGTGTAAAATCGGGTACGTCTGGGTGCTGAGGAGCGAACTCCAATCGGGCGTAGACCTGCCGTGTTACGCGGCACATACGCTGGTCACCACCCGGGGAAATCCGTACAGGGAGGCAGCGTTGCTGGCGACGGCTGCGGTCTCACAGGTGGTGAGCCGCATACATTGCCTGGAGGTGGCCCAGTCGGAAGCCATCGTTTTTCATGTCCACTGGCGGGCGCTGGGTGCTCAAATCGCTAAGAAAGCTCGCGAATTGATGCTCAACAGCAGGTTGAGCGCGGCTTCTGCGCTCTCAACGCTGCTACCAATTCTGGGGGACCCAAGCGCCACCTGTAGGCGGCAATACGTGGGGATCAATGGCCCTGTATTGAGCCCCGATCTGGGTGGCTGACCTAACGGCCGGCAGCATCGCTGTTCTACGAAAGCCGCAGAGAGCGATGGCCGTCAGAGTCGTCAGGGGATATCGCACGATCTCCTCACGGTAGGTAGAGTAGGTAGGGTAGGTAAGTATGGTAGGTAGGTAGGCGTGACGTTAGTTAAGCTGCGGGCACAAAAAATGTAAATGACATGACGCTCCCGTCAACCCTACCCTACCTAACTACCCTACTACCTACCTACCTACCCCATTACCTACCTACCTACCAATCTGCCTACCTACCCTACCAGGGCACTCTAAGCCTATATATTGATCTTTTTATTGTATTTTTAGTCAAATAAGAGCTATTTATAATCCGAGCTGCTGACTGACAGCTAACTATAATGTAATATCAAAACAAAACAGATTTTCAAAAACGCAACAAAACACCATTTTCAAATTTTTTAGTTAACAATTAAAATTTACAAGAAATAATAATTGATTCTACCGTCCATTTGGAAAAGTAGCTTGTTATGGAGAAGAACAGACAAGAAACTCCATATAAACTCTTTAAAAAAAAGTGTTTACAATATTTACATAAGTACATACATTAATAAATTCATATATGTGGGGACGATAGGTCATAGTTATCTGTGGAATTGTTTACAAAGCACTAAAAAGATATAGGCAAAAGTATGAGAACTACACTGAATTCTGAATCGATTGGAATTGCAATTAAAACCACTTTTCGAGTGTGTTATTTTTAACCAAAATAACAAAAATAATTATTATCGCTTGACATTGCAATAACAGCTACTGTATACAGACTAGGTTCGTGTTCTACAATTCGAAGAACCTGTAGGTCATCACTGCGTTATCGGCACTGTTGTTTGTTAATTTAAAAATTAAAATCTAGTAATCTCCAAAAAATATTCAAACCAAATCTTTTTTTTTATCTTTTTGTGCTAACCTACTCACTACTTACCTAATACAATTTTGCTTTATAAGCTCCATCTCATTGTAATCGTAGACATACAATTGAGCCCGCTTAAAGAGTAAAGAAGTACATTCCAGAGTCATAATCTTACAACAATGCTTTCTCGAACTTTGTTGGTATTGCTTGTCGTGTACTTTTTCTCGGATTTCTCACGTGAGTATTTATCTACCAAATTATATATATTATATTTATTTAATTTACCCTACAATAGGAATTTTTCCTGAATTATTATCGCGGATACGTAAACAGCTGAAATTGACAAGCCATAGATTACGGTTTACTGAGTGCTGGCAACTTAATTTTTCCTATTTGCTAGGCTACAACACTTTATTTCAAATGTCGATTGATTCACTTGAAAAACTGATATATCTGACGTTAACTATCAATCATAAATAACAATGTATTTCATCATCTGCTTGCTTTTCCCAACTATATTGGGGTCGGCTTCCAGTCTAAGGTGCAATTACCTAAATTAAATACATTCAAGCCACCACCAGTCTAGCCAAGAGGTATTGCCAGTCAGTCCTGTAGCAATATATTCCATTATAAAAACAAAAATGACTGCAGATTTTAGCTGTGGGATATCGTGATATATACAGCCTTATTCCGTACCTGGAATAATGAAAAATCACGGTTAACTTAGGTTCACTAAGGGCATTTTTTAGGGTTCCGAAGGGTTCAATCATAGCCCTATTGCTGTTACTCTCGTGTCCGTCGTCTGTCACACAGGTTTTATAGCCAAATGGTTGGAGCTACAGTCTTCAAGTTTTCAAAGTATGAGCATCTTGTTGACCCTAAGCCATACAAATTGTCAAACAATATTTTAAATGTTTTTAAGGAGGGTGAACAATATTTTTGACCTACCCCATCGAGTGGTGTATCGTAGTTTAGAGCTCGTTGAGTAGATAAATACTGTATTTTTACTAATATTATTAAGGAGGAAAGATTTTTTTGTTTGTTTGTACCAAATAGGCGAAACCGAAACCACTGGACCGATTTAAAAAAATATTTCACCAATAGAAAGCTACGTTATTCCTGAGTAACATAGGCTATTTTTTAATCCTGAAAACGGGTCCTGTGGGGTGGCCCACGGGAGCGAAGACGCGGGGAACAGCTAGTATACGATAAAAAAGAATTCAAAGCCACCAAAGTCAGCTTTTTTTCCGGCGCGCTCACAGTGTTGCACCAGGTCGGCCATCTCCTTTGGCGGGCAGTCCGGGTCCTCAACTGGCATGTATGCCGAGGCCAGTACAACATCTGGAACGCTACCTTCGGTTTGAAGCCTGACAGAAATTGCGAAACAGAATTGAGTTAGCGTCGTAAAGGGAATTTCTTTGGGTATGTACAGTATGTACACGCAAATTCTTGGCTAGTCTGAGCCGCTTGTTTCGAGAATTATCTTACCTCCAATGTTACTGAGGCCACATATACTGTTTTTCCTGATCCACGGCTCTTGGATCAGTGCGATGGTTCTGGGCTTTACCTCCAGTGCTCTGACTAAGCTAGCCGTGGCAGTTTGACTATGATGGAGGTTGGTTTGGATGATGTTGAGGGGTGGGGATGGAGGTGTGGTGGAGTTAGTCGGAGATGGATTCATCAGATAGTCCCTCCATCTCCACCTCTCTGTAATTGTCGTCGTGTCGGTCGCCCGGCGACGAGGCAAGGAGCTGCTTGTTCCAGACTGGTGAAGCGGGCGGTAAGGTGTCGGCGTCATCGGCCATTGCCGCTCGGGCCATCACCTCCTCGAGCTGGACAATGTCCGTGTCGCTTGTCAGAGTCGACGTCGGTTCCGTCGTTTGTTCTGATGGTTTACCATCTGTGCTGTCAGTCTGGGTATCAGAGGGTCGGGTCGTGGGCCAGAAGCGCACGTATATCGACCTCAAGAGGTACGATATCTATCGCTCCCACCCCAGGACCTTTTCGGCTTCCTCCGGTGGCAACCCCAGGGTCAGATAAGTCCCGTGTCGATTGCCACCGACGGTTGTCGCCCAGTGACCACCTGCTGATGTCATACCAGGTATTCTGACGGATCAGAATACCGTGGAGCCTGCCCACGTCACCTCTGTAACGAGGGACGAAGAGCGAGGCGAGGTGGGCACGTCGGTCTGTTTCATTACCGTCAGTGTAAGGTCTTTGTCGGGGAGTTTGATGTAGGGAACATTCTGGGTCAGCCAGATCAAAGCATTTTCATCTTCGCACCACAACTGCACCGTGCCTTCCGCTACCCGTGGGTATCCGCGGAAGGCCGGGAGTGGTGTCGTCGAGTCTGCGTCCAACATTCTGTCTTCTAGTGCGGTCTTAATGTGCTCGGCCTCCTGTTTGGTTAGTTCTCTGCCGGGGTGAGGAAGGCAGATTGCTATCGCCAGCCGTGCAGGAATATCCTTCGTACCCCGCGCGTAGGTCCTCTGCCCCCCCCTGAGCGGAGTGAATTCTCACCCGCTTGGCGTACCCCTGCAGCGTACTTGGCGAGGCCGTGTCGTCGGGGCGCTCTCTCTTCAATGGCGCAGTCCCACTTGGTCCAGGCGGCGGGTTTGGGGAGCTTGGCGCGGTCTGTTTTGCTTTGCGTGCAGCTCCACCGCGCTTGCTCCTGGTGTGTCATGATTTAGGTCCGTCGTGGGTTCTGTCAGTGTCTTGAGGTCGGTTTGCGGCCCTGGCAGATTCTGTCGCTTGCGAAGGCATTTCGCTCTGGGTTGCCCCTTCGCGTACCTGCCTCCGCTCGCTTTGGTCCGCGTCCGGTCGCTTTTCGCGCTGGGTTGCTTCCACGCGTACTTGCGGCTGGTCGCGTGGCCCCGCGTCCGGCCGCTTTACGCATTGGGTTGCCCCTACGCGTACTTGCGACTGGTCGCGTGGCTCCGCTTCAGCGTCCGATCGCACTTCACTCTGGCTGGTGCCGTCGCGGGTATTTCGCTTTCGGTCGCCTACTTTTCTCTCGCGGGCTTGAATTTTTCCGCGCTTACTTCGCGAGCGTACTCCGTTAACTACAGCCGGGAGAATTGTAGAACTGCCAGTTCCGCTATCCTGCCCCGTGTCTGTCTGTCCGTGCTGGTCTGGGTCGTTGTCTGGGTAATTAGTGCTGCTCCGCACGACGCTCTGTGGCCAGGGGTTCGTGGGGGGCATACAACGTATAGCGGGTGTCGCAGTCGGGGTCGAGTCAGTGGGCGCGTTGCACGCAGCCGAGGTCAGGTTTATGGGCGCGTTTATCGCAGCCTGTGTTGTGGGCGCTAAGTCAGCAGCCGGCAGCATAAGTTGGTCGACAATGCAGTTTGATGCTCCCCCATATTATGCTGGGAGCTAACCACCGAACCGGTGTGGGATACCCCGGCTTGGCCAAGACCCACCTGGGTATGTAGTTTGTCACTCTGCATGTTTATTTTGTAGGGGGTGGGCTTTTATTGGAATCGAGATTACCCTTCTTCGGGGACTGACGGGATTAAGGGGATAGGAGGAAAGGAGTTTGATGGATAGAGGTGTGGGTTTCTTGAGGGTCACCCTAGGCCTGGGAGTTGACCTAGGGATTTAAGGATCGACGGTATGTGTACGGATAGGGAGGGATGGCTTGTTTAGGTGGTGGGCACATAGGAAACTGGTATATGGGTTACTCAAGGCTTGGGGTTTGGCTTTGGGAACTTCTCTTGTCCTGGATCTTTTTATCAAATGCCCCGGATGCACAGGATCGCCAACGGCAAAGGTAGCCACCATCAGTCGATCCCGCAGCCGGGGTTGGGCTATCCGCAACCTGCCCACCCGCTCGGTTGCATGAGAAGAAGTGCCTGGCAGTCCGGGTCGCCCCACCACGGATGTACGTATACATTCGCGTTGGGTCGATCTACCCTCCCCCGAGTCTTTACCTCTTTATAATCTACTAGCTGTTCCCCGCGGCTTCGCTCCCGTGGGCCACCCCACAGGACCTGTTATCGGGATAAAAAAATAGCCTATGTCACTCAGGAATAATGTAGCTTTCTATTGGTGAAAGAATTTTTTAAATCGGTCCAGTAATTTCGGAGCCTATTCGGTACAAACAAACAAACAAACAAAAAAATCTTTCCTCTTTATAATATTAGTATAGATAAGTATAGATTACAAATAAGTAATGTTTTTAACTTTATAAAAAGATGTCGATGAACGTGATGTGTGACCACACATGTATTTAAAGGAGAATAATACTAAATATATTTTTTGATTTTTTAGATGGACGGAGAGATAATACATTTTTCAGGAAGGATTACAGTTATATAGAAGCAGTAGAGAGTCACTACAAAATCCACTTGACGCCTCATACTTTTGCTGATGCCAAGCAAATATGCATTCTGGAAGGCGCCAGTTTGTTCTACCCAGAAAACGACGAGGAAGCCAACGCTGTGATAGCATATTGGAACGAAGTCCACTCTACTACCGGTTGGCCCGTGTATTTAGGTTTGTCAGACTTAAAAAAAGAAGGCGAATTTGAGACCATTGACGGTGCGTATTAAATTCTGGTAGTTTGTTCTAATTAACAAAATGCCTTTCTTTCCAACCTAGGTACAATAACGCTATCCTGTCCGTCCGTGATACGTTTTCTCGAGATTAGAAAATGTTTCGTTTTAATGTCGCGCAAATATATCTCCAATCACAAACCAAAAAATTTGATTCTGATTTATTGAGGGGTCATTTCAGTGGCCCTGTGGCTAAGACCTCACCTCTCGTGCTTGAGGTCGTGGGTTCAAATCCGGGCAAGTACCTACCGATGTGATTTTTTCAATTCATATGTACATCCTAAGTTTATCTTGGACTTCGCTGACAACGGTGAAGGAAAACATCGTGGGGAAACCTGGACTTAATATAAGTCCGAAATGGCTAACTTGCATTGAGCAAACGTGGTGATCAATGCTCGTGCCTTCTTGTATGAGAAGGCCTTTGCTCTGCAGTGGGACAGTTCTAGGCTGAAATTTTCTATTGATTCGTTCTAAGAAAGAGCATTTAAAGACTACTTATCCCCCATTTTCTGGATTGAAAATGATCTAAAAATCAATAAGACAAATTGCTGTAACTAGATGTTAACAATTCATACCAGGTTTCGTGCGCTCAAAAATTTGATAATTTATGTTTCAAAACTGGACGTAACTCATATATACTTTTTAATTCTTAAACATTTAAAATTTCTAGAAAAACCAATCTCGGATGTATACAAAAAATGGAAGCAAGGTGAACCAAATAACAACGGCCCGGATGGAGAAGACTGTGTAATTATGTACCGATCAGGGTACATGAATGATGTTATATGTGATAAGGCTCGTTTTATTTGCAAAAAGAAGAACTACAGTTATATAAAAGCAGTAGACAGCTACTATAAGATCCACAAGACACCACGCACTTTTGCTGATGCCAAGAGAATGTGCATTCTGGAAGGCACTAGTTTATTCTACCCAGAAAATGACGATGAAGCACATGCTGTTATAGAGTTTTGGAACAACACCCACCCTACTAACGCTTGGCTGTTTGTGGGTATCTCAGACTTGATAACAGAAGGAGTATTTGAGACCATTGACGGTACGTGAGCAAGTAAAATTTCTTAATCTTACGTATAGTAATAATATAGTCTATCATTCTGTTTTTAAATTAATAAAATAACAGATGATTAATTACCGTCGTAGTTATTTAGTTTTTATTTTTATTCTGCAATCTGTTTCACTATAAACAGATTTGGTATAGGTAATGGTCAGATATCGAGTGCACTCTCCAGTGAGAATGTCTACTCGTTTTATTCCCATCACTACTGATTATGTCTTTCCTTTTTAGCCTTTTGGTGTAGCCTCAACATTTTAATTGTAATGCGAGATGATTGGGGTGATTTTTAAGTCATTGCTAGTAGGTGTGCGAAGTACTATTGATTTCGTTTTTCACAGTAGACATGTTGAGATGGTCGTGGATTTCGTTTTCGGTGACAAACCATGGCGAGTTGCCAATAGTGTGAAATATAATAGTTGCATTCTCTGCAAGATGGTTATGTTCGAGCTAACTACATGTCCGCTATACATTCACACAGGCTTCAATACTGTTATATAGGAAGCTTGTTGTCTATAGAATGATTGCTGTTACGTCCAAGCAGCCAGTGGTGGGCATTCTTTTGACTTTGATGTGGCGCTTCCATGTAAGTCTACGACCCAGGTGCAATCCCAGATACCGAACTCAGTCAGAGCGTGGTAATATGGTTTGTCTTACTTTACTGGAAGGCAGTTTGCTTTTTTCAAGCTGAATGTTGGTTGTAATTTCATCTAGTTCATTCTGTAGGATTTCTGTTCATTCTGTAGCAAACGTAGCTGTGGTAACACCGTCAACTTGCGAATAAATTGAAATAGTGGCATTGGTACTTTCCCGGAATTGAACCAACAACCTCAAGCAACAGAGGCGAGGTGACTAAGAGTCACTGAGCTACCACGATATATCAATTTATATTTTTATACTTACACATTTAATATTTTTAGGAAAGCTGATCTATGACGTGTATGACCAATGGCTGAATGGTGAACCAAACGATCAGAACTATTCAGAGGACTGTGTACAACTGAACCGACAAGGCTATATGAAAGATATCTCATGTAACACGAAATCCCAATTTATTTGCAAAAGCGATCTGCCATTTCAGTGGAACTACAACTGCAATATGATTAATTTAGGTAGGTTTTTACTGTGTACCGTGTGTATGTTTTTACTATGTGCCCGATTAAATTTTTCAACAATAATTGTAATACGGTAGGTGTCTACATGGGTTATTCCCAGAGGTCCACGATTATATTGTTCCTCTTTTTCCACCGGGTCCATGAAAAATTATAATAATGTTTTATATGTTCTTAAATGAATTCCCAACGGGTCCACAAGATATATCCAAAGTACAGTCAGTAAAAACAATTTATTGTAAGAAGGAGCAGCTTGTTATTATTATTATGTCCTTAATTCATGAAATATCTTATTATCTACATTTTTAAATATTTTTATAAAATAAATTAAATAAAAAATAGAGGCCCACCGGTATCGGGAACAGGGTCCAAGCTACCGGCGGTCAGGGCTCCAGAGAGAGGAACCTCCTAACAATACGAGCCGTGTCCAGCAGTAATGCTTTCTGGATCAGGCCCTTGACCCAGCCGCCTAACGAGAGCCTCCTAAGGTGTTGGTCGAGGCTCGTGGCTATTAAGCCATTGGCTGACACGACTATCGGTACAATGATCGCTGTATCCACATCCCACATGTCGACAACCTCGCGAGCCAAGTCAAGATACTTGATTTGTTTATCTTTCTCGGCTTTCACGAGGTTCCCGTCATGCGGGACGGTAATGTCAACAATCATTGCACGTCTCTCGATTCGGTCCACCACCACAATATCAGGCTTATTGGCTTATTATTATTATTTTATTGCGGGATAAAAAACAGGAGTACAATTAAATGTAATACATACTATCTAATTAAACAAAATACTTATTATACTACTAGCAACATTATCCACTTATTACTAATTTGATAATTATTAATGCTACGTGCTAAAAAAAAGAGAATACAAGAGCAACGTTTCTAACAACGAAATTTATGAACACAAATAGAGAAGAAAAGAAAAATACACCACTTAATAATTTATAAATAGAGAAGAGAATCGACTAGAGATTTCCTAAATTGTTGTGCTGTTAGATTAAAAATATCAGTGTTTTCAAATCTAGTGTTGTAGGAATCCACAAGTTGGCGCAGAGGAGCGCGAAAGCCAGCATTTGAATTACAGACTTGCCTGATATTAATAGAAAGTAGGCGCTATGAACGCGCTTGTCTACGCACTACTGTCCTCGGAACGATGTAACAAATTTTATTTACTAAGTCTGTACAATCATATTTGTTATACACAATACCATGTAGAAACATTGCTCCGAGAAGCAGTCTTCTGGATTCTAGGGTTAACAGTTTGTAATTCTTAAGTAACATATCATGCGAACCGTGGCTGTGATAGCATCTGTAATGCAGAGCTCTTAGGAATTTACGTTGAACCGTCTCAATCGAGTCAATATACTTTGAGTAGTAGGGATTCCATATCATAGTAGCAAACTCCAGACAAGGTCTAACAAGCGATATATATAAGTATCTATAGGTTGATGGACGCTTGAAATCCTTGCTGTTGCGCATAACAAACCCGTACATTTTAAGGGCCTTGCTGATTACATTGTCTACATGGATATTAAAATAAAGTTTAGAGTCGAGCACCACACCGAGGTCACGCAATGAATACGCTCTTTTTAATTGTGTATTAAGCAAATGATAGTTATAAGTGTGCTGCTTTATGTTTTTGGTGAATGTAATCGAATTACATTTGGATAAGCTCAAAGAGAGTTTATTCAAGGTGCAATAGCTAGACAGTCGATCTAAGTCACTTTGAAGCTCCAAACAGTCATCAATACTTTTTATAGTTTTGTACACTTTCAAGTCATCCGCGTATAGTAAAAAGTTCGAATGCTTAAAACAAGCGTGGATATCATTTATAAACAACGTAAACAACAAAGGGCCCAAAATTGAGCCCTGAGGAACCCCGGATGTGACGGAAATTAGCTCCGATTGAAATCCGTTAATAACAACCTTTTGAGTACGGTTTGTTATGTAAGAGGTGAACCATCTCAATAAATTGCCGCGACTACCATTGAAGGTAATTTTACGCAAAAGTAATTCGTGATCCACCTTGTCGAACGCTTTTTGAAAGTCTGTATATACTGCATCAGTTTGCAAACGATTATCCATATTTTCAAAAACATAGCCTACAAAAATAAGTAGATTTGTATAAGTAGATCTTTGTTGGACGAATCCGTGCTGTTCTTTAATTATAGCCTTGTGTAAAGTAGGATATATTTCGTTATAAACCAGACAAAAATCTTCGACAAGGTAGACAGAATCGAGATCGGACGGTAGTTCTCTACGTCATCCTTTGATCCCTTTTTAAAGACAGGGGTTAAGTGAGCTATTTTCCATACATCGGGAAAAACACCCTCGCTGATACATTTATTGAACAGCAGATGAAGGGGTTCACATAAGTGATTGGCAACACGTATGAAAAACGAGGGAGGAATGCCATCTGGTCCAGGTCCTTTTGAAGGGTCTAACGACTTTAGCTCCTTATAAACTTTAGAAGGCTCGATATAAATATTGTTGATAATATCACTATTATCATGAAAAATAGAAGGCGGTTGCCATTTATGGACATCAAGAGACAATGGCTCATACACTGATTGAAAATAGTTAGAGAAAAGTTTACAAATATCACGTGGATCACTACTGGAATTACTCTTATATTTAATATTAGATGGAATTCCTGAGTTATTCCTTTTACTAGCCACATAGCCCCAGAAGTGTTTGAGATTTTTATTAATATTTTGTTCTACAGTTTTTATATAGTTTGAGTAACATAAGTAACATTCTTTGTTGAACCTGCGGTGATATAGGGAAAATTGCTCATAGTCAGATATATTATTGTACACTTTCCATTTGGTCCAGGCGTTGCTTTTATTTTTGAATAACTTTATAAGGGGTCGAGTGAACCAAATGGGGAATTTAGAAGTTCTGTACGATTTTTGCGGGACGTGTTTTCTAATTATACTAAACAAGCCATCATAAAATGCGTTTACCGACTCCTCTGCTGGTAAATTTTTAAGCAAGCTGTCCCAGTCAATTTCAGATAAGTCTGCCTTTATTAGATCATAATTGCCCTTAGATATATTTGATGATTGGGCAGCGTTTCATAGGTGCATATTTCAAGTAAGGGAAAGTCACAGCACAGTAAGGAGGGTGATGTAGGTCCACGGGTACTAAATAATCGCTCGGTTGGTAAACATGGCAGTGTTCGTTGGAGATCAGTAAATCCAATGTTCGGTTGTTAGCATTCGTAAAATTATGATATTGCGTAGCGTTAGATTCGGCGATGAAATTTTCTAGACATCTGCAACTGAAAGACCGGGCCTCACAAGGCTCGCAACACTGTCACAGGAAGACCAGTCCAAGGTCGGTAAATTAAAATCACCAATTATGTAAAAACAATGTGTCATGGGATTACTTAAAATTGTCGAAAGCATGTCTAAATATGTAGAATAGATGTCGTCTCGTGTGTTCGGTGAAATATACACCGCGCTGAAAATGTGTCGCTTCGCACGATCACGGCTAGGTAATTGTATAAGTAGAAATTCTATGTGGGTATGCAAAGAGTTACCTATTATATTGGTGAAATATATGGGTTGAAGTGTTCGCAAGATAGCAATAAGAACACCTCCACCCTCGCGTTTACCAGTGGCTGCGCGATCTCGGTCGCAACGAAAGACGTTATAGCGCTCAGAAAACATAACAAAATAAAATGCGGTCTTGAATGGTGACGACACGTAAGCTACCTCTTTTGCTTTTTTAGTTATCCAAATTTATACCCAAACTACCAGGAAGCCAGAATCTTGAAGAAGTCTTGGGCTGGACCCGCAAATATTAAGATTTAGTCTTCATGATTTTTACCGGTAAAGACTAATTTAAGTAAGTACCAGGAGATTATAATCACGAGGAAGTATTTCCGAGGCTGGAACCATGAGATGTAAAAAGAGTACCGAGAGATTTTAGATCTCCTCCTGGTACTCCGTTAGTCTCTACCGCTTATGATTCTAGGCCCGCAAATACTTTTTCATGATTCTGTTCTCCTGGTAGTTTCTGTATAAATGTTCAACACTAGCTGTTCCCCGCGGCTTCGCTCCCGTGGACCACGCCACAGGACCCGTTTTCGGGATTCAAAAATAGGCTATGTCATTCAGGAATAATGTAGCTTTCTATTTTTTCCTTTCTATTGAAAGGCGAAAGAATTTTTTAAATCGGTCCAGTAGTTTCGGAGTCTATTCGGTACAAACAAACAAACAAAAAAATCTTTCCTCTTTATAATATTGGTATAGATGTAACTAAAAAATTCCTGTTTCGACTGGATCGGGCGAAGCTCATCGACCGAAACGCCTACTAAGATTGATTTTTTAATGGTCATGACCATTCATGTAATACAGTAAAAATGTAGTTTTTACTTATCTATACTCATTGTGATTTATTTCATAGAAATAGTAAACATTTATCCCTTAGCCAAGCTTTTATTTCTGACTGTACCAAACATTCTCATGGACCCGTTGGGAAAGAAAATATTTCATATTTTAAAATGTCGTGGACCCGTTGGGAAATATGAATTTAAATTTTTCGATAACAATAGAATCGTGGACCTCTTGGAATAACCCTCTACATTCGCTACAGACATACTTGATTGTCAAACTTAACATCTGTAAAATGACATAAAATTATTGCGTATTTTGCGTTGTATTCATGGTAAACAAAAATAGCGCAACATTGTAGTAGCAACACAAAATCATATTTCTATGCCGTATTTGTGAATCGCCTATATTACGTTTTTTACTGTGTTAAATTGTGAACAACAAGAAGTTTTCTATTTCTAAGTAAGGCATCTTAAAACTGTAAACGAATTATATCTAGAATTATTTACAAATTTTACAATGCAGTTCTTTTTCAGATTACATTTTCGATGAGGACATTGGCAAATGTTACAAACTGCACACAACTCCATTGACCTGGACAGAGGCTTATGCCGTGTGTCGCGCAGAAGAGTCATACCTGGCTGTGATCAACAATAAGTCAGAAGCGCATTATCTCGCGAGTTTAACGAATTCAGTGGCAAAACGAAGAGACGGAGGAACTTACCAAAGAGGAATATATCACCTGGGCTTCCATAACAGACTCAACGAGGGCTGGCAGACAGTAACAGGTACGTCAGAGTGTGTTTTACTCTGGTAACTACAATCTCTCTCGAATGTGCGAGGATTACTTTCTACGTTGGGTCAGACATACGTTCCTAAGATACCGTGCTTTTTAGGCATGTCAACACAGATTACCCTCTTTCCATTGCGTTAAATACGTTTAGAGTTGCCAGGTCCCGCTACAGAGCTTAGGTGGAAAAATCTAAGGGTAATTTATTGCGTAAAATAGTAGATAAATTAGATAAAGAAGGTCCGTGGTCTCCTTTATTGCATGAGTTTAAAGCCAATCGATCAGTCGACCTCGCGTTTGTTCAGAACATTAAGAGCGCGGCGAACGGAGCTCGCAAATGCAATTCGTGACGAGTGAAGAATTCGTTCAGAGTATTGCTATCTCGCTTTGCACACACACGCGGTGCGCCGTGCGCAGCCGTGTGTGTGCGAGTAGATAGGCTTCCATTCATAACGATTCGAAAGCCGGCAAGCCGGCCAACGCGAACTGCGCCGGCGTTCTTTTGGCTTATTTATGTAGGTAACTATGCCTTTTACGAAACCTCAAATATGTATTGTTATAATAAATAATTAATGCAAGTAAAATAATACAAATGTTACTTAGGCAAAGTATTAGTATAAGACAAATATTCCAATAATTTATGCCTATTTACGCATAAGTAGGTACAGACAAATAACAGCGCTCTGATCTAAGAATATTCAAAATAAAAACAAGAATTTCGTATAAACATTTATTTAGTTATGTTTTACTTTATAGATCATCATTCATCTATTTAAAATATATAAATCAAAGAGTGATAAAGTCGTGTAGGGTGACCATAAATATTATCGACTGAACGAAATACAATAATGATAATCAGAAAACATTTTTACGCACGCTTTTTAGTTTATATGTACAATTGTACATTGTAATAATTGTACATTACGTAGGTAAAGAAAAAAAAAAGTTTATATTCTGTCTCTGATAGGCAGATTTCTAGGTAAACGGAGATCTATTAATTCAGGCAATATACATTTAAAAATAAAACTCTTCTAATTATTTCTTATAAGACTATTGAATAAGATATCTTCTAATAAGACTATTGAATTCCAAAATTCGTTGTCTTTTTCAATTTTTTTATATGCCAGTCCTTTAGGCGTCCATATTATAAAAATACAGTATTTGCGGTTTGTTATTTGCAATTGTCCTTGTATCTGGTAAAAATAGTAACTTATTGTATTATATCATTGGGATATAGGTAATTACTGTGAGAAACATCCCAACGCTCGGAGTCCATGTCGGCAACCAAACCAAATCGTAAATAATAAAGTCCGTAAACAACGCAAGGTTCGTAAGAAAGTAGATTACTCAATATCAAAGTTCAAATCACAAGGCAAATCTAAATCCAAGTTCATAGCTTAGGTCAATAGTGTCAGAAATATTACAATAAATACTAGAAAATAAATAAATACGCACGAGCAGCACAGTAAAGTAATCGTCTAACACTGGCAACAAACCACAAAAAAAAAGTTAATTAAAAAAATCTAAAAACCCGACTGCTTGAAAAGCGAACTAAAAAGACGTAAACAAGGAGAAAATCATGCTGTGCTGTCGGAGGATACATCTTCGCGTGCTGGCTGACCAAAACCAGACGTATCCTCCGACTGCACAGCATGATTTTCTCCTTGTTTACGTCTTTTTAGTTCGCTTTTCAAGCAGTCGGGTTTTTTGATTTTTTTAATTAACTTTTTTATTTATAACTTTTTGGTTATTTTTTTTTTCGAATCAGGTACATTTAAACATATAAGTGTTATATATTTTTGAAATCACCTCTTAAAATCCTTTATTTTGATACCCCACACGATAGGAGTGGAAGAAAAAAAAAATTTGGGCCCCCACAATATGACGCCCAAGAACCGCTATTTTCCTATTTGCCAATTTTTATGTAGCCAGTGACACTTGCGGGGTTAAGGCGAATCGATTGACGTAAGCACCATCAAAATCGGCCCACGCGTTTGGTTTCTAGAACGCCACATAGGAACAAACATACATACATACATAAATAGACTGATAAACACATTACCCTCCTTCGGCAGTCGGGTAAAAAATATACAATACAACAACCCCGAAGTGCCCCGAACAAAACCCGTACGAGCGATACCTACTCAACCGTATGAAGCACGACTACACACACATTGACATGACGTGCTCGACGCGACAGCAATACTAGCTATTGAAAATGTATGATTATTTTTATGTGTTCCGTAATACCAAAAATGATGAATGAAAACTTAATGTTTTTTTAATTATTTTTCGATAATTTGTTTCTAGATAATATGAGCTATGTTATAGCGTTGACAATTTTATAGATATTGTTTTTTTTAAGATAGAAAAATCAATAAGAAAAGATGTCATTTACGCTGTAAAAATGTACGAAATGGAATTCGCTTAAACTTAATTTTAGGTAAGTATTTTGAAAAAAAAAAAGACGTAGGAACCTAGATAAATACTGTCTGAATCCGAATATTAGCATAATTTGGTGGAAATATGCTCAACTTACAAATGATTTAGGTATTACGTTTGTATGGACAATTCATGCTTCGCCGCGCCCTTAAAGTAAATAATAAACACACCACCAGTATTGAGGAAACAACTGAAGTTTTGCTGAATACTCTTATACCTGATGACTTACTTGCTAATGACAACGACTACCATCAACAGATCAGAGCGTGGGCAGCTGTACCACCTGAATCACCAGCGTCAGACCTTCCATCCACTGACAAATTTATAAACGTTGTCAAGAGGTTACCACTCAACAAGTCATCGGGTGAAGATAAAATATCTAATCGGATGATTGTAGAAGCGTGTAAAACAGCCGCTGATGCGATTTTAACCGTTTACAACCGTTGTATTGCGGAGGGCGTATTTCCTCGTATATGGCGACGCGGATTTATACGAATCATCCCGAAAAATGGCGACAAGCCCCCGGACGACCCTAAGTCGTACCGGCCCATAACATTACTTCCATCTTTGGGAAAACTCCTGGAGCGCCTTATCGTTCCACGTTTGCTACCGGACGGACCAAAATTTCATAACAATCAATTCGGTTTCACTACTGGAAAATCTACCGTAGATGCGGCCCTTACTGTTAGGCAAATAGTTAATACATCTGAACATAAGTACGTAATTGGGATTTTTCTAGATATTTCTGGGGCTTTTGATAACGCATGGTGGCCAATGCTACTACTTAAAATGAAAATTCGGGGCTGCTATAGAAATATATATAATCTAGTTTACTCTTACTTTTTAAATGGTTCCGCGAAACTCAAACTCGGCCATCATTCCATGTCGAAGTCTCTCACCAAGGGATGTCCTCAGGGTTCGGTTATTGGTCCGCCTTTATGGAATTTAGGCTTTGATGATTTCCTCGCGATTCCTCTTCCAAGCGGCTGTTCATTAACCGGTTACGCGGACGACGCTCTTCTGCTCATTCATTCAAGTACTCGAGCTGGACTCGAGAACTTGGCTGACACTTGCCTACGATTGGTATCTCAGTGGGGCGATCGAAACCGCCTGACCTTTGCACCGCACAAAACTTATCAACTCATTTTGAAGGGTAATCTTAAATCGTGTCCTACTATTACATTTAATAACGTGCCCGTAAAAAGGAAGCAGTCCGTGTGCTATCTTGGTCTCGTGTTAGAGAGGAATTTTGCATTTATAGATCATATTAAAATAGTCGGTGAAAAAGCAAAAAAAACATTCTATGCCATATCGAGAATATCTAAATCTACGTGGGGTCTGTCTTTTTTAACTTTAAAAACTATTTATGGGGCTACTTACTTGGGTTGTATTTGCTACGGGGCGCCAGTTTGGGCTGATAGGGCCACCATAGGGGCGGTGCGACGTAAGTTGCTTCAGAGTCAGCGTTTGGCTTTGATATTCTTATGCAAAGCGTACAGGACGGTTAGTACTGAGGCCTTACCGGTACTTGCTGGCATACTTCCAGTCGACCTTGAAGTGCAGCGACGTGCTGCAATGTACTATTCTGCACGAGAGACCACGGACGCGAACTTTTTTACGCGGAGTGACCGTGAGAAAATCTCTAGATTATTTAAACCACCTATTGACGTCTGGGAGGAACTTTTATCCGAATGGCAATGTAGGTGGGATAATTCCATCAAGGGCCGACATCTCCACCAATTCTTTCCATCGTTCGCGTTCGGCTGGCCAGGACGTGGCTGGAGGTGGATCACTGTGTTGCCCAATTTCTCACAGGGCATGGTAACTTTAAAAGTAAATTGTTTTCGTTCAAGCTCGTTGCCTCGCCTTTATGTCAGTGTTCTACATCTGACTGCGAATATGTACAATCTGCACATCATATCTTATGGGAGTGTATTCTTTGGCAGAATGAACGTAATATTATGTTAAATAATGTAGAGGCTACCTCAGGAGTTGTTTACTATACGGACCTTGTGGAAACTAGAACAAATTTCCGTGCGTTCAAGCGTTTTTGCCATACCTATTATTGGAATCAAACATAGCAGCTCACAATGTTAGGACCCATTAATATTAATTCTTATTTTTATCCGTGGTGCTAGGCAACTGGGCTTATCCCAGTTGTAAACGACCCTTTGTGCCTAGTGGCCTTGTTTGTTCTGTCTCCTGCTTGATATGGAGGGAAGTGGAAATTTATGTTTTTTCCTACTCCTCCGTTATTCTTTTCTGATTAATTTCGTTGCGGGATCCAAGACAGTTAAATTCATTCTCCGGGACTTCGTCGAGCTTCATTGCCTCGGCGCTTTTCTGGTGGTCGCCACTGTTGATTCTGGCTTTCAGGAGTTGCAGTGGTTTGGGAATAGTGCGGTGGGTTTGCCATAAAAAAAAAAAAAAATGTCAACACAGATATATAGCATATGGCATAGATTTACACTGAGAAAAATAATTTGAAGTTGCGCACTTTTTTCTTCCTAGGAACTAAACTAGTTTTTACCCGGTTGCAAGGGAAGGGTTATGTTTTTCTTATCTTGTATGTATGTAATATTATTTATTACCTCGTATTTTTATAACCACTTGATGGATTTTTATAAATAAGACATCGTTAGGTAGGTCTTGGCCGCCCAAGTGTTCCTAGATAAAGTTATAAAGTTTATTTTCCAGTAACAAAAGATTGGTAAAATTTTACAAAACTTATATTTGTAGATAAACTACATTACTGTACTTCGCAGGGTATTTTTATTAACTCTGACTTAAGTTTCTCGTGCAAGTAGGCCTTACTAGTTATCTTGTAAAGCCTAAAAATGGTGCATGGGGGTAGCATACTCACCCGTCTGACTGGGCAATCGTCCCTTTCTAACTGCAGAAGCTTTGCACCATAAACATCCTCCATGTGATAATTGGAAATGATTATGTTGGTTTAGATTTTAAATTTTCATTAATCATTCCATTTTCTAGGTAAAAGTTTAAAAGATGCTACTGGCTGGTGGGGCGACTATCTACCGACCGCAGAAGACGAAAGAAAGTGCGGCTCAATGTTCTACACCGGACTTCTGAACAACATTGATTGTGATACGATGAGCTTCTTCATTTGTGAACACGAAGTTAGTTTTTAGATAGATTTCTTCGGATAACGAAGACTACCAAGACTACTTTCTATATATACCTATGTATGAAGGACTAATGTAATACTAGCTTTTGCCAGCGGCTTGTCGGGTGTCGGGAATACACAAAACCTTAACAAATTATACACCTCAACCTTCCTCATAAATCACTCTGTCTATTGGTGAAAACTGCATAAAAATCCGTTCAGCGGTTTTTGAGTTTATCGCAAACATACAGATAGACTTTGTTTTATATTATGTAGTGATATTATATCATTTTGGGCACACACACCAAGAAAATTAACGTTTGTTGTCAAGACTCCAGTCAGTTTCCAGAGGCTATAGAAAAGTGTCATTCGATGTCAGCGATAGTAATGGCGATGGTCAAAATGCCAAAATGTACGGGAGTGATCACGTGATATTTCAATAGCGTTTGACATTCCCATACACTTGTTGTATTTTTTTCAATCGCTATCGATACGCATATGTGATACTTTCTCTGATCATGCTCAATCCCTTATATTTTGGCATTTCGAACAACAATATCGGTTACATCGAATGACACTTGTCTAGAGCCTCAGTTCAGCTTGCATCCTGCTAAAAAGTTAATTAATAAAGTATGATCCAATCAATATCAATTAATGTGTCCGCGAGACGATAAAGTGCACTTGACAAGTCTCACGTGATTGACGGTTTCACTTGATGGGGGACCTGACGCCCATTGAAGGTGGACAAGTGCGCACGCCACAGTCGCCTACCGATCTTTACATTAATTATTTCAATTTATCAGATTATTATATTTTTTCATTCTGTTTTTACTACCCTTATTAATAATAATAATCAGGTATTATTTTGATGTTTTATTTCGATGACCTTAAAGGAGCAATTGAATTTTTATTTTTGTCAGCATACTCCTTTCTATTTAACTTTCCATAGTACAGGAAAATCCCTGTAGTGATATTATTACCAATAGGACAAAATCACGCTCGGTATTTTCTTTGAATTCTTCGATGTTGCGGCCACAAATGAAAAAAGCTTGCCCGTCAAGTCCCGTCAAGCGCAAGCGAGTGCCTTCAATTTTGATTGAAGGCACTCGATGCGAGTGCCTTCAATCAAAATTTCTATAAATTCCGAGCCAGCCGTTGTCAAACCGCTTGTCAGTAGCATCAAGTGTGCGCGGTAAACGATCAATGCTCAAAGACGTAGACTTGTCAAATGCACTTGATAGTCTTGCGGAACCATTAGAAAAGCAGAAATCACTCTGACTTGTTTTATTGCCTACTATCGGGCGCATCGCGGTTTCACCCGCGTAGTTCCCGTTCCCGTGGGAATAAAGGGATAAAAAGTAGTCTATGTCACCCGGGGATAGTGTAGCTTCCCAACGGTGAAAGAATTATTGAAATCGGTTCAGTAGTTATGAAATTTATTCATTACAAACAAAAATACAAATCTTTCCTCGTTATAATATTAGTATAGATATAAAGGGTCTTTCAACAAGGACGGGTCGATGTTAAAATTGAATAAAACAAGATGTGTGTGAGATATTAACGAAATTTATTTTTTATTTAAAAGGCCCATTTATGCCAATTATGGATGGAATATGACATCGTTCAAATGTCCGCCGCGGCTTCGTATGGTGGTACGAATACGAGAGGTCCAATTTTTAATGACTGAACGAGAACGGGAGCTGAGTTCGCTCGCTTTGCTCGCTCACTTCAGCTCCCGTTATCCCCTTCAAACCTATCCTATCGGTGTCGGGGTGAACTAAATTCCCGAGCTCGCTTCGCTCGATCTTGGGCAAATTCTTTGAAATAATTAATTAATAAAAATGTCTAATGCGTGACAGCTATTAATAAATCATATTTTCATGAAAATTCTACTAATGTCACTAAATTTTGTAGCACAACATATTGACTTTTTATGAGATTATTTCAATTTTAAATTGTGACTAAATAATATTCCCTAAAATGTTGTTTCGGTTTGGTGAAAATATGGCAAATGAAAAAAGTTCAAAAGAGGCTTCGGCCAAAAGCAGTTCGGTAAAATAATACATATGCCACATGATACTTCGATGATCTGAAAATATGTCAAATAATGCATATGGCAAAAGAGACGTCGGTCAATAGTTGTTGGAAAAGTGATCAGTTCCCCATATTATGGCAGGCTTACTCCGATGCCAAAAATAACCCAAAAAAGATGTGGGCGGCCGTACGTAATGTCCTTGACACCAATAAAAAAACCTTACCTCCGACCAACCTCCTAAAAATTACAGGTGACCCAGACGTGTCGGTCAATACCGTAAATAGGTTCTTTGCTGATGTTGGAAGAAACCTGGCTAACAACATCCCACAAAATCTTAGCGGCACCCAATGCATTCCTCCGCACCAAGTCCCAATGGTTAACTCTATAGCCTTACTGGAGGCCGACGAAGAACAGGTCGACACTATTATAAAAAATCTCCGCGCAGACAGTGCCCCTGGCTGGGATGGCATCTCTCCTAAATTGTTAAAACTCACCAGTCACAAACTGGTACCGCCCTTGACACACATCTGTAACCTCGCACTAACCACCGGCATTTTCCCTAAGACCCTTAAAAAAGCCATCGTCCACCCGATCTTTAAGACGGGTGATAGAGACAGTGTTAACAATTATCGCCCAATTTCTGTACTGCCAGCAATTTCTAAAATTCTGGAAAGAATTATCCACAAGAATCTTCTCAATTACCTGGAAAAATATAAAATCATTGCGGCGAACCAATACGGCTTCAGAAAGGGTGTCTCCACGGAAGATGCCATATCATCACTACTGGCCTCCGTTGTCAACAAAATCGACAACAAATACAAATGCATAGGCATCTTCTTGGACTTGTCCAAGGCCTTCGATACTGTCTCTGTCCCTATTTTACTCGGCAAGCTGGAACGGATTGGAATACGTGGCATAGCTTTCAAGTTACTGCAGAACTTTCTTTCAGAACGAACCCAGTTTGTTAAGATTGGTGATTGCGTCAGTGATGAACAATTACTTGATTTTGGCGTGCCCCAAGGAAGTCTGCTCAGCCCCCTGCTCTTTCAAATCTATGTTAATGATCTTTGTCTACTCAACCTGCCCTCTACTCACATTATAGCTTACGCCGATGATACTGTTTTAGTGTCCAGTGGACCCGACTGGGAAACAGCTAGGGAGGCCGCCGAAAAGTCCTTGAGACGGGTTATGCTCTGGCTGGGTAATAATAGCTTAACTCTGAATGTCGGCAAAACCAACTTTATCACCTTTGGTTCCAGGCTATCCACCCTTCCATCAGAACTACAAATTAAAGCCCATGTTTGTGACGACCGTGTCCTAAACAATCTCTGCATATGTCAGACTGTGACAAGAGCTTCGTCCGTAAAGTACCTCGGCCTTTACTTAGATTCATGTCTCAGCTGGAAAACCCATATTGAATTCCTGTCTGGACGCACCAGAAAGCTCCTTTACCTTTTTAAGAAACTAAGAACTTCTGCTCACAAAGTTATCCTGAAAATGGTATACACCGCCCTGTGTGAATCAGTACTAAGTTACTGTATCGTTGCTTGGGGTGGTGCAGCAAAAACAATTATCTTAAAAGCGGAAAGAGCCCAACGAGCGGTAATAAAGGTAATCCTAAGCAAACCGTTTAGATATCCCACTCAAAAAGTTTATGCCGAATTTAAGGTGCTTACGGTTCGGCAAATGTATGTGTTACGTGCAGCAACACGAACTCATAAAGTTACTGTTCCCAATGGAGAAAACAGCCCTACGATCAGGAGAAGACCCAAACCGGTTTGTCCAAGAGTCTGTACTAATACTACATTCGCACGTCGTCATAACCGCTACTTAAGTGCATTACTTTACAACAGACTAAACAATAAACTGAACATACACACTTTGAATAAGTTTAAATGCAAGTTCAAGTTAAAAGAGTATCTCCTCACCCTAAGCTATGATGACACGGAAGAATTACTTACACCATAAGGCAAGCAGACACTTACATACACTCACAACACAGACATACACTTCACATACATTCGTAACACATAAAACTCACATAGACAACACACCCGACACAAATAAGACATTCCCTTTCCCTCTACCCCCCTTTCCAAAGCCCCGAATTGTACTGTGCTAAATTAATTATTTTATTGGTATTTTATTGATTTATTTTTATATAATATACTCTGCATTGTAAATTTTTATATTCTATCTCTAATGTAATGGACGGATAGATGGCCCCTGTAACACAGGAATTTCCTAGCATGGGGGTCATAGATCGTGTATTTTGTACCTCACCAATTGCATCCTAAGTTAAGTGTCATTTGAAATTCTGTACTTTTTGTCAATAAATTACTACTACTAAATTACTACTACTAACAACATTATCTACCTATGATTGAACTTCTTTTACTAAAGTATATGCTGGAACCAATATTGTAACATCTATTTTACCATATTCGAACAAATAAACATATTTGATTTGATTTGATTTGGCGTGCGTCAGACTTGAGGACCTGTGCATCACCCTGATACAGGGTAAGCGACCAAGGCCCGGAAGTAGGCCTGACTGGCGGGGAGGGCAACCTTGGCGAGTCCTGAGCCACACTCAGCACTAGGGCCTTGCTAGGTCCAGGGGCCCGATCGGGCCCGAAGCGGGCGAAGAGGCAGCGAGTACCTTATTAAGGGCAGCGCCGTACTTTTTTTGAAAATCAGGTTCCTTCAGTAGAGTATCCTGAAGGAACTTGACAAGTAACTCTGCCGACGGCATCGTTACAAGATATCGGAATCTTCGCCGGGTGGGTATGCCCGGGGATTTTGTGCGCCTGCATAAAAACGCCACTACGCTAGTCCGACCTTGGGACCTGGCCTCGGAACCCATCCCTCCACAGCGAGGTGCGGGACAGCGAGACGCTACATCTCCGAAACCGTCCACCGCTGCACTGGAGGACGCCTTCAAGGCGCTGGACCGGAGAGGGCCAGGCATCGAGTCATCGACGTCAACGGCGAGCACATCACAGCCTCACCTTCGGTTCGCCGATGATATAGCTATCACGGCTGAGACCATGTAGGACCCCAATAGAATAGTCCAGCTAGGCAGGTCAAACCTCGATAAAGAGGTAAACCGTCGAATCGCACTCGGTCAGGCAGCGTCCGGGAAGCTGCCTAGTAATCCTCCTGCTGTATTGATCCTCTCGTCCAATTCAACACAATGTCTCAAGACGAAGTCTATGACCAGCGTGTGTTGCCAGTGACATGTCCAGCAGTGGACGTCCCCCGGCCGAAATGATGATGATGATGAATAAATTAAGGGTTTGCACTAACAATTTGTCAATTTAATGACCAGTATGTACATAAAAAGTACCACTATCGCTGACTTCTTTTTTTTTTCTTTGATAACTGTAAATTTAATGACCAGTAGGTATCATGATCATCAGCCTTATAATGTCGTCACTGCTGGGACACAGCATCCTCTCTGTGAGTGAGGCAAAATATTAATAAGTATCTTAAGTTAACTAGTTTCAATTGTAAGTCGGCTAAACGATCCATAGATAATAAAGATGAAGGATATATGTGAGTGGTCTGATTTGGTCGCCTTACAAGAGACCTGGCAGCTTCCCCATGACATTCCTATGTTAGGAACAATAAGCCCTGACTTTGAATGTACGGATAAATCGGCTGTGGACACTTCTGAGGGCTTGTTGAGAGGAAGACCTCATGGGGGGGTTGCTATTCTCTGGAGGAAGGGCATTTTCGAGACTGTCTCTGTTGTTGAGTGTTGCAGTCCTCGGTTAGTGGCCATCACAGCCTCGTCAAAGGGTCGTACTATTATTGTATTTTCTGTATACATGCCTACAAATTGTCCAGACAACTTAGCAACATTTACAGATGTATTAATAATAATAATAATAAATGTTTATTGGTGCAAAAAAAGGTTACATTACAGTTTGTATACACGTACAGCTATATTGCAAGAAATTCCATTGTAACCATTCAAATAATGAACCCTGCCTCTCAAACTAGGGCAACCTGTATCTTGAGAGACAGTATTCAGGTAAGATTTTATACAATATTAGCATTCATGTACAATATGTGGTAGGTAGTCGTCGCAATCACAATTTAGTATCAATAAACTATTCAAAAAAAGACTAATTAATAAAAGTAAAATAAAATAAAATAACAGTTAAAGTAAGAATAACAAAAATAAAAATAAACAAATAAAAAATATATATTTAAATAAAGTAAAGTGTGAGTAGGGTGAGTACTGGGGTGTGGAGTAGAGTGTGTGATTTATTAGATTTGAGGTGTTAATCATTTATCTAAGAGATGTAGGTGAGTAACGATTCCGTGTAGGAATAGTCCTGGTGTAGTAGCCATTCAGTGACTTTACATTTAAGTGTGTGTCTGTTCAGGTCTTGTATGCTGAGTTGTTTGTGAATTTGATTGTATATGTGGGTGCATAGTGTGAAATGTTGATGCTTTGCAAACGTGGTTTTATGCTGTGTAAATGTGGTTGGGATCCTTCGTTTGTTAGTGTTTTTAGAGGGTATCCTGGAATGTGTTCTGAGGGTGGTTTTAAGCACATAGAGTTGTCGAACTGTTAATACCTTGCAGTCCGAGTATAACTCCGTAGTTGGGTATCTGAATGGTTTCCGGGTCATAACTTTAAGTATCGCTCTCTGGGCACGTTCAACTCTCAGAAAGTTGGTTTTCGTAGCACCGCCCCACACGGAAATGCAATAGCCTAGGATCGATTGACACAATGCAAGATAAACCATTTTCAGGGTACCACGGTTTGCAGACTCTCTTAATGACTTAAAAATATGGATAAGTCGCATGGTTCTAGTGACGAGGGCGTCAAGTTGTTTATCCCATCGCAGTCCGTCGTCTATATTTACACCCAAGTACCTAACGCTGTCGGTTCGGGTGAGCGCTGGACATCGACAGGAGGCAGAGGGGTTGGGACAAGTATGGGCTGTTAAAAGGAATGAGCAGGGCGGTGAGGTGTTACGCCTAATAGCGAAAGGGACGTAAACTGTTTTTTGAACGTTAAGTGTGAGCAGATTTGTGTTGAGCCAAGCCATAACTTTAGTTAATGCAGATTCAGCATTGGACTTTACAATGTCCCAGGTACGTCCACAGACAAGAATAGCGGTATCATCCGCATATGAATAAATTTTACAATTGGGGAGACACATATATTGCAGAGGTCATTTACGTATATGAGGAACAATAAAGGACCCAAAATACTACCCTGAGGCACGCCATATGTCATTGTTCTCTCACTGCTAAGGTACGTATCAATCTTTACCTGCTGCTTCCGATTTCTGAGATAGTCCTTGAAAATCTCAAGTGTGATGCCACGAATACCAAGGTTTTCTAACTTTGAAATAAGTAGGGGAACAGAAACTGTGTCGAACGCCTTCGAGAGGTCCAGAAATATCCCTAGACACTTCATTTTCCCATCAAGATTAGTTGCAATGTATTGAGTGAGATCGAGTACAGCATCCTCGGTCGAGAACCCGGTCCGGAAGCCATATTGATTATCCGATAGGAGATGATATTTATTTAAAAAAATTCTAAGACACTTGTTCAGGATCTTCTCCAAGATCTTAGAGAGAGCGGGCAAAACCGATATGGGCCTATAGTTACTGACACAGCTTCTGCTCCCCCCCTTGTAGATGGGATGAACTATAGCTTTTTTCAGGACATCCGGAAACACTCCCGTACGAAGGCAGAGATTGAAGAGGTGAGTTATTGGCGGCACCAGCACATGGCGGCAAGTCTTCAGTAACTCGGGACCTATACCATCCCAACCGATAGCGCAGTCGTTGCGCAATTGCATCACAAGAGACTCAACCTCCGCTTGATCTACTTCTAAAACCGCAAGAGTGTTCAGAGGGGAGAAATTTTTGGATGAAGGTGGAGGAGAGTTTGCTGTAGAGGTATGCAGATTAGTAGCCACGGGTAGTGGAGAATGGGATAATATGTTCGCTGCTAAGTTACTTCCCATATTGGTAAAGTACTCACAAACCTCGTCAGCAGACGACCCGGGACTCGCACCTATTTCAAGCAGCTCAGAAGGACTAGACCATGTTTTTCCTGAGTTGGTGATATTTTTAATTGTCCTCCACAAAGCTTTTGGATTTTTTTGGGCTTTTTCAAGCTCATCTCTTTCATACGCTACTTTTAGTTTTCTTAACAGAGAATTACAAAAGTTCCTATAGCGACAGTAGGTTGTTTTGAGAACCAAGTTGTCAGGCGCTTTTCTAGATTTGATATGTAGCTTATCACGGTTCCCTATACATTTAAGAAGGCCAGGAGTTATCCATGGCTTAATAGTTCTACGTTTACGTGGTATTGGAATATGCTGTGTATGTTTTGATGCTATTTCGGTTACCATATTAACAAATTTAGTCATTAAGACATTTGCGCCATCTTCTTTGTATAGAATCGCAAAGTCCGTTTTTTCCAGTTCTATCTTTATAGCGTCATAATTTATTCGTGTGGAAATGTAACAAGATTTGCGGACGGGGGAAGCATTGGAAAGGATTAGCAGTATCGGTTTGTGGTCTGTAACATATGATTCCAATACGAGAGTGGTAGCAGGCAGAGTGGTCTTAAGAAAAACGTGGTCCAGACAACTTTCAAGCCGAGTGGGGAACAGATGGGTAGGGAGAAGCCCATGCGATGCATTTAGTGCGATATAATTAACATTCCGGTCACACCCATATCCCTGGCCAAGATCAATGTTAAGGTCACCAACAAGCGCGATATTCCTGCAGCTAGACAGTTTATCATAGACACAATTCAAACTTGACAAAAAGTTGTCAAAATTATCTTTGGAGTTGTATGAGGGGGACCGGTAAACTGCAACCACAGCTAATCTATTATCCAGTTGGCAAACCAGACAGTTTCCACCTTTGAAATCCGGTTCCCATGACGAACATTGCAGACCAAGCTTTGTATATATTACAACACCATCATTTTGGTTACAATTGATGCCAGTAGCAATGGAGCGGAAACCATCCAATATTGGTAGATTGGCTACCTTGCTGAGCCAACACTCAGTCAAGACAACCACGTCAACACCAACCTTGATAGACTGCAATAGTAGCTGAAGCTGGTCGAAGTTTTTATTTATGCTACGTATATTTATATGAATTATTGACATATCGCTATGTGAAATCTTAACAAACTTTGTGCAGTCCTCGGGACTGCAGTTAAAAGAATTACCTATGCTTATATGGTCAAGTTCTTCATTTATACTGTTTAAGTTAGGCATTTACAGATTTATAAGTAAATGAACCAAAAGAAGCACAAAACATAGAAATAAGATAATATGAATGTGGAGGATATGTTTTTTTTTTTTTTTTTGTGCTGTTTTTTTTTTTTTTCTTTTAGTGTAAACTGAATCGGTGAGTGAATGAATGTATAAGTTAAAGAATTCAACGTCAGTGTTAGCCATTTCAGATTGACATGTAGGTACCGTAATATAGCTGTGGAACATTGGACGCTTATTTAATAACACGCATAAACAGATCATATTTGGGGGTGCGGGTATCTGAATGTTTACGTTTGAGTCATTATGGGAATGCGAACCTGTAATGTGTAGGTACGCGTTAAAGATTAAAATAATATAAAAAATTGCGTGGGTATAAGTAACCGTATGTGACGTTGTAGCAACTCCTCCAGTCGTGTTAATTACGCGTCTATTTAATTTTGTGGTTGTCGTGTGATTTAAGTTGTGGCCATGTAGCTTATTATTTATTTTGGTTAAAGTGTTTGTTAGATGCGCATAATTAGTGTTAAATATTGCGTTTGTGATCAATAGTGTGATAATGTGCGATACATTTTGCGTAGAGAGTGAGATTAAGACAGTTGTGTGCTGTAAACAATTAAAGTTGAAGAAATTATCGTGTGCTGTGTTTATTATAAAAGGTGAGTAGTGTAGTAAGTGCAGAAGTATTGTTATAGAGTGAGTAGTGATAGTGAGATTAGTGCTACCATAGCAAGCTGTGATATAGAGAATGTATTTATATTGGGTGATTTCAACGCTCACCCCCATGAAATGCTTTATAAAGAGTTAATGAACTTTTGTTCGGACCAATCCTGGGTTTGTGCTGATGTAGTGAAACGGGGGATTGTAGTGATACTTACACTTTTATAAGTGACTAGCTGTTGTCCGCGACTTCGTCCGCGTGGTTATGAAGTTATAAAGTTTAATGATGTTTAACGCAAACTATTTTTATATTTCAGTCAACAGAAAATGCCTATCTAAGCAATTTTTTTAAGACACCAATTAGAAAGAGGTTTTTATTTTTGTAAAACCTCTATAGACCACATTTTTAGTTTTATTTCAGTGTGTATAAATTATCAGGCGAACTTACTCTAGAACAGGCCACATACAAACTGACCGTGAGAGAAGCAATCGTTTCTTAGATCTATGCTAGCTACTTTTAACGTTTGGCCCTGCGCCTTATTAATAGTCATGGCATAACACAATTTCAGCGGAAATTGGAGGCGCTTAAATTGAATTTGGTAATCCGATGGTATTAGAGGGATCTGCGGTGTAAAAACAATTTCTCCTTGATTCACACCAGTGAAAATGCATGCCTCAATTACGTGTTTATGTAGTCTTTATTTGAAGTTTAGTCCCATTACACAATTTATCGCAGAATTAATGTGACAAATTATCAAGCACGCGTAATCTGCTGCGGTTGGTTGAATGAATTTTCAACAGCCAACCACAGCAGATAACCGGCGTTTTTTTTTTTTTTTTCATTGCTACAAGGGATGGCAGACTTGAGTATTTAAATTCAACTTGATACCTCCACGCGTTCCTGACGTGTGACAGACAGATAACGAAGTGAACCTTTAAGGGTTCCTTTTTTCCTTATGCTGTACGGAACCCTTACAATGCAAAAATCCTGTTTTCTTTGCCAAAGTAACATCAATGAAAGACGTGGGTTAGCTACAAACTGATTTATTCTTCATAAACACGGACCGATGTCGCACACTCCAGTGATAGAAGGCTCTTCTTGCAAATAAAGCGATGCTTTGTTTCACATCTGATATCATTCATATCGCCTTGTTGGTACAGGAGCACACAGTCTTGTTTACCACCAGCGTTGTTGGGCTGACCTGACTTCCAGTTGTTGTACACCTCAGAGATTGGCTTGCCTAGGAATATGCAATCTGTTATTAATAAACATGCGTACGTTTGTGTCTGTATTGACAGATCTTTAAATTTTATATTTATATTTTATGTGCTTTTTCACTTAGTGTAAATGAGAAAAGTGTTTCACCATAATAAAGTATTGTTCCTTGCTAAACAAAAGTTATCTATCTGAAAATAGATCGCCACTTATCCTTATACACCTTTTTTCCCATTAATAGCATATTCGTTATGTACAAAAGTTTTTACACTTGATTATTATTATGCTTAATTTTTTTTTAAACATTTCCCATGTAAATTTTTTGTTACTCTACGAGTACTTTTGTTTTTAAGCCTGATTATTTTGTTTTGTTATTGCTTTTGAAACTGACCGTTATAATTAGTTAAAAAAACTCATTTGTGTAAGGTATTATTGTTACAAAGATAAAAAGAACATTTCACCATGTAAAAAGTTAGTTGCTCTGCAGTAATTTTTAAGACTGACTATTTAAAATCACTAGCTAGCTACTACTACTAGCTATCTATCTTATTTTATTATTGTTCGATACTCATCGAACACATCATCATCAGCAGTTTTGACTCAAGTAGGTCGCGCGGCCGCACCAGCGGAAAGCGTGAGCTACGCGAGCCAGTGCGCGATCGACCGGCATACTTGTAGCACTCATTACCATCATTAGCATTAATTAGCGTAAAGTTTCGGAATAAACGTACTCTGAATCTTAGCTCAGACTTATCATTTAGCACCCGAAATAGCTAGCAGCACGAACCTTACCGTTCATATTGGTCCTTCGAAACCGTCAAGGACTCCGCGACCGCGATAAATCGTAACGCGAAGTGCTTGTACCGTACCAGCAACCTGTGGGTTGCCGCGAACTAGATTAGGCGTGAGTTCATAGGGATTCACAACCACCGTGGGAGCTACCCGCGCAGCAACAACAGCGAGCCAGCAGCATAGCAGCAATAGCCGTAGGACAAGGCGGCTTTCAAGTAAGAGCGTTCCGTATCTTCTGTCTCGCTTAAGTCTAACAGCAGCACAATGGAGACTTTATACTTCCAACAAACTGAATTAGCAGAGAGCATTGCCAAGGTCCTTATTAATTTCAATAAGGATAGCAAACAGCGTAAGACCATCGACTACTGTAAAAAGAGACTAGATCTTTTAGAGTCGTATTGGAGAGAGTATCAGCTAAACAACGAAAAACTTGTGCCGCTTGAAAATAGAGGTCATAAGTACTTCGTAAATTCGGAGTTCGAGCGGACAATGGAGTCTTATAAAGCAGCAAAAGACGCCATATCCGAATATTATGACGCGTTATGTCACCAAGCAAAGCCGCCAGGATTCTCTGATCTAGAAGACAACCCTTCTAATCAGCAAGTAGCAGCAACAGCAGGTCCTCCCGGGGGCAAACACTTACAGCACCAGGACCACGAGCCATCCTCAGCATCCGCCAGCCCGGCGCGCGCTCGTGCCGAGGTGTCTAAAGGTATTTATAGCAAACTAGATGATATGATGCGCAAGCAACATATCAATTTCAAAGCATTCGCAAGAACCGTAGAAAGCATAGATGTCGAATCCTTGTCCGATAAATGGTAGTTTGAAGACGCCTTGCGATTATTACAAACTCGATGGACAGCCGTAGACAACAGCCATTGGGAACTAATGATGGAGTTAGAAGACGACGAGGCGTACGAATTAAGCTACATTAAACATGAACGTACGTATAACGGCTTGAGAAAGGCTATCAGCTCTAAGATGTGGGCAACATCGTACCGTGACAAGTCCACACCAAAGATGGAAATTCCTGTGTTCTCAGGTAACTATCAGCAGTGGGTATCCTTCAAAGATCTTTTCGATGAAGCAATCCACAACAATCCTTCTCTATCAAAGGCACAAAAGATGCAATTCCTGAAGAGCAAGGTAAAAGGAGAAGCGGAGCGCTTGATCCAGCATCTCCCGATTAGCGCGGACAACTATAACACCTGTTGGGAAATTTTAACTCACAGGTTTAACAACAAAAAGCAGATATTTATGTCCCACGTAAATTCCTTTTACAATCTTGCCAATATACCGCAGCAGTCGTACACAGCCATCAAACGACTTCATGATGTCACCTTAGAGAGCCTCCACGCCATAAAAAATCTAGGCGTAGATATTACGACATGGGATCCTCTTCTTGTATATATACTAGCACAAAAATTGGATAGTGAGTCTTATTCCGAGTATATAGAGTCGTTGAAGAAATCGCGAGAGCTTCCGGTACTTCGGGACTTTTTGGACTACTTAGAGAACAAGTTCACTGCCCTAGAGTCATCTCGGCGACGTCAAGATGGGACAACTAAGGCAGTTTCATCTCAATCATCCAATGGTTCATCCAATTTTAATCGCAAAAATAATTTTAAATTGGGCAATGAATCTAAGAATAGCAAGAAAATGGAAATGGCGAAATCAATGCATGTGTCTGAGTCAGTAAATAAATGCCCTCATTGTTCGGCAAAACATAATTTAATAAGCTGCAAAAAATTTACAGAATTACCAAATGAGCAGAAAATAAAAATAATTAGCCAATTAAATTATTGCGTAAATTGTGTTTACGATCATAATGGCGCAAAATGCTACTCGACAAAAAGATGTCATAAGTGCAATGACGAACATCATACGACTTTGCATGACTATTTCGCAACACAATCAAAGTCTAACAGCTTGACCGAGATTGCGAAACAAAAATGCGAAAACAACAAAAGCATCTACGCTTCTCAGCAAGTAACATCGGAGATTTTGCTAGCCACAGCGCTGGTGAAAGTCACAGCAGCCGACAGGACCCAGCACGTCATGCGTCAATCTTGTAAAGGGGTTATTTTCGGAGTAGGTGAACGTGAAAACAACTGCAAAGGAAAACTAACGATCGCTTGTCAATCGACTTACACCGATTTTAAGTTTTCTACTGATGTTGTCATAGTGAACAACTTAATAAAAAATCTGCCAAACGAAACGTTCGCTAAGCCATATTGGCAACATACAGCACATCTTTGTTTAGCAGATCCAGATTATAACATCAGTCGTCCGGTGGATCTTCTCCTAGGAGCAGAAATCTACGCCAACATCCTTTTAGAAGGATTAATTCGCGGACAAACGTCCTCGGAACCGCTAGCACAGCAAACTCATTTAGGATGGTTGCTGTGCGGTGGCAATACAAGCACCTCATTCCAATGCAACGTGATCTTGCATAACGTTGAAGACATTCAACAATTCTGGACAATTGAAGACATTCAAGAACAGAATTCTATGTCCGTAGAAGATCAGGAATGCCTAGATTTTTATGAAACTACGACGAAACGTCTAGAAAACGGTCGTTATGTAGTTAGGTTGCCCATGAAACCAGAATTAGAAGAGAAGCTAGGATCTTCGAAAGAGATAGCGATAGCACAATTTAAAAATGTAGAACGTAAGTTTAGCAAGAATGAAGACCTAGCGAAGCAATACAAGCAATTTATCCGCGAATATGAGCAGCTGCAACACATGAAGTTAGCGACTTCTAACAGCAAACAGAAGACGGAAATAGAATGTTTCCTTCCTCATCATGCGGTACTGAGAGCAGAATCTAGCACAACAAAGTTGCGCGTAGTATTCAACGCGTCGTCTAAAACTACTTTAGGCCACAGCCTAAACGATCTAATGTACAGGGGTCCAAACCTCCAGTTAGACCTGTTAGAGCTTATCCTGAAGTGGAGGCAATATCGTTTCGCATTCACAGCTGATATTGAGAAATGCTTCCGTATGATTTTAGTCGATGAGCAGGACCAAAGCCTACAACAAATCGTATGGCGACAAAGTCCGGATCAGCCTATAAGAAATTATAAATTAACAACCATAACGTATGGAACTAAAGCAGCACCATTCCTGACAATGATGACTCTGCGAAAATTAGCGTCAGATGAGCAGCAAAAATATCCCAGAGCAGCTAAATGCATCCAGGAAGAGCTCTATATGGATGATTGGGTATCGGGAGCGCATAGCATCAAAGAAGGAAAGCGGAGGATTACGGAAGTAAACGCATGCCTAAAAAGCGGCGGATTTTCACTAAGAAAGTGGTCCTCAAACGATAAAAGATTGCTTGAAACAGTTGAGCAAACTGCCGACAAACAGCCAGCAGTCTTTACATTTAAAACTGAAAGCTCATCAAAAACTTTGGGGCTACAATGGAACTCAACCGAGGACGAATTCATCTTCAAATATGATTCAAACAGCACACAAACAGCAAAACTGACCAAAAGAATGCTTCTATCCGAAATCTCTAAGATTTTCGACCCTTTGGGATGGTTAGCGCCCCTAACCACAAAGATGAAAATTTTATTCCAGCAAGTATGGCAAGATTCTGAGGTCCAGTGGAGCGACGAAGTTTCTATTAAAACCAAAGAAGAATGGATCAAATTGAAGGGAGATTTAAATCTATTAAATCAGTTCCACATTCCTCGGTGGTTACAAAGCAAAGAGCATGACGTCATAGAATTACATGGGTTTTGCGACGCATCAATTCAAGCCTTCGCCTGTGTAGTATACGCACGAATCGTATCCAATAACTCTACATCAGTAGTGCTAGTAGCAGCAAAAACGCGGTTAGTGCCCTCAAGCAAGGCTGTATCGCTACCTAGGTTAGAATTATGTGCGGCCGAACTACTTACGAAACTCATGTCAAAAATCGTCAAAAGCATCAACAGCTTGGCCGTGAAGATATACGGCTGGAGCGATTCTAAGGTTTCCCTTAGCTGGATTCAAGGATCCCCGGAGCGCTTGAAGCCTTTCGTAGCGAACAGGGTGAAGAAAATTGCTAGCATTATGCCACCAAACACTTGGCATTATGTAAACACCAAAGAAAACCCAGCGGATGCAGCTAGTAGAGGCCTGACGACCTCACAATTGCTAGAACACGAATTGTGGTGGCAAGGACCGACCTTCTTATCTTCATCGCACTTCAAACCTACGGGTCAAACGAAGTATACTACTAACGAAGAGATAAAAAGGCAGGTAAACATTGTTCAAAATCCTATCATGGATAGCAGCATAGTCGACGATCTATTACATCGCTACAGCTCGTTTACAAAAACAACACGCATCTTAGCCTGGGAACGGCGGGCATTGACACCTGTCGTTAGTAAACAGAAAACAAAGCATCTCACTTTACACGAGCTTAGATCAGCAAAACTTATAATAATAAAAAACGTACAGCGCGCTGAATTTAAAACAGACATTGAACGCTTATTGCAAAACCAGGAAGTAAAATCTGATAGCAAGCTACTCAACCTTAATCCATACTTAGATCAGGACGGGATCCTTAGAGCAAAGGGAAGACTCAGGCAGGCCAACATAAGCATAGAAATGAAGCATCCAATCATCATTCCATACAACAGTCGACTGACTGAGCTTCTCATCGCGCAAGCCCATGAGCTCACATTTCACGGAGGAGCTCGACTTACTATGTCCTTTCTTAGACAAAAGTATTGGATAATTAAAGGAAATCGAGCCATCAAAACGCAACTTCATAGATGTGTTACTTGTAGGAAACAGGCACCCAGGAAGCTACAGCAGATTATGGGAGATCTACCTGATTTCCGCACCAACCCAGCTCCAGCGTTTTATCACACAGGTGTAGACTACACGGGCTTCATATCTGTGAAGGCAAATAAAGGGCGTGGAATAAAAACAACGAAAGGATACGTGGCTTTGTTCGTCTGCATGGTTACGAAAGCCGTGCACATAGAATTGGTGTCGGACTTGACCAGCACTTCCTTTATCGCAGCATTGAGGAGAATGTCAGCGCGACGAGGAGCCCCGAAACATGTGTACTCGGACAACGGCACTAACTTTGTGGGAGCTAACAAAGTAATGCAGGAGGAGTACGAGCAGCTAAAACAAGTTTTCGGTGACTCATTTTATAGTGAGATAACGGAAATGGATATAGAATGGCACTGGAATTGCCCTTCCTGGCCTAGTGCGGGAGGATTATGGGAACGATCAATACGAAGTCAAAAGCAACACCTCAAACGAGTTGTAGCGGACCAAGCATTGACGTATGAAGAATATAGCACCATTTTAGCGCAAATAGAAGCGGGTCTCAACTCAAGACCACTATGTCCGATATCTGAAGACATAGACGATTTAGATTTCTTAACACCCGCGCACTTCCTAACCGGTAGAGCAGGTCTAACCGTTATTGAAACAGCCAGTGACGCTAGGACTAGATGGCACTTAATAAACAAGATTTTCCAAGACCTTTGGAGGAGGTGGAAAACTGAATATCTTAGCCAATTATCTGTTCGTAGCAAGTGGCTAAAGCCAAAAAGCAACATTAAGATCGGAAATATGGTGACCATCCACGATGATAATTTTCCTTCTGGAAAATGGCCAGTGGGGAGAGTTGTCGAGGTACACCAAGGGAAGGACGGGTTTGTAAGGGTTGTGACATTAAAGACGAAGAACGGTTTAATAAAACGACCTATTATCAAATTGTCCGTCTTACCAATCGAGCAAGAGGACGCAGAAAAGGAAGCAGAAGAGCAGAGTAAAAAAGCCAAACCCAAGATCACAAAGGATGAAACAAAAGCAAGTACGAGAAAGCATCGTAATTTCGTCAACATCGTTTTATCACTATTATTTTTTATCAGCATTTGGAGCAGCAGCGAAGCATCGAACCACATTACCCAATTTAGCGGTAATCAATCCTTATACTACGACCCAATAGGTAAATTAAATCTAATACGGGATCAATGGAAAATTGTGTCCTACTACAACATGCAACCTTATTGGCAAGGTGATAAAGCCGGGGACACCTTCATTAAATATCTAGAGCAGACATGTGAACAAATCAAAGAGCCTAGCCATTGTAACATGATTTTATTACAAGTGCAGCACGATTACAACGAGCTCCAATATCACAATCAGCTGCTGCTAAATCAGCATTTCGGCACTCGGTCAAGAACCCGACGCGGCCTTGTCAACGCGGTCGGCTCCATAGCCAATACATTATTTGGAGTACTCGACCAAAGTTTCGCTGATAAATACCAACGTGATATTGAAATTATAAATAGCAACGAAAAGCACCTATTACAGCTTTGGAAAAACCAAACATCAGTGGTAGAAGCTGAGTATAATATTCTGAAACGAACTGAGAAGACTATTGATACTCAGTATAAGCTCATAAATAGACATCTAAACCTCTTAGATCAAGCGACTAAGCAGATACAATTGCAAGGTAAAAGTACATCAATGTTACAAGAATTCACTCTCGCAGCCATGGCTACGACAAACATGATACACAACTTAAAGCGTGTCCAAGATACATTAATCGACACCTTAGCGGATATTTATCATAGTAAAATTAACATGCATCTACTTACTCCAGAGCAGCTCAGCAACGAACTTCAAATCATTTCCGGTCAAATATCAAAAGAACTTACTTTACCTATCAACAACATCCAGGCCGATTTATATGAAATCTACAAACACCTAAAGATCAAGGCGAGAATGAGTAAAGAGTACTTCATGTTTGAGATCTCCGTGCCACTCATTAGCAGAGACAGTTTCCAACTGTACCGCTTAATACCTGTTCCTCTCCAGGTGGGAAAGGACATGATCAGCATTATTCCCCTCACAGATTACATAGCAACTAATCTGATGAGGGACTCCTATATCGAAGTCAAGAACGACGATCTTCAAACCTGCACCTATCAGGAGGAAAGTTATATCTGTCAGCTACGAGGTCCAGTCAAGCGACTGGGTCTAGAAGAAAAGTTCTGTCAAACCGAACAAATAGGTATCTGCCAGTCTAAGAAAGAAACCTGCAAGAATATGTGGTTACAATTACACGACCTATCGTCTTATTTGTATTTCGCATGCGATACCTATTCATTTACAATCATATGTGACAATGAAACCCGAACGCGCCGTGTCAGCAAGGCCGGGCTCATTCAACTCGATAAAGAATGCATAGCTAAGGGCCGTGACATAACACTTTATTCATATCAGCAGGAAAACAAGCTGACTTTAAAACCTGACCTATTATTAGCGAACATAGCTCCAATACAGCACTATCATTTGGTCAATATTACGCTACCGCTTCTCGAAACAACAACAGAAGATGCACAGATCAACAACACACTAACAAGTCTCGGCAATCAGATAGCCGCTATGAAGAAAGCAGCTTTAGAAGAAGGAACATTAACTACGCATGATATACATCACTATGCCATATCATACGTATTGCTAGCAGCAGTCGTCGCCGTCGTAGCGTTCCTGGTGTTCCTGTGGTGGCGAGGCAAGCAAGCCTCACCCGCGCCCGCGCGTGACCCGCAGGCTCCAAGCGAACCTGCCGCGCCGCGGGCGGCGCCTACCAGCAGTGTGAGTGTTAGTGCTAGTGCGCGTAAATCACCCGTGCCCGAGCAAGGGCCCAGTGTTTGTGGGACCAAACGGTGGTCCAGTTTACGGTACAAAAGAGACAAATCAACGTCACCTATCAGTAAAAGACAATCGGTCTTTACGGTAGATCTAGATAGAGATTAGCTATCACTTAGGATAAGAACATTCAGCATTGTATTAACCTTCATTTAGCATAAACAAATACTGGTTCACCTATGTGTTACTAACCCTCTTAATTGTGTAATCATCTCATCTCATCTTTCCCATTTCTTCCACTCGGGAGCATGTTCGATACTCATCGAACACATCATCATCAGCAGTTTTGACTCAAGTAGGTCGCGCGGCCGCACCAGCGGAAAGCGTGAGCTACGCGAGCCAGTGCGCGATCGACCGGCATACTTGTAGCACTCATTACCATCATTAGCATTAATTAGCGTAAAGTTTCGGAATAAACGTACTCTGAATCTTAGCTCAGACTTATCATTTAGCACCCGAAATAGCTAGCAGCACGAACCTTACCGTTCAATTATATTTGAGACGTGATGAAAACTGTGATTCTATCTTATTGGATAAATAAATAAATAATAAAAATAACTAAAACTTTCATTTTTCAAAAGATACAATACAACCAATATAAAAGCATTTCCTTGTTATAAATATAATTATGATTTAATATTATACATATACTTACAATCAATATACATTTATTATTTTTGTACAACATGTTTGTGACTGTGTACTGTCAACATTTGATCAAAAACTGCTTTGAAATAAATTAATCGAATCGGGGGCGTCGGCCACAGGTGCCTCGACCACAGGGGGCCTAAGCCACGGACCCCAAGAAAATAGGTGGCTCGTTCAGATGTCACTGTATACGCTTTTATAATAAGCTTTCAAGCCACATATATACAGCAGCAGAAAAACCTCACCCCCTAGAAATGTATAAAAAGTGGTATCTATGGACAGGAGGGTATACTACGACGTTTACGTGCGCCGCGTGCGCGCCACCTCTGTAGATTCAATGAAACTGCTAAGATATTCTAACTAGAAATAAAAAACTGACGTTGCTCATGCAAGTGACCGCTAGGCAATATCCATCGTATACTACCTATTGATGTTTTTATTTAACTTCAAACGTGTTCCACAAACATTATACTTTTTACAAATTTCTAAAAACTCATAACAGAATTTTAAAATTTAATAAGCCGTTAAGTCGTTCGAGGAATCAAACCTGAAGTCTATAACTTACAAGTCAGGGTGATAAACCGCTGCTCCATTCAGATACTTATAGTATAAGATAAATTCATCCATATCTTTATGAAACATCCATCACATCATTCATGTCGGCCGTGACGTTTATAAAGGGTCTTTCAACAAGGACGAGTCGATGATAAAATTGAATAAAACAAGATGTGTGTGAGATATTAACGAAATTTATTTTTTATTTAAAAGGCCCATTTATGCCAATTATGGATGGAATATGACATCGTTCAAATGTCCGCCGCGGTTTCGTATGGTGGCACGAATCCGAGAGGTCCAATTTTTAATGACTCTGCTGCATAGATCCGGCTGAATCCGAGCGATGGCCTGCGTTATGTTGGTTATTCGAATATCGACTTAAAATTACAATACAATTGTCTAGGTTGAGTAACTTTTTAAAAGTGAAAATAATCGTCCTTTGGGAACTAAATCAAAGTTTACAGAATATTGATCGAGAATTAAATGTCGACGTAAGTGTAATCTAAAATAAAATCAATTTATATTTAATTTTTTTTCTATTAGAAATCTTACTTTTTTAATTACTTCTTTATAGAGAAACACAATTCGTTTATGGGTGTGACGGTATCAAGAAACTGGTGAAGTGAATAGCCAAGGGCCTTGTCCGATTGCTTATTTGTGAATAGCCAAACCACGGATTATTTTACAACCACCCGATCTGGTGACATGGCATTTCGCTTACCACTGTCCGGAGAAATTTAAATGCAGCTGAACTAACCGAATCTTATCGTCCAGCCAGGATAATATTTGCAACCATTGCAATTTGTTATAATAATAATTATGGTAAATGGAATGAGATCAAGATTAGAAGAAGTTATAGAAAATAAAGATTACCGTCTCCGTAATTAGTATAGGTTTGTCCCCACAAGTTACAGTTAAGTTTTTTATAGTTAATTGTTTTTTGTAAACAGTTTTGAAAAATCTCGAGAGATGTAAATTGTAGTTCTGTTTTTTTCAAACATGAGTAACATGTTGGTTCTCTTGTAAAATCTTCAAAACTAAATTATCAGATTTGCCAGTAAATAAATATTTGTTAATCTAAATTGGGTTACTATATTAATTAATACCATACAAATAACACTACGTATCTATGTGAATCTCCTTTATTTTGAAAGATTGCCTTATAAGCACCTACCTACTTCCCCTCAACCCACAACATCCCTCTATAGCCATACAGTGCTGCCAAAATATGCTGATGTTGGTTAGCGCAAGACAATTTTGTATCAATAACGTAAACAATTATTGTTAAATGGGTATCTTGCGCGCTTACTTATCGGAATCGATGTCAATAACTACAGAAAACTAACTTCTTTTGTTGTCACAGAGATGGCGCCCACGCGGCGCATGTAAAATTTTTAGTATGTATAATTTTTAAGGCGATGATAGCTCAGTGGTAGTGACGTCGGATACCGAGACGAAGGTCGCGGGTTCGAATCCTACAATGAGCTTGAGCTTTCGGTGAAGGAAAACATCGTGAGGAAACCATAGCACGGTGGTAGGGTACTTTGTAGTACCCGCCTGGCTGGCAACCACCCTCAAGTTGAAAATCTGTCGCCAAGCACCTTCCGGTGTGTTCCGACAGCAGCACTTGAGAGCCAGTTCCCTTCTAGGCTTTGTGTGCTTACCACCATCGGCCACATCATCACTGACCACGGTGAGATTGTGGTCAAACACAGGCCTATACACAGTAAAAAAAAAAAAAAAAAAAAAATATATCCAAAAATGTCGCTTTTTATACATTTCTAGGGGGTGAGTTTTCTTTGCAGCTGTATGTACAAGATCTAAGCCTTAATAAATTAAAATCATTCATTAAACTTAAGTTGTGCCAGAAAGCGTTTTATACCGTTAATGATTACTGCGAGGAAAAAAAGGCTTCGGATTGTGCTGCTCCAATTAATTCATTTTTCATGTTGACAGCCTTAATTTTGTATTTTTTTTTGGTGTTGTTTCACTGACATGAATATTTACTTTTTAAAGTATTATATTATTTTAATTATGAATGTGAAGACAGCGTGGGTCATTATTTTTTTTGTTCTTTGTTTTATTTTTCTCAGCTAGTTTTAATCATGGTCTGGCAGTTTGAGTAATTTATGCGGCATAAAAAACATTCGGGTTCTTTCTTTGGTATTGTTCGCCGAATCGTTGAGCTCCTTAAATTCTGAGTTGCCGTGCACGGTTACTAACGAATGTGTGCACCGACTGGACAGGTCTACTCAATCAAAATACATCTAGATTATTTTTTTGTTTGACATTTCAAAAGTACCTATATAAGGTCTATAGTTGAAATAAAAATATTTTAATTATTGGTTTTTGATTTTGAATCTGGCTGGTTCTTTGCTCAACCACCACACCTCTACCATTTCAAACACCAATCCACATGGTCTTCAGATGATCTACCCAAGATTAAGTCTGGACTTTAAAAGAGACTGTGACCTCTGAGTTTGTTTCGGCCTTTCTTCTCAGAGTAGTCAGATAGGAAACGCCGACCTCATCTTGTTTAAAAAAATATGATCGACATGTAAAAGTATTTGTACAAACGAACTTACGGAAATAAAATTATTTATTCTATGAGAGTGAAGGAAGAGAGACTGCAGCGTTTATGCACACATTTGTAGGCTATAATACGAGTATCTCCCACGGCAGTCTTCGCTGAGATTGGTCATACCAACTACCTAATATTTAGTTGACATAACAATACTTTATATGGAAAAACTTTATATTAAACTTAATATGAAAGCGTAGCTGTTACATTTTATTTACATTGCTTGTATCTGTTTGTGTGTGTGTTTTAGTGTACAATAATAAATTAATGAAATGAAATGATAATGAATTTTACTGTACATTTTGTGATACGCTATGAACAAAACTAACTTTAATAAATTACGAGTATATACGCACCGTCAATGGTCTCAAATAGTCCTTCATACTTTACATCTGTGATCCCCACATACACCGAGCTCATGTGCGGTTGGGTACTGTTCCAAAAAGATAACACAGCATGAGTCTCGTCACTGTTTTCTGGGAAGAACAAGCTAGCCCCTTCCAGAGCACAGGTTTGCTTAGCATCAGACCACTCCTGTCGTGTGGAATGGATCTTGTAGAAACTCTCTACTGCTTCTATATAGTTATAGTCTTCCCGGAAAAACTTTTTCTGTCTTCGTCCGTCTAAGAAAACAAAAATATTAAGGGTCTGAACACCGAAAGCAGGTTAGCTTTTAATATTTTTTTAGCCAAATATATTAAGTGAAATAATGTGTGTAATCTTATACATATTTGAATATTTTATTGCAGCCGAAACACACTTAAGAAAAAATCTCGATACTTTTTAAAGGTAAAGTAAACTAGCTCTTACCTTCTATATTTTTTAGAATAACTAACTAATGCAAATAGTAAAATGAACAACAATGACATATCTTGAAAGGATACAAAACCTGGTTGCCGAATAGTAAGGATTCTAATATCTAATTAATTCATTTATTCATAGAAATCTATAAGAATTCCATGACGCTTCTCTTTCCATTCAGTGCAATCCGACAGTGACGGCAAAACTGTTGCTTGACGGACTATAAGATATATTATGCTACAATCCAACCACATCAATAGTAAGGGAAAACACCAAGCGAATGCGCTTTCCAAACTGATTTGTCTGAAGAAATACATACTTCTTGTAACCTGAGCAACTGACACATAACTAGATTGACGGCTTCGCTGATCCTAAGACCGAATGGTCACAAGCGCTGCGAGAAAAAGACGACTCATGAGTATTTCACTCACGAGTCGTTGTTCTCTAAAAACTATCATACTGAGATTATATTTGATGAACCATACTAAATAATAACTGTCATACTAAATAATAACAAACAGTTTTAAGCCTTACTTCCGGCAACACAAAAGCCTTACTTTACGTAAATCTTATATTTTTTGATTGTAAATTAGTCCCCAAATACCCAGATTCTTACTCGTACAACACACGGGAAGACATGCAAATAAATTATTTGTTGCACCACAAAAACAATTTAAATAATATATATTCATGCCGTAAATGTGCTGCGCGTCCAATATAATAAAACCTTCAGGGCACTGATGTAACTGCCACGTTACTGCAATGCGTCAGAGATATTTGCAAAAGCCCGAGTCAGCAGCTTCTCAGCGGTCGTACGGAAGAAAAGTGCATCTCTGCTCGCCAGAATGTGTGGCAGTGGCAACAGCGTCCTGAAGGTGATAGCTGACAGGCTTGATGCCCTATAATGGGATATACCATCAAAACAACCCAGTTTGTCGTAGTGTATAAGTACTAACATAGTTTATAAGACAGATTATTGTTACTAACATCCATTAAGTATTTTTGTTTTTTGTCCGTGTGGACGTTTTATTGTCTGAGAAATAAATAAATTGTTATTATTAAAAACAGTCTAAATATGCCTCCTGGCGGGACTTAAATTGCACTCTTCAAGTCCGCATATGTCGATAAAAATATACTATAAATAACCTGAAAACATTGAACAAGAAAATAATACAAAACAACACAACAATGTAAACAACACAAATTTGTGGGATTGTGGACTCAGAGTAAAACAACTTCTTATATAACTGATTCTCACTTTATTTAATTTAATATTTCTAGCAAAGACGTGTTCTTTGCGTTTTAACGTCTGTCGCCATCTTCCCATCTCTCGTACATCCTCTCTCTCCCTCACTCTCGATACATCCATCCCTTTCACTAATACTTACATTCCGTATCCTACATTCGGCCGTCCTGCTCTCTTGTCTGTCCCCAGACACTCCTTTCCGCATTAATTCTACACTACATACCTCTATCTTACACTCTTAGCATCTACCGAATAAATCTTATTACATAATTAAGCATTTCTTCAATTTAGTTTTATTTACATGGCAAACAAACAAATTACTTACATAGAGGTACTACACTCATATATTGAACTGGGTGCAAGCCAGTATCAGGGTGATACTGCATAAGGATAGCCGCTATAGCTATGCTGGAGGCATCTGTATGTAACTCAGTTTTTAAGTTAGGATCAAATATTTTTAATACTGGGCCAGTAGACAACCTTTCTTTTAGAATATGAAAAGCTTCTTGTTGCATCTTATCGAACACAAAGTCCGCATCTTTCTTTAACAAATCATTTAGAGGCTTGGCAATAACAGCATATTGCTCTATGTACTTCCGAAAGTAGGAAGTCAAACCTAAAAAACTTTTAAGTTGCTTACTTGTCCTGGGTTCTGGAAATCTCACCACAGCATCCATCTGCTCAGTAGTTGGGCGTATTTCACCGTCTTTAATCATATGGCCCAAGTACTCTATTTCACGCTGTATCAACTTTGCCTTCTTCCAATTAATTCTCAATCCATACTGTGCAGCTATTTCCAGAACTTGCTTTAGTCGTTGCAATGCCCGCTCTTCATCAACAGCTGGAATTATAATATCATCAATGAAAATCATCATTATCTTCTGAGAAAGCAGATCCCGAAAAATTATGTCAACAAACCGCATAAAATATTTTGGACAGATCGTAAGTCCAAACGGTGCTCGCAGAAACTCGAACTGCCCATGATGGGTAACAAATGAAGTATACGGTATGGATTTTTCGCTGATTTTCAAATGGAAAAATCCATTCTTCAAATCAAGAACACTGAACACCTTCGCTTGAGACAACCTGTCAATTAAATCATCAATAATAGGAAGAGGATACTCGTCTTTCACAATCTTTGCATTAAGCTGCCGGTAGTCAACACATACACGAGTTGTCCCGTCCTTCTTCTTTACCAACACTAGTGGGCTAGAGTATTCAGAAAAACTTACCCTTATTATGCCGTCTTTCAACCATTCATCGACTTGTTTTTCTACAATACCCCGCTCCATGTATGACAGTCGCCGGGGCCGTTGTGCAACTGGCACATCGTCTTTTAACACAATCTTGAGCTCCAACGGGGCTTCCTTTACTTGGACTGGATTGTACATGTCAACACACTGATAAGCTTCCTGTTTTACTGATGGGCTACTGACATGTTCTACCAGCGATTCTGAGTCACCCACATAATTATTTTGTGGTACATCTGTCTGGCCACCTCTTCATTTGATCAGCTGAGCTGGAAGTACGATTGGGACCTTCAGTCGCACTATCGGCTTTCTCCATATCGTAGCGGTCATTTGGATGAACCTTGGTAATTTGGTACGGTCCTAGATACTTAGCTTTCAGCTTGAGCCCTGAACCAAATTGGGTTCTCTTTATAGCTGCTAGGTCACCTACTTGGTACTTATGACTCGGATTCCTTCTCTTGTTATAATGTCTTCTGTTCTCTTCTTGCACAGCCAATATTTGCTCTTTTGCTTTTTGACGTAACTCTTCTCTATTACTCTCATATTGTCTTGCAGTTCTTCAAGTAATTTGAAAACTTCAATGTCTTCTTTATATCTCATCTTGGTGCCAATTAATAAATCATAGGGTGAGGTATTGATGCTCCTCTAAAATGTGCTGTTCAACATAATACAACATACATATGTGTGTTTACAATATAATTGGCCATACAAATTGTAACACGCATATTTTGTAAATTATTTTTAAGTATCGCTGTTGGTTACCTAAATAAATAAAATAAAATAAAATACCAATATAAATCAAAGTCGGGTTAGTTACACATTTTGTAACAGCTCGAGAACGGCTTGACCGATTTACATGATCTTTAATTTGTTGGATTTTGTCTTCGCCCCGAAAAAATGAATAACTATTAAAACCAAAGAAAAAATATTAAGAAAATTCATTTTTCGATACGTTTTACGGACACAGCGCCATCTCTGTTATATGACAGAAACAAAACACGGACATGTTACCTTGATATGTTACCTTCTTGGTTGTCATTTTTCGGAGTAAAAGATCGTTCCATTCTTAAATTACACGACAGATATGAGTGAACTATCTAATGTATTTGGCCGCTAAACCACGACAGATATGGATATTCATACAACTTTTGCCACACGTACAGCAATTTCAATTTATCTCGAAGAAGGTTGTCGAAATAATGCTCAAATTTCTCAAGTTCTCAAGCATGTTTGAGGTAAATATTAACATCAATCACCCCACGCTTTTTGACAATAAAATATTTATTTTGTTAATCACACTATTCATAATTTAAATTTATTGAAAATTGTTTTCTACTTTTTAGTTCGGTTTTCTAATAAAGCTTGTTTTTTAGTTGTTTTAAACTATTATTAATTGTTTACTTTTTAGTTCAATTTACCATTAAAGCGTGTTTTTAACCGACTGCCCAAAATTCGACCGTATATTTTTTTTATTTGTGTTCACGGATAAATTCGTCGTTTATGAACCGATTTTGATGATTCTTTTTTTGTAGGAAAGGAGATATCCCAAGGGTGGTACCATGATAAGGAAACTCTGATGATGGAATCCCAGAGAAATCGAGAGAACTCCTCAAATATTATAGGCATACATATAGCGATTTTGGTATTTTCATCAATAATGCAATCATTTGCACTCAAAAAGTATAATTTGGTGAAGGGGAACTGATTAAAAAGACCACAATGGCCACTGGAACTCCGAAATAAAACAATATATCCTTGTCGTGTTTGCGCTTATTGGAATCGTCATCAAGATGTACTTTGGCTATAAATGATTTTCATGTTAATTGGAGGTACCTACCAAAACTAAAAAGAGGAAAATAAAAAACTTTTTAACAAACAATCAAACCGGCTTCCAAAAGAAAACACTTCAAAGTGAAAAATAAATTTCTTTTCCGAATTCGGTGTCTTTTTCACTTTAAAGTGTTTTGTTTTGGAAGCCGGTTTGATTTTTTGTTATAAAGTTTTTTTTTTTAATTTTTAAACGAAATCTCTTCTACCGCTCATAGACTATGCGGATATCTGTTTTCTAGATGCAACGGAGGTACTTCTAAATAAACTCGAGCGACTGCAGAACTTGTGCATCCGCTTTATTTTTGGCCTCCGTAAATACGATCACGTGTCGGAGTTTCGGACTAAATTGAGGTGATTGCCGATTCGGCGTCGTCGAGATACCCATATCCTATCTCTCCTCTATACTATCTTACACAATCCTAATTCTCCTCAATACCTTCGTGAACGCTTTGAGTACTTTGTCCCGAGGGGTAAACCCTGTCGCACTTCCACTTCTCTTCTCCTTCGAACCCCACGTCACACTTCCAGCCGCTATGATGGCTCCTTCTCTGTTACTGCAGTGCGTCTCTGGAACTCTCTACCACATTCCCTACGCGACAGCCCTTCTCTGTATGTCTTCAAGAGGAAAATCAAGGATCATTTTCTTTCGGAATGACATAATATTAGTATATGTTTATATATATATATATATATATATATATATATATATATATATATATATATATATATATATTGTACTTATGTATGTATGTATATTTATGATTTATTTTACATTATTCTAAAATTGTACACTGGACTACTTCTCTTCTTGCTTTTGTAAACTCTCTCCATCACTCTAAGGTTTGCTGGTAGAAAACTCTTCTTTGAGTTAAGCTCGCCTTTGTACGTCAACTATAAAATCACTTATTGTATATGTAATTTTTTGTGTACAATAAAGAATTAAGACAATGTATTAATACAACTACCTCCCTGTGATGTGAGTGGATAATTAGCGTACCTACTGCCTTCCCTGGATGCGAGAGGATGCGAGGAAGGGCGCCTGAGATGCGTATCTCAGGCGCCCTTTCCGGAACATTTATTTAAGGGAAATTATAAGTCTAGCCACAAAATTATTTATTGGACACGTGATTGAACTTCTAATTTTATAACTAAGCAACGGGAAAATGACATAGCCTCTAATAAACTAATTCGTCTTTTTTGCAAGGCCAACTAAATATTCTACAGAAAGCGTCAAGTAAAGATCATCAATTATTGTGACTTGTCCTTCTTATTTATACATTGCCACGTAATTTACTAACTCGGCCACGGATTTTACATCTTGTCACCATTTTACGTTTTACAGCTTCAACGCAATATCCTCAAAAAAATATAATTCAAGCTTCTACAGAAAGCATCATCACTTAGCATGTAAAACAATACATCATATTCTTTTATCGTGAAAATAGCCACTGCATGATTTGGCGCGAGTACGCGAGACGACAGCGACCGGCCATTTGCACCAATCAGAGAGCGCCATTCGATTCATGTGACGACGAGTTGAGTTGATCAAGTAAGTCCAAGAGCGAGCGTAGCGAGCTCGGGAGCTTAGGGCACCCCGACACGGACAGGTTAGGTTCGAAGGAGATGACGGGAGCTGAAGTGAGCGAGCAAAGCGAGTGAACTCAGCTCCCGTCATCAATGATATTAAAAAGAAGCCTGTTTAATTAGCACCCTTTATTTAATACGTGTACTTGGCGCAAAGCACTACCGTCTCTTCGGATATAACTAAAAATTTAAGCCATGAGCATGTCTTAGCACGCGCCTTGGTACTTGGCACAAAGACACTACCTGGGTTTCGAATATAAAAAAATCGTTCATCCTGAAGATCCTGGTAAGGTTAATGGGACAAACTATTATAATTATTGCATTGTCGTCGTCATTGATAAGTTTTAAATAAATACGACCTTTTTAAGGGGGTGAATATCATGTTCAAAGATTCCTTTACATAGATACATACATAACAAACTAATAAAAGCATTTTAGTAAAATATATAAAAAAATGTCGATGTTATGTATCATCATCATCATCTCAGCTGAAAGAAGTCCACTGCTGGACATAGGCCAGCTTGGGGGACCATGCATTGTCACACTAATCGGTCCTGAGCGTTTCGCATCCAGCGGATTCCCACAGCCTTGACCGCGGGCACAGCTAGTTTATAAATAAATTAAAATAATAATTAAATACGATAACTGTTTACTTGACAAGTAAAATAACATATAATGTGAACATAACATTAAGTATTAATTTAAATAAATAACTATCAAATATTGTAATTATAAAACAAAAATTGATGCGTATATAAATAAATAAGCAATAATAATATATATTTAAATATAAAAAATAGAAAGACAAACATAATATACGCACAATAAATAAAATTAAACAGATTTATAAATAGGATATAATTTTGTAGATAACTGTAATATACAAATAATATAAACTGTAATATACAAAATATACTTATAGATAACTGTAATATACAAAATAATGTTAATATGGAAAAATATTAAGCGCTCTTTTAGATCTCTACTTATCTAAAATTTTGCTGTACCCGACAGGGTCTATAATAATGTTTCTGTTACTTATATGCCGCAACCAAGTGGTGCGCGTTGGGCAGTCTTACTTAGAACCCAAGTGGTGTCTACACGTTCCTGCTAAGTTGTTTTCTACTTAAACCCCAAACCCTAACTGTTTATATTAATTATTTATCATCTGAATTTACATTGTGGATGCAATTTTGATTTGTTTTGGCGTAGCTGTGTACATGTTCCAGCAAGTAATGTGTCAGTACCGTACAACAGAGCAACACGCCTGTTTTTTATTGAGTGCTTATTTAAAAAACACTTACGTACCTAAATTTTGCATATTGCAGTTCCTCTGGAGTGACGGTAGACTCTTCTTGCAAATGAAGGCTTCTGTAGTGTGGCATGTGCCATCATTAATATAGCCGTTTTGGAATAGGACCACACAGTCTTCGTTACCATTCATATTGTTTGGTTCACCTGGCTGCCAGTTATTGTACACCTCCGCTACTTGCTTACCTAGAAATGAGAAACAAATAGTTAATGATGATGAGGTCATATTTGTCTCCGGGGCTATTGTGGGAAAGGAGACCTGTTTGTGGTAGTAAATGAATTAAATACTAGTGTATACATACCGTCAATTGTCTCAAAATATCCTTCAATCTTTATGTCTGAAAGCCCCACGTTCACCAACGGGATTTGAGGCTGGGTTCTGGTCCAAAACGATATCACAGCACGTGCTTCATTGTCGTTATCGGGGTAGAACAATCTGGCGCCTTCCTGAGCACACGCTTGCTTGGCGTCCGCCCAAGTCTGATATGCTGTGTGGATCTTATAGAAGCTCCTTCCTGCATCTATATAATTGTAGTCGTCCCGAAAACCATTACCATCTAAAAAAAAAATTGTAGGTTCCTATAGCACATGGGAACTAATAAAAATTTGCTATCAGGATAATTTTGTTGCACGAAGGCAGATTTTAAAACATATAATAACCGTCACAATACTCAAGCAAGAAATTTGACATAAGGTACACTACGAGCACGACTTACAGAGTTTCAGATTATTGTAACTATTGTGGTTAATAGCTAAATATACTCATAGGAGGGTTGGAAATAAAACACCCAGCTGAAAGAAAAGGAGATCTGCGCTGTGGGGCTTCGTTGGCATAACTTACTCACTACCGTTATTTGATACGAATATGCTAACTCCGTATTTTGCAACTCTACTGTCAATATTGCTACAAATATATTTAATTTCCTATAACATCAATTTTAAGGCTGCACAATATCACATTACTTTGATAATGAATTCAGTTATTTTTGCCGATTACTTTATGCAGATCAATTCGCTTTATTTGCCAACCTCTTTAGTTAGCTAACCGTTTAAATGAAAGCCTTTAAAAAAACTTAGGTACCTAAATTTTGCATATTGCAGTTCCTCTGGAGTGACGTCAGACTCTTCTTGCAAATGAATGCTTCCGTAGTGTGGCATGTGCCATCATTGATATAGCCATTTTGGAACAGGACCACACAGTCCTCGTTACCATTCATATTGTTTGGTTCACCTGGCTGCCAGTTATTGTACACCTCCGCTACTTGCTTACCTAGAAAAGAGAAACAAATAGTTAATGATGATGAGGTCATATTTGTCTCCGGGGCTATTGTGGGAAAGGAGACCTGTTTGTGGTAGTAAATGAATAAAATACTAGTGTATACGTACCGTCAATTGTCTCAAAATGTCCTTCAACCTTTATGTCTGAAAGCCCAACGTTCACCAACGGGATTTGAGGCTGGGTTCTGGTCCAAAACGATATCACAGCACGTGCTTCATTGTCGTTATCAGGGTAAAACAATCTGGCGTCTTCCTGAGCACACGTTTGCTTGGCGTCCGCCCAAGTCTGATATGCTGTGTGTATCTTATAGAAGCTCCCTGCTGCATCTATATAACTGTAGTCCTCCCGAAAACGCTTTCCGTCTAAAAAAAATATTAATAGGTCCCTGTAGCACATGGGAACTAATTAAAATTTGCTATCAGGATTATATTTTTGCACGATGGCAGATTTTTAAACATAAAATAAACGGCACAATACTCAAGCCAGAAATTTGGCATAAGGTACACTACGAACACGACTAACAGAGTTTTAGGTTATTGTAACGATTGTGATTAATAGCTAAAATACTAATAGGAGCCTCGGGCAGAAAAAATCCCAGCAGACAGAAAAGGAGATCCGCGCTTTGGGGCTTCGTTGCCATAACTTGCTTACTACCGTTATTTGATACGAATATGATAAATCCGTATTTTGCTACTCTGCTACTAATATTGCTGCAGACATATTTAATTTCCTTTGACATCAGTTTTAAGGCTGCCCAATATCACATAACTTCCTCTTCCTCAGGTGCTCCTCTTCAACTCAGGTGCTTGCCTAGATCGGACGTGTTTGTGAGGGCATCTCGTATATTTATTTATTTAAATTTTTAAATCGGTGTTTTGTTATCAAACTCGGACCCTCCTTTCCATCTTGGGTGGGTCCCCATTTGATGCAGGGGCCATATTGGTTGGTGTCGGAAGTCTCGCTCTCACTAGTGAGCTGAGCTGTCAATTGGAAGAACAATATAGACTTGTAAAAAGTGCTGTTGCCGGCGGGATTCGAATCTGGGATGCACCGTGCATGCCGCATCGAGACCGCTGTGGTAGCCACTGCGCTAAATCAACGTAGTTGTCATAACTCAAAACTACTGTCCACTATGGGTTGGGCCATATACGTCATCGGGGCGGCTACGCGGCTGCTTTAAGGTCTATCCACACATATCAGGGGCGTGCCCGGGACGTGACAGGGCCGAGTCCCGTCAGGGGCTTCACTCGTTCACACACGTCAGTGCACGGGCCCGGGCTCGTCCCGTGCACGGACGTGTGTGAACGAGTTCATATAAAATGTTCCCAACGATATTTTTTTGACCCCTGACAGGGCACGGTCTGTCCACGTCCAGTGCACGTCCCGGGCACGGCCCTGATATGTGTGGATAGACCTTTAAGGCCTACGAGCTACGTTATTTGCTACGCGCGACTCGACCCTCGCTGTTCGTAAGTAAGGAATCAAACCAATATTTATATTGGATATGTACATGTTTGTGCCACAGTTGCTTTAGTTTGAATATCGAGGTCGAGCATTACCTGCATTGTTTTTGCTTTCTTATATATTATATTTTGTATTGTGGTTTCTTCGATGAATAAATCAGCTTCGGTGTCAGAGAATAACTAGATGAGCTTTAACGACTCCACCACGCCACGTAATTTCATATTCCAGCGAACAAAAAGAAGCCAGGACGACATCTCAATTTCTGAGCAATCATCATTTCTTTTAATTCTTTTTTGAACTCATCTAAGTTCAAAAAAGAATTATAAGAAATGATGGCTTTATTTATGACCAAATGCGAACGTGAGATACTACAAGTCTCTTTAACCCTGTAAGAAATCCAGGAATCTAATCTTAACATACAAAATACAGTTAAACTCCTCACGTCACAGAATATAGACCTTGAAAAGAAAATTTCCCAGCTGGAAAATCAGGCGAAAGAAGATAAAAAGCATATTATAACTTTGGAGCATAAAATTGAGGAAATGGAAACGGAATGTCGTAAAACAAAATTTGTGATAAAAAGCGTACCTAAAATCGCAGGCGAGTCTAAGCAAGACTTAATAGACATCGTGATGAGTCTTTCCCAAAATATAGATTGTGCCATTATTAAAAATGACATTAAAGATGTTTATAGGTTGCGTGGAAGGGAACAGAACTATAATACGCCCATAGTTGTAGAAACAGGATCAACACTGCTCAAGAATGATATTCTGAAAATGGCTAAGAACTTCAACATACAATACAATACCAAACTATGCTGTAAGCATTTGGGCTTCAAGAAGCACGAAGATACACCGGTATACCTGTCTGAGCATTTGACCGCCAAAGGCTCTCGCTTATATTTCCTTGCTCTCGATTAGAAAAAATCCGGCGCTTATAAATACTGCTCAATATGTGTGCTAGTTTGCCATATGGCATATGGCAAAGTACTAGTAAAGCAGGATGACCAGGCTCCGCGCTTAATTATTAGAAGTGAAGCACAAATACAGCTAATGCAGAAAGTATGACTATTTGATGTTTATTATTACTTTCAAATATTAGTTAACACACAATTTTTATCGGTTTCTATTTGTTTAAGTGTCTCCTTGATTATAATTCCATCGAACACTTATTATCATTTCACAGTATGTAATATAAATGAAGTGATTAAAAGTAATTTTATTGCATGTTATATATAGTTTAAATATTCACACAGACACCCATATTAAGACAGAGGTAGGTATGTACCAAATCGCAAATTGGCTCGATAACAACCTTCTCACGTTAAATACTGCGAAAACCAATTACATGATATGCTTCTCCATCTATAAAAGTTCACAACCAGATGATGTGTTCAACATTAAAGTACACTCTTGCGATAAAGCTTAAAACAATAATTGCGCTTGTCCCTTAATTAATAAAGTTTTTGAAACAAAATATTTAGGTGTAATTATTGACCACAGATTTTCGTGGTACTCTAATGTTGAACATGTTACCGGAAGGATTAGGAAATTGGGGTGGCTTTTTAAAACATTAAGATATATTGCATCTATAAATATAAAAAACCGGCCAAGTGCGAGTCGGCTTCGCGCACGAAGGGTTCCGTTCCATTATCGCGAAAAACGGTAAAAAAATCACGATTGTTGTATGGGTTGTATACTTAAATATTTATTTTATTCTGTTTTTAGTATTTGTTGTTATAGCGGTAATAGAAATACATTTCAACTGTCTAGCTATCACGGTTCATGAGATAAAGCCTGGTGACAGACAGACAGACAGACAGACAGACAGACAGACAGACAGACAGACGGACCGCGTAGTCTCAGTAATAGGGTTCCGTTTTTACCCTTTGGGTACGGAACCCTAAAAAGAAATCAGGCTCTCACAGAAACTTATTAAATGACATATATGTCGGGTTTAGTCAATAGTACGGACGTCAAAACAAATCTCATGTCAACGGCTTGCATCTATCGGCCAGCCTTGATGTGATATATATATCTCTCTAGCACAATCTGTTATAGCCTACTGTATCACAATATGGGGTGGCGCAGCAAAATCAAAGTTTATACATGTTGAACAAGGACAACGCACCGTAATAAAAATAATGTAAATCAAAAGGATTACATACCCTACTGAAAGTCTCTATAAGGATAGTGGATTGCTTTCTGTTAGAAAGTTATATATCATTTATACCGTTCTAAAAAAACATAAAGATCTACCATACGATCAAAATGCAATAACAAGAAGACGGAAAGATCTCATAGCACAGGTTCCACAAACTAAAACAAAATTTGCTGACATTCAGTACAATAAACTATCATGTCAACTATATAATAGGATAAATAAAAAGATATATATATATACACAATAAACAATTAACAAATAATTAATAATAATTTAATTATTATACAATTATTAATAATTTAATTAATAATAATTTAATTATTATTAATTATTATTTATTTTATGTAAAAAAAATCTAACAAATTGTATAAAGACACTAAATTACGCAGACACTGAGGCACTATTGCAACATACAAAATGAAATACACACATGCACGCGCACGCACACAGACACACACATAAAACACCCACCCACACACATACATACACACACACACGCGCAAACATACTGGTTATGTCTAAGGTACTGAATGAATTGTATATTGCTGTGGAAGAACGGAGTCTCCCTACACAGACATTACTTGCTTAAAAGGAGGCTCCAATCACCAACGAATATGAAACTTTTTGGTCCAGAAATAAAGATTTTGTATTTGTATAACTTGCTGATCAATTCAGTTATTTTTGACGTTAAATTTATGCAGATCAATTCACTTAATTTGCTGATGAAATACATTTTGGAGCTGACCAAAACCTCTTTAGTTAGCTGACCGTTTAAATGAAAGCTTTTAAAAACACTTAGGTACTGTTACGGATGTGACGTCAGCCTACGTGCAACCGACCAATGCCCGCCGAGCCCGCCGAAGCAAAACCGCCATATTGAAGCCTTCTCTTCAGTCAAGCCATGCCAAGCAGTGGGGATGTGTTAATATAAGCGATTGCCAGTCATTTATTTGTCTCTTTCGATGCTGAATACAAGATCTGAACAAAGCTCTGCCCGAATTTTATTTATCCGTTACACTCAGAAGTGGTATACACAAAAAGTAAGCTTCGTTTTAATAAAATATCCACGCCACAATCTCAAGATCGCCCTGAATCTGAAGAAAAATCGAACAAGTTTGTCATAATCACGGACTGAACGACACTACGAGCTTCACAGCGTGTGCTACACTCTGCCATCAACCCGACTGCACGCCGAGCAAGACTACATCAAACTCTTCAACGTGTGCTGCGTGTGACTGCAAGGAGAGGTCCTAACAAGATCCGAGAGCTGCCAGAAGCTACAGCCAGTCTGCCAGGAGCTACAGCCAGTCTGCCAGGAGCCAAAGCCAGTTTGCCAGGTGCGTTATCTTTCTCATTTCTATATTTGCAATATCAATAACTGTAATTCTAGCCAGGCCATAGCAACTTGTTTTACTCTTCGCCATATTCTCAATAATAAGGATAAAACTAATTCGCATAACCAGCATCCGTGTATGACCATGTTTTTACGTAAACGAAACAAAAGGTATAAGGATAGTAACAGATGGCGTCCTGCAGGTAGTTTGTTTACCCTCGTGGGGAAAAAGGCGTGCCTTCATATGTGCTTATAATTAACCAAATACGTTGTTTTGCTTCTGGTACACACTAATGATATTGTACTAATTACGCAGATCAAAATTAAGCTTACCACTGATTAGACGTAAGACATCCTTAGACGACAATCTGAATCCAGTTACGCTTATCCTGTGATAATTAAAAAAAAGAAAAAAAAAATAGAACGTCGATCGTAAGCTCTGTCACAAAATAGAACGCCGCCACTCACTGTAAAACTCACTGTAAAATATTATTTCCCTTACCTTATATAGAAGATCAAGTTTCTCGAGTTAGCTGGCAAAGATTACTTTAACTGTTATGCATCAGTATGGTTCAAAGTTACCATCAATTAGCAATTAATCCAGATGACACTCATAAAACATATTTTAGAACTAGCAAAAGTAGTAGCATAAGTATACCGGGGTTCCATTTAGTGAGATTTATTAATATAGTAGCATAATCTGTCGGTAGATCTGTCGATACCCAAAACGAAGCAGGTATTGGCATTTTTTTTAGAAGATTTATTTCTACCCTCGACTGATTTAAATTCTGGCGTTATAATTTTATGAAATGTCAAACAAAAAAAAAATACCAAAACTTAAATATGAATACTCGTAAATACACTAGTTTTGAAAAATCAAATCGCTAAATGGTCAGGTCAAATTGCCACCTGTGGCATACAGCCGTGTTGGCAGTTTGAAGTTTCATTTGTCTAGTAATGTGTCATGTGGGTACGTCCATTTATCGGATTGTGCAGTTATTTTAAGAAGTTTTATTTGAAATTTCGCGGCGATTGTGTACCTGTTTATGGATTAGTTTTTAACAATTGCAAAATATTTCGTGTTCTAAGCCTGTGTTCGTTTTGTATGACCCCGCGCTTCCTACATAAGTACATACGGATGCGTGTAAGTTAGGTGTCGCCGGTATATTGATGCAAAACAAACTGAAAATAAAATTCATTGCGATCAGTAGTGTTACAAGTGAGGATAGCATGGACCATTATTATGAGCTTCAAACCCTTGCTGTTGGACTCGTTACGTAGATTTCGCGTGTATGTTATATGTCATGTAAAGGTTGTTACCAACTGTGCAGCGGTCCAAGGTACGGTCACGCATCGCAGGATAGTGGTTTTTGATAAAACATTATAACATTAGCGTTGAGTATAGGCCGGGCCATCGTATGAAACATGTAGGCGCTTGGCAGAAATCTAGTCGTTACAAAGAATAAAAAAGAAATCGTCTCCTAAGTCGCTGATTGGTTCTATACGTTACAATGCCAGGACGATAAGCAGCAATTACATGATTGTTGACGAGAGGCTTTATAGAAAAACCCTAGACGGGAGTAGACTTGTAGGAGCTTGGGTAGATAGATAAGATAGTGCAAATGCATCATGATTACTTTGGTCACCATGATTTTAATAAAATAGTATATTGGTTACCAAAAATGACGCAATTCATTAGAAAATACATGACCGCACGTCTTCATTGTGCACATGGCAAGGGAAGTTAGTGTATGAAAGAACGAAAATTACATCTTAATTCGTAAACCATCTGAACCAATGCTTCATGTAAACCATTTAGGTCCGTATGATTCATGTAAACCATTTAGGTCCGTATGATTCATGTAAACCATTTAGGTCCGTATGATTCATGTAAACCATTTAGGTCCGTTTTGTTAGGCAAAAAAAAAGAGGTATGTGTACAGTTGGCTCGTGGCTAAATAATAACAGCCACACGGGTCGATATTCAAGGTTAAGCAACGCTTGACGAGGTCCGTCCGTGTATGGGTGACTATTTCAACATACCGAGATTCCTCCGTGCCTCGGAAAGCACATTAAGCCTTTGGTCCTAGCTGTCATTTGAAGATCTTTGACATTCGTTACGAGTAGTCGGAAGCTTGAGATCTTGAGAGCTGAAGCTTGAGGTATCGTGTTTCCCAGTTACTGGGTTAAGAAGGTCAGATACGCAGTCGCTCCATGTAAAATACTGGTACTCTGCTGAATCCGGTAAGACTGGAAGCCGACCCCAACATAATTGGGAAAAGACTAGGCAGATTGATTGTGTTCAGTTGGTAATGATTGTAGTGACGAATGAGTTTTCCAAATTTGTTATTGCCGAGTCAACACTTGCGTACTATCATTTCTATCGTGAAAATTCGGACACTGAAATGGTTTGGTAAACAGTTTAGGTACACATTACGTGATATTGCTTGTCCACATGCTAATGGTTAGTTTAAACGTAAAAATCAATCCATTCATAATGCTTTGCTGACTATAATTACTATAGTAAAGCCTTAACAAATAACTAAATAACTGGGCCAATTCCCTGTCTGAATTTCTTTGAAGCGTTAAGATTTAATATTCGCTCGTAATGGTAGGCCATGTAACTTTACGATTTTCAGTAAAGTAAAGTTAAGTAGTCTAGTCTAGTGACGCCTAGTGCCACCTAGTGACGCCTAGTGCCACCTAGTGACGCCTAGTAACGCCATGCAACGCCATGCAACGCCATGCAATGCCATGCAATGCCATGCATACCATGCAATGCCATGCAATGCCATGCAATGCCATGCCATACCATGCAATGCCATGCAATGCCATGCAATGCCATGCATACCATGCAATGCCATGCAACGCCAACTAATGCCAATTCAATTAGGCCACTAGGCGGCACTTTGAATGTCAAATATTGAATGTAAAAAGAAAGCTTCAGATAACGCAAGCGTGATCATGTGTACAAAAAGGTTGTTTTTATGACTACAATTAGTGCAGTTAGTCAATACAAACTGGATGACTTTTATTTGGGTCATAATATATTAACTAAAGTCAATGTCAAAGCCATGACGTATTTATCATAAACATAATGTAAACATTTACATTGAATGCGGTACAATGGTTTGCAAGAATCTGTCAAGTCCATATTGAAAATGCTCTATGTAAAGTAGTGTAGTGTGTGCGCTCGGTTGGCGCAGTGGTTGAGCGATTGACTGCTGCGCTGCGTGTCACGGGTTCGATTCCTGCACGGAACAAATATTTGTATGACCTACAGATAGTTGTTTCGGCTCTGGGTGATTGTGTATGTGAGTTTATGTTTCTAAACGCACCTACGATACAGGAAGAAATTCCTAATGTGGGTAGATACTAAAAGTTTTACGTGGTTACAAAAGCTCACAGGTGCTGAGTCGGTAAATGGGCTAAGGCCATATAGAAGTAAAGCACCTATATCGGACAGTAACAATAGTAATTGTTTTTTAGTAACAATAGTACTGACACTGAAGCCCTAATTGATTTATTTGAAAGCTAATGAATGTTTTTGCTCCCATTGCGGGAGCAATGATTCCAGGATGGCCGAATGTTACGGATGTGACGTCAGCCTACGTGCAACCGACCAATGCCCGCCGAGCCCGCCGAAGCAAAACCGCCATATTGAAGCCTTCTCTTCAGTCAAGCCATGCCAAGCAGTGGGGATGTGTTAATATAAGCGATTGCCAGTCATTTATTTGTCTCTTTCGATGCTGAATACAAGATCTGAACAAAGCTCTGCCCGAATTTTATTTATCCGTTACAGTACCTAAATTTTGCATATTGCAGTTCCTCTGGAGTGACGTCAGACTCTTCTTGCAAATGAATGCTTCCGTAGTGTGGCATGTGCCATCATTGATATAGCCGTTTTGGAACATGACCACACAGTCCTCGTTACCATTCTGATTGTTTGGTTCACCTGGCTGCCAGTTATTGTACACCTCCGCTACTTGCTTACCTAGAAATGCGAAACAAATAGTTATTGATGAGAAAATCATATTTGGTTCCGGGGCTATTGTCAAAAATCAATATCAAATAGTTTATTCCAAATAAGGTAAGTAATAGTTACTTTTGAATTGTCAAAAAAAAAAAAGATGATTCTAGTTACAAATTCGCAAGCCTTAGTAGGTCAATGGCCAATGGAGAAGAATTAGCAAGAAACTCCACGGACACCCTTTTCCATCAGTTTTAATTACATTTTTTTGGTTTACATCATTCTTGTTGAATAAATACAATATGTGAGAACAATCTAAAAAGACGTGCACGTAAATGCTGCTAGATTCTATAATCTAGAGACATTTAAAATAACAAACAATTTAAAAAAATACAATAACAGGCCGAAGCAGCTAAGTTATGACCAATGGCGCCCGTTCACGAACATGACGCATGGATCGGCTCCACTCAGCCCAACCATTATGAAGGGAACCGAATGATCCAACACATATGCCACCATCAGAGAGAAATTAGAGAGTGCATGACACACTCTACTGCCAGGGCACACAGAAGTCAACGAAACGACACATAGGTACAGTGAATGGTAGATTTACAGTCGGTATATAGTACTCACACATGTGCTGTGCAGTTATATAATACTAAAAGAAATTGAGTTTATACAATACAAATATATTCATACAGTCTTCAGCAGGTCCAACAATAGTTTAAAACTTTTCTGCCCATCACTTGTTCTTGCGCCCTAGTGGCTGCGGAGCAGGACCAGCACTGAGCCAAGCATTTTTATCAGCGATGTAACCCCCCAACTTATAATATGCTTGTCTGCATAGTGTGCGTTTTATACAAGTTTTCAATTTCGTCTCATTCAGTTCTAGAATATGGGGTGATATTTTATTGTAACATTTTATACAGTACCCCATAAAAGATGATGCTTTTTTAGCCAGCCTGAAACCTGGTTGAATTAAATGGTCCCTATTTCTAGTAACATAATTATGTCTGTCGCCGATTTTAATAAAAAAAGAATCTTTCTAACGTTTGACATGATGTTTTCATAAATATATTGACAACGTACCGTCATGATGTTAATGTCCTTAAACAGTTACCTTAGAGAATGGTGCTGGCGAAGATTGTATATCGTTCTGATGGCTCGTTTATGCAGAATGAAAATTGACTCAATGTCTGCAGCCCTTCTAAAAACTAAATTATTAGCTGTGAACCAATTTTGAACCTGTCGCAACACGTTATTTACGTCGTCAACGTTACTCGTACGTCTATTTATCTTAAAAATCAAAGAAGTGTCATCAGCAATGGTGTTATTTGCTGATGACACTTCTTTGATTTGTTTAGATTGTTTTTCAATAGACGGGATAATTTTTTAATGTAGACTAGAAATAAGAAAGGACCTAAAATTTAACCCTGGGGTACCCCCATTTTCACGGTTAGCCCCGACGAATTGACACCGTCTATTTGAACTAATTGCTGTCTATCATTTAAATAAGATTTTACTAAACTTAACGCTGATTGGCCTAGCCCGTAATGCTCAAGTTTCAAATGTCTTTCATGATTAACGCAATCAAACGCTTTCGACAGGTCGCAGAAGACACCTATGGCACCTTGTGCCTCTTCCCACGCATCAAAGATGTGCTTTAATAAGGTGACACCAGCGTCGGTCGTACAATGTCCTTTGGGGAAAGTGGATTGTTGGAAAGGATACCTATTTCTGGTAGTAAATGAATAAAATACTAGTATATACGTACCGTCAATTGTCTCAAAATGTCCTTCAACCTTTATGTCTGAAAGCCCCACGTTCACCAACTGGATTTGAGGCTGTTTTCTTATCCAAAACGATATCACAGCGCGTGCTTCATCGTCGTTATCTGGGTAGAACAAGCTGGCGCCTTCAAGATCACACTCTTGTTTGGCATCGGCCCAAGTCTGATGTGCTGTGTGTATCTTATAGAAGCTCTCTACTGCATCTATATAACTGTAGTCCTCCCGAAGACACTTTTCACCTAACAAAAATTAATAGCTTCCTGTAGCACATGGGAACAAATTAAAATTTGCTATCAAGATTATATTTTTGAACGATAGGAGATTTTTAAACAATTACAATAAACGGTACTATACTCAACAAGAATATCAAAATTAGGTACACTACAGGCACGACAAACAGAGTTTCTGATCAATTCAGTTATTATTGCAGACCACTAGAAGCAGGTCAATTCACTTTATTTGCTGATCATTATGGAGCTGACCAAAACCTCTTTAAGTAGTTTACCGTTAAAATAATAGACAATATATTCTGCAAAGTAGCATACGACTACGGTTATACTCTGAAAACCACTATGAATATGTATGAAATACAATAAATTATTTAATACGTTGTTTTTTATTTAATTAATACCCGATACAAAACAATTTCAGATCAGAATATTTTCTTGTTTCATACTTTTTAGAGCGTGATTTTTAAGTAGTCGGGTTTTAGTATTTGAACGAATTTTTTTTATTTAAAATATTTTGGTGTTTCTGCACAGCCACATAACATTTGTTGTTTTACTTGTATCTGGATAATGCTTAAGTTACACATGTGGACTCTAGATCATGTATAACGATAACGTAGTTGATTTAGGAGATTTACTATTCACTAAAGGACAGGTATAGGTATGTGCTATATGTGGGTAGTTATGTTAGCTAACGAAATATACACAGGTTTATGTATTTCAAATTTGAGAGACTCAGTAATGAGGGAACATAAATGCATACATGCATACATACTTACATACAAACATACCGATCAACAAACACTGCGACGCCGCCGTATTCGGGTATAAATCAGTTTTCATAACTTTGACGAGATATATCTCGCAAACGGTACGCTTGACAAAACTATGATGTAGCAAACCCTACCTTCATTTTAAAATTCCTGTTCAACGATACCACACATGATTGGATGGGGCGAAACTTTTTTTTTTTGTTCTTGACTTCGGGCCCCTTAGAGGGCGCCATCTTCAATTTAATGTGATGTGTGTGTGTGCGGACAAATAAGACGCTTCCAACGACCTCATTTGTCAAATTATGATAAGTAGTTCAAAGGTTATGAGGGAACAGATGAACATACATACATACATACCGGTCAAAAATATAACATTTCCTTTTGCTTCGCCGTAGTCGGGTAAAAATACTTAGCTTACCTAACAGACTTTTCTTGCAAATGAACGCTTCCTTAGTGTGGCATGTGCCATCATTGATATAGCCATTTTGGAACAGGACCACACAGTCCTCGTTATCATTCATATTGTTTGGTTCACCTGGCTGCCAGTTATTGTACACCTCCGCTATTTGTTTACCTAGATATGAGAAACAAATATTATTGATGATAAGGTCAGTACGGACAGATCCAGCGCTATTGTGGAAAGAACACTTATTTTTGGCATTTAATGAATAAAATACTAGTGTATTGTATACGTACCGTGAATTGTTTCAAAATGTCCTTCAACCTTGATGTCTGAAAGCCCCACGTTCACCAACCTGATTTGAGGCTGGGTTCTGGTCCAAAACGATATCACAGCACGTGCTTCATGGTCGTTATCTGGGTAGAACAAGCTGGCGCCTTCCTGAGCACAAAATTGCTTGGCGCCAGCCCAAGTCTGATATGTTGTGTGGATCTTATAGAAGCTCCCTGTTGCATCTAAATAAATGTAGCCCCGCCGAAAAAAAACATTGCCTCTTTGTCCATCTACAAAACCGAAAACATGGTTAGTGCCTGTTTGTTTTACTTACTATTTTACAATTTATCATAACCACAAAACATTAAAATTTTGAAATCTAGGCGCTACTTAATAATTGCCTGCATGTCAGTGACAACAGTCACTGACGGAGGCGTATTATTCTGTAGTGTCATTAATTCACCAGAAAGTTATGTTTTAGTCCATGTCTAGTTTTGACCAGATTTTTGGCTGCTACTGTAATTCTAAATGAAACACTTGGTTAAACTTGGGTTTCAAACCCAGAACTGTTCTCATTCTTTAGTAGATCACAAAGACATTTTTCCAAACTTATTTATTTATTTAATCAAGTGGGTAAAAATCCTCTTTATAAATAAAAATTAAATTTTGTTTGTTGGCGATCAGTACCTATATAGAGAACGGCGGCAATTTTATTATAGAATTTTGTATAGCCGAATAAGCTTGGATGCAATAATAATAAGCTTGGGTACAATTTTTTTCACAAAGTACATAAGCGGCGGCGCGCCTACGTATCTCACAAACAAGTGGTATCTTTAGGATGGCGCCTCTTGCCATATTGCGCGGGCAATATTGAATTTATTGAATGTAAAGTTTAAGCTTCGTTGTCTTGTGTGAGGGTGTTCACTGGCCACCGAGATCGTGTGACATAACGCCTCTTGACTATTCCCTGTGAAGCTACGCGAAATCTCAGGTCTATGCAAACAAAGGACAGCCGATTGCCACCCTGAAGGCTAACATAACTCGCACTTCATGAAATTGGGCCCATTTATGGGAAGATCATCTCAAATTGGTCCACTAGGATGCGCCACCTACAGCGGAGCCGCGGTGGTTATTTGCCCAAAATTATATTCCCACCCCGCTTTTTTACACAATATCATTAATTTTCTCACTTTTTTAAAAAAATTATTTTTAAAAAAAATCACTTAAATTAAAAATATTTTTTTAATTTAATCACTTAATTTAAAAATATTTTTTGCTCTTATATAGTTCAGTTTAGCGTGTGTTGGAGCGCCTGATCATCTCAGCATGGCAGCAACTCAATTAATTAGCAATTACCTCTAATTGCAATGCGCAAATGTATTCTTTATGTTCATATTTCACTTGCGGTACTTAACCCGTGTAGTCTACACCGAATATAGTATTTTTTTCTTGCACTGAGTATTCCTGCAGTTTTCATTCAGCATTCCCGCAAATGGACCATAACGCGGCAGCTAAAAGCTGGATAACGTATTATATGAAGAAGATCAGCGGTCAGAATCAAGGATTTTACTCATCCACGTGCCGTGGAGGTTAATTGCTGGTGGGTTGGAGTGATCTCGAGCAACCTACTAGCGGTGTACGGCGTTAAAGTTAATTAAAATTAAGTCTAATATCGTCACCCAACTCTCAGGTAGTATAAATGAAAATATATATTCATAAAAGGTCAGTTTTCTTTTAATGTACTACCGATTGTATTGTGTTAGACAAATTATCAAAAAAAAACATAATTAACTTGTTGCAGTGTAATTAGTATTTATTCATCAGCAAAATTAAGTTGCTACATCAATTAAACTTAAGTTATAAAGCTGTATCTAATTCACGTAACTATCTTATATACTATAAATATAGTTGCAAATACTTAACTGTAGTTGTTAATTATATTATTAGACGGTATCTTAACATATTATAATTTGTTAAAAACATAGTAATTATTAATACTTAATTAGAATCATTTATCTATTCAACAACGATTAGTGTTATAGTTTTACCTAATTATTACTAAGTTAGCGTCCTAGTTTTACAAATAATAAGATTGGATCTGGATTGTATGTATGGTTTATTTATACACTTGGGTAGTTACATCATTAGGTTTATGTTGTTTTGCAATAACAACATAAACCTAATGATCGTTTTTGGACTCACTCAAGGACAAAGAGTTATCAAACTATGATGTTTTTGAATTGCAGCTGCGCATGGGCAAGATCAAGTCGTTGAACGAGCAGTATGATGAGGTACAGGTACGCCTGGAATGCATTGTAGATGATCACAAATTACAATCATCATCATCATCCACAGCCTGACTTCGCCCACTGCTGAGCATAGGCCTCTCTCTTCTTGTACCAATCACCACGTTCCCGTGCCAACCTCATCCAGGTTCTACCCGCAAATTACAATATTCTGAGCGTTCTGAATTCGAGTCTCTTTATTATAAATCCTTGTCTAGAGCCCAGAATATTCTGAGTGATTTTAATAAGGATAGTAAATCGATGGAAAGCTGTAAAAGTATACAAGCAAGCATTCACAAGCCAGTTAAGTTGCCTACAATTCAGTTAACAAGGTTTAGCGGTTTATATTCTAATTGGCTAGAATTTCGCGACACCTTTACTAGCCTAATTATAACGATGACATTGACGAAATCAATAAGTTCCATTACTTGAGAGCGTCTCTTGAGGGAATTACTGTAGTAGTAATCAAATCTATTGAGTTTTCTTCGAGCAATTAATCTGTGGCATGGAAGTTGTTTTGTGATTGATTTGACAACAAAGGATTATTGGTGCAAAATCATGTATCAGCATTGTTTATTATCGAGTTCATCTCAAGGGAATCTTATGTTGATATAAAGAGTTTAATCGATAACCTAAATAAAAATTTGCGAGCATTAGAGTCGTTAGGGGAGCCCGTTAAACATCGGGACACACTTTTAATTTATATTGTTACACGTAAGCTTGATCAAAGGACTTATCGTGAATGGGAGGAGTACAAAGGTAGGATGGACAAAGATAACACCAGTAAGTTCGACGCATTTATGCAATTCCTACGTTATCGAGCTGATCTAATCAAGACCTTAGATCTAGTTCGCAATAATCATTGCCAAACGCCAGGTAACTCAAGCCCCAAGGTCAAGTCTATGGTAGCAACACAATCAATCACAACTGAATTAGTTCCTAAAGTGTGCCCTAAATGTAATAACAATGATCACACTTTTAAATAATTGTCCACAGTTTCTCGCATTAAACAATGACGATCGTCTTAAATTACTACCCTGTTGTAAAGTTTGTTTCAACTATTTTCGTTCAGGTCACTTTGCTAACAAATGTAAAAAACCAGGTTGCAAACTATGCAAACGTAGGCATAACACACTAATTCACATAGATTCTAAAGGCCTATTGCGAATACACTTCGCGATAATTCAAATAACAACTTTTCTGCATCTTCCGTACCGTCTACTACCACTGATACAAACAACGTAGCTTTGTCAACAAACATTGCATCTCCCCGTGATCATAAGCAGCGAGATGTGTTGTTATCGACCGCCCTGATCAAACTGCGGTCTGCGGGACCACAATCACCTCGTCATTCATAACGGACAGGTTATGTAAACAACTCAGTTTAACAACTAGACAAATAAACAAACTCATTATTGGTATCAACGTCTTATCGTATCGTCAAAACATGTCGTTTTAAGATGACGTCATTGATGATGATAGTTTAACTTTCGAACTTAATTATTTTGTTCTGCCATATACTACAAGCAGGGTTCAAGTTCAAAAAGTTCTTCTCAAATCCAATATTTTTTTAATCACACAATTTTTTGTCATATTTATTAGATATGAACAAGGAAAATAAAATAGACTTTAAATTAATAAGGACATACAGCCATTTGGGTTTTACCGGGTACATATATTTATTAGCCTTATATTGTTTTCGAATTTAGTTTTTTTAAAAGGAAGACTAATTTGGCTGCTTTCTCGGTGCCTAATCTATTTCTTATTTTGCTGTGCACCAAAGTCATATTTTGGGTCCGTGGCTTATGCCCCCAGTGGTCGACGCACCCGTGGCCGATTCGATGAATTTATTTCTAAGCAGTTTTTGATCAAATGCACTGTCAGGCACAAAAATGTTGTACAAAAATAATAAATGTATATTGATTGTAAGTATATGTATAATATTAAATCATAATTATATTTATAACAAAGAAATGCTATTATATTGGTTGTATCTTTTGAAAAATGTAAGTCTTAGTTATTTTTCAAAATTTATTTATTTATCTCAATAAGAAATCTAGTAAAAAAATGTATATAAATCACAGTTTTTATCACCTATAATCAAGATAATCATTTAACTTAATTATAATAATTAGTCAAAAAATAAGATAGTGATTTTAAATAGTCAATCTTAAAAATTACTGCAGAGCAACTAACTTTTTACATAATGAAATGTTCTTTATATCTTTGTAACAATAATAATTAAACGTAATCTATACTATGAAACATGAAACATAAAACTATTTAACAATGAAACTATGAAACTATAAAGAAATGAGAATAATTTTAACTAATTATAACAGTTAGTTTCAATAGCAATAACAAAACAAAATAATCAGGCTTAAATCAAATAATAAAAAAAAAATTACATGTTAGACATGTAAAAAATTATCTAAGCAAAAAAATAATCAAGTGTAAATACATATACAAATATAAAAATCATACATTCAAAAATTAAAACTTCAAAATAGTATACTAGCAAAATCATCTCTTTTCACTAAGTAAGTTAAATAATTACTTTTTGGACTGATTGCCACATGTGGGCGGAATTGTTCTAAAAACATGATTATGATATAAGTTTTTAAACTGTCATGGTCACTAACACTAAATGGATTCGCGCTCATTCGTAGAATACAGACGTGCTCGTTAGCAATATTTAATTAAAACAATTATAATAGTGACCTTCTTTATTGTACAATTTTTTGCCTACTGTGTATAGTTTTGTAAACATAATGAAAACTTAGAAACAGTGAAGTGACTATCAAATAAGATGGATAACAGTCCCTGTAATCCAATCGGCCGAGTGCAAGCCTCCACCTCGCCAGCGAAGACGACGACGCAAATTCCAGCCCAATCAGATTTCTCGATTGAAGTCGCATCCACGCCCGACATACAAAGATGGATGTCAACCATTGAGCAGCACTTAAATGAGGTTTGCTCTAATGCCTCGGATGGCAAACTAAACTCGGAACAGAAACTAAAAATTTCTAACTTGTGTCGTAAAATAGGATCTGGCACCTCACAGATGGCAGTCCTATACCAATCTTTGAAGCAGAAAGCAATTCTAGCACACGACATGATTGATGCCTTAAAAGAAAAGCGCAATTTGACTGAACACATCTCGGACCTGAAGCAGACGATTAAGGATTCTGGCACTGCGGGCAATGTTTCGTTTGCCGACATGGTGAAAAAGGGGTCAAATGATTTCGTCCGACCGAACAATTTAAGCTCTGTGGTCATTTATCCTAGTGACAAACTCAAGTCCAGTGACGAAACTAAAGACATGGTAACAAAAATCATACGACCTGATCAAATGAAGCTGCATGTACGAGGTGTCCGCAAGACCAAAAATGGAGGTGTTATTATTAGCACAGAGACCAAGCATGACGCTGAAAAAATTAAGAGCGCCGTCCAGCTTTCTACATCTGGACTAACCGCCGATGAGCCCAACAAGCGCAAACCACGGATCGTGATTGTAGGAGTGCCGTCTTCCCTGTCTGAAACTGAAGTCTTCAGGTGCATTTACGAACAGAATATACCCGACAAGTTGCCAGAGATGTCCATGGAGTCCTTTTTGGCCTCTGTTAAATTAAGCCACAAATCTGGGAAGAAAGATGCGTCGAGCTGTAATTACATTATTGAAATTCCAGCCAATATACGTAAAGCCCTAATTTCGACATCAAGGCTGTTTATAAATTGGACGTCCTGCCCTGTTAGGGACTTCACTCTGGTTACCAGATGCTACAAGTGCCAATTATATGGTCATGCAGCCAAAACATGCAGAGAGGTCAACTCTATGTGTGCTCACTGCGGTGAAGCTGGACACTCGGTGTCCGATTGCACGAAGAAAGCGGACACATCGAAATGCGCAACTTGTTCGCGCTTTAAAAAGCCCAACAAACATAAAACGGGAGACCCTGAGTGCCCTGCTAGGAAAATAGCGGAATACAGGCACATAAATTCTATCGACTATGAGGGCGTCTAGTACGTCATACTCAAGGTCACACGCGTTGAACGTTGCTGCTGACACTGCAATGGCCTACTAACCGTCAATTTGATGCTGGCTAAGCACATTAGTCGTTAGCTGCAAAAATTAAGTGTATGTTTAATTTTACAATTTTGCTTACCAATTATTTCCGAATCTTTATATGTGTAATAAAAAGTGCAATTTTTTGCAATATAGATAAATTAGACATTAAGTAATTATGACCTAGTAGTTTAGTTCTATGTTTATAGTTTTAAGTAAATTAAAATTAATTTTCAAAATTATACAATCTTGCCACTATTTTTAGACTTCTTATGTTAAATATTGTTTAAATTCTCTTGTCCTACGATAAGCATATTTTTAGAGCTCCTACAGCCTGTGATACAGGATTACCTAGTACAGGCATCTTACATTATTATACCTACATTAGTTATCTAAGATTGAAACTGTGTTTTTACCTTTCTAATTTCTGAATAAAGATTTATTATTATTATTATTATTACTAACATTAACATTAGAAACGGTATATTTACCATGTTTACTGTTTGTTTCGAGTTTCCGATATTCAACACCCACCCGCAATGACTTTTCAGTTTATCCGTGATCATGGTGCTTGCAACAGCACCGAAATATCGGAAACTCGAAACAAACAGTAAACATGGTAAATATCCCGTTTCTAATGTTAATGTTAACATGATTATGGTAATTTTTTTGTTTTCATACTTTTCAGTCAAATGGGCAATCTTTTTATCATTATTTCTTGTGTTGTTCTTTCGTCTGCTCACAGGAATGTATATTAACAACATTCACTAACATTTTATATGAAATCTTTTAGATTTTTTGGATGTTTGTACATAATATATAATGCTTTTAACGGAGAAAAAGGTGTGTAAGGATAAGGTTAAGTGACGATCTATTCTCTCTGCTATTTTTATTATGGTGAAACACTTTTCACATTAACTGTACTAAGTGAAAAAGCACAAAAAAAAAATTATATTAAATTAATTGAATCGGGGGCTTCGGCCACGGGTGCGTCGACCACTGGGGGCATAAGCCACGGACCCCATATTTTTTGGCTGATTTGGTCGCAGTAAAAGAGTATTGATTTAAATCACTGATTTTTTTTTAAAAATCGTTTGATTTTAATCGCGATTCAACCCTGACTACAAGTAACTATTTTATCTGATCCTACTTTTTATAAGCCTGCTAATATTGATATATTAATCGGTGCTGACCTTTTTTGGGAGTTGTTAGGATCGCAAAGTCTAAAGTTAGGTACCAGAAAACCAGTATTATGTGAAACCCGTTTAGGATGGATAGTTTCCAATCCAATTATAACTCAAAATTATATTTCACTGCTGTCGAATGATGTAAATTGTATTTTTATTCTATAATTATTTCCGATGGCGACAGTGACTGAGAAAGGCTTAGAACAGAATTGACAAAGTTTTGGCAAATAGAGGAGGTGAATGCGAAATATTCCAATTCTTACATGCCCGAAGAAACGTGTTATTTCGTTAAAATACTACACGTTTGGTTGTTTTTGTGTTCACATACCCCTTAAGAAAGATGATTTGGTTCTGGGAAATTCTTTTATGAAAGCTGCACATTGTTTACATTGTTTAGAGCGTATATTAAAGGTTAAGCCAGACTTTAATATAATGTATCATGAGTTTTTGTTGGAATACGAGTCACTCGGTCATATGGAGGCTATTCATAACTTTGACAGTGGTCCAATGGCTTTACAATCGCATTCAAATTCAAAAAGCAATGTTAAATCACCGAAGTCTAGATCTCAATCGATTATTAGTGATTATTATCCTAAATATGTAGGTATGCAGAAAATATTGTTATCTACTCCAGAGACTGTTAAAGTTAACGAGCAATCAGCTGGTGGTGCGAGCGCGATGACGTTATGATGACGTTGATGGTGGCGTTGCGATCCTGTGGCGTAAGCGAGCGTTTGAGGCAGTGACGGTTATCAGCTGTGTTAGTGCGCGTTTGACAGCGATTCAAGTTTCGCTTGGGGACAGATGCATAATAGTATTCAGTGTCTATATGCCGACTGACTCTAGTGAAAATCTGGCAGAATTCATCGAATGTTCAAGTGAAGCGAATGCAATCGTCGAAGCTAGTAACGTTGAAACTGTTTACATTCTCGGGGACTTCAACTGGCACCCTGGTATGTCTTTTTGCTGTGAACTTTTAGATTTCTGTCACGAACTAAAATGGATATGTGCGGACATTGAAAAATTAGGGCTACATTCGAATAGCTATACCTTTGTCAGTGACGCGCACGGTTGTAGGCGATGGCTTGACCATTGTCTTGTCACACAAGCTGCCTGGTTAACTGTTGCTGATATAGGTATAGTGCAGGATGTGTTTTTGTCTGATCACTGTCCCAAATTTGTTGAATGTAGATTGGATAAGATTAAGCCTAAGTTAAATGATCATAAAACATCAAGTAATAAAGTAAGTTGGGGAGAAAGGGACATCGATCAAATAAACATGTACTATGAGATATGTAATAGTAAATTGAAGCTAATTGATTACCCCCAGGAATTTGGTCTGTGCAGTAACAAAAACTGTAATAATATTCAACACAGACAAATTCTGGACGAGATGTATGGCAATATTGTTGCTATTTTGTCGGAAGCCGCGATACAGAGCCATGTGGAAACTCGGACTCATAGACATGTTGGCCGTGTTGCCGGGTGGAATAAGCACGTACGAGAGGCTTACGCGAGGGCGAGGCTTAAATATCAGCTTTGGTTGTGGCATAACAAACCAACTTCTGGTGATGTCTATAACGACATGTGCCTTACACGAAAGGTGTTTAAAAGCAAACTTGTGTGGTGCCAGACACATCAAGAACAAATTAAGCTTGATATTATAGCTTCGCACCGTAAAGCCAACAACTTTCAAAGTTTTGCAAGGCTACTAAAAAGTTCGATGTTAGGCCTGGCCTTCATTTGAGTGTCGGGGGTGCTGACCAGCCGGACACCATCGCCAACATGTTTATGGACCACTTCAAAGTGGAGTCTCCGCTAGGCTCGTCGTTGCGAGTTCTCGATGACGGCTGCTGTCGTGATTCTGATCTGGTTCGTTTTTCGGCCAAGCAAGTATCAAGTACAATAAATAAGATGACGAGGGGGAAGTCCCCGGGTCACGACAGTCTAAGCATTGAGCACTTGCAACATACTGGTCCTCACATGGCTAGGGTACTCGCTATGTTTTACTCACTATGTATGTCACTCGTACCTCCCCTGTGATCTCATGAGAACTATTGTCGTGCTTATTATTAAAAATAAAACGGGTGACGTTGCTGATAAGTGTAACTATCGACCCATCTCTCTGGCTACTATTGTCGCGAAGGTGCTCGACAGCCTGTTGGATGCACGATTAGATTTTAAAACTAGCCTTTTAAAACTACACGATGCACAGTTTGGGTTCCGTAATGATCTTGGCACTGAAAATGTGATTCTCGGACTCAAACATACGGTGCAATATTATACAAAACGTCGGACACCAGTGTATGCTTGCTTCTTGGATCTCTCTCGTGCCTTTGACCTGGTATCTTACGAGGTCCTGTGGGAGAAGTTACGGGAGAGAGGAGTGCCGGCGGAGCTGTTGCGTATCTTCCAGTACTGGTATCACAACTAGACTAACAATGTGAGATGGGCCGATAGGCTGTCTGTGTCGTATGGGCCAGACTGTGGGGTTAGACAAGGAGGGATAACATCACCAAAGTTGTTTAACCTCTATATAAACGACTAGCTGTTGCCCGCGGCTTCGCTCCCGTGGACCACCCCACAGGACCCGTTTTCGGGATTAAAAAATAGCCTATGTCACTCAGTAATAATGTAGCTTTCTATTGGTGAATGAATTTTTTGAATCGGTCCAGTAGTTTCGGAGCCTATTCGGTACAAACAAACAAAAAAATCTTTCCTCTTTATAATATTAGTATAGATATAATATATATAATATAATAATATAAGTATAGATCTAATCGTTGAGCTCAGCAGCAAGAAAATCGGATGTCGCATTGTTAACGTAAGTGTCAATAACATCAGTTACGCTGACGATATGGTTCTGCTGAGCCCAACGGTTAGGGCGCTTGGAGAACTTCTGACATGTTGTGAGGGCTATGGTCAGAAGCATGGCCTTATCTACAGAAGAGTAATGTCAGAAAGAGCGAGTACTTGGTCTTTAGGGCTGTCGGTGGTAAATGTCCGGAATACGTTGGAGCGAGTGTACCAATTCAAGTACTTGGGGCACTATGTCACCGACAGCCTTGATGGCCGGGTAGATATCGAGAGGGAACGTAGGGCACTGGCAGTCCGTTCTAAAATGTTGGCTCGCAGGTTTGCACGGTGTAGCAAGGCAATAAAAAAAACACTTTTTAAAGCTTATTGCCAAATATTTTACACGTGCAGCCTGTGGACCAACTACACTCAGCGGGCTATCGGCGACATACGGATCCAATATAATAATGGGCTTAGGATGTTGATGGGGCTGCCCCGTTTCTGCAGTGCATCAGGTATGTTCGCGGATTCTCGCGTCGATGATTTCCATGCCATCGTCAGGCAGAGATCTGCCTCTTTGCTTTGCAGAGTGCGGGCTAGCTCCAACTCCATCCTTAAAACCATAGCTTGGGGTACGACACTCCTGTTATTAGAGGATGTTGTTCTGAAATGCATTCGGAACAACAACCTCGTCACTAAATAAGTTTTTTTAGATATTATGATTTAGAAATTAAGAGTGTACTAACATATGTATAAGTTTTTCTCGTTTACGAATAACATTTTCAGTTTTATTCGTATAAAATAGTGTAATTAATTTGTAAAGTTATGACTAACACGAACAAAATAACGACAATCGCACCAAAACCGAGCGTATTTTAATGAAATTTTTATCATCTCAATTGAATCATCTGTCGTCGGTCGTTATCGACTGGTTCCGTGGGTTTTCCACTAAGCCAACTTATTGCGACGTATTTGTGTTTAAAATTACGTGAGACACACTGACGTAATTTTGAACACAAATACGTCGCAATAAGTAAGCTTTTTGAGAGCTGGCTAATTTTGAATAAATAAAAGTACATAATACTCACGTGAGAAATTCGATAATAGGTACAGTAGAAAACAGACTGACAAAGTTTTAAAAAACATTGTCGGCTAACGGCTTGGCGTCGTCTTGACTCGACACTTGAAGCAGGCTCGACTTTATAAATATATTTGAACGCTTACAGTGATGTCGAGCTTGTAAATAGTACTTATCTTCCAATTACTCATGTAGATAACTATCATCGCAACAATTATTATTTATGGAACGACTACTCAATAAAATAATGATAATTAATCAAATGTATTATTATTATTATTATTGTACGTCAGTTTATTTTGTGTCGTTTTAAAAGAAGTTTACGTAATTTTTTGGCAAGGACACTACCAGCCGCACTACCAGTAGTGTCGTTTAAAAATGTCATTATTTTAATGGATCCTAACATTGTGAGCTATTTGATTCCAATAATAGGTATGGCAAAAACTGATGACTTAAAGGAGATAACATGAAATACGGGCATACCAGTTACTCAAATATACGATGATAAATTATCACAAGTTCAAAATAGCGGCGTTCATCCCTTTGTAATTAAACTACCTCCGTTTTCTAATGTTTTACGTGTCCTTTATGGTGTTCGGCACAAAGCAAATGATGTCCCTAGAACTACATTCACAGAAATAGAAAGATATTAAAATTTCGCGAGTCCTATGATAACGGTAATCGAATGATAGTGTTTTGCTGTATGGATGCGAATGAAGGTAAAAAAAAAGATAATATAAAAGAGATCTTTATTAATGGAACTTTTAGCAGCTGTACACTTCCTCTTGTTCAGCTTTACATAATTCACGGTGATGTTGGTAGGTCTATCAATTCAAACAATGTGAGGTCTTTATGTTTTACTTTGTTGACGGATAATAAGACCTTCAATTATTATATTTTATTTAGCTTAATTAAGTCACAGCTACTGGACTTCACGCCCACAAATGTTCCTTGCGATTATGAAATAGCACCAATAAACGCTTTGTCGAAAGTTTACTCAGACATTCTAGTTAAAGGCTGTTTTTATTTATTTATTTATTACGAGCAGTTGCCTGCGGCTTCGCTCCCGTGGGCCACCCCACAGGACCCGTTTTCGGGATTAAAAAATAGCCTATGTTACTCAGGAATAACGTAGCTTTCTATTGGTGAAAGAATTTTTTAAATCGGTCCAGTAGTTTCGGAGCCTATTCGGTACAAAGAAACAAACAAACAAACAAAAAAATCTTTCCTCTTTATAATATTATAGTATAGATTTATTATATATTTTATATTGTACACCACTGTTTTTATTACTGGTCGAAAAGTGTCTAGAAAAGGGAAAACTCTTGGGCCACAAGGGTAATTAATATCGCACTTACGACTCAACTGCCATTGATTCCACAGACTCTTATAAAAGAAGAATTGGAGTACATTAAGTCAGAATGTTTCAAAAACAAGGAAATGTCCGTCGGTGCTCCGTAGACCAATTGAAATTTGACCAATTGGTCTATGGGGAAAATTGCATGTTTCCATCGTCCAATTACCAACTGGGCTATGGAGCACACTGGACGTAAACCAAAACTATGTTCCTTTATCACATTATAACCCATGTAAAAATTAATAAATTATATAGAGTTTTTGGATGACGACATATTTTAGTACCATGTTATATGTATTTGGAGAACACCATCGCACAAACATAATCTTCGAAAGCTGAAATTTAAAATTGAATAAGGCCTTAAACGTAAGTACTGCAACACTGTTATGCTTACTTAATGTTCTACAAAAGTTACAGAAAAACACAAAAATAAAACTTCAAATAGTACTATTAACACTAAAAGAATTCGGTTAGCTCGGCTGGAGAAATACCTACTAAAAAGTTTCTCTAAGCACGCAATTCTTCGATTCAACGTAAACAATAGAAGGTACAGTTGGAAAGAAAAGTGTTTAAATTTAATTTAATTGAGCAGGAAGCTGAAGAATATTGAAATTAAACTAAAAGTATCGAAATCTTAGTTCAAAATACTTTTTACGGCGAGACATTTCGCATTTCACGTTTCTATGGAATGTGTAGTGGACTGTATTGGTGTTGTTTGTTGGGGTCTTGTTGGAGGAATGAAAATACTGTCTTGATTCGTATCTTCAATTTTATTCCTCACTTTTTACCCCTTGTAGAGCAGGGGACCGACTGTGTCTCAACCCCCAAGCGGTCCGGCTTTTATACAAAAACCCGTTAGCCGCAAACTATAGCGCCCCTCTCCCTGAATGGTATTCGGGCCCGGCATCGCAGAAATGCCGACTTTATTAAACTTATCTTACTTAAATCTACACAAATTATATAATATATATATCCTTAATCTACATACTTAATTCTACCTAGGAAAAATTATAAAACGTGTAAAAGGTCAATACAAGAGTCTTATCTAACCTACTCCCTACTTATGAGCTATGAATACATACATAATTTTGTCTAATTAGCTACCTTTTCGCTAGTTCTTATATATGTTACAAGTGTATTTTAAATATCCACGTGCTAATTTTATTTGTAACACAAAGAAGAGAGAGCTACGAGACAATGCAAACGGGATTTATCCTTTTTCTCACGCTGCGTTAATGTGCAAGGGATCGTTCAAGGCGGCCCCGCTAGTCATTAGTTTAATGAGAGTTCGTTTACAGTTCCGAAGACAATAAGCATTGAATTTAACTTATTTTTATAATACTGTAAAATGCCGACAACAGATCTTTATGTTTGCGTAATTCATATACCGTTCCAAACATGTGCAGACTTTAAACAATTACTGTTACAAGTATTACCGTGAGAAATAACACGCGAGACGTCCTGTCTTTTACAGAATGGATGGACACCTTGTTTTTAAAATGAATGACGTGACGTGTTGAGTGGCGGCGAGGCATGTGAGCGTTAGTATGATGAAACGGTAAGTTTATTAACTTTTTTTCGCAAATGTAACAAAATATACATACTAGATTTTCATAATTTACTTTTTAAATGGTTAAATAAAATATCACACTGTAACAACTTTCTTCATTACTGCCCGCGAATGTGAGTCAATCATAGTGGGACTAGAACATAAGGGGACTAACCGAAATAATTAAACAAGTTATCTCTAACGATGATTTTATCTCACAAGTGCAAATGCAACTCATAAACAATGACTTAGGTCACCATGCACTTGATAAACTAAGATAAAGATATACCTACAATAAAAGTCTGTCACTTGAAAATTTTCACGCGAAGTTTTATAATCTGAGGTTCATAATCTGTTTGATTTGCAAATACTACAGTTAAGTTGAAAGTCGTATATGATGCGTTAATTTTTGTATTTACACATGATTGAGTTTTTCCAAATAAGTTGTCTTTTATTTGGTAATAAATAAAGAGTTATATTTCTGAACTTTTTTGTGTTGACTGTACAATTTAATCGAAAAGGCTGGTAGTGCAGCTGGTAGTGTCCTTGCCAAAAAATGAAATACGTCGACAATGCGATAATGTCGTACGTTGCCACCAAGGTGGTAGGTTAAAACCTGGCTGGCTACCTGTTACCTACGTTTTGAGGTTTGAGAAAATTTTATTTATTCTCATACCTTTCAATTACATGACATCATTCGAAATTAAACATAAATCAGATAATGTTGAGCATACGCTCAACGCTGTAATACTACAAAACCTAGAAATTAATCATCACATCATCATCAGCCTATAGCAGTCCACTGCTGGACATAAACCAAATGCATGTCATTTGGTTCGATTTATGGCAACTGTCATCCAGCTGTTACCAGCCACTCTGCGAAGATCGTCGCTCCACCGAGCGGGCGTCCTACCTTACGTTTACCAGTTTGCGGTCTCCACTGAAGAACGCGTTTACCCCAACGGTCATTGGTTCTACGACTTATATGGCCGGCCCATTGCCATTTCAGCTTGCTTATCCTTAAGCTATATCGACAACTTTGGTTCTCTGCCAGATCACCTCATTTCGGATTCGATCTTTTAGAAAGACGCCGAGCATAGCCCTTTCCATAGCTCGCCGAGCAACTTATACTGATGGACCAGCCGTATTGTGAGTGTTCACGTCTAGGCACCGTAGGTCATAACAGGTAGGACGCACTGGTTGAAGACTTTGTTTGGTCTTCAGGCTTTGTGGAATACGTGACGAGAAACTGCAGAGATTGTCAAGGTATTCTCGAACAACTTTGAGAGCACCGCCATTGACTACAATCGATCCCGTAGTGACTTGTGAATCAAACATAAACTTGGGTTTTGTCCAAGTTCATCCGGAAATCGATGCGTGCAGAAGAATCAACTAGTCCATCTAGCATCCTGTTGCAAGTCATGCAGCGACTCTGCCAATATGACGATATCTTCCACAAATCTCAAGTGTGAGATTTACTCGCCGTTTATATTAATGCCACGTCCTTCCCAGTCCAGTCATATCCTCCACCGCGTTGCTAAACAATTTTGGCGAAATTGCGTCTCCTTGTCTACTCGGACACCTGACTGCCTGTTTGACCACAAAGTTGTCACATAATCGACCATCGATCGCACGACACCTTCTTAGAGGCGGGACTTCTTCCCGAGGTCCTCCAAGATTGGGCAGCAGTCTGTGCAAGGCACCCACACCGCGGGGGACCAGGTGCTCAAAATGTCTTCGAAGCCCCACCGACCGTGCAGAGTTGGACTAAAATACTTAATTAATGTATCGACCCACCTGGACATATGCATCTCAAACTGTCATTGACGAGCTGAGTGGCTAACAAAAAAAACACAGGCGGAGTTTACCAGGAAAATTATGATATATTTACTGACGTTGGAATTAAGAAAAAATCATATTAAAGGTCAACTCAGGTCAAATCGCAAAATGTACATAATATTTATGTTTATCGTTTTGCAGATAAAGCCCAATCACTTGACCTATCACTTTAGGACAAACCGATTTGCATTGTTTAGAGAAAGATTTTAATGATCTCACCCTGAAGCAGTAGCGTATTTACCCATAGGACAAGAGGGCCATAGCTCAGGACGACTTGTGCCGCCCCTAGCTACTAGCTGCCGTGCTTTCTTGAGATTAACACTACTACACACTTTTATATATATAAAAAAAAACTATTCAATTGTTCTTTCATGCTTGATTATTGAGTTTTCTTACTGCATTTTTAGCTTTCTTGTGTTAAATATTGTTTAAATTCTCTTGTCCTGCGATAAGCATATTCTTAGCGCTCCTACAGCTTGTGAAACAGGATTGTGTAGTACAGGCATCTAGCATTACTATACCTACATTAGCTATATAAATTAAAACTGCGTTATTACTTTTTCAAGTTTCTGAATAATTATTTATTTGATTATTATTATTTTATTATAACTACTGACGTCTGACGGCTGACGTCAAAAATGGAACTAAACTAATATTACTTTGAAGCCAATGCTTTCTCCTGACTCTTTTTCTTTCTCCACCGTCAGTAACCTTGAGGTGTTCAAATATTTTACCTCAATTAAGTCTAGGGCTGTGGGCTGTGATGGGATCGGTCGAACTATGTTATCTTTTATGATTAGAGCTTAATTCCAATTGGTCTGTTTCCTGCAATGTGGCGTGTAGCGTAAGCCTTATTCCTATAATTCCCAACCCCAGTTTGGCTATTCACTTCAGACCGATCTCCATTCTCTCTTTCTAAGATCCTAGAAGCAGTTGCTCTTATGTATTCTTGAAGACGTAGGCTTGTCCAATTGCCAAAACGGTTTTCGGCCTGGCCACAGCATAGCCACAGCTCTTCTTAAAGTTACTGAAGACATTAGGGATGGCATGGAGAATTCGAGGTTAACCGTGCTGGTTTTAATAGATTTTTCCAATGCTTTTAACACCGTTGATTACGACCTTCTCCTGGCCATACTGTCTCAAATTGGGATCTCTTCGTTGTCACGTGATTTGTTTTTGTCATATCTTCGTGGTCGCCAGAAGGCTGTGCGTGCTGAGCAAGATTGCTCTGACTGGTGCAACCTGATAACTGGTGTTCCACAAAGCGGTATAATCTCTCCTCTTTTATTATCTTTATTTATAAACTCCATTACTGTTATCCTCAAATGTTCTTACCATCTATACGCTGATAACTTGCAACTTTACGCTCAATCGGACATTGCCAGCCCTGACAACTGCATTTCATTACTCAATGCTGATCTTCGAACTATCAGTGAATGGTCTGGCAAATTTGGGGTTTTTGATAACGTCTGGAAATTTAAGCCATTCTCATTGGTAGTTCCTACTATTTAAGAAATGTGAACACTAGCCAACTTATGCCACTGATGTACGAGAACTCCGCAATTTATCTTTCATTTCATTTTAAGGCGATGATAGCTCAGTGGTAGTGACGTCGGATACCGAGACGAAGGTCGCGGGTTCGAATCCTACAATGAGCTTGAGCTTTCGGTGAAGGAAAACATCGTGAGGAAACCATAGCACGGTGGTAGGGTACTTTGTAGTACCCGCCTGGCTGGCAACCACCCTCAAGTTGAAAATCTGTCGCCAAGCACCTTCCGGTGTGTTCCGACAGCAGCACTTGAGAGCCAGTTCCATTCTAGGCTTTGTGTGCTTACCACCATCGGCCACATCATCACTGACCACGGTGAGATTGTGGTCAAACACAGGCCTATACATAGTAAAAAAAAAAAAAAAAAAAAATAGACTTCTGTACATTGACGACAGTTTTAGTTGAAATAAACACATAGTTCAGCTGAGCCAGCCAGTGGCGTTCTCGCTGCGGTCTTTCTATAGATTTAAGCATTTCCTCCCACCCAGGACCAAAAGCACTTTGGTCCAGTCACTTGTGCTTCGCATGATTGATTATGTTGATGTTTGTTATCCTGATCTATCCCAAGAACCTCTAAATAAATTGGATCGACTTTTCAACAATCGTATTCGCTTTGTTTTTGGCCTTCTTAAATACGATCACATTTCTTACTACCGTTCGCAGCTTAAATGCCTATACATATAACTCAGGCGATCCCTCAGATCTCTCTGCTTGCTCTTCACTATTATGAACGATCTTTATGCGCCCGATTATCTAAAAACTTATTTCAAACTGTTGGGCAATTCTCGCAGTCGTAACCTTCGAGCTTTCAAAAATCTACTCCTTCAAATTCCTTCACACCGCACCGGTTTTATGTTCAATTCATACGCTATCTAAAGTATATATATGTACTTTTAGCGACCAGAATGGAAAAACAAATAAAAAAAAACAATTCACACAAACTAAAACGAATTTATTTCAGAATAGACTTAATTTTAACAATAGTTCAAGTAATCATTAAAATTCGAGCAATCACAAACAACCGTTAATATTCAAAACACGGAACAATAGAAAAAAACCAAAATAGCAAAATAGCAAAATATGGAACGAACTTACTGCAAGTAGCTTAGGTACCGACAACCTTACCGTGCGACGACTCAGGAGCAAATGACCGATCCTCGCTCGAGCGCACGCTTTTATATTAATGGGTAGGTACCACCACTACCAACAATAAGTTCTGCTTATACGGCCTCTCCTGATCTTGCACCGCCCTCGGCTGCACCTTGGACATCTTCTTCAGAAGCACCAGCAGGTACGGCGAGAGTTTGATCGCAGTTTTCGTCCGACTTGGTCTCGTCCGTTGTCCGAGCACCAGTAGGACCAGTAGGACCAGCAGATCCACCTGAAGGCTCGCCCACATCGTCAGAGTCGTCGTCATTGCAATCTGTATGAGAAACAAGTGGTTAATTATACGTGATAACATGTACACCTTTGCCTATTCTGTCATTCATCACGCATACAAGGCCCTCATACAAAGATACACTTTCACGACCAAGACTAAAACACTTCACTTTCAGAAGTATGCATACATCATCATACATCAAATCTCAGTCATACTCATACTTTAACTTGTACAAGTTCACCAGGACTGCGCCTGCCAGGACAGCGCCTGATGCGTGTTCCAGGAACACGACTTCCGGGACAGCGCCCGATGCGTATACATAGTACACGACTTCCGGGACTGCGCCCAATGCGTATACATAGTACACGACTTCCGGGACAGCGCCCAATGCATGTTCATAGAACACGACTTCCGGGACAGCGCCCAATGCATGTTCATAGAACACGACTTCCGGGACAGCGCCCAATGCATGTTCATAGAACACGACTTCCGGGACAGCGCCCAATGCATGTTCATAGAACACGACTTCCGGGACAGCGCCCGATGCATGCTCATAGAACACGGCTTCCGGGACAGCACCCGATGCATGCTCAGAGAACACGGCTTCCGGGACAGCACCCGCTGCGCATACACAGTACGCGTCTTCCAAAACCAGGCACTCCAGGGCGCCAGCCCTGGGAGCGCACTGAATCTGGGCTGCGTCAGCCACCAGTTCCAACCAGTAAGGCCAGCACCCGCCTCACATTCACACGCACGCATACACAACACGTGCTACTGGAACATAAAAATAAATTATAACGGTTCAGTTAAAACTTACTTTCAAAATATGCACCACAACTCGCCTGTCCAGAGTACCATGTACTGAGCTGCGGCCCGAGTCGTCTTACCTCTAGCTCCACTTAAATTCAGCTCATAACGATCACTTGGTAACACTTTAGTCACGCGGTATGGACCCCTCATGCCAGGGTCCAGCTTCCCAGCAGACTGAGAATACTTTATTACGAACACCTGATCGTTAACCTAAAAAACTCTTGGCGGGTGTCTTTGACGACTTACTCGAACGTCTTGGCTCTCTTGATTTTTGTCAAGAGATCCCTTAGCGGCGTTCCTGCTGAGTTCCCTCATGGCTTCTCTGTTTGGACTGGAGTTTTCAGCTGCAATGTCACGGATCAGTGCACGAATCACATTAAAGACCGTTCTTACATAACGCTCGACTTGCCCATTGGAGTGATGCATTTCGGGCGCTATGTAATGGATTTCACAACCCATTTCAGATACCCAACTGGTAAAAGCTGACGCTTCAAACATGCGACCACGGTCACAAACTATCTGTTCGGGTGTCTCAAACAAAGATACGGCGCTATTGAAAACTCGTTTCAATTCGCTTGCATCCTGTCTGTACATAGGATAGAGTAAACAAAACTGGTAAAAGAATCTACCAAAGCAAGTACAAACTTGTACCCGTTGGACTCCGGCAAAGGACCTAATGCATCAACATGAACCGTGTTGAAGGGAATGTCTGATTTTTCCCATGACGTAATAGGCTGACGAGGAGCACTTGGAACACGTTTCTTGGAAATGCAAATTAGGCAATGGGAAGTATACTTCCTAACCAATTGTTTCAGGCCAGGAAACCAGAAATGTTTTAAAATAAGCTTTATCAGCCCCGATGTGCTCGTGCTCGTCGTGAAAAACGCGTAATAAACTGAACCGGTGCCCTTTAGGTATATAGCAGTAAGCGCGACTCTTCACCCACAGGTGAGTAGCGATAATAGAGCACATCGTTCTGACACACGTACTTACTGGGGTCCAAGAGACCATCCCTCAGTTTTTTGAGGAGATCGGCAGTCTCGGAATCAGCCGACTGGGCTATTTGTGCCCAACTCAATGGTCTATCAATATTATTGAATTGCAACGCTGGCGGGTTCCTCCTTAGATAATCCGCGTGACCCATCATCACGCCCTTTCGATATTCAATCGTAAAATTTAAATCCTGCAGATAAATCCACCAGCGTGCAACCCGTGGAAGGAGACCTTTCTTACGCTCAGTGGCCTTCAAAGCATTGCAATCGGTCACGATTATAAAAGTTATCCCGATCAAATAATGACGGAAGTGTTGCAGTGCCTTGCCGACTGCCAACGTTTCCAGTTCATACGAATGGTATTTTGCCTCCGCCCCCTGAGTGGACTTTGTTAAAATAGGCTACCACTCGTTTACCACCGTCCGCGTGTACTTGCATAAGTACAGCACCATATCCCGCACTATTGGCGTCAGTGTGCAGCTCGGTAGGAAGGTTCGGATCAAAAATCGCAAGTATGGGCTCGCTAGTTATCCGTTCTATATGTATTTGCCGGACATGATTTTGATCAGGTCCCCATTCAAATTTTACGTCTTTCTTTGTGAGACGCGAGATACATGCGGTTTTTGTCGAGTAACCTTCGATATAACGCCGAAAGTAACAAGCAAGGCCTAAGAACTGGCGCACTTGTCTTACATTATTAGGGATAGGTGCGTTAACTAGTGTCGATTTTGTGCGGACTCGGCCTAACCTGACCTTGACTACCTTGGTACGTGGTAAGAAAAAAAAACATTTGCGCACGTTAATTGAGAACCTGGACTCCGTCGAAGTCTTCAAGACATCGTATAACAAGGTTAGCCATCAACCTAACAAGTTCCGTACCTACGAGAGGTGTATTTATTTTGTCAGGTTCATTAATACTCACAGCGTTTACTTTAAGTACCTTATCCGATATACGAGCCAAGTACTGTCCGTGTTTAGTGCGAATAAACGTAACACTATCGCGATTTAGTACGTCAGTCCATATGATAATTGGTGTATTCATACACGACGCGGGTACTATGACAAAATCTACTTCAAGCGCGATATTACTTAACTCGACAGTCAACGTGATGTATTCGCGAACAACAACCACTATCACTTTATCCTTTCAAAGAACACTTGATTTGTTTACGCGAACCGGCAAAGTAATTTACTACTGCTGGTGATATCAACGATCTGGTATACCTACCCTGTATCACGGCTGTATTTATATCGTTGTTATCCTTCGCGGTTGAAAGTTCGCTACACAAGTTAACTTTACGTAGATTATTATTGTTGCTTTGAGACTCAGTTCGAGCCTTAGCAAAACAGTCACTTTCTTTATGCCCTACCTTCTTACAGAAAGAACAAATCGGTCTAGCATTATTACTACTACCGTCGTTTTCATTGACATTACGCTTCTTGAGGCACTTATCTTTATAATGCCCCGTTTGGCCGCAATTAAAACATTTGTTTTCGGATTTACTAGGACCGTTAGAATTACGCCTTTTAGTCATATTACCGGATGACGCCGATTTATCTGGGTAACGATTATCAGACTTACGAATAGGCTTTACATAATTGGCTAAAAAGGAAACTAGTAATTCTGTCGTTAGGTCGGCATTGATAGCGGCTGCACGTACCTGTACATCACTGATACCGTGAACCACTATTTGAACCATAAGTTCTTCACTCAACCTTTTCACTAAACGTAATTTTAATAACGAACGACGCGCATACTCTGCGTAGGACGAAAACTTGTCGGACGTGGTATTTATGACTTCATGAAGAGTTTGGGCATAATTAATGTTTTGTGGACACAACGACCTTAATTCCTTAACGAAATTGGACCATGAACGATCATTTGTAGCCCACTCGTTTAACCAGGTTTTTGCGTCACCTTTCAAACAATGAGCCACACGCGAGAAACACTCAAGATCGTCCCAATGGTTCACATGCCTAGCCCCGTCCACTTCGTTACACCACACCTTGAAATTGTTTATAGCGGGATCAAAATTTGACACGTAGTAATTGTTAGACCTGTTTTTTCTTAATACCCCCAACGCATCACCGAGCGCTTGAGTCGATGAAACATTATTTTTTATCTAAAGGGGGTGTGCTGTCACGAACTGACGGCGTAACACGCGAACCACTAGCGGTGCCTGTCTCAATAGCGGTCAATCGCGACATAATAGTTGCCCAACACATTTTTCACAGACACATCATAAGGGTGGGATCGAGATCTACCACGACGATGTGTACGTGACCTAGACCCCTCTCGCAAACCATGATTGTGACCATCACGTGAGCGACCGCGATATGATCGTGAACGAGTTCTGTCATTACGTGAACGCGAGTGAGTCCTGTCACGACGCGAATGGGAACGATTTCTACTATGGCGTGACCGTGAATGAGTTCTATCACGGCGCGAACGAGTTCTACCTTGAGGTGATCGTGAACCATGCCTATGGTCCTGTCGCGATTCACTGCGGTGGCTACGCCTACCCTCAGAGCGTGGCGGCGTTCTAACTAGCTCTTCGAGTGGCATTTTTATTTGAAATCAACGGCTGTTTGTGTAGGTATCAAGGCTAATAATTAAGAGCAAATAGGCTGAATCCCACTTCTGATTTTAGCGACCAGAATGGAAAAACAAATAAAAAAAAACAATTCACACAAACTAAAACGAATTTATTTCAGAATAGACTTAATTTTAACAATAGTTCAAGTAATCATTAAAATTCGAGCAATCACAAACAACCGTTAATATTCAAAACACGGAACAATAGAAAAAAACCAAAATAGCAAAATAGCAAAATATGGAACGAACTTACTGCAAGTAGCTTAGGTACCGACAACCTTACCGTGCGACGACTCAGGAGCAAATGACCGATCCTCGCTCGAGCGCACGCTTTTATATTAATGGGTAGGTACCACCACTACCAACAATAAGTTCTGCTTATAGTACATTATCGTATACAAGATGTTACTTTATACGCAGATGACACTTGCTTATTTTATTTCGGATCTTCCATTCATGATTTGGTTTCGCAGGCTCAAGATGATTTAAACACCCTCTTTGCATGGTTCCAATATAATTTATTAACGATTAATATTTCTAAAACATGCTATATCTCGTTCAAAGCAAAAAATAAAATAATACCTCCACATAATCCATTAGCAATCAACAATGTGCCCTTAACGCAAAAAAATCTGTGAGAAATACCTTGGATTGAGAATGGATAATACTCTATCATGGACTGTTCACTTGGATCATATAAAAACAAAGCTTACGTCTCTACTTGGCTCCCTCCGAAACATAGTTCGATGTATTCCACATAGACTACGTCACACCATCTATAATGCCTTAGTACCTAACCTCACCTACTATATCTGATTGAAGTTTGGGGCAGTGCGGCCAAGATGAAGCTAGCAAGTCTTCAAATTGCACAAAACAAATAATAAAAATGATTTTCAATTACCCATATTTAACATCAACGTGCAAAATTTATCATCATCATCATCATTTCAGCCGAAAGACGTCCACTGCTGGACATAGGCCTCCCCCAGGCGTCGCCACATTGACCGATCCCGTGCGTCTCGCATCCAGCGCCTTCCCGCAACCTTAACCAGGTCATCGGTCCACCTAGTGGGAGGCCTTCCAACATATCGTCTTCCGGTTCGCGGTCGCCATTCCAGAACTTTTCGGCCCAAACGGCCATCCGTTCTGCGAGCAATGTGCCCTGCCCACTGCCACTTAAGTTTGGCAATTCTTCGGGCTATATCGGTAACTTTGGTTCTCCTGCGGATATCATAATTTCTGACGTGATCACGCAAGGAAATTCCGAGCATAGCCCTCTCCATTGCCCTTTGGGTGACTTTAAGCTTTCTGATAAGGCCCATTGTGAGCGACCACGTCTCGGTCCCATAGGTGATCACTGGCAACACACACTGGTCATAAACTTTTGTCTTGAGACATTGCGGTAAATTGGACGAGAAGATACCACGCAACTTCCCGAACACCGCCCAGCCGAGTCGGATTCGACGGTTGACCTCTTTCTCGAAGTTGGATCTACCCAACTGGATCGTTTGTCCCAGGTAGACATAATCATCTACAACTTCAAGTAAACAGTCTCCGATCTTGATAGGAGTGGGTGTTACATGGGCATTCATCATGACCTTGGTTTTGTCCATGTTCATTTTAAGACCCACTCTTTCGGAAGCTCTATTGAGGTCATCGAGCATTATACTGAGGCCCTCCATGGTCTCAGCCATGACCAGTATGTCGTCGGCAAACCGAAGGTGAGTAATGTACTCGCCATTAACGTTGATGCCAAGCGACTTCCAATCCAGAACCTTGAAGACATCCTCCAGCGCAGCAGTGAACAGTTTCGGAAAAATGACGTCTCCCTGTCTCACGCCGCGCCGGAGAAGGATTGGTTTCGAGGTCTGATCCTGAAGACGGACTGACATGGTGGCGTTTTTGTACAAACACTTCAACACCTCAATGTACCGGTAGTCGATCTGGCACCGTTGGAGAGATTGCAGTACTGCCCAGGTCTCGATCGAATCGAAGGCTTTTTCGTAGTCCACAAACGCTAAACAGAGAGGCAGGTTATACTCTTCGGTCTTCTGTATGACCTGCCGCAGCGTATGTATGTGGTCTACGGTGCTAAAGCCTTTTCGGAATCCGGCTTGTTCGGGAGGCTGGAAATCGTCAAACCTGCGCGCGAGACGATTCGTGATGACTCTTGAAAACAACTTGTAGACATGGCTAAGAAGTGAGATGGGCCTATAGTTCTTCAGTCGGGCATTGTCGCCCTTCTTGAAGAAGAGTACCACCACACCCCTGCACCATGCCTGTGGCGTTTTGCCCTCGAGTATGACGGCATCAAACAGCTTCTGAAGGGCCTTAAGGACCGGTTTTCCACCCGCCTTCAGGAGTTCAGCCGTGATTCCGTCATCACCCGGCGCCTTGTTGTTTTTAAGCTGTTTCAGAGCCATCCTAATCTCGTACAGGCTGACGTCCGGGATATCTTCGGTATAGTGCCGGGTCAATCTAGCTCTTGGGTCGTTTGCTAGACTCGCAACGGGCTTGCTGATTGATGTGTACAACTGCCCATAGAATGTCTCGATCTCCCTCAGAAGCTCCGGTTTGGCGGATACGATCCTGCCATCGTCGGTCTTCAGTCTCGTGAGCTGGCTCTGCCCAATAGCCAGATCCCTTGCAAATACCTTGGAGCCTTTATTTCGCTCAATCGCGTCTTTAATACGCTCGGTGTTAAAGCGGCGGAGGTCTCTTTTCAAGGATTTAGAGATCTGTCTATTGAGCTGCCGATATTTGCACGCCTCATCTGAAGACTGCAGGATCATCTCACGCCTCTCCTTCATAAGCTTGAGAGTAGGATCAGAGAGCTTTTTGTTTCTATCTGTACGACGGGTCTTGAAAAACTTAGACCCGACCGTATGGACAGCTTCCACGAACCCGTTATTGTATTCGTCCACTGAGCTCCCTAGGCACTCGAAACGATTCTGGAGTTCGAGCTGAAAGCTCTCGGGGTTTTGGACCTGAATCTGTGCTGGACGGAGCGTGGACTTCATCAGTCGAGACCTTTCAAGCTTAATATTAATGTTCAATGTGCCTCTTACCATGCGGTGATCGCTCCCGGTTTTTACCGAATTGATCACAGAGACATCATTGAACATTTGCTTCCTGGTTGACATGATGAAGTCGATCTCATTTTTTGTTGCACCATCGGGGCTCTGCCAGGTCCACTTCCTATGTTCACGCTTTTTGAAGAAGGAGTTCATCATATAGAGGCCCTCCTTCTCCATAAAACTGGCCAGTAGGTGACCCCGGTGGTTCCGACGTCCAACTCCAAATTGCCCCACTTGCAGCTCATCCTCGTCTCGTTTGCCCAGTTTCGCGTTGAAGTCCCCCATGACAACGGTGAAGTGAGTTTTGAAACCATGCATGGCTCTGGAGATATCCTCATACATGGTCTCTACCTCGTCGTCGGGGTGTGCCAAGGTTGGGGCGTAGACCTGTATGACCTTCAGCAAAATTTATAAAGAAACCAAATTAATGAACATTAGACAGTTATATATTTACAATACATGTATTTTTATTCATAAGGCATAGTATATAAAGTATACAGACTAACTTATCGTTTATTAAAGTAAAACAAGTAACCCAACGTAGCAGTCGCCGAGCTAGTTTTCTGATTTTACCTAAGATGAGAACTAAGTTTGGCAAAAAAAAAATAACTTTTGAAGGAGCACAATTATATAACAAAATACCCTCATGTATAAAAAGGTTACACTCATTCAATGCATTCAAAACTCAATTAGCTTCATATGTAATCACAAATAACACCCTTCCTTAAAGCTGAATGCATCGGATGGGTGCATCATAATTGCTGCCGTGACGTCTGTGATGAAATTTATATAATTTAATTCAAGCATTGTTCTCATGTAGGTACTTTTGTGTATTTTTGGGAATAAAATATCTTTAAACCTAGATGTTATTTTTTAGACATTATTTTGTACCCTTTCACATCGTTGTCCTATTTAACCCTAAGGTTGACTGGTAGAGAATGCCTTATGGCATTAAATTCAACTATTTAAATACTAAAATGAAAAAAAATAGCTACCCGAGGCTTGTAGCTATAATTTTCGAACTCGCTTGGCTCGCTGTTTTATTCTTATTTATACGAAGTTTTTTCTGTATAATATGACAGAGTTGCTTACGTAAACTTATGAATATTAAAAACAAGTCTATTATCAATAGTAATGAGCTGGCGTTCTGTATTTGTATATATGTCGCAACAAGGGTGGCCGATAGATGCAAACCATCGGGAAGTCAGGATGTATTCCCTTAGGTTAAGACATCGTGTGTGGGCAGGTAGGTGGATACAATCGTGAAAATGAAATCACACAAATTATTCGATACACTGAGTATATTCAAATAGACACAAGTTACATTCTTGCTTACTAATATTACGGATCGACATTGGTTCTAAGACATGTTAGCTCTTACGCTATCTGTACTCAACTGCACAGTACATTTTAGCTCAACTGTTATATTCTATTGTCCCCACCACGCAAGTGGTTAGAGAAAGCGCGCCAAAGCGTAGTTGTTCTTGCTTTGCCGCCAGATGGCGTGCTTGCGATTTGTTTTGACGTCCGTACTATTGACTAAACCCGACATATATATATCGCCCCGTTTCGTTTGATCCACGATTTTTTGGCCACCTATAAATTCATATTCTTTATTGTACACAAAACATACATATAAAAATATAGAAGGACAGCTAGAGATAGGACAGTTACAGATATTCATCTATCCTAAGCGGAGTGCAAATATTTTCTCAAGCCGCTTAACTGCCCAATGTTATTTATTTCGAATATCACCGTACAAGCATTGGAGAGTTTTCCTATTTCTTGATAAATAAGGGGCTGCATAGGCCAACATATTATTTGGTCCGGGGTGATAAATATACGCCACTGCTCTGAAGCTATTAAACCGTTCTAGAAAAACAAAAAAGAAGCTTCGCTTCATTACAAGCGATCGGTGTACCTAATATTGTCGTATCTGAGGCACACGTTTGTCGTACATTTGCAAAATTTTTTTTCTATAATGTTGTTAGTATATTTTATAGTGTACTTTTTAATGGATTTCACACGTGAGTATTCATTTTATTTATTATAAGGAAATATCGCTTTATTGTAAAAATGATTTTAAAAACCTTATTAGTATAATATTTTATTGTGTGCTATTTAACGGATTTCACACGTCGCCTCTTTGCATTAATTAATGGTGTACAATCTCAAATATACAGAAATGTTTACTATAGCAAATATTTTAGTGACAAACAAACGTAGTTCGTCAAATCCCCCTAGATAGTGCATTGGTTAGTTTTAAATTGGTGGAAGTGAGAATTTTTTCATGTCAAAAATGTACAATCTTCACTTAATGACCGAACAGTGACACACGTTGTTTCTCTTTAAAAGCATTACTAAACGAAATTGTGACCAGCCCCCCCACAGCGCACCCTGACGTGTCAAAACTATCATAAAAAAAACTATCGTAAAAAAGGGTCAGATGTATATAAGTGCGACGGAAATTCACGCTTCTTTCGTATCTGGTTAGGTTACTTCGTGGCATTGAGCATAACCCAGATGTGCTGCAGCACCTGAGTGTATGAGTACCAGACCGCTATGTGTGGAGGCACCGACGACGCCCGCCGCTGCTGGCCGTGCCGTTTGCCAGGACCAAAACTCGCCAAAACACCATTGACGTGCGCAATTCGGGTTATTAACGATATTCACGGCAAGATCGATGTATTTACATGCCATTTGAGTGAATTCGCAAAAATACTTTTGATTATTCTATGTTATAGTGATGATTAGAGTAGGTTATATGTTTATTTTTTTGTATTTTAAATATTATGTGTTTATATTTAGGAAGCTTAGTTTATAAGTTATTATTATTATTAGATGTTAGGACTACTAGATTTTTACGTTTTTCAAAGTTTTATATTGTATATAAATTAATTGTAAGACCGCGCTATCGCATTAGATATACCACCTACCTGTAATGATAGTTGTAAGGGAGATTTTAATAATAAATAAGTCATATACATCTGTCCCTTACGCACACTTAAAATAATCTTAATCTAAGAGCTTATGGTCACGCCCCTGAAGTTAGCATTAAATTTCATTAATATTATATAAACTAAATATTATACATTTTTCTAATACTTCACACGTTGTAAATTTTGAATGAATTTTTCCTCTAAAATAGTGTTATTTTGTATTTGTTTAGTTTTTGTGATAAAATATAAGTAATACGGTTCTGTTTTTTTTATCTATATGTCATGGACCAATTAGTGATTAATCAGGGGGCATTATGAATTAGTCAAGACAAATTGGGCAATGTAAAAATACTGATTTAAACTTTTGTATTATCACAATGTCTGGTCATCATGAAAATTGCTACATAACGGTTGGGCAAATCGATAATTATGGTCAATGAATTAGTCCAAGAGAAAGCGAAGCGAGCTCGGGCGCTTAGAGCACTCCGACACGAATAGGATAGGTTCGAAGGAGATGACGGGCGCTGAAGTGAGATTTATTTACCAGCTATTTAATCAAATTAATATGTATCGAAAAAGTTTATTAATCGTTAAACCCTTAAAACATTCCTGTAAACATTTTAATTTCTGAGATTGTACACTTTTAATGCGAAGAGACGACGTCAGTATTGTGTTGTTCATTTTACTTATAACTAGCTTCTGCCAGCGGCTTCGCTCGTGTCAAAAGTGTTTTAACATCCCAAGAGAACATTATCCCGGGAGAAAAAGTAGCCTTTGTGCTATTCCAGATAATAATCTATCTACTTGCCAAATTTCACCCGGATCCGTTCTCGCTGGTTGTTTAACATACACCCAATTATCTAAACTTTAGCATCTAAAATAATAAGTAAGAAGTAAGATTAAATCATCGCATGAATCGACTAAACTCCGGTACTTGCCCGTGGTCCCCCAGTCTAGTTCCCCTTGGGGTACCACAACCAAATATTTTTGCCCGTGGAACCCTCTGAATAACAATCTTCTTATCAAATATATTTTTATTGCCCGTGGTCCCCATCTCAAACATTTAAATTTGTCATAAAACAAAACATTTGAAAAATTAACTGTTGTTTGACAAATAAAGAATTATAAATAAATAATTGTTCACCAATGGGTAAACAATTATTTATTTGCATAATGATTTTTCAATAAAAAACAATATTGACGCTGGTAGAATATAAAAAACGTAAGACACGAGTTTCTGGATCCGAGTTTCCGGAATATGGATCCGGGACCCATTTTTTTAATTTTTGCTAAACGAAATAAGAATTAAAGAGAAAATAGTAGAAACTTAAAGTCATGAATTTCTTAAACGTGAATTAACTGCACTACGTGAACTGTTATTATTAATTTACTTGGGCCATCAATCCAGACGCTTGCATAAAGTGGCATAGCCAAAATCTCAGAAACTACAAATCTCTGGATAAATCATTTTTATTTAGGAGTTTAGTTAAGATTTTTTTTAATACATTAAGAAATTCCCAAATCTGTAGAATATGACGTTACAGATTTTTTTTAACCTCTGAATGTTTTTCTTGATAATTTACGGTTACATTACAAAGTGACTAATCACATTATGTAATGGAGAATAACGTTAGTAATTCTTTTTCTCTGAATAAAACTAGCGTGTTACTATAGCGGGGGTTCCACGGGCAAAAACATTTGTTCGTGGTACCCCGAGGGGGACTAGACTGGGGGACCACGGGCAAGTACCGCTAAACTCTAATTTAATATTTTCCTCTTCGTAGATGGACAGCGAGATAATAAGTTTTTCCGTGAGGACTACAGTTATGTAGACTCAACGGAAGGTTTCTATAAAATTCACACGTCGCGGCGGACTTGGGCTGATGCCAAGCGAATGTGTGCTCTGGAAGGAGCCAGTTTGTTCTATCCAGATAACAGTGATGAAGCCAACACTGTGACCGCTAACCGGAAGACGCAGTGTTGGCAGGCCTCCCTCTAGCTAGGTGGACCGTTGATCTGGTTAAAGTTGCCGGAATCCGATGAATAAGAGAAGCGCAAGACTGGTCGATGTTGCTACGCTTGGGGGAGGTTTTGCCTAGTAGTGGAATACTTTCGGCTGAAATGATGATGATGATAATGGCATTGTCGCAAATGATTTACAAACAAATAGGTAAAAACACCCGCAATACTCACCTGACTCAATAACAACCGTCGCACGAGTCGATGAGCGAGGTAAGCAGGTCGATCCGTGGACTGGTTGACCATCAATTACAAAATGATATGTTTTCGGGCCTCGAAAAGCACGTTGAGTCGTCGGTTCTACCTGTCATTTTTAAGGTTCCGTACCTAAAGGTTAAAAACGGGACCCTATTACTAAGACTCCGCGATCCGTCTGTCTGTCTGTCTGTCTGTCTGTCTGTCTGTCCGTCTGTATGTCTGTCCGTCAGTCACACGGCTAATGTCATGAACCGTGATAACTAGAGAGTTGAAATTTTACACTTACACTTTTAATGAGGATATCGGAAAATGTTACAAGCTACACACAACACCATTGAACTGGATGGAGGCACATGCCGTGTGTCGCGCTGAACAGACCCACCTGGCTGTAATCAACAATCAATTAGAAGCTGATTATCTTGACAACTTAACGGAGTCTGCATCGATTCAAGAGTTGGAGGGGAGTACTTTAGAGAAATTTATCACCTGGGCTTTTATAACAGATTACACGAAGGCTGGCAGACAGTTAGTGGTAAGTGAGTGTGTTGGGTATATCTGTAGTCATATCACTAAGAACATACTGTCTGCTGTTAGACGCACTGCACAGGCTGGTTAAAAAAAATAAAAAATAACGTTATCATTAAAGCGCTGTAAGCTACATGAAATAAAATGTATCCTTTTCTGAAAAACATATGGTGCAATTGAAATAAAACAAAATGTACGCGTACTGCTGAAACAGCGAATTGCGGATAGTTGTTTATTAGTACATAATGATATAAGTGCGGTAAGTTGAAAATTACAGCCGAGGCGATATTGCTACAAGAAAGCAGAAGTTGTAATTATCAAAGCGCACGTATGTCATACAACGTTTTATAAAATATATTAGCTGTTGCCCGCGGCTTCGCTCCCGTGGACCACCCCACAGGACCCGTTTTCTGGATTAAAAAATAGCCTATGTCACTCAGGAATAATGTACGAGTAACTTTCTATTGGTGAAAGAATTTTTCAAATCGGTCCAGTAGTTTCGAAGCCTATTCGGTACAAACAAACAAACAAACAAAAATTTATTATGTAGTATAGATTTGCGAAGAAATAAATAAAACTCGGACTTTCTTAAACGAATAAATCTTTAATCATTTGTTAAAGCAGTTACAAAAATTTGAAAAATTTGTCAAATTGATTATTGTTGTTGTACGTTGCCAGTTGGCATTTTTATTGTTGTCAAGTTATTATTATTAGTTACAATTTCACCAGTCTCTCTCTCACTCTCTTGAGTGAAAGTAGGAGAAACGAGACCACAGAGTTCTGCTGTCGGTGGCGGCGACGGAGGCGGCTGCGGTGGCGGCGACGTTGGTGGAATGTACGCGTGTGTGCTCGTAGATGGTCGAGAGTCAACACTTGGGTCCAAATTTATATCCCTTGTAATGCGGGAGCTATTTCTTCTTTATTTCTCATCGAGTCATCTATGTAGCCCTCGGCTACACTGTTCGACTGCCACTCTCCGTGGCGTTTTAGTGTCAATAAGTTCGCACCTGAATCGGCGAGCAATGTAGCCGAGGACAGTTCAGATACTCAGATTCAGATTCAGACTGTTGAACTCCATATTCGATAGATGGCGTTGTGCATTTGGCGTCATTTTCTGAATGTCGGTGTTAAGATTTTCCGCGGTAGACTGACCGTAAAAAAGAATTGTATGTAGGTGCCTTCAATCCGCCCGCCGCGTCCAAGAGCGAGGGGATTCGCTGCGAACCCAGGCGGTCAATTTCTATCACAGATAAACTTATATATGCTCTCTAAATCGAAATCAACGATATACCTTCAAGGGCTATTAAGTAATTCAAGTGTGAAAATAATAACTCGGGACCTAATATATATAAATTGTTTTATGTGGGACTTGAGATACTACAACTTACACACTTGGATTAGTAACAAATTTAACAACAGCAGACAACTTAGTGATTCTTAGTAAGTAAGTGAGACTAATGCACGAGACTAAAAAAGTACGTTTTATGAGGTTTTAGGTCTCTAATCATACTACTAATATCGAAAATGACGTTGACGAGCGTGGTTCGTAATTGCGCCGCCACTACTGCCCGTCTGAATAGCCTAGTGATAAACGCAGTGTATGCCCAGGGTTGCGAGTTAGAGTCCCAGCTATGGATAGGTATTTTTTATGTTCTCGTTTAGTGTGGTGTTCTGAAGTGCTACTAGATGGCGTGCAGCAAATCTGTCCTTACTTTATGAAGTGAAACTTCTTTATCGACGTATGGGAGAAAATTTTGTACGTAGAGTCCGTCCAACGAAAAAAGTCCCGCGGAAATACATGGAACAAACAAGATTTGTTAGAGGACAGCGTACAGTCGCATAGAAACTAGCGCCGCGTCTACGGGACTTCTTTCGTTGGACGGACTCTATCGTCACGTTTTTCGGTTACGCGCCATGTTGCTTTTTTATCAAAGTTTAGTAAAAAGACTTATTCAAATTTAAGTGAATTTACAAGAAAAGTGAGTGATTATATATTTCGTTTTATAAATTCAACACGTATGTTTTTCTTAAAAAAATGTTTTTCTTAAGGCTTAAGCCTTATCTACCCCATTTTCGTGAAGTTGCAAATAGTAGAAAAATGATATGTCGTAAAGAAGTTTTACTTCTTACCTGTGTACTCTGGTACACACACACATTTTTTTTTTATGAAGTCGATATTCTGCTCCCTAGAGTAAATAGTATTCTGTCAGGGGGGTGTCACTCCGCAGTTTAGGTACGATCGGCCGGCGGTACCCTCTAGAGGGAATAACGCATTAGGTTGCCGCTTACCGCTCGGCTCGCACGTTAGCCACGTTATTAATTCTATGATTTATGCAGCAAAGAACAATGACTTCTAAACGTACTTCTAAGGCCTTTAAAAGATATTGTTATGTTTACGGGTGTTTAAATAAAGCAAAGAACAGTCGATATTAAGTTTTTTTAAAGTACCGAAAGATTTTGAAAGGTAAGCTATTTTGTTGTACCTATTTAAATCATTACATAAATACTCTGTAACTATCGGTAGTAGGTGCATAATGAGTACGAGTTTTGTATAAAAATTTAAGTATTTTGGTGTTCATAAAAGAATGAATATTTAGATATTTTAGATTTTCGTGTTGTTCACAAATATAATTTGATTTCTTTTTTTTATTGAATAGTTACCGTTTTGTCAACATAAAAATAAACGCTTTAGATCCAGATTAAAATAAATTATAATTGCCTAAGTAAGTAGTTACCTACTAAGCCTAAGAATTTACCAATAGCCTGAGTAAGTGTACGCACTTGTTAACGTTAACGTTTGTATATAAAACTAGGTACTTACTTATACCTAACGAACAAACAAACAATATTTTCTAAGAGTCCTTCAAGCCAACTTTAAATAAACTAACAAAAAATATCACTAAAGAGTAAAAGAGGTAGGTACCTATACTCAATTTGAAATAACATTAGACGTCTTTACAACTCGTTTTACAGTCCGTTCAACCAATTTTGTGTTCCATCTCGTACACATAAGGGTGATATAAAAAGCACAAATTTGTTACCAAAACCAACTGTTTACTACAGCTTCCATTTGTCGTATCACCAACGCAATAGAAGTCAAAATCGATTGACCGGGCTGTAAAATGGGCTTATTTAAATGTCTAATGTTATAGTAAATGATGTTTAGGTAACCTAGTTTTCATTTGTTAAGTACCTAACAAAAGTCGGTCTATAATATTCATTGTCTATCTACCTACTTGACCGTGTAACCATAGGCATCAAACATAAGAAAGATTACGCGGTCAAGTAGGTAGATAGTGGATGTAAGCGAAAGCGGCAAGTCGACAACCCTTACGAGCAGAGTCAAACCGCGCCAGACAGCGACGGAGATACGCGTTAGAAGAGAGCGGCAACGTTTAGGTGAATATCACGTTAGGCACTGAGCGCTTATGCGAGCTGAATTGCACTTTGTCGCTCACTAGCAGGAGACTCTATTTCAATGAATTATTGCACCAAGTGACTCTTCTGTACTTGTACTATTATTTATTCTGTGATTCTGTTAAGCGAACGCTTGATCTAGGTAGGTAGCAAGGTAAGTAAAGTAGGTCTAGGTAAGTAGGGTGGGTACAGGTAGGTAGATAAATAGGGTAGGTACAGGTAGGTAGGAAAGTAGGGTAGGGTAGGCAGTTAACCGGAGCGAAGCCGCGGGCATAGCTAGTAATCAAAATAATCTCGCAAATAGTTATGTTTACCGTACATTTTGCGGACTTTTGACGTTTTTTTATTAACCACGTTTTCGCTCTGTAGGTGAGGCTGGGAAGGATGCACATGTCTATGAGTTTCATTTTTATGGCAAGTGAAAGTAATCCTTTCATTAGATGATCAATAGCCCTTTCAGGCGTCTCCGGTGCGACGAAAAACTTCTTTTTCACTCGCACCTGGAAAGAGACAATTTGGCCGAGGTATAATTATGTACTCATGGACATATTCAAACCCCACACCCTCACTTTGCGGTACGTGGTGTTCGTAATTAACTTCGTTTTCGTCATATTAATTTTGAGTCCGACTCCGACCTCGAAGCTGGCGCGGCTCAACTGTTCCAGCATAAGGCTTAACTGAAAAGCTGCTAAAGACGAAAAATGGACAATTTCGTCGGCGAAGCGCAGATTACTTAATTTTCTTTTAGATGGGCTTATGGTATCTGAGCGGGTGGTACTATTGAGATAGTAATTTATGTCACATATATTATCTATTTTTTGTTTATAGAGTCTCGTAAAAATGGCTTTATATGATAGACTGTCAAATGCTTTGGAATAATCCACGATCGCAAAACAAAATGATAAGTTAAATTCTTCGAGCTTTTTAGTTAAGTTTCTTCTAACACCAGATTCAAAGAAAAGAGGTGGTCAGTGTGGAGAAGCTGCGGTGGAAACCAGCTTGTTCAGGGGGATGGTGGAGGCTTTGTACAGGTGTGAAACAAGGCTCATAGGACGATAATTTTCAGTAACGGATTCATCTCCCTATTTATGTAGCAGAATTGTAGGAATAAAACAATTGTATAAAAATATGCTTATTAAACTTTAGGCTTTTTAAATATTCTTATTTATTACAAATAATGTCTATTAAAATCTTGTTAATGATCGAAGTATGTGGTGAAAAAAATTGCTCCCCAAGTCGCAGTGCGTCTCGTCTGTTGTACCATCTTCTCCTGGGCTTTTTGTTGTATTTCATGCTACCGAGAGCCCTCAGAACTGTAGGTTTAGCTTGTAGGTTTAGGTTTTAAGTATTTCTGAAATTATTATTTTACATGCCCATGTTAGGATCAAATGGTTGTCCTGCGTCTTCGCTCAAGCTCGATGATGATGATGATGAACTTGCTTCGTGTTCACAAACGAAGAAGCTCTTCGTGTCACAGTTGACGTTATTAAGTCGTCCGGTATAGAACATGGAGCCGCACTGTTTATCGTCGTCTACGTCCGGCTGTTCGTTGCCCCACCAGACGCTAGCATCTTTCATCAGAGAACCTATAAAAGGAAATCAATAATTTATTTCATTCATTAATTCGGTTTCTTACATAACCAAAACTATATATAACGAATACAGTTCAGTTAAAGAAAAACGTATCTATAATAGTTGTTCTTATTACAACATTCAAGATATCGAAGGAACTGAATACTAATATTTTTTTAAGGTAATTTTTTTTTAACTAACCGTTAATTTTGTTAAACTCATACATTCAATATAAAATTTATTAAGGCTTTTTTAAATGTAGTTATGCCTGTATACTCTCTTAAATTTATAGGTATTTTTTTAGTGTTCCGTACCCAATGGGTCCAAACGGAGCTCTATTGCTCCCGCAATCTATCCGTTCGTCTATATAAAATCTATCTATGTTTTGTTTGGTGTACAATAAGCATTTCAGGCGAAAGATGCTACTGCTAGACATAGGCCAAGTGTCACCACATCGGTGTATGATACTGAAATTTATATTATTAAATAGGTCACCTAAATGGAATTTACGAATTGTAAGTAACAGGCAGAGCAGCGCATTAAATGTTTATCGTTTTTAGACTGGAACTGGAATATTCTCAAGAGATATACACACGTACCTTTAAGTGTCTGCCATCCCTCGTGATTTTTGTTATGAAAGCCTAAATGGAATATTCCTCTTTGGTAATTCTCCGCAATCCTTCGTTTCGGCGCGGTCTCAGTTAAATTGACAAGGAAATCGATGTCCTTCTGATCATTGATCACTGCCAGAGAGGACTGTTCTGTTCGGCACACGGCGTATGCATCATTCCAGTTTAAGGGTGTCGTGTGTAACTTGTAGCATTTGCCAATATCCTTATTGAAAGTGTAATCTGAAAACAGGATAACTACTAGGGACCTAGGACTCTAGGACACATGACACAACGCCATGCAATGACTTAAGTTTAAGAACATCCACAAACGCTGCCATGGATTACTAGTAAGAATTTATGTCATGAAATAGTTCCATGAATATTAAGAACATTTAACATCCAGGCCCAATGGACTTTTCCCTAAGGCCCAGTAGTCCCGACCCGAGCTTAGGGCGGCCAATCTTGCAAAAAAATCTAACAATTACCAGACATTCATGGGCGTCGGGAGGGTGTGCAAGGAGGTGCATTTGCTCACCCCTTGCTTTCAATAAAAATACACGAAAAATTAAAATAATTAGGGAACCTAGCGTATCCGAGGCGAACAGCAAAAATTTTGCATCTTCCTTCTGTAGTTTTTATTTTTTATTGAAAGGAACAGCAAACAGTTACATTATAAGAACTTATAACTAAATTAACAATGACAATGTTAGTAATAATATAACCCACAATGCTGTCCACACATAGTTCGCAAGCTTTACTGCAGTCGTCAAAGTTTGTTCCATCTGTTTATGAATGGGCCATGGCGTGGCGGATTGCTGAAAATTGCCGCCACTGCAGTGGCGGATTTGCAGAAAGAGAGGTAAATAAATAACTCAAGAGGGAACCTGGTCCTTCTTGAGTTACGGGGCTTGGCTCCACTCGAGATATTGCATACTTCTTGTGAGCCTTGGCAATCAATATACATGAAATGTTTTTGTGGGATTATAGTGTGTCTTGTTAGAGAGATTAATACTTACCCAAATTAGGCATATTGCAGTGATAGTTCCACTGTAGTGTCAGAAGTTTCTTCTTGCAAATGAAGGAACGCGCGCTGGAGCAATCGCGATCATACATATAGCCATTCGGATACAAAACCACGCAGTCCGCTTGCTGATTATTATCAGAACTATAATAACTTTCATAATATCTATTGTTTGGTTCACCTGACATCCAGTTATTATACACTTCATGATCTGGCTTACCTGTAAATGAAATATTATATTTATAGTATTTAAAAAATATTTATAAATCCTAATCAATTTGAAACCCTATCTACTAAATGCCACTAGTTCATTAAAGTCAAAAACCCATCAAACCGCCCTTTTCTCATAAAGTTTTATAGGAATGGCTCCAAAAAGTTTACTTATTCTCCTGTCAAAAGAGTGAGAGTATCAGAACGGAATGTCAAAGTTTATAGTGGATCAGACAGAAAAGAAAAAATAATAATAACCAGCAGGGGATCAGATTAGAGGATCCGACCGGAGTAAATTAATTGACCACTGTGAATCTGCTACATTTTTGGTACAGGGTTGTTGTGGGAAAGATTATTTATATTTTAACTAGCTTCTGCCAGTGGCTTCATCCACGTGAAAATGATCCCGAGGGAACATATATAAATGTATACTATGTGCTATACCTGACTATAATATATACCTGTGCCAAATTTTGTTCAGATCCGTCCAGCCGTTTGAGTGTGAAGAACTAACAAACATACTAACACACCCACACACTCACAAACTTTCGCCTTTATAATATTTGTGTGATAGTAAGATAAGAAATACCAGAGTCACTTACGTACCGTCAACAGTGTCAAAAATTCCTTCAACCCTTAGGTCTGACAACCCTACGCTCACCAAGTCGATTCCAGGGTGGGTAGTGTTCCAGAATGATATAATAGCGTTTGCTTCCTCATCGTTATCAGGGTAAAATAAACTGGCACCTTCCAGAGTACACACTCTCTTGGCATCTAACCAACTCCGTTTTGTCTTGTGGATCTTATAGAAACTGTCTAATGCTTCTATATAATGGTAATCCTTCCGGAAAAACTGAAGATCCCTTTGTCCATCTGCGAAAAATGTCATTGGCTATTTTGTTAAACTGTCAATATAACATACTACCCGGCCAAATAAAGTTTGCCGATGACGTCATGACGTCACTCTGACGTTCGGCGAACAGACGAGGCGAACGTGGGGCGCTGCACGGGTAGGCGGGAGTGGCAGTCATCGGCAAACTTTCTGCAAACGGGTAGTATAATTATCATAATATAACATAAAGCCTATATTCTCTAAAAAGAATAAAGTTATCAATACATAAAATAAAGGTCAAATTCAAATTCAAATTCAAATTCAAATATTTATTGCTCAACACAGTACATTTTTCATACATTTCCAGATGTCAAGCGAATGCGCAGTCCACTGTGTCGCACCAATACAGGCATGCAAAATTATCATTAAAATTATACAATTTCACAAACTCCAATTAATACCATATGCAATGTTATATATTCAAAATTATTACCCAACAAAATCTCATAAATTCAAACGAATACCTTACAAAATCTCACAAATTAATACCCTACAAAATCTCACAAATTAATACCCTATCTATTCAATGTCGCAAATTCAAATTAATACTTTATACAATGTCATGTCAAAATAATACTCTATCAAATGTCATACATTTAAGTTAATACGCTATGTGACAACGTCACAAATTCAAAACCAATAAGTCATACAATGTCATAAATTCAAAACTAAGAAGTTATACAATGTCATAAATACAAAACTAATAAGTTATACAATGTCATAAATACAAAACTAATAAGTTATATCATGTCATAAAAATCAAATACATAAGTAAGCAATGTCAGAGTTTATAATGTCATAATAATTTTGTCTAATGAATACTACAGAAATAAAATAATTTATAAAATAATTAAATATAACAAATCGGACCCAAGTATTCACCTTAACAATATGTAATAATATTATACACACAAATTTCTATCTGACATGTACTCATTCATTGTGTAGTATGTCTTTTTCATCAGAAAATTATTGAGTTCTTTTTTAAATTTACTTATATCGTTTATATTTAATAAAGAGTTAGGTAGTTTGTTGTAAATCTGTGGTGCCATTCCGAGAAAGTTTTTATGGAATACCGCTTTTTTGTGCTGTATACTGCTTATCTTATTTTTATGTCGCGTGCTATGCAATGTTTGAAATAAGTGCAAGTTTGTTTTTACAAATAGAGCCACCTCGTATATGTACAGGCAAGATACTGTCAAGATACGAAAATATGGAAAGAACGGTTTACAACTTTCCGTGCTGTGAATACCGCATATTGCCCTAACACACCTTTTTTGCGCTCTAAACACCGTCTCCATGTTTGTGGAGTTACCCCAATATATAATACCGTATCGCAGCGTAGACGTAACATATGCATGATACGCCGTAACCAAAACTTTTTGATCTACCTCCTTTGCGAGATTCCGTAAAGCATAAGAATGCTGACTCAGGCGTTTACATACACTGTCAGTGTGGGTTTTCCATGACATGTCCCTATCCAGTTCCAGACCCAAAAATTTTGTTGTAGTCGTTTCTGAAATTACTTTGTCATCATATTTTATGTCAGGTTTTTTATGATTTGTCCTTTGCTCGAATGTCATTATTTTAGTTTTGTCAATATTTATTTTTAAATTATTCCCGGCCATCCATTCTATTAAAACTTCGAGACAGTGATTTATCTCTCCCTCAAGTATCGTCCCATCATTATTGTCACTAAAAACAACCGTGCTATCATCAGCAAACAAAACCATCGGGTGATGTGTTTCTTTGGGCATGTCATTAATGTAAACAATAAATAATAAAGAGCCTACAATACTTCCTTGGGGTACACCGTAGTTATTAGGCCTCTGACTAGAAATATAAGTACGCTCGGTTTTTGATGGAATACAGACCTCATCTATTTTCGTCACTTGTCTTCTGTTGGACAAGTACGATTTCAAAAGCTTCAAAGCATTGCCCCTAACTCCATACCTTTCCAACTTATTTAAGAGTAATGTTCGATCCACAAAATCAAATGCCTTGCTCATGTCCATGAATAAAGCAGCTATTGGATTTCTATTATCGATGTTAGTTATAATTTTTTCAAAGAGATTGAAAATTGCCATGTTTATGTTTTTTTTTCGTCTAAAACCGTATTGTTCATCAGCAAAAAGATTGTTTCGTTCAAAAAATAAGTATAATGAATTGTAAATAACTTTTTCTATAATTTTGGAGAATATGGGTAGTAAGGCAATAGGTCGGTAATTGGCTGGATCAAGTTTGCTACCTTTCTTATGAAGTGGCTTTATAACAGCTAATTTTAATCTATCTGGAAACACACCTGATTCTAAGCACAGATTTATTATGTGACTCAGTACTGGTGCTATAATGGTTGAAACAGATTTAATGACATTTGTTGTAATGTCATCATAACCAGAGCTATTAGTATTATTTAATGAATTTATTAATTTTATAATGTCAGGGGGAACTGTGGGTAATAAAAATAATGAGTCAGGATGCATGTCAAATTTAAATTTTTGATTAATTATATTAATGTCAGATACTGATTCAATTTTGTCAATAAAATAGTCATTAAAAGTGTTGGCAATACTTTTTGGGTCAGTTATATCTACGTCATTTACTCTAAGTCTTGATAATCCTTCGACCGGCTTATTATATTTGCACTTATTTATTATTTGCCATGTAGCTTTACACTTATTAGACGCATTATTAATGTAGTTATTATTTTGGGATTTCTTGGTCAGACGAATTATGGTTTTTAAGCGTTTTTTATATGTTTTGAAAATTGTTTTAGTTTTGTGGTTGGGGTCTTTTCGAAATTGCCACAACATTTCGCGTTTGCGTTTACAGCATAGTTTTATACCTTTACTGATCCACTTATGTGATTTTACTGCATATCGTTTTATTTTTTTAAGTGGAAAGCACATGTCATAGAATAGTTTAAATATGTCGTGGAACTTGTTAAATGCATCATTGGGTTCTGTGGAGGAATAAATCTCATTAAAAGTCAAATTTTGTAAACAACTTTTAAACTTTTGCATATTATCTTTACAGAAACTACGTCTAATTATGTACCAATATGGAAGTACGCATGTTTTATTATTACTCCTTTATTTCGCTAGTAATATTAAGCCGTCGCGTTGTTTCGCTGTTGCCCGACTTGGGTTACGAACTTACGAACGAACGTTAGAATATCACAAATCTGTTCTCCTGCGTTTGTTTCGTGAGAAATTCAGTAAGTAAAACTAAACACTCGTTAGGAATACCAGAGGACTTTCATACATTAAATGAATTATCTTGCAAGGTAGATAATGTCGATGGCGAAGGTTAGCATGGGAGTTGTAGAAACAACTGAATAGAGAGGGAAGATGATAACACACTGAGATTATCTTGTTGTCGCCTTGAGACGGACGGGTTTCTAGCCGGGCAGTAATAATATTCTAGCCCCTGAGTCTCCTTATAACCCTCTGGACAGTCATGTGATTTTAATTTGGAACTACAACTAAATATTCGTATGAGAACTTTTACCAAGAGAGAACTGCACTAGTAGAATGATTATGGGACCCCTTTATGCGCACTCAAACTCTCATTCGGTCCGATGTGCCTTTGGGGTACTGGCGAGAGAAGCACTAAAAATAACTTGTTTCAAAATCCAACGTCACTAGTAGAGTCAATAGTAGATTATGCACCAAGGGGATAAAACAGTGTCTTATGTCATAGGCGGCTTATTGAACCCTGAGCGCCTGAGCGTAACGAGGGACTGAGTTATGATGTAGAGTCCTAAGTGAAGTAAGGGGTTGAAACTGCCCAAGATGAAAACAGGCTTTATCCCAGAAGAGCATACTATACTTTTCACACCTTCTGCGTGACAATAAAAAGATGCTGTATGTATTGATTTAAATATTGTCTTTGATGCTTTTTGTAGATCAGAGCATTGAATTGAATGCACCATAGGCTGCTTGAATTTCGAGTTTCTGCTAAATGTTGGTAATAAACTAAAAGGACGGATTCCGACACAGTCTTGACTCCTACTTTTTAACCGACTTACCAAAAAAGGAGGAGGTTTTATGTTCGACATTATGTATGTTATTTTTTTTTTTTTTTTTTCACCGATATTTCCGTCAATTGTGGACCGATTTTAAAAATTCTTTTTTTGTTTGAAAATTCTTTTTTCCGAATTTGGTCCCATTTTAATTTGGTGAAGATCTGATGAAGAACTTCGGAGATATACAACAGAACTCTTCAATAAATAACGGAAAATCTCTCGGGATTACTGCAATCGCATGTCTGTTTATTGTTTATACCATTTCATAACATAACATCACGCCAGTACACTAGAAAGGTGTAAGAATTACGTACGGCTGCAGTCGAGGATGCAAATAAAACCGATATAATTTACTTAATGAATTTAATTAAAGTAATTATTACATTTAGATCGGTAAAACTAAGATGCGCGACAATTGCTCGATGTGAGAAACAAGAGTGATTCACTAATACACTAAATCAATATTCGTCACTGCTATTGCACAATCTTCGGTCTCACGCCATCGAATTGCTGAGATGGCGAATCTCACGGTGCAGAGCGCAATGCGGTGTTAGTCTTAAGAATTTGGGGTTTCGCAAGTGGCGACATAACATCTCCCTCCACGAGATCGGCATCTATTTGAAAACTCTAGTCGAAAATAGTGTCGATGGCGAAGCTGGATCAATCTCGGTATCGCAGGTCTCCTTATCCTTAGCCTTAATATCGATTCCATCAGCGGCTTTCTGTAGTTGCTTCAATCTACGACGACGAAGTATAATGATGATAATGAGTACACATGCACCGGATAATAGAATGTATACCGGTATAGTAGTGTGGCGCTTTTTTTTTTTTTTTTTTTTTTTATCTATTATAGGCTCGCGTTTGACCACTATCTCACCTGATGGTAAGCGAAGATGTGGTCTACGATGGAGCACGCTTGCCTAGTAGTAACCTATTCACTCTTGATTTAAAGACCAGAGATTTGATTGTTCGACGACTGAAGCGTTACAGGTTCTTGTAGAACGATTTCAGAGTAACTTGAATGCAAACTGCCAAGGTCAATGTTATCTAGTTTTATAGTTTTCATTGGTAAGTTATATGAATTGTCCTTTATAATCGGCAAGTCCATAATCTTCAATATCTTTCCCTTGGTTTGATCATGACGATTGCTTGCAGTAAATGCTGTAGTTCTTAGCGCGCATCCTTTGGGTATGATGGACAAGTAGCTCCCTTTCAGCATTCTATAATTATCTTCAGAACAGGTTAACCGAACTTTCGTAGGTTTAGGAAATCTTAGAATTAAGTGTTGGTCGTCTAGTTGCTCCATAGCTTCAGAAAACAGGATAACTGATGTAAATTGACAGGATTCATTAATTTTCTGGTGTAGTATAAGCTGCTGGATACAGTCCGATTGTTTGCCATGGTGGCGACTTAAATTATCCTCGCAAAGGTGACTGTGGCTATACTTCGGACATTCTGTCTCCATGTACAATAGATCTTTTTCGTGAACCGCTATGAAAGGATAAGTTGGAATTAGGACCTTATTATCATAATTAGGAGCCAGGGATAGTTTATATAGGATAAAGTTAGTAGGGTAAAGTATCGGAAATTTTGTAACTATCACTATTTTATTCCCATTGTAATAATATCCTAGTCTAATTATGTCAAAATACTCTCTAAAGCTTATATCTAGAAATTGATCCTTATTATATAACATACCTAATCTATTCATCATGTCCTTTTCCAATCATGCCTAGATAAATCGTTAGTAGGTGGTAAATGTCTACTCACGAAATGGCTAACACCACTCATAGGGCGTGGTTGCGCTGACCCGCTAGGCTGGTTAGGAGAATTCTGCTGTACTCCTTGAAATAGGTTATTCTGACGGTTATAGTTCGGTGGGGGTGCCCTGAACATTTGCTGAGTTCGGGTCGGACCAAACTGACGAGGTTGGAAATAAATCGGTTTCCACTGCGGTGGTTGTTGGACTGGAATTTGGAAACGTGCCGGTCCTGGCATGCTATAATTATTAGACTTTGGATCAGGCATATTAAACGGCTGAGAGGGCATTTTAAAATGATTACCGGGTTGGTTATTGCTATTAATTCTTTTATCAGGCAACCGGTCATTACGATTTTGCAGATACATGGTATTAGTTTCTTCATGAACAAATTCTAGTGCTTGTTCTATGCTTTGAGGGCGCATACAACGCACGCGTGATCCTATAGGATCTTTTAATCCACGCGTGAACGCCTGGAGCGTCAATTTCTTATATAAATCCCTTTTAGCATCTATAGTAGTTTTTAAGGAGTCGTGTAAGGAAACATATGTCATAATTGTACTAAACAGGTTCTGGCAACGCTCATAGAACTCTTGCGGAGTGTTAGAGCCCTGTGTTAAAAGAGATAAATCGCTATAAAGGGCGGTCTCATCCCTTTGGTCAGCAAAATTATTTATTAATGCGTTACGGATGCCATTCCAATCAGTTGCAATACCATTTGAGTTTATTAAGCGAGCAGCAGATCCTACAATTTTATTTAATATACCATTAATAAGTGCTGAGTTAATTAATTCTGAACCACCTTGAACATTGTAATATTCTTTAACTAAATGATCACACAATTGAATAAACCTAGTCAGCACATTCGGGTTCCCGTCAAATTCGGGTACAAACCGTAATGCTTTAAAAATGGTATCTAAATCCAAAGACATTTTCTCAGAAAACGATTCTGTGTCCTCGTAAAACGTATCTAAATTAATATTTCTTCTAGAATCTATCGCTAAGTACCCTAGTATTCCTGAATTTTCGTGGATAGAAAATTTTGGAAGGTTATATTAGTACAGGCTAGGAGAAAGCGGTCACTAGAAATAATCTAATGTACTTACATAATGTACGTACGGCTGCAGTCGAGGATGCAAATAAAACCGATATAATTTACTTAATGAATTTAATTAAAGTAATTATTACATTTAGATCGGTAAAACTAAGATGCGCGACAATTGCTCGATGTGAGAAACAAGAGTGATTCACTAATACACTAAATCAATATTCGTCACTGCTATTGCACAATCTTCGGTCTCACGCCATCGAATTGCTGAGATGGCGAATCTCACGGTGCAGAGCGCAATGCGGTGTTAGTCATTGTCTTAAGAATTTGGGGTTTCGCAAGTGGCGACATAACATATGCAGATCTCTCATTTCACCGGTTATATTCAAGTTTCATGTTATTCGGGTAATCTATTCTGTCGTTATAGGTACTTACTTAACTACTTCTGTATTAGGTAGGTACAAATAAAAAGTGAAAAATAAAAAACCTTTTTATAAAAAAGGTTTTGTTGTTCTCCATTGAACAAAATCGTCATAGGTTCGTATCTGTGTTTTGATTTTTCCGGTAGTAGATTTATTAAATAATCTCTAAAGCGCCTGTTTTGCTAAACTCTGGAGTAGAATCACTATCTACTCGACATTTTTTGTCAACACGAATAATGCAATAAATTGATTTGATTTAATAATTCAATTTGTGTGAATCAAACTAAAATTGTCTGTAATATTTTGATAACAAGTTATAAAAGAAAACGAATAAGATGTTCTTGCGTATTTTTATTTATTTGGTTAATATTTAAACAATTTTAATTTGATTCACACAATATAAAAAGATGAGTTCTAGTAGTGAAAGTGAAATATTAACACCTTGAAGTGTTAAGAAAGTGTATAATTAAACGCAGAAACTGTCATAAACAATTTACTACCAAACAAGGTGAGAGAAAATATACAGGGTGGCCAAAAAGTCGTGGATCAAACACAACTAGGGGTTAGAAGGGGCCATCAGCTGCAAAAAATCTAGTCTACAGGAGGTCCTTAAGGTCAACACCTGCAGAGTTATAATTTATTTTGTATTGTTCAATTTGTTCACAATCGTTATTATGTTTTTTCGTCCTAGAAAGATATTAGAGCCACTCATGACCAAGTGTCATACTTTTTCAGAATCCCTATTTAATGCGCCAAAACTTGTAATACAGGGTCACTTTTCGGTAGAGTATTTTTTTTTCAAAGTTGGGTCCGAAGTAAATAAAAAGTTATGACTTGAGAAAAAAAAAATCGTAGTTCTTAATATTATCTCCAACACACCCAATAATAATAAACAACCATAAATACCATGTCTAACGCAAGGATTCATTAGTACCAATCTAGTGAAAATTATAAAAAAGATACAGAATGAAGATTTTTTTGAATTTTAATAAGAATTAGTAAAAAGAGTCAATTTTCTCATAAAACACAAAATAAATTATAACTCTGCAGGGGTTGACCTTAAGGACCTCCCGTAGAACAATTTTTTGCAGCTGATGACCCCATCTAACCCCTAGTTGTGTTTGATCCACGACTTTTTGGCCACCCTGTATAAAATCCTATGAAAATTGATATAAATTGACTAAAATAATATACTAACTAGGAAACTAATATAAATTTGTAATTTGGATATGTAAATATAAATATTCGTCACTACTAAAAGCAACTCTTATTTTTATTCTCATAGAGGGGGATGCAAAGCAGAGTGTGCCACACGGTACCAAAACTATTTAACCGCGAGCGACGTAATTTGCATCCCTCGCTACGCTTAGGATTCCATTCAAGAATCCCTCATTACGCTCGGGATTCTACTCTAGAATTCTTCATATCGCTCTGGATTCAAACTATTGCTCTCGCCCACAATACATTATTTTGGTCCCTTGTGGCACAATCTACTATTTTAGCATTTTCTATATACTCGTTACATTAATATTTTATCGTTTGAAGCATATTCGTCAGTAAACGTTTAGCTCAAGGCAGAACTACGTATGAGGTCAAAGACTTGACACTATATTATATCCCTTAGGTGCATAATTTGCTATTAACAATATTAAAAATAATAAAAAAAACATATAGGATATAATTAATTACTCACGTGAAAAATCTGATGAAAAGTACAAGACAAGTAAGATTAATAATGTTCTAGAAAACATTCTTGTTTCTATACCGACATGCGCGATATCTACTGAACGTATGAAGAGTATCTATCTGCTAGTAATTAAACCAAATTGCGTAGATACGACTTTATCATAGTTTTTGTTATTCAACTTAAATGTATCCACAAAATAACAGTAATAATAAATTCTGGGGACATGGTAGTGCCCCGCCAAGACCAGCCAAAGAAAACGGCACTTCCTACCTTTTCTCAACCCGATTTTTTTAATTTTCGAACCCTCATAGTTTTGGTCTGGATTACACTAGAGCGCCCAAATTCTAAGTTGTAGATGTATTATTATTATTAATAGATGTATCAAAAACAAATTGTTTCATTTAATTGGAGATTATAAAGTATAAGTTATTAATACCTGAAATACTTCGATGTTGTCACTGACTGACTAATGATCATCAACACCTCTGGGGTACCTCCTGAAGTACTAGAAAGCTGAAATTTGGTATGGAGGCTAGAAATTGCCCACAATTTAAAATTAATTGATAACTAATTTGGTATCTATACAGGCTAGAATGTAGGATAAAAATGAGGAATATGCAACTTTCTAACTTTTCAATCATAAGGTTGGAGAGGGAGAAAGTTTTCTCCACAGATTTCCCGTACTTAAAATTTTTTGTTTCTTTTAAAGGACAATGCAGGTCGGGGATATTTTTCTGACATGCCAGTTTCAAATACTGGCGTAAAGAGGCAATGATAGAGAATTAACTATGAAAAAGTTTTAAGTCAGAAGCGCAAGAAATATAGCCAACAATCAGGGCCATCCTACAAAAAGAAATGAAACCTCACCAAAAATTCTTCGTGTAAATTGGTTGCCAAGACTCACAAGCTCATAACGAAAAAGTTATCAGACTCAAGTGACTTGAGTCTGATAACTTTAGAGTTAGGAGTTAGAGAGAGTTAGAGCTTTATTAAAAAAAAAAGGTTTTTTTTTTTTATTGAGTTAGACAAAAGTTCACAATTTAGATTATGAATGACTTAAAACTATGTGCGTTTACAACATTTGTCGGAGGGATCATCTGTAGCCGAACAAGGTGAGAGCCTGTATTTCGGCATGCAGCTCCACCCATAGGTACATTGACGCAACAAACTTAGTATAGAAGTTAAATAAAATAACATAAAAAAGTAGCCAAATAAAAATTATACCAATAAAATCGAAATCACAATAATACATTAATATACAATAAACTTATATTCTACAATGGAGCATACATCTTCGTTCTATATCAATAATCTTGGTCAACACGAACTTGTTGCCCCTATATCGTTATCTTACATTTAAATATATAGAATAACAAAATACTGTATTAGAAAAATCTAATCATTCAGCGGCCATTATTATTATTCAATTGTACAGAGGTCAGTTTAATAGCAATTACTGATATAAAATATTTAGATTCTAACCGCTCACAATTGTCTCGCTGGTGGAGTTAAGACGCATGTCGACAAGTTACAACGATGTTGTCTAAAGCTTTTTTAGTCCTTCTTCTGTGCCTTTTATCGGAATTCTCATGTGAGTACGTTTTATAAATACATGCATGCGTTAAACTCATACCTTTTGCCCAAGGGGTTTGGCAAAAGCTACAGGACGCCACATACATAAGTACTCCTTTTACGTTCATACAATTGTACATCTAAATGGATGTATTCGAGGATCTGGGTTTCTCGAAAGACAGATATGTACAAAATGTGAACGTAATATTTTAAATTATTATCTTCATGAGTTAGATAAAAAGTAGAAGGGTGGTAAGCGATCCCGATCCCTAGCTTCGACGGTGAGGTCGGGTACTTTTGTCATGTGTTTGTTTTATGGCTAGTTTCTTAACCTTTTGGTGACTGTATTATGCCACATCCGTATACCTCTTTGGAGAATTCAGGTACGATGTTATATATTTTTTTTTTTGGTAAGCGATGATGTGGTCGACGATGGATCGCGCTAGGCTAGAAGTAACCTATTCACTCTTGACTTAAAGACCCCTAGATTGTAGCTATCGGGAAACACAGACTCCGGCAGGGAGTTCCACTCCTTAGCTGTACGCATAATAAAAGTATTCTCAAAACGTTTAGTGCGTATGGGTGGGATGTCCACCATGTACCGATGGCGCATCGCCGAACGTCTGGTAGTCCGATGATGAAACGGGCTGGGCGGAATTAGATCATGCAATTCCATCGCACACTCCTCGAAATGTAATCGATAAAAAACCGATAAGCTGGCAACTCGGCGACGATCTGTTGTTTCTATGATCTGTGGCGACGATGTTCAAGGCTCTGGAGCTTTGACTATGACTTGACTATGGCTTTTGCTTTTTTTTTTATTATGATAATCACACTTTAGGAGACTTAGTTGCGTGTGTTCTGGTGGTCAAATGAAATAACAATTCACGATAAAATAAAACCGTACTATATTGTTCTCACATCAAACTTACAACAAATACTAATTAATTTTTACTCTAAACTATTCTACAACCCAACTTATCAGTATGAGTGCATATGAACGACTGGGGAGTGGCGTCCTGCGCCCGGCGTCTTAAGTAATGTAGCGCCTGCGTTAATGTAAAAAAAAACAATCTTATCACTTCAGCAGAGGCGCTACACACACTAATATTATAAAGGCGAAAGCTTGTGAGTGTGTTTGTATGTTTTTTACTCTTTCACGCAAAAACTAAACGGATCTGGATGAAATTCGGTACAAAAATACTTTATAGTCTGAAATAGCACATATTATACTTTTTATCCTGGCAATATAATCCCTTGGGATAATTTTCGACATTCACGCGGGTGAAACCGCTGGCAGAAGTTGAAAAAGTTGAAGAAGTTGAAGTGATTTATAAAAATATTATTTTTTGTTGCTTTTCTAGATGGACAAAAAGATAAAAAGTTTTTCCGGAATGACTACCATTATATTGAATCATCAGAAAGTTTCTATAAGTTCCACACGGAAGGAAAGGCTTGGTATGACGCCAAGCGAATATGTGCTTCAGAAGGCGCCAGCTTGTTCTACCCAGAAAACGAAGATGAAGCTAACGAAGTGATATCGTTTTGGAATAGTACCCGCCCTGATTACTCTACAGTGTATGTGGGAATGTCAGAACTGATGGCAAAAGGAGTATTTGAGACTATTGATGGTAAGCCGGCAAATTAAACTATGCAAGTATTTTAATAACCACCACATAAGCCACATTTCCAAAACTTAAAAATATTGACGGTACCATCACTTTATGTCTATGAAGCCTGTATCTTTGTGAAAAACAACATGTTTTTGTATAAATCTGTCGAAAGTCAGCGGCGCTCAAAAAAGTTGCACCCATTAAGCACTAAAACCAGATTTATGTACAATAGTATTTATGCAATGGTTCCAAGACTTTATAATAAATTACCTGATCAAATTGTGTCAAGCAGTAACATGAATGAGTTTAAACGTAAGCTTTTTGAATTATTGAATGACAAGGCGTATTATTCCGATAATGAATATTTTAATGATAAAATTAAATAATTTTAAGTGTTTTATATCTGTCTGTATAATTAAAATGTTAATGATATTCTGACCTGACATTTTTATCTCAATTATTATTGTATTAGTATCTATTTGTTTATGTGCCGTCTTAATTTATTGACACATTATTATTAACTATTATTTTATGACATGAAATTGTGACATCTACTGACTTTATTTTTTTGATTTTATTTTGTTAATGTGACATTCGATTACTTTTACCCAAATATTTTGTATGCCTTTTGGCGCGACATAGTATGGAACAACATAAATTTACCCTATGTTCACAAAATTAATAACTGAATTTGAAAAAAAAAAAAAAAAAATCAATATCAAAACTATTCGGGACGACAATTAAAATATTTGTCTTATTTTTATAAATGTCTTATCATGAGATAGAAGCATCAGATTATCTGGCTGTGTCACAAAATAACATTTTTATCTCATTTCTAGGCAAACTAGTCAGTGAGGTGTACAATAACTGGGAGAATGGTGTACCGCAACATGACTATAATGAATGTGTTTCCCTGCACATAGATGGCTATATCAAAAAGGACCCTTGCCATGGAAGAGCCTTCATTTGCAAGAAGAGTCTGGTGTCTCTACAGTGGGACTATAACTGCAATATGCCAAATTTAGGTAAGTACCTGAGTTTTTAGTTTTCTTGCAGAGATTAAAGATCCTCGCAGACTAAAACTGAAGACATGTAAAATCTGCCAATCCTCACTGGGGCCGAATGGTGGATTACAGCCCAGTACATATAGCAGTAGAATAAATGTATGCTGCAGTAGCAGTAGACAAATAAAAAAAAAAAATAAAAAAAAATTGTCAGGCATCAAGGCCCATAGGGTATTAGTATTACATCTTACTTAAAAACTATGTTAGTAACATGCAGGAACACTCAAAAATAATAATGAAGCGAAAACCACAATGACGGGCAGGTTTAACAGGCTTTGTTGCCAACATGTAGCCTGATAAACCTCCCCACCCTCAGAATGCTGTTGCTGCTTCCCCTCACTCTGGATATTACTGAGGCAACTTTCTTCCGCATTATCGCAAAATAATCGTCAGTGTGCGCGTCAGCGAACATACCTGACGCACTACAGTAAGGTGGAAGCCTCAACAGCGCCCTGAAGGTATTGTTATATTGAATGCGCAGGGCATTGTTTGCTTTTAGGGTATGGTTATCCCAAAGGCTGCTGGTGTAAAATGTTTGGCAGTAGGCCTTAAAAAGAGTTAATTTGACCGCCACTGAACAACCATGAAACCTTCTGCACACCATATTTCCCCTCACAGCCAGTGCCCTGCGCTCCCTTTCCATATCCAAGTCGTCTTTTATTTCCTCCGTAACAATGTGGCCCAAATATTTAAAGTAGGCGACTCTCTGTAAAAGTGAACCATTTAGTTTTACAGGAGGGACAAATGTTGGATTTTTATTCCTAGCTCGAAACACCAACAACTCACTTTTTGTAGGATTATATTTTAGCCCGTGCTGTTTGGCATATCCTTCACAAATGGAGAGTAATTTTCTAATTCCACTGATAGTAGGACTCAGCAGCACCATGTCATCTGCATAACTCAAGTTATTTAAACATACTCCATCTATATGACATCCGACATGCGTGCTTCTAAGCTCAACAAGCAGTTTATTAATATATATATTAAAAAGCCTCGGGGAAGTTAGACCTCCCTGCCTAACTCCGCATTCTAGTTTATATGGGTCAGACAACGCATTAGACCATTTGACGAAGTTCCTCTGCTTGCCATACCAAAAAGATAATGTGGACACTAATGCAGTTGGAACACCTGCCTCCAGAAGCTTCTCCCATAAGACATTATAAGAAACCAGGTCGAAGGCCTTAGAAAGGTCCAGGAAACAAGCATACACCGGTGTTTTCCTGTCAGTATAATATTTGACAGTATGCTTCAATTATGTTTGTGCTTATACAAAAAAATATTATAAAAAAATGTATGTGGTAGTTTTGTGCCATCAGCTAAGAAACATAGGTACCTACTTATTTAATGGTAATTTTGAAAATAGTAGGTATTCTATTGACTTAGTAGTAGTAATACAATCAAAAACCGTTAACCTCCAATGACGGCTGCGCGTGACATGTGTCGTTTATCTTTATTGATAATAGTACACACATCATCATCATATCATCAGCCTATTAATGTTTCCACTGCTGGGACACAGGCCTCCTCTCTGTGAGAGAGGATGGGCCGTAATCCACTACGCGAGCCCAGTGCGGGTTGGTAGATGTCACACATCTTAGAATTTTAGGTTCTAGGACATGCCGGTTTCCTCTCGATGTTTTCTTTCACCATTTTGAATAACAAAACGGTGAAGGACATTCTTCCGACTTGTAATGATTATATTATCGTTTGTGTAAATAAGAATAATTTCGAATGATGAAATCGTAGGGCAACTGTTGTTCAGGGTCATAAAACAAATTTGGTGCTGATGCCATCTAGCCGGTTTAGGCCACAGCGATCGCATTTATTGGCTCCTCATTGTGGATGCCAGCTCCGATTTGCTGCTTTGTTATGTGTCCTCATTTGTCATGTACTTTATATTAAACTTTTTCCGGAAAAATCTGAGCACAGAGCGGACACGGCAGAACAACGTTGACCACGTGACAAGCAGCTGTTGGTGGTCCAGCTTTCAGGTCTTTGGGTTTTTGGTCTAATTCCAATGTGATAATTTTATCCTTATAGGCCTGCCGCAGCACATGGCGTCTCCACTCGGTCTGATATTATGCCCGCTTCTCCCAAAGTGTAGTGTGAATATCGCCTCTTTTCATGTGCCTATTCTGAACAACCTTGAAGCGCATAAACTGTCCACCAGCTTCAATTTCTCTTCCTGAAGTTCAGAATAGAAGTTACGCTTAGCTAGTGTCTTTTTCTGCATCCTGGTGACATGCCCATACCACCTGAGTTGACGTCTCGTCAAGTAGACCTCTATACCAAGGACCTTTAATCGCCTCAGGACATTTGTGTTTCTAACACGATCTGACCATATAATGTTCGATATGGTTCGAAGGCATTCCAGATGGAATTGGTCCAAGGTCTATATATACTTACGATAGAGGAACCACTTTTCCGAAGAGTACAAAAGGTTTGGGAGAGCTATTGCCGTGTATACTGAAATCTTAGTAACCGACCTGAGATCTACAGAACGGACAACTTTGGGATGCAGTCTACTTTACTTGTGACTATACTACCAAGATACCTGATGCTCTCCACTTGCTTCAACTTACTGCTCCCGATTGAGAAGTCTGGGTTTAACAGCGCGACTTCTACATGCATGGCCATAAAATCGGTAATTTTAACATCAACAACACCTGTTTCAAAACAAATTATCCTCTTTTCAGATTACGTTTTCAGTAAGGATATTGGAAAATGCTACAAGTTCCACAAGACACCTTTAAACTGGAATGACGCATACGCCGTGTGCCGCACAGAACAATCCTACCTGGCAATGATCAGTGATCAGAAGGAAATGGATTTCCTTGTGAAGTTAACTGAGGAAGCACCCAAACTAAGGCTTGGGTCGGATTACCAAAGAGGAATATTTCATTTAGGCTTTCATAACCAACACAAGGAAGGCTGGCAGACAGTTAGAGGTTTGTGTGTGTCTACTTAGGTTCCTCCTTACGTTAGGTACCCTCGTCTATTGATACTATCACATCATCACATCATCAGCCTATTAATGTTCCCACTGCTGGGACACAGGCCTCCTCTCTGTGAGAGGGAATGGGTCGTTATCCACCACGTGGGCCCAGTGCGGGTTGGTGGATATCACATGTTTTCGAATTTTTGGTTCTAGGACATGCCGGTTTCCTTACGATTGTTTTCCTTCACCGGTTTTAGAGCAGTGGTGATGAAATAATTTACACAAAGTAAAGCGCCCGCCTGGGCTCGAACCCACGACCTACAACTTGTAAGTCGCGGCCGATACCACTGGGCCACCACTGCTCTTGATACTATATAATAATTAATTAATTATAATTATAATCTATACTAATACTAATAATTAATAATCTATACTAATACTAATATACTAATACTAATAATAATATTATAAAGAGGAAAGATTTTTTTGTTTGTTTGTTTGTTTGTACCGAATAGGCTCCGAAACTTCTGGACCGATTTAAAAAATTCTTTCACCAATAGAAAGCTACGTTATTCCTGAGTAACATAGGCTATTTTTTAATCCCGAAAACGGGTCCCGTGGGGTGGCCCACGGGAGCGAAGCCGCGTGGAACAGCTAGTAATAATAATAATATAATATTATAAAGGGGAAAGATTTTTTTGTTTGTTTGTTTGGTTTAGGCTCCGAAACTACTGGACCGATTTAAAAAATTCTTTCACCAATAGAAAGCTACATTATTCCTGAGTGACATAGGCTATGGTCCACGGGAGCGAAACCGCGGGGAACAGCTAGTTTAAAATAAACCAGATAAGTGCGAATCGGACTCGCGCACAGAGTGTTCCGTAAAAAACAGTTAAATTCACCAAAATAATTAGCTAACATTGCTGAAGTTTATAAACTATGCAACACACCGTAGCACGCATTCATAGCACCGAAAATTGCTTTAACGAAGACGTTAGAAAACTGTTACACTGTTACTTGAGCAATAAGACATTGCTTCTTGCCAAATTGCATGATTTTAGGTCAACGGCAAGTATGTTTTGATTCCATTACGAGTTTCAAATATGCGGCGGGCCGTAGCTTTTGATTGCGTTGATTTCGAAGTTGGATTTTTCAAAGCTGCAAGAGATTGCAGACTTGAGTAGGTATATGATATTAATTTCAACTTGATATCTTTACGCATTCCTAAGAAAAAGGTCTTGATAGACGGAGTATCGTTTTTTTGGTGCTGTTACAAATTTAAATTTTTCGTATGTTTTTCTTTACTTGTGCTATACCTAAATAAGACATTGCTTCTTGCGATTATTCAATATTTTTGGTCATCGGGAAGTAGAATAGAACACCACCACCACACCATAAAAGTAAGGTACTCATCTCTTTTAAAAGAAAAACTTAATTAGGCGCAGCGGAGTACGCTATAGGTTTTTATTCTCTTGCGATTAATCAAATATATGACCTAAACGGCCGTGTCTTTTGGTTGCCTTGATTTAGAAATTTAATTTTTTGTCTGCTCCAAGGGATTGCAGACCTAAGTATATAATATTAATTTAAACTTGATACCTCTAGACGTTCCAACGAAAAATTGTGGACACACGGACAGACGTACAACGAAATGATCATAAAAGGGTTCCTTCTATCCTTCAGTGGAACAGAACCCTAAAACGGCCATCAATTTACCTAAATTGTTTGTATCTTTTTTTAGGTACACCGTATAATGATGCTAGCACCTGGTGGGGCAACAACCAGGCGGATGTAGACAGTGTCAAACAGTGCGGCTCCATGTTCTACACCGGACGTCTGAACAACGTCAACTGTGATACGAAGAGCTTCTTCATTTGTGAGCACGAAGCAGTCAGAGCTTGAGCGAAGACGAAAGTCATTAACGACATGCAGCCTAATTGCGTGACATATAAATTCATAGTCGAACGCACTCTTTAGCTTTGCCAATTCAACAGTAGGTACCTATTCATTACGTTGGATACTGGAGCAACGTGTCAGGAGCTCTTTCCGCTTGCGATGGTAACTATGAATTAGTGTACTTATTTCGCAATTAGGGTGCTGCCACTTTCTTGCTTATTTAAAGCTACTTTTTAAGTTTTTTTTACTTTATAAAATAACATTGTAGTAGAATCTTCAGTTGTTCTGCGTGTTCCGTGATTCAGTGTTTCTGCACCCTTTGCAGAGCCGCTGCTCTGTGGCAGTAGCAAGAGCTCCGTTATAATAGGCAGTAGGTACCTACCTATCAAATGGTACACGAATTGACTACCCTTTCCAAAATCAAAATTTTAGAACAGCTTTTGACAGCAAATAAAATTGAATATTGTATTTGTACCTACTAGAAGAATAAATTAAAATTACCTACCTTTAATTATTTTTGGCTTTTTATTATACTTACATAGCCGTTTTCATCAACAACTACCCAGGTGTCACCTGAAACCGAAATTAATATCTAGGTACCTTAGTAGAAATCATCATCATCATCAGCGTTTTGAAGTTCCCACAGCTGAGGCACAGACCTCTCTGTGAGAGGGAATGGGCCATAATCCACCAAGCGGGCCCAGTGCGGTTTGGCGGATGTCCCATGTTTACGAATTTATGATTCTAGGACAGGCCGGTTTCCTCACGATTTAAAAAAAAAGCAGTAAAAATAAGTTGTTGGAATTTCAACCTTCGGTTTAGTGTGGCTGACTCTGGCTTGGCGACCATCACGGATTTTAATTTTGAAAACACAAATATGTTGTCGCTAATTTGTCGCCAAATATCAGAATTTATCGGTCACTGGTTCAAAAGTTACAAGGGTGTGTTGGCCGACCTGGGGGGCAATCTCCTTAGCTTGGCCACATTTATATTATTTCTAATTTCAATTATTGTGGAGTTCCTTCGGATTGTCTTTAAAGAATCTCTCAGCAATACCGCAGTACCTACCTAACCTGAAGCTTTATTTTTTGTTTGCACACTCCTTAGTATGTGTGTGTGCGTGCTTTCAACCTTATACATAGTATGAGATCCCACTGCAAAAATCTGCAGGTTTATTTTTATAGACCTGACGCTAGATATTTCCAGGCAATCCTGAAGCAAACTATCCTATCACAAGTATCATTCATGAAAATTACATTACACCAAAATCCCTGGTTCCTGAAGATTTCTGCAGTCGGATCTTAGGCTATTAGCGATATGTGGGTGCACTATGGTCAACTGCTCCACAGCCCATTTCTTCAGAAAATACTTTCGTGGTGGTAGATTTTAAAGCTTTTAATAAGTCTGTTTTTAACTATATTCTCTTCAAATATTCATTTGCTGTTTTCATGTGGTGGTTGGTAGTTTGGCAATAGACAACGCCGAGTGTGAGGGAGTTTTCAAGTCCTATTCTCGAACTCGACCGGACCTCGAATCGGTGCAGTTGCTGTTTTCATATGGTGGTTGGTTGTTTGGTAATAGACAACGCCGAGAGTGAGGCAGTTTTAAAATAACGGATTATATTGGATACGAAATAAAAGACAAAATATATATTTTTATAATTTTATCTTGAGGTGTAAGTTTATTCGCATTTAACAATGTTTCATACAAATTTCCTCATTTTGTACACACCTTTCTTGGTTTTGTTTTTGTAGTTATTATCTTTTATAAAAGTTGTTTCTCTAAATTTTAACATGTCGTCATGTCTGTTCCCTATATCTAATTCGCTTCACCACTGTTGTTAAACCATGTAATAATAACAGAGGATTTACTAAGGCAAAGTATTAGGAGGAAATAAAATAGTTACTGCGGACTAATAGATTTAAGAAATAATAATTATACAAAATTATTGTGTTTCGATGAACACGGAATGGGCCCTTATCTCGTAATATCAGCCTTCCCATCGTTCGACGTGGCACTACAGTGTATAGAGTGGGGCTCAGTGGCGCACGCCGCATGCGGGAGGCAGGCGAGTGGCGCCGGCCAGTGACCGGTACGTATTACTAGACATTGCACACATCGCACTGGTATCAGTGGACTCCAAGCCAGTCCACAAGGCTGCCAGTTACACCTAATAAGAAAATTCGTTACTAAATAACAACTAAATCACTTTAAAATCAATTCAAAATGTACATTATTCATCTTATCCATGTAAACAAATCTAATCTGCTACAAAAAATTAGCAAATTTAAATACAAAGTTCACCTAGTCCGTCTATTATAAAATTAATCACTTAAGTAGTAGAAAAACACAATAGTGAGGGTGTATGTTGCGTTGCAACTCACTTGTGATATCGTTTATTATGCCTTCTAGTGTACATTCAACGAATTAATAGCGAAACATATTGCGTTGACACATTAAAACTAAAAAAATTGACTGTACATTTTATATTTAATATGTAAATATTTGTACATATTGCACTCTGAAGTAACAAAATTATTAAGAAACATCTGTCGAAACGAAGAATATATACGCAGAACAAAAATATCTCAGTAAATACAAATCCAAAGTAAATAGCAATCACAATGTTCGTAGCTCGTACACTAATCTAAGTCCCTATGGCTTACAAAGCTTACAAAAGATAAATACAGAGGTCATTTACAAAAAATATACTTCTACCCAAATAATATAAAAATAACAACAGCCAACTGTACTTTCTTAGATGAATAAAATTAAACGTACATATGTCAAACATATGACAATAGAATCTAAAGGTACCTATGTACAAAGTTTAATGGACACAGTAGACTTTATCAAATCCACCATATTTTATTTATTAGACTGGACGTGCCACGCTTGGTCACTACAATACTCAGTGCTTCCGAACAATATGAACTAAAATATAGATCAAAAAAAGGCATTGAAGAAGGGCAACAGTCGAACTCGCGCTCGGCGCGTGTCGCGAACCTGAGGGTCCAGTCTCCCCGCCCACCCGTCTCTCATCATCATCAGCTGATCAGCTGCTGATACCATGCATGTGCCGAATCGTATCTCTTTCACTATTACATCTCGTCAAGCGATATAAACTTATTATCTTACTAATGTTCCATATCAGCTAAGACACAAATTATATTAGGGTATCTCATTACTTATTACTTTCTCATGTGAGATTATTACATAAGTACTTAATAAATCTATTACAATTTCGAAGTTGAATAATATGTATCAAATACGACCGGCTGTGCACCGACAGAAGCCGAAAACTATGAAGCTATTTATGAAACTACGCGTCGAATGATGTATAACAATTACTTATCGAATGGCAGTTATATTTGTCACAAACTCGAGATGAGATCGCGGGCAGCACGCGGGGCCGCAGCGCCGCGGCTCGGCGGCCCAAACGGCCGCTGCGGCCCCGCGCGCCGCCACATCTCAGTTATAAGGCAACGTATCGTAGCGTTAGATTTTAATGAATGTTCACTCCTATCACATACGGATCACAACGGAAACATATATCAATAGAAAACCCCGCTATATCACGCATACAAGATCGCACCATGCAGTAATTATACATTTATAATGGCAGTGTGTTTGTTATCAATACGGGCTCTATTTCAGCAGACACTTAAGACACTCCAGTGACGTTTGTGCTTCGAAACGCCTAATGCTACAATAAAATTATACAACGTTAATCATAAACATGATTTATAAGCGGCCTAAAGCGCGGTCCGCGGTGCAAGCCCGATCGTTTCACGCTGATTTTATACGTATATTAAGAAATGCATTTCCAAAACTTCAAACATGTATTATGTAAATATACAACACACTTAATGGCATGTAAAGAAGACACATTCAACACGCACCAAACAGACACTTACGTTAATTATTTATCGAATAAATGTTATGGATGATGTGTCGCGAGCTGTGACGCGGAGATGAGTGACACGATACCGGTGTTCTAATGTGAAAAAACACTGCGACAGATGGGTAAAGGGTCATTTGGCCGCCTATGGAACTGGGACCAGGGCCCAGTTGCCCCTTTAAAAAAATTATAATGGGAATCTGGGCCCACATCTCTTTTGCTTTAGATAGTTGTTGCACATAATAAACATTTATACAACTACCAGGAGGCCAAAATCATGAAGAAGTTTTAGTATTTGCGGGGCTGGAATCATTACCGGTAAAGACTAACCAAGTACCAGGCGATTATAATCATGAGGAAGTATTACCGAAACTAGAATCATGAGCGGTAAAGAGTACCGGGACACAAGAATTACGTATAAGTATTTCATTGTTTTAACTTCTTAACTCAATTGCATGTCTAATATTATTTTTGTTGAGACTCGTGTCTCTAGGGTAGTTCGGATAAATTATGCGCTAAGTGTGAAAAATGTTTTCTTAACTACAAAGTAAGATTTGAAACGCAAGCAGTGTTCAATTAAAGTAATATGCTATAATTGATCTGATAAGAAATCGAAAGAAGTGAGTTTTGGAAGTCTCATAAAATAATTTCATGCGGTTTTCTCTCCTGGTAGTTAGTGAGTATTTATCTCTTATGATTCCAGCTCCTGAAATACTTTCTTATGATTCTGACCTCCTGGTACTCCGTTAGTTTCTACCGCTTATGATTCCAGGCCCGCAAATACTTCTTCATGATTCTGGCCTCCTGGTAGTTTGGGTATAAATGTAACTAAAAAGCAAAAGAGAGGTGGGCCCAGTTCCCATTTTTTTTTTTTTTAAATGCTACTGGGTCCTGGTCCCAGTTCCATAAGCGGCTGAATGACACCTAACCCCGACAGATACGTAGGCTTCGAGACGGACACAGTACAATGCCTGTAAAGAGAACGCGCCGTGACGTGAGCTACTGAACGAACCGACGCCCAGAACGGAAAACACGCTTAACGTATTGTTTAACAACGCTTACCGGTAATTGAGATCGATTAATTTTATGTTCTATATACTATGATTTTCCTCTCATCAACAATGTAGGTACACGATACAGGTAACGCGAAATAAGGCATTTCGTATGTGAGTCATAACGCTGTACGGGCAGTATCTTTTATGTGTCGAATAAGTAGTGTATAATAATGTGTTCATATTGCTACAACGAGGTCCTTACTGTATGTACTGACGGCAGACAGGTTCGGTTCACGTTGCGTGCATGCCATCTATCAACTTGTTTACACTTTAGTGTCTACACCAATATTGTTCCCATTGAGTAAGCTCGGCCAAATCGATTACTACTTCACTATTACTTTTATATTGAAGCCATAGAATAGAGGTAATTCAGCTGCCATTTTGTACTTTTTATAATATACATAGAATTAAAGGAATGTTGTATCTAAACAATAAAATAAATACTTACAAAGATTAATGTTTTAATTTTTAGGCTCTACCGATTATTCCATACCTACGTTACAGCTGCCTTAGAACATGCACGCAATGTCATGTCAACACATAAGTAGAACGATATTTATATACAGAAGACTGGGACCAGAACGAATAACTGGGATCGAGCCAAACCTGCCTCCGTTTACCTAAGCGTAATGTGACAAAAGTAGTCTATTTCACGTACGTCTAGTTATTTTATTGTATGATTAAGAACGTAATCTTAAATTGCACTGACATTTCAATTATTACTGGCTTCAGTATCTAAGCTTTAAGTGTTAACAGTATGGTGTATTCGTTTAGATACTAAAGTCGTGTGTATTATCCGTATGGTGAATGTACATCGTTTAATATTGCGGGCCGAGTGTCCATGTCAACTATAACACTTCTAAACAGAAAAGTGGCTTGCACGAGAAAGCTTTCGACGACTCACAGTTTGTATTGCAATAAGACGCACTTATATCAGCCTACGGTAGATAATCAACATGTTATAATGTAATCACAGCAATAAATTATAATTAGTCATTTAGTCGAGGGACGCGGGCACAGGACGATGGAACATGATTCGGAACTAAAACGACAGGACACGATAACACGCCTCACATAAACTATATATAACAAACAGGTCGTAGATCACCACGAGACGTGGACACAGCGGACGACTCCTCACAATATCTTATACTCAAAAGGTTAATCAACATATTATTGTTAATTTTGGTAAATAAACATAACTATCAACTTTTCACCCAATAGAAACATCTCTTCATATATTACTTTGTCTCTAATAACTCTCGTAACGTACGTACGTATGTGTAATTTAGGAGGTGGACTTATCGAACGAAGTCTTATCATACAGTCGTATCCGAGTGACCAACTCAGTATCCAGTCGTAAACGAAATAAATTCGGAGCCGCGGCGGCCGTCGGTCCAGCTCGACCGGCGGCGGCGCGGGCCCGTGACGATCAACACTAATATATATTCTCCAAACGTTCAACAACACATATATTCACTAATCTCTCGCACACATCGCCGTCGGTCACCGAATACGTACGAAATCGGGTAGGGGTGTACCCTCTTAAGTGTTAAAATTCATCCTTATAAATAGGTTGATCACGTCCGACGTCAGTGTCCGTGCACTTCACTAAAACTAGCCAGTCTATGAGCGTTCTCTCCTGAGGCGGGGCCGTGCGCGCGCACTGGACGCGCTGGACGCACCAGACGCACAGACGCACTAGACGCGCGCGGCCGGCGGGCGGCGCGGGCGCTAGAGCGCGACGTCCGTGGACGCGGCGGTCGCGGTCGGCACGTCCGCCACGTCCCAGATCTCCTCGAGGAACGGCGGCAGCTTCCTGTTCTTCAGCTTCAGCGAGATGCACATGTTGGAGTTCTGCATGCCCAGCGTGCGTAGCTCCGTCAGGATGCCGAGAATCTTGCCGAAGAACACGGGACAGCGCGGCGACGCGGTATTCTGGTTCAGGATGTAGATCCACAACGTATCCAGATAATAATTCTGGATTTCTTCCACCCTTGAAGGTTGCTCGAGGCCGGGCCGGTCTGGAATCAAACGGTTTCATATTATTTTTTGTAATCAACTATGGTACAGTGGTAAGGGTACATTGCTTTAATTGAGTGACTATATTTGTCAGAATCCTCAAAATAAGCTTTCATCATCGTTGATGTTAAATAAACTTTGTGGGCATTGAAAGGGCTTAACCCTTTCAATGCCCACAAAGTTTATTATCGTTTCTTAATACTTTACTGTACACCAAAAACCGCATTTAATACAAAGTCAAAATAAAGTTCATGTACACAAAACATCTACGATGTGAGATTCAGATATTGGTAAGTATGGAGTTTCTTGTGCATTCTTCTCCACAACAAGCTACTTTCCGAATGCAAGGTAGAATCATTTTTATGTAACATTCAAAAGTGCCGCTTGGTGGCCTAGTTGAAATAAAATATCTTTGTCTTTGGTGAATCAAACTGGTAAATTATGCTCACCTGAGAAAATGACGATGGCCGTAAGCAACGCGTAGTGCACATTGTCCATCATCATGGAGTACATGCACCGACAGAAGTGCAAGAGGTCTTCGATGACGTAGGCCATGCCCGCCTTGCGGTAGTTGTCACGAGTGTACGCCTGGTTGTTGGCGAACAGCACGCTGTCCGTCGCCGCGTCGTACCGCCGGGCCACTCGTAGCATCATCACCTCACTTGAGCACGCCTGGAAGTTATAGACAGTTCGAGTTAGTGAGGAACGAACAATGAGTCATAGGGAATGGGAAACAGTGTGAGGCGCTTTTTACAAGCTTTTTATTAACTTGCAATGACAATTAAATAAACTCTTGAAAAACGTTTGGATTGCCGCCTTGACATGATCTTCTAAACAAAATTAATATACCGATATAAGATGTGAAGCCCTTAACGTTATGGAAAGTTTACTACCGGAAAACTCCAAGGAAAAATATCTATTAGCGTACCTAAATGTTATACAATGGCAAAACAACAAGAATACGCAGTCTTTTTCAGAAAACGTGTTCATGGCGACTTTAAAGAATTATCTTCTAAGTACAAACCTAGCCCTTTGTGGTATACTCAATGTTAAAAAGTACAGTCCGAACAAAGAATAGAGTGGACTTTAAAACATACCGACTAACCAACCAATATCTGGCTACTAATACTAAGGTTAGTTAAAATAATTTTTAATATCTACGCGACTTCAGCCTGTGTTGTGTGGTGAACTTAATTATTGTTTCTTTTTTCCAGGTTCGTTTAATATTTGGCGTAACTGGTGCTTGTAGGATACTAGAATTAACAAATATAACTATAAAATACGTAGAGAACCATGGCCAGATGCTTTAATTCATTTTGCTTGTTAAAAAATAGTTTTTTTAATTGGAAAAAAATATTATTGGAAGTTTGTTTATAGGAAAATTAATATGTAGTGCTTGAAACAGCATGGTTTCTAATTAGAAAAAAAGTTTAACGTCCAAATATTGGAAAAAATTAAGATTTCTATTTAACTTGTAGAGCAGTTAGATATGTTACCTTTAATAAGGTGATCTGATCGCACTGCGAGATGCAGGAGAAGCCTGGTAGACCTTTCGCGAACTCGACGATGAGCTGAACTGTCAGGATCGTCATCTCGGTGATCTGGCGGAACGGCATATCTGATTCCTCTTCGTCTTCATCCGTCTGCCAGGTCTGAAAGTGATAGATATCATTAACGATATAATACAGATTAAAATAAGAAGTTTACTGAGGCTGTGTCATCAAACATAACGTCATCGAAAACTGTTGAAAAAATCACTTAGTACTATGTTAGTTAGTACTAGTTTAAAAATGACGTTGTTATTATTATCATAGCTCATACATAGCTATGGTTATTTTAATGCCAATTTGTACAGTAAAATTCTTATTTTAATATAATTTTGGAAAAGTGATATTCTAATCGATCGTACAACTAAAAGCTGTTCTCGTTTATCGTATTTTTCGAAAGTAAATATAAGGAGCGTCCTCACTGGGAGCATTCGTTCGTGAGCATTTGTAAACAAGCAATCGTAGGCGAGCAACAAATGCTTCGCAGCGAGCCCAGCATTCGCGTTCGAGCAAAACTATGAACGTTCGAGTCGAACATTCCCTTGCGAGCTTGGAGCATTTGAATACGATCTCGTTAACTGACATTCATTTTAAAATGCCGGATAGAGCGGTTGTGGCTGCAGCATTTTAGTTTTTTTTGATTGACCTCGAAGGTCACAAACACTTAAGATCAAGAAACTGTTCCTTGCTTTACAAGTGGCCAGTAATATTCCTACATACATACTCATTCATTTCATCATCTGAGTACTCACTTTCGAGCGTTTTATTTGCGTGAACATTCGAATGCGAGCCGTTTCTGCGAAAATCGTTGCGACGTCGAGCGAAGTTCGCGCTTCCGTGTAGGCTTTGTAACGCTCAGCTCAACGTCCACACCACTCGAGTATTCGACGTCGAATGCTCAATACAAGTGAATGCTCTCAGTGAGGACGCTCCTATAGACAAAATCTTCGGTTCATAGCTTTTAATTTTCCAAAACTATTGAACCGATTTTCTTTTAAGGCTCGAATAAAAGTTTGAACGAAATTCAGCTTTTAGGTGTAAACATAATTCAACGTATAATGTGCCCATTGCTGGCCGCACCCGTAGGCAGTGCCGTAGCTAGATTATGCGCCCATTGCGAGCTTCTATAACTGCGCCTTGAAAATTTTTCTTTTTTGCTATTTCAAATATCTGCAACAGTTTTTGAGATATTCGCAAAAAACCAAAGCCCTATTTATTTTTACTAAATTGTTTATAACTTTTGCAATGTTTGCGCCCGCTACTTCAATTTTTCAATAAGTTTCTTGATGTCATTCCGATTCCGTTGGAATCGGAATGACACCTTGATCATAATTTTCGATGAAGGAGAAACGTAATTCACCAAAATGGTATCTACATGTGGACTAGCAGTCCGGACGAAAGTCCCAACTCGTAATGTCAATATTTACGAACCTTCTCATCAAAGTCAAAGTCAGTCAAATGTATTTATTTCAACTTTCATTATGCGGCACTTTTGAACGTTAAAATTTACATGTAATAAAAAATTGATTCTACCGTGCATCGTCTTTTATATTATTATGTAATGTTATTTTACTTCTATTACTTGTAAGAAGAATATATTATATTATTAAATTAATTGTGGTACTGGTCTTGTCTAGTAGTTTTTTGTGCCCCTCCAGCGTCTGCGCCAGCCCTAGTTACGGCACTGCCCGTAGGCCTCTTCTCAGTCAGAGGGGTCGGAAAATAAATAATCCACCACGAAGGCCCAGTATAGGATCAACCCATACTGGGATAAAAAAAAAGATATAGGCGAACTTCACATGTCTTCGAATTTTTGTTTCTAGGTCATGCCGGTTTCCTCACGATGTTTTCCTTCACCGTTTTGAAAAATTTTCAACAAGATGCAATTACCTCCGTCACCCTCTTAAGGTCCTCTTCTGAAGGTTGTTCGTAGCCTTCCTGGTACCACACGAGCCTCGCGATCAATGACTTCTGGTTATCATGGAGGGGGGGCACGTTCTTCAGCCGGTTCGTTTCCATGAGCTTTTCGTTCAGGAACCGCGGTATCACTTCATGCTGTAAATATTCCGCCTTCAGGTGGGGAAACGGTCGGTCATTATTTGCTTCGTATATTAAGTGTGTAGTAGTCTGAATTTATTGTTTAAGATTTCATGCTGACTTTTTTTAGACTTTCAACTGAGTAATGATGGTGTTAAGTGAGCATGGTTAAAGGAATGGAGTTATTATAGTATTTGATATTTCAATGTTGTAGGTATATATATACGTATCTAATGTTTTCTATCTGGCATATGTACAGTGTATGAATAGTGGACGTCTTTCGGCTGAACTGGTGATGTTGATGAATATGATGATAGTGTATCCTGCTTTTAGTCTATGCATGAGAAGATAATGATAATACAAGAAGCAAAGACCGGGATAGGTTCTTCACGCGTGTTTCCGCGGTGAACATATCCCATTTACATTTCAAATACAAGTTACTGTTACAAATTCATAAAACCAGACAGACGGTCTCACACAAACGTGAATAATAAAGCAGAATTCCATTAGTTTCACTTCAATATTCAGGGTGACATTACATAAAAATGCGACAATATTCTTAATTAGCTTCTGCCCGCGGCTTCGCCCGCGTATAAAGGTTTTTATCATCCCAAGGGATCACCCTACCGGGATTAAAACTCCATTCCAATATTTCGTCTAAATAGGTTCAGCCTTTCAGTCGTGATTGTCGTGAAATGATAACAAACAAACAGAGTTGCTTTCGTATTTAAAATATGAATATATATTTCAACATTCAAGCTCAGGTAAACTATATTTTTGAAACTATGCGATTCAGTTTTGTTGTAACTACGACTTAATCAATCAGTTGAGAGAATGTCATACTTGTAATTAAACTGTGGTAATGAAAAGCAACAGATACTTACAATTCTCGCGGCTTCCGGGGGCGGAGGTTCACACAACATGAACTCGGGTATCTTACACCTAGGCTTAATCTCTACCGACGTCGTACTGCCGGGTAATTTGTCTTTTTCCCTCTGTGCTTTCTTCTCTTTCCGTTTCATTGCACATTGGTTCTCTGGCACCACACACTCGGGCCTCATCCCGACCGCTAAACATTTCTTCAACCGACACTCCTGACATTTTCTTCTCATATACATATCCATCTCGCATGCATGTCCGAATTTGCATATGTACACTGCATTTTTGGTTACACTCCGCCTGAAGAAACCTGGAATTTTTAAAAGAGCCATGTTTAGAATATTTCACAACGTCTCCCAGCAAACATTAAAACAATGAAAGATGATGATGCAGCATTTGCGAAACCAGTTTTTAACGATAACGTAATGGAGTCATGAACGTTAAGGTCGCCTGAAAGGCGAGGGTCATTGACAGCAGCACGTATGCCGATTTTTATTACAAAACAAACAAGATAGATAGCTCGCAAATGAGTTGAATTGAGCGTAATTGGTATGGGCAAGGTACAAGTCTCAATAATATAGTCAGATTACGGGCTGGCTCGGGCTCGAGGTTTATTCAGCGGTCTGACTTAAATAGGTATATTTATTCTCGGGTCGACAGTGAAGGTTGGCGGAGACACACGGAGATGTCCGATAGGCGGCCGGTGAGTCGTGGAGTAGACGCTCTGCAGACAGCTATTGTGACGACTAACTGTCTGTTACATGCACGCGCAGCTCATAACAACCTCGGCACAATGCGCCAATTTAAAGCTGAATTGGCACATTCGTGGGCGAGCCACAAGGTCTACGTATGTGTGAAACATCTAGGTTAGCAACGCACATGACCTAGTTATGCTAAAAGTGTTCCGAGTACGACTTTATTGTTGCAGTAGCTATATGTTTTGCAATCTTCTTATTTGTACGCGAATGCTATTTATCGCATATCAACTCAATTGAGTAGGTAGTCTCTTGTTTTGCATGAGCTGAGAAGTGATGTTTGTTCAGTCATTGTTCAGTGGAGTTCTTACCTTTACACCCTTCACACGTGAGCGCGTTGTAATGGTACCCGGAGGCTCTGTCGCCGCATACGAGACATAGCTCCTCCTGTTGTCGTGGTGCTGGGCCTTTCTTCTGCCGCCTTGCCTCGCCATCTGTACTGCAGCCGTTAATACTTGATGCTGGTGACAACTCCTCACGACCTGAGGACAATACAGATCACAATTTAGATTCAGGGGTAAATGCAAACTGCGTAGTAATAAAGAGAGTCGAGTCCGGTGGAACGCGGCGCCGTGTCGAGAACATCTAAAATCGGACGCTATAAAATTTGCATACATTTCATGAACCATTTGTCGAGTCGGTGAGCGAATGAAGTTCGTTTTATTTTTCGTTTTTACATTCGGGGCGATGTTCCTTCGATGAAGAGATGTTTTCGTAACGAAATACTCGCAAGTAATTTTCGGCAGTAGCGTGGACATTTCCTGCCCAAACAAAGGTGGCTAGAGCGGGGTTCGCATACAGATGAGTTCCAGTACTCAGTTTTGGTATTCAAGCAGTGCGGGAGCGGGGTGCGATGCGCGTTGGAAATGTAATCGGCAATTGTCAATCACGCAGTCGGAACTCCATAAAAAGTAACGAGGGAATTGTTAATAATACCTGTTGAAGTTCGTGCAGAAGTCATACCGACTTTTGTCAGTGATGATAATCTGCCAATAAACCTATTATCTGCAGAATTCCGTATGTTTAAAGAATTTTCTTTAGCGATTCAAATGTAAGGATTATATCTAAATAAACAGAGAGTGTATTGGTGAACAGTGTTTTTCATTGCTACAACACGCTATTTGCCATGGATGAATAAACAAACGACAATGATTAAGTCGGAAGAGTACCGCTCTAGCGTATTAACCGGGGGTCCATTTAAGCCTCTCATTAATTTTATTTACATTTTATGTCGTCCATTAAGCGTCGCGACCGTGGGTCGCTGGCCGCAGCCGCGTGTACCTGGGTTACGCAACCGGCCGAAATAGCCGCTGCCAAAAAACTAGTTCCATGTGGGACTCGAGCCAGCGAGAGGCTTAGCCGAACGATTGCCGTACTAAAAACAATCGTGAATGACCCTTAAACCTCGAATCACGGACTTAATTAAAATTATTAAAAGCAGCTCGTAGCTAAAAAAACAGCCACACGGGTCAATCTTCAAGGTTAAGCAACGCTTGACGAGGTCGGTCCGTGGATGGGTGACCATTTTAACACAGCGAGTTTCCTCCGTGCCTCGGAAAGCACGTTACGCTGTTGGTCCCGTCTGTCATTTGAAAATCTTTGACTGTCATTACGAGTACTCAGAAGCTTGAGATCAGACACCAGTTACTGGGTTGTGAAGGTCAGACTGGCAGTCGCTCCATGTAAAACACTGGTACTCAGCTGAATCCGGTAAGACTGGAAGCCGACACCAACAACAATTGGGAAAAAGGCTAAGCAGATTGATCAATGATATGAACATTCTATCTCCCAGTAACATTGTAAACACGTTCGATTCACTCGCGTCTCATATGCGTGCCAATTTTCTATTACACTTTTTACGTTGATTGCTGAAATAATGTTTCGTGCACGTCGAGCCACAATAATTGAGCCGATAAAAATGTCTCAATAAAGAGGTCAAGTGCGTCGTTTTAATCGTAAGTTATTTAGGTACGTCGGCTACTGTTGGAATTGACTACACACGCATCTGCCTTCACATTGCACTGACCTACGCACTATGTACGCTTATACACTACAACATGCCAAGCATTTTTATTGCTATTGTTTTTCCTTTATTCTTTATGTTCTTCATATTTTCTTTATTCTCTATCTAGATACTTATGCCTGGTTATTTTCTGTATCTTTATTAGTAACGCTTACTTAAAATACTTGACCGAATGACCGTTGGAAGCAGTTGCACAAAATCTTGGCACTACTTCACAGGTAGGTGTGTTTCCGATTAACATTGACGACCGCGTCCATTAGATTATCCGGATTAAATAACTTTTATAAGTCCACGCAATAGCACGCTAGTTTGTTTGAGAATTCGGCTGGTGAAAGTAAACCAAAAAATATCTACCTACTAAACTGGTTTACTAAGTTACGAAATGTTTTCATTTGTATTTTCTTTTATCATAATAAAATTATAAAAATAAAATTATCGTTTCCTCCAATCTTTATTTAACAAGGGCGTCATCCTATTGTTTAACTTCCATAATTAGTTGCACTATCATATCACTGTCCGTGAAAAAGAAAGCTAATCAAAAGTTGAATGCACGGATGACCGAGTCAGTGTGTTATGTTATTACGTCTCAGCTGTTCAGTGTGTTGCGCTCGCGCTCGCGCAGTGGAAGGTCTAGTTCGTGGCAGTTCGGCGACGCTCGGGTGCGGTCGGGCGTGCGAGCGAGAGGCTCTGAGGAGCGACAAGTGGGGCGCGAGCGTCGACCGGGGGCAGCGTGCGGCCTTGACTCTTGCGGCCCCCCTTCCCCACTTCCTCGCAACGCTCGCCGCGCAGCCACATTATTTATGATAGCATCAGAGCTCGAAGCAAGCTCGCGATTCTCTTCAACTAATAATAACTCGTTTTTCCTCTCACGCCATTTCATTTTTTCAAATCACCACCGATGTCTTTAACAGGCCATGTTGCAAAGTGAGGCTCTGTAGTTTTCTATGTGAGCATCTTACACTAAGTTGAAAGTAACAAAACTGCAATATTTTAAGCTATTGTAAGCTGACGCATGTTGAGAGAGGGCGACAGGCATTGATTAAACAATACGCAACTTTCACTGACCTCAGAAAACAGACAACGCAATCATTTCGCAGGCGGGCCGCGTAAGCGCCTAGTGAAAGTTACCCAAAAGTAGGTATTGCACAAGCCTACATGGCACACGTAATTGAAATTCGGGTGCGGCGAAAGTAAGCTGCTCTATGTTGTGACATCACATTTAGGGCCTATTTGGCATTCATCAAATGCGTGCGCTGAGCAGTGAGTGTAGTGTTAAAACGATGTCGAGTGGCGCTGAACTAGGTAATAGACAACGTCTTTTGTAATAAATTGCATGTGTACATGCTTGTTGGTTGTACAGTATATGCCACTTATTTGGCTCTATAAGGTTGTTAAGAGAAACGATAAGAATCGAGAAGCATTCCATTTGCATCAATCGAAGTTGGCACGCGTGCTCTGATATAAGCGGGCAGTCGGGAGGCAGAAAAACTGAAGCAGAAAAAGTGTTGTACACGTGATCGATGCATCGCCTGGGCGGAGACAGAGTCGCGATGTTACTTTCTACGATACTTTCTAGCAAGAGATGTGGGCCGGAGCCGGCGCAACTAGAGCGATCGGTTTCTCCGCGCGCCGGGAAAATCGGATTGAAATAGAAATCGCATCGCGGAGAAAATCGCCATTTTCACGTCACTCTGCACGCTAACGTGGAAACTTTGTAGATGAATTACATTTCAATTAGTTTAGCAGTACGGTTCTTAATATGACAAGAGTAGAAATAGAAACACGGAATATCCACTTCGTTATGTAGAAATTGGTGTTTGATACAAAATCGAAAAGTCGTGTTTCCTCACTTTTGGTTACGTGATCTATATTTGGGGGTAATCAGGAAACGCGGCTGCTGTGCTGAGAGTGATCTTCGGAGAGCGGACGCGGCGGCGGCGGACGCACGTGGAAGTGTTTACATCCGCCAGAAGCAGAGCCCACGGAGTGCACGCCATCCGGTCTAGTTTAGTTCCATGTTCAAAAATTCCAACTGACATTTTTTTATAAACGTCACATTTCTGAAATTTTGGCTTTTGGCAAGTGAAATAAACGCATAAAATCAGTGCTGACACTTCCTTATTATTATTTTTACACAGTTTCTTTTTAGCTAACCTTGAATGGTGAAATCAAAGACGCAAATTGTTATTTCAGTTTTTTCTAAAATAACTTGTTTTCAAGTAGTTAGTTTCGGTTATTTTGTTTCAAAGTTTTATTTTAGTGGCAATGTAAATGCAAAGAAACGGAAGTAAGTTGGTAAATCACCTACGGATTCCTAAAGGTTTCGTCATCGCCCAAAAGTGAATTAGAAAGTGGTAGCCGGTTATCACGTACATGTTACGAGGTGCAGTAATGTATATGCCACAACCACAACTCCCCAACAGATTGTTCCATGCAAGATATTGACGGCTTGTTGGTCTATGTACGGCCCTCTTACTTACTCATGCCATGCTTCATAGATAAAACTAGGTTTTTTGTCTCTGTCTACTCCCCAATTTAGTTGAGCGCACCCACGCTCCGGCGCGCCTTTTCGAGTAAACATGGGAATGGTAAATAGAAAAGGGAGGGAGTTATAATTAGAATAAATGCGGTATGCTTTCAACTGTAACGAACTTTTAAAACCTTTATAATCCTCTGCTTGGTTCTTATTATACGAAACAATCACGGGATAAAGAAGCGTGACATTAGCATACATAAAAAAATCGTTTCATAATTTCTAATGCGAATTTAAGAATGTAATTTAAACTGCATTTGCTGTAGCCAGGTAAGTAGAACGGTAGGTCAAGCTCATGGTTTGCCTATAGCAAAAAATCAGCGTCTGTAACCTCTGTTTTTACCGCGTTGTGAACTATGTTTTGCGATAGTGACGCATTAGGGCCATCGCGCAACGAACCGTGACTCGCTGGTATCGGTGCCCTTGCCCTGCAAAGCGCCAGCGACCTCGTGGCCGGAGCCGTTGACACCAAAAGTTAACCATCTGGCTTACTAAACACAGATCAACAGATCAACGATTTACCTACCCACTCCATTTATTAACAGAAATATTCATAATTTACCTCAAACATTAACAATCAATTAAATTATTAACCTTATTTACTTTAACATGTTTTACTGGAAAGTAGGCCAAGGCATGATAAATACGATGACGTTAAATAATCGACCGCATAGTATTCGCCTACAGCCTAAGGGTTACTTAAAATTAAATGGATCCAGTGTACCAATTAGGTCAATGACTCTTTATTCTTGACGCTGATAACTTATCTGACATAAGTAACCCGCTCCATATTTGTATGAAACAACACGGATTCGAATCAATATGAAAGTTATCTATAACTCGTGGCAGCCAAAAATCTTCCACTGTTAGTATTGTTCCATGTTTATTACTAAATCACCTCAATAACATTCTCTAAGTAGGTCATTAACACTGAGTTTCTGAGAAAATGGCGAACGTAAACGAGGAAAATAAGTGACGGAATCGCAATGTAGGTCGAGTAGAGCTCATCGAGGAATATCGAGGCTGAAATAACAAAATGTTTGTCCCAGTTAAGTAACCAGTGCTAGTAAGTAGCACATTCACGTTTCATTGCTACGTTTATTTTGGGCAATATTTTTGCCGCTAAAAATATAAAAATAGTGGCGTTTGCCCTCGCTGTCAGTGATGTCACAGACTATGGAAGATTGGGAGTATGGCACAGTTTTTTTTTTATGTCTCACCTGATGGTAAGCGATGATGTGGTCGACGATGAAGCACGCTTGTCTAGAAGAAACCTATTCACTCTTGACTTAAAGACTCCCAGATTGTAGCTATCAGGTAATACAGACACCGGCAAAGAATTCCACTCCTTTGCTGTAGCCTGTACGCATAATAAAAGTATTCCCAAAAGGTTTGGTGAATATGTGTGGGATGTCCACCAAGTACCGATGACGCATCGCCGTACGTCTTGTAGTCCGATGATGGAACGGGCTAGGAGGAATTATTTTATGCAATTCCAACGCACACTCTCCGAAATGTAACCGATAAAAAACCGACAGGCTGGCAACTCGGCGCCGATGTTCGAGGTTCTGGAGCCTAGACTAGACCAGTACTTCATTGCCGATGAGCCTCTTGGCCTGTTCTTCAATAGACTCAAGTGCATCCAGCTGGTACTTGGCAGATCCGTCCCAGAGATGAGAGCAGTACTCCATCCATGATCGAACTTGCGCGCTCTTTCACACTACATTGAAACTAAGAACATTAGCACCATTTACCAAAGAATCTGTACTTAAAGATTGTCTAAATATTCGTCCGGGTAGTGTTGAGGTCACTGACCGTGTATCAGGGGAGATAAGCCTACGCCACGGCGCTTATCACCGACAAAGAAGTTCTTTGTTTTCGTCGCATTTGACGCCAGACGACCGCACTGATTAGATCAATCACGTTACATACCAATTCCAACCGCTTTTTAGATGTCATTAGAAGGCAAATATGCTCATTAAGCACAAAATAAGGTCTTTGGTGCAATGATAACACTTTATTTATTTTAAAATACTAGAAATAATTGTAAGAAAATTTAATACTTTTCTAGATAAGATTAGGTTTACAAAGACAAATAGAATTATCGTTAAGGCCAGGTTGAACACGTGAGCGAATTGCTTATCATTCCAGCAGCTGAGTTCGAAAACCTCCACAAAAATGTGTTAAATAATCTCATCACATCTAAATGTAAGTAGATATAATTTCAAAGTAAAGTGGTCATACCAGCAGGGCCTCAGCCGCGTGACCAGATCTCGGTAACGAGCAAAAAGTTTGATACAACATCACTGGGCGGACATGGAAAAAACCTCTGACAAGAATTACTGGCAGTGGCTACAAAACTGTATGGTACATTAGTTGCTTCAACTGTGTCTGTGAGCGACATCATTTGGTACGCTAAATAGTTATAAGGTACACGGAAAGACGAAAACATGTCGTTTCTAGGAAAACAAAGATCATTATGGAAAAAAATACTGTTGAGATGAAATGCGAATACATTGAAAGTTGGTACATAACGATTGTCGGCCTGGGGATAACAAGAAACTTTGTTAAATATTTCAGCAGATTTACACTGAACGTATACTATATTTACATTCAGTGTAAGTCTATTTTTTTTTTCGTAAATTAATACAGCTGAAAGTAGCTCGCAAGTTCGCAACGATGTCGCGAGCCGCGGTATTCGCACGTAAAAGTGATGAGACAGAAATAATCGTTTGTGGTGGCACATCTCGTGAACTGTGTCATGGGCTCGGCCCACGCACGGCAGAAGGCCACCAGCCCTCCAAGACGGACTCATTACTCAATAGTCTGCCGTTTACGACCGAAAGTCAACACAGAAAATTCCATGAGTCACCATCGCCACCGGACGTGAACCGTGTCGGTCCTACTTTTCCCTTGCAAAGTTTGCTTAGTACGTGTGATTTTTTGCACGGTAACAACGTGAATAAAATTACACCACGCATCAAAGTAAATACGAAAATGAATTATGAATATGAGCTTTAACAAAACCCTTTTCTAACCCCCATTCGAATTTTTGTGGAAGGTACGCGCAAGTACGCGTTGGTAGCGGAGTAATAATAATCGGGGCTGTCACTATGATGGATGGAGCCGCGATGACGAGGCGTGGTGGATACCGAGCCACCCCCCGGACCCCTCCGTCCATTCAACGCCGTTACCGCTGACGGCAAGAACACGGACGGAACTGCTAATCACCTCTCTTATAACATTCATTTACTAAACTAAGCGTCCCTGTAAAGAGATTTCAAGTTAACGGTACCCCCCTTTGTCTTGGTTCAAAAATTAGTAACGCTCTAACAGTTTCCACACGTCTGAGCAACTTCATTTTCTCTAGAAAACCATTTCGACTCAGAAAATAAGATTGTAGGTAGACAAATTCGATTTATTTGAAGTCTTGTACAGCTTCTAGGGTACGCGTTCCTGTCCTAATCTTATCATTAAGAACATCAACGACTTTTGATTATCCAATTTGAAGTATCTTTCGAACGAAACATTGCCGATTGTCAATGATATAATCATTGAAGTTATAGCAGTCTTCCTGACAACGCTAACGGAACCTTCCATCAACGCGCACCTACGCTTCTCAAACCATGTGAGAAACACGGAAATTATTTATCTAACGTCATACTCATAAAGTATTACCGAGGACATCTCATTTTATTATGTATCGTCTTGTGAGCTCAGTGGAATTCATCATGGCGAACTAAAATAGCACTTGTCTAGGCGGCATTGTTAAAATTCGGCAAACGGCCAGGTAGGAAGGTCGACGACATTGCAAGCGTCAACTAATATTCGCAACCTATACTACACCTGAGTAGGTGTCAACAAACACTGCTGAAGGCTGACTCAATTTATTTGCTCTATGCACATTACACAACAAATTGTTCTCGAAACTTATTTATTACATCGATTAACACATCATTCTTCGACCCAGTGTTCATTAAACGAAAAGAAAAATAATAAATTATTATTTCTAAAGTACGTTCCCACGTTCAAATATCGTTCAAAAACACTTGGTTATTTATTAATCCTATTAGAGACACTACAATGCAACTGGCGAGGTAACGAGCACCAATTGGAACTCCATACGGGGAGAAGTTTTATTATAGCAGCTACTGCAACAAAACACATTGTTAGCGCATTTGCAATCGCTGTCGGGTTGTGATAGCCAGCGTAGTTAGCGAGAGCAAGAGCATTCCAGTGGGCCGGCCCGACCGGTTCCACTCTGCCTGTTTATGGCTGGACCAGATATAAATAGATGCACTGCACACCATCCATCTTAATGCTACCATTTTTAAATGTTTACACGAATAATATTCACAGCTCAGTAACCAATTCCAAGTTATAATCTTTGGCTTCGATCTCTACGTCTCAACTACGCAGTTGGGCGACGCGCGAGTCGCGACTCGAGGGATCAAGTACAAAACCTTGCAGATTTAAATTGGTCGATAGTTTGAACACAGGATACGTTCGTGATTTATCATTTGAACGGGTCTTGTTCTCTCTGACATATTGTGTTGTTAGAGCAATTTATTTATCTATAGACAACTACATATTATCGAGACAATAGGCCATGTTAAGAGTTGACACGTTGACAGAGCCATAAAACAATCTAATCAATGCAGCAAGTAGTCAGATATGGAGTGACGGATTGCCTCAGGCTAGGCAAATGCAAGAAAGTTAGTTGGAGATCTGTATCTGTAGCCATTATTACTGGCATGCGAGTAGTTCATTGCCGACACAACTTAGAAACATTGTCGATAAAATCTGCTAAGCAGTTAAGCGGACGGGTAGTAGCTCTCACGAGCGTAGTCGCGGTATTCACTTTCACTGCGAATACCAATCTACCCTCTTCGGCAAACGTTTCGCGAACGCGTTACATTCCTTGCGTTGTAGCCGCTGCAGGTGACCCAATAACATGCTCATGAGCTTGTCTCTTTCAGGGCACGGTAGTTGCATAATGAACCACGTGGAGTGGGGAGCGTTGACCCCGGAAAACGTGGTTGATAGACAAGCACTATCACAGACCAACGCACCTGTAGTGAAGATAAGAGCGATATTTGGGCGCACGATAACGACGTTCGACAACAATGAACACAGCCATCGAAAACACTTGAGTAATAAAGTCGAAAGTCGAAACTCATCGTTCATTTAATCATTTTCGGGTCGTGAATGCGAGATGGCCTTGCTCAACCATCTCTACATTCCGTCCGCGCTGGAGTTACCCACTTTAGCCGTCGTTTGCCAATTCGTTGCATAAACGACCCACTTATGTCAAAGGAGGTCATTGTCGCATTACACGAGTCGAGCGTTCGCTCGCGTCGTAGTCGCAGTCGCAGGCGCAGGTTTAGCGCTAGTCGCAGGTTAGATAATTATATCGATTGAACTTCAGTCTCCTTCGGCGTGTCTGTGACCCCGATGTAAATAACTTGAGGCGGTTGTACTATAAACAACTGACGCCGCTTGCGTCAATCGCTTGCACAGTGTAGTTACGCCCGTCCCGGCTCTCTTATTGATGTACGCGATTCACTTACTGCAGTACTATTTAAAGCCATCGGAACAAAAACCATCTAGGGAATGGAAAACTTAGAATACAAATCTGTGACGCAACGAATTATTTTTGGTTGTGAGGAATCCGAACCGTCATCTAGTCTTGTAAAATAAACGCTAATGAGTAATGAATGACGTTATATTGACGTAGCACGGTAGCAAGCTGTTATTTTCCTTTTTTTATTTAAAGCTAAAAATTCTGGCAAACTTGGTCTATTCTAAAATAAAGCAGCTAGAAAGATAAGCTGCCATTTTAAATTTTAATTAGCGACTTTTCTGAGAATCTTCTTTGATATTTATCTCAATCTGCCGTGTTTGAGAGACTGAAATCTCTCATTCATTTCAGATTCAAAGATATCAGCTCATGAAGGATATTTTATTGTAAAAACAAAGTAATGTTCTTGGTTATCTCCAGCATTATAAAGTGTCGTCGCGGTCGTTATTGTTGAGCCGCGTTCAAGGTGTAATTACTTGCTCGCATTTGTTCTGCGACCGTGAGCACTGAACGCATTAAGTACCTACTCGTAAATTGAATAGCACAAGGAATCTTGCAGGCGAAACGCGACGAGAAGCTATCTATTCTTCTTAATTTAAATCAAGACCTTGAATACTGGCAGTCACAAAAAAAAAAATCGTCTCATGATATATTTCTACTCGTGCATCGTTTTTGCATAGCATACTATCTACAAAGTAAGGTGACCTAAATGATAAGATTATTTCAATGCTCGCTACATAAGCACACATAAGTGTGAGTGTGTGTGAATTTGCATCGGGTTCGCTCGTACAATGACATTGTCGACCTTGACTACTGCCTCGTATATCAGACACTCACACAGCCACGGCAATGCAAGGAATGAGTGCCCCACAAATGTTATTAGTCTGTACTGTATAAAACATAAAGAGTGTTTACACACGAGAACACGATAGAAAACACTCAATTGCAGAAAACAAGAGTTGTGTTCAGAATTATTTATGTCGAACTTTCTAATCAAATTTATTTGGTATGTAATTTTTGGTCCGATTAACGCCTTACTTAACCTCATTGCGCATGTACTTAATAACTTAAAACGTCTAAAGAGGTCGTGCATCTGGTGCGTTGGGGTTTGTAGGCTGCAATATAGGTCCGCGTCTGGTCGAATAGATACAGAACAGTTCAACACACGATAAGGCGCACAGCGACCAAGGCCAGGCAAACTGAATTATCACAAGTGCGATATAAACGAATACTTATAAATACATGTGAAATCATAATAAATACTTGCACGTACATTTTACACTTTCATTTGTTATATTGCAACATTGATAGGTTTTTGATTCATGAAAATACAATCTGTCGTCATAGGACATGCTGTATAAAAATAAAATGGTTGCCGTTTTGTTCTTTATTTAAATGCTCTAGTGATGTGCTCTACTTTACTTTTAAGTAGTTAAATATCGATAAAAACTAAATTTATTTTTATTTGCAATGCAAAAATAAATAGTAATAAATGAATAAGCAGGTACCTTAGTTCATTTCTTATTTACTTGTTGTTTTTGTTTGCATCTCATAAGTGCGCGCGGGATACACGAGGATGTTTTCATCCAACCTGATATCATCGTTAAGACATATGTCAATTAATTACAGCAATACGATATACCTATGTAATAAACTATATTTACATTATTAATGACGACCGCGACGCTTCGTTAGCAATAATATTAGCGAGGTTGTTATCCTTGTCCATTAGTAAGATAGGTATATAAAATAGAACCAGAACTACGTATAATCATACTACCTAGTAGACATCATCGACAAAAACATTGATTGTATATTAGTCACAATGGATCTTTGTGTCTCTGAAGTTGGCTGCAAGACCCAGCGCAGTTGCTATTTTTGTGTCAATGTTGAAGTAGAAGATAGCATTGTATAACTGCCTCTTTCACTCGCTTACGTTTGTCGCATCGTCCTATCTCTTTTACTCTATGCAGTATACTCGATGATGAACTGTTTCTGGCGCAATGGTTCGCAGAGCCAACTTCAGAGACCCAAAGATCCGCTGTGAATACTAGGTATATGTAACGCAAAGGTCGAGACAACATATTAATAACAGACAGTAAAACATTGAAATTCTCGGTTCACAGAAATCAAATCTGTCATGTGTCATTTTATTATGGTAATTAGACGTGATTACATTACCATATCACATTATTCAACGCCAAACAATATTTTGCGTAATTCCGTTTATTTCCGTATTGTTATAACGACTCCTATGTCAACGTACTGGTCAGAAACAGGTTTTGACTTTTAATAGACATTAGCTACGTGTTTGAAACAATTACCCAAGTTTTACTGTGAGAACAAAGTTCGTTTGTCATAAACACAGGCCGTCGCCCTCCACATAACGTAACACTTTTTTGAGTAAGTATACGTAAAAAGAAAATTAAATAATAAAATGTGAGTTTTAGATAAAACTGATAAACAAACTGTACCTAACCTATGCATATCGTATGAGATTTGGGTACGTCACTACGTAGCTACGTCATTTGTTTTTCTGTACATTACACGACTGTCGCTTTTTTTAAGCTTGGAATTTGAAAATAGAAAGCAAGCATAGACAAAGGCTAAGCTATTATTGTACTCGCATGATGTAAACACTGGTCCTTATGCAGTACTTCAATTTGCGTGTGGCTAGATTAAAATGACACAATAAAGTGTGAAGCGTTGGCGTAAGCCATGAATGTCGTCTGTAACGAGTCGTGAGATTTAACCTCTACGATACGACACATTTTGTGTCACGTAAGCGCACTTTAAAATGCACGTGTACCTTTACAGTACATTTAAAGACAACCGTCTAGTGTACAGGGACCAGTACGCTCAAACATGGATACCCAAACCAAGAATTGAGTACATGCTGATTGATATTGGTGATTCAAAATCGGAGTTTACTAGGTAACTAGATGACAGTTTTATTGCTTTTACCATATATTTTAGGTATGTTCGTATGATGACGTATACATTATCGATTAATAAAAGACGTTTCGACTTATCAATTTAAAGAAATGGTTGATTATTGGGACAGATTGCGTATCTAGCACTTAATGTCTATTGGATATTGAATGACGTAGGTACAATCAGATAGTAGTCTTGATTTAAGGCGCCGCGAATTGTTGTACTGCTCACGATTCTGTTTAACCAAGTACACACTAGGCGCTTCACGAACTGAAAGTAATTTCTATTTCACTAAAATTTTCTCGTACCAAAATTTAATAATATAATGGACCTTATTTTACTTGGTGACGGTGCGTAAAGAAGCATTTTAGGCACAGTTTTCCAGTTCGCTATTACAAGAAACACCGAAATATTTTATCGAGGCTAGAAATCACTGTGGTATAAAATTAGTATGGTATCATAAATCCAGTTAAATTTAGTAAGGCAAATTGCACGGTTGGTATGTGCTAATAAATTCAAATAACAGGTTTAACTCGTATGGAGCTGCAATAACAATACAAGGATCATAAAGATCATCGCCCTACGTGAGTGCGTCTTTGATTGACAATGCTTAAATATACGCATTTTAACTACACAATGTAAGCTATAGTACTCACTATACATCTTGTGTACAATGACATGCAGAATTTTAGCGTGACCGTTATGATCACCCGATTTATATCGATATTCGTGAGATCCGGGATATGTACAGTCACATCACTACAACAATGCCAACTTTGTTCGTGGAACAAGAGATGTTATCGATTAAAGAAATTTTAAATTGATTACCTCGGAATGCTCACCTCTCAAATTGAATTTCGTGCAATGATCTGTCGATCGATCATCTTTTAACGCAAAAATAGAAAAAAAATCTTTGGATTTTAACCATTCCAGAAGATATTGACTGGAACTAAATAAGTAGGTAGTTAAATAGAGAATATAGAACGTGATAGTAGCATCTACAGCCGTTTTCGTAGCCGCTATAAACGATGACATAAAAGAATGTTACAAACTCAACCATCCACAACTAATCTATGGCCATAAAAGTTCAACATAAAACACGAACTGAAATATAACTCACTATCTTTTGAATCGCGGCCTTAAACATATCAGGATACAAAGGAAACTATAATAAAACGTTGGTTTACCAAGAAATTCAAACTCCAGTGATTTGTCTCAAGATACTCGATCTTTGAGATGGTTACAGCGGCCGCTTCGGGTTGAGATAATAGAAGTAACAAGCGACGCGATGGCAGCGCCTGCGCAGCGGAGCGCGACGGGCACTCGACCGCATATCCGCCGCTATGCCTCTTCCTAGATTCACTTCACCGTCATTAGAAAAAATACCCTCTTTCTCTGGCATTGTAATTCACTTTTCAACGCAGATAAATAGTCCCTTAGCTAGAAACCTAATTAGCTTCGTTAAATACAAGTTGAAACTTCAAACTCTTCGTCCATGACTTTCGCCGAATAAGGCCCATCTAACCAACATGGTGCCTCACTAGTAGGAAATAAGTACTTAGAGCATAGACACTAAATTACGAGCTAGAGTTGAGGAAACGACTATCAGAACGGTATTTAGTACTCCTTAGCAATAACCTAATTATGGAGCACTTATCAACTGATGACATCAGAAGTTAATCGTGATAATAAGGCCTTAAATTCTAATAAAGTAAACTATTAAGTAAATAATACATTATTATTTATACATCACGGACTCTGGCATTATACTATCAAATTGAGAAAACTCATGTGACTTCATGTGACGCGGTCCGTTTTTTAGGCATACATAACAGGGTGTCAATGAACTTCAAACAGATTGAAAACCTCGCTTTAAAAAACTGACAAGAAAACTGCTTTTATTATTATTAACAGCAACCAGTTCTCAGAACTTCGGCTATCGATGAAAAACTACATTAAGTCGTATAATTAGATTTAACCCACTCCTAATTCGAGGGGTCCCTAACAATAAAATAGTCACGATTCTTTACAAGCCGCGTGCTTAGAAAATAGGGGGTCAGACAGACCATTAGATTACACAGTCAAAAGGGTTGCCAAAAACGTTTTATTATTGAAAAATATATGACCCTCGCAAATGTTAGAAGCAGCTGCCGAGTTCCACTAAAGATTAATATTATTCTAACACTAAGCCGGGCTTAGTTGTTAATAGCGACCGACTTGATCGGATTTGTATATGCTAATTCGAAGACCAATTAGAAATGGACGGAAACCTACATTATGATATACAAAAATAGAGTCTATATTGAAAAATAACAACATCTTGTTACATGTTTGCTAATCGTTATACCTATTATATAACACGTTTTATTTAAATTAGATGAAGTCATATCTATCACCGCTCTCCTCCAACGGGTTGTTGACCCGTTTGATTAAGGAATCATCAATCATGCATAGCTCAACGACTGAGAGGGTATCGCATTTCACACATTGAAAACGTTCACTCGCATATAAGCAATCATTATAAATGGGATTTTGGTGTCATGTTCTGCAGTAGCTAATATATATTCTAGTGGTCGTATTGAAACCATTATACGTCATAAAGTGAAGTGGCTTCAAGTATCTGCTTTAACATCTAATATACCTGAGGCGCAGTGGTTGCGGCCCCGACGAGTTGTGGGTCGTGAGTTCGAACCCGAGCAGGCGCATTACTTTGTGTAATTTATTTCATCACCACTGCTCTCAAATCGGTGAAGGAAAACATCGTGAGGAAACCGGCATGTACTTGAACCAAAAATTCGAAGACATGTGACATCTACCAATCCGCATTGAGCCCGCGTGGTGGATTATAGCCCACTCCCTCTATAAGAGGAGGCCTGAGTCCCAGCAGTGGGAATATTAAAAAAGGCTGGTGATGTTGATACCTGATCGAATAATACCGTAGAACAAAAGGTATTAATCACATTGTTAGCGGAGGTTATTCAAAATTAATCAGTTAAAGATCTGTCGCGTTCTAACCAAGATTTTTTTTTTTAGCTACAGCTGTCAAATCAGCAAGGTCCCGCCGAGTTCCATAACCCTTTCGCCGCGATAAAACAAACGATTATTCAAATTGAGAAACAAACGATTTCCGGCTAAGTGAACTGGGTATATTTAGTGGCATGAAATAATTAGTGCCGTGTACACTAACACTGGCTGACTTCTCGACTATTTATATGCGACGTGTCAAAAAACGGCTGTGACCTTGGCGCCCCCACGCGGACGCCGCGATACATTCACCTCAGGTGAGGCCCGTGGGGTTCTACAGTACCCTACGTTTTTTTTGCAATTTATTTCGTAACTAACGATTATATAAACCTCGTATCGAGAGCCGCAAGACATTCCTTTACCTACCAAATCTATTCAACGGTTTAATACAATCATGGCATGTTTGATAACACCATAGTGTGATTCCAGTTTTTCGTGTAACAGATAAACTATTCCTCGTCTTCCAAGGTGATCTAAATGGGATTCGTTTGGCCTTTCAAAACAGACAAAACACGCAATGATTCGGATCGCTTACCATTGGAATACAAGAGCGTTGATTGACCCAGATCATTTCTCTTACAGATGAATACGCTTCAAGGTGTTAATGGAGCCTTTTAGGCAATCTTATTTAACTTTATAACGGGAATATTTTAAAAAGTTCATTTGAAGTCTTTTCTTTGCAGATAATAAAGGAATTCTTCAAAAGTGAGCTATTATTGTGGGTGTAAACAATAAAATATTACTTACTGAGATAAAAAATATTGTATTGTTACCTAATGGATTTAATACCAAAGTTACTAAAGTACGAAAATTGATAATGAAGTCTTTTCAACGGATTCAACCAATTTCTTCGAAATCCTTTAGAAGCCAGGATTTTATAGAAGAATAGAGATACGTCTATCTTTCAAAGGTTAGGAATTATAAGTTAAGTTATTATATTTAGGTTCTTATAAATTAAATTAGTCCTTTAGAAGCGTTACAGATAATAAGTAAACAAATAGGTAGGTACCTCTTAATCGAACTTACTGGTACGAGGTACTTGAAATATTAGGTACATTATATTGAAAACGTATTTCATTAAAATAGAGTAAGTTACCAAGTGTTTAGGAATTATGCGTACTTAAAATTTTGACAGTATGACATTGACCCGATTAGATTATTATTATGAGATTATTCTGAAAGAAAACCGAGGTAGTTAGTTACTTATTCTTGTTCCCAAGCTGAATATTCCAGAGCATGTAAAACTTGATGGATTGGCCGGCTACCGCCATCATGACCAAGTATACTGTATAGCATTATTATTCACTGAAATCTAATTTAGTAACAACAGTATTATGAGCCTAAAGTATAAATCTTTTACCACGAAAAATATTACACGACCATTTCCAATGTTGTACCAAATAGTTTTCAAATCGCGTTAAGATCACAACAGTCGCCAATGACCTTGAGGGAACAAAACGCGCACACGTTCCACACCCGCGCGACCCAATACTCAGTAGTTTATTGTAGTTGCCTTATTATTCTATTACTTCAATAAAAAAAGCCTCAGATCAAAATGTGGATAGTTAAATAGTCTTTGAGATGATGTCAATTTTAATAAAAGACACCCGGTTTTGGTGCGATTGTCGTTTTTTTGTCCGTGTTAGACATAACTTTACAAATTAATAACACTATGTCATACGATTAAAACTAAAATTTTTCTTAATTATTATTTTTTTGAAATGGTCTAATGTATCCATATATATTTTTCAAAAAATTACGACCAGCCTTTTGGCCGTGATTCTCATTTTGAAATTAGCTACTGAGGGGTATCTTCGCCATAAGGCGCAGAACATCTCTTACTCATCTCATCTCCACACCTTACCCATTCGTGGTCACCATTCAAGAACATGTCTATCCCAACGGTCATTTGTTCTACGGCTAATATGGCCGGCCCATTGCCATTTGAGCTTGGCTATTCTCTGAGCTGTCGACAATTTTGGTTCTCCGCCAATATAAGTACAACATAGAGTTAATTGAACGAGGAAAGATGTAAAAACAACCGTCCCCAATAAAATAGCCCGCATACACGTCATTTGAAGTAAATGCGTCAATAAAACTCACTCTGAAGGCTCGGGTAATAGTAACATCACAGATAACTGTTCCATGCGGGCGGTTGCCATATAAAATATCTCAGTACGCTTTAATAAGGGAAAAAATATCTAAATATCTGGGACTGATGGGAGTAGACTGCAATAATAATACCAGCCTGCCACTCATGCAAAGCTTCAGAGCAAGGGCCTCTCTCATTTTTTTCTTATGATTTTTTTTCTCATTTTTTTGACATTCTCACCAAGTTTTCTCATGATTTTTTCTTTCAACGAAGTCAGCGACGTCCAAGATAAACATAGAAAGTACTATGGATTGAAAAAGTCACATTTACTTGCCCGGATTTTTGGATTTGGAGTAGACCGCAACGTTCCATAAATAATTGTACAAGTTTAATTAAAGGTTACGGATTACCGACGCTCGAGGTTGACCATCTGGCTACAGAGCACAGGCGACAGCAATATTTCAACAACCTACCAAAGTTTCAACAAAACAGACCATCAGAATAATCTTTCCGTCAACGGACAATTTTCAAAAAATGCATGACATCAATGTGTACCAATTAACATAGACATGAACAAATAAGCAATATTTTCGAGGAAGGACATTGAGCAATCTGCCAAACTCGGAAGAGACCCTGGTGAGCTCGAAATAGCAATGCACACATTCTTATCTAACCGCAAGTACCTTACAATACCTCTGAGTAATGTGCCCCAAACATCATTCAGGGTTTTAAGAGATTTGAGTCTATCTACAATCTCATAGAGACCTTTTTAGAATACATAGTTGATTGATGAAACCAATGACAATGCTTACTTACACCTTTGTCAAAACAAATTTGTCTAGCAAAGACAGGGCTATATTTTTCTTTTACAGTATTTTTTGTCTATGACTAACACGAGACTGTTTTGGCGCGAGGGTGTACGCCATCATTGTTTTCGTAAATCTTAACTAGTTAGTCTTGTCTCAAGTCTACACACAGCCTAAATTGCCTCAAAATTATTGTCACGTCAATAAATTCATTACTTAATTTTCTAGAGAGCTGATTCTGAATAGTTAATTATGAAACATTAGCAATTATCGAGATATGTACCACGTGAAACTTGAGTTTATCGCATGGCCGCGCATTGAAGAAAGTGGAAATCTGCAAGGGGTGACGATTTTACACTATCGCTAGTGTTGCACTAGGTAAATCTGAACAATAACTTCGTTAATTTCTCAGTTAAAAAGCCATAGATGATTGTAGATTATTATTTTCTTCAGAGTATAATGAAATTCTCTTTGAAACTGTTATGAAAAATCCGATGAAGATTAAACTTTTTGATAGGCAAAAGAAGAAAGGATCTCTTATTACGTAGTTGATTTATTACGCATTATAGATGAATAGTCTATCTATTCGACATCAATTTTAAAAGACTTTTCAAAAGAACATCTTCTTAGAGTATCTCAGAGCGTATAACTGGAACTGCGAAGTGCATTTGAATCGCTTCACATTCAGAGATCACAATATGGGCGTTACCTTTTATTTGTAACATCTTCACATATAGTTATTTAAAGTATATCATGTGCATACGTGCCTTGTCAGGCGATGCGATTTACCATCAGAAGTAGTCTTGAAACCGGTTGGACCGGAGCGACCGTGGTCGCTTCGACGTACCTCTGCAACCAGCTCTCTTAAATTATTTAATACAGTATTTCTTAGCAAATTGAAATAATTTCAACACTCACTGCTGCCGAGGTACGCTCTTTATTATTAAGATATTTTCCGTGTAACCTGGCTCAAAGTTTAACAAACTAAGTCGCTCTACGGTCGCAAGATTTAAAAAGTATTTTTGTAACTAAAATTTGTAGTATCTCAAGGTTTTTTAGAATATAAACTTGTCGAGTCGAGATATACGGACAGCCAAACCCGCGTTTTCAATGGTTGCATTTGCAGAATATTAAGTAGGTGTTAGCAAATTCATATAAGAACTTAAGACTTCGTTTTGTTTTGGAACATTCTTTGTCTTGTTATTTTTGTGAATAGGTTTGTTACAAGAATAGATTTTACTTGTTGTTTGAGAGGGTGGGGCCCTCTTTTCGTCCCTCCGTCTTCCCATTTGCCACCCTCTCCGATTGATGGATAGATTAAGCATTATACCTACTTACACAACTCTAGGAATATTTTCTATGTTCGTGTATCCTTGAAGGAAGATTTTGTGTTTTGTAATGTCATACAATTGTCGCTATATTAGTCATCATTAGATGCATCTAAGCACTATGACGCAAGATCCGTGCAATATTATGATTTAGAAACACGTGACTAATACCTACCTACATTAAATTTGAGTTACGAGGTCAATTTTTGTAAATTATAGACATCAAATCAGAGCAGTGCGAAATCAGCGCATATTATGAATCATTATTATGTTTGCTAATAACTTTAGGCAATATTCTTAATAAGACCTCAGGTAATTATATTAGTGAGAAATAGTGAATTGAATATCACGCTAAATCAAATACTGTTATAGAGATGCACCGTGTGGAAATATTTAGAAATGATAACAGCGTGTTGATTTTTGTTGTTGGTTGTTTGTAATACCTGTCTCATCAAACATGGTGGTGGTGTAGGTACCTTACATACATTAACTCTATTTTATCGCTAATCAATTAAATTCTATTAAAAATGTCGTAAAGAATCCAATTCCTCATGCGACATTGTTAATTTTCCATGGCAACCTTGAATTTGTACCTAGCCGCGATAAGAATTACTCATACTAGTGCGGATCCTCCTACACTTATAAGACGCTAATCAAATGGTAAGACGTAAAACTATTGTTTACTAGAAGAAGTACTAAGAATTATACTAATTAACGCATATTAGAAACCTTATGTGGGAAACAACAATGATTTTTTAAATGAATCTGGAACTTACAACACCTTACAGTCGTATTTTAGGATTCTTTAAGTATTATAATGACTTCCTCATAAAATTAGCACATAATGCAGTGCACCTGGATGTCACTGTTGCTAATTCAATACCACTCGTACGTACTAGGTACTGGCATAAATAGATACTCGAGTATTTTTAGCCGCGCGCCCACAGTCGATCATTCCTAGATTAGTCAGACGAACACTCACATTCAAATGTATTGTTATGGTAGTGTAATAAAATGCAATCAATATCGGTTACGTACCTATTTACTAGATTATTCATTGACTACTTAAAAACACACCACCGCGTTTTTTAAAATAAAACGTGTCTAAATGAAATTCTTATTATAGCACTTCGACTCGATGAAATGTATAAAATGCTCGACGTGTAATCTAAATGCTATGACAATACTACAAAAACATGATAACCCTACATTCGTCGAACTGAATGTAGGTAAACAAAACGATTGTGATTGTTGTAAGGGCAAGGAGACATCGGCCGCAGCGCCCGGTCAAGGTATCCGGGCCAAAGGTCGATGACAGCCGCGCGAGCGAGCGACCGCCGTGCGCTACGCTTGCCGCCAAAAAATACGCCAACTTTTTGCGTGTTACATTTCAATATTCAAAACAAAATTATCTAGTCCTTAATAATTTTTTGTTTTTTTTTTCTTCAAACTAACCTGACATTGATGACATTGACTCATTTTCTGATTTCGGTGTTGTCGGGGGCATGGGTAGCGGCATGGACGGCAGGGGCTGTGTTTGCTGAGGTAGTTGCTGCTGCTGCTGTAGCGGCTGCGGCTGCTGCTCCATGGCGCAGGTGCCCAGCGTCTGCACCATGCCGAATGTCGCAAGCTCGCTCTCATAGTCCCATCCCGCGATCCCGCCGTACTCCGGCGACGCGAGTGACTCCGGAGACAACACCATAGGCAGGCCGAGCGCTGAAGACGATGTTACCTCAGACGAGCTCTCCTCGAGCATTCGCAGCGTCTGGAATCCTCCGTTGTTATACCAGCGGCGTCTCATGTCTGCGAGCGTGTCACACGCTCCGGTATCCAAGTACGCCGAGGGACATCCTCCGACGAAGGCTTTCACTTCACTTTTTCCCCGCACTAAACTATCTAAACGCGACGCTAAAGACATGCACCACTCGTCTACGCAACGTTCAAACTGAAACGAATCGCTATCCACTGTCTCGACTTTCGTGCAATCCAAATTTATAGGACTCTGAATTCTCGTTCCAGCGGCGACAACTTTTTCTAGTCACAACACAATCCGAGCAACAGGTGAGAAGAGCACGCGAGTCCCACGAGTTCGTCCGGTGATGTGGAGACGGGGTTAACGCGTTGCTCGAGCAGTAAAAACGAGTACGTTGCGCGCGCGCGACCGTCGTCAGCGGAGTACGTAGAGCGAGCGAACGAGCGACGCGGCCGCTCTCACTACTCACCAACCATTGCCACGGTCGGCGTGACGTCACGTCCCCCGCGCCCCTGCTGCGCGCCGCCGGCCCCCGCGCGCAACCGTGGCACACAAAGTCAAGCCCTGTCAAGCCACCGGCGCGACAGAATGTAGCGCGCCGATAAAACACCCTCAATTTATGAAGACTCGTTCTATCAAAACAACTTCGCTGTTTGTTACGCAACTTTTGAACTTGAGAAAGTTATTTGCGAAATTATCTAATGGTAAATAAACATTTCTGATTTCCTGTTTATCCATTAGTGTCGCTAGGTGGTTTGTTCATTTGGACGTGTAGTTACCGACTCTTCCTGCATCGCTGCGGCTATTACCCTGCATTTATAATAAGTTCTACCTACTGCACGATATAATATTACATGCGGCTTAGTTATTTAAACCATAAATACTGAAGTAATTAAAACAGATCTTATACAATATTATAATGTCATGCTAATGTAGCTGTGTAACCTCAAAGTCACTAGTGCATTTTAAATGCTAGCACGTAGATGCTTCGTTCATTATCCATTTAGTTTTGTGATTATTATGACTACACTGTATGTCTGTATCCACGGCTAAGTAAGTAGGTAATAGGTATTATGGACGGTTAGATACAGGCAGCTGACAGGTAGGTATGTTATTAATCATACTTTTAAACCTAGACCCATTTTACCAGACGCCCTTAATAGAGAGATAAACATAGAGTAGGTACCTAAACGGTTTGTTTTGTAGACGTATCTGACACATTGACACGAATCACTCTGATGTCCTCCACCGAAAAATGGAACGACGACCTAAATTGCAGCATTCAGGTTATCACTCTTGGTCTGTACGAAGGTGTGGCGATGATTTTTATCTGCACAAGTTCGGCGATAGGTTTACTTTGTTTAGATTACATTTCGTTGCGTGCTTCGCGTGAACTGTGCCGTGTTTCCGTGCGAGCAACGATGTATAACGATTTGTTTGGGTATCGTCACCGGCTAGATTAGATTAGATGTAAGAAAGAATGACGAGTGAGCCATGATTGTAGCGAACGCTGTTTAGCGTCACAGCATCACGTGGCGGGAGCGTTGACCCGCAATGTTTTGGAAATACACCGCCATTGCCGTGCCCAACGTATCCGTCATGCAATAAAAAAAAAATCTATTTATCTGCATACGCGATGTTGAAATTATTAATTTATTATTTTTGTTTAGCACCCATTTTGTAAGCGAATACGTAGGTGTCAGACGATTTGTCTTTTTCGTTGTTGAATTATTTTTAAAAAAGATAGACGACTTAACTAGCTGTCTGAAAATTTTGAAATAGCTACCGCATTTTTGCTATGATTCAACAATCTGGTTCTTAATGGAGATAGAAAGATTATTCTATAAATTCCTCCTGAGGCGCGTGTTCCACCAAATCGAAGCTATTAAAATGAGGCGGTTTCTAAGCTACATTTATTTATTCGATTTATCACGCCCAATTGGAGTGATCGATCTATGTCGTAACACCTATTCACATATTCACATACCAACGCCATTCTATCACAAACATTTTATTGCTTCCTCTCCCTTAAATAATACATAAACTTTTATTAAAGATCATCTTTACTAAATACGACTTAAAACAATGGTTCCCATCTACTATTTTAATCTTTTTACATCTGATTACTAAGCGTCTACTGCGGATTGCTAAATGACAAGCGATTTTGTTTGTATCGATCTATCCGATTTGAAACATTTCGTCATGATTTTGTACAATTGGGTACAGTAGTGCAAAAGATTTAAAATATAGTTATTTCTAGTTGCCCTTAAAACTTCGAAAAGGATCTTAATTTAGATGATTAGGTATACAGTTCCCAACCAAAACACGTTTTTGTAGCAAGCGACCCGGCTCACAATATTATCAACATCATAAGATATAGCAACCGAAAAAACAACCAAAGATCGTAAACCTACGTTTCATCTTCGAGGCATCGCTTTACCAAAACGAAAAACGAACGCACTCACTCGAGGTAGCCGTGGCCGGCAGCCTCATTTGGAAAACAAACAAAAATCACGGACGGCCCGAAGTCTTTTTTCCTCGTCTGTACCGTGCAAAGTGTTTGTACAGTGGAGTCGTGAGCTCCAATCGTGCGTGCAGTAAAATGCTCGAATGCTCGATTGGTTCCTGTACCCCCCGTTCCCCCACACCAGGTCGTCCTCTTTGCCGAATTGTAGCAACCTTGCCGACCAATTGGTACAGAACACCGGCCTATTTAAAAATTATTTAGATGGGTCTGCTCTACGTGTCAAAATTTAATCGTGCTTATTCTGGTCATGCTCGTTTGTCGAAAAGCTCGTCCATAGCCATACACGAGTTCGTGGTCAAGAGCAGCCTCATTCCGTAGTTTGTACTAGTTAAACATCAAATACTTAGTAAAAGAAAGATTTGAAAAGCTTTATGTGGCTTTATCATAAGGACACAATACTGGGATAACTTACTTGCTAGGCACTATAGCAATATCAGAATAAATACTCATTGTATTTTAGTACTTAGTAGCTAAGCAAACTGCCTGTACAGTTTACATACATTGTAGAACTATCAACTTTTAAGCCGCAACATGTAAGTACGCCAACCGTTTTCCAAGCAGTCCTTTGGCACTGATAGTGGCATTCCTGATCTGGCAGGGATTCCTAGCCTCATTCCTTCCACCTATGTATTGTAAATAGTCTCTGTAAAGTTTTTAAAGAGGTCGTTCGTAGGAAACCAGGCTAATGTCTATATGGCACTATTCAGGCCTTCTAATGTTCTTTATCTTGCCTGTTTTTATTCGTTCTAAGTTCGGTCATATTATCCGTGGTTCGGTAGACCTCAGAGATCTTCAATAAAAAGATTTTACTCCAAATCATTTAAATTCAGTTATGTGTTTCTGGATATTCTCCATTAATCATCATGCTCCATTGTTTAAAAACCAAGCCGGAAAGCTTGGTATTACTACTTCAATACGAATCCAATCGAGATAAAAGATAAAGGAGTCAATTTTATACTTTGCTAATTACATACTGGCAAAGGTAGCGATATTTTTTACAATGTTTTTCTCATCAAAAGCCTCGATTGTGAAGAACTGCAGAAACGAGGTATGTATAGACTGCGATACTTCTTTAGTTTCATGGGCAGAAAAACTAGTATAGTCTGAAACGTATTCCAGCCGCGATTCGATACAGCCTTGTGTCTGTATTCCGGTAAGTAGCTCTAGCTGCTCGAGTGTTGCCATTTTTTGCTCTTAGCTTTTCCATTAAATGTAAATTAGAGATGAAATTGATCGATCTCAGTGCTGGCGTCAAGGTTATCAGAGATAACTAACTATATTCTTGTCACTGTGCGGTGACGTCATCTTCGCAGGTATTTTCGTTAAAATTACCTGCTCCGTCGTTTAGTTTGTTTTCTTCAACGCCTTTTACATCTTATTGGTGTTCATTTTTAAATGTATTATAAGCAAAAGCTTTTAGTTATCTCATAAATTGATCGCTAATGGCTAATACTATTCTGGTAATCTTGTTGGCCCATTCAAGTTTTTAATGATATGCATCAAAATTAATAAAACTTTTGTTTTCTTTTATGTTCGGCTATCATTATTTGCCATTTGGTATGTACGGATTTATAAATGGCGAGTTTTACGTACCGAGGAATGATTAATATGGCCGAAAGTTGGCTGTATGCCATCAAGCCATTGTTGTGGCTTCCACGAGAAAGATGGAAAACATCAAACGTAAATTAAATATTTTTACTTACAATACAACCTTTCCTCTCGGAATCGTGGGTAAAATTATGCACAATACCTTTGTTACGAGCGTCTATCACAACGTGGTCATCCTAAGTTTGCTCTTACCTGAAACAAAAATAAAACAAAGAATAAGAAAAAATTTCGACATTTTTTTTTTGTACTACCCAAAACAAACACAAACATGCGTTCTCTAACAGCAAACCTCAGTGTCATAGAGAAATTTGCAAATGAGGGCAGTATAGCCACGTGCACAATAAAACTTAAAAACACATAATATATTTTTTTTTTTTTTTGAAATTTGGAAAGTCATGGCTTTTTTGGTTTATTTGCTTTGCCTTGTCAGTGTCTACTTGCAACTTATGCCATTTCGTGATCATAATAACAAGAAAGCTGATTTATCGAGTAAGATCTGCAAAGGATTCAGAATGTCTAAGTGTGGCTTTCTCGGTAGAGCGCACTTGAGGTAAACCAACAAGTTTGAGGAGCTGTTGACTGAGTGAGTTTTGTTCGAGTTATTGCACCATTTAGAGCCGGCTGGGTAGGCGTCGTTGTCGTGTTTTTACTAGCGATGTGCAGGCGCATAAAAAGTGGCCGCGGCGGAATGGTCCGAGCAAGCGCAATTAAGACCAAGGTCTCCGGGTTATCAAACCCGTGTCGGGGACTCGCGAAGCCGGCCGCACCTCGCTGCGGTCGCAAAAAAATGTAGCGAATAATGAAGTCGATGGTATTAAAAGATAATAGCAGGGTTAACACGCCGGCTGCATGGCTTCAACTGCCCACGTCGCATCGTGGCACCCGGCCATTCGTTCAGCATTACCGCGATAATAAGACGACAACCGCACCTAGACATCTCATTCCTCTTCGGCCGCGTTATTACCTTTAATATGGCCAGAATCGAGTATGCGGGCGCCGGCGATGCTAATGCGGAGCCATTCTGGTACAAGCTTAAATTTATGGCTGTTTATAAAGCAAAATAATACAGGAGTTTCCGAAGACGCGTACTGGGTCAGTGAATGGTTCTGGCCGCGAGCCATGCCAGCTACTGGAGGAAGTCAAGGCTACGATGCGTCTATTGCATACGCAATGCTAAATCCTGTTCGTTGACTCCTATGCACTTGACAGCGACTGATGTCATTCGCACCAATGTGACCCGCTAAGGAACCATGTTACCGTTCCTCGCAGTCACACGAACACTTACATAATGCAACCTAGACAATGTTAACCGGCGTTAAGTAAACTTGGACTGTTTGTGAGAAGCCTTGGCTTTACTTTCGCTTGCATGCATTTCGCAGTGCGCTGCTCAAGCATTCGCATTCGAATGAGCCTAGAAACGTGTGCTACAGGAAGATAGAACCTTAAACTTGTCAGCAGAAGCTCCTTCTTTGAGTGTAAAGTGATTCGGTGTAAGTCGTTCTTGGTATATTGCTTTCATACTATCATTTACGTGATGTAACTATTGAGTCGGACTAGTGATATGAAATTGCGAGTTAGATCGAGACCTGCCGGTTTCCGACGCATTGTAGTCCCTGGGAATGGCCTACGAGGTATCGATGCGTGCATTGTGCCAATTACTGCTAGGGTGCTTAAACACAGAAATAGCTAACTGTTATTTCTGATTACCTGGTAGGTACCTTTAAGTATTTACGATCACGATTGTGTGAATATTGGCAGATATATCGGATTGCTCTCAAGCCCAACTTCTGCCAACGCCAACGGTTGGCCAGTTATCGCGGAAAAGTATATTTCTAATTTGGAAATGCGTACAATATCCTGTTTTGACACCGCAGCATGCCTAAATGGATATTAATCACGATTAAAGTCAACAAAATGTAATAATTGGGTCCGGCAGAGCTTTACGAGCTTATTTATGAGTTCTGCCCGAGAACGTTTTTTCTCTCCTAAAAAACAAACTTAATGTGAAATATCGATGTTTGTTTTAGGTTGTATATAGGCTTTATTACGAGTTCACGTAAACACCCGCTGTCAGGATATTAACGGTATTAGAAAGGCTACCAAAATTATGGCTGTAAATTATAAAACTGTTTGTAGAGATGAAAGAAACCTTTTATTTGAATTTTGCCACCTTACTTATGTAGCTGGCAACACACTAAGTTTATTTTTAGAGTTTTCCCTTCCAACATAAAGTTACTCTAACACTTTGTAAAATAATAAAGTAGACCTAGTTTCTGCGTTGAATCATTGGAGCTGCTTCTGCGACATGGTAATATGACCCATTCTCTCCAATTCTGACCAAAGGACACCAAATAAAGTACAATAGTGTTTACTGGAATCAAACAGCAATTGGGTCACAGAAGCTACGATGCACCGGCGCGGCTGACCGTTGCTCGTTGCGCGTGCGTCGACTGCCGATGCAGCGCACTCGTTGCGTAATGCATTGTCTTCGCTACTGGTAATATTAGGTGCGATGACACAACGATAACATGCATTTGGGTCGAAGCAGTTGCTAAGCAGCCTTATTTAGCCATTTTTTCAGACGGCCTCAAAATAAAGCGGTAATTCCAGCTGGGTCGCAGCTTCGCAAAAGTTTAAATTAAATAGCACTGAATCCCCATCAGTATTATCGTGGAGAGCAATTATTCACGATCACAGCGGAACAATAAGATTGCAAGACTTTTTCTTTATTTTTAATTCTAGAAAAACTACCTATTTATTTCTCCGACATGAGCCGTGTCGACTGTCAGAGAAAACGTTGACTCCGTGTAGAGGCGGGGCTTATGCCAAAAAGCACGAACTTGCGGGTTATAATAGTACCGGATTGACAGCCTGTGTCGTCTACCACTTCCTTGCCAACTTTGTAATTAGAAAAAAACTCACTACCACATTAAAATATTATATGACATGTGATGTGGGACGTTGGATAATTTTTACGTTTATCTTAATTACTTTGAGATCATAGTTCGTATTTAGATCATTCCGCCAGATGTCATGCAACTGTTCAACTGTGGCCTCGCAAGCCCGAGGATTTTTTATTTTTTTAACTTATTGTTACTGCCAGTTACACGTTCTAGTATCGGAAAGGGCGAATTACGCAATATAAATGTAATTCCGAGCAAATAAACTTCCGCGGTAATCTAACGAGGTTTAATTTGCGAAGGCAAAATAATTGCAGACCCAGTCAGACATCAGACCAGACCACCGCGAATAACATTGGTAGCAGCACAAATTGAAGGTAATTATATCTAATTGCGAGTCACGGTCATGGCCAATAAGCACCAATAAGCAATAACATGGGAAGGTAACGAAGGTCTGTCGTTTCCTCAACTAAGTTATTATATCATCGTGTGCATATCTCGCATCGAGTCGCCATTGTTCTACTTTGTTCTACACTCGTTGGATGGGTCGCCTTCCTCATAAATCCACGAAAAGCGATGGCGACAATGTGCAAACAAGTATGATATAAGAACTACATCTTTGATGTACGCTTCAAACGGATTCATAAGAGGCAGTATGCATTCACGGAATAGCTGTGCATTTGTTTTCAAGGAGCAGCAGCATTTCATTCACCCGTGCAAGTAACTCTTGAGTAATTTATGTAGCCAGCGTCAAGAATTCCATATAACCTATTAAGGCGATTGCCAACAAACGGTCTACCGATAGTCACCTATGAGAGCTTGCCCCAGTTGTGCTGGAACAACGCCAAGGCCTTGTCTAGTCATGGCTTTGGCTATTCGCAAATATCTCAATTCGTACGAGCTTCATATCTTAATGCCATAAATACGAACTGCAGAGAGGCGCCTCTAAGTGAACTTCATAAATGATGTAATTTATTTATGGGCAGCGCCAATGCCGGTACAATTTGAATAGCAGAACCAGTCGGGCCCGTTCTTGTTTACACAAACTTGGAACGAGAAAGTTGTAGACGCAAAAAGAAAATTGCGATAACATATTTTCAGTCACGTATGAAGGCGTAACGTTTATAGTTCTCAATAACTCAATCAGAACGTTGCGAACAACGCGAAAAATATCAAAATAGTATGAGCATAGTGCATTTAGTTAGCGTGGTGTGTTGTGGCGTGAGTGCGCGCGTTGCCCGGGTCACGGGCACGTCCTGCCGTATTTATAGCATCGTAACTTGCACCAATGATCGGTGGACGGCAACAAAACCGGCTATATTACCGGCAGGCCTATTGTTCGTGCTAGGAATAAAAGTGGAATAGTCGCAAAGGCTCGCTCGCCAATAAGTGCACTTGTTATAACTTCTCTTCTCGTTCGTATTGGTAAAGCAATAATACGTGAGCTTTACTGCCGCATTGCATTGCATACAACTATGTTCTCGATATTTCCTATATCGCAGATGTTTTGTGTCATAACAGGGTAACAGGGCCGTTTGTTCGCGACTGTGCGCGAAATCTTGTAACGTTTTAATTGTGAGATTTATTAGTTCAGATATTGCGAGATGTCGTCGAACTGCAATTTATTGGTTGTGCTTGTGAACGTATAAGAGAGACTTGTAATTACGGACGACCATAAACAAGGCTCCATGGCGAAACCTTTTGACTTTTAATTATTGAAGAGGACCAACAACAGCTCAGCTCGAGAGCTGCCTGCCTGCCTGGCTCCGACTCGGTGCTGCCCTTTAATAAACTCTTGTAAATCACTTTGCCAGACGCTTCATTCACCCAATACGAAATCAAGATAAAATTATTGGCGGTCTTAAAACATTCTTCTGACGCAGAGAACTGTTGCGTTTACTCACGCTCGTGTATCTTTGTATCTTGCCTCCAAAATAACTGTCGTTAATATTTATCCTTTACAAAATTTTCTACTGTAATATTAACGATATTAAATATTGTCAAGAGTCGGCCCTCGAGGTACAAGTAGTGTTTTATCAACCGTTGGTTATTAATTCGACCCCACCTGGGGTAGCCCTCAGCGTAGTCGCTTAGGTTTAGAACTTTGTGCCTGGCTGGAGGCTTAGTTTAGTCTCCACAGGATAGCCCGGTTAAGCAGTAACCAATCATTTGGATTGTAAACTGCGAGACGTCACTTAAAAAAAAAAAAAAAAAACCGTTGGTTATTGTTGTGAACGAAATGGCATTTACTGCATGCACAGGCAGTTTGTAGAGGCCAATCAGCATAGTTTATGATAGCTTTAATAGGTATTTATTATCATGCAACAAAATAATAAATTGTTGGCATCGCAGCGACTTGTAGTCATACTAACAGATCACGTTGAGGGCGGTAGTGGTCTTTTTACCGAAGCTTTTATACACATTAACTCTCTGACATTTAAACGGCCACATATCGTCATTATTACTTGCCATTTCATCAGCTATCTCTGTCTTATCCTTGGTCTTTAGTTTTCCGTCCTTGTCTAACGTCTAGCGTCTAAATAATTAGTTAGTGCTGTTAAATACTAACTCGGGTTACCCAGGTATTGCATTATAACTTTCATCGTTATAGTGGTCCTAATGCACCTGGGCCTAATGCATCCGTAATGCAGGAAACGTCATTTCATTCTTGTTAGTATAAATTATGTGTTATAAATTTTAAATGTTAGGCTGTAAGGCAAACTCAACTACATTAGGGTTTTTGCAGTGAAATTGTTTGACGTGAGTGAGTTATAGACGTTAGTTGTTTCTAGACGTAAATTTTAAACTACTGTAGTTAAATGTGAGGGCTTATCAGGAACATGTTTCATGTCATAGAAAGAGGCTATTTTTATCAATATTTATAAAGTGTAAGCGAGGGTGAAACAACCCTCGGCAGTATATTTTCGTCCTATTTATATCAATATCCAGTCATGCTTCTTAACAGGCATAAATTCCAAAAACCATATCCCGAAATCTTCTCAAGCTCAAGCAGATAAAAATACATTGTGTTTATAAATAACAGATAATTTCCTTTATAAGAGAATAGAGACAAGTGTGCCAAATTATCTTACAATACCCAATTGATGATCAATTGAAATAACATATTCGCTTGTTTTGGCGAGAGTAAATCGAGATATTTATCCGAAAATAGATCGAGGAACGTTGGCAAGGCGCTGAACGGGATTCCATCAGTTTGTCGGAAGCGTGCGGTCATCTCTCTCCAACATCCAACTGTAGCTCGACTACTTAAGAATAGCTACTTAAAATCTACCGTAAATTATGTGTATGTTTACGAGTTTGTAAATCATTATCTTTACATCCTTGTTGTTACTGAACATGTCATTAATTCTGTAACAGGAGTTGAGCAGCTTGTATCTCTAACGTCTTATTATCCGCAAAAATAACCATTAAACATCGTTTTTGATTTTTTACAAATGACGTATGGGTTGAAGAATCGTGGGCGTAGCGCGACATAAATATAATAAATCACTATAAGTAGGTATGTATATTATAGGCACTGACTGAGTATTTTTGCATTCAAGTGTATGCATAAATCAGTTGTTCAGATGCAAACAAGCAGAAATTCTTTTCAGTTTTGAAGTTAATTTGTGAATGAATGTCTCCGTTTATTTATTTAAAATTTAGTGCTTGTCGATGGGTTTAGTGTCCAAAAACTTCCTAAAGGCAGTTTGGAAACCCAAACTGATACTTGAAAGCAATGCCAGACGAATTTCTCTCAAGCCCAAAGTCGTGAACAAAGTCAACATTAGCACTATCTATGGAATGCAGCATAGACTACAGATGCTCGTGATGACGACACACTCATGTTCATGTCATTAACATGTTGCTGTCCTGCGCGGGTGGAGTCTGGCCTTGAGTGCGATAACCAAGCGTTTGTCGATAGGCGAGAATCGGTTATGTAACGTTGCAACCTGCAGTATATAATGCATTCATGTATTGTACATCACGTTGAAACGAGGGTATTACCTATACTACCCACTGACTGGCAAAGTAGTTCACGTATGAACATAAATTAATAAAAACTGCAAGCACCAATTGGTGGGAGAGCTCTTGCATATCTGAATAAATATCATTTGTTATTAATGTGATCTTTTTATAACGTTTGTGTCTCATTAGAGATGATAAATTAAGTGTGCTGTGTCGAGGTCTTTATGTCAATTTACTACAAACATTTTTTATAGTGGCTAAGTTTATGTTGGACATCACTGACACCGGTTTAGAAAAAAATCTTGAGGTAACCTTGGCTTACAGTTGATATAAGTCTGAAATCGCCAACCCGCATTAAACAACGTTCTCTTTATGAGGAGAGGCCTTTGCGATACAGTGAGATTGTTACAGGCTGGTTTTATTTTACAGAATATTTTTTTCAGAACTGAGCGACACAAAGCCGTGGCGCATATACCCCTGAGTACCTGATTTATGATATATTAAAATGAAAAACACGTCTAAACGGCTAGTCGTATTTTTCTGTAAAAATATATGTTACATTAGATAATTTTCTTAATAATTTGATCTAAGATAATTTTGAGTTTATTCGGATAACATAATGTAATTAATTTGTAAAGATATGTCTAACACGGACACAAAAAAACGACAATTGCACCATAACCGCCGGGCGTATTTTAATGAATTTGACACCATCTCAAAGACAATTTAATAATCTACATTTTGATCTAAGGCTTTTTTAATAAATAAATAAGGAAAGTACAAAAAACTACTAAATTTTGGGTCGCGCGGGTGTGAAACATGTGCGCGTTTTGTTCCCTCAAGGTCGTTGGCGTTATTCGTCGTCTTAAAATATAAAAGCATGAGTTTATTTATTAAATTATAATTGCTCTTTCTACCATAGATTGAAATACAACTGAAACGACCAATAAACTTCACGGTTATTGCTACAAGTTTTTGTTTTAACAAATCGCTTCTTGACCATGTTCCTACGTAATAATCGCATGAACTCTACAGATTACTGCAACCGATACGGTAACAATACAATGCAACGATTCTGATAATCTAGCGTGCCCTTACTACATCTATTTCTAGCATAACGGAAGCAGGAATAAATAAAATAAAGTAATATATTTTTATAGAGAGATAGGGTGGTACATAAATACATTGAAGGTATAGTTTAACAGATAGACGTTGATTTTCGCAAGTCTGCCATTTTTCTTCAATTTGAATTGAGAATAATTTTGTATATTTAAAAGAAAAGAATGAAAGGCGATTGCTTATTGTGGCTAATGTATTTGAATTTATTAATACATATATTATTGAGACATAATCAAAGAGTCGCTACTAAGCGACACGAGAAGGTAAAATTTTTAAGTCACGTAAGTTTCTGGTCGAAGAATTCACACCTATCTGACAACTGTAGATAAATCTTTAATGAGTTCATGACAAATTGTTCAACACAAAATAGGTCATTCGCAGCTAATCGGATACCTAACAAAATCTAGACAATTGGCGCAGTTGGGAGGAGGAGGCAATTGCTACCGCGAGGGGATGAAACTAGGTCACGGGTATCACAAATTGCCTGCCAATGACAAGCCAGGTCACATTCAAAACATAGTCGAGTTTCTGTATCTACATGAATGTATTACATAAGGAAAATAAACTAGTACATTTAGATGTAGTCAAACTAGGCGACCATTTTATGGTCTTTTGTTTTCAAAGGCGTTTGTATTAAATATGGTCATAACTTAGAATATTACCGCGGAAGTCATTTTGAGGGTAAACGTATAGGTATTATTGTTCGTCTCTAAGAATTATTGAAGTTTTATGTTTTATAAAATCTGGTCTGATGGACTCAGAATAAAATTGAAATACGTATAGCGCAGCTGATAAAAACCTAGGTACTATATATTTTACAAGGTTTACAAAAGCAATACGAACTATTCAGTACAATATTATAATTATCGAATTTTAAATAGTAGATAAACACACCCACATGAAATTCCTAGTGCGAGCTAACGATGTTTTAAAAGAAAGATATGTCGATAATCTAGCACCTGCTATCTCTAAGCACCTACAGTTCGAACTCACTACGTCATCCCGACCTACACAGGTTCAAAGTCTCATGAAACAGCGTGAATCGTGAATAATATGAACGTAAAACGACATATTTAGGTGACTACGATATTGAACTTCAGTGAAACCGGGCCAGAAAATGTCGGAGCGACGAAGCCGTCGACTCGCGTCTCTTGCGCAACCTTGACCCCGCGCATGCGCCGCGGCTGTGAGTCAGCGGTGTCGCGCCGTGCACTTCTCGTGCAGTCTCGTCACCCGTCACCCGGGGACAGTGGCCGACTTCCACTGCCCAGCCTGATAAGCGCCCACGCTCTGACGTCACCAATAGAACTCATAATCAACCGGACAAATGATCTGTTGTACTATTACTCTACTATTCCTTGAATTAGCTCGTTTTCCTATAGGTAGTCAACTAGTCACCTATATAGTGGTTAGGTAAATAGTATTATTTCGAAGACTACTGTTAAGTGACTGAGTATTTCAGTCACTTATTAGTAATATTAGGCGCTTACTATCAGACTTACCATCTTGCTTACTGTTTTGGCCATCTAGTAATTCTAATCATTTTTAAATCAGATCATGAAAAACGAATCTGAATCCATCGTAGCTGCCAAAACAATGGCTTGACTGACCTACGCAAACCGATTTCCAACAGCCAATGATATACCGACTATTGAAATCACACGGTAATTTCATGAGGTGTAAATTTAATGCTACTGAAGCTTCAATCAGGCCAACAAGCCGCTAAAAAGCGCATCCTGCCTACACCAGCGGCAACTAGGTCGAGAATCGGGGCCAAGGCTGGCCATGCAGGACACATTATTCTATCAAGCGCACTCCGCACTCCAGCTCGTCGCTATTTCTGGGCTGCAGTGGCCTCCGCCTCTTATTTATGAACCTCATCCAGTCCAGCCTGACGTATTGCTCCATAGGAAATAAATATAAATCTCTTCCAACATTTACCGCCACTCACGCTTTAGTTCAAAAACCTTTCACAAATAAACTACATACTTTAAAATGTTTAAAACGACTGCGTAACGTTAAAAATATCCTTAAATGCACACACTCAAGTAATGTCCCAAATTATCGTGTCTTATCTACGAGGTCAACCTTGGAGTTCTTTAGCAGACTTGTTTACCAAACGTTAAACTGACAAAAAATGTGACCATACGCGTTGTATTGATGTTCCACTGATAAACGTCTATATAATTTGGCAGGGCTGTAACTGTAATGGATCGATTTCTTCCGCATCCACATAAGGCCGAGATAATTCTTATCAAACGCGACCTCAATATCAAGGAATAAAAACAAATGCACTTCGATGTTATCGGCAAGACCTTCCTAATTTAGGCAGCGTTGATAATGTTGTTGCCTTTGTAATCTGATAAGTAGGTCTAACCACTATTTATGTTTTCAGGAAACAGATTTATATTAAAATTATATTTATAAACTTAAAGTTCGAGCACCTTTAACCTATTTTTATGTGTCGGATGAACTTTGACATTTTGATCTAATGATTAAATAACATAGAGCTGGCGATTGCACAATATAATAAAAATCTACTTAATATATCCGACAACTTTTTGTCTCTCTAACTCTTTAAAATTATACTTTGGACACACGTTGGACGAACAGTTCGCTATATGTCCTTACCTGTCAAATATAACCTTACTGAGATTACTGTTTATTTATGTATTCTAATAACGTGATCAATCATTCATGTTTTAAATATTTTTTTACATCTTCAATATTTTATTGGTTTATATAACCGGATTTAACGAATTAAAATAAATAATTACTAATTTATAGTTATTATAATGATAGACCGTAATTTTGTACTTATGTGGTGGCAAAGTTAATAAAGAACAAAAAACAATGGGAAAATATGTGGAATGCTGGATGCATTGAAACAAAGGAAACAACGCAAACAGAGCTTTTATGGATAAATGATAATCCTATACATCAATATAATCCTCTAGCATCCTACCGCTGGGAAAATAAATACATATCCTGAGAAGCAGACCGTTAGGCAGTTTACCTAACACGCAAACATTCCGTTCGGATATTATTAAATAAAGATATAGATTAGCCATATCATGTATGTATAATTCAGTAGATACGCAGTGGGGTCAGGGGTTCGCACTATCGACTGCACACACGGAATTTATATATTCTACATTCGTTAAATGTCGACTGTCATAATGTAAAAGTTTAATGTTTTCAACATGTAAATTGGTTTGAAAATTGTCTAGTTTAATGAGAATTTATTGGCAGATTAAGCGTGAGTGAGCGTGTCACTATTATATAGAAAAATATATAAAGAACTGCAATAAGAAAACCGTTAGTTGCGTAATTCCGTTGCACTGTTTAACATAACAAGTCTAAATCGACATAGTTGGGCAGTAGGCGCAATAGACTCGGTACGGTGAAGTGCACACTGCGACAACCTTGCGTTATCTGAGTCCAGTGCCCTTGGTCCACTTACTGCGCTATCTCGGGCACATCGTCGCCATCAGATAAACATGCTTGTTTGTTCGCCTGCTGTACCGATCGTAATTCATATTTGCAGTCATGTTGTGATAATATTAAATGTATTCATGTATCTGGCCCAGAATGCAAAATAGATACGCTCGTGGATGCAGTGTTGCAATATGTTTACTGGTAGAATACAAAATCTGGAGCACATAGTTCAATAAAAGAATATGTCAAGTACCTACTTGTCGATTAAGTCGCTTTGAAATGGAATTCCTAAAATGCAAACTATAATAATGACTAGAAATATACGGAAATAGTTGAACACAATACATAATTCAATAGGCAGGCACAAACATTTTGTTTAAACACAAAAACCAATCAACTCTACGTGATTCGATTTAGATTCCTAATGCGGTTTTTTGGTTGAGTCTGTCGATTCAACATAAGATATGACTGCCGAAATTTGCGACTTACAAAAAACGTACAATGACTATCTAGCCGCAGATCAAATTATGTACTATTAGGGTTTTTTAGAATAATGACGGGGCGGTGTATAGCGGTAACATAGAATGGTAGCCAGCGCTTATTGTGCGCATTTCCTAAGGAAATAAAGTCTAATTCCCCAAAAACAATTATGAGGCGATGATTCAACTTTAGAACAATGAAGCTCGAACATCAAAAGATTATCTGACAATGAGAAGTAACAATTAACGTGAAGGTTGTTCAAGTGTAGGCGACGGGGGAAGCGGAGTACCGTTTGATCGTTTCAATCTGGCAGCCAACGTCTCGCTCCAACCGATAAAGCCTTGAGCATGTTACTTATGACAAATTCATTACCAAGTTCCTACTACGGCTGCATCTAAATGATCCTAACGAACATTGTATTTGTAAGAATGATAATTCGCACAAGGAAATATGCTATATCCTTGTGCGAATTTTATAATGTAATCGATATAGATACGGTGGCAGCACAAGATATAACAGGTACTGAACTAATTGAACACAGGTATATTGATTCTGATCTTGATTTAGTTTGTGGAGCACACAATTAGGAGCCTGACTATGACTAACAGACTGTCTTTAAAGATTCAGTACAAACTATAATATATATAATACTTAAATTATGCCTGACTCATGTAACACAACATAAAAATAATCCATCCGCATATTTTCTAAATGCATCCACAGGATTAAAATTCATGGACTTGTAATCCCAGCAGCAATTGGCCAGGTATTGTGTGGAAACTCCATCAAACTTGTATGATGAATCGGCGAGTTGTGTCGTAAACAAGTGATAAAAATACACGGAGCCTGCAGAAGCTAGCAGAAACTGTTTTTATGCAAAGTTCATACGTTGCAGTGGACAATGTGACACCTGCGCCGCCGCCGCACCTGGATGGAATTTATAAATAGTTTCAGTTAGATCGCCTGTGGCAGGGACACGGTTTTAGCTATGTAGAAGAGCTAAAGCTTCGGCTACTTTGTCCTCGTCCTTTGTTCCAAAAATGAGCTTAACAGGACAACGTTGGCGAAATTAATCTTATCAGATGATAACCTAACGAACTCACAATCACCAACTCATTTTCAAGTTTATCGTTATTTACGAAAAGGGGTTTTTAAATTTTACTTACCCTATTTAAATATAAGATTGTTTTGTTATTGTTAACATCTATGAATGTTGCTTACACAACAGGAATGTTGAATGAATAAAAGTTCGGGGAAAGCAAAATTGCCGAGTTGTTTACGAGAACACTGCATTTTCGTCAAACAATATGATGAACTTTTGTTTTATATTATTTGTCGTAACATCAATTTACTGAAAAACATAGTACAAACAATGCGTTTTATTATAAACAATTTTACAGCCAAATACAAGTTATATAGGTATAACAGTTGAAAAGCGTTTATAATAGATGTGACATTTGTAAACGTGCCGACTGTTGCATTCTTATATGCCTTGGTAATAGACAAAAAAGCTCATAATTATAAACATGTACTGGCCAACACATCATTATTAATAAGGTTCGATTGGACAGCCAGTGTTAATATTGCTCATAATTAATTTTTATCTGTTTTGACACTTATTTTGTTTTACTTAGCAGCAGTGAGTTACACTGCGATGACCCTGATAAATTGCCAGTAAATACCTAAGTGCATCAGTCAATAATATTTATAACTCGTCGGTGTGATTGACGTCTAGTTAAGAGGCAGAATGTGGCAGTATGATGGACGGTCAGTCAGGGGTTGCCGACATTCGCCTATCGGTTAAGACTTTCCACAATTCACTGCGTTATCTATCCGAGGTTACGATTGTTTACAAGTTCCATATTGTGTTATATATTGTTTTAAACAGTTTTAGACGTTACACGTTCTGTAACGTTTATTTGAATAATGAGTTTGTTAGGTATAACAAAAAACAACTATTAACCTTTGATTATCTTATTTACTGTTTCTTGGAATTCATTATTCATAAAGTAATTTATTTCAGTTAATGAATTTTAGTGTCGACAGACTTTTTTTTCTAAGTTACATCATTTCATGAAGCGGTAACTAATTTTATATCTGCGAAAATTTGTGTTCAAAAAGCTAGTTATAGTTAGATTCCCAGTGATCATTACGCAATCCTTCGCACAGACGTAATCCAAAATTATAATACCAACGTCTGAGAGCATAACGGGCCATAATTACTAGGATTGATGCAATAACCAGCTTGATAACGAATACATCGAGTGAAACAAGCGCAAAACATATGTTTATGGGCGAACGTTATTGAACGAGACCAGCAAAGGGTGAGAAGGAATCTGAAGAAATATCGATTAATAGCAAGGCACGTCCAAGAACATCTTGTTAACAAGAAACACAATTATAGACATAAAACCAGATTATAAATCCAGACATGAATCGAAATCATAGACGTTATTATCTATTTCCTTCGTGCAGAAGTAGAGTCGGTTCGGAATTAATACTTATAGGCTAAAATGGAATGTAGCAACAAAACTAAGCAAAAGGAGATAGAAAATATATTATGGTTTTTGAGTTGACGTGTAAAGTATTAATAGAATCAAAATTCAATGAAGAATGTGTACATGAATGCTATAATATATTCTGCTGAGGATGCGAAAGAGCGATTGAATAATTTCTTATAAATGATTCCGTTTCATTTTATCATAGATCCATCCTTAAAATAGCACGTATTTCATAACAGTTAAAATAAATGTTCACAGGACTATTTTTGGGGTCAAAAGGTGAACTGATATTAAACTCAATAACAGTTTTACGACATGGCAGTGATAAAATAAGAAAATTATGTAATAAAACGAAGCAACGGCTTGCGGCTCGATTTTGAAATCTCATAATTGCTGCAATATTGTACATTTTACTGAGTGTTTATCATTTATTGTTAGTCGGGCTCCTGACCTAAATACATTTCGAACGAAACTGAAGAGGAAAATTTTAGTCATCAACTCACTACTGAATAAAATTGCATTTTGCAATGCAACTGTAAGTAATAATGAAATCGCTATCATACTCAAAACAACGGGCACAGCAAAAATGAGAACTAAGAATATATTACTTTTTGTTGAGCCCAAGAATGGCGTAACAAAGAAACCGAGTGCCAAAGAAAGTTGCCAAAATTCGCAAGTAAGATGACTGACAAATACTGACAATAGAATTTATGTGCCTAGTTTCTTGTTAAATTTAGCTGTAGCTGTGAAAACAACAGTTATAAAAGAAAACCAAACCTACAACTTCTTGACTGACACTAGAAGAAGCAAATTAGGCACACAATGACGAAACACCAAACTTATAACCATTTTACAGTCTTGTGCTACCATATAACCAAACTATGTTACAAATGAGAACATAGGCAGTATACAGAACCGACCAAGTTTCACAAGTTATCGATGTAACGGTAAATGTCTATGAAATAACGGGGGCATAGCATCCAAAACTAGTAAGAAGTAACCACTCACGTTGTATTGCGCAGCCATGTTACATCATAGACATTGGTAAGTTCATCTGGGAAGCGGTAATTGGTAGGCCAATGTTTGATACGGCGTCGCTTTTGTTGGTTGTAACTGTTCCCATGTTTAATGACAGAAATAATTTTGTAGTTTGCGTTTTGGAATGCAATGGTAATGAGAAAAAGTTTATTGCAGTGTGGGAAGATAAGGGCAGACATGCAATTTCTATATAACACTAAACTAAACTACAAAACTAGATACTAAACTAGAAATGAATGACATTAAACTTCTATCCAATTTAGCTTAAAACTCTTGCAAAGATCTGCAATAGGATGAAACAGGAAATAGAATCTTAAAGTAAGAAGACGCTTAAAAAACCTATTTTACTGAGAGGCCAAGCTGCACTTATTCATAATGTATAAGAAAAAGCTGTGTTTAAAAAAAAACCGTTACTAAGTGCATCATAATAGGTGTTCAAGGAAACTCCGAGGAAATATTAGGAAGCAATGTTCTGTTATAAATAAATACTGAGAAGTTTGCTAAAAATTGGAGGTCTTACCAAGTTTGATCATTAGCATTAGCATAATATACGTCAGTGAGTCACGACCGCCAAATTATATTGTCATACTTATACAGAAAGTTCCAGATAGTGCTGTTTGCTGTTCGTATGTGATATACCTATCTGCTACCTGTTTACTGTTATACAAATGGATTTTGATTTGTAGCAAGAGGAAATTCAGTTTAATGTTTGCGAATATGGTTTGGCACTTGACTATACAAAATTTATCTTTTAATCCATTTTTGTTGTACGGAGTTTTTAAGTTGATACAAAAACAAGTTCAAATGACCACAAAATTTTACGCTCTGTTGGTGGTCTTAAACTAATTTAATTTGTGGAAGTAAAACTAGACTTTGTCACACTCCACGTGCAATTTGTGGGAATCAAAGAAAAAAGAATCAAAATGGCTGATCATAACCGTGTAAGGCGGTAAGTTGCGCAAGATCATGCTTACTGACCCAAACGGCGCGGTGGCAGCCCTTGGCGTCTCGGTCGAACGCTACACGTGGAAGTGCCGACTCAGACCAATTGGACAGTCAGTCGTGATTCAAACTATTTCAACACAAGTACACAGTAGGTATTATGAAGATACAAGGTACATCAATGTTTGATATGGACAAAAATCCCCCAATCTGCCCGGCGAGCACGGCCTACTGTGACATGGCCTAAGTCACACTTTTTATCACAGTTTGGGCGATAAAGCCATTTTGTCTTAAATGCTAGCACGGCGGCGTGAGATATTTTCTTGACTTGTGGCATAACTTCTTGACATTTATTTGTTTTCTTTTTCGGAATTTTGCCAATTTTATGGCAGTTTCGGTTTAACCTTGGCCATAAAAACCATTTAGGTTCAGAGAAGCATAGTCCTACGACGCACTATTTTCGAATTATGTGCCTCCGAATTTAATTTTATTTTACATAAAACACTCTATATCTCGAAAACGGTATGTCCTAGGCAAAAAATAACCAAAATTTAGCCCCCCCTTTGATACCCCCATGCTAGCAGCATCCCAACATGAATTTAAGAAAAAAACATTTTTTTTTTTTTACTTTGCTTGGTTTTCGACTTGAACTACAAATTCTTAACAGAAAATATTTTGGGTCATGACAAGTTATGATAAAATATGTCATGTCTTACAATTTGTCTTAAATACTAGCACGGGACAACCATGCGACATAGTTTCAAGACGCGACATGCCTTTCTTGTAGCTGACTTCATAGTGCGACATAATCTGAATAGACGACCAAATAAAATAATACTTATAAAAGTGTGCCGTTCATACAGATAAAATACTTTTTAATTTTGTTGGGAACAAATTAATATTTGACCCACGACCATAGACTTATGCACACTTTATTTTTCTTTGTTTGTTTGATAACATATTAAGTGTTTGTTAGAAAGATATAATTATTTTGAAAATATTAATAATTACTTAAAAAATATAATAGCTTGGACCCAGTTCCCGATACCGGTGAGCCCCTATTTTTTTATTTTAGTTGTTTTTTGGGGGGTTTATTTAAAAAATAATTTAAAATGTAGAAAGTAAGAAGAATATGGAATATAAGAAAATAATTATAAAAAAGTAATAATCAAAATAAAAATAATAATTAAAAATAGAAATAACAATTATAAAAAAGTAATAAAATAGAATTAATTAATAATCCTGTAACATTTCAATTAATTAATATTTTTTGGAGGTTTTATTTAAGAAATAATTTAAAATGTAGAAAGTAAGAAGAATATAAGAAAATAATTATAAAAAAGTAATAATCAAAATAATAATTAAAAATAGGAATAACAATAAAAAATAACAATTATAAAAATGTAATAAAATAGAATTAATTAATAATCCTGTAAAATTTCAGTTAATTAATAAGCATTGATCACCACACACACAAAATAAATTTATTGCCATTTGGTGCAGGAAAATATTTTATTTTTCAACTATAAAATTTTATCACCACCTCCGAACGAAAGTGATACATTTTTCTTAATCATCTGTCTAAATGTGAAATTTGTGACAAAACGGGTGCGCCCGTATTAGCAAAGTAAGACCCGATGAGTCCCAAATAAACGTCAGGAAATTTTCTCACGCCGCCGGTACTAATAATTAAGACAAAATGGCTTTATCGTCCAAACTGCGATGAAATGTGTGACTCAAGCCATGTCACAGTAGGCCGTGGTCGCCGGGAAGCAACAAGAAAGGCATGTCGCGCCTTTAAAATAAGTCACATGTTTGACCCGGCTAGCATTTAAGACAAATTGTAAGACATGACATAATTTATCATGTCTTGTCACAAATGTCTTGGGTACGCCCATGCTCGCTCCGCTGTACAGCAAACAGTTTTGAAGGATTGTCAAATATTATCATAACTTTTGTTTTACTTATCGGAGGACTTAGCTTTGGTTAGTATCAATGGCTGGTTTAGAACAGGTCTTCGCACAAAAATTCAATTGAACTTTGGTAACACAGCTTATTAGCTTTAAGATACTCTATTGAGTATTTTAAAAAACGTTTCGTCCAATATAGTTGAAAAAGTAGGACAATTTAGTATCCAAAAAATCGGAATACTGAAGGAAGTAAAACTGCAGATACTTAACCGAGGGTCAGTCTTCATGGTGAAGGTTTATCGTGACGTAACTGATGTTGATGGTTCGTCATAACGCAAGGTTAAGAGTGGTGTCACCTGTCATAAGCATGTTGTATATCTTTGACATATTTTTGTAGGTTTTGAATTCGGGACGGTATATGTAGTTTGAATGAGAAAGTGAATTCCATATTATATAAATCGTTGGGATACCTATTCTAAGGATTTCGCTCAAGATGTTGTGGGTATAATATGATTCGATCCTAAAAGTATGTAGGTATGCAAATTATTAAACTGTCATGGTGAATATTCATTTATTTGCATAGTTTTTTTCTTAGAATGGCGAAGGATATTGAAAATCATAGAAGTAGACGATGAGTGTACTCAGTACTAGGATCCAAACAAATAGGAAAATTGACTACTGCCACAGATTACAGAAGTTACTACAGCTACCTATAAACACAAAGAAATTCAGTATCTCTACGCAAAGCCAATGAATAACAAAATAATCTTTGTTTCTTGCTTTTTATCAGTATTTTTACATTGCTTGATAGTACTCAAAGTGATATGCATACCAGGCAGTCCGTATTATAAGGAATTCTTGACAACTTTCACTGTGATAGTTTGGTATCAGAAGTAAACAAAGTTTGTGACGGCAATACATTGAGTGCTTTGCTCTGATTGTAATTGACAGCTATTTAACGACGTCCGCAATGTAAGTCAAATTAATAAAGCAAGCTGTGATTTGGACTAAGTGGCAAAGGCGATGCAGACAGATTTATGTTTTTGTACAGGATGTTAGCTGGTATAGTAGTCTTTAATACATAATTACACAGTGAGCGCTGCTATAATAGCTACCAGATTTAGAGCCACGCAAAAAACAAGAGATCCTCTTTTAATTAGGATATTTTATGTACCTAACTAATGTTAAATTCTGTTTATGTTTTATAGACGTAATATTAGTATACAGTTTGTAAGAGCAAAATAACTATTTAGCAATTCTCTCTGATGAATATGCACTTATCTAATTATGTACAGATACGAGTACCTATATTTAATATGTTTTCTGCTGCACCCAGACCGAGGACGTGATTCAGGAGATAGCTCACAAGGGCAATGAATTTATAATACCCATTTTTATCAAGTATACTTATAATCCATTTCGCAGCAATGTAGGCAGATAGAAAATACATATCAATAATGCATATGTGTAGATAGTAATGTGACATTCCTGTTGTATGTGTGTGTCTAGATATCGCGTCCGTTGCCCCCTAACAACTCGGTGACATTGGCGGAGCACAAATAAAGAGATAAACGCACATAAATAATAATGTAGATAGATATCTCGCATCTCTGTCTATAAACAACGTATGTCATCATTATTCATTCAGTACGTCTATCTAATTTTCCCATGAACGATTCTGATTTACTTTTAGATCGGGCCTGATTTTGTACATTCATAGAGTCTCATTTTCCTCTCCTACCTGGCACTGTCGCTTGATAAAAAATATTATAATGCGAAGGAAATTCGCTCAGTGATGTATGAATCGACCCAAACCAGTTTTCATGTTCGCGGTACCAATCGTATCGAATATTCTCGATTGGATAAATCTCACAATCCACATTTATGTCTTTACGGTCGGGGGAATCGTTAACGTGGCGAGTGGCGATCTTCAATTGTGAATTCAGAATTATTTGAAATTCTATTTCAGCCTTAGTTTATTTTGTTCGAGTTTGGTGTGAAAGATTCGCAACGTCTAGCCTTTTAGGAGTGATGTACATATATGCTGTCATTCATGCGAGAAAAAGATAGGTTGTCTTTATGCGGTAAAAACTTGTTGCCTCTAGACGAGGCCGTGGCTTTTCGATTATTACAGGTAATCACAATTTGTGTGTACCTGTATGTACTCGCAAGTTACGGTACGTGTACATGAACGCGCTAAATAAATGTTGCCAAGGTGCGAGATTAAACTGTTTGTTTTTCACCAACAAAACCGAGTGGGTGCGAACTTGAAAGACGAGATGATTGAATAATGACTAACGTGCCTTATCCATGGTGGTGCAATGATCTCACAACGTATCGCAACAAATCAAGAGCTTAGTTTGCCAACGTCTTCAAATTCGGTTATTATGACGCCAGACTGTAGAGGCACTTGGCTAATGTACGACATAACAAAAAAGTCGGTAATATTTAGAGTTGCGATCATAGAACTCTACTCAGAGGCTATTCATCTAAACACACCAAAATACAAAGTGACGTAATCTATAAAGTTTAGTGAACGCTGGCCGTACTGTGGCCGCGCCAGCGAGCACGTTGCCTCGCTCTAAGTCGGTGTGCTCTGCTCTCAAGGTCTGCGCGCGCGCACGATCAAGGCCATCAGCAGCGGCAGGAAGGCTCGCATCGTGGCCTGTGATTGTTCGCTGTATTCGATATTAAGTTCATACTTATCACGTTTCTATACCACGTTCTTTTTGGCTATTCAAAATTTTTACTTCTTTTTTAGATTGTATTCTTTTGATCAAAATTTTCTCGCTCAATAACACGTTATTGGCTAAACTAAAATTATATTATATATATTTTTAGTTGTTCGTTGTTTTCGAGATTCGTCTCACGTAAAATTGCGTCATTTGACTTGAGACTCAAAGGACTGGCATCGGATAAAATATTTAATCAAATGCCAAACTCGATGCCAAAAAACTGCATGGAATGTTGTTTACACACTTAGGTTCGAGCGAGACTTTGCATGTGAATCGAGAGAATTACGATTGATGATTTTGTGTGTATTTGTAGGAAGTGATTTCCGATAAACATCCGTAATTTGAACACAATGGCTATTTTATTTTAAAAGTACCTAGGCATGTTGTTTGTCATTTTTTTTGTTTCGTCTTCGAGAACACCTTGATTATTGAGTGTGGGCAGAACAATGACTTGGCTGAAGTATTATATAGAATTACTATCTTCAGAAAGTTGAATAATAGGATCATCAACTTTTTTAGATAACAATGCCAAATTAAGAGCACAATTTTATTATAAGTAATCAAGGCTTATTGATATTTGATTGAGTCTGATTGACTAACTATATTTAAATAATAAAGTCATAAATCATGTCCAAATTACTTTAGTTCATTCAACCACTTTTCTGCGGTTTTCTAACATAACATCAGGGCTTTTTTTATATGTTAAGTTTCTAGAAGCTAGTTCATTGAATAAAACATGTGAATAAAATAATCCAGCATAGTATTACAGTCATGGGAAGTGAATTTGAGTTTTTGTAGCGTCAGGAACGTAATTATTGTCAGGTAGCGAACGATGGAGCCGCGATAAAGCATCTTTTTGTCTTTATTTCCTCACTGGAACTAAAATGGGGAAATACCCGGTGATATGCCTTTTCAATTTAGCTTTAGGTGTTTAAGATCAAGGTCATATGTATTCGGTTTACCTGGCTCTGGCTATATATTTTAGAGATTTTTGTAAAGCCATTAATTAGCATCAGTAAGATAATAGCTTAACTGGGTTCTCCATGTTTTCCTGTTTATTTAAATTAGACGCAGAGTCACATACATAACATAACATCACATCTATTTTCTCTGAAGGATATAGGCAGAAGGCACCTATGGTATACCCACATTTCGAAGACACAAGCACAAAACCAGTATTCAATAAATAAGCTCCAATTTTACACCATATTTGATTAAGGAAATTTCTACATGCCCATACAAATATTTTTACGCTTATCTCAGAAACGCCCACACCACAACTTATGCCGACCGGTCGGAAGGGTCAGGCCCAGGCCTTATTTTTCTCCTTTCATTCGACCAAGTTCCGGCGCCGAAAGCACCGATGTGCGATAAAATTGAAACGCCAATAAATACGAACGGAATGAGCCATCATTATTTTTGCATTACACACGAGGGCAAAAAGAATAAAAAAGAAATCGTACATGAATTATGAATGTAGACCCAAGACGAACGCGCGGTTGGGAAAAACGGTACAAAAAGTTGAGTTTTCCAGGCGGTATATATATTTTTTTCTTCTATTGTATTTCATATCTTTTTTAAGTTCTTTATGTTTATTATGAGGTTTAATTTTTTGTTATGTTCAATTAGAAATATTTTATTTTATTTTTATTTACTGACGACGAATAGAAGAAAATCTCGAGCGCCAAAAGATAGCTAATAATTAATTTAAACCGAATGAAAAATCTGATTACGTTTTCAAAGCTTTCATTAAATAAATGTTGCTGTAAAAGCTTAAAACATTTAATAAAATGTCTGTGCAATGGTTGAGTAAATATAATATATTAGCACTCTCCTTTGAACATAAATCAACTGAGTTTTGGATTAATAATGTAAGAATTTGTTATGACACATTGTTGGCAATCTAAGATTAAATTGATATTCTGTATTTTATTCATGTGCCATGTTTTATTTTAAATCAGGCTTGAAAACAAAAACTTCTCGTAAAAGACGCAAAATATTTCAAAAACTTGTTTTATTTTGTACCTCGATATTTTCTTTGTAACCAACAACTGATTCACGTGATTTAAGGCACAAAAAAAAATAATTTTGAAAACTACACGAAAATCTTTTTCCTTTAGGTCGGTAACTGTTCCAAAATCACCAGCTTTTGGGGCGTAACCGTGTTTCTCAGTAATTTATGTGTATTGTAATGGTACAATTATTTGCGAAGGTTTTTTATTTATTTTTTCCACTCGCGGCTAAGGCCCTACTCTACCTCTTTAAGTACCGTTCGGCTGTTATCTTCGCATTAAGTTACCAAACCGTTACGTCCCACCTCGGGTTAATATCGTTCAGGCATGTGAGCAAACACAGTCTTATAAAAAATATTCTATTGCCTCTACTTGAGTAAACTGACCTACCATGCGATGGGAATTAAATTATACTGTAACATCGCTTTTTATATGGCAACACCAATTAAAATAGTTCACGAAGTGATCGATAAACTGAGGGTAATTGGCGTAGCTGAAGTCATTATAAAATAGGGCATGGTAACACAAGTATTGACTATAAACCAAGGACTACTAATTCTTTAAGGCTTTTTATTTAGAACAGAGAGGAAATTAGTCAGCAGTATTACCTCTATGACTCTTAGGAAGCATGACGTAATTTTCCTTTAACTGTAAAAAATAGCGACATAATTACGAACAAGTATATTTCATATTGATATACAAGTATATGTCTTGATTGCATCATAAAATGTGCTTGAACTTGCATATAAATAAAATAATATTGAAACGTTGTACCAGGGTATAAGAAGTGACAAGTTGATCGTCTCAAGCAAAATAGTAATATGATTCTTTAATCGACTCTCTACTGAAGCGTTAGACAGAAGGCATCAGTCGTCAGGCAAGCCTGAGGGCGTTTCTAGATCTGCGGTTTCTATGGGGCCTCTGGTGGTTTCTTGACTGACGCGGTTTATAGAAAGTCAAACGTTACATGACATCGTCCTACTTACCTGAGGCATGTGACTCGCGAAATCATGACTTAATGGCATTAGAAGAATAAGTAAAGGGAGATTTGGTGAACTGTTACAAGCCTACCGAAATCTTAGAAATCATCCCAGTAAAGGCTACGGAAATAAGTGTATGTCGGGTGATGAAGTATAAACTGTACAGTCGAATCAATGGTTTCAAGGTTTTACGTGACAACATTTTGCGTGAAAGAAATGCGTTTGAAAATTGTTTAACCTTTTTTATTGCCTAATATTGTTGTTTTGTGCCTTGAAAAAAGAATCCCAAAATCCCTGCAGCAAATCTGACATATCAATTTGACATCCATTGCAAGTTTTAAGCCGATTAACGTTTTGGGCTTTCGGTCGACACACACCTTGTCTACCAGAGATTAAAACTATACACACGTATGTATGTGCGTTCCAAAATGAGTATTTATGGTGCATATCAAATAACGAATACCGAGTTTTTTGTTGTACCAAAAACATGCTGTTATGAATCAAGGTGCAGGTGTCTTGTCATCGAAGTACGTCGTTTACAACATTGTTTCGTCCGTACAAAAACTGGTAGTTCAAATATAAGAAGCAGCACTACAGACACAAAAGCCAAACAACCCCTTATTTGCTACCTTAAAAACTAAAAACACTCAACAAACAACAGGCCCCGTTCAAAAAGAACAGCAAGAAGTCCTCGTACATTTTTAATAAACTTCACTGACGGCGATAAGTTAAACAGGACAGGATTCTCGGTTTCACGGTCACACTGTGAGACACGGGGACCTTGAGGCCACAGTATGTGGTTTACGTTACCGTCCTCCTTACAAGTACACCTGATCAAACACATGGGCCGATAAGCGGGACACTTGATGAGCCTCCACTGATAACGGCGCCTTCCTGGGTCTGAACACACTTGAACATTAACACTTCAGACGTTTGATTGTGAAAAGACTAAAATGTAACATTACTCTATCGTGTTAAATACACATGGCGCATCTGTGGATAAATATCGGTGGTATTTGTACACAATTACAAGCTACAGACAGCATGGTTTTTATATACTTTGCAGTATTGATATTTTGGCGATCAAACGATCAAGCTTTCCTTACAAGGAAGGACTTTAATGGCCACAACATTCCTCAGTGTAAGTGCATTGCTCGAAACCACATGTTGCAATAACATGCCGTAAAAAACAAGTGTAACTTTTTCTTTCATTCACTGAATAAAACAGAAATAAACATACAAACAGGCGTGAAGGGAACAAGCACTTTCCCGACAAGTGCAGCGCCTTGAATAAGTCTGGAGACCTTGGTTTTATAAAGCAAACTGCAAGTCTTTACTGCACAAGTGGTTCAGTAAAAAGCAAAACATTGAAAGAGTCTCGTTTCATATGCAAATCGCTATTGATAAGTGCATGCGAGACACACAGACGCTGCACATAGCTAACAGCAAACCGCTGCAACGAAACACAATAACTTACATTTTACAGACGCTATATTTGCCGAACAGACAGAAACATGTAGGAGGAAAACTATAACTACAAAGGATAAAGATACGTCGAGCTTGAAGAAATAAAACTCGCTGGACAGATATGTAAGCATAAAATAATTTACGGCTTAAAAGGCTATAACGTAAAGGCAAGGGTTTTTATGATATATTTTAAGCATCCAAGACATTTTATGACACCTCGGTTCCATAAGTTTGCTGAACTTGGAGCCCATGTGTTCGCGTCAGAACAGACTACTTTTTATAGCGGCTATTGTAAGTTATTGTGGTACTGCTTAGTATGCGGCGAGTCGCCGAGCGCAAAACTGATACAATGTAGACAGGTAAATAGCTAGACACCGACTGAGATAAATGGACACCGGCTAGCCGCAACAACAACGCACACGTCTACCAAAAATGCTCGTAAATTTCAACTGCAAGTGAATACACGCTTGACGCTCGTGATCGGTCCATCAAATGCCTTTAAAATGCGGCTATAAAATGAAGAAGATCGAATGGATAATAAAGCGGGATTAATTTACTATTTCATGCTTTAACATGTGAACGTGAATAGATGTTACATGAGTCGAACGACTACACTATTCAACACGTAATCTAATGGCAGTGGAAGAACCTAAATGCCTCTTTCCTTTAATTCAATGCGACTGAGGCGGAATTGATGTCCCATTATATGAAAGCCAGGCAACTTGGCCATGGCCAAAATTTCAATAGCCCAGGGCGATTGAGCTGGCCCCGGCACGTGTAACTTTTTGTGCAAAACTCCTTGGAATTCTTTTAGCAAGCTTCAGAAAAGGTTTCGGGTTGAATATCTTATTATGCAACATTTTAATAGGTTTCGGGTTATTTCGAAGTTATTTAGCTGTAAAATTAGTAACGTGTTCGGAATTATAGCCGTCATCAATCATCTCCGGATTGCATGTTTGTGGTGTAAGCTAATGAATCAGTTAAAGGATCTGCCAGTGACAGGGCCGGGGACGGAGTGAATGAATCAAGCCGACGATAGATAATGTCGGAGTAGAAGCAGCGTGCAGAGCGGTCGGCGGTCGCGGCGGCAACTTTCTACGCGACCTCGAAATGCTGCATTCACTTTCCTCACGACTCAACTCCGGTTACGCAACCGACACCACGACCGACATATCGACGCAGCGCACGCCGTCACCGCCAACCTGCTCTATGTCGACTTCCAACATTCAATACATACTCTCAAAGACACTCCACTCGACGCTGGACACCACTAACACCACCATTAACAAGCACCTGCTATCATCACTCCCTTCTTAACTTTCAATCAAACAGTTCATTACATCACATCGCGTAACAAAAGCCCTAAAAAAACGTGGAACCACTTCACAATGAAGGGACCTGGAAGAGTTATAAAATAAGTTTGCAATTTATTCGAAGGGCAAATAAAAACGCCAGGTGCCATGCCTCTTGTGTCCAAGGTCAGCGTTTCCTAGAGCTGCATATAGGTATTCTTTTTATTCGTTGCATGTTCCTTCGCCGGGACCGGCTAGCGTGCCCCAAACCAGTTTGATGTTGTTCTCCATTCCTCTGGTAAGGCTGAGCACCTATTACACTCCGAGTTTTTATTTCTCTGTTTTAATGAAATCTTCGTCATTAAAGTATGCTTTACTATTTCCACAAGTGTTTTAACGACATTTTAATTATTCTTCGGCATCCATGCGAACCATACTCGTACTTAGGAGATTACCTTTCTGCATAGTAACAACTACCTCAGTCTGTTCAAAGGTTGTCTGGTAGATATCGCTGTTAGTGATAAGACCGCCATTTTACCCAGAAAATTTAAAACATTATAAGGAGTTGCGTAAATGTTTTCGTATACAATAAATTTTATTCTATATATTTTTTTATAGATCGACTATCAAATGAAGAAAATAAACCAGTTCTCAACATAAAGAACTTGTTATAACAAGTTGTTGTATAACTTTCCATTAAATTCAACAACGCTCCAAAATTGTTAGGTGGGCGTGGAGCCTTAGTCCGTAGCCGGTAAAATTGGTAAAGCAATAGGAACAAAACAATAGGCGGCCTGCGAATTTGGCTTTTTCTTAGAAGCCTTCGACAACTGCAAAGCGCGCCAGCAGGAAGTGGGGACGGACTAAGTTTATGTAACCTAATCACCTGCCGGGCTCGAGGCCAGGCTCGCTGATTCAGAAAAAACCAAGGCCACGCCAGACAGAATGCGAGCTTAGTCCTAATATGTATCTAACCCTCCCCAACTTCAGTGCGTTCGTATATAGCAGGATGTTGCATAAGCTTTGTTGTTTTGTTATTCTCCGTGTAGTCCGCATCGCATTTTAGATTAGTTTTTTGTGCAGACGCGGGCGTATTCTTCTTATTACACGAGACACACGAAATTGAACGTTAATAAATAAAGCTGTAGAACTGTTTTTTAAAGCCAACCACATCTCCAGCAGTGGAGGGACTAAAATATTCAGTTCGGAGTTAGTCGCGATGCTCAAAGTTTGCTGAGACCATCAAACTATTCTCATTCCCACGTCGCGCGTCGTCGCTACATATCTGTGAGATGCGCTTAATATCTTAAAAGTGTGAAAGTGCATCGTTTTTCATGTAACTTTCGCGATTCCAGAGTGTCTTATTTTGCTCTTTTCAGAGATGCGGGTGACTCGGCGCCAAGGGAAGGAAACTTTTAGACTAAATGACCTGGATAGAAATTGAGTGCTTGGTAATGTAAACTTTTGGACGTGTGTGAAAACGACCGCTGGGATTGGAAATGTTTTAGTTAGAAATGCTCTCAAACTTCACCTTAGTGGCGGACTGTGTTACACAAATGGAATTCTGAACAAAATAAAACTTGTTTCTCCAGATATGCGATGTGTCATGGAAGATTTACAAAAACTCGCAAGTAAATATTCAAGTGACCGTGTAAAATAAGTTTTGACATCGCATCCGTATCGTAGCGGCATCGAATCAAAAAATGCTCGCCGGGGGAATTCCATGGTGAAATATTTTGTGGGTGAGCCTAAAAGGGCCCATCCCCCCGTGCATGGGGCGCCGTTGCCCCGGGCAACGTGCACTATCTTTGTATCAATGAACACGGCAAGCTCATAGAACGCAATCTCATAATAGAAAATGGACTTGAATAGACAATATTAGACAATGTATAATTGTGTCGCTGTTGACATTATTTGAATGATTTGGGGCTTGAGTGAGAATTATAGTCAGCTGCGTGTGCGTTTAAAATAAAAATTATTATTTTCACAGAAACAAACCATACAGGATATGAGATGTGGCCATGCACGGTCTTTTTATTTATTCAAGTGTTTAGTTTAATGACACATTAAGTCAGAATTTTATGTCTAAGGTTATTTAAAGCATCGTTAAACATGAAAGGCAACTTTGAATATGTATATGGATTCTGATATATGTATGGATGGGACAGTAAAGTTTTTTGTTTTAAGACAATAAATGAAAGAGTATAATAACTGTGCTGAAGTATTGTAAATAAACAAAGCGTAAACATTTCCCTATATACAGTATATTTAAATATGTCAGCTGTTTAATATCATTGACGTCGTTATATATTGTGTACAATAGCAGCATTTGCAATAATCCGTGTTTCATTATTGTTCTATTCATTGCATTCATACCTTAAAAATAATAAAAATCTAAAAATCATTGACATTTTCGTGAGATATATGAGTTCTAAAGTCAAGAGTCAATATATGCTCTATTTTTTTACAATAAGAAGTTAATTTTCAATGACCAGCCAAATTTTTTCCAACAATTAGGTATCAATCATAGAACGGTTTGTGGAAAAATCAACACCTTAACTCGGCAAAATTTGGCTGGGCTTTGAAAATTAACCTGGTATATCACGTTAAAATTGGTATGTATCATTTACATCCGGCTAGATTGAAAGTCGATCCAAACATATTTTGGAAACAGCTAGGTAAATTAAAAGATGGACTTACTACAATATATCCAATACAGATGATTGGGACACCATACAGAGTTACATCTACATGTAAATGTATTAAGGACTCTGCTTATCTTGTAGATACAATGTGAAGGCAACCGCCTGCAGGACTTAATTAAAACAATTTTAATCGTTTTAATTCTGAAAACATCTGTTACAGAGGCACGTAGGTATTCGCACATAACATCGCGGCACAAACAAACGTTATTATAAGATTAAACGAACTTACCTTAAGTGAAGTTCTATCTTAATTATACGAAGCTCCTTGTCCGAGACGGTTTAACGTGTAGTAAGCTGTTTGTACCAGCGCCAAGTCACAACTTTAAAGCTATAAAAAAAAAGTTAGTTTCCTCGTGTCACATCTCTACTTGTCATTACGTTTAAAGACAGGTTTATGAACAACCCCAATACTGGGATAATACTCAATGAGTATTAGTGGGAGGGTTTTTGGGACTGCCGTCTCGGACAAGGAGCTTCGTATAATTAAGATAGAACTTCACTTAAGGTAAGTTCGTTTAATCTTATAATTATACTCTCTCCTTGTCCGAGACGGTTTAACGTGTAGATGTTTGAAGTTTGGTTGTGAATAACCAGATTTGCTAGTAAAAAATAATTATGTATTAAATATGTATTATATTAATCAAAAAGAAATGTATAACATTAGGTTACATTAATTGGTAACAATGCAAGGAAAATAATCAACAATTTATGAGGTCATAACAGTGTTACATATCACACTACTAAACTGGGATGTATCTTGGTTGATAGGTCTATTGTAATGCCTGGCAAAAATGGCAGAATTTTGAGACCACCCTGCAGCCTTTCTAATTACATCAATACTGACACCGGATCTGTTTGCAGCAGATGTTGATGCATGTCTGGTGCTATGGGCTGTGAAGATGGTGACATCAATTCCTGCTTCTTCCAATATCGACTTGATCCAACGGCTTATAGTCTGCGTTGATGCCTTTCTATAAGGTTTCTTGAATGTAAGAATTAATTCATCTGTACTGTTTCTTATAGAACTTGTCTGATCTATATAAGATTTAATGGTGTTGACAGGACAAATTTCTTTCTTCTGGATGAAGGTTTTCAAGTGAAACATTGGTTGTATGCTACCTCTTCTGGATGTTTTTATTATATCAGGTATGTATATTTCTACACCACTGTCAGTGAATTTCATATTTGATATCTTTATCATTGACAAGGTTTGAACACGGTGACCAGTAGTTAATGCCAGTAAAGTGACCAATTTTTTGGTTAATTTTTCGAGTGTTACTTCTTCATTTGGGTAGCATCCTGCTAGATGATTTAGTACTATGCCTGGATCCCATGTTCTGTCATACTTCGGCATTGGTGGTCTTGATCGAAAGATTCCTTTAATCAACCGTTTTAGCCTGTCGTCAGATCCGATTTTGGATCCCATCAGGAGGGATAATGCAGACCTGGTAGTGTTTATTGTACCATATGACGCCCCATTTTGGTAACACTTGGTTAAAAAATTCAAAATATATGGAATCGATGCCTGATAAGTGTCTAAATTGTGCTCCCTGCAGAACATCCACCATAATTTTAGGGATGAATCATATTGTCTGAATGTATTTATTGAGAGTGAGTTTAACATCAAATTTAGTGCAGAGCGTGGTGTTCCACGCCTTATAAACGCTTGGCTGACAGCAGCCCTGCAGCCAGGGTAAGCTGGTGGTGCAGGGGATGGTATTCTCTGAAAGGAGATGACAACAGACTCTTGTTAGGACTAAAAACAATAAGATCCTCACAGGACAAAGATTTTATTAGTGGGAACCATGGTTGTGATGGCCAATAAGGAAAAACTAAAATTCCCTTGGCTTTATCTCTTTGTATCTTATATAAACATTTTAACAATAATGAAAAAGGTGGAAATGCATAGAAAAATATATTTGCCCAACTGAGGGTGAAAGCATCTACAGTGAATGCTTCTGGATCACATTTCCAGGAAACGAATTTTGCACACTTTTTATTTGTCCTAGAGGCAAATAAATCTACTTCAGGAGTGCCAAACTGTTTAGTTATTTGCATATAAGCTTTTTGTGAAAGTTCCCATTCAATATTGATTTTCCTAGATTCTTTATCAGCTTCAAAATTTTCTTTGGTATTTATATAGGAAGCAAAAACCCAAATATTTCTATTTTCACACCATTGCCAAATCTCTCTTGTGATATTATTGAGGTGTGGGAATTGCACTCCCCCCATTTTGTTAATGTATGCTACTGCAGTAGTGTTATCTATTCTCAATAAGATTTCGCAATTATATATATCTTTTGTGAAACACTGAAGCCCTAAAAAAGCAGCTTTCAATTCTAAATAATTAATATGGTGTTCTTGTTCTGAACGTGACCATGACCCAGAAGCTTTCTTGTGACTGCACACAGCTCCCCAGCCTGTGGTAGAAGCATCGGTGTGTATTTCTATGTGGAAATTATATTGTTTAATTGGGTTACTTTTGTATATATTATGTTGCCACCATTTCAATTCTGATTTGATTACTTGAGAGATATTCATAGGCGATTCATAATTGTCATTACATTTCAGTAATGCTAGGTATTTCTGTCTCTCTAAAGCTTTGGTATATAGCCAACCATATGGAAGGGCTGGACAAATTGAATTAAGTGATCCTAATAGTTGTGAGAATTCTCTTATTTTGCAAGTATTAAGGTGTCTAAATAATTTAATTCTTTCTAGAATTACTAATTGTTTTTCATGTGGAACTGACAATGTGAGGTCTGTTGAATTTAAAATGAAACCTAGATATTTGCATGTTTGGCTAGGTGTTATAACACTTTTTTCATAATTTATTATAAAACCTAAATCTTGTAAAAGTTTGCATGCTATTTCAATATCTTTTCTGCACTTAAATTGACATTTATTAAAATACAAACTGTCATCTAAATAACATGTTAATAAAATGTTATTATTTCGTAAATATGTAGAAACTGGTTTGAGAAGTTTTGTAAAAACAAAAGGGGCTGTACAAAGGCCATAGGGTAGAGCATTAAATTCGTATAGTAAACCATCAAATTTGAACCTTAAGAATTTTTTACTATTTGATGATATTGGTACTGAAAAGTAGGCCTCCTTTAAATCTATTGAAGCCATGTAACAATTTTTTGACATTAATTTACAAGCTGTTCTAATGTCTTCTAGCTTGAAATGCTCTGTATCTATGTATTGATTTAATTTCTTTAAATTTAAAATAAATCTAAATGAGCCATTGGGTTTTGGTACTAAAAATATGGGTGATGTAAATTGGTCAGCACAGTATGAACACTCAGAGATTGCTCCTAGATGTAAAAGCTTTTTAATCTCAGAAGAGATAATTTCTTTCTCATTTTTTGGCCAGTGTTGTGGCTCAGTATCATGAGATGTTGGTATTTTAGTAAATGGTATATCATAACCTTGTATCCATCCTAACACTACAGGGTCATTTGTAATCTGCAGCCAATTGTTAATGAAATATTTAAGTCGGCCTGCATGTACCTGATTTACTAGCGGTAGTGCCTGGGCTTCGATTTGATTGGAGGGCGAGGTCTGGCCTGGTCTGGTCTGGTCTGGCGAGGTCGGTCGAATCGAGGCTGTTTCTTGTATGAGTTCTGTTGAAAGTGCCCACCGCGAGCTTGCTGGTATTGCTGGTTCTGCGGCGGGCCCCTCCAGTTTAACTGTCTCTTTGCCATTGTTGATGTAGTTGATTTGGTCTTCCTGGTTTCTGCAATCTGTGTACTTGTTCTTTGTATAGACTGTGCAGCTTTTATTTTATCTGCACAGTCTGTTCCAAACAAAAATGTATCAATTTTTGTGTTCTTAACTGCTTCCTGGATTACTTTACTGGCTCCTGATAAGGCAAAAAATTTTCTGGAGGAGGAGTCTTGATGATGGATTTCCGATGCAATTTTTGCAGCATCGTTTATCTCCTCAATAAGCTTCTTGCTATTTATGTCACCCTTCAGTATATTTGTTAGGGATCGACCCAAGCATGTCATTAGATTTCCAATAAGATTCTGTCTATAAACTATTCTTCTGTCTCTCTTAACGGATGGTTCCGAGAGAGTAGCTAATAACTCAGCGTTCATTACCGGTGCAACAGCATTAGGGAAGTTAGATGGAGTGGGGTATTTTTCAATCAATTTGTCTCGGCCATCCTTACCCAACCCTTCTGACATTATTTTTGTCCAGCGAAGGGCCAATTCAGATCGAATTGGATCACCAAACTCTTCTTTCTCCTCTCCCTCTTTTCCCAATGCCAGTAAAAACTCTTCAGGAAGTTGGTCAGTTTCTGAAAAATATTATACTTTATTTTAGAAAAGGAGTGAAATGTCTATCCGCTCAGTGATAGTGCTTCAATAACTGGTATATTACACAGCATAATGTCTAGGAGCATTGTCTAACCGCAAGGTGATAGCGCCTGCTCTATTTTAGATTTGTTAGATAGTGAGACACTGTCTATCCACTAGTGATAGCGCCTGATGTCAAAATATAATGTTCATATATAGGTATTACGGCCCAGGCGTTTGAAGTTTAATTCAGTTAAGTATTCTAAGAGAAATGTACGACCGACCTGTATAATTGTTGGCTTCTGATTCATTGATATTGATGGATTCCTCCATAACCCCGGTCTCAGTTGCCGACGTCGGTGGCGGCGGCGTATACTGCCGTGAAGATGGGCGGCATGGTGATTCTTCTTCTGAATCTTGAGGCAAATTCTTCAACTTTTCTTCAAGTTTCCGTATTTTTTTCTTGAGGTGGTTTGCATCTTTACTTTTTCTTTTTCCCATTTTAAATTTCAGGGTAACTAACACACTTCTCAAAAACAAACTTTCAAGTTCAAGAAGGCGGAAAAAACCGAGGCAGAAAAACCGTTAGGAAAAGATGTAAATTCGTTCGTTCATTCGTGGGGATGTGAACAGAACATAATAGAAAAAAAATAGAAATTTATGGTCGTATACTAGATAATCTGTACTATTATTAACAGGTATCCGGAAGCGGATATGCATTGTTTTTAGATAACATTAGCATACATTTTAGGTTAAACGTCGAATGTTTATTTTATCGTACTTAGGATCTCTAATTCCTAAGGGTATAGTAGTAGTATTTCAAAACATACCTGTAACTCTGAATCCAACAAGGATTCAATGTAATGTTTACACAACAAACCTTGACCTTGAGTGAGCCGCGCATCATACTTGTTGTTTGTTTATCAGAAAACACTATATAGTTTTTTGTAAAAACCTAACACCACGTAACACTTCATAATACAACTGATATAATATTCTTTTAAGCTATTATTATCGTACAAAAACAATAAAAATAACATTTTTATCACGAGGAATAAGTGACAGCGCTGCACAAAAAACCGTAATGACAAGTAGAGATGTGACACGAGGAAACTAACTTTTTTTTTATAGCTTTAAAGTTGTGACTTGGCGCTGGTACAAACAGCTTACTACACGTTAAACCGTCTCGGACAAGGAGAGAGTATAATTCTACAGACGTGTCCAGACGCAGGTGCAGCACGCTACAATTGAAAAATAACCTTTTCAAGTCTTCAGTATTCAATTAATATTACGATGTAAGTATTACAATTTAAGCTTTCTGTAAATTGTGTGTAATTTAGAGTGCTCACTTTCCTTTGAATTCTACGAGTATTTTGTTCAGCGATATTCTCCATATTTATGCAGATAGCAGTTATATAGATAAAATGACTAGAAAAGAGGAGAATATTACTGATTGCAAAGAAAAACGGATATAAAGGATGGGGGATGAAAGAAGACAAGTTACGCCCCGACCCCAAAAAATTGGGATGAGGGCACTCCTGCCCTCATCCCAATTTTTTGGGGTCGGGGCGTAACTTGTCTTCTTTATTGTTGTACTCCTACAATAAGTAATTAGATCAGAGTAACAGCTGAGGACGCGGGACGCACGGGACCGTTCAATGTGGCGACGCGACGCTTGGGGGAGGCCTATGTCCAGCAGTGGACGTCTTTCAGCTGATATAATAATGATGAAAACTTTGTAGTGCTGGGCAAGTAACAGCTGATCTTGGTAAATGGCATGTGCTTATACACAAATAATACAAAGGCACATGGGCTTATAGTGGTCCCGTCTTGTCATAGGCCAGTCAATGGAGTGCTGTAGTCTGTTGATGATGATTACTTGATCATAGTTTGTCTCCTTATAAGTTTTTGTACAATATTAATTATTAATTCTCCTTCTTGTTGATGTTGACCCAAGGCAAATGGCCTTCCACCGCTTTGGTGCCATAAAATGGTTACTTTATAAAGCATACTCCTTAAAAGGTTTGAAAGGTTTGGCTAAGTTAAAAGGTTTGAAAAATATATATTTATTATTGATTCATGTAAATTATATAGTTTTGCTTTAAAATGTAATTAACAACACGATATTTTTTCGATCGCTACTTATGGATACTCCTTCAAAACGACTTGGACGTTTAAAAATTTTTTTACACAGAAAAATCGATGGCTAAAAATTCTTCATAACTGAAATAGCATATGTAAATCAATGAATATTTTGCAAACAAAACTGTCCAAAAGGAGGTTTGGTTATTGATATTCTGGCTCCGATCGGGGAATATATACGCCATAAGAAAACTTGCTAAAAGTAGTGGTTGCTGCATCTCTTTTATTTTGATTTTATCAATGTTATGAAAACACAACTTTTTCATATTATGTGACCTCTATGTACAAAGAGCCTTTTCAAATACTGTCGGTTTTATTAGAGTTTAGCGACCTTCTAATTTATGCTATTTATTTTATACAATAAATAACTTAATTTCAAACTTCTTAAGTGCTTACCTATCATGACATTGCATTTATAAATAGCTAATGACTTTGTGTGACGTAATTGACTATTGATGTTTTGCTTGACAAAAAAAGGTTGAAATCGGGATCTTATAGATAACGAAATTAATGTCAGATATATGAAATGTGCCCATTAGCTTAATAACCCTACTGTACATTTGGTTCGGTCTAAAAAACAAATAGATACATAATTAAGGTCAAACTTCAAGGAAGAAATGGAAAGGTAATAATCATCACAATTCTGAAGCAAAGGTTAATAAAGCTATCTAAAAGAATGATACCTGAGAAAGTTCCAATGTTCTAGAAATTGTAGGAAATCATGAATCAGATATTTATATAGAGGAAGTTGTAATATACTCAGCGTATGAAGCTTAAGGCAAGAGAGTATTTGCAGACGTCTATAAATTTTATGAACGAACTCTGAGTTGTGTCTATTAAAACTGGTCGCTTTCAAATTAAATTTTCTCTAATAGGTAGGTATGACATCCTGCTAAGGTTGTCTTTTGAACATCTAGAAATTGGTCCTGCTGGCTGCTGGCTGGCTTAACATCAGTGTGTCAGATACAAGCGTGAATTTGTATGGTGGCTTTATACACTTGATCATCATCACTCATCTTTTGCTCTTAATCAAATTTCTTAGGGTCTGTGCAAACGTTTTCTAGTTTCGCATCCATACTTCTCTATAATAGTCGTCATTTCAATGCCACTGAATGCCAGTCATCATCCCTGTATATTCAGTTTTATCCACTTTGTATATGAACAAATGATATGCTACTTCTCTAATTCTTGAAGTTGAAACAAGTAATTCAACTTCACGTGATTACCGGACTTCTTCTTCTTTCTTGAGTGAGAGAGTGGCCGAGTTAATTGCGCCGGTGGCATTCATTATGTCCTCTAAGGCTTAGCACGCACTGTAGTTTTTAGCCGCACAAATTTTTGCCGCCGATTCTGCGACATATATGGAATTGTATGAAGCTGCACGCATTTGCGACAAAAAATCCGCAACAAATCTGTGACTTGTCACAGAATTCACCGCACCGCGGCGTGGTTTAAATCCGCGCGAATATTTTGTGCTCTATGAACAGGTAGAAAGAGACAAAAATCGCGCGGAATTTAATCCTCCGTTCGTGTTAGTTATTATGATTCAGTACGAGGATTAAATTCGCGCGGCTAAAAACCGCAGTACGTGCTAAATCTAAAGTGTAGGTGCATAGGCACATGCACTTGATAAACTCAATCACCGAGTTAATTTACAAAAACAGGACCATTTTGAGAACAGATCACTACATAGTCACCATTTCCATAATGAAGTCAGCTCGCTTGTATTTTTTTACTAGCACCATTATCACAGATAAGGTAAGGAGCGAGTTTAATGTCGGATATCTACAATTATAATGTGCCCGCGCTGTCGACCATAATATTTTTCAAAAGATCTCCATGAAGCCCACGGCCCATGAATTATTTATCCCCCGAGTAGACACCATTACAATTATTTCTTTTCTACTTGAAGGAAACGACTCGTGAATAATAAGTATTGAAACATTTGAAATTGTAAAATGTAAGATAAGATGGTCACGGCGAAATATTATATGGATTTTGTATAGTTATCTATCTTTACATTGTGGTCGTGTTGTATGTATCAGTGTGTCTTTTATATCTTTTGTGGGCTCTAGGTTTGTTGTAAGACGCTTGGTCTCATTGACTTTTCTGCAAACAACATGAATAAAGGAAAGAGAGTTTTCGCTTTTATGTCAAAATTTCAGTGCACGAATTCAGTAATTTCCTTCTGAAACAGCAGTAAAATCTCAACTTTATCTTTCTCATTATTTTATACACGCGTCCATTTACGTACGACGAAAACACAAAGATAAGTGACCCGAATATTGCCGTCCATATTTAGCTTGACAGATCCGTTAATTGCAACTTTAAAAGTTGACAAATTACATCTTTTGCGAGCACTTTGAGTATGAAAAGATCAAAGTAAAAGGCAATCAGTGTGGTCCTTTGAAATGCAAGCAAGAAAAAAAAACAAAAAAGTCTGTAGGTCTTTTAGTCACGGAGTGTGGTCGCGAAAGAGGTAAACGTAAACACTGGGGTCATCGTCCTGGGTTCAACTTGACACAATTTTTGGTCGGCCCCAATTGTACGGGAGCGCCGACCTGCGCCTCTGACTTGCGCAACGGGAACCCGCTTGCGTTGTGCCAATCAACTTTGGGAATCGGAACCGAAGTGGAACATGTTTCCTGTGATGCGTTCGGGATTAAGCGTGAATGGGGTCTTAATGTCACACACTTTTGATCCTGTTATGCTAATTATTTTGGAAGCTGAGAGTTTTTTTGTGATATTGTGAAATGGATTTTTTGGACATGGAGCGTCATAAATAGGAGTTATTTATCAAGACAATCTTTAAAGAGTGCCAAAGAAAGATTCATTTAATTAAATCAAATTTCGTCACCGCTGGGTGCAAAAAATTTTTATAAAAAACAAATCTTTACGTGCATGAAAGTCTATAAAAAATTAACGAGGCTTGTATAAACAAACAATAACATGTTTTTTTGGCAACAACATTTACAGTGTTTTCTTAAATCAATTCATTTATTTGGCAAGTATGGTTCACGTTGGTTGCTCCAAAATAATCTTTTATGATGTCTAAAATTGGTGGCAAGTGTAATTTTTCTTTAATTATGTAGTAATGTCAATCACCTGAAAATTCCATTACTGACTATGTGATGACGCATATAAGTTTGTTTACTTACATAAATTGGCTAAGAATGCGGTGAAATATATATATGGGCGAGTCAAGAAATTGATTTGAAAACATTTGTTTCATGGTTTGCAATGCCATATGTTTGAGCCTTTGTTAGCTTGGCTAATCTTAATATATAAGAAACAGCTCATTAATGTTTTAGCCTAAGTAGTTAGCAATACAATTGTGAAATAAAAAGACTACCAAACTTTTAGAAAAAAGAGCCAATTTGTATACAAGCCCACACTGGGCTACTATAGAAAGATAGCTGTCAATCCGGTCGAGCACCACTCACAAAAACTAGATACGGAAGAATTAGGAACGGTCGATGGGTAAACGAAAGGAATCTATATCCCTTTGAGAAGATTCCGCTAATGTCACGAGGGGATGCACGAAAAAATGCAGGTAGGGCCCTCGAGCAACGACCCCGGGGTTTTTGGACGATGACGTCACTGCTTCTGCAGGTCGCACAATAACACGAATGTGTACCACCTTACGTCACGAGCTTCTTTAGTTTTTACAACCCAAGAACTTTGCGGCTTTGTGGTTCCACAGTCCATATCATGAGATCACGACCGTGAGTCGCAAAAAAAACGCGATGAAATTTACGTGCAAAGGCTAAAATAATCTAACAGCATCACTGACCATTCTGACCAAATGTCGAAACAAGGATAAGCGCATACAAAAATAAACAACACATTCGTGTTCTTGAAGGCTCCCTAATATTCTGAGAATTCGACTTAACACGCATGCGGATCCGACAGCAAAATGGATGTTATTTTTTTTGCTTTTTCAATGTGTAACTATACAATTTGCACTAGAGCCCCGGTGTCGATGACCTCTCGCCAGCTGTTTGACTATCGTGGTTTACAAAGCAAGGTAAGACGGGTTACTAAGGAATCGTACGCAGTGCCGTATCGGTATAAGCTTTTATTCGGACCGTAACAAAAGAGCCGTGAATAATGACATCATTATTTTCTTATAATGACTTAGGCACAAACAATGGCAACCATGTAGCTAAACACTTCGCAGTTTCGGTTGTTCAAGTTCATTCTGTTACGCCTTCACGCCGACGAAAAAATCAAACATTAGTAAAACAAACGTAAAAGTCACCGTAGAGGTGGTTAACGAAAGACATTTGAATGTATACTTCTTATTTAGAAGGTGTTTTGAATGGAATATTAAACAGGACCGAGTCATGGGTTTAATGTGTCGCTGCCGCTCTATGGCGTGGGTCATGAGGAAGCATAAATTTAGAGGAGTCGATAGCGGCGACGGGCGGCGCGGCGTGGCTCCACAAACCCACAACAGCTGTAGACAAAATGCCACGCTCACCAACACATGCTCGCACCCCTGCAGCACGCACACAGCTGAACGAAGAACACGTTCACGTAACGTAAACACACGCAGGTTTATGTACACCAGATGCCCCAACACCGAGCGAGACGCACATACCCGTAAACGGCACGTTAGAAGAGACTGCAGCAAAGAGGGAGTGAGGCTCGGTTTGACAACATGCAGAGACGTCTAATTAAATGTAGTTGAAGGTCGAAAAAATAAGAGGATGTATGATACATTATATCAAGAACTCAAGTACGCGAGTCGTAAAAAAGAGTCGGACGCAGCTGTAATGACTGACGACTGCACGCATACGAACCGAATAGCAATGCCTTAAACAGCGAATGTTTCGTAGGAACCAGCTAATAGAAAAATAAACAGAGCCGGTCCGAGCGAGGCCGTTGTTAATTAACATACAGATAGTTTAATAAAAGGCAGGAAACAGGCAGCGAGGGGAGTAAGCAATGAAGCGGTAAAAATAGAAGCGGGGGCGACAGAGACGCGCAGGAATCGATCCTACGAACAATGCACCGCTTCATGCCAATCAATAATAGATGCTCCTAGCGTGCAACAGTTCCGTGTACACCACGCTTACTTGGGTTATTGAAATTGTTGCCCGTGATTTGTTACCCGAAATTTTATTTTGCATCCATTGTAAATTTGTTTCATGTCGCTTTTAATTCAGCGTTCAATAAATACTCGTCAGTTTTCTATATTATTTGCTTTTCATTGTAAATATTATAAAAAATAACAGTGATTTTGTTGCCAAACAAGTTTTATCTAATATCTGTTTCGGTTAATGTATTATGTCGTTGATAATTACCAATGTTTACGTAATTTGTACCAGTTTGCCACTTAGTATCCTCAATATTTAAAGAGCATTCCAAATGAATTAGGTCATTTTATATATTATTAAATTATTTAATTTAATTGGATTTCTTATTGTTCATTTAGACACGACCGTCCATAAATCGAACCCCTTGCTAAACATCGACATTTAAAAACAAAAGGTCCCCTAAGTCCAAATTAAAACAGAGCACTGCAAGCAATCAATTTATGCTTCGAGGGAAGTCCCAAATGGCCGGGCAGCGGTGGTGCAACCACGTTAATTAACGAAATGAATCGATGGTGAGTGCGGAAGTGGTCGGGGACAGCCGTCCCGTTTATTTTCGCCACAGCGCGCAACTGCCGCGCACTTGGCGTAGGTCAGGCACAGGAACAAGAGTAAGCCCTAAGTGCTGGGGGAGAATATAGGTCATACAGCTACATGAGACCAACCGTGACGCGTTGTACGGGTTCGCTGCAAATTGGGTAGTTTATCAGTCATGCGGCAATGTTGCGGCTGGTCTGGAGGTCATTCACTTGATAAGGTTCACTGACGTAATTCAATTAGCTATATGCTCGCTGTTTTGATGTAGGTTATTTGTGGGTGTGCATATCGTCCAATTATATTATTATTGTATTGACGCATGCTTGTTTAGTTTCTGAATTGCACCTAAATTGCTGGTATTGCAAAAATAAAAATGTATAGTATAGTGAGCTCATATTACTCGAAACGATTCGACATATTATATCCATATTTACCGGTGAAATAATATTAGTGTCACATTTTTTTTCTTATTTGGATACCACGGTCTCTTGATTAAAGATTTTTTTTTCAATTCACGTTCACCGCAGTGGGAACGCAGCAGGAGTCTACCGCAAGCTGTACTCGAGCGCTGAGCGCATCTCGGCGCAGTCAGGCAAAACCACGTCTAGACGCCTTCTGTATACAAACACTGCCATTATAGCCAGACCTGCAATATTCATTTACTTTCCTTTATTTAACAAGGTTGAATTAGCACTGGTGGGGCGTTGAAGATCAATTTACTTTGGTCGTCTGATATTTATTACGAATCGTTTGCAGTTTTAATTTGTTTTAGACCCTGCATGCCGTGTATCTTATCGGGTGGTCTTGGCTAAAAATTTGCAAGCGTGTGTCATTTTTTACAACCAAACTTATATGCTGTGTGGCGTGTGTACTTTACGACGTCCTTTTAGCGTGCCGTTCGAGCTAGGCGTGAGTCAGGTCGTAGGTATTTAAGCAACCCTTTGTTATGGTCGCGCAGTGTAAACGACCAGCACAAAGGCAGTCGAGCGAGCCGCCCTTCAGCTGACGGAGACCTTGGCTGGATTTAGATGCGGTTCGACGGACTCCCCGACGACACTCGATTTAGTTTTGATGTCGATTTGGACCTTTTCTAGCGATTGGCGCAGGAATGCAACACGCAATCTCGGATGGGTTTCGATTTTTTTGTCTATTTAGAAAAAAGGATGTTCGGAATACTCGAGGCATTTCGAATTCTCGGTTTGGTTTTTTCGTAACCACAAGTATAAGGTCAGTGTCCGCTGTGGGACCTTGGCCGATTTAAAACGCAAGTTCGACGTTCGACGTCTGATCGGGCGCTTGCGTCGACGGCGTGTGCGTTTTATAACTTTCCCCGGCTAGCGATAAAGTTCATGTTTGAACTTTGTTTCCTGATGATCCGTACGGTTTATAAATAGACGTACATCTGCCAGATGGTAGGTGAAGACGGTCATAAAATGTTTATGGAAATATTTAAACAGTGAACTGAGCTCTGGAAATTGAAAATCCAGCAATTATAGCTCGTGATTCAGCGAAGAGAGAAACGAACTGTGGCTTATGAGTACTTAGCCAGTGGTAATGGTTGTTTTCAATTAAAAGCAAATCACTTTTCATTACGACTCTCTCATTAATCCTGTTTCTAATAACGTCCTCTATAATAGTGTAATTGTTTATTTTTCCTTATTAGAATGTGGCTGGTCTATTTGTAAGTCGGCTTGGGATACCTGCCGTCTCGCCGGTAGACCTTGGCCGAATTTAGCCGGGGTCGTTGCACTGCAGGTCGCTTTCTCCGGAGCGGCTGCGTGGCGCATGCGCGATGCAATCAGCGCCGTCTAGCTGAACTTGCTGCTATTGTGTGTTGAGTAAGTTACGAGATAATAATTGTGTGACGTAATAAACTATCTTTGTCTTGGAATGGAATGGAAGAAAGCGTGCGACGTACGGCTTCTTTAAGTTTTCAGGTTCGGGTCCGGGTTTTTAGGGTTCGGGGATTTTTTTATGTTTCTCATTGGTAAGGTACGAGTATTAGAGAGGCGCAGATAGTTCTAAACCAACTGATCCTGGCGGCCTTATTATTTGTAATATTACTTAAGACTCCTATACCTAAGACCATCTTGTTATTATGTTGAAATAAATGATTAAAAACATTAATTTGCCAGTTAAAATTTTTACTGACTGGAAAGACACCGGCTGTTAATTGTAACTAAGTATAATAATCGTATACTCGAACCTATTTTTACCACAAAAAGGTAGACTAGGAATATTCTCAACACCTTCGTATATATTTTTGTGGCATAATAAAATTGGCAAATGTACTATCTACATACTTAATTGTTATGAGCCCGCGTAATTTCTAACTCATATTTGCCTACATTTTCACCGCTAGAACTAGACCAATTAAAACAATAGCTAAACAAACACAATTTGTTGCATTATGTTCTCATTTGAAACAAAACTTGCATAACAATATCTAGCAATGCCATTTGGACATAATGATGTCAGTCTAAATATTCCTTACTGTAGGCTATATTAGTATGAGATCCCGCTGCAAAAATCTGCAGGTAATGTTTTTGATAAAACTTGATTTTTAGGAATGGTTCTTGATAGTAGAATAGATTAATGGTGGGTTGCCTGGTCGCATATAGCTACAAAAAAGTTTTTCGTACTTTTTTTGTTTAGATTTAATTTTTTTTAAATTTGGTCCCTACATTAGCAATTTCTCTTGTACCGTGGGTGCGTATGCAACATCATCAATTTTTTCCTATTTTCTACACTACTTTCTTTCAAACGACATTGGATTCAATTAAAAAACTTGTATAATGGGGGTTAATTACTATCAAAGATACTTTTTAATTAAGGTTATTGTGGCTAGATATTTCAAGTGTCATTCATGAAAATTTTATTTCATCAAAACCAAATTTACTAGCAGATTTTTGCAGTGAGATCTTAGGCTATATGCGTCAGATTTGCATATGAAATGGTCTATAATTTATAATTATGAAATTAGACTGAGGTCGGCAACCAACTATTCACATACTTATAATTATATCATAAGATATAATAATGCTATGGAATCAGCGTACTCCTGTATTATTTATAGCAAGTTTTATAGGAAAAACCGCGTCCAAATTGTTTTATAATACGAAGGGATAATTATGCCTGGATAAAAAATATCTGTTTATTAATAAACAGGTTATATTCCATCGGTGTGCAAAATTTCATTAAAATCTGATCATTCATTTTGTGTGATTGAAAGACAAGCCTACAAACGTTCGCATTTATGATATTTTTTTATTACTATCAATGTTACTTACATTTTATTGTTGCTGAGATTGATTACTGGTTTGTAAATTACTGTGTTGAAAAATTACATCGTGATTGTAATGGTAATTTGTGTCAATTTCATAAATCAATTGTAGTATAATTAACATAATAATTATAGGTACATTATTTTATTGTTTATATCAGCTTACTAGTGACCTATTTGAAGATTAATTTACCAATATTTTAAAGACAAGTGCTTATAAGAACTAGCTTTTTCCCGCGTCTTCGCTCCCATGGTCCAGCCCACTAGGTTGCTTAATATTTTTGGGGTTAACACTAAAAAGAAACATTTAGAGATAGTGCTGTGTGCTTATTCTGAGTTTTTTTACGTACTCACTCGTGATAACGTAAACGATCTCTTATGTCAACATGTATACAAAAAAAAGAGGTTTCTCCGTACCGTCACCAGACGTTGGTTATCCATTTTCAATACAAATTGTCGTTTACGTTAACGCGATTGAGCGTGAGTAAACACTCGCACTAAGGCCTCTGAGGCCTCACTCCGAGGTTTTACTCACGCTCAATCGTGTTACCGTAAACGTCAATTTGTATTGCAATTGGATAAGCGCCATCTGGGGAAGGTAAAAGACCTCACTTCTCTACCAGTGAAAGATTTTTATAAATCGGGTGAGTAGTTTCGTAGATTACATCCTACATCCAAACTTACAAGTCTTGCTCACCTCTTTATAAATATTAGTTAGTAGGTAATTCCAACACATTCTCAAAATTTTATAACCGTCATAAACGCGTGTCCAGTCTATCAAGCATTATGAGAGATTGTAAAAAACACAGGAAAAGCCGACAACACACTTCCCTCACCATTACATCCGTGATTGGGATCTATTGACGCACTCGGAATATTGATCCAGCCACCAACGATAGAGATCCGATCATACTCGTATACTCGTGTCAGTTTCGATATCTCAAACGTAACGCGATACTTATTCAGCAATACTACCCTCGGATACCAAAAAGCGATAACACAAAAAAAAACGAAAATTCTGTTTTTATCCGATTGCCCTAGCAGCAATGATGCTATGTAATTTTTTTTTTGCATCGTGTCATTTTGCGTATTAGACGGGCTAGACTTTTTTAGACATGGGCTCGCGCTTGACCACTATCTTACCTGATAGTAAGCGATGATGTGGTCGACTAAATACCAGTACCTATAACTTTTTTGAATATTTAAAAATACTAGGTATAGATACATACTTATTGCCAAAGTTATTCTGTTTGTTTGTTACGTATTCATGCTTAAGCCACTGAACTGATCCTAGGACCTGCGAAAGGACTAAGATAACTTTAACAACATACACCGCGAGCGAAGCCACGGGCGAAAGCTAGTTCAAAATATTATGTCATTACAGTAACGGAAATCATTTTTACAGAATCACTTTTTTCGAAGCTTGAGTTACTGCTTTTTGGCTTCCGGCGGGCGAATAGGCAATCGAGATCATTGCTTGGATACGATTAGTTGGCAATAAGCATTTGAACCTTACTCTTGTTGATGTTTTAGGCTTGTTTTGTTTCTGGCTACTGACGTGAAGCAATAAAGCTAAATTACATCGTAAACACATAGAACGTTCCTTGAAAAAATAAACAATCAAGATAGTTTTCACCTATTTCCTGTCGCTATTTCAGAATCAGGACAGCCGTATTCGAGATTCCGATTACTTCTCACAATAGAATACCTACCAAAATAAATTAATTGGCAATAAAAACCTACGTAGATTCGATATTTGCCAATCAAATAACTGGGAAAATAAAGTCGTTGAGTAGTTTTCCAATTAAATCCATGACTCCGTTTGCATGGAAGCAATCAGTCGCTGGCTAGACTTCTAATTAAATAATTCAGATCTCGTCAGACCACAATATATTGGTACATTAAAATAATTCAAAGCACAGCAGTTGCTATGTAATAAATCAGTCGGAAAACACCTCCACCTAGCTAATAACGAAACTCATTAGATATGCGATAAGCGCCCTGATTCGTAGATGAAAATCTACAAAATTATTTTTCGGTTGTGTTTTCGGCACGATTCTGTATTTTACGAACGCAAAAAAGAATAAGGCTCCTTTGTTTTTTTTTTTGTAACTACAGAATTATTTTAGCGTGTGTGATGGGATTGTCAACCTTGGACGGGTCTGACCCAAAAAATATCAACCTTGCCACTGGTTACAAATACGTAATTGTACAAAATAGTCTCTATCCGGTCGTAAACTGTCAATATCACAAGTTTAATAGCTTATAATGTGTGTGATTAATAAATCTCTCATAATTAAGTTCTGTTAACTGCTAATTGGATTTTGTTAAGAAAGTTCATGTTGAGTTTAATATCGACAACCCGTGGTTTTATCAATTTTCAATTCTATCCACGTAATAAAACACGTTTCATTTCTTTCGTTTTGATGTTAAACATTTCAAAAGAGTCGTGATTAATTTTAAATTTAAAGCACTCATTTGAAAATTGAATCGCTCTGTTTGCAAAATACTTAAAACCTTTCAACGTAACCCAATATTAATTTGTAACGTAAACAAATGTATGTAAGTGAGATATCTTCAAAAGGGTCGCTTAGAGACGCTTTCCCTCATAAATTGAGCGTACGTTTATAACGTAACGTATAACGTTTGAGCAAATAACGTTATGGTGATTCTATAATCCGTTGCTAAAAGCCCACGAGGTTGGCAACGCCTGCCATGTTGGGTACAGACAACAAACAAACTCACTCAATTTATCAAAGTTTACTTTGCGAAGTGGTTTGGCCTTGGAAACACCCGAATTATTTATATTCGAGATTATTAAAAGTATTCCCGAGAAATGATCACAGGGATAAGTGTTTACTTAAAACTTTGTTTTGTAGAATTGGTGGTTTGTGTTAGAAGAATACAATAGCAATTTGAAGCTGTTCAGTGTTTAAAATACAGTTAGTTTTCAATTTGCATAATTCATGATAGCTTGAGTGAGTTTTAAATTAGTCTGTTGTTAAATTACTTCATTTGAAGTGGTTTCTTTCACTGGAAATCTCGAATTATAAATCTTTTACTTACCTAACATTTACTTTGGGTCTCTATTAACATAATATTAGATCCCCATAGAGATTACTATGAAGTTACCCGTTTACCACGATGTTTTGACATAAGAAAACTTAAAACTAACGACACTGATACCATCGGATTTCATTTCGAAATGCCAAGGTTTATAAACCAGTTCTTTAAGAGGATACACCCATAGAGTTAAATGCTAATTCAAACTTCATTTAATATTTCTATATCGGTTATTGCTTTGGGCATAAATATTTAGCTGTATTAGAAATTGTAATCGGATTTGAGTGTCATCACTAAAATGGTTAATTATATTAAAGGCTAGTTGTTGCCCGCGACTTCGTCCGCGTCAAACTCGTATTTTTAGTTTTCCTGCTGTGCATTTTCTGGGTTTAAAAGTCTATGCTACTCCTTATTACATCAGCTACCTACCAGTGAAAGTCCCATCAAAATCGATAGCCCGAAGTTAGCCATTATCATAGATAATTTCGGATTTATCTGTATAAATTGTTAAATCTTGGGTTTACCGTAGTTCGGGCTTTTACAGTAACATATTGAATTGTATGTATAGAAGACTAGCGGACGCCTCACGGTTTCACCCGCGTAGTTCCCGTTCCCGTGGGAATACAGAGATAAAAAGTAGCCTATTTCACCCGGGGATAGTGTAGCTTCCCAACAGTGAAAGAATTTTTGAAATCGATCCAGTAGTTTTTATGTTTATTCGTTATATACAAAAATACAAATCTTTCCTCTTTATAATATAAGTATAGATATAGATAGTATAGATATCATTTTTAATTACGTTTGCGGTTACCTAGGTAATAAAAATAATGTTGAGCATGAGGCTCTACTATGTGCAATGACCAGTTCGGGCATAATGTTCTTGGGTTTTCCCATCAGTACTATCCCTGTAGCAGCCAGTCGTTTTGATTTCTAAAAAGACACTTAAAACGAAAAAAAAAATCGGGAGTCTTAGAGATGGATTAACCATTGCTCACCTCAGAATGGTATATTTTGCACTCATAGAGTCTAGACTTATAAATAGCATTAAGTTCTGGGGCAACAGCTACCAATACAATATTAATGCTGCTTTAGTTATGCAGAAAAGAGCCTTGAGAACTGAATAAAAACGCGAAGAAGAGATCTACCTAATTTCATACAGCCAAAACTTAATGTCGTTAAACATGCCTCAAGAGTGCAATCAGTGATGAATTTACAATAAATTGCCTGTACAATTTAAAACACTATGAATTCAATGAAAAATCTATGAAATGAATTCAAGAGAAAATTAAAGTCATTGTTGTTTAGGAAATGTTATTACAGCATAGAAGAGTTTCTCAAAGATAAAAGTAGTTCGAACTAATATGCGATTATATTTTAGTGACTTTGGAATATTTTGCAAACAAAACTGTCGAAAAGGAGGTTCAGTATTGATATTCTGGCTCCAAGAGGGTGCACGGCCAGTATTGCGTCAACATTTTTTTTTTTATCTATTATAAGCTCGCGCTTGACCACTATCTCACATTGGGGAATATATACGCCTCAAACATAACATGCAAAGTATGGTTGTATTAAAACACTTCTACCTATCGCTTCGGGCAGTACAGGCGTGATATTGTATTATGTAATAAATAAACACGACAAATGAAGAATCCTTTAAGTTTTTATTACGATTTGGTTATTCATATCATGACGTAATTTCGCCAGTTATGTAAATGTAAAAAGTAAAGCATCAATTTTTCATGACTATCAGTTGCTATGTATTTTGCTTTGTTTAAAGTTTTAAAGCATACGAGACGATATGCCAATTAAGAGTAATTTATAAGAGTGATTTGTCTGCAAAATCTTAGACAAAGTTTCAATGGTTTGTGCACATATCTTACGTGTATACGCTTATCTGATTAGAAGACGAACAATAACAGATTTTTTGATACTGTATATTTATTTTATCTAATTTTGGTTCTAAAACAAAGTTCCACCTAGCCCGTTTCATCATCGGACTACCAGACGTACGGCGATGCGCCATTGATACATGGTGGATATCCCACCCATACGCACTAAACGTTTTAGGAATACTTTTATGCGTTCAGCTAAGGAGTGGCATTCCCTGCCGGTGTCTGTGTTTCCCGATAGCTTTATTCTAGGGGTCTTTAAGTCTGGAGTGAATATGTTGATTCTAAGCAAGTGTGCTTCACCGTCGACCACATCATCGCTTATCATCAGGAGAACTTACTAGTGGTCACGTACGAGAAGACTAAAAAAAATGTGGAAATTATAATATTGGCAAATAAAAGATTGTTTTTCGTATTCTGCTGCGTTTACATCCTTCCATCCACCATCAATAGATTTGGTCTACGATGGAACGAGTAAGCCCAAAGGATGCCTGTTTAATATTGCTTCGAAATTTAAAATTAAAACAGTATTTGTCCAACTTTTAACTAATACATTCCAAACATACTGACAGTGACGTTAGTCTATTGTCTTTTATTTTATTTGTTTCTAGATTCTAGTATCCATGGCCGATGGATCAAAGAGCTAGGCACCGGAAACCGAGGAGGTTAAACGAATGACGTCACTTTATATATCGCACGAGCAAAATATTAGATTTATTACTTCGTACATACTCATCATTTATCATAGATTAATTTAATTTATCATAGAATAATATATGCTGCGCAGTGTCAGTGTCATGTTGGCTTGTGTGGGAGTCTTTATATTTAAAAGTAGCTACTCAAGATTCGACTTGAAATGATTTCTGAACAATATAAACATTATAAAGATATTAGAGCTTCTCCTTCTTCGTCGTGGCAATGATACCAATAAAAAATCATTTTCGGCCCAGAATTCTGCCTCGTTGACAGCGTTAGCTTCTGCCTCGTAAAGATCTTTCAGGGAGCAGATATTGTGTAGATATAAGAGCTGCGGGATTCTTTTGTGCATCAGTGTATTATTATCTAAGTATTCATTAATAACTTTATAGATTTCAAATCCAATGTTATACACATAATTAACTGCATCTCAACAAATCTAGAATCTTCAGAACAAACACGAGAAGAAAATTTGTCAGCAGACAGCATTACAAAAATAAAAATAAATTACTTACTACTGCATACCAGGGAAATATAAAAGAGATCTGTCTGAGACAGTTCGCTAGCTTGTGTACCTTCATTACAGAAACAAAAGCAGCTTTGTAGGAAAAAAACTCTCTTTTAATTAAATAATAATTTATTATTAATATACCTTACACCACGCTCCTTGTTCACTCCTGTTTAAATTTTATCACACTAATAATATTATTAATAATATTAATATTATACCTAAAGGCGAAAGTCTGTGAGTGTGTATGTTTGTTACTTCTTCACGTCAGAACGGTCAAAACGGATCTGGATGAAATTTGGCACTGATATAGATTATAGTCTGAAATAGCACATAGGATACTTTTTATCCCGGGAATATGTTCCCTCGGGATAATTTTCGACTTTCATGCGGGCGAAGCCGCTGGCAGAAGCTGATAATATATAAAAGCTGCTTGTTTGTTTTTTTGAACGCGCAAATTTTGGAAACAGCATTCGGATTTGAAAAATTATTCTTGTATTTGTAGCCCAATTCTTCAGGAAGGTTATGTATAAGGTATAGGTATTTATCACGCTACGACCTAATAATAGTCTGAAAGATCTAAAAAAAACGGCCAAGTTTTGAGTGCCGTACCAAATCGCATAATTAAGTTGGTTGTAATAGAAAAAATTAGGGCAATTTGAAGAAAAATTTGGGGTTTCAATATTTTGGGATTTTTTTTGTAAAATATACGTAATTATAAACGTTATCATCAAATTTCAAGTTCATAGGTCAAAGGGAAGTAATAAAAATCTTCGGAACAAAATTTATAAAAAAAAGTTTTTATGTATTTTTGGTGGCTATCAAAGACAGCTTTTTTTTAATTTTGTTAAACAAATATTGGAAAACAGAAAATACAGTGTTTATTTAATTAATGAGCTATAAATAACTATACCCACTCGATGGGGCAGGTCAAAATTTGTTTTTATCTCCCTTAAGCTGTATGGAAGCCCCCCTTAAAAATAAAAATGATTTTCTGACAATTTGCATGGCTTTGGGTCAACAATATGCTTATACTGTGGCAATTTGAAGAATGTTGCTCCAAACGTTTGGCCTTAAAACCTGTGTAACAGACGACGGCCAGACGGATAGACGGACAGACAAACGGACACATAAGTGACAGCAATAGGGCTCCATTTGCACCCTTCGGGTACGGAACCCTAAAAACGAAGAAATGGCGCGCGTGGCGTGGACGAAGCCGGTGGCAAAACCCAGTAATTACTAAGTCTTGAATAATAATACATTTTCGTTAATAGTCGAATGATTTTAACTTTTGACATTAATAAATATTTAATTATTCGTTTATAAATGCTTAAAGTGTAACAACCTCAGTGTTGTGACTAATAAATTGCTACAGTATTGTGATAGCGCGGGTTTTAGTAATATTATGCAATACAAATTAACATTTATGTGGTTTCAACGTAAGTATTTATTTTATATACGAGTTAGCTTTGATTTTGTATTAAAATAGCTAAAGCTTTATTTAATAATAATAGCTCCCCTGCCAATGATGTGCTTCTAATGCATTATTTCTATATTTACAATGTACATTACTTTATTATAATAACCATGTGAACTACGTCCGCCAATGGACATAAAATCAATAACTGCATTATTGAGTGGTCTGTCAGTCGCTTTTTTTATTATAATAGACACCAAAGAAGAATTACGCGCTGTTATTATCAAACAAAATTATGCTCACATCTCCCATGAGTTTAGGTACTGTATAGGGTTATTAGGGTATTTATTGAAGCAACACACCGTCCGGTTGATATATTATTTGAACCTATACTTTATACGTACTATAAGGGTCAAAAGTGCAGTCACACTGTACCAAAACAGAAAAGGCATTTTTTTTGTATGCAGCAGAATTTCAACTTTTCGCGGCTAGTAGGAATAATCTATACTTTAATTTCTATAAAAAAAGATTAAATCAGTTGTGGATAATTTGACTTCTTCTACAAAAACTAGCCATTTGAGTTTTGGGAGAGTATGACTGCACTTTTGACCCTCGACTGTACCTATACGCAGCTCAGCTATAGCAAATCTATACAATATACTGTTTTTTTTCTATCTATTTGAATCTTGATCTAAATTCGGTAGACACTTCAAAAGAAGCCAGAAGTATTTTCAGCCAGCCCGTATGCTGCAAAGGTTCGTTATCTAATGACCTTCTCAGGTATTAGATTATGAAATTTCTAGACGGATTTAAAAATTCGAAGTTCCAATTCTAATTTTGATTTCGCTCATAAAGCCGTTGCCGTCTGTCGTCCGCCACCGAACCCGCTTTAATTGAGTTTTACAACGAACCTTTATTTTTTAATCAAGAAAAATTCTTACATCGCTAATTACTCAATTCATTGGTCGCACAAAAGGCTCGGTGTCTCATAAATTGCCACAATTCCTTCAATTAGAGATCGACGGATAGCGTCCGCGCACAATTTATATTGAAGCAGAGACGTAGCATTAATTACACTAAGGCCGTTGCAATGGACTGATGAGATCATTTCGCCGAGCGATAAAATTGACAGGATCTGAAGATGTAGGGTCAAGACCGACCATTTAAAGGACTAAGGAGTGAGACAGAAACGTTTTATTAGTCTGGTATAAATTGCGAGGTGGGTGAGTCAATGCAAGATATTTATTTATAAATCCATAATTTTATCTCGGGACGTTCCGAACAAGTTGAATTGCGTTTATGTCTAGAGTCATACATAAAGTTTACAACTCTATTTATATCTAGCAGCATAATGATTCCTTTAAGGCAGTTCCCATAAGTCAAGCCATTAATCAGGGATCATAAGACTCTAACACAAGAACCTACTGTCATAAAATTTCTTCCTTACCAAGCTTGGATATAATTGCAATTAAAATACAAAGAAATCATCCATTCATGGTTCACGCTTGATCGGAGGCAGGGGAGGCAGACAGGACGGCTCATTAAGTTATCGATATAATGTTGGTACTACCGATAGGTACTTACTACTACCATACCGTCCTTGGAATCCAAAAAGCGGTAACTATGTCAAAATTTTCGAAAATAGAAAAATATTTTGCTTTAACTGGGCCAGCCGAAAATTTTGTCTTTTACAAACCACGCGGGCTAGGCCACAGGCAGAAGCTGGTTTAAAATATAATATATCATTAACGTGACGGTCAATATTTATTTTAATCAATCCCTTTTTCTCGAAACTCACTATAATTCAGTTACGACTTATGGCTTCCAAAGACAGAATAGGTACTATGTACCAAGTTCAGACTTCTAATTTCGTAATTAGAAGACGCACGTAGTACGGCTGAAGTCCATTCACGGATGATTAAATTTTCTAACAATGATTAATTATCTCATCATGTTATTAATGTAATCTTGATCGTCTGTAATGGTTCGTTCGTGGTTCTCTTTTAGGTTAATGGGAGAATTTTGATCTTGAAAAGATTTTAAAGTAGGTTCTAACTAGAATACAAAAGTTGTGCCTCGGTCTGTGTTAGTCTTTGAAATCGTACCGTCGCGTCGTCGGTCGTGCTTTGATGGGGTAAAATTGTGTTTAATTGGCGTATGTCATTAAATACAGTGAATAGCAGATTTATTTTAGCGTTGTTCATTATTGTTATTTCTCTAGCTTCATTATTGTTAGGTACTTGTGGATCGCATAGATATACAAGCTTCGTTTCTCGTTCGGCCAGTTCAGAGATTGAGTTTTGAAAGTCTTTTTTTACCCGACTGCCAAGGAAGGGTTATGTTTTTCGCGCCTATCTTGTATGTAAATTTCTTTAGTACCTCGTGTCTTCCAAACGGCTGGATGGATTCCGACAGTTATATTCGTCTTGAAATGTGTCCTTAGATAATAAGTGGTTGAAAAACAAAAACGCGGATTTTGGGCGCCATATTGTGGGGGGTACCAATTTTTTTTTCTTCCAAACCCATCGAATGCGATATCAAAATGAAGGGTTTATAATAACGATTACGAAAATATATGTGACTTATTATATTATATTAAAATTATTTCGAAAAAAATAATATAGGTAACTAAAAAGTTGTAAATAAAAAAAGTTTATAAAATCAAAAACTCGACTGCCTAAGAAGCGAACTAAAAAGATGTAAACAAGAAGAGAATAATGCTATGCAGCCGAAAGATATATAAATATTTTTGGTCAGCCAGCTCCTGAATATGTATCCTCCGACTGCACAGCATGATTTTCTTCTTGTTTATTGAGTATGAGTAGATACATCTTTTTAGTTCGTATCTTAGGCAGTCTGGTTGCTTGATTTTTTTTTAACTTTTTACCTGTACATCACATCCTTCAAGGTATATGTATAAATATCTTTCAACATCCCTGTCGATTGCCACCCCATCTTACTTATTCCTATATCTCATTAAAAAAATGTTCCACGCTATAAATTCCACGAAGAAAAAGAAAAGCTGTAATTAATGTTAATAAAACAGCACGACCGTTGACTTCGCCTGCTAAAAGTCAGGTAAACTACCTTGACTTTTAACTCCAAGCCAACGTACAACATATTAGTATGCATCCAAGTATAAATATCACAGTATCACACTTTGTTTTTTATTTATATTCCATCTGCGACGATATTCTGCAGGTTCTAGCCATTTGGCATTTTAAAGATGCACACTTCACCTTTGCCATTTAAAAAAACTATGATGTATTTATGGATCCAAACTTCCACCTTTATGACTAGATATTTATGAAAGATTCGCTCAAATAAGTGTGCTATTTTGTGTAAAATTTCCTTGTATTTTTGTAAAATATGCAACAGTTAAATAGGTAAATCATTGACTACTTAATATAAACATTTTCGCCACAGATTAGGTATAGAACTGTACATTGACTTGCGATGACATTTCTAAATGGTAACTAAAAGTTAAAATTCACACGCCATTTGCATTTTTCATTGTGTAGTTTCGGCGGTCGCATATACAGCAACAATAGAATAGTTTCATTATAATTATTATGTGGCCATCGAGTTTTTGGCATAAAACGATTCAGTTTTTGAAGCAATTGTAGTTACACCTCTACTTATTACTAAGTCCTTGCTACTTAATAAAAATAACGTATCTTTCGTCAGCTACAAAAATTATGTCTCTTTTGAATAAAGAATCACGATATAAGAGAAAATTTTCGAATTTAGAATAGGTAAAGAATAGGTCCGTAATCCGTATTCTAGAGCGATGACGAAGCATGCATTTCGATTAAAACCGGCTGATTTCAAACTTATCTCGACTCCAATCTTGTTTTAAATTACATCAAGTTTTGAAATGAAGCATCGTTCGAGAATGGTGACAATGATTCCTAAATAAAATTATGAAAACGTTATTTCAATTGAATGAACTGCAAGTTTTTCAATGGCGTTCCGCGTCTACGTGGCGTTCCCAGGGCGATTTATTGATTAAAACGTGACATGCTATGTTTGATGGTGTTACTAGTGCTACTAATCAATATTAGGGCGGGACTGCTGGGTGCAGTTCCGTTGGGATTAAAATTCATTAGATTATATAAGGGAAATTATTACGTATAGAGTAGACGGGGGTAGACAGTGTAAATTGATATTTAGCAGGTAAAGCGTTGTTTTACCACGTGACCCGTACAGGAGACCCGAGAAATAAGGAAAAACCAAAAATTTTACAATAATAAAAAAATTAAACCCCGTGCGAGCCAAAAACTTAAAATTAGTGTAGTTTTGTGCTTCAACAAATATTTGGACGTGTAATAATTGGAACAGCCTAAATCTCGGTAAGGTAGATGTGAGGGTTTTGTTGTAGTATTGACTACCTCAGCGAAGCTTGCCGATGAAGCTGAATCAGTATATTGGCTGCCAAATATTTCACAAACATAAGAATGTGTTACATTCTAAAGCAGAACATAGAAATGACTTCAAGAAAAAAAAGATTAGACTTAAAGGCCTCAGTAGCCAGGTCATTACATACCAATAAAAAAAAAAACAAAGTTTAACTAGCAATATTTGGCTACCCTCGAAACGCTTCGTTGTGGTGTAAGAACGTTTTGTTGAAAATTAGATGGCAGTGGTTTTCGACAGTGGTCGTTAAACTTCACGCTTGGTGATTAACCATACCATTGTAGGAAAATAATTATTGTACTGCGACATTATTTTACACCATGACAATCTTGCTAAGATTTTTATAAAATTTTATTATGTTGGGATCTTTGAAAGTAAGCTTGACTGTTTGAGAATAACTTGGGAGAAACCTGTAACCACAGATAATAATACCCGTAACAAAGGTGACTTTAGCGTAACGTTACGTCTACGTTAGTTGTCAATCTAGGTTTACCTACAAACGTAGGTAAGTGGGTTGGCTTGGCTTAGATAGCCATCGTTCGTCTAATTCTGAATAAATCTGGCTGGTTTTGGACTTACAGTTCGTACAACAGTTATTAGCTGGTACATACCTACAGTGCCGCCAATTATCGAATTTAGTATGACCAGTAGTGTTGAAATAGGAAACCAAATTTGACATCACTTAGCCACACTGTATTTAATTTGTGGTATTTAAAATGTGGTCGAAAAAAGAAATGAAATATTTTATAGGCAATTTTTTTTACAGGGTATCTAATGTGGAATAATACTTATAGTAAGTAACTTTGTAAGACACGGATGCGGAAAGCAATTATAATAAAGTTATATTACAATTAACATTTTTTTCTCAAACATGCTTGGAAATGTGGTCATTATTTTGACAACCTTCTTCGAGATAAATCGAAATTGCTGTACTGGTCAAATACATGCGCGCAGCGGCCGGCAAAAGTGGTATGAAAATCCATATCTGTCGTGTCTAGCGGCCAAATAAATTCCATAGTAAACTCATATCTGTCGTGTAGTTTAAAAATGGAACGATGTTTTACTCCGAAACATGGCAACCAAGGAGGTAACTTATCAAAGGTTTTATTTAAATTTCGAACTGGCTTGCAAATAGAACGCTGTTTATAAAAAAAAAACAAAGGAACACTTTAACGCGGGAACAATTATTGTTGTTCGTCATTGATTTTGACAAAATGAGTTCTAGGTACTACTTAGTTTTAATTTCCGCGCATTATTTGAGAAAAGTACTATACAAGCCTTGGCCACAACTAGGCATTGATTGACTTACGTATGTGTGCCTCGGCTACGCCTCGGCCCACATTTACACGTTCGTCCATCAATGCCTATTTTGCTGGCCGCTGCATTAATGTACTATTTATACTCATTTGTTACCAGTTTGATTGAAAAGATGCTCTAAAAGTCAACATTTGTGCTATAGGTACTCAGTTAGCAATAGTTCGCTTATTAATCTAGTGAACATGCATAATAAATCGTAGAAAATAAATTATCTAGACATTTAAAAACATTTTTATACTTGAACATAAGCCATCAATCAAGCAATAGGTACTTGCTGTCAAAGCGTTGAAAAATAAATATTATATGTATTATTTTTATGATTGAACATGTAAGAAATTCATTCTGTTAGTTCATAATGTCAGACCAAACAAGCTGAATAGTACATGTTCATTTACTTTTAAATTATTTTCCAACGTCATTTTGCTTTCATGCCAGTGTTTTTAAAAAAAAATAAGCCATAAGGAAAATCGCGTTTGTAGCTTGCCAAAGAGAGAAAGAAAACAATATTTTAGGTCGGAGCCAAACTGATTCAAAACAAGATTATAAAAGACTTGAGAGGATCAAAAGTCCTCAATACTTTAGTCCCTCCGTGGTCAGCACATAAAAATTCCTAAGTACTTACGTGTCATTTATATTTGGGTTTTTATTATTATTTTTAAGATTCAATGTCGTTGAGGACTAAAAGTACGTTGTTGCATCAATAACTCGAATCTACATGAGTTTGTAGGTGTTAATTATATTTCAATGCGTGTGCGTGTTTGATGTTTGGCATTTGTTAACAGAATGTAACAATTGTTTGCAAAGAAGAATTTTATATTTTATCAATAAATGAAAAAATATTCTATTTTATTATCAACCATAATGGAACAAAACAAAAAAAATACACGTTAGAGAGAAGAAACTCTGAAGAAAGACATTGTAGCGCCATCTATCGACTTACGCTGATATTAAAAATGTCTGTGATCAGAAACAAAAAATAGGTATTAGTAAATGAGCTAATTACATTTAAAAACTTTTATTACAGTTTTAATTATTTATTTGGGAATTATTATTATTGATATGTTGAGGTTAGTCTAACTAAATAAAGTAAAACTCATTAAACGGTAATGACTAATAGCCATGCTTAAATTATAAATTCATTAATTCAAAAATTAATGAAACAGAAGATGTGAAAACTTCCAAGTAAATGTTATTGTTACTATGGTAGTTTGTTACGCCATACGCGAGTCCATTCCACGCTCCAATCCGCTGTTGTGTTGTGTTGTGTCACGGCAAGCCGCGGCGTCGAACGAACTCGAGAGCGCAGTCAAGAACGTTCGTTAACCGTGCACGTCACCCGTTTCATGTACCAGTGCCCCCATCTAGCGGTCAATGTCGGCATGACGTAGGGAAACGACCGAGTTCTAGCGTTTTGTAAGAGATGGCGCTGGTAGTATGATATAGTGATAAAAACCGCGTGGTGTTTGTTTTTACTTTCACAATTTTTTGTAGTAATCTGGTGTAATAAAATAATTTCGTGTGATAATTTTTATTTAACAAAACAAATCTTGTAATATACACGAAAACCCTGTCTCGTTTTTACCTTCAAAAGCCTTCTTCTTCTCATCTTATTTTAAATTTTCTATAGGTTTCAGTTACAGTTTCTTGCTTCGATTTGTTATCAGCTGATACATTTTTACCTAATTTGCGAATTACACAAATAATCGAGTTTACTATATTCAGTGGTATGGGAATGTTTGGCATAATGAAGTAATTAGTTGTAGGGTCAGCACAAAAGGCTCATTTTCGAAGTATCCACGCAATTAACCTAATCAAGCGCTTGTAAAATGACTTGCATGTTTGTACCTCACATTTAGTTATTTGATTGAACTTTTAGTATACAACTAGCAGCTGCCTTAAATTCTACAACATTAAATAAGCATGGCATATCAGACGCAGACAATCTAAAGAAATAAAAGTTGAATAAGATTTACTGAATACACTAGCGTTTGAATGTACGAAACTGTTAGCCTCATTCACGATTCGACACACCTGTCACCAAGACGATGCAGATTCGCTATCGTGACTTGTCTAATAGTACTTTCGCCCAGGTACCAAGTCCAAACAAGCGAGTACAATTACAGACGCTATGAGTTTGGCAAATGGCCGCTGCGGCAACAACGTGTAACGACTCTTGGCGGCAGCTTGGAATTAGCACCACTGAATGTGATCTCATCTCAGTCCACCGACCATTACTCATTGGTTGCTAGCAATCAGACTGGGTGTTGCTCACACGTCTAACCGAAATAGATGTTTAGATGCGTTAACAAACAAACGTCTCTATTTTGTTTTTGCATTCGTCTTCATTGAGTGTTTGGTTAAGTTTAGTTCTACAAGTTTGTGATGGATTCTTTGCTCTCCGTTTTCTCTTTTATCTTTGCTCTCTTCATACTTGTTCTTTTACCAATTTGTGTCATCTTACTAAACAATGCTTCGTTGGCGTTGCACTATATAAACCACTTAACATCAATTTAGATATTATACATCCAGATGTAGAATACATAATGCCCAAAATTGAATACACAATAGTTACCAACCAAGTTCCAGCAAGATCTTTAGATAATGTGACGGTGTCATTAAAGTCATTAGCTGACATAAGCCAAGAGGGCCCACAATACCCGCGAAATGCTTTGATAACTGTGATAAAATTTAAATGAGGACATTTTGTGGTGACGTCACACAACCGGTATTACCCGTAAGTACTAGGAACCCCTTTACAAAGGTAATGGTGTTAAGTATATGCCATCGTTTCATTAGGTCCTTGCTGGAACTTAGGAAGGTCTACTAGGATTTCTGTATGCCATTTATCGTTACCAATTGTGTTCAGTTTTTGAGTCCTCTGTAGTCGGTTCCTCTTGAACAGCCAAGGTTCTTCCGCTGTATTTAATGGCTCGTTTAACTTAATTTTGGTTTGGCAGGCCTAATGCTAGTTAATCATTACTAATCATTCGTTCAATGACTTTGGTCACGGCATTTGGCCAAGCGTCCAAACAACAGTCATATCGGTCAAGTATATACCTCAAATGAAGGCAAGTAGTATCTACCCACTTCTTTTTAGAACAGCATGTAATTATAGTATAGCGTGACATTGTGATGAGGTTTGAAGATAAGGTCAGTTCACAATGGAGGGCGCGTCTGCTGCAACTATTGTGTCGCATAATACCGCGCCCTCTGGCGGCGCGACGGTGCGTGACCGCCAAACAATGAAACCCGAAGCAATTAGTCACCTCCCGTAATTATGTGCGATTATATTTAGAGACAAACTGGTATGATAGTGTGGGTTTAAAAATAGAAACATTGGCATAGGTCATGCTATAACTGATCAAGCGAGCATCGATTAAATAAATGCCAAAGCAAAACTATAAGACTTAATACAAAATGAAGACGTTAAGGCACTTCACAAAATTGCGCAAAATATAATTGTCTGTCTATTTGTTTGAGTAAATTACAAAGTTACGCATGCAGCAATCGCAGTAAGTGCAATTGGAAAGTAATATCAACTGTGTTTGCAGATGCCTAGTTTAAATAAGAGGGCGTACTTCGTGGCTAACCGCGACACTTTCTACTGCGATTTCACTGCGTTTTGTGGCTTAGCATTAGACGCAACTATAGCAATCTGTAGATCTATGCAACGCAAATTATTCTTCTTTGTTATTGACTTGACTATATTTTCGTAATATGGTGTGGTAATATCGTTATCCACATTTATTGTGGTGGTTTCATTCCTTATTAATCTTATTATACTAGGAACATCGTTATTATCTAATGTTGCATTGATATACGCATATTCTTCTCTAGATGATCTCCATGTTTTGTTTCTTATCTTACCTTTGCTGGGAGAGCTTGCTTGCTTTTTGTGGTGGTTTTGATGGGAAAACGTGTGTAAAATCCTTACCTGTAACAAAATAAATAACATTTGAATTCTTTGTTACATTCTCATGTGTATTGTAAAATTTAATTTTAAACGAAAAGTTATTAATTTATAATGCTCTGTTATGACTTCAGTCCGCAGCAAAGCTCACATTACTGCACAACCAAAGCAGCACTTAAGCTATATCCAAGTAACGTCCGCTGCAAATACTGTAAAATTCTACAACGCAACAATAGTGCCCCTCAGCGAATAACTGCAGAGTGGCTGCACATAGCTCAATGATTACCAAAGGAGGATTATAGCACTCTGGAATTGATTCTCAAGAATAGAATAGAAGTAAACAGTTCCACGGAGAGCTCTATTGTGTTCCATGCTAACAATGGTTTGTGAGTTCCGAAGGACTTATGCTCCTTTTTGTAGTGTTTGCAACTACAATTTGTGGTTATGACAAATATTTTTGAGAATATAAAGGTGGAAATTTTAGTTTGTACTGTACTTGTGACTTTATTGGGATGCATTTTCATGCGATGGGTGGACGCGATACTTTCAGTCCTTTGTGAAGTTCCCAGAGCTGAACATTTTACACAAATATTACTCATTGAAATGAATACTATTTATTCGGATTATGTCGCATTATATTTGAGGACTTCTTTACGGGTTGCATGTATGGATATTGGAGAACTTTTCGGTGCGAGATAAAAACCGATTTAATATGATAAAGCTGTTTCAGTCCATTGCGCAATGTTATTTTAGGGTTCTGTACATGAGCCAGACTATTTTTACAAACACCATTTTTTTTATATTTTTATATATGCTTTATGATAAGAATGCCTTTAAAAATAAGTTTGAAGATAAACTAAAGCAGCCATAGCTCACTTGTTGAATTTCGGTTATCTTGTTTTTGTCAAAAAAGTTTTAAAACATAAAAAGAACAATTCGTTCGGTTTTCAATTCGCACTAGTAGATATTGGAAATCAATCAGTCATGTTAAGCGGTGATTGATTGGCACACCGCTGTGTATCGCAATGGCGATGGACTCTGATGGATGTTAGCTCGACACATACTAAATAAAACTGCTGCATTTATCAATATTGGCTCGACATGTGTAAATGTGATGAATAATTCAAAATTTAATTCGAGGTTGTAGTGGCACTAATTCAGGGATATAAGTTTTTAAACTGTCATCTATCTGTATATATAGGTCACTAACACTAACATTAGCATCAGAAGCGGGATATTTACCATGTTTACTGTTTATTGCATGCACCATGATCACGGATAAACTGAAGTTATTGCGGGTGGGTGTTTATGAGGTGACAAATCGGTCTACCCTCTTTCTTGTTCGTTTTTAGGGTTCCGTACCCAAAGGGTAAAAACGGGACCCTATTACTGAGACTTCACTGTCCGTCTGTCTGTCTGTCTGTCTGTCACCAGGCTGTATCTCATGAACCGTGATAGTTAGACAGTTGAAATTTTCACAGATGATGTATTCCTGTTGCCGCTATAACAACAAATACTAAAACCTGTATAAAATTAATATTTAAGTGGTGCTCCCATACAACAAACGTGTTTTTTTTTTGCCGTTTCTTGCGAAAATGGTACGGAACCCTTCGTGCGCGAGTCCGACTCGCACTTGGCTGATTTGTTATAGCTCAGGTAGATAGCATGTTAAAGTTTATCAAAAATACTAGACACCATGTTATAAAGACATTGTTAACAATCGAACCAAGTCATCCAAGCTGCCCATTTCTGTAAACAGCCTTTTCGTAACTTGCGGAAAACCCACTCATCTGCCCTATAGCCTACGTAAGCATATGAAAATAAAAGTTTTGGTAGAATATGTCAAGCAACAATACCTTTTTCTATGGCCATTCACAATACTCACAAACCATTTTTTGTATAGATTTCTTCTAAATAACCAAGAGGCCTGAATGCATTTTAACAGAAGTAAAATATGTAAATAATTGTTTTGGTATTATAAGTGACGGCAATACGTAGCTGTGAGACAACTGTTTTTAAATCACTAGCCTTGGAGGTCAAAACTGAATATGATAATAGCCTAAGACAGTAGGAATACTTTAACGACGACCATTTTAAAATTTTCTTATTTTTGGCGCTCTCCTTCAGTGTTGGAGAAACCGTTATTGAAATTAGCATCCATATTATGCATGCTTATGAGTGGGAATAAATTGTAGAAGTAAAGTATAAGTAGAATGCAAAGAAGTCCAATTTACAAAGAGGTAATTCTAATTGCCTTATGAGAACTAGTGATGCGCTTCGACAAACACACTGAAATCGTCATCATCATCAACCTCCTGCTGTACACTTTCTTCTCATCTAATTCGTCTAAATCTGTTTGTATAACATCTATTATTTCATTAAGTTTATCTTTTTGTGCGCGTTTTTTCCTGTAACTATTGCTGTTGCTCACTTTTGACCAGAGTTTTGTTTAATTCATTATTTTGACCTATGACAACCGACGTCTTTCTGTCAAGTTGATTGTAATTTATTTTATCTAGTTTTTCATTCAATGGCACTGGCATGGTTTAGTTGAAAAAACCCGAGGCCGTAGTTAGTAAATTGAGTTGCCTCATTGCGAAATATTGCTCGGCATGAGCTAGATTTGTTTACATATTCTGAAAGATGAACCCGTAGCAACAAAATTGATTAATTTCAGGAGTATATTATTTTATTTTATGATACAGAAATCGGTCATTAGGTTTTGATCCTAGAATATATTGCGATTTAGTTATTTGGTATATGTCCAATTTTATAGACTCGTTTGCCCACTGTCTCATCTAAACGATGATGTGGTGGACGGTGAAGCACGCTTGACTAGAAGTAACCTACTCTACTCTACTAACTCTTGACTTAAAGATCTCCAGGTTGAAGTTAGCGAGAAATACAGACTCCGGCAGGGAATTCTACTCTACTCCTTGGCTGTACGCACAATGAAAGCTAATATGTATGAATGTAATGCTAATATGACAAATAATGCTAATATCCAATGGGTTGTGGATATAACTAATTTAGCGAACTTTCTGTTATGGCGACTTCGGTGAACATCACTAATTTAGATAACTTTCCCGCGCTTTCTTTTCGGTGGTTATTTTTTGCCTAGGGTATGCCTACACGTGCGGAGTGATTCTATTCTGTCGCAGGCATAGACAATGATGACAGAAATTCATTCAAATATCCGGCAACACCGATATTCACTTCTTGAAGATTTTTCAAAGTCGCGGCGTTCAGTACGCGTCCCGGACTGTACTAAGCGTGCACGCTGCCCAATTTTGGTGCCAATTTTTTTCCTTAAATTTATATTGTGAGTGAGTGTGTGGCTAGGAAATACCATGGAACGGTAAGTGATGAACAGTTTTTACCAGCGGCATTGTGTGTTTGACCTAAATTCCATCAGAAAAAAGTATTTCAACGAAAATAGCCCTCCATTGTTTCGCTGCGCCGGCCGTTGACCGTTTTTTTCTCGACATGTTTTGTTTTGTGATTTTGCAAATTTCTTATCAAACTGCAATTGTTTTCATTCCTACACTAATTAGTAACGCCTCTGAAACCGCCAATTAAAGTGATAACGCCGGTACTTTGATTTAAGTAGAAAACAAAAACATCCGACCCCAAAGTACCTGATTTATCGTGACGTCACAAACCGTTTTTCTGTGACGTTGAAACACTGGATGTGGCATATGGATTTTAGTACCTGTTATATTTTTAGGAGACTGTTTTTTTGTTGTGGGTCGTTTTTTTTTGCTTTCGTACTACTTTTGGAATTGAGGTTTTTTTTTTATTATTATGTCCTTTATTGTTTTTTTTTTTCTTATTTACTACATTTTTAAATATTTTAATTAAATAAATTACAAAAAAAAACATTTAAAAATATAAAAAATAGGTAATAATAATTATAATAATAATTTATTATTATTATTATTTTTTTTTTTTGAGTCCCTCTTTCATCTGCATTTGTCTGGCATGTTTTTAGGTGACTGGTTTTTCCTATTGGTTTGTCTGGTTCTGTGCGCATTTTGATTCTGCTTTTTTTTTTTGCATGCCTTCGCAAGAGCGCGAGAGGGGGCGCGGGCGCGCGTCGCCTGATGCGCCACCACCAGCTTCACCGCCATCTTCACCTGAGCGCGGGCGCGGGCGCGCCTCGCCTGATACGCCACCACCAGCTTCACCGCCATCTTCGCCTGAGCGCGAGCGGGGGCGCGGGCGCGCGTCGCCTGATGCGCCACCACCAGCTTCCCCGCATTCTTCGCCGCCATCCGCCGATGTCTCATTGTTCAGTTTTAATTTAGTCATTTCGAGTCATGAGTGCAAGTACGCACAGTTCGAGTTCAGGTGCGCACAGTACTGCGTGTCGCATCCATTTTACCGTAGATCTTTGTATGTGTTTTTTCGTAAAATTGATCATCTTGCTGATTGTTTTTTGTAATGTTTTTCTTAGGCAACATGCCTTTGATTTGTGTATTTTCATTAGTAAATATCATCATCATGTACACTGTGAAATAATATTTCAAAGAAATACAATAGTAGTTGCTCTGTGTCCAAATTACGAAAGGGTCTTTTTTAGCGGTCATTTTCAAGTGTTTGCATTGTGACTCATTGTTCGTAAACTAAACAATTCTAACACCTAAGCCTTTGTCTGCGATAAGACTATGTACCAAACTATGTAATAGGATACTATTCCAAGCCATGCGACTCACAGAATTCCCGGCACTGTATTGTAAACATACCCATTTTTTTTGTCGGCGGCCGGGTCAAGTACCTGAGGTGTAATTTTGTAAAGCTTTTGTTTTGAAAAATATGTATGGGGAGGTGTGATCTAATGATTGACTTTTGTAAAATAGGGTGTACTTTTGTAAATAAAATAAAAACTTATTGAAATAATGGTTTTATTTTTTCATTTCTAACTACATTTGTACACAAAACTGGGAAAAATTCCCTTCCGCTGACTATACACATTTTTAACAAATACAAAACAATTCCAAATATGAAAATCCATTTAAAATCTGATAGCTTAGTTTATTGACATTACAACAACATAAGTTTCATGTATAGCTCGCATACAAAACTTTCGAGATAACGGCGTTTTAGTGGCGCGCGGTGATAGCGCGCGAAATCGCCCGACCGCTCCGCCGCTTACGTCATTTTCGGGCATTTTTCGGCCCCAACTTCCCATTGGATATGTATGAATGTAGGTGATCTAAATACAGTTTCAACAAAGAATGCCTACATACTAATGGATAACACGTGTAATGTCGAGATGAAGCCACAAAACTGTCAGTCAAGCTCTCAACAGTGTCAGTAAACTTTAACTTAAAACGGTTCTGTCATTTTGTAAGTTACTCATATAATCGAAACGAAAGATTTGCAATACAAGCCTAGATCATTTATGTATTGGTGAAAAGTGGTTACATAAAAAATACAAAATTTAAGAATAGCGGTTTGATAAAAAATTTGTTTAAAAAACATGTGGGAAACTTATATATCAGCAATCAGTCCTGGCTGAAGACACAAAAAAAAACTGATGCCGTAAAAGGTATTCTTCCAAAAATTCAAATAATTGAATAGTGACTGATTTTTACAATGCTTTTACTGTAGTCAATTTACAACTGCTGCCAAGGTCCAAGGTACCAAAGCTCCTTAAATTGACCTCGATTACCCGTGGTCGTTACCTCTCCTCTTTTATGGACACTTAAATTGCCATTACATAATAATGCAGTCTTTACATCGTTAGTTATTTTTACGACTTAATTGCGTACTTACAATTGAGATGTTCTAAAATTTGAGGCACCCTACTAATGATGCTACTGGGATATCTTTACCCTGCAGGCTCCTTTTATAGGGTTTCTTTGCTGAACAAGTTCTTTTTAACGTGTTCAACTTCATGTGCTTTTTGCTGTATAGTTTTGGACTACTTCTAATCTTATAACGCTTAGGGTAAAAGCACCCGATTTTTTGTGTAGGTACAATGCATGTGGTTTAATAATGGTAATATGTATTGTGAAAATCAATTAAAAAGAACTGGCTGTTGAGGCCTTCAAAGACGAAACTTTAAATATTGTGGAATGTGGACCCTGACAGCAGGTTAGAAGTGAAAGAGTCCGTACTAGAAAGATGTTTCATGAATCTACTACACTCTGTAGTAGGTCCATGAAACATCCACAGCAGTCAGTACAGGTAGCAATTAAATGAAGTTAATCCTGATCAGGATTAAACTAGCCAATATGCCAAACATAAATATATGTAATCAAAGAGCCCAATTCTTTCAGCTCCGAACGCTTTTCATTCAGTCTGCTTACGTCACCTGCATCGTGATCACTCAGTATCGCCTGCAAGCGGTCTGCTCGCCCTTGAATACGGATGAGCATTCAACTGCTATGCTCATATGTTATGTATGCACGCTGCAATCGCCCTCGCTTCGACCTATCTTGTCTTCGTCGATCTCGATTTACTTATTTTGTAATTTAATTGCAGTCGTACCGTGCGTCCGTGTATCTACACACACCTTAACTTATTTTTTCGTTTTTCGAAATTTCAATTTTATTGATTCTAGAATTTGCTGTTTGAGCAGGGCATGGCATTAGTAAGTACCTCCTTCCTACTGAAGTAGGGTTGACGTCTATGGTTGACGTTTATTAGATTGAGGTTCATATTGTGGGGGGAATAGACTGGCTTTCCATGTCATGGTAAGTTATGGTTTCGTTTAACAATGCATCACTGAAAGTGAGATCTAATATATCATTAACTCTTATTTTAATTATTATGGATATATTTTCAGTTTATGTTTTTATTGTAACGTTCGAATATCTTACGTAAAAATAAAGTATTAAAGTACGATCGTCTATTTGTTGTAAATTGAGTTAGGTTTCCATTCGAAGCAATAAAAACTAACGATTGCAATCTATATTGAGTTACCGAGGGTTTCGTTTTTATTTTAGACAAACACAAAAACCTATTGACACGATTTTACTCCTTGTTTTCTTAATGCAGCTTGTGCAATTTTGATGACAGAGTTAACTAATTTAAATTCATGGATTCCTCGTCGAAATACTGTAATACTGTTGTGCACGGTTCGTTCGCCATTCTTTGACGAATATTGTTTTTCAATGGCCGCCATTCGCGTCATTCGCTCGGTTTTAGAGTCATCAATGGTGAAATATTCAAAATTTCGTTATTTTGAATATCAATGCATATTCGCGCGTTGTGTAACGTTTTTTGAAAAGAACCGTTTTGTGTGCCACAAAATGATGTTGTTTTCGGAATTCGAATAATTTTGTTTAGTTAATGAAACTCTAAGAGAGAGGTAAATATTTATGATGAAGTAACAACTTTTAATGAATATTATTTTATTATATTAGTTTCATCTCATAACCAGTAGGTACAGAATTTAAGTAAAAAAAATCCTTTTTAAATCTTTACTGGGAAAAACTCTTTGAGCTAGACTAAGATGAAAGTACCAAACGATAGTTACTTACTTCCAAAAAAATATAAGAACGAATTCGACCAAAGGTCGACTGGTAGAAAATGCCTTAGACATTATGTTCGTCTCTGTACGTTTGTGTGCATGAAGTATTAAATAAATAAATAAATAATTTCGTAAGCCCACCTACAAACCTACGCAATTATCTCGTCTACACGATAAAATACTTGTTAGATAGCTACTTTTATTAACCGACTTACCAAAAAGGAGGAGGTTCTATGTTCGTCTTTATGTTAGTTTTTTTTTTGATGTTGGAACCATTTTAATTTGGTGAAGATCTGATGTAGAACTTCGGAGATATACAACAGAACTCTTAAATAAATAACGGTAAATCACTCGGGATTATTGCAATCGCATGTCTGTTTATTGTTTATACCAATTCATAACATAACATCACGCCAGTACGCTCTTTTGGGGTACGCAGATGTGTACAGTTCACCTTGGTACACTCTATTTTCACCGGTTATGTTCAGTTTCATGATATTCGGATAATCTATTCTGGCATTATAGGTTCCCATAAGGCAAAAAAAAGGTACCTACCAAAGACACCGACTTCCAAAAATAAAGTTATGTTTCACTTTGTATTTTTCATATTTGGAAGTCGGTAGTATTTCTTTATAAAAAAGTATTTTTAACATTTTTTCCAACCTCATAAATAGCAAAGCTAAGTTGAACTGTTCCTAATATCCCCGAGGCCATTTTAGTGCAGTACTCAGTTTGTGTGTGTGCCAGGCCATGGCCTAAGGCGGAAGTAATCCGAGTAGCCAGTGAAGCCTTCCAACTCATTCTGTTTACTACAACACTACAGTGTGAAACATACAAGCAATTATACTATCTACTGCGACTACAGATGCGCGAAAATCACTTGCGACTAGTCCATCGTGAAATAGGTAATGTACTTAAAGATAGAATGTCGGTCTAATTTGCAATCAAAGTATTTTTTTATATAAGGTATCTATGAACTATCCAATACTATACCGAATTTATTTGACTCGTTGTACGATGAAAACTGTTTTTCAATAGGTAATAAAAAAAAAACTTTTGGAAACTACCGTTATAGTTCTCGCCAAACTTCTTGGCCGCCCTGAAGTTGGCTACAATGGCTGCGCAGTAGTAAATCTCATACAAAAACAGTACAGTTTCGTGCTTCGCGCATCCGGTAAACCAACTTCAGGGCGGCCAAGAAGTTTGGCGAGGACCATACCGTTACCAATACCGGATTTACGTCAAAGATGGCAAAAGGCTCGCTCCCCGAACGGACTAATGAAAAAGGGGTTACTATCACGTCTGCTTGCCCTTCTGGGAATACTGGCGTGATGTTCATTATAACACCAACTGGCGATATTTCATTAAGTCGCTTTCATGTTCGTACGTTGAATTCCTTAGAATATGGAGATTAACCGTGGACTATTTCATAAGCGCTGGTATTCTGAGTATTGATTGTCACAGTCACAGCAGTGTGGAACTGTGTGAAGGAAACACCTACATTCATTAATTTTGCTGTTGCAAGGAGCTTTATTGCTTTTATTTTATGACGTCAATTTAATAGTCCTAATTTAGTAGACCTAATCGAAGAAGTAAAACATAATTTAAAAAAAGTCTCTTAATACCTGTTATTGATATTTGATATTTTTAATAGAGATTTTTATTTACTTTTGAATTTTCCATACGCAATGAGCATATCTTTTATAGGTTTATTAGAACAGGTTCATGTTGATTTAGTTAATTATAAAAATAATAAATTAAGTTGTCAGAAAAGAAGTTTCCATTATACTTTAAAACACAAGAATATATTTTTTTTTATGCATGCCTTAAAGTCGCTGTTCTTTAATCAATCTAGATTTAAGATCCCACACGGTTCAATTAGGCTTTATGTAGATTCAATTAAGAGTCTTTGGCCTAATAAAAGGATCTATCCGTCGCCTATTGGGCGTACGGAAAATAAACCGGGTTGCGACCGGGTCACAGCCGGGCTGTCCCGGATCGGCACACTGACCCGTATAGAAATATAACAGGAAAATCTATTGAAATATATTAAGCAATTATTCTTGTGTAAACTTTCAGTTGAAATATTATACCATAAAGAATATTAAACTGAAAGCTTTTCCAGGAAATAATTATTGTTTAAGCCATTTTCAGATGAAACGTAGAAATACGCACAAGGCAAAAATACGTGGAAAACTCTTATTACGATTGTATTTATAACAATTTTCCATTTCATGAAAGTACTCCAAGAATGGACTCTGAAAAAATATGTAAATAATTTTGCAAGTCGCTGTTGCCTGCCTGTTTTAATTTAAATTTAATATTGTAGATGGTAATCTCTGAAGGCACTGATAACTACTAAATTCTTTTACTAAGAGAAATATACACTATTGTTGACAGGCATTTACTGTTTATCTACGAAAAATGCATGGTTCCTGTAAGATATGTAGCCGCGGGCAAAAGCTGGCAGACTGTGAAAAAAAAACAAACAACGAAAAAAAATAAGATTCATTTAAATTCTGTTTGAAATAAACTTATTAAATAAGTTTTTCAAATGCCAATGCATTTTTGTTTTGCATATGTCAAAAACACTTAATTAAATTCGTATCAAACATTATCTTATTAAAAAAAATATTATTATTTTAAATCAAGACCACACTTCTCGAAACACTTGATTCCCTGGAAGTGCTCAATATCTCAAAGCTGCGGGCACACGTGTAACGTCCCCGTTGAAATGGGGCGCACCGGGAGGGAGGCTGGGCGGCCCACTCCACAGGGTCGCACCGTGACCTACCTCACGACCTGTTTGTTGCTGACTTCATCCGATACGGTAAGGATACGGTGACGACGGACGTCACAGGTATCCTTTTTTGAATTTTTTTATTTAGGAAATGCGTTTTATCGCTTTATCGAGTGTTGTGATAGTGTGATAGTTCTCAAGTGTTGAAGATAGAGTTTTGGAAAAAAATTGTTAGGTAAGGTAATCAGTGCCACCTAACAAAATTATGTCGAATGACCTTTGAAAATACTCAAAATATTAAATACTTTTATAAAATTGTAAATAACATTTATACCTTTGTTCAAATATGTGAAGTGAAGCATTCACAGCCCAAACGACAGAAGCTAAAAGTATCAACTGCATTTTGACTGTCTGAAACAATTCATTGTTGTATTGTAGCCAGGTTGCCCTTTCTAAGCACATGCCACCCAGGCATTTCAAAAATACATCGTTTTCTTACTATTTTTAAATCTTTCGTTTACCATATTGTCCCTAACGATAGTTAGATACAATGAGTTTAAAAAGAGAAATGTTTCTGTTAGCACGCTTAGCACGCAGGTTACGAGATAGTCACGATCGTCGCGTGTAACTACCCTAATGGCCGCGCTAAGGTCGCTGCATACAAGATCGGATCCGCGCTCACTCGACCCGCTTAGACTCGACCCGAAGAATAAAACCAGATGTTTTACTACCAATTCAGTGCCATTTGTACAGTCAGGCAAAGTTATAAGTTAATACATAATTTATCCTGGTAGTTAGTGAACTCGTTTCAAAAAGCATGTACATGTGCACGTGCATGTGTGTGTATGTGTGCATGTAGCTTTTTGAATACAATCATGTTTTTTTTATATTTCAGAATTTAGTACCTACTTGTTAACCTAATAATTTAAAATCACTTAAAAACTGATTCAATAAATACCACCGTGCCACTAGCTACAAGGATTCACTACAAAGTGTATATATTTAAAAACGATAAGTACTTACTTGTTTAATTATTGATTTATTTATCCAAACATTATTTAAATTTTACACTCTCTGTGGTGCAAGCGTTAAATCGACACTTTTCTGTTTGACTATACATCGACGTTTTTACGCCTATCAAAACAGAAATATCCTGGTATTTTTCTTCGGTTCGAGTCTAAGCGGGTCGAGTGGGCGCGGACCCACAAAATTCGAGATGATGCTATATTGTGTTGGGAGATGTTATGCGATATTTAGATTTTGTTATGCATTACAGCTTGTTTGATATGTAAATCAAAATTATTTATCGTTTTATGAAAACGTATAAAAATTGTGGAATATTTGCAGATAGGTAAATACCTACAGCATGCAGACAGATTACGATGCCAGTTTATTACTGGTTCACCCGGATTTATAAATTCGTTATATTTGAAGGTTTTTCGAGATGTTATAATGAAATATTAAGCAAGTACAATATTTTTATGCAACGGAACTTAATGTACCTAAATTAGAGGCACCAGGGCACTAATGGGCTGTCAGTTCAGCTACAAATTTTTCTGACTGGCAAATCTTTTCACCACAGCTATTCTCGAAAGAATAGTGCCAAAAAGACAGAAACCGAAGAAGTTGCCTTACTTTTGGAATATGCTCTTAATTGACAGTGAACTGTCGTAAAACGATCGAACTCTAGAAATATTTCTCACAGAAAAATCGTCGAGAAGTTTTCTTGCCAATTTGCAAACAGATCTTGTTTCGTGTCGTTCCCGAGCCGTTCCGTGTTGTCGGACTTAGCGGACAATTTGGCCGGAGTTAGCGGCATTAGGCCGCAGTGGCCGCAGGTAGCAATCGTGACTATTAACGTAATGTGTACCTTGTACCGTGTGTTCTCTCTGCTTCCCTAGGATTAGGTACTGGCAGTTACTGGCTATTGGCAAGTTGGAGCCGAAAGTTTTGTGGCAATATCTTTATTTACATAACGAGATGCTTGACGTGGAGATTTTATAATATTTCATGTGTTCATTAAACGCTAGTTTTTGGGATATGATCTTAGTTCCTTCTTGTATTATAAATTTTAGGTAGCATTCGTGACTATACCGTAATGAATGCCTTGTAACAAGTGTGTTCTCCACTTCCCTAGGATTAGGTACTGGCAGTTACTGCTGTTGGTGCTATTGGCAGGTTGAGATGAAGTTTTGTGTTATGTCTTTATTTACATAGCAAAATGCATCAGGTGAGGATTTTTGATATTTCATATATTCAGTTAATGTATTTTTTAGGTTATGTTCTAAGTTAATGATGACTCGCATTGCGATTGCGGAGCTACGTTTCAAGCTCTGTGCAACAACACCTGCACCATGAAAGACCTTTGTGATGCAAATGACAACGCTGTTGACGTGGCTGAATTCTGGTCAATGCGAATTTAATTTTAGAATGGTCGATACGACGAAGAAGTAGTGTAAGTCGGTATGTTTGTGCATCAATCACGCCTGAACGTTTGAACGGATTTCGATGAACCTTTGCACACGGATAGGCTAGAATGTGTCCTGTGGGATAATTACCGAAGCCACGACAGGCAAACCTGCAGGAAAAAGCTACAATAACACTAACGAACTTATACTGTCTTTTAACCTTTGTGGTAGCAAAACGGTGGGATGATCTATGGATCTTCCCACCACTATCGTCAAGACATCTGATACAGCCAAAGGAATTTAATGATGTGTTGACCCCTGACCTTTCTCAATAGGTACGTTTGTTTTTCCAACAAAATGCTTCCTATAGGTATTCAATTATTCGTCTTATGGAAAAAAATAAAAGATTTTTCTTAAAATATATTTTATATTTTTTGGAGTTCTAAAGTCTGGTCGGTATAGAGCCGATGACTTCTAATAACAGGCAATAAATTCTATAAAATTTTATTAAGATTGACGTAACTTTAACACTAACAATGATGTAATTTTTATTTGCTCTTATAAATAATAAATGTAAGTGTGTATTGTAATTTCCTAATAAATACGACGACGCGACGTCTGGGTTTTGCCCGTTGATGTTTTTGTTCAAATCTTTTGAGATACACATTCATATTATAAAACTTTTTTACAGGAAAATACAACCACCTTCCAAAAAAATACTAAAATGAAAAATAACTTCAATTTTGAAAGTCGGTGTTCCTGTTTTTGTCTTACTTTGATGTGATTTTTTTTGAAGTCGGTTTTCCTTTTTGTTTTCTTCGTTTTACGAAGTCTGTTGTATTTTATTGTAAAAAAGTTTTCTCACTTTAATAAATTAAACTACTATTAATGTTTACACTGTAGAGCTTTTGTAGTTGCCATACTGTCGACTTTCTTAAATGCAGGTTAACTGCTGTTTTCCTTCAGGATAATAGGCTTAATAGCTCAGAATCTTAAAGGAAGAGTTGGGTTCTGTCTTATAAATAGGGAATTCAATTCTTTAAAACTGAATTGAATTCCCTATTTATAAGACAGAACCCAACCGAGAACCAATTAGAAATGTCTCCTTAAATCTCCATTTATTAACCGAAAACTCCTTTAACAAGAGATATTGCGCCAACTTTTCCTGAATTCTTTAAGTCGAGTAATCGAGATACTTATTGAATAAGTGCTTTCTTTTGTACTTTGGGTCCAAAATAAATTGGTGCCCTGAAACCTTTTTATGTTATTCACAGTTTATGTACTCCCCTGCAGTAATTTGAAGTGCTTTAGACAAATTGGGAGGTATACTTATCTAAATACTTCGAAGGTAATCTTAATCAATTTTAATAAATGTAAAACCAATATTTTAGAACGGATAATTTTTTGTGTGTATGTGGGTGGGTAATTTCTTAAAGTACCTATGGAATTTATTTCGAAAGTTGTTTAACTAATAGAAAACTACAATAAATCAGTAAATTATCATCAGCCCACTGCTAAACACAGACCTCTCCAATGAGGGCTACCGGGTTTAAATTTGCCACTAGAGGCGGTGGTGTCTTCAAAATGACAAATTTCATAGCTTTGGCTTTTAGCGCGAGTTTATTTACAATTTTTTTATTGTTGTGAATATTTTCCAAATATGGCAGATTAAGATAGGTACGGGTTTTACTAGAGTTAGGTTTTACTGCTTTAATAGAGTTTTATGTTTCGGAAAATAGTTCCTTTCTGTTTTTTCGAAAATAAAGGGGCTGCGCGAACTGTAGCATACTCGATTTTATATTTAATTGCACTTCTACGGCATTAGAAATGATTTTAATTCAAACTTTGCTTCCGTGCGCGTAATAACAAAGTTTAACAACTATATTTAAGGGTACCCTACTCGACGGCACGAACTATTTTATGCGCGGGGTTAAAATGCATTTTATATCAACCGACAACACGTGCGGTAAAGATAGATGCTGTGATGAGCAGTAGGAAGCTAGTTCGCGTACGAATACACACTTTTGCAAATTTGTAGCGAAATGGATAATGATTTAGGACGAAACCGAGTGCGCGAAATTTTATAAACAGACCTTTGGGAGTCTGGGTATCATGAAAAAACGACTAAACGTATCTGTTCAAAATAAAATTATTTGCATTGTTGAACTACTAATCTATCCCTGTATGGTGGCCGTTTTGCAATTTTTCGTCTCCTTATGGTATTTATTTTTTAGCCCAAAAATGCGTTAAAATTAGTGTCGAAATGTGGCACTTTCGACGCTCATAACTTTTTTTCGTTTCCATACAGGGCCAGATAATGGTGAGACAAATTGATATAATTTTTTATTTTGAACGTACATCGTCAAACAGTGGAGTAATCGCCAGACTACGTTTGTATGAAAGAATGATCGACTAGTGTAATCTTAAGGACCTTACTCGCCAGTGCCGCCAACTGGTGAGCACAAAAACGGAAGCCCTCATTGCACGCCACTTGTTTCGATTTTCGGCAACTCTCATTCAGCTGTTACTAGCCGCCCAGCGAAGATCGTCGCTCTTAATCTATCATGCCTAGTGTTTTTCCAACTACCTAGGGTAAAAGGCGGATAGTTGACATACTTTTTGAAATCACTCTATTTATATCTTATAAGCAAAATACTTTATTTGTAATACTGGCTGGTACTTTGGTTTTTATCTCCAAATTTATGAAAAACATTTAATAAAACATTCCGTTTGAAATTTCCAGAGTATTAGCGATTTTACCGGACCTCTATATTTGGGACATCTATCCTACATAGTAGCTGCCTAATGTGTGAAAATCACGTTTAGGATAGCATCTATACGCCGAGAAACAGGGCATATATCACCCAAAAAACTTTGATCGCATTTTGCCTTCTCATGCACAGAGACATGAGACATAGTTGGGGCATCTTTCGATAGATTAATAAAATAGCATGCGATTCGTCCGCGAAACTAGAGTAATTACAAAAAAAAGGCAACTATACACCTAGGGCAACTATACCCCCTCTGGGGCAACTATAACCCTGGGGCAACTAACCTGGGTTTACCCTATGTTGGGTTCGGCTTCCAGTTTAGACAGATGCAGCTATATTTTACATGGAGCGATTGCCTATCTGACCTCCACAACCCAGTTACTACTTAACACGTTACTAATTGGCAAGACTGATGTCAAATTTTCTAGCTTCGGGCTATCAGTAATTAAAGAAAGCTACAATATTATTACTTTTACTCCCGGAAAATGCTTGGTACCTGCGGAATAGGCCATGGAAGCGAAGTCGCGGGTAAAAGCTAGTCTTTTATATTATGCGGGTTTCATGATAACAGTTAGACGTAAGTGCAAGTGGTAATAGATTACTTAAAGCACTGAGAACTGGTCTTGCCTTGCCTGAGCGTAACGAGTTTCTGAAACAACTTGTTTGGTAAGAAATTGTTCAACGAATATTCCTGTAGTACATAGCAGTACCTACATATCTCTTTATCTGTATATTTTTTGTTTAAATACTAATCATTAACCAGTACTGCCTTAGTCTGTTTCTATCTTTTCTTGATTGCCCCAGATTTATGAATTAATAATTTGGTAATAATAAACTCCCGAGGTTGACATAATATAATCAAAGTCAAATACTTATCAGAAATTGGGGGTATGTGTTGAACTCTACTGTTACCTGAATGCTTGTACAATTTTAGAACAAAAGTCAGATTAGACGGATTCTTCACTCCAAATTCTCAAATCAGAAACCGTTTTTTTTGTAATTTGATTGCGGCGATTTTTAGGTAAAGTAAAACATCATCATCATCTGCCTAGCCTTTTTCTCAATTATTGTTAGGGTCGGCTTCCAGTCTTACCAGATTCAGCTGAGTACCAGTGTTTTACATGGAGCGACTGCCTATCAGACCTCCACAACCCAGTAACTGGGTAACACGATACCCCTTGGCAAGACTGGTGTCAGATCTCAGGCTTCTGACTACCCGTAACGACTGTCAAAGATTTTTAAAAGACAGCCGGGACCAACGGCTTAACGTGCTTTCCGAGGCACGGAGGAAACTCGGTATGTGGAAATGGTCACCCATCTACGGACGGTGCGGCTGTTATTATTTAGCCACGAGCTCCTCCAGGTAAAGTAAAACATATTTAACGATATTTGTCATTTCAACACCGTCTCATTTCACCAAGGGTTTCTATACTGAAAACTTGCCACGTTTTATTAAAACATCACCCATTGAAAGCGAAATCCTCTGCCTACCTACATTCATCATTCCAACTCCTGCATGATAGATGTTATCGTTTATACAAACTAAGCTACAGTAATTTCATGCATCGTTGCTTGTAAATAAACAATGCAATACCTTTGTGCGAGTAATGATTGTCGCTCTGTATACATACCTATATGGGAAACATTATTTTATGTACTACAAAAGGTAGGTGCTAAGGTTGTCACAAGAACTTTAAAATATAGCCAGGTTTATGTGAGTCGTGCGCTAGTTTAGAAATGGAGAAATATAAAAATAGAAGGTAAACGCCGAATAACTTGCTAAGCTATTGTAGATACCTGAATGTTTCAGGTGGGTACATTTTCTATTTTATCTTATAATTCAGGCTACAAGGGTCGAACTAAAACAAGGTTAAAACCGTCCTAAGGTTTTTTCAGTAGGTACCCAAGTGTCCCAATTTTTTTTTAAGATCGCAACTAGATCAACACGATTGATCAACTCATAAATTTGCGAGTAACTCCAATCTGTGAACTTTTGAAAAATTACATCATACGTTACCATCTCATTAGGTACACAGACTATTTAATACTGGTTTCAGACCAAAAGCTGGCCAAGGTGCTGTTTTTATATGAGGTTTACTACTGCGCACCCATTGTAGCCAACTTCAGGGCGGCCAAGAAGTTTGGTGAGAACTATAACTATCTTAGGTTAGGTCTGGGTCTGCAACTTCATCTTTCTTTCTTTCCTTTTAAATACGTTGCCCACACTAGGAATTTCGTCTGTATCGTGGATGCTTTTATAAACATAATGTAATCTCAAACAGCCAGACCCGAAACAACTATACGTAGGCCATACAAATGGTGGTTCCGTGCGGGAATAGAACCTGCGACACGCAGCGCAGCAACGGAACGCTTAACCACTGCGTCAACCGTGTCGTCAACAACAACGACAACAAGTGGGGTAAAAATGATTCAGTTTTACATAAAAAAAACGATTGTCAACCCTGTAACGTAGTGCAATTGTCCGCGCATCAATTCTGCGCACGATCCGGATCCCCACAATGGAATCTGTCGGCGTCGTTTGTAACACGCGTGAGAGTCATTATTCGCGCCCAGACCTGCGCCCACGCATCGATCTCCACTTTACAACTATTTCCGGTATTTTATTGGGAAATTAAATTATTGGAGGGTAGATTGAATTCTTGTGGTCTTGTTATAAATATAGTTTTTTTTACTTTCAATATCGTATTCCTATCTATTGGATACAAGTTTAAATAATTAGATTCTTTCTCATCATCTTTATCATCCTCATTAGCCTTAAGAAGGCCACGCAAGCGATTCATCTTATTTTTTGGGAGATGTCATCTAGGCGCTACCAGCTACCCTTAGATTCGCCTATGCTCGCTAGTTTACTCTAATGCCGTAAAACTTCGAAAAATCCTGTATTCTTTTCAGTTTTTAGAACATTCATATAAGACTTTTGTAATCGTTTGTGTTGTGACACTAACATTAAAACTACGCCAGGGTACGCCCACATAATTTGAAAACTGATATTACATAAAAGATATGCAAAAATGTTTTCAACATAAAAGTAGGTGAGCGCCGAGATCTTTCCAGATTTATTCTTAAACAATGTGTGACCTATTTTCATTGAAACAACCAAACTGCTTTTAGTTTTTTGCCGGCTTTTAGTTTCAGAGAAAAACTAATAAGTTTTATGTTTAAAAGCTTGTAGGTGTAGATATCCAAGGACTGGAAAAATTCGCGAAGGTGGTCCGGCGTGGCTTTTAGATGTGTAAACGACATTGTTGACATCGCGGATGGAATCTGGATGAGGCTGGCACAGGAACGTGGAGATTTGGCGAAAAAGTAGAGGCCTATGTCCAGCTGTGCCAATGACGAAGTGTAGATATCCAACTACATCAAATGTTTGAATATTTTTTTTCGTAAATGTAGATGGCTATAATAATAAAAGGCGGGGAAGACTTTAGAAAATGGATGGACTGTGTGAAAGATTCTGTGGCTGGAAAGAGTGTAAGTGAGTATGAGTGTAAATACACCACAGGTGACTTTTAACAAGGTTATAACTGGCGAGGTACAAAATACATGATCAATGTTCCCCAAGCTAGGAAAACCTGTGGTCAAAGTATGAAAGTAGATAACATGTAACGCTGGCGAAATTGGTAATATTGGCATAATAATGATAATGATGCCTTTTAGTACTTTAAATGCCAATTATAAACATACCTAATAGTCTTATTCATCTCAACTTCATCAGTCTTTTTAATGTTCCCACTGCTGGGACACATGCCTCCTCTCTGTGAGAGTGAATGGACCGTAATCCACCACGCGGGCCCAATGCGGGTTGGTGGATGTCACATGTCTTCGAAGTTTTGGTTGTAGGACATGCCGGTTTCCTCACGATGTTTTCCTTCACCATTTTGAGAGCAGTGGAGATGAAATAATTTACACAAAGTAGAGCGCCTGCCTGACTTTGAACCCACGACCTACAATTTATAAGTCGCGGACGATACCACTAAGCCACCACTGCACTCCTCAACTTCATAAATATATAAGTCACGAAAATTATTTTCCTGCAACCCGTTTTTCTGCGGAAACCGTGTCATGTTCAGTTTTTCTTTCAATTTATATCAGATCACGCTTATGAATAAACTTTGCTATTAAATTCGTAGTACTATAATAGTTCCACGTAATCGGCTTTGCTATAATTCATGAAACAAGTTGTTATAAAATACCTACTAATACTATAATGTATCTATTATTAGGTCACCACGTGACTCAAAGCCACGATAGACTTCAAGGGAGCTGAAACAGCTGTTCTATTCGTTTGATTACGATGATACATTGCGACTAAATTCATTTGACGATTTCTGTTTACAATTTACGTTAAGTACCTCCAAAGTTAAACTTTCAGTTTTTTTTTCCGGAGGTATGACAACCCTCCTTGGCAGCTGGGTTTTCGCTGCTAAAATATGAAAATAACATGTTTAGTTGTCTATTTAGTTCAACGTAACGTCCCTTTCTTCATGTTCAAACCTTCGAGCTAGGTAAAAATAGGGCAAGAAGATGTCTTCACCAGACGAGTGATACCTCACCTTGTCTTTAATGAAAACTTAAGTAGACTGTAAAGAAATAAGTTCTGAAAATCAGGCTTACAAATCCAAATTAAACCTTTCGGTCGAAGGTACAACCAACAACACCACTGATGTCATCAACACAATGAAAGTACCAACGTACACGCTCCACGTACTCGCGTGTCATCCTCTCTATATACAAGGTCACTCCACACTATCACGCATTCACGCCACACCATCGTCGAGTACCATCCATTCATCACTTTTTTTACAAAGTCACTGCACAACGGAACCATAATACGCTGCTGTCGTGATTTTCTCTTTGGTAAATTAAAGAGCTGCTCAGAGTTTTGGCACGAACATTGGTTCTGGTCGTTCTGGATCAACTGTTTAGCAATGTCATTACTCAGGATTAGGTGGCGTGATCTTTACTTTGTTACTGAGAAGAAATATCTAGGATATTAATGTCATTGTTGAAAATAGTGTTGCAGTCAGTATTCTAGAAGTGTCTACGCTCAGTATGTTTGCAAATAGATGTGGCCACAAACAAAACGGCTCCTGAAAAACAGTCGTTTTCAGTTTCGTAAACCCATTTTACCCGGAACAATAAAACGCTCTATAAAAGTAGCAGTAACGCGAACTATAGGGGTGTAATCTTTACTAACGAGCATTAGATCCGCTCGATGTGTGGCGTTACGAAGTAAAGATTGCGCCACACTCACTCGGTTCACACGGGTTCAGACGCGCGATATCTACGGCCTTGGCCCCGACGCGATAAACAATGGTAATTATGACATCGCTGGCGAAAGCACACTATTGATACAGAATTACAGGCAACTGATACCGGTTGTCGAGGTTAATCGTGTATTATATACTGAATTTGCTGGGGAAAATGTAGGAGGATGTGTTTAAATGTAAGTGGAACAAGGGTAGAATTCTAAGACTCTCTTTGATGATATTGTGAGTTTGGATAAAAGAGGAATCGACACAATAAGAAGATTGAGTAGGAGGTAATGTGTTGAAGACTCACTGCTTGTAAAATTAAACATATTATTCACATTAATAAAGTTGAGTACCTATACTTTGAATTGTTCATTTACATCATTGCAGATTAAATAATAATTACAACTGACAAGTGCCTGAGGGTTTACATAAGACATTAATTTGGGATAAGCCTAATGAAGTTAAGTTCCAAAACAAAGGTACTTTTATAAACAGTAATGAGGTTTTATGCCTTGAGGACTATTTATGGTAATTGAGGTTAAAGTAACCATTCCGGCAGAAAAACATTAGAGCTGACAATGTACGAAAAGTAAAAGGCGCAAGGAGAAAATGTACCTCGGAGAAATATGTTAATAATGGCAAAGCTCGACGTTCTGAGTTTACTGGTCGAGTTTGTGTGGAACTGTTAGAAAAAGCTCTGTAATAGTCCGAGAAGCAAATCTTATAAACGTTATGATATACATCGAAAATCAAAACAAATGCTGTATATATCTACAAATATCGATATCGATATAAACTGGTACATTCAATTTTATATTTAAGAGACAAACAAGTACATCGATTCTATTGTACTAAATTCTTGCTAGACATTAGATATGTATCAGATTATTAAAGAAATAGTTGTGGTAGCATCCTTCCATGTTATGCAATATTACAACTCAATGAACCTCAGTTGCTGCCAACTTGGCAAACACTGCTATAACGTGAATGTTCTCAGTATTTTGACCTATTCCTTCGTCCGTATTTACATAATAAATGTGTCATATTAATAATACATTTGATATAAGAGCTTTAGGGACAGTCCGTTTATATTTATCTGTTCAAACTGTGTCGAGTTCCTAGTAACGGTGATATGATCGTGTGGGCTCGTTTCTGGTTTGATTTGCGTTCATTAGTTGAGCAGTGATGGCCATATTTATTTCGGTAATGTTAGAATTATTTGGAATTTAACCTTTTCGTATAATATATTGGATGACTAATTTCGGTAATTTGATCTGAATAGAGACAAGTTATTTGAAGAAATTAAAACTAAAGTCTTCATTATCATTATTTGTCATCTCTGAAGTCATATCGTTTCTTCACATTCATAGTTTTCTGCACGACACCTTACTTTACCTTCAAAACAGATTTTTACTGAGGGATGCCTATCTTACTTATCTTTTTTAGTTAGGTTAGTTACAACCAAGGCCATTACTTTGCTACTATATTACATCGATATAATATATTAAATCAATCACCCGCCATATTTACTGATATTATAAAGTATAATTAATAGTGACATGTTATATTCTATTAGCGACCTGAACTCACCATAATTTTAGAAGGCAATATACTTCTCAGCATTAAATTCCGTCCTATGTTCGCACCAAATATAACTTCGTAGTAAGCTAAGCTATGCTATATATTCTAAGTAAAAATATAGCTTCATATTTGTGACCACATATCACAAATATGAATAATTCAGTAAGACTAATAGTCTATTCCCGGATTGACAAAGTTTATTTTCAAAAGTTGCATATAAATATGTATAAATATCATTTGTCTGGACTGAATTGAAATTGGTGATTTTGTGATAAATGCGTTCAAATAATTAGAAAGATATTCTTGTAAAAAATATGTTTGTCAGGAAGCTGTATAATATCACGGATGGGATAAGCAGAGGTTAGTTTTGGATAGGGTTTCCCGTGTTTAAAGAGGGTGGCTCTTATTTCGATGTTTATACAATATCGAATTTCTTTGAGGTATTCCCACAAGGAAACTCTTTCGAAACCTATAAAATCAGTAAAATAATATAATATTATTATGCAATAACGTAAAATAAAAGACAAACAAATTCAAGTCAACAATTTTCTACACAACATTTTGCAATGCGTGTCACACATAAACGTAGAATGGTCTATTTAGATTTTACTGGACAATTCAATTCAAGACAAAATCAGCGACAGCGAAACAAAATAATAAACCGAGAGTCTTCAGCAAGAATGTAATTTTAGCTAAAAGACACGCACAGATAGGTATGGGGAAGTATTGAAGATATAAATCAATGATTTCCGTTTGTGAACCATTTTAGTACCCTCCTATCTCCTGTAGTGCTTCATTTAGATGTTTCCTTAGTACTCCTCATCGTGTTCAAAGTATTGAAACATCTCGCCCCCAGAGAATAATAGATACAGAAATAACAGACAGAAATCATTGAATTTACAATGAATGTCTGCAGAAAAATACTGCTCATTTCTCACGTCTATTGAATGAAAACGTAGAAAGGTTTAGTGCGATTTCAAGTATGGGTAAATGTAGGTTTGTTGTTTCGACGGCAGAGAAGAAAATTCCAATCCCGTTAACGTAAAAGTTGTAATTGTTATAAATACTTGTTGTTACTTTACTTATCTTAGAGTTCAGTGAACAGGAGAGCATATATATTGTAGATATAATTATATAAAGAGCATAAAACCCAATGTTTAGATAATTGTGCAACTCGGGAACGCGTAGTTTAGACGCTGTGAAATAGCACAACTTAAATATTATATCGACGGCCCGTAAAATTCTTAGAAAGGTTATGGTTATTGGCCTGTCTCGTTGGGCACAGGGCAAATGTAATTACTTTATTTATAGTTTATTGCTAGTTATTAGAGGAAATATACTTTTTGTTTGCGTGATTGCATAACTGTAAAGTTATGATGTGTGAAAAGTGTAAAGTCGTTACTTGAAGCAGTAAATAAAGTTCAATAAAGTTTAAAGTAATTTTGTTGAGACAAACATTTGCCTCCTCTTGCATTTCGTGTCCGTTTAAAAATTCAAATTAGAATTCTTTGAATATCTCGATTGCGCTCTCAAACGTCTTGTGAGATATTTTGCTGTTGTTGATCTTTTATATATCTCGCTCGCCGGCTGCCGTGTGACTGGCATCGTTCACAAAAAGAGTTAAACAGTTTACCAGTGATTATCGTATCGTCACTGACATTTTGTTTAATTCATTCTTAACTGATCTTCTTAATTTATGTAAGTTAATGTTTTTATTTGCATATTAAATCGTTTTGATCTAACGATTGAGCCTTGATATTCTCTTGATTAGGAATATTAATTTCTTGGACGTATATTTTCTACTGCATATTCAGTTTACCAGTGACGGGACGTAATTATTAATGATGAAATCTTACGTGTTTAATAAACAGTGTCGCTGCATATTTTTTGTTTGCACCCTTTTAATTTTAAATATAAATCTCGGTCCTGATGCCGTAGGTATTTGCACTCTTTTTTATATTTTTGCAACATGCTCTCGTGGGACAAAAATATCGTCGAATAAATCTTAACGAGAAAATAATGAGGGACATACGTTGCTACACTTGCAACATGAAGCTTTTAGCGGAACAGCGACGAACAATTTTTGTTTAGTAAGTTATTCTTAATTATTTCTCAGAAAGTTGTCTCAGTTTTCATCATCGGATACAATAAAAGGCGTTTGAATCATTCAGCTGTTTTCATCTGATCGTAATGGCAAAATAAATTCAGGTAGCCGAATCGGAATCACGCTATTTTTGTCGGAGAATGACGCCATTTTATTTATGGGTTCAGTACCGTGTTAACGATTCACGGATTTGTGGATTCACTTAGATCGAGTCTCTAATCTATCTCTATTACTAGTAAATTATGTCCCACGCACATTCTGACTCGATCTGGAAGTTACGATTGCGGTGAAAATCTTTTTTGTTGTTTGTAAAATTTGCAAATCATTTTATTTTGTTTTTACAATCACACATAAAGTTGCGGCGGAGGTCGCGGAAGGTTAAAATATTTAAAAATATCCGCTGGGTTTTAGTATAGGCTTCGGTCTGACAGTGTGAGTGCGAGGTGTGAGTGCTCCCGACAGCTCGGCACTAATACGCAAGCCTCTAGTCCTCATTACATACATCAATCCACGTCTGTTGTGTTCAGACATTCAAATAACGTGTTTTCCTAGGTTTGTTAGCGGAGAAGCGCGAACTCGGCCTGACCTCGAGGCTAATTTGACTTCGTATACGGGTAATGGAAAATCTCCGACTTGACTTTAACGATTTACCAACGCCCATAAGAGTCTCATTTTATTTGAATTGTTGCCGGTATGTTAATGGGGTTAGTCTCAAGGGAATTAGCATTTTGTTGCTTTCTCTTCCTTCGTAACGATGTTATTTGTATCTACTTTTACGTTGATGCGAAAACAAAAATATCTACATGACGGCATTGCTATCTAAATCACGCAATAGTCAGGTCGTTGCCCTCATTATCGCTTTGCACGATAACGTGGAACACGGAAAAAATCCATCCTCAGACTGATAAAGATGTCGACCAGTGTTACGTGATCTATCGCGATTGTTGTGAATCTTGGAGAATGAGGTCGTTGAGGGGAAATGGAGTGTTAGTTTAGAGTTCTGGTTAAAATGGGTGTTGAATGTGTTAATAACACGAATAGCTTAAGTAAACAGAACCTGTCCTTGGACGTCGGAGGCGGCGGGACGCGGGTGGCGGGGTCGGCAGAGGTCGCCAACACTATTGTAAATATTTAAACTGACAACCTGTAATCTTTTATTATTCGTACTTTTTAACAGTCTGCCACAGTAGCACTACTGTGCAAAATGTCCTCGACTCGGAAATGTGTGGCGAATATTAAAACAGTTTATAAATAGCATATTTACGGCTGAAATAGTAAAATTACGCTGTATTTTATTGCATTTCAAATTAAGTTTCCGCCATGCATTGAATTTACAAATCTTAATTTAATTTTCTTGCATTTTCCCATTCAACTTGACCGATAAGAATTTTTACTGCTTGATAAGGCTTATCTCTAAGCCTTTATATCTAGGTAAGCGTATTTGTATCTCACTGGAGCGTTATAAAATTCTTCGCCGTTGTCGTCATAATAAACTGTTTATCGTCACTGAAACGTTTATCGTTTTCTTTCCAGTAAGTATCTCGGTTACTCATTGGGAACGTGGCATACTTACATTAATTGCACCTGTTCTGATTAATGCAAGAAATGCCAAAACACCTGCGGATATTTCAACTGAAATGAGTTATCCTCCGTATCAGTTTCAGCTTAAAGTCACCCAAAGGGCAATGGAGAGGGCTATGCTATGACATAGCCCGAAGAATTGCCAAACTTAAGTGGCAGTGGGCAGGGCACATTGCTCGCAGAACGGATGGCCGTTGGGGCCGAAAAGTTCTGGAATGGCGACCGCGAACCGGAAGACGATATGTTAGAAGGTCTCCCACTAGGTGGACCGATGACCTGGTTAAGGTTGCGGGAAGGCGCTGGATGCGAGACGCACGGGATCGGTCAATGTGGCGACGCCTGGGGGAGGCTTATGTCCAGCAGTGGACGTCTTTCGGCTGAAATGATGATGATGAGTTATCCTCGCACTAGAGGTAATACAAGTCCATAAAAATACAGGGTTGATTTTTATACCACTATTTAGGTACATATTTCAGCCACCTAGCAATGTCTACTTTAGGTACAAGATTGGTTGTGTTGTGCATCGCCGCACCGTTTGTTGCTTACAAAGGGGCTATCACAATACGGGTATCTAAAGGGCTTGACAACTTTGTATAACCAGACGTTAGAGACAAAGTGGAAATTTCCTGTATATTCATCGCACTCATGCTTCAATCAATAATACATGATCGAAGCACCCATGCCTTCAAACCGAATAGCAATAGACCATCGATCAACAATAACTTTAATTAAGTATCTAATATGTAGTTTAGGAATCACATCTTGACGTAATTTTTTTTGTATCTTCTCAGTTAGAGTAGTCATCATCTTCTTCCTACTCTTGTCCCGTGTTACTTGGGGTCGGTGCAAGTGCAACATGTTTTCTTCTTTTTCTGTCCTACAATTGTCACGGTATCACTGACTCCCTTTTCTATTATATCGCCCAGTTAGATCACTATTGCTCAAGTAGTTTTAGGTACGTCACCATATTACAATTATAATCTAACACGTGATATAGATGCCAGTTGGCAATAAGTACCTAACTTGCTTGTTTAGATACATGGGTTCTCCCCCGACTGTGTTCAGAATTTCCCAGGTCACCTCAAGAATAGTAAGTGCGCACTGATTGTAATTAACAAGATTGGTAATCCCTCATATATCATTATTTCAATTAATTATACATGACATGTGAATATGCATATTTTGTTAGTAAGCTAATTCATTTGTGATTTCAATGGATAGGAATTTTAATGGTTTTATATTAGACCCATAAATTAAAATGGTGCTTCTAATGATGCGCTTATTTATGTCCCGTATGTTATTTACTCCCTACAGACAGGCACAGATAATATAATACTAGCAATAGCATACAGATGCCTCATTTCATACAAAGAAACCGTGCCGACGTAACTAGCGTTTTTCGTTTGATTAAACTGATTATTTTTCTAAGAACATCGATCGCGTTCGGTTCTGTTTTCCGGTTATAGATGGTGTTAGCAGTGACTTGCAAGTAAAAGGGTTTACTCGGTTCGTGAATGCTTTTATTTTAAATACAGCGACGATTTGTTTTATAGTATTTTCACAGTTTCATTGTACCAAAATGTGTTACAGCACAAATTTAAGAATTCGAGTGAATGCCTCAGAAATTTAAAGCAGCGCCATCTATTGGAAAAAAATCTTTTCTTCATGAAATAATCTTTGAAATGTGAATTAAGAGCCCAATATTCTTTAATTTTGTGCTTAGGAGAGTAAATTAAATAAGAACGTACATTTTTGTGATCGTCTCTAGGAAATCTTAATATTTCGCAAACCTCAATAACAAATCGAAGCTTATCACGCCATCTAGTGCAATTTATTTCAACCAAATTTTCTTTCTTCGCATTAGGTGCCCGTGCTACAGGTAAAGGTAAGGCGATAGAATCGGTTAATTAATATTGTTAATGAGTTTATTTTATGTTGCTTATTTCCTTCAAATTTAAAATGAATTTTTGGGATTTTCAATACAACCAGCACGAGAAAATCCATTTGTGTGGGCCGCTTGTTCATAGGTATCAAGATAAATGATGACATTACAATAGCAATATATATATTTTCTACGGAAATTATCATAACTATTGCGAAAACACCATTTTTCATTGATATCGTTTCATCTTGACATCTTATTCGGCTATCCTAAAGTATCAAGAAAAATGATCCTTTGACATAAATCGTAGTTCTTCTCTATCGTGTCATCCGATCAGTGACATGTAGTACCTTCGTTACTCTGTCATTTTGTACGGATATGGACAAGATACGAATATGTTACCCTTACCCTATTCTGATTAAGCATAGATATAGAAATCGGTTTTATTTTTCTTGTTATACTCGTCTGAAATGATTCAACTTGATCTTTAGCAATCAATTAATCTGCCTAGTATTTTCATATCTAGGTATATTGGGGTCGGCTTCTAGTCTAACCTGATGCAGTTAGTATCATTTTACATGGAGCGACGGCCTATCGGCAGTCGTAGCAGGGGTAGGTAATTTTTAAGATTCTGTACACGAAGGGTCCAAACGGAGCCCTATTCCTGTCACTTACGTGCCCGTCCGTGACTGTCCGTCGTTTGTCACACGGGTTTTACAGCTAAACGGTAGGAGCTACAGTCTTCAAAATTTCACAGTTTATGTGTTGTTACAGTGTATCTTGTTGACCCGAAGCCATACAAATTGTCAAAAAATATTTTTAAATGCTTTTAAGGGGGGCTCCCATACAAGGAAAGGAGGGCGTGAATAAAAAATGTTGACCTACCCCATCGAATGGGATAAAATACTGCACTTGCACTTGCTCTTTGGGCACTTGCTTTTATGTTTTTTGTCCTGTGTATATATTTTTGTGGTGTACAATAAAGAATATAATAAATAAAACAAAACACACCAAAACGGAGTAACGTTGTACAATTGTTCTATCCCATGACGGCGGGTTGTTCTTAGTCGTGTGTGTAGATGTGACATGAACATTTTTTCTGTGTGCTCAGCCGATACTGAGCGCTCCCGAGCATACACACACAGAAACAATGTGCATTTGCATCACACACACGACTAAGACCAATCCGCCGTCGTGAGATAGAACAACACTTGGCTAGACTGGTGTCAGACTGTAAGGCTTCTGACTAACGACTTCGACTTGATCTTTGGCAAAGAAGCTTTTTAGATTCAGAGAAGTATCAAATAACTAAATTGATACCTATAGTAAGTTTTTAATACTGGTACAGAAATCGCGTCCTTTAGGGATAATTCTCTACTCAGAATTTGAACATACATAGACAAGATTCTGCGATCCTTAGAACTGAGACGACAACTATATAGGTCGTAATTTAACTGCTAAACTAGTAAAAGTTTATAATAGAATTCAGAGAATTAGGACCCTTGTCTTTGACATACTCTTGTTTAATGTGTTGTGCTAAGATCTATGATGACGACATAACTCTCATACTAACTCTAAATTTTAGCTCTCATTTTCACTACTTTAGCCAATAAAAACACTGCATTTTTTTTGAGGAAAGGTGCATTGATGACGAATGTATTTTACTCAAAAACTACTGAACATATATTGATGAAACTTTACAGCAATAAAGCTTATATATACATCAGAATAACACATAGGCTATATGTTTTAAGAATATTGGAGGAAGTATTAATTCTACGCGGGCGGAGTTGCAGGCGTCAAGTAGTATACCAATTAAAATAAAAACGAAAGTTTGTGAGGATAAATGGATGTTTGTTACTCTTTTCACGCAAAAACTACTGAACGGATTATGACGAAACTTTGCAGAAATATAGCTTATACATCAGAATAACACATAGGCTATAATTCTACGGGCGGGGCCGCGGGTGGCAACTAGTCATTAATAGACGAAGGCTGTTGAGAAACGGACCACACCAGTTCTTTGTTACATAAATGTAGGCCACTCATTCAATGCAGGATTACAGTTCTACACTTAGTTCCCTGCTGTTACTCAATTACCTTAGGTCACATTATGAAAACTGGGTCGAGACGCGAGAAGTGACATTGTTTGTTAAGGAATGACATGTGTTTTACTATGTACTAGAGGAAATTTATGCTTGTAAGCATTCATGGGTAATATGAAGTGACAATTAGTGTCAATCTTGATTGTGTGAGCTGGGTAGTGTTTTGCATTTTGTCGGAAAATTGTCGGGGAATAGTTCGATGTGATTAATTATTCTTTGTTAGCATGATGGATGTGGGTTGAACCTTCTTTCTTGGTAAATGACTCTTTTAGGACACTCGATTGGCTCATTAATAGCTAGGTCTCCACCAGGCGCACGGTCTCGCGCGGCTGCCTCGATGTACGGATCGCGAGAATGGCTTCGCGAGGCAGCCTCAGTAGTTTGCCCAGGAACACAGAAGCGAGCCTCGCGAGGCAGGCCGAGCCATCAAAAGCTCTGGAGCATCCGAAACCAACAGTTGTGTAGTTTTTGCTGTAGCTACTTTCATAATAGCTTACTGTTTAAGCAAAATTATTAATTAAAAACTACTAAGACCATGACGCCTGTGGATTAAAAAACTTTATGAGTTTAATATTACTAATATTATAAATGTGAAAGTTTGGATTGATTTGACACAGACATAGATTATAGTCTGGCATAGCACACAGGCTACTTTGCATCCCGGTATAATGTTCCCTTGGGATAAGAACACTTCTCACGCGAGCGAAGCCGCTGGCGGAAGCTAGTACGGAAATAAATTACAAAAGGATTTGACATATGATATGATAAAACCGTACAAAACAGCGCACACTGAGGGCGAGGCATCTTTGAGCGTGTCTCGTTTACCGACAGCCGACGCGACGGCTCGGTCACTAGGCACGCTCAGCCGAGGCAACATGCACTCGAACGGCCAGACCGAGCATTTGGCTCGCGAAGCTGCCGCGCGAGCCTTTGCACCCGGTGGAGACGCGGCTACTGATGATGGGGGTTTATAAAGTTAATTATAATCATCGATTAATCTGCCTAGTTTTCCCCAAATTTTTTTGGGGTCGGCATCCAGTCTAACCGGATTAAACTGGTCTAAAGTCTAAAGTCTAACAAAAGAGTAAGTGCAGTTACTGATGGACATGGGACTTTTCAACTCCTGACAAGAGTACTGATATTGAAATTGATATAAGAAGGAAGCTGCTGCCCTCTTGACAACAATGACCTATTACTTGACCCTCTTTCGGCTTTACCCAACTACATTTTCGAGTGTATATTTCCTCCTTGAACCAACATTTAGTGTGCCTACATTTCAGAGTCTTTAAACTCCTCCAAGGTCGAAGATAACTTTAATCAGTTGTTTATAAGCTACATGTCAATATTGCGTATCTTTCCAAATTAACACGAGTAAGGCGTGTAAATTAGTAAATTAATTTACCCCGTTTTTATCTTCATACGTCTGCTTTTAAAATAATCTCGTTCAGACTTTAGGTACCTATGTATTTATTCCAGAATTCATTTCATTTGAGAGTGAGTAAACAGATTTAGCTTGTGTTGCCTTTGTTACATCATCTTAATTAAAAAGTCTTTTGACATTGATCTTGCGTAGACCAAGCATGATGAAATTGGTTCTCTCTGTCTGTAATGCATATTTGAACGTAAGAAAGATCCAGTTTCCTCCACTAAATAATGACTAGCAAGTTACATGTAGTAGGTACATATGATATTAATTAGCTGACTGATCAGTCGTGCAGTAATCATCAAAACTTCTGTCTAAGACTGAAAACGCATAGGCGGGTGGTTTTCTTAGGCCACGTTTCCGCCGACTACAAGCTCGCATGCAAGTAGCATTAGATTTCGGGCAACCGAGGTATAATAATAATAATAAAATCGTTTATTTCTCCTCACAAAACAGACATTAAAAGTTACTTGGGTATAAAAATACAGGTACATATTCTTAGTCTAGAATGTGTGAGGAGCTGGTGTCTGAAGTAGGCATAGGAATGCCTGTATTACAAATCATCAGGAATAATGTGATCAATCGCTCTTTTGTGACCCACAATTTAAATAAACTAGCTTGCGGTAGTGCTTACAGAATGATGTGGTATTAGCCTAAATCACTGCACAAAATCCCAACATCATCCTACGCATCATCGCGACATAGAACAAAACGCCAGCAAAAAACAAAAGACACTCACCTATCTTTCCATTCGGGCTATACGGGCCGTAGCTGCCTGATGACAGCGGCGAGGAGTACCCGTTCGGCTGCGGCTGTACCGGCGGGCCGGGGGAAGGCGATCCCGCGCCCGCTCCTCCGGCCATCCAGTCCCTAACGTGGCCGTTGGCCTGGTGGCCGTTGTGGCTGACCCCCGGCTCGGCCTTGACCGCGCCTGGCAGCACGCCGCGGTAGGCCACCTCGTGTTTCAAGTCCATGCTGCTACCGCATGCTGTTCCACCGCCGGCCCCGCCGCCCGCGCTCCACACTTCTGTAGACAAAAAGAGAGACTGGTTTAGCAAAGAAATCATAAAGATAGTTGAGCGGACAGACAGTTCACGAGACGCAAATGTAAACTGCAATGGTACCTACTGCAGTATTAGTGTAAGGCCCCTAGTCCCCTATAAACTCCGAGATATAGGTAACTCGACCAATTATGTATGACATAATTTGTTATTTAACCTCGTGTTAGCAACTAACTCTAAGTTATTTTTTTGGCGTAAGTGGGTCTAAGAGATTTAAGAAAAACGTAGGTAAGTGTTGGCAAAGGCAATGTCTTGTTGCGGGATCCTGACATCAACTAACCCTACATCTATGTTATCAGTGTTCAACAAATTGTCAAACCTAAACATAATGTTGACATAACTTTTAATGCTCATGCTTTTCTTGCGCAGTTACTGTAAAAGATTAAAGCTCAAAGCTTCAAGCTCACAAGCATTTGAATTAAACTCACAATCTTTATCCAAGTTATTAAATACAAGTATCATTTTCAGATCAATTACCGATAAAGCGATAATCCTAAGAAATGAAAGAACAAACATAACTCCTCATCTTATCTTGCATAGCGGTTATATTTCAAGAGTATACAATCGAATGACCGAACGGCTAAAGTTCCCATGGCCGCTGTAATCTTTGATCTCATCATAGATAAACAAGCCGCGGATTGGCAACAAGGGGATTTGGAGGTGAATAGAAAGTTTCGCCGAACAGTAGACCTCTGATTGTTTGTTTAAGAGAGTACGTAGTTATATGCGGGAATTGTCTGAAGACAGTATTGCTGTCGTTTTTGGTAGAGGTAAAAGAAGAAAGAGACGAAATAACAAAGCTGTCAAATTAGCTGGAGCTGAAACTTGAACTATTTCAATCAGGTTTGGATGGACATCTCATGATATCAAAAACAAGACGCTGTTGTTTTGTAAATGTGTAAAAGTATTACTTTTATAGTTCATAATATTGTAATATTTTATCTTTCATCACTTTTCCCTCTGCCTTTTAGTAGCAATAACATGAATAATTTTGATGATCTAATTCCACCTATACTGTGATTTTTAATTTCGTGGACTAAACTGACAGCTGCTATTGACCTTATTTTTTTAAAATGTTGCCAGCGCGGAGTATAGTGTTGTAGGTAAGGTTCAATCATAAGTGATTCATCGAATCGATGTGACATGACTCCTGAATTTATTTTTACTAATTGGTGTAAATAAATGTTTTATGGATATAAAAGTAATATATATTTAAATATAACAGTATTCATACACATAGTACTTGTACTTTTATTGTGTTAAATATGAAATCAACAATAAAATAAATGCAATCGATAAAATTAAGTCTGACATAAATGAGTAGAAACTAAACATGGGCCGCTAGTTTCTAAACAAATTATTTTTTTATGCCGTGAAATAGTTTCATTTTCGATCTATTTCGATTTTCGATTAACTTTCGATCACTCAGGATAGTTAGGGTACGACACTATTTTAATGTAACGATAAAGTGAAAACCCCCCAAATGTCAGTTAAGTCCACGAAATAAAAAATCACATTATAGCGTGTTCCGTTATCAAAATAATAGACGTACGATGATGCGCCATCGGTTCATGGTAGACATCCCTCGCATAAAACGCATACGCACTAATAAACGTTACAACAACAACAACCTAGGGGTCTTTAAGTCAAGACTGAATAGGTTACTCCTACACAAGCGTGCTTCACCGTCGACCACATCATCGTTTACCATCAGGTGAGATAGTGGTCAAGCGAAAGAATAACCAAAAATTAAAAAAAAAATACATTGATTAAAATACAAATTAAAATATTCAAATAACTTGAAACCTACTACAAACACCTACTTAAACCAAGTTTCACTGCGTTTCAGACATGTTTAAGGTACGGTAGAATGTTACGTAAATCTTATTCATATTTATTCACGGTTAGAAAAAGTTGTTTTTGCCAGATTGAAGTTTAACATCAATGAATTGAAAAACTCATAGATATGTTCTTCGAAATATGTACTGAAAATCGTCGTTCTGTATACGTATTTGCTTTCAGATAAAAATATTCATTTTGTGGTCTAAAAAGTTGTAGATCAAATGTTTTATACCCATAGCGAATGAAATGGTATTACAGATACAAATTAGGAACTACTAAATTAATGGGACATGAAAGTGTAATAATCATAAAATATCTTCTATATAATCTGAAATTAATAGCAACTGTTAACTGCGGATACTAAATATAAATATTGCCTCCATGATAGTAATGCACTGAACTTGAAAGCTACTGAAACATTCCTAGTTTTACTCCTAGCAATAATAGTAATAATAATATATATTGCGAATCATAATTTTGCAGTTAATCAAATTTATTGCGTGTCATCGACAAGATTAAGGTATTTCCTGGTCTGCATTTATTTTAATGTAAGTCATTTATTTCTAAGAAGAAAAATTCATCTCTATGAAATAAAATAGGTACTATGAATAAAATCTTCAGAAGAGGTATCAACGACAGCTTAGGAACTCATTCAACTGAACGCTGTTAGCGATTATTGCAGTATAACGTTCTAATTGGCCAGATGAAGTAAGTGTTACTAAGAATTAATATTCTAAGTTACAATAAGAAGATAATGAAGTTAATAATTATTAATGGGATGCTTTCAAAGAAACAAGGTAGGAAGTACAATGTTATCGACGTGAAAGACATCGAAAACTTAATAAGAGGTCTGGCCAATGCTGTTCAAGTAAAAATTAAAGCAATGCGAGAAATTAGCTTGCCTGAAAAGCTTAATTAGGATTTGAAGTTCAGTGTTGATGGCGCGTATTGAAGAGAAAAGAAAGTTGATGAAGATTATGACAAAGAAGAGGTTTTTCAAATTTAACTAAAAGAAGGTGTAGATATTTTGTGAAAGTGAGTGTGGCCCAGAACTATATACAGCTACTGAAAAAGACTACGAAGTACTTAATGGATAGTAAAGTAACAGCATCAAATACATTGACCGACAATCGAGGTCGTCTAAACTTAGGACACTCTCTTTTAATGGGCTGGAACCTTTTACTCTGATTATTTCACAGTGAATACAATGATTTCAAGAAAGAAATTAAAGTCGTTCTAAGTTTTGTATTTTAGAAGGATATTTATAGAAAATTTACTGACATCAATAAGATAAATATAAAAACGATTTCATGCCTGTTTTCCCCGAAAAGTTAGACAGAGGTGGGGCATCTATAATTTAAATGTCTATAAACGACTTATCTAATCTTAGGCTCCTTGAGGTTGGCCTATATCCGTTATTAGACGGAAGCCGTTCACCTCACAGTTATGGGGTATTTTTAACATCCGTACCTGATGAAGTACTGACACACAAATTAGTCAATTCAGATTCTTATTCTTCTTCTTCGAATCGATGTTGTGTTTTTCAGCGCAAAAAAAATTTGACTAGTTGTAAAAAACCGGCCAAGTGCGAGTCGGACTCGCGCACGAAGTGTTCCGTACCATTATAGCAAAATAACGGCAAAAAATCACGTTGTTTGTATGGGAGCCCCCTTTAAATGTTTATTTTATTCTGGTTTTAGTATTTTTTTGTTATAGCGGCAACAGAAATACATCGTCTGTGATAATTTCAACTGTATAGCTATCACGGTTCATGAGATACAGACTGGTGACAGACGGACAGATAGACAGACAGACAGTTAGACAGACGGATCGTGAAGTCTTAGTAATAGGGTCCCGTTTTTACCCTTTGGGTACGGAACCCTAAAAGTGAGGCAGACCTACACCTACACTAAAACGCTGAAATCCAAATTAAGTCGTTTTCTTCACATTTTCTCGGAATAGGTTTTTCCTGAAACGAATATTATCATCGTCTGACCTTCAGTTTGTTTTGTTTTGAGCCATGACTTTGAAAAATAATATAGGTATTAGGTATACATATCAAGGCTCTCCAGAATTGTGTGTCTAAAGCAGTTCAAAGGAACTTTATTCTAATTTTCCTTTTTGACAAACGTATTTAAGAAATGTTAACATCTATTTAGTACTTTTGGTTTCTCAGTTGGCTATTTAAAATTATGGCCATAATTAGTTAGGAGTTATGTGTTTATACCTGTTCTACCTGTTCCTGACCTGTTCTGATTCATTATCACCATCATCCTCCTACCGGTATCCCAATTTATTTCCAATCGATGAAGCATGTCTTCTTCATCCGAACTTCTCTTTTTGCCGTCATTGTAATAGTCTCCCTTCTAGACTTGATGCCTTTTTCTGGTTAAAGTATGTAACCTCATTAATTGAAAACTTAGTATCACACTTTTGAAATCGTAATTTCTCCTAAAGTATAGAAACCTAAGTTTTGAATTAAAAAAAACGTTTTATAGAAAATGTAATCAACTTCCTTTGAAATTATATTTTATTTTGCATTAGTAACGATTTAACTTAAAAAAAATATAAAAAAAAGATATTCCTCAACATCGCCTCCAAAACCTCGTCTTCAGTATGCCAAACCAACTCGAAGCTGTAATCAGAGGAGGAGGCAATACCAGTTATTAAAATGTAGTGGCGTTCAATATACTTGTAAATGTTGTTTGAGTTTTTGCCATCAAGTTAAAAATGGTTATTTTTATGTTTATCTTTTTTAAAATTAAAAACATCGCTAATGTATAATAAACTGTAAATTAAAGATGTTGATGAAATTTTCAATAAAGCGTTTTTTATTTCTAATCTCTGACTACTATAGTTTAGGAGAAATTGCAATTTTAAAAGTGTGCTACTAAGTTTTGAAGGCCAGTATAGTTCTAATTATCGACTCTGACCAACAAAGCACCAGTCTCCTTGGTAACCAAGATTAAATTTCAGCAAACTAGATAGTAAATCTAGTTGGAATATCAGGCGATCGCGGCAATAAACCGCAGCGTCCCGGGATTAACCGGGATCGCTACGGGATGACGCCAATCCCGGGATGTTAACAATTTGCTTGTGCATTGTGTAGATCGTAAAATGGATACATGGCTTTATAGCTTGTTGTCTTTTGAAACTAGTGCTGTTCTGATTTGTTTTCTTTAATTTTCTTAGCTTGTTTTACATGACAACAGCAAATGCAGGGTTCATATTTTACACTCTGTATGTTCGTATATATGTTCACTAAACATGTCGAAAATGCGTGATCGATATTGATAAATGAGGTGCCAGTCGGACATCTTTGTGATGTGGGTGGGGTATGTTTTAGACAGTTTTAGTACATACCTCTTAGGTTTTAGTTGAGCTAAGCATATTTTTCGTCGTAAGTAATTTTCCCGTAACTTACAACGATTTACGACAACATTTTTCTTTGAAGTTTTTATTATTAAATCGTGGGTGACTATTGTGATTTTTCATTATGTATCACCGACCGAAGAATGAATTAAGATCTTATAAAACTAACATTAACTAAAAAAAACACTTTGCGTTCGTATAATTTGTGATACGATTTATTATCTAATTATACTGTCTAGTATATGTATTTTCTGATTGGCGAAAACATAAAAATATCATCTAGATCATTTAAAATCGCATGTTTTCACATATTCTAAGATGTTTAGTCTATTATACAAATTGTTAGAAGTTCTTTCAATTTACTGTTACTATTCATAAGACTCACTTATTTCGAGTGGTAATTTATTTTCTATGGATAGCACCATAAATAATCTGATAGCCGTTTATTATCTATCTGATAAGAAGTCTTTTTTGGATCTAATACAAATTAAAGCCATGTCGTCATTAGAATATTACTTTTTTCGTAGTAACGTACTATATCTCAATACATGTTCAAAATAAAGCATGCAATTTAAACATTACTAGCTGTTCCCCGCGGCTTCGCTCCCGTGAACCACCCCATAGGACCCGTTTTCGGGATAAAAAATAGCCTATGTCACTCAGGAATAACATAGCTATCTATTAGTGAAAGAATTTTTCAAATCGGTCCAGTAGTTTCGGAGCCTATTCGGTACAAACAAACAATTTTTTTTTTCCTTTTTATAATATTACTAGCTGTTGCCCGCGGCTTCGCTCCCGTGGACCACCCCACAGGACCCGTTTTCGGAATTAATAATTAGCCTATGTCACTCAGGAATAATTCAGCTTTCAATTGGTGAAAGAATTTTTTAAATCGGTCCAGTAGTTTCAGAGCCTATTCGGTACAAATAAACAAACAAACAAACAAAAAAATCTTTCCTCTTTATAATATTAGTACTAGCTTTTACCCGCGGCTTCGCTCACGTAAAACGTAGAAAAGGAAACACAGAGTAGTAGTACAAAAATAGTGTATTTTGCGTTACATAAAATGCAGTAGGTACTAATTTGATTTTTGATTCTTATAAATATTGTTTAGGTCGTCAAAAGTGTGGAAATGGGTTGTGAACACAGAGTTGTAATTTTTAATAACTTACTTTAATAAAGTCGTGTTAACAATATTTTTACTTATACCATCTTTTGCTAAAACATATTGATTATGTGGACTTGACACTCGAGAACACGCTACATACAGTTGCCCATGGGAAAATCGTTTTTTTTCTAAATGCACTCCTGCAATTTTCAGTGTTTGCCCTTGAGCTTTATTTATGGTAATAGCGAATGTCACTTTAAGGGGAAATTGCAACCTTTTAAATCGGAATGGCATATCAGTTGGGATTATCGGAATACGTGAAATCATTACATCTTCTCCCTTTGCTATTCCTGTCATAATTATTGCCCTTACTATATATTGCGTCCCAGGTGTGTTATTTGTAGTCGGGTGCTATTACATAATTTTGGTACGTCCTGATTTCTCATTAACAGGACTGGGACACCAACTTTCAGCCTCAACGTATGGGACGGTACCCCTGATAATTCTAAAGAGTCAAGAAACTCTACAGGGTAGAGTTTCTTAACTCACCGTAGAGTTTCAGTGTGAGTCACTCTGCTGCCACTTGCTTCAAGCTTGCTTGGAAGCATGTATTATATTTTCTTATTCTGCTTAAAAAACGGTGCGATTCATCACTGTCATACAAAAGCAAAGACTTGAGTGGTTCTTCTGGCTCACCAAGCGAGCAACACATACCCGGTGTCTCATCATTCCACTTGAGTGCTTCACAATATCTAAATTTTTTATCCATGTTCCATATGAGAACTAATCGATGGCAAGTGTAATCAATCAATGGGTCATAATCAGACGCAGCGTTGTGGAACGACTCCCATGTATTTCTTGCAAACGTACGTCTCCTTTCAGACTACCGTTGAGCTCGTAAAATACGCTGTATTTGGGATTGTTCAGGCGTCTCAGCAGCTATCGATGACGCGTGACGTTAGGCATCTAAAATACGACGGGCCTGTGTTTGCTCAAAGGTCTCACCAGCCCTTTGAGTTGCGTGACGCTCAGCATCTGCGAGTTGGCGAGCCTGAGTCTGGTTGAAAGTCGCAGCAGCCCTTTCAGTTGCGTGACGCTCAGCATCTGCGAGTTAGCGAGCCTGAGTCTGGTCGAAAGTCTCAGCAGATCTTTGAGTCTCGTGAGGCTCAGCATCTCCGAGTTGGCGAGCCCGAGTCTGGTCGGAACTCTCAGCAGCTCTTTCAGTTGCATGACGCTTAGCATCTGCGAGTTGACGAACCTGAATCTGGTCTAAAGTCTCAGCAGCTCTTTCAGTTGCGTGACGCTCAGCATCTGCGAGTTGGCGAGCCTGAATCTGATCGAAAGTCTCAGCAGCTCTTTGGGTTGCGTGACGCTCAGAATCTGCGAGTTGGCGAGCCTGAATCTGATCGAAAGTCTCAGCAGCTCTTTGGGTTGCGTGACGCTCAGCATCTGCGAGTTGGCGAGCCTGCATCTGATCGAAAGTCTCAGCAGCTCTTTGGGTTGCGTGACGCTCATCATCTAAAATTTGACGGATTAAGTCTGCTCCTCTGTTTCTTGGCTTCTAGCTACTCTTGCTGTTCGAGCTCTGCTAGAGCTACGGCTCAGATGTGATTTACGCTCGCGAGGCATATCCACAGCATAAAAATATCTCCCTAATAAAATTAAGCAGTAGAATATTTGCTTAAATTACCACTTTCACGAACACTGACATTAAGTTGACTTTTCAAATTGACACTCAAATCTTTCATAAACAATTATATCATGCCTACAGCCGAATAAGAAGGACGCCATAAAAGAAGTTTCATATTATTTTCATATTTTATAACTACTCCACCCCATTTCTCCCGCACCTTGTTTTATACAAAAAAGTAGGCTATGTCTATCCCAGGGTCTCAAACTATCTTCACACCAAATTTCATTTTAATCGGTTCAGCGGCTTAAGCCATAATAAGAAGTTTCATTTAAAATTAACCCCCCCTCCCATTTCTCCCACTTCGCATTTTTTGCAAAAAAAAGTAGCCTATGTCCGTTCCAAGGTCTCAAACTATCTTCTTACCAAATTTCATCTAAATCGGTTGAGCGGTTTAAGCGTGAAAAGGTAACAGACAGACAGACAGACAGACAGACAGAGTTACTTTCGCATTTATAATATTAGTATGGATAGATGAAAGCCATCAAAGTTACAGCATCGGTGTTTGAATTTAGAGTGTCATAAAAGCTTTTCATATGTTGCAGTCATTGATGTGGCCTTTATCTATGTTTTTGACCTTATTTCTAGACAGAAATAGAATAGAATAGAATAGAATATACTTTATTGTACACCAAAAAATGAAGTTACACATCTCTTTATGAAATTGGGTTTGTCTTAGAAATACCGAAGTTTTCCTAAGACAAACCCAAGGTGTTGTACAGCCTGGAGTATCGACATCATACACGTTATAGGACTATCCCTGGTGTTCAGCAAGAGTCGTCACTGGATTTTCTTCATTTTTTCGTGTGTGGATGTGGTCACCTCTGGAGCAACTACCTCGATACGTGTACGGTTCGGGTCCTAGTATACTCGGTAAATGCTTAAAATTGCGCCTTCACTAGGCGCTTGCGAGTGATCCTTTTCTGGAACTGAAAACAAATCCTGAAGAGGATCCTAACTATGTCCACCTTCATACAGCTGTTTGTAGGTCAAAGAGCAATGTATTCTACTTCGGGTCAGGATTTAATCCTGTCGTTCCTCCACAAGATTATCTAAGAGCGACCTTTCTCAAGACTAATCGGTTCAACCGAATCCTGGATTAAATATGAATGAATCGAGCTGTTGGGCCTTGTGTTCGAAGACATAAATTATGTTAGTAAGAGAACTTATTGATGGTGCGTCTCTAGGCAATATTATACAAGTATTTTTTAAGAAAATTTCTAGTGCAAATCGGTTGAATTGTATCGCATTTTGTCCATGTTAATGTAAGCTAAGTAGGTACTAGCAATTTCTCTAAATAAAAATCGCTTATTATTGTGATATAAATCAAATCATGGCTAAGTAGTAACAGCTACACGGGTCGTTCTTCAAGGTTAAGCAACGCTTGCCGAGGTCGGTCCGTGGATGGGTGATCATCCTTTTCATACCAAGACTCCGCCGCGCCTCGGATACCACGATAAGTCGTTGGTCCCAGCTGTCATTTGAAGATCTTCGTTTCGGTGGTCAGTTTCCCAAGGGGTAGGATAGGATAGGGTAGATGGACCCCCTTTTCCGCACTTGGACTCTCACTTTGCGAGAGGTCGTAATCCACCACGCAGGCCCAGTGCAAGTTGGTGAATGTCACATGTCTTAGAATTTTTGGTTCTAAGACATGCCGGTTTCCTCACGATGTTTTCCTTCACCGTTTTGAAAGCAGTGGTGATGAAATAATTTACACAAAGTAAAGCGCCTGCCTGGGTTTGAACCCACGACCTACAACTTGTAAGTCGCGGCCGATACCATTGGGCCACCACTGCTCTCAACATAGTCGAGCAAAACTATTTAAATATGTGTGTGGTTTATAGATGTAAGTATGATTGTCCATATTTTACGGTCTCCACAATAAACTTTAAACATTTTATGGCTAAACATAAAATGTGAGTATGCAAAGCTTATGATTTCTCTGGAACAGCGGGCGCTGCGATGAGTGAAAAATTATTTTGTACCTAGATATGCATATGACAGTAAAATAATAGATAAGAATGCATGTTTTATGACGGTCCCATTAGTTCTAAGTGTAATTGCTGCAGAGAATATTTTTAGTCTTGACTGTTCAGTAATAAAATAACAGAAAGATATCTTTGGTTTATAGATGACTAAAGTTTCCAAATTCAAAATGTTTACCGACTGAAGGATACTGAAGGTTTGTTTAATTGTTTGTGAAACAATATTCTTCAATGTTATTGATGCAAGTTTTAAACTAAGGGCTGAATAATATCTTGTCTCTACAATGTTATGTTCAAGTTCGGGCAAAAAATTGTCCAAAATAAAATACTGAAACACGTATGTAAAATACAAAACATCAGGCAAAACATAACCTGAACTTAACAAAATAGGAAAATATCAATCTAATCAATAGATCTTAACAAACATGAATCAATCAATTACCCAATACATAATGTAATAAAACATAATGAAGGAAAAGAATAATATTGACAAGATTACTGACGACAAGACAAAGTAATATAAGGTTACTTGTTCCATCTAAGTTATTTTCCTATGACTCAATTATCGCCCTTTAACATAATTGAATAAATCTCTCTCTCTCGCATTACACCAAAACGAATAAACATCCATTTTCTTACTTTTGAAAAAAACTTCACTTTAACTACTTCACTCGACTCAGCCGTAATAACGGTAAAAACTTTCGAGTCAAGAACTTGAATTTTTAAGAATAACTTCATCATCTGCCTAGCCTTTTTCCAAATTATTGTTGGGGTCGGCTTCCAGTCTTACCGGATTCAGCTGAGTACCACTGTTTTACATGGAGCGACTGCCTATCAGACCTCCACAACCCAGTAACTGGGTAACACGATACCCCTTGGCAAGACTGGTGTCAGATCTCAGGCTTCTGACTACCCGTAACGACTGTCAAAGATCTTCAAATGACAGCCGGGACCAACGTCTTAACGTGCTTTCCGAGGCACGGAGGAAACTCGGTATGTAGAAATGGTCACCCATCCACGGACCGACCTCGTCAAGCGTTGCTTAACATTGAAGATCGACCTCGAATTTCTAAGAATAACTTATGACTGAAAAATTTATTGACGGAGGCTGAGTCGAGTGCCTTCACTTGACCAGTTTCTGATTTAAGAATATGTGGGCTTAGTGTGAGTTTTTACTCACGCTCACTTGCGTTAAAGTAAACGATACAAAAAAAGAGGTTTCTCTCCCCAGACGGCGCTTATCAAAATTCAATACAAATTGAAGTTTACGTTAACGCGATTGAGCGTGAGTAAAAAGTCGCACCAAGGCCTCTGAAGTTGAGAACTCGTCAAACTATAGCATAAAAATCTGTAAAACTGGCATTAAGATGGTGTTTGAGATGTTCTTTACTTCAAATTCGCAATAAAGAAACCGATTGTTTAAATATAGGTGTCAGCTTAGTACTAAGAAAACTCGTTAGAGAAAAGGAAAATTCATTAGAAATGGAAATAACGCCTCCGTATTGGAGATATCGCTGAATCACGCGGTTTTCCTTTCTTTGATGACGTAGCATGAAGGTAACCCAAATCTTGGTAACTAAGGAATGTAGTAGCAATTAAGTGATAAAGTGTGTTAGGTAGCTTGATTTGCCCTGGAAAATTGTTAGTGGAATGAGTCATTGAGGACAATGATACGATTGTCATACATAACTCAATCAGCCGATAACGTTCCCAGTCCTGACACAAAGGTTTGGAATGGGCATAATCGGGAGTGTTGAAGTCACATGTCTTCGAGTTTTTGGGTCTAGGACATGTCGGTTTCCTCACGATGTTTTCCTGCACCGTTTTGAGAGCTGTAGTGATGAAATTAGCAACACAAACCTGAGTTTGAACCCACGATCTACGACACGAAAGTCGAGGTCGTTACAATTCTGCGACCCAGTGAGGACAGAGTATTATTGGTTGTTACGAATTGCATAGTATTTTCCCAAGTTGCAAAATTACTGTATTTCGTTTTAATGTTTCTTTGTGATGGATGTCTATTTGTCAAATCTCCAAAATAAAACGTATGCGGGTGCACTGGCTGGTTGCAATGAGCAGCGGCAGCGACGCGGGCGCGGTTGCACAACGCGCGCAGAGAAAGCGACTGACGTCACGACCTCGACACGCTCACCTACTTGCGCGCGCGCCGCTCCGCCTGCACCAACCCACTTCTGATGCCGGCCCAATGTCGCCGGGCTTTCTCTCACCGATTCACCGTGCACCTCTTCATGCAGGCATAAACACAACGTAATCGCCATGTTACAAGCCAATGCATAATACCTCACCATAGAAAACTAAACGCAAATGTATTCTAAACACGGGAAAAATAAAAGTGTTAACACTGACACCGTTCCGGTGCGCAGCCGCATCTTTTGCGCTCGTTTTTTCAGCACAATGAAGCCAGTGAAAGTTGATATTTTTAAATTTTATACTATAAATATCAGCGGGTATCTAGAGGCTGACCTGATATACCACTTTCGCTTCATCAGAGCGAATGCAAGTGTGCCGGTTTAGAAGGCAGCTTCATTAACGAAGTGCAGGCGCTAAAGCACGAGCGAAATTACCGTTTTGTTCGAGAATCGGTATTTGGCACAAGCTCATTTATTTTTCGCTCTCATTCTTTATCGCTTCCTTCAAGATAAAGTTTGTTAGCGATAAGATTTGAGAGGTGGAATGAGTCATATAATTGCATTTTGGAGTAATAAAAGCAAGCACCAGCGGCGCTACTGTGATCATTAAATAAAATTGCATCCTGTGGCGTGACTCCCAAATTTCTCAAAATCTCATCGTTCCATTATTAGACAATAGGTACAAACTGTAGTGTCGGCACTGCACCGCGCTGTGAGGTTTTTCTCATACTCGGAACATCAACGTTCTCGCCTCATCGCATTCTACCTTCAGACCCAATGAAGGATTCACTTTTACGACGTGAGCAATAAACTTTTATCACTCATTACGATAACGTTAGAATAAAATGCGCGAAGAGCAATCGAAAGAATGTACCTAAGTGCTAACTCGTTCCTTACTGGAATCGTTCGGTTCTGTATTTACTTTTCAGAAAATATTCATCGCGAGAAGTCGCTAGTCATAGCGATTGCGATCGTCTGATTTATGCGCGGCACTATACAAGAGAGCTGAGCTCAGAAAATATTCTGTGAAATAAATCCGGTGCGGTTCGGTGGTTCACGCGGAGAACGCGCGTATAAAGTATCTTCGGTGCGGTCAGCGAATATACTATCGCATAAAAGTATTACGGAGAGAACGAGGACGTGCCGCGAGTCGCGACGTTCTGAGAACATTCCGGAACGCAGGCAGCTCTATCGCTGGCACTGATGTAGTGTCGCAGCCGGCGTGGCGCGCACCGACTATTTGACTCCTGCAGGTTGTCGCAATATATATGCAAAGCTTTGTGCCCTCTATGCTGCTGAGGCATTAAAGAATTGTCGATGACGCGGAAATAGAATTTACGAGTGTTGCGACCCCACCACGGTGCGATATATTGAGCGAGGTCACTGGCTCGCGGCGTACTGTGACTGTTGCGTCACTGCTAGACTAATGGCCTTGTTATAATATTATGTAGTAGGCATAGTATATTTCTAGGTGGAGGGTTCGATAACCGTGCCCTGAGGTGGGAATAAACCGTTTGTGTTGTTCGCCGTAATTAGAGAGTCTGTTCGGCGCAGCGGACGACTGACGGGCTTCATGCATTATTGAGTTGAGTGCATGGTAGGCAGACACCGGGCTCAGGTGATTGCGAGCAAATTGTTATAGTTCCCACGGGACTTACAGCCATGTTTGTGTGCACGCTTTACGTAATATTAATGAAATTCAAAGCGAGCTCCGCACAATATTTACTGTTTAGGAGCGCTAAAAATGTATACGACATTTTTACAAAGTTTATAAGAGGAATTCATGGCACGGCGGATAAAATTCAGGTGAATTGGAAAAATTGATCCTTCTACGACATATATTTTAATTAAACGGACACCCATTTGCCCACAGCCACTCTCGTCGAGGAGAACTTTCATCACAGAAAGAAGTTAAACGACATTCCCGCCCAACCCACTTTATATTACGAATGCAGAATTCTTGTGCAATTGAACGAATCAAGGATCGGGACGTCTCTCTAACAAAACTGCATTTTCACTTTATTGTCTGCGAGAAATGAGAATTGCTTTTCAGCAATAGGGATAGAAAACAAGAATCGAATTTCTAGCGATAAAAATGCTGGGAAATAAGGTATCAAGTAACAATAAATATATGAATCTGTTCGCCTCGTGTAAGATATTTGAGACTAGCAATACGGTACTGATATCCGCGAGGGAGTGCTTCAATAATGCGATTTCTAAACTTAGTCTGAATGTAAAGTCGTCGGATATTCTCGCCAGATGACAGTCCGTGTGTTTACAGCGTCTTTTGCTGGAATACGAGACGATCCGAGCGGATGGCGAGAGATGAAAAGATTGCAGGATCCCGAGCGGGGAAATCACGTAGCTATTTTATCGGCGCATCGTACCGTCTCGATGGTCCGCCACACTACCACTACTTTTACGAAAAGGATTCCACTACACGCTGAGATTTTAAATATAACATTTCAGAGTTAATATCTGACTGACAAGCTTTAACGGCAAAGAGTGGAGATTTTTTTTGAATAAACAGAGTTACATCATTTTAAAATGCTCCGATGAGATTAAATACAAAATGAGGTAACATAAATTCAACAAATAACTCTACGGGATTACTCGTAAAATAGTTTGGAAATAAATTGGACTCCATATCTATGTTATCTAGTTACTATACTCATTCCGGATTTACTTCAATGATCAAGATTAATTACCACCACCATTTTAGGATAAACGACATGTTCTTTCTGACAAAGATTTACAGATGTTCAATTGTGTCATAAGCTCTTTTGAAATCTAAATGCATCATGTGCCAAAGGTATCGGATTTGTCTTAGTAAACATATTGCTCGATTTAGTTGCGTCAAACATTGCCCAACATGACTCAATGGGCACAATTCTTTTATTAGACCGTACAACGAATATGGGCACAATTTATTATGAGGGGGACCAGTTTGATTATGTTTGACAGAGCTTCGTTATACATGTCGAAAGTGACAACTAGATAAACTCATAAGGAGCTTGTATGAAAGTTTACACAATGTTATCTTTGTTCGATTACCACAATGTTTGCAGAGGCGTATGAGAAGAGGACGTACATGGTTGGATTAATATTAAGTATCTACTTGATGCTGGCATTGAACATAAAACGAATTTGAGATTAAGAGCAAAGATTGAAAGACAATTGACGAAATGAAATAATGAAAGGTAAAAAGGAAGTAAATTATGCCCGAAAACCAAACGGTCTGCTAGTTGAAATTCTACCTTGAAGATATTCAAATCATACTATGATGAATCAGCGTCCAATGAAACAGAAAGAAAACAATACAAGTTCGCTTGTATCTCCTCGAATATGAACTTAGATTTATGAAAGACCCATCTTACCGTAGTATCGTCCGTCTTAATTTGAGAAACAACTCAGGCGACTAAGAGGCTACAAACCTCCCCATTATTTTCGGCTCCGACCCATTTCATTTTTACTTAGAGAAGACACGTGCCTTCATGAAATTCGCATCGCAGTTCCCACGACAACCGGAAAATAATAAGAACGAATGTAGAACAAAAAGGGAGAATTCGATATCAAGTATTACCTCCAATATTACTTATTCGAGTACGAATTGCTTTGTTTTCTTGTAACGAAACGTTAAAATTGTCGAGTGCGAGGAAGTGAGCGTCCATAAAGTTATTCTCTACATGTTTTGAATTGGAATCCTTTACATAAATTTTCGTACTGAACATTTTATATCTATCGTTAGCTCAATACACTATAATTTTACCATACCCATGTTAATGGTGTGTCGTCGTACAATATATTTTTATTTTCTTTGTTCTCTAGTTACAGCGCGAAGATTTAAATCTGCATACCTTCGATGTTTGTATACTTTAAGATTATTGGTACTGATGCTGTACAAGATAAACTTTGTGGACAGTTCTGCTAATAAAGGAATGCTATTTTGAGCTTAAAAGGTGTACGTAAACTATTCTTGGTGATGGGTTGTATTTCTTTGTAAATAAAGGCTGTGTTGGGTCGTTATGCATGCCCGCGTAAGGGTAAATAAGTACATGATATTTTTATTTTATTACCTGAAGTTGTTGAAGTGTGGTTAGTAGTGAGGCTTCGGGTTGAAGTTATTGTGCTCTTAAAATTAAGTAAAGAAACGATGACATATAAAGATACAAATACAATATTATCTAAACGAAAAAGGTACACATATTTTCAAAAAATATTCGCGTATCTTGCACCAGCAAAATTGCGATCAAAGACATTGTCACGTTCTCCTGAAATAGTTATTCTATTCCAAGGGAGCTCTGAGACTTTCTAGAACATTCTACAGTTTCATAATGGTGAAATGCATTGATAAAACCAAGGCTAATCAAAGTGCAAGGTTGAGGCAAGGGCAGAGGGACCTTGCGTCCTACGATACCGTACTGAGCTTTCATTTTGCTGTTTTCACACGCAAACTGTACAATTTACTGGGTGATGTTGATTAAACTAGAATAACGTACTATGAGATGTAGTTATCCTTTTTAATATTGTGAAATATTGAAACTGTGATCTAAACGTGAATGGGGCATGTCGGAACGATTGTAGAAAATACTGGTAAAACCATGAAAAAATAACGCTTGATTTTGCAAATAAATACCAATTAATATAATACTGAGTATTAACTTTAAAAACTAAGACATAATTTTGATTATCCAATAAAATTTAATCTAGATAATAATATCATACGAAGGAAGATAGTAGAACTTTAGACACCGAAATATCAAAATTCGCTCCTTCAAGCGACAAAGTTAGAAGTACTAACATAAAGTTCCAATTGTTCATTGTTCGTACGTTCAAGTTAGACTGTTTGCATAATAGTTTTACTCCTATTTCATGTTCAGCTGCATTCCCTTCGAATATTATTGGAAACTCTTTAAATTTCGCTCAATAGAATATTTTTACGATGCTAAATTGCTTTCAGCTTTATTCGAGTTGTTTGTGAACGATATATTCTATTATTCGTTTCTACTCAAATGTGTTATTTTATTATTTATCGGTTCTTTAGTTCGTTAGTTTATTATGCGTAATGATAGGTATAGAGTATTGTGCTAAACGTGCTTAAGCGATTCTTTAAGTATAACACTAAGAAGGCACAAAAAAACTGGCCAGGCGGGTTATTTTGGCCTTGCTAATATAATATGACAAATTGCGTCAAATTTTTTGCAGTTAACGCATGCCATATTCATTATAGACAAAAAATATTAGCAGTAATAATGTATATTTATGACAAAACGCCTCGTTCAAAAGGCCTTGTATTTTCCTATAATTAATCTACCAACAGACTTCGTTATACAATTAGTTTGTAAAATTATTACACAGGAGGATTGTTTTTCAAGTAGGTAATAATACCATCCAGCAAGGCCTTAATTTGAATAAAGGATAAGGCAGTGGGCAGAAAACACTTATACAATTTGATTTTAATTATAAAAAATATCTTTGGAATCCCTTCTTTGGTTATGACGTTCATGACTGTACAGTCAACGACACTTAAATCGTTTTAAAATAATGACGATAAAAAGTCTCGTAAAAATCACGCGTTACTCATTTGTTTTGGATTTGCGGCGAATTGTAATTACATGGGACTTATCTGGATGATGTCCTTTGTGCATCTTTTTATGGTCGCCATAAATAAACGCCCACAGAGATTTATTGCGTAGAAATTTTAATTAAGAATTTATTACGAGATATGACGGCTGCTGTTGCGACCCACACTCGTATATCAACAATCAGGACATGCGCGAGTTAAATGTTAATGTTGTTTGCGAAACACAGCAAAAAATATCTCATTTTGTACAGAAGAGTTGATGTGTTAAAAGAGCTTAGAAATCTTAAAGCCTGAAAAATGTTCTAGCTACTGTATTCCTACTTTGTGTATATCATTCAAGCTGAGCTGCTGTTCAACAAAAGCCTCTTCAGTAGGTCATTTTTTGTGACATTTTTCAACAGAATAACTGTTATTCTTTTGCCGTATTCATAAATGTCAACTTTATTTATTATAGTTTTTATTTTCTGACTTAGAAACAGAAATACATTGTTTTGCATTTAAATAGATAGAGGCACGTAAACTTTAGCGTGCTTCGGCTATATTGCACTGAAATGCAGAGTGCTGTGATAATACCCGTCTGTAAGCTGATCACATCCAAATGTGCAATTTATCTAGATACCTACTGCACTAGATAGCAATATAGGTACTCTAGTGTTTCCATTCATTGTTTTAGCTTTGTTCTGTAACTTTTGAGGTAGCTAAATGTATGTAAAAAGCGTAAGAAAATTAAATAGTGGCCGTTTTATTTATTTTAGTTGCCCATATCTCACTAGCATCTATATAATTTACAGACTGCATATAAACCGAGCATAGTTTTGTTGTAAACCATTTCATCTGTTGAAAGCGTTCGAAGCATAACTTCTTTTTAGGAACAGTAGGGTAACCACCAACCAGCACATAAAGAATGATCATGACAACCGCAGAAAGGAACAACCGAAAGACAGAAATAGGCCAAATATTAAAAAAATACCGCTTTGTCTTCGTAGACTATCTCTATAGAAGTTATGAATGCTTCGCATATCGTTTTTTCCACATTCATCGGGCACATGGAACATGATAAGCTATTTGTTTGTGCAATGTTAGCAGAGATTTAATTTCCGTGTGTCTGAAAGTAGGCCGTGAATGTATCAGCTGCGGGTCGTCCCGCGTTGATAAGTCAACAAAGAGAATCAGGTTAATGCTGCTCGCAGACAATGCCAATTCGTATGTAACAGTTGGTAGTTCTGATTCCAGCATAGTTGTATTCTTGAGCCTTATAGAATTTGGTATTATCAACACATCATAGATTTGTGTTAACTTTGTTATGAATTATGTATTAGTTTATTTTTGTAGGTTTAATTTGTGTATTTTATCTATGGCCCTTAGTTACCTGAAAATAAATAAATTATAATAAAAAAGTTAATGTAATGTCTTTCTTTTTGTATGTGATTTATAAAAATATTTAAAAATGTAATTAATAAGAAAATAGTTAAGTTAAGTTAGTTAGGAAATAATAATAATAAAACTGTGCAGTATGTTATTTTTGTATTATTGCTGCTTGGTTATATTCTCGAGCATTGCCTCTGCCTGCAGTATTTCGCATTGTCAGAATTCTGCTATATGATATTTTTATTGCGTGGTCAAACGCTTTACGGAAAAGATAGCTATGTTGCATACAGGTAATACTGAAGATTAAATAGAATTATGGATGACAAAGTTAAATATAATTAAGTTACAGACACAAAGAAATGAAACAGGGAACAGAAAACGACTTACTGTCTGTCTGTAAAAACATCAACGATTTCACCAACCTTTTTGCAAATATCCCGCTACCAGCTTGATTTAATAAAAGAAAATACAGAAACGTTCGTCCATTAATCAGAAGACACAAAACAGAAATGTTACCAACATTAAAATTTATTGTACGGAACTGTAACATTACCATTACGAACGAGTTATGGTATAAAGCAGATATTTTATTGACAATCTCGCCAAATAAAACTGCTATAAACGTTTGTGATAAAGGAATATTTACACAAATAACGATTCTATCGAACCAATATCAATAGTTTGTCGGAAATCCTTATTCAAATGTTTCCTTATTACTAGAAATAAAAGCAACTTGTTTCTATATGAATATTCGGCTTGGATCACTTGCGTAATTTCCAAACTGCGTAGCAACTTTAAAATATTTTATTGAATGAGTCGTTTTCAATGAAAAGTTTTTTTTTTATTGTCATTATATTTGTTTCTTGATTAGTAATTTTAGCTCTCGAAATATAATGAACGAATGAATGAATCAAGATGGCGAATTTAACGATGTATTGTTGTTTTCTGCTATTGACAGACAATTCACCTCGCTTTTGCGATAGGTTCAAATCTTAAACAATTGAAAGAAAGAAAGAACGAAATCACATTTATTTGTCACAAGCCACTAGAGTGCACAATACAAATATAAAAAAAAAAAACTTAAAACTAAACAACAAAAACCGGCCAAGTGCGTGTCAGGCCACGCGCAGTGATAGGGTTCCTAAGTTGCATAATATTGCGGACTAAAAAGAGGGTTTTGTTGTTGTTACATGAACATTAGAACGGTTTCAGCGGCTCACAAAGTCTAAAAACGGGCCCACATAGGATTTTTTAATCTATATTCTCACGTTTGACCACTATCTCGCCTGATGGTAAGCGATGATGTGGTCTACGGTGAAGCACGCTTGCCTAGATGTAATCTATTCACTCTTGACTTTAACTAAATAAGGACTAACTGGTAACTGAAGAAGGAGTTATAAAATCCAACTTCGCAACTGAAGTTAGAAAAATATTATCTATTTGAGTTAGAGAGAGCCCCATTAGAGCCACGGGGAATGGTATGGTTCGTTCCACCTTGCACGAACGCTCCTTGTTTATTTATTTTTCGGCATTAGAAAAATTTCGTATGTATTCACCTCTAATCTCCTCTAATACCGCAGTTTAGAGGTGGAGGAATCTGCGGTATTCACTATTTCATTCTGGAAAGTTTTACGCTACTCAATTAGTGATGAAGTCGGGTCGAATATTAACTTTATAGAAGGATATCGACAAAAGAAAATAAGTAATTTGCTTGGAATTCGAATCTAATTTGACTTTACTTTTACGTTTGAATTACAAAACGTCGAAAATACTTCTGCACTAACACAAAATAGACTCCACCGCGCGCATGCGCCGTATGGACTACGTTCTGGTACTGCCAACGACTCCGGCCACTCCAATGCGTTATTCGAGCTTAAACATTATTAATTTAGAAATCATTATTATTAAGGATGTTATGATTTTATTTTTGTATATTTTTACATGGTTCATAAGCATATATTTACTATCTGTTTTACATAGCTAACAACGTTAATTAAGTAATTTTTCAATGGCATTTGTACAAAAATTTTACTGTGCCAAGTACATTTTATAAGTTGGTCGACTATTACTCGTAAACTTGTAAAGCCTGTTATGATTTCATTTTTGTATATTTTTACATGGTTTGTAAGCATTATATTTCCTCTGTTTTACACATCTATGAACTTTATTTTAGTAATTTTTTAATGGCATTTGTACAAAATTTTAACTTTTCCAAGTACATTTTATAAGTTGGTCGACTATTACTCGTAAACTTATAAAGCCTTGTTATCCGTGATAATTTTCCTTTTAATTTCGTTATATTTAATACTGCCGTGAATTTTTTCACATAGCCAAGAGCAACCATTTCGCTGGCAGGGGGGGGGGACACTTGACTCTAACATAAATTTGCAACTTAAAGCTTAATTTTACGCAAACAAATCTCTGAATCGAAAAATGGTTCCGATAAACCCATAATATTTTTAAATGGCCTATCCAACGATACCCCACACCATGGGATAGATGAGAAAAAAAAATACATCCCCACTTTACGTCTATGGTAGGTACCCGAAAAAAAAATATTTTTCATGATTTTATGTTACCACTTTGTCGGAATTATTAAAATGTATATACATGCCAAATTATAGCTTTCTAGAACTTAGATTCTCTGAGCTAAGCTGCGGACGGACAGACGGACAGAGCGAAACTATAAGGGTTCCTTGTTGACTTCGGAACCCTAATAAAAAAGAGAGAAAATAATATAAAGATAACATTGTGTGTCCAAATAGGACCTGAGGGGTGACCATAAGCTCTTAGAGTAAGGTTATTTTGAGATCGCGTAAGTGACAGATGTATACAAGTCATATACATCTGTCCCTTACACACACTCAAAATAACCTTACTCTAAGAGCTTATGGTCACTTCCCAGTTCAGCAAAAGCAACGCTGGTTTCAACTGGACCTGTGAGTGTGACCTGTGTGATTGCTATACAACTCATGTAATACGTTTTGTTTAGATAACGGAAAATCCACAGGAAAATACATGTTAATCAAAGTTGCTTTATTATGGCTATAATTTTAATCCAGCTACATATAGACGTATATATTTAAGTGTCATATGATAATTACAATGCCCGATTTATGCCAAAGTCTATTTATATATAAAGTGCAAGCGGAATCGAAGATATTATTGAATATTCAAAATGAGCCATCAATAATTTGTATTCAATACGTAGTGTACAAGTAAATAACGCAGCGCGTGCAATCGTTTCCATCCTTGAGGCTGCAAGAGGTCAACAGCCTTAAGGCCTTCATACTCCACAAATAATAACGTATTTGTAAAGGTGTTTTCTACAATAATTTACTACCAGAAACTCTTTGTTGTTATGTCGTTAAGTAGATTGCAAGCCATAATGTCTTTTGTTTTACTAATGCCAGAAAACTAAAAGAAACAAACGTGCCAGTAGCTTAGTAGAACCTTGAAACCGAATACATGTTACGGATCAAATTGGAGCTCGCTACTGACGCGGTTAAATGGACCCTGCTGCGAGCTCGGGATAGCACTCAAAAGAAAACAGAGTAAAATAACGTGTATTCTCACGATACATAAACAAAGCGGAACGACCACCAGAACACATTTGGGATCTTTGCTTTCAGAACCTTGAAGACTATTTGCAACACGGACAGAACATTACACCTTTGGGATAGATTTGAGTGCAAGTTGCAACTGTTCTCCAAATAGTCGTTATCACATTGCATCGGTTGTTTTGAAGGGTCTTAATGTGTCGAGAGGTGAGGCAGGGGGGTAGGTCCTAGACGCAAAATAAGGCTGAGTGCGCGGCCGGCGAACGCTCTGTTGTGTCTGCCAGTCTGCCGCTATCGATCCGGCGCCCTCGTTTCAGGCCGGCTGCGCCCACAATAACGCAAATGTAGCAGCCGCTTCAGGACTTATGTGTGCCTTTGCAGGCTATCGTAACAATGCACATTTTTGTATTTGAAAGAGCAAAAAATTTTTATACCGTGGTTCAATTTCGGAACAAATTGCTTACATGTTTCTACTAACGAACGGTGTGATGCGAATTGCTAGTGCTACAGTACCTTACTCTGAAATGGTGCATAAATAATGTTGTTCTAGTGAAACTGGGTATTTTGCACTTGCTCGTAACTGGTGTGTAGCTGTTGGGCGTCGGTGTGTCGCTGTGAATATTGCTTATACGAGTGGCTTATGTGCTTATGTTGGTCTTGCATTACGTTTTATATCTTTCTTGTATTTTCTTTCACAGCTTTCTTTTAAATCTTACTTGACGTCCACAGTTTTCACACAAGCAAGAAATATCTTCCGATCGTCAACTAGAAACAACGTATTTCATAAGATATAAATATTGCACAAAGTCCGAAAACACTCAAGTCCTTCATGTTTTCGATTTCCTCCGCAACTGTTCTCTGTACCTCGGAATGGTTTCCAATTTCCTGAGCATCCGTATTTATACTTTCGCAATTTTCAAAGATCCTTGTACATGTACTTTTAAAACAACGTATCTATTTTATTGGCTGCTGCTTTCACATCATTTTGTTTTAGAAGCTACATTTACATAGGAAACAGACAGTGAAACTGCAGGGTATCATTACAGGTAACAAGTTCCTTGTATTCCTTTTGTAGCTATTTTAATTTCTAAGTGAGGGGAATATTTCACCGAAGGCTGTCTAGAACTCCTCCACATAAATATTCCACGCTATTTCTGCAACCAAAGGGACCATATACCATATCTCACCACATTTCTCCTTTCGGCACCGTTGTGAAACTTAGGACAAAGTGAAAGTAAAAACCAAATATTATGGTACTTCGACTATATCATATCTAATTCACGATTAGCTAGTAGTTATGTGACGGACCCATGCATAATATTATGAGCATTACTAATAACAACTTGCGATTGCGATATTCTTGTTTCATAAGTAAATTCTGCAATACCGGTGACAAAATTGCGAGGTTTAGGGCTTTAACACACAGCAACCGGAATATAGACTTTAAGTACCTGGCTAATGATTTTATTTATCACCTAATTAAGAGATATACACAAAGACAGAAAAGCATAAAGGTACTGCTTATTTCAACAGCCTTTCAGCAGACCTGCGACAGAAAAAACCACCTGATAATGGGCCTGATAATAAGCACAAGGCTCACAGATCATTTTTAGCATCATAGCAAAGTGCTTACAAAGGATACCATGGAACGTAACAGTGCTGCTTAGTAACAGAAATAGGCACATCGGCAAAAAACCGCGAACATAAAGTTCAATCATCGATTTATTCAGGTTCACGTCATATAATTTTTATAGCTCTCATATCCCTGCATACTGATTACCGATGATGCAATACAAAAAATATTCTAATAAAAATCTCCTGTTACTTGATAAATCATGATTCAACTGTCTCCTTTTCTTTGCTTACGTCAGCTTTCAACTTCCTTGTCTTAATCGTGCAATTTCGATGTATTAAACACATTCAAGATTCATCGAATGCGGCGTCAATGCAGTCGGGTGTCCCGCATTTTTGATGAAGCGGGCATTCTGCCTTCGTGGTCTACATCGTTAAGCCGATGAAAGTATGAAGTCGATCGATATTGGACTCAGCACGTGTGTTCCTTCCCTAGTGTAGGTGAAGTCCGGTTTTACTGTTTGTACTTAGTCTTTAAAGGCTTGTTGGTATTGGATTTATCAACTTTGTCTAACTTTGATCGTCCTTTGTCAATGGATATGGTTAATGTGTTTGGCTAGCTACATAGTTTCGAACATTATTTTGTTCTCTTTCAGCCGTATCGTATTCTCTATATTGCATAACTTTGGTATTTCTTTGTGACGCAAATATGTACTCCATTTTGAATATTTAATTTGTGTTTCGCGGTAGCACATTTGCTAATGAAGCGAATTCTTTATATGTTGTTGAATTGTCGGCGAATTGCATCATGGTACTAATGTCCTTTTAAAGGTACCGTTAAAGCATCAATAGGCGTTTTCAAAACGCCATAAATTATGAAGTTATATTTAGGCAGCCATGTTTCAATGTATTACAATCATTTGAAAGCACCGGAAGCAATACAATCACACATAAATCTCCAGGCTTCCTTCCTTGCAGTTGATACATTATGTTTGCGAGCAGTGTAACCAGTTCAATCTGTTGATTGGAACTCAGCACCACTATTTACATTACCCCTATAAATTCCAACCTCCTGTTTCGCAAAACAGAAACCATTTCCCTAATTGAATTTGTGTTGTTTTTGTTCTTGTGGAAAATTGGCTTTGTTCATTCAAAGCGGGCGAGCGTGAGAAAGTGCATAACTTGTTTACATAACCAACGCAAATTTACACGGAGTTTCTTATTTAGAAAATGTGCTGGGATGTCTGCCATGATTGGTTGATGCCCTGAGATGAATAGTGAGTGAAACATTAAGTGCTTGTCTGTTTACTAGACAGTGTATAATTTCGCATCTGTGGTATCTAACGAATAAAGACTACGATGTGAGACAATTTGAGTTTATGGTTGGAACGAGAAATTCAAAAAACTTCACCGCCATTAGTGGTGAAGTTTTTTAAACGGCTTCAGCTTAGTTTATTTTCCATTACGATATTTGCTGATTGATTTATATTACATTTTGAACGAGGTACTCCTTACCTATAAATGGCACAAAAACTAGCCCAGCTTAATTAATAGGTGATTGAAATTTTGGACCATTTTGGATAAGAACTAGTAAGTTAGAACGCTGATGAGATATGGTAGGTTCATATCGAGAAGTATAGACTATCGTCGTGAGACGAAAAAAGAAGACTACGAATGTAATTCCCAAAGAAAACCTCAAAAACGGTCGCATCATGACTTAACTAAGTTCACAACCCAGAGACCCTAGAAAGTCACATTCTATGAGAAATTATTTTCAAAAGATCCAAAATTTGACAATCTCTACCGAACTGTCACTGGGACAATTTAAAACATTTTGAACTTTTATCGCTGATATATCACACGCCTTCATTCGCATTAATCATTAATGAAGGCGTCGCGATAGCGATTGGAAAAATGTCAAAAATGTATAGGATTGTCAAGCGCTATCATAATGTCCTTACATTTTGGCACGTCGACAATCGCCTTGGCTGACATCGAATGACACTTTCTAGTATACCACATACAAAACTTTTGTAACTTGGCTAGGGGGACAGCCAAGTTACAAACATTTTGAATCGAATCTCTTTCTACAATCGTTAACGCCTTCTATTTGTATGGTCTGACCACGTGACTTAGCGTTCATGTGTGTCATTCCCATTCGTTTTCTACTAGCGTTATCGATTGTAGATTGTCAACTTGGCTAAAATGAAATGAAAAATGATAAAAATGTATGGAAATGTCAAACGCTATTGAAATATTACGTGATAATTTTGGCATTTTTCTACTAGCGTGCTTCACCGTCGACCACATCATCGCTTATCATCAGGTGAGATAGTGGTCAAGCGCGAGCCTATAGGCTATAAAAAACCGGCTAAGTGCGAGGCGGACTCGCGCACGAAGGGTTCCGTACCATTATCACAAAAATACGGCAAAAAAATACATTTGTTGTACGGGAGCCCCACTTAAATATTTATTTTATTCTGTTTTTATGTGTATTTCTTGTTATAGCGGCAACAGAAATACATCATCTGTGAAAATTTCAACTATCTAGCTATCACGGTTCATGAGATACAGCCTGGTGACAGACAGACAGACAGACGGATCGCGAAGTCTTAGTAATAGGGTCCCGTTTTTACCCTTTGGGTACGTAACCCTAAAAAAAGCATTTCGACTATCGCCAACACTTTGTCTATTTTTTAAACACCCAGGTCCAAAAGGTACATCACAGTTTCATAATAACCGTAGTTCATTTCACCCGAATGACCATTAAAATCGCGTGGGTAGACCATCCAATACAATGTTTACCTTTGATCCCCAGCTAGTGTAATGTCTTTGTCTATTATTTATGTCTGCGATGGAATTCCACAATTCTGTTTACACAAAGTAGCTAGTAAATTAATATAACATTCTTGCTGAACGTAGGCGCTTACAACTTGATATGGGTTTGTGTTGCGATACTAGTAATAGATTGTGGGATCTTAAGATGTTCTATAGAAACACCTAGATGACACTCGTCTTATTGTGGAAGTTGGATTAAATCATCGTGTGGAAACCTCTGAGCTGCAGAAAAGTGTCAAAAATTTAAAATATAAGGGTTTCCACGAACTATTTTGGTAGCGCTTGATTTCACATTGACATTCATATTTTTTTCTAGACCCTTTGGACTAGTCTGAAACCAGCAACATGCAAAGAGGTTTCTGTAATGTTTGTATGTCGTTTTGTGGCAATTAAATACTTTTTCTTTCTTTTTTTTTCTGTTTGACGGGGACCAACGTGGAAAACAGGCATAAATTGAAAATTATATATTACAATAATAGAACGGGGACAGCATACGAAGATAACGGGAAGTTATCTTAATTATTTTTATTAAATTTCCCTTTGTCCCCTTTAACGGGGACAACGGGAATACACGAACAATACTTGGCCTCCGGATCAATCAATCAATCTGGTATATATTTTACAAATCCTAGTCTCATTGTCATTTACTCCGATTCACATATACATAAATCTCCAGCTGCACACGTACGACCTCAAACTGACCACCATTCGTTCTCGTAGTTTTGCAGCGACATACATTAAACAATGTATTTTTATAGCTACGTTTTACGATCGCGACGGCCGGGGTAAACAAAGGGCGTAGCTAGAGTTGAGTCGCAGTCTCCTTGGCGAGACGCGGGCGGGGAGTACTGGCAGGGCTGCCCGATTTAGGCTGCGATTTGTGACATAATCGATTATGGAAAATTGTCGTCGTTTTTCTTGTAAATTGTAGGGGGATTGTGATGTATTGCTATAAAACATAAGGCTTTGATAACAAGTTGTATCTATTGGTTTTTAAACTGTATTACAAGACAATGAAGCAATACATTTCAAAATTAGATGATATCCGTGTTTTTAATCCAACTACTACGAGATGAAACACCGAAGACTCTTTTTTAAAGTCCAAACAGAATCTCATTTATTATGATGATAATGAGGAACGTGCAGATTAGTATCTGAGATGGTCTTGTGAGAGGAACCAAACAGATTGATGTGAAATTAAGATACACTTAGAAAATATTTATAATCAATAGTTCTATCTCCTATAATGTAAACAAAAGACGTAAGTACCTAATTAATTACTAATAACTTATGACTAAAGTGAAGGTAGCAAGTAATAAAATTGCATATTCCATAAGTGTTGCATTTCCATTTAGACAAAATACTGTGACTTAAACAAATTCATTTGCATTAGCAGGTACCTTATTACACAACAATATGCAATAATGCATTCATACAACAAATCACAATCAAAATCATCTTTTCTCAAGGATGCATTCAGGCCAAGGATTCGATCACGTGGCAGCCCTGCCTCAGACTATTTACGTTGACGAGGTTGGGTGAGGTGACCTACCCGTGACCTTTGACCCGCAGCCTGTGACCTACATCGGAACCCAATCGATACGCACCCGCTGTATCTGTTGCCTTCGATAAGGACGCGCTTCATTAAAACTTTTGATTGGCCGCCGTCTGCCAGCTTAGTGATAAAACGGTAATGGATTTCGTTTTTACTTTTTCGACGATTCTATTTTTGAAATGTAGTAGTGAATGTCGAATGAGGTCGGGATTTCACAGACGGGAGGACTAGTGCGACATTTTTCGGTTCGTTCATGCGATTTTTTGTCTGATGACGTATTTAGATTCGTACGATATATACGATAGAGATTGAGACTTTGAAAGATAGTAGGAGCGTGTAAGTGACAAGCAGCTGGCTCATTGCCTACAAGTATCTTTAAAATTCACGTTTATTTGAGTACGGTCTTACGATTTGAATGAAAAGATACGTATCTGACTTCATACTTATTTACCTTTTTTAAGAGCTGCAAAAGAGTTTTATACTAAAGTTTAATGTTCATTCGTTTTCGGTAAAGCTGTTAATAATTTTGACACCATTACCGAATTGGGTTTGTTCGCGATACCACCATTAAGTCAAGATGGTAGTGAATCACGCAAATAAACTTATAAAGTTTATGAGTTAGACTATCAACTTTACCTATAGTCACAGTAATATAGCCTACCTACTTACGAAAGTATTCTTCATTTCAAAACTACCAAGATTGATGAAAATCTACATATAAACAATTCAGTCGAACTCAACCTTATTCCACACCAACCTGCAATTTTCATTTCCTGCAACAAATTCCCAAAGGTAGGTAGAATGGACCACCAGCATTCTAAACTAAATATTTTTAGCCATAACTCATAACCGGGCCACACCAGTGCTTCGCCGGCGAAACGCTACACTCTTGCGCAATATATTACGATTTGTATGAGAAACACTTTGATTGGTAGCTTGTTTTGTATGTATATGTAAGCATTTTCTTTGTTTGTTTGTGAAGAGTTTGATGTTGATTTTACAAGGGTTATTGTCTTGTCATAATATCACTATTCTTTTAACGTTCGGACGATTTTGTTTCTACCATTTGATATAACATAGCGACATATTTGTTAAAAAATATACCAAATCTTAGTTAGTTTTTTTTTTTTTTTTGGAAAATGAAATGAATGAAAGAAACTTATGAAATTGTAGCTTGTACTCCTTTAGTTTGTCACATTTTAAATGTGTAAGTTTGTACGTTTGTGTTTCAATCACGCAAAAACGGCTGAACGGATTTTGATGACATTTTGCACACAGATAGGTTACGTTATATCCCCATAAACTCGGTATAATGATCCCTTGGGATAATAAATACATTTCACGCGGGTAAAGCTGCAGACAGAAGCTAGTTATTATTATTTCTATGACTTGAATACAAAAATGGAAAAAGTTTGCAAACATTCGAGTGAAAATGAAATATGTATTGTACAATATTTGTGTCTATCTGTACATAGCATAGTTTTATATATGGATTGGAACTAAAGTTTTGTGTACATAAAACTAGAGGACACTGCTTGACTGTTTCTGCTATTGTCAGTCGAGTTTCATTTTTCGCAGAGTAAACAATATTACATAACAGATTTCAATGAAACGAATATTCGACATTTTATGAATGAGCATTCAACTGCGATTGATAAAATATTTTATTATATAAACTACTAGTGACCCACCCCGGCTTCACCCGTGACAAAAATATACACAAAAACCGTCCTCGTTTTGTACTCTTTCTATTGGTGTTAACCGCATGAAAATCCTTTCAGTAGTTTTTAGGGTTCCGTACCCAAAGGGTAAAAACGGGACCCTATTACTGAGACTTCGCGGTCCGTCTGTCTGTCTGCCACCAGGCTGTATCTCATGAACCGTGATAGTTAGACAATTGAAATTTTCACAGATGATGTATTTCTGTTGCAGCTGTAACAACAAACACTAAAAACAGAATAAAATAAATATTTAAGTGGGGCTCCCAAACAACAAACGTGATTTTTTTGTCGTTTTTTGCGATAATGGTACGGAACCCTTCGTGCGCGAGTCCGACTCGCACTTGGCCGGTTTTTGAGTTTATCGCGTACAAACACAAACGCGGCGGGGGACTTAGTTTTATAATATGTAGTGATGCCGTATAAGTAACAAACGGGAAAAGCAATTAATGGGATTTACTGTCGGCCCTAAATATTTCAGAAATCTACCTTATTGATCCGTTTATTTATTTTTATTAAGGTTAAAAAAAACACTTGTGTTTATATTTATTGAGGAGCTCGTGGCTAAATAATAACAGCTGCACGGGTCGATCTTCAAGGTTAAGCAACGCTTGTCGAGGTCGGTCCGTGGATGGGTGACCATTTCAACATACCGAGTTTCCTCCGTGCCTCGGAAAGCACGTTAAGCCGTTGGTCCCGGCTGTCATTTAAAGAACTTTGACAGTTGTTACGGGTAGTCAGAAGCCTGAGATCTGACACCAGTCTTGCCAAGGGATATCGTGTTACCCAGTTACTGGGTTGTGGAGGTCAGATAGGCAGTCGCTCCATGTAAAACACTGATACTCAACTGAATCCGGTAAGACTGAAAGCCGACCCCAACAATATTTGGAAAAAAGGCTAGGCAGATGATGATGATGTTTATATTTATTGAAGCCATATTTTTTCCATTTATGCTTCGCAAACTTATTTGTAATAAAAACACCTAAAAGGGAAAAATTTACTCAAAAGTAAAACTTTTCATAGTAATCAAGGTTGCATGAAGTAAGCTCTTTATGGCAAACGTTGTATCAAGCCATATCGGGTTAAATTACTGTAGCTTTTGCATCACTATAACCCAATTTCATGTATGAACAAAAATTATTAAAAGAAAATCCGTGTCGTATTTTCTTACCAATAAAGTTGAATAAAAACTTTCCTATTAATAAATTGTTATGTAATTATAGAGAGAGCAGTGGTGGCCCAGTAGTATCGGCAGTGACTTACAAGTCGTGGTCGTGGGTTCGAGCCCAGACAGGCGCTTTACTTTGTGTAAATTATGTAATCACCACTGCTCTCAAAAACGGTGAAGGAAAACATCGTGAGGAAACCGGCATGTCCTAGAACCAAAAATTCGAAGACATGTGTCATCCACCAACCCGCACTGGGCCTGCGTGGTGGATTACGGCCCATTCCCTCTCACAGAGAGGAGGCCTGTGTCCCAGCAGTGGGAACATTAATAGGCTGAAGATGTGAGATGTATGTAATTATCAGGCAATTTATGTGCTTCATTAATGTAGTTTTCGCTGTTTTACAATTGATACAAAATTAAATAATATATTTACCTTAATTCAATGCATTCAGCTAGCCAACAACAAAATAAACGCAATGGGAAACCTGATCGTATAAAAACGGTAACAACAAAATTCTGCAACCTTTCATGAGCATTTCTTTATATAATGTGATTTGTTTGTTTCGAATAAACACAAACACAATTACATTTATAATCACCGCCTATGTTCTAGCCAAATTGGAAAAATTTAATTGTACCAATTTTGCTCGAAAATTGTTGTTTATTAATTACACAGCCTTTGATATATGACGTACCATTTCAGAACAGACCAAATCAAACCATCGTTTCTACATTGACCCTACTTTTTATAACTAAATAGTATTTCTTCTATTATCAAGTAATAGTGCAACATGAACAATCCTATCATCATCATAATGGAGACGTAATCAAGTCATTACAACTAATTTGCACTTAGGGACAGCTCACACCAAGACGCGATGGGATGCGACGCTGCGAGATAGCGATATGGAACTTTATTTACTTCACAAAAAGGTATACATTACAAGTGAGTGAAGGAAGGAGTGATTCTTTGCTCGTGCTTCTTCTTCTTTTCGTATCGATTGACTCAACTTGTTTTTTTTTCGAATAGTATATGGCTACTTGGACTGCTCTGTCATTTGCTTTCAGATCCTGGAAGGTGCAGATGGTTGGATATAAAGGGTAGGACAGGAGATAGGGCATTTTCAGACAAGGGGCTACACGCTGGCACTGTCTGGGATAGGACTATGCTAATCCATACTGCCAGCATCATAATCAAGACGCGCCTCGCAAATTCCCCGTGTTTTCGCGATGCACTTCTCGGCGTCGCGTTGCGTTTCATGTTTACACGCTGCGCAGTTTGAAATAATGCCTCTTTAAGCACCGTCGCGACGCTTCGCGTCTCGGTGTGAGTTGACCCGTACAATGATGTTCCTTTAATTTCCTTCGGATCTATAATTACGCTGTCTCTTCGAGCCATTAAAGGTTAATTCAGGGCAAGTTGTTCGATCTGTGTACTTCGTCATTCGGTATCGGTACGCCGCAATGATAGCTGTTTAAATGTCTTTAGTTTTGTGGCGATTAGATTTTCAATGAGAACAACTTTAATTAGAGGTGTTTTTGACATATTGCGACTGCGATGCGAATGCGAACAAACCTTAAAAATACGAGAATTATACTTCTGATATTTAACAGCCGTTGCAGGTAGTCAAAAGCTTGAAAGTTTGACAACTTTAATTTACAAAATAACTGGGTCAACTGATATTTGACCTCTGGATACACAATCCAGAGGTCAGATATCAGTTGCTCTATGTGGAAAACTGGTATTCAGCTGCAGAATGTTTCACTAATATGTTGGAGTCGACTTCTAAGTAAAGGCTAAGATGATTACTGATCTAGGTATTTCCCAAATAAAATTCGAATTGTATTACGAAGTTTATTTCCAAGAAATTTAACTCTCGCCGTACTTTCCTTAAAGATATATATATATATATCGCTTCTTCCTATAGTTCTTTTTTTCAAAATATCACATTCTTGTTCCAAAATGGCGGGACTTTCTGACTCAGCGATACTGAGAAGTCGTTTGGCCGGTTCGCGGCTGCCATTTTCCTTAATACGAGTACATCTCTCTTAAACGACCGCACCATCCGTGTTTTACGCTCACTTAGATTCGCTCAAAAAAGCGTAGTTAATTAGCGAAAACTTAACAGTGTAATTTAAAATGGTGTTGAGTGCTGTAATTAAAATATTATCTGGTATCTTGTTTGGGTTTTTGTTTGGAGTTGTTGAGTGAACGACTTTTTATAAAAAAAAAGATAGATCAGCCAGAATTGGCAATAGAAGATATAATACATTATGGAAGGAGTATTAGTATTTTCCATTATACCTTGTGATAAATACAGGGTGAAATGGTAAGGTGTGGTCTTATTTAAAAAAACCAGCCAAGTGCGAGTCGGACTCGCGCACAACAAACGCACGCTCGTGCATTATCGCAAAAAACGGGAAAAATCACGTTTGTTGTATGGCCCCACTTAAATATTTATTTTATTCTGTTTTTTGTATTTGTTGTTATAGCGGCAACAGAAATAAATCATCTGTGAAAATTTCAACTATCTAGCTATCACGGTTCATGAGATACAGCCTGGTGACAGACGGACAGACAGACCGACAGACGGATCGTGGAGTGTTAGTAATAGGGTCCCGTTTTTATCCTTCGGGTACGGAACCCTAAAAACTGCTTCTGCCCGTGTAATGTAATAAACAACTTTCTCCACGGAAATCGTAGGCAGTTCCCAAAAAACCAAATACAAGTAATACAAATTTGCCAAATACAAGTTGTCGTCAGCTGACAAAAATTTGTTGTATATATAAACTATTTTTAGGGTTCCGTACCCGAAGGGTCCAAACAGAGCTCTGATGCTGTCACTAACGTGTCCGTCTGTCTGTCCGTAGTCTGTCACACAGGTTTTACAGCCGAACGATACAAATTTTCACTGTATTAAGCATTTTGTTGACCCAGAGACATACAAATTGTCAAAAATATTTTTAATAATAATTGGATTTCCCCGTCGAGTGGGGATCGTATCGTTGTTTAAAAAATATTGGAAAACAAAGGAATGAAAAGTCGCCAAAGTCAGCTCTTTTACAAAATCTTGTGCCGAAGATTTTCATAACTTCCCATTGACCTATGAACTTCAAATTTGGTGATAATTTTTATTATTACATACTAGCAGATACTAATGTATTGATAAATCATATTTTTCTTTTAAATTGCCTAATACTTCCTATTAAACCAACTTTGGTACGGAACCCTAAATATGCGAAATCCAACACGCACCTGACCGGTTTATTTTTTTTAAATTTACTGTGACTTTCTTGAAGAAAATTGTTCATTTACAATGACAGAAGCAGTTTTTTGAACATGAATCTGAATCGACTTTAATCCAACAATGGGACTATACATTGACCTATGTTAAACAATAAAAGTTGAACCTGATTGTTGTTGTTAATAAAAGTCATTGGTGAGAGGTCATGTAAACAAATTTTATCAGTTGTAAACAATTACAAAGTTCTAAAGATCAATTTGCGATTCAGTCAAATTATTGTGATGGAATTAATTCGATTGATCTTCTATAATAAGACTGCCTTAAAGGATCTGAATTATAGAGCGACGACTTTGAGATTACTGAAGTGTCTTTTAAATCTATCATGGGCACTGAAATTAATAGCTCCTTTTCCTAAAAAAAGCTGTTTAAACATGTTATCTCAATAACTGTAAATTTTACTGCATTCACTTTTTTTCACGACCGAACTTTCTTACTACATAATGGAACTGATTTTACCTATTCAATAAACCTCATAAGAATCCAATCTGGACTCCGTTGCTGTCGTAAACATTATTTACAATAATTGGATGAGTTCATAAGCAATTATCCATTACTAGAGCAAACACTAGTAAAGTCCTTAATTACTGATTTCCATTAAAAAGACGACCACTGCCAAAGAGTAAATAAATAAGCAGCTTGACAGGCAATTATAGCGCACTTTTTTACGGCTTGCTGCGGGCATTGATTTTGATAAAGGAACGTTATAAGATGGCGGCTTCTTTTATTTTTTTCTGTCAAAACAAAACGCGTATGATTGAAAGAAGTTCCAAATTTGATTTTTATGATATTCTCGCAATGTCACCTGTGTTGTTTGGTGACACACATCGCAGTCTCCTGGTTGTGCCCGGGGCTGCGACCGGGTCATGCCCTCGCCCCTCTCCTCTCCCAGCCCGCATCTGCACTTGAACTGGTTGGCGTACTTTCGGTTTCTCTCGCCCGGGACCCGGGAGCCTGACCTACCCGAAGACATACGGTAAGACGCAACAGCGGCGTAGGGAGGGGCCGCACTTGATTGCAAGTGGGCTTGTTGCGCTTGACAAGAGTGCGAGAATACAATTAGGTATTACGGGTGGTGTTACTGTATCAATTTTAATATTGCGAAAAATAGTTTTTAAATTATGATGTCGGCGAAAAGTTTATTTTCTGGGTTTTAGAAAAGGCAATATTTTCTGGAAACAATTTTTCTTAGCCCGACAATGGACACAATCGGAATTATAAAATCAGAGGAAAACCAATTGCACTTCCAGCCCCGGCAATACTAAGACTTCTTCATGATTCTGGCCTCCTGGTAGGTATAAATGCTTATAATGTTCAACATCTAACTAACAAAGCAAAAGATGAAGTTATATTTTAAATACATTAATCTACATTTGGCACCTGCGAAAAATATCGATAGGTGCCGTATGTGGAATAACTCAGGTGCCATTCATTGAGGTGCCGTTAAAGCGGGTGCCCAATGTGGAATACGACGGTCAAAATAGACAAAATATTACGAACAATACAATCACTACGAGTAAATTTGATGTGAGGTGTCATAAAACGTCACAAAAGGCACTAATGAGGAAGGTCCACGCTACAATGTGCTATTTCCTGGCATTATCACATACCTTCATTGTTAGCAGGCTAGGCCTTGGCCCCATAGGGCGTGATGACATTCAGGATGTCATAATGGCCTAAAATGTGACATTACTGATGATATTTGGAAAATGCGATACACATATTTGGCTGGTTTAGGGAACCTGTGTTTGACTTATTTTTGTCCGTGTTTGAACCTAAAATCTAGGAGTAGTTTGAGGGTTTTTTCTTTTAAAAGATAGTGTGTCAAGGCAAAAATAATGTGCCACTCTTAATCCCAAATACAACATAAACATCTTTGTTTTGTCTAAGCCTAAAACTTTGGGTTGAGTGTATCCACAATAGAAGCTTTTTGTAGAACAATGACATGTTATGTACGAAGAATATGTTCTTTCATTACTCATGCAAGAGTGACAAACAGTGTACGGAGAAAATATGTTTAAGAAAAACAATTCCCGAACAAAATACAGGCTATTTATAAACGTAAGTGATGTGTCCCTTTACAACATGGAATAAATTTGTTTCACGTCGGAAAATTACATAGGAATGTATGCTTAAGAAAAAGTCGTTGAGTCTTTTTGAAACTCACATATTTTAGATGGATACCGTTCTCGTTTCCTTCTGAACGTTTATTAAGACGTAAATGTCACGATTTAATTCACATTCATAATATACCGAAATGAATATTACAGGCACACTTTCCTTCGTACACCGTCTTTTGTTTCCTTTCCAGATATTAAATTATTGTCTAAAAGGAAAATATTTCTTTTTAAGAATGTACCTACTTATGTAAACCCAAAAAAACATCTTTTACGAAAGGATTCAAGGCAAAACAACACGTTTGCGATATCCCAAATATGTCTGAAAAGACAATAAATAAGGTAATTAGATCACAAAGACCGACCTTATAGCGAATATCTTTATTCAAGTAACTGACAACGACTTATGCCTCTCTTAGGCCCTAAAATAAGCGATAAAGTGAAAAAGATTGTAAGAAAAATAAAGAAAAAGGGATATATTTTATCAGTTTTCGGTTTTTCATTTGTTTTTTCAATGTAACGATACATGTTTTCATTATAAAGTGATAAGTAAATTAAATGACTAAGGGCCGATTTTTCAATAGTCTGATAACTTTTAACTGAGGAATAAAAATGGCCGTTTGACATATTTTCTATACAAAAGCTGTCAAACAGCCATTTTTATTCCTCAGTTAAAAGTTATCAGACTATTGAAAAATCGTCCCTAAAATATATTTCGCACTTGTCTAAGTACAAACAAATCCTTGGGATAAAAAGTCGTCAACATTCTTCATTCGAAATTTAAATGACCAAACATTGTCATCAGACTAGACGTTTTTGTTTTGAAAATGTAACACACGTTTCCCGCTTTCTAGTCAGTGTCATTGGAATCAATCCCCGTGGTTTTACCACCCGCGATATTACTTCATTTTCGTTTAGCGTTCACTCAGACTCCTTTTTTTCATGCTCGGTTCCTAAGGGTCGTAGACTGATGCTAAATAGCCTATAAGTTCTAGTTCCGTCAAGAATGGTGTTATAAAATGCAAAAAAAAAAACAAATGCGACTGGTAGTTCCAGAGATTAACGCGTACAAACAAAACACAAACAATCTCCTTAACATCGCATCGCTATCGCTTACGCATAGTTCTAAAAAACCCCCTGCTTATTTTATGGCCACAACCTAAACATAATATTATCGCTTTGTCACGTTGTATAAAAGGTCGGACCTACTACAAATTTGTCAATATATGACAGTACACGTGCGCGTTATAGATTTATTTATAACTAGTTTTTACCCATGGCGCGGTTCGCGAGGACTTTTTGTGCGGTTTGAAAAAAAACAATGTTGTTTGGCTTTCTGCTGAAGTGTCCGAGTTAAAAACGAAGAGCTTTTTAGGTGTTTACATTTTAAATTCTATTTGTAATGCCATTTTGTCCACAGCGAAACTAGCTTCTTTGCCGTTCTACTCTCTAAACGTATTAAGTTTTGTGTGTTAAGATATTTTTGTCTTTATCAATGTTTTCACTCAATTATCATTGTCTTTTTCTAATAAACATTTTTGTCTAATCAAAACATGTGTCAGTCTACTGTCTAGGTACGTAATGAGAACAATATTGGCGCCAACAATATCCACTATGAATTGAGCTTAGGGTATAGATTTCATTACTAAGCTCATGTATCTGACAGATCATGGCCATTGAGAATGATCGAGCCGGGTGTAGTGTGACCATTTCTTTATATTAGGCTTGTCAGTAGATACATAGTTTTATTACTGGCCAGTGTGTTTATATTAGAAGAATTCATGTATTTTTTTGGCGTCGAGGAACTTTTTCTTAACTAGTTGTCATAGTAATTTGAATTGCATGTTTGAATTTTGAAATTCTATATTTAAATTCGTCTAAGTAAGATTATCTGGTTAGGGATGATACAGTAACATATACGGAGCTCTATACTGAGCACTAAAAGAAATTCCGGCTGTTTTTAACCGACTTACCAAAAAGGAGGAGGTTCTATGTTCGACATTATGTTTGTTTTTTTTTTTTGTTTTTTTTTGTATGTTCACGCATATCTCCGTCAAATTTAGACCGATCTTGAAAATTCTTTTTTTGTTTGAAAAAGTATGTTTTGAAATTGGTCCCATTTTAATTTGGTGAAGATCTGATGAAAAACTTCGAAGATATACAACAGAACTCTTCAATAAATTACGGCAAATCTCTCGGGATTGCTGCAATCGCATGTCTGTTTATTGTTTATACCATTTCATAACATAACATCACGCCAGTACGCTCTTAAGGGGTACGCAGATCTCTCATTTCACCGGTTTTGTTTAAGTTTCATGATATTCGGGTAATCTATTCTGGCGTTATTGGTACCTTAACCAACTTGCCTATTAGGTAGGTACAACTAAAAAGTGAAAAATAAAAAGCTTTTTTACAAAAAAATACTACCGACTTCCAAATAAAAAAAACTACAAAGTAAAAAATAACTTTATTTTTGGAAGTCGGTGTCCATATCGCATAAAATGGTACCTACCAAAGACACCGACTTCCAAAAATAAAGTTATTTTTTACTTAGTAGTTTTTTTTATTTGGAAGTCGGTAGTATTTCTTTGTAAAAAAGCTTTTTATTAATGATGACAATCTGATAAAGATATATAAAGATATCTGATCTCTACACATATACATCAATTATTTCCTTACATGGTATTTGTATAGAAATTACGTCTCCATCCTATTTACCTCTTATTGCTTGCTCAAAAAGAAATTATCATTTGGATGTAAGCAATCACTTTGTATGAAAGCTTTTATAACATTACTCTCGGATTTATAACTCCTCATCTTTTGAACAAATGAATACATTTCCGAGAACGTATTTATATAAAAGAAAAATTTAATGATTTTGTTTTTTTATCAACAGAAATAAGCACCCGTATAGTGTACGGTATTTGATTATGATGGGATGGGAGGATTTCGGGAAATCGGGAAACGTGTAACCAAAATTCGAGGGAAATAGAAATTCTCAAAAGCAGCCTGGAGTATTTGCACAATTTTTTGTTTGTACAAGCAAACATATGCGTTAAGAAGGCAAAACAGTATACCGCACAAATAGCTTGCACAAAACGCTAGTTTGTACTCAATTGATTTGCACATTTAATGCATGTACGTGAAGACGGTACGATATAAATGCGCAAACGTTTGCACCATCAAGCAAACAAGCAACAAGCATGCAAGTCGCTATTGTGTGGACGTCTTCCAGTTCTTGCGCCATTTATTGCACAAACCGTTTGCGCATGCAAGTCGCTATCGTGTAGACACCATGCAGTTTTTGCGCCAATTTTTGCACAGCCAATTTGCGCATGCAAGATTGAGCATGTAGCCAAACCCTTATGCCAATGGCAATCAGCCCTTTTACTAGCAAAATGGAGTTACACAACTCTTCGGAGAATACATGTGTGTGTGGAGACACATAGCTACATGTGCTTATAAGAAATTTCACAGTTCTGGTAAATGGTTGATATAATTTTCAACCGTTGGAGATTTAGGGAAAAAAAAAGTGAACCAAATTTTTATCACACTAATATAATAAAGGCGAGAGTTTGTGAGTATGAATGTGTGTGTTTGTGACTTCCTCACGCTCAAACGGCTGGACGGATCTGTATGAAATTTGGGGCAGAGATAGATTATAGTCTGGAACAGCACATAGGCTGGCAGCACTTTTTATCCCGGGAATATGTTCCCTTGGGATAATTTTCGACATTCACGCGGGCGAAGCCGCTGGCAGAAGCTAGTTTAATTATAAAAAAAGAAGAGCACAAAGGAACTGCTTTTCAGTAGAAATTTTCCAGCAGTCCTGTGACAAAAGAGTTGAGGTATACTGTGTACCGGTGTAGTCATGAGAGGAGAGTATATGAATACATGATCGGATAACTGATTACAGCCATATGTACTCGTAGTTCTAAACAGTAGTACTAATCTAACACAAGGTTACATTGAGTGTACAGCTGCGATTTGTATAATTTTATACTTAAAACCTTATGTATTTTCTATAATTACTGAAAGACTGCGGCTGGAAACAAGACTTTTAGATGTAAGGCACCTAATTTACAACATAACAAAACATGTTAAATACACATACTTTTTGTTATTATATTCGTCAAATTAGGAAACAGTTATTTTTCAACACGTGGCCAAATAAAAAATAAAACAAGGTCAAAATTATATTTAATTTAGATGTCCTTTAAAAACGTTATTTCGTTTCGCTAACTGGTTTTTTAATTAAAAAGCTTTTAAGTTAATTCACTAGGAGAAAATTGAATCAGTGAGTTGAACCCAAACGACAAACAAAAGAGGACCTAAATTGTTTTTACATATTTTTTAATTGCTTTCTCGTGTTCACATCAGTCAGATGCCTATGTCAAACTAGCTTCTGCCAGCGGTTTGGCCCGGGATAAAAAGTATCCTATGTGTTATTCCTGTGCCAAATATCATCCAAATCCGTCCAGCCGTTTGAGCGTCAAGAAGTAACAAACATACAAACACACACACATACTCACAAACTTTCGCTTTTATAATATTAGTGTGACTACTGTTCAACATTCCATGTTTGAAATATACCATGAAAGGACCGATATTCAGAAATTATTTTACATTTGGAATGACCAGAGAAGGCCGAACATAAAAATCATTAGAAAAGGAATGGGGTCGATCTTCGCCCAGTGGTACAAACGAGGAGAAAAATGCGTTCAGGTTGATAAAGATCATAAATGTACGGTGAGACAATAGTCAGAGAATCAAAGAATGCGACTGTTCATTCGCTGGACCGACCTTCAATAGCTTATAAAAAGCTATCGCTATATTAGCGAATATAAAGAAAGGAAAAAGAAAACGACATACAAACATTACATTACAAGAACAAGAACAGTGGTAGTAGATGTTGAAAACAAAACCCCTAACGATAGTGTTAGTAGTTCTTAAATTATATTAGATAAGTAAAAAAAAGCAGTGTGTAAATAAAAGCAGAAGCATGTCGTGGTTGTGGCAAGAAGACTTCCACTCAGCATAATACTGTGCCGTGGGAGACCCACATCACGGCGCTGATTTCCAGTGGTCGCCTCGGACGTGACGTACGGAAACCAAGGTCTGCGTAGGTCGAATCGTTGGCAGTGTCATAATATGAAGAGGTTATTATTTGAATTCTATTATTTAGCAATAAAATCTTTGGGCTAAGAAATTATCACGCTTTTCCCTTTGAGCATTAGGAACACGATTTATTTCGCCAGCATATTGACAAAGTGGCGCTCTGTGCGTAATCCTATCAGATTGCAACACATCGCAAGTCGCAATACCAATGACCAAACCCATTTCCTCTAGACCTTATTTGAACGAGCATGAATTAATTATAAATTCCCTTTTTATACTAATAAATCACTATGTTTTAGGAGCTCGTTTGTGGCTGAATAATAACAGCGGCACGGATCGATCTTCGAGGTTAAGCAACACTTGCCGAGGTCAATCCGAGGATGGGTGAACATTCATTAGATAAAGAGACTACTCCATGCCTTGGGTAGCACGTGAAGTCCCGGCTGTCATTTGTCAATTTTTGACAGTCCTTATGGGTCCCTAAAATCTGACACCAGCCATGCCAAGGGTCATCGTGCTACCCAGCTACTGCGTTTTAAATAGTACTCAGCTGCATCCAGTAAGACTTGAAGCTGATCCCAACAAAGGTAGGAAAATGCCAGGGAGGTTTTGATGAGAGCACTCTAGCAGTTCAACCTATGAGGGTACTATGTACCAACTGTAAATCTACCATTTACTGTACCTATATGTTATTAATTGACTTGTGTGTGCCCTGGCAGTTGAAAGTATGGCATACTCTCTCTAATGTCTCTCTGATAGTGGCACATGTGTTGGATCATTCGGTTCCCTTCATAATAGTTGAGCTGAGTGGTGCCAATCCATGCGTCATGTTCGTGAACGGGCCATCAGTTGGGATTGGTCATCACTAAGCTGCCTCGGTCTGTTTTTTGAATTGTTGGTTTTACTCTAGACGGTATAAAGTGCACATCTTTTTACATTGTTCTCACGTATATTTAATTTTCCAACAAGAATGATGTAAACAAATCACATCACATCACATCATCAGCCCATTAATGTTCCCACTGCTGGGACACAGGCCTCCTCTCTGTGAGAGGGGATGGGCCGTTATCCACCACGCGGGCCCAGTGCGGGTTGGTGGATGTCACATGTCTTCGAATTTTTGGTTCTAGGACATGCCGGTTTCCTCACGATGTTTTCCTTCACCGTTTTGAGAGCAGTGGTGATGAAATAATTTGCACAAAGTAAACAAATACTTGTAACTAAAACTGATGGAAGAGAGTGTCCGTCGAGTTTCCTGCACATTCTTCTCCATAGAGACCTACTGACGCTTGCGAATGTGCGACCTGCGAGTAGATTCATCTTTTGTTTGACGATTTAAAAGTATCTACCTTTAAATAGTTTAATTGAAATAAATTGATTTTGATTTTGAGGTTATCGTCTGATCAACGTGGATCAACACGGACTTGTCTGTGGCAACCTTAATAAAAAATAAAGCCTACAACCAGGGAAGCTAGTCAGATTGAAATCAGTATGTTTAATAGTTGTAGCAAAACATATCCCGTCTCGTGTAATTTGAGAATCTCAAGACCTGACACTACATTCATAAGAGGATTAGCACATGTCGCAGTGAGAAACGATTCCGTTTTCACAGAGAACTTGTTAATGTGTCTTCGTGATAACATCGCGACATACAGCCACTTGGATAAATCACATAGATTGCTCCAAATTAATGGTAGCTCCTTTATTAGTCAACACTCTGATAAGAATACTTTACTTGTTTTACACGCTTTTATTACAGAGAGATAGATTTTATCTCGAGGCAGACCTACTTGCGTTTAATGTGACAAACTGGCTTGGTGGCGTGTGAGTTTGTTATTTTTTTTTTTGGTGGGTAAAACTATTTTGTTGCTGGTATCTTGTGTAGATCATCTTGGAACAGTGTAGTGTTTAAAGTAACATAAAAGTTTGTAATTAGACAAGCTAGATAGCGATAAAGCAGCTGAGACATGGGACGAGACGGAAGGCAATAATATTGCACATAATTACCCAACCATCTGCTACTCGTATTATCTATCTATACATCAACATCAGTATATATAATTAATATATAAAAAAGTAGTTTTTAAGAATATTTCCAAAAAATAACCCATTTCCACCATCAGAATCCATTTCCAGCATTTTTGGTATGTTAAGTTGTGCACGCATCGCCTAAAATGGACGACACCAATGTAAATATCTTTAATAAAAAAAATTGTGCGTAACTTGAATTATGACTTAGTTTTTGTTTTATCGCAATCGTTTCACTCTATTAAAAGTTAAATGAATTTAAAGTGTTCAAGAAATAAAATATCACAAACACACGCAATTCAGATACTCGGACAGTTGAACTCCATATTCGATAGATGGCGTTGTACATTTGCCGTCATTTTCTGAATGGCGGTGTTAAGATTCATCGCGAGGTAGCAGGGTAAATAGGGTAGGTAGGTCTAAGTAAGTAAGGTAGGTAAGTAGTAGGGTGGGGTAGGCAGTTGACGGGAGCGAAGCCACGGGCAACGGCTAGCATTATAATAAAACTGTAACTGATCGCTGTCGGTTTGTCTGGTTATGTGTTTGTCTGTGCGTTTAAGCGCGCTAATCTTAGAAACGGTTAAACCGATTTGGGTGCGGTTTTCACTTATGTATTGTGTTAAACTTATCTTACAATTTAGTGTTTGTTTTATTCCAATAAGTAAATGATAAAAAAAAAAAAAAATGTTTTGCATTCTGTATCTAAATTCGTCCGATTTGCTTACGCGCTTACAATTTATCAGGAGAACAAAACAATAAGTAAAATAAAGTCCGTAGCTGGAATAATGTAAAGATTCTCAAACTACCAGGAGAAAAGAGTCGTAAAACAGAGGTATTTCAGGGGTGGAATCATGTGTGATAAATAAACATTCACAAAATACTAGGAGAACAGCACCATGAAGTAAAATATTTAGGTCTAACTATTACAGTATGCAATTTATTTACATTAAATATAAAAAAGGAAACTACTAGTTCCACGCGGGCAAAGCCGCGGGGGCAGCTAGTCGTAAATAGATTCTTTCGATCATGGGTGCACCTCTGCCTAACCCTTTGGTGAATAGACGCGTGATGTTATGTGTTTTTCAAAAAAGTACCAGGCTAACAGAAACGTTTAACAATTGACTCAACGCGATAACACTATAATGTGATATTTTATTTCGTGGACTAAACTGACATTTGGGGGTTGTCACTTTATCGTTACATTAAAATAGTGTCGTACCCTAACTATCCTGAGTGATCGAAAGTTAATCGAAAATCGAAGTAGATCGAAAATGAAACTATTTCACGGCATAAAAAAATAATTTGTTTAGAAACTAGCGGCCCATATTTAGTTTCTACTCATTTATGTCAGACTTAATTTTATCGAATGCATTTATTTTATGGTCGATTTCATATTTAACACAATAAATGTCCTATGTGTATGAATACTGTTATATTTAAATATATTACGTTTATATTCATAAAACATTTATTTACACCAATTAGTAAAATTAAATACACACAGTATAGCAAACAAAATAAAACCACATAAAATATACCGCAGTAGTCCACAACTCATTACAAATAACAATGTAAAATCAGATAAAGTATCATAAATCAAAATTGTTACATAGTAATACTAAACAATAGAGGAAGTAGGCAAAATAGATTTGGGCTCACTCCGGAAATGGGCTGGCAGAAACAAAACGGTCATTTAGGATTTTCTTTGTTCCATTTTCCAGGCGATTTCGTACGCATACCTATATTTCGAGGCAACTGTAATATCGCATTTGTTTTATGTAATGTTCATGAAGTGTTATAATGAGTTTGTTATCTCAGAACGAATCCCTTTGGGTAGAAATGAGAAATGTTTTGTCAACAAAAAAATACTCGTAAATCAACTTTACCTTTGCTCTCTTAGCGAGGTCTACAAGGGTCTACGAATTTGCTGCGCTGCGAACAACGGCTACGGATATTTTTGGGAAAGGATACGTGTCTATTTTTTTTGCTTAACTATGTTAAAGAAAATGTTAAGTAATTTTAGCTATAATATGGACTGTTCTTTATTTGTTTAAGTGATTCGAACTCGGTGGTTACTGTATATTTTATAACTTAAAGTATCTGCTTCAAATTTTTTATTAAATTAAAAAAGGTCAAATTTTCATGTAAATACATACATACATAAACTCACGCCTTTTTCCCATGGCGGTAGGCAGAAACTACAGAACGCCACCTGCTACGATCCATACATACTTCTGTTGCTTCACTCACATTCATACATCTAGTCATACATACACACCGGTTATGAGTACTGCGCACCTGGCCTTTCTGAAGAACATCACCTATAAGGTCCATGTATGTCTTTCTAGGGCGTCCCCTCCCGGCGTTTCCATTCACGTCTGCCATGTAAATACCTTTCGTTAGTCGCCTTTCATTCATTCTCTCAACATGACCAAACCATCTTAACATACTCTTTTCAATTTTAGTCACTACATCTTCTTTTAAACCACAACGTTCTCTTATTACGTCATTCCTCAATCTATCATTTAAAGTTACACTATACATACTTCGCAAAGAACGCATTTCTACTGCATTAATCCTACTTTCATGTCTTTTTTGCCATACCCAACCTTCATTTCCATACATAAGTGTAGGCACCAGCACTCTGTTTCATGTAAATGTGTGAGAAATTAACCTAAAAACTCTTCTCGGTTAGTGTTTTTCTCGAAGAACCATTTAAGACCCTCAAAAATATCCTAATTTTAAAACAAACATAAGAATAGATATATTATACAATCGAAGATACGATCTCATGGACCGTTGTCAAATAAACTTTGAATATTTCATGGCAATCTAAATTCACTTACACATTTTGAACAGAAGAACAGTATTTTACAAAGTAAAACTGGAAATCACAGTTTAAACGAACGATTGACGCACTATCCTGTTTCAATGCATCGATTAAAATAAATAAATATAATTATCGATATTTCTACATCTCTAGTCGGTCGTTCGAACTCAGTGGCCACCCAAGTTACATCAGCATATTTATCTCTTGAAGTGCCATGTTGAGCGTAGGTGAAGCGTAGGTAGTACGCTCAGAACGATTTGATTGAGCACACCTGGATGTGCTCTCAAAACCAAACACTAACACTTGTATTTGTATCAGTTAAGGATCGGTTAAAATGCATTATATAATTTGTTTTCTGGGTACTTCATGTTTATTTTGTTACTATCATCCGTTGATGAAAATATGTAAGTGTCATCTAAATAAATGTATATCAAATGTTGTTTGTGTTTTGTTTACCCGCATTTATGTATGTTGTTTATTTATTTATTAAAAACTTCATGCAACATAAAGGTATAAAGGTGTACTTTCTTCTTCTTTTGTTTAGTCGTACACTCCTGGCGGAGTGGTCGTGGTCATGGATTGCCTGATAGGTTGGTTGTGGCTTTTGCAAGTCTTCCCCATCTCTTCCTATTAGTAGCACTGCGTGGACACATCGTAAACGACGGACTTTATTATAACTATTTGTTGAACTCCAACCAGTATTAAAAATTTAAAATAACAAATACATGAGCAGTTATTACACTCTGCCCAAATCGTGTGAAATCCAGGTCAGTAGTTCCTGAGATAAACATGTACAGACTACAGATATACTAGGCAGTTTGTTAACTTGTCACACAGTGATTTTCCAGTAGATATCAGTCATATCGTCCACTTTCATTTAATAACACAGCCGCATCGTGTTTGCAAACGTTAAACATGTCATTAATGAGGCTCGGTGCACCTGCGCAAACCAGTTGCTGATTTCTCTGGCGACGTAAATACAGGGCTGGTTATAACGCCTAGAAAAACACAGGTGTTAACAATTTGCGACTGATTATTTAGAAATAACAAGGCGTTCAGAGTTCCCTTGCGTGATATACGGATATACGGTCTCTTGTGGACATTCTCATGTATACTTCATATACATGAGAATGTCCACAAGAGACCGTAACTGACATAGCCCGAAGAAATACCAAATTTAAGTGGCAGTGGACAGGGCACATTGCTCTTAGATTGGATGGTGTAAGCGGCCGAAAGGTTCTGGAGTGGTGACCGCGTACCGGCAGACACCGCATCGGTAGGTCTCCCTTAAGATGGAACATGACCTACTAGAGGTCTAATAAATACTAAGCAGTTTCGACTGAATTGATGAACAAGACGTTTGTAATAAATAACTTAAAATGTAGCAAAGTTTTATTTCAATATTCATAATGTTGTATTTATACAGTGAAGTTTACTTCGACCTACTCTTAGTTCTAATATAATCTTAGAAAGTAATTAATATTCACACAAGTTGAGAGAGGTCAGGTCTACTACGTCATACAGCTATTAGATAATTACCTACAGGCTAATAATAGACAGCTTTATAACGTAGAGCATTAGGTATACAATGGTATACTGACGATTGCACATCGAAAGACTGTCCTAGTGTGTACTATGCGCAAATATAAGCTTAAAGAGGGCAAAATTACATTCTACGATCAATAATGATTACCAAAAAGTTCAAAATGTATTGTACTCCATTTGATACATTAGACATTTAAATAATCCATAATCCCATTTTATAGCCCGTTCAACCGATTTTGACTTCCATTGCGTTGGTGATATGACAAATGGCAGCTGTATTTAACAGTTACTTTTGGTAACAGGTTTATGCATTTTATGCTATCCTTATATTTCCGAGATAGAACTCAAATTCGGTTGAACGGAATGCAAAAAAGGGTTGTACAAATTTCTAATGTTATTTGAGATGGAGTATAGATTGTTATGCGCCACTATTTTGGAATTTCGACTTTCTAGTTAGCGATGCCTACCGTCGTTGCTTTATCTAGAGACCTAGGCCGCTTTACACGATATTAAAATATATTCCAATGATTAAACATTGAATGATTTTCGATAGCCGTACTTAAAGAACCGTGACAGCCCTATATTGTGTCCTGGTAAGCGTCAAGATCGCGCATACATTCCGGACGTTCAAGCGACGCGTCGGCGTGGCACGGCGACAATACGGCGCGTCTGAGGCGCGCATTTTCTCTTTGATCTATGCCCAAGCGCAGCCTCTCCGGGAATGCATCGCACTGTAGCAGTAAGCCTGCAATATATTTACCAGATAACGCACCGATGTTGGAAGCACGCTCAAACGTGACTCGTATACGCAAAAATAAAGAATCCCCTTATCTCAGCGTTTCGTTGCCGGAATCTACACTTGTACACGGATTCGAAATTGCTTTTGCTCATCCCTAGCTGTTTTACAATAGGAATAAGTAGCTCTTTATATCCAGAGGCACTTTAATTCGATGCAGGGTTTACACAAACTCAGTTGCATCGGTAAATATTAAATTCTCTAGAATATGTTTATGGATTCGTTATCAGGAATTGTTAAACAAATGATTAATTCATGATTAGGCACTGTGGCGCCATGTCTTCTCATAAAAAAATTATATCATACTATGTCGTTATGTGTCTTTTGACAATCTAAGACCGATACTTAATTTTGTTAATGTTAAATTGGGGTCAAGGATGAGCCACTTATAAAAAAAGTGCCAGCTACAAAATAGATCGACTATTTTTTTCGAACAAGTTTATCTTTTGAATTTTAAAACATGTGACTTTTTTTTCCTGCCGGTATTTCTTGCTAATAACAATATTCCGCTTTAAAAACAGCTACAAATTAGAATGACAGTTTATTTTTCGAATTTCGTATCATGTTCTTTTTTCTGCGTGTATCGCTGGCTAATAACAATATTCCGCTTCATAAACATATCAGTACGTAAAAAAAAAACCCAATAGTTTAGGCCACATACACATCACATATATACAGACGTACACATGTAACTGTCGGAAGTATGTAGGCAGTCGCGTTGGCGAGCGATAACGTTATCTCAGTGGGTTAACAACCTATTGCCCAGCATTGGAATATCGTGCAATCACGACCACTTATCATCTTGTCTCCTAAGGAAACCCTACGGTTATGAAACTACGAATTTAATTTTTACAAGTAAATTGTGTGAATATTGCTGATGTTTACTGATCCCAGTTTTGCCTGGAATGAGAAAAGAAGGTGAAGGTGAAGGTTTAAGGAATCTAAGGTGTACAGGCTTCAGATTACGTTTTAATTTAGTATATTAATTTCTGTGCTGGTCTTAGATAATGAAAGGTCATGTATAAGCGACAGTCAAGTGTGTAAGAAAGTGCGCATTTGCATTACGCGACCAAAAAATTTAGGGACCAGCAGATATTTTTCATATTTCTGGGTTGGTCTCTTAGTGAATGTCGGTTATTTTGAAGAGTTTCAAGAGAGTTCCTGTTCCTTGTTTAAATTCTCCTAACAACTTTTATAAGAGTCCATAGAGCTTCTAAACTTCTATTTAGGTTTATTATAAGTGCCTTACCAAGAGCCCCAGTTACTTTTTTATCCGGTCAAAAAACCCCTATATCGACAAGATAAGGGCGTGAAACAAAGTAGCACGCCACGTGTCTTGGTGTCATTAATCGCTTGTTCAGCTTACTTTATAAAAACAAATTAAGCGTGAAAATAGATAGCTTTTCACTATCTTACAGAGCGATAGTCGAACTATCTTTGTAGGTAAATAGTAACTAGAAATGTTACACAAAGATATCAATAACACTTTTGTTATTTCGATACCATTTTTGTTTGTAAAGAGATAAAGTTTATACACAAACAACAATTTAATAACTATGTATAGTATTATGTTACTCGTGTATTATTTTTATAAGTTTCCTTTTGTAATTTTTCAGTAGCAGCCAGGATTTTCGACTTTATGCCCGGTTATTGGTTTGATGAGTAGTTGATTTTGAAATTAGAATCACGTCGCGGCTAGTCGTATTTTTTAGACTATTTTCTTAATAATTTTATCTATGAAAATTTCGAGTCTTATTCGTATAACATAGTGTAATTAATTTGTAAAATTATGTCTAACACGGACAAATAAACGACAATCGCACCAAAACCTCCGGGCGAATTTTAATGAAATTTTCATCTTCTCAAAGATAGTTGAATTATCTACATTTCGATCATAGAATAGTAAGGAAAGAATAAAAATCTACCGGGTGCGAAACGAGTGCGCGTTTTGTTCCTTCAATGTCGTTGTCTTAAAACTCTATGTGTCTATATGTGCACCTCCACCCTAATATAGTCGTGAAAGATTATTAGTTTGAATAAACATGCTCTATTATTAATTAACTAGCTGACCCGGCAAACTTTGTTTTGCCATAAAAACACCTAACATTCATCTACCCTACCTACTCTACCCTACCTACCCTACCCTACCTACCCTACCCTACCTACCCTACCCTACCTACCCTACCCTACCTACATACCTACCCTACCCTACCTACCCTACCCTACCTACCCTACCCTACTTACCCTACCCTAACCTAAACGGGATAAAAAGTATCCTATGTCCTTCTGGTTCTTAGCTACCTCTCTACCAATTTTCAGCCAAATCGGTTTAGCCGTTCTTGAGTTATAAATAGTGTAACTAACACGACTTTCTTTTATATGTATAGATTAAACACAAGGCATCGCGCGTTTTCCAACAGTTTGCACACCAGAGGTAAAAATGAATAAAATTTAAATTTATTAAATTTATTAACTCACATTATTATTATAAAAAACAAATGATTTGAGATTAAACCATTATTTAAATATTCATTTGAATTAAATATGCATATTTAAGCTGGTTTTTTTGTCCGCTTGTTTTGTGCGTGTTTTGTTTTTTTTTGGCTTTGATTAATTATGGGTTTTCGTTCTAATGAATCTATTGGGTTTTCGATATGTTTTATGTTTTCCTTGTTCTATTTTGAACTTATCGATTTTACTATTATTCCTATGCGTGATCATTTTAATTCTGATTTGCCTGCCTTTTGTAATAAATCTTTGAAATGGTCGCAAAGAGTTTAATTTATGTCGGGCCATAAGATTTATATTTTCTGAAGTTCAGAAAAAATAATCAATTTTACGTTTAGTCTAATATTAAAAAGACAAGCCTTATCAACAAGCATTATCTTAGTTCTCGTGTAATTACGATATATACTGGTTAAAACTACGCTATTGTTGACAGTATACAGGCTACTTTTTCTGTAAAACTGCACAGTTCCTGTGAGATGGACCACGGACGCGAAGCCACCGGACAAGCCTTGTTTACCATGAGATGTTTAATAGGGTTGTTTCCTGGGTAGAAAAATGATAATTCTATTTAGTCCGTCAGTGAGATTATCAAATAATATTGAAAACGTATTTTTTGTTTTACCAAATCTATAAAAAAAATACTAAGTTAAAGCCATAGATTTAGATTTTTTTTGCTACGCCAAAAGATACACGAAGCGTGCGAGCGAGAAATCCTAATCAAGTACAAACCGCCCAAGAGAAAAAGAGAGAGTGAATAAAGTCCAGTCATGTCACTTTTTTCGCGAGGAAGGGTCCATAGCGGCCCATCTATTTTACGCCGCGGTGAATTTCTTGCATTTAAATAATAATCTTTAGATTTAAATTAATAATATTAATTATGCAACTATGGTGGCTTGTTCTTTGAGTGAATGTGACGTTACAAGACGAAATAACCCCAATAAATACACGTTTCATAGGTAAATACAATTTTGTCCTTGGATTGTTTCGAACCATATTTTGACAAATTTCTGCTAGTAATCGGCTCAGAAAAAGATTCTTACAATAGTATATTGATTTCCATTGTATTATATAAGTATATTTAGTATATTTAAACAATATTTGTGAAAATATTATGTAAAAGAGTAAATTGTTTGTTTACGCTAGGGCTTGACAAAGTGGTGACGTCATGAGTATCGATAAAAACCTAATCGTTTTTAGTGACATCATGACATGAGTACAAACTTATTAAGTCAAGTTTTGTTAAAATAGATTTAAGGTACGATTGAGAAGATGTTTTTATCTAAACTGTACTTTAAGTTGCATGTATTAGTTTTACAGTGTCTAGAATACATCAGTGCTCTACAGCTCTGTGCACAAACACCTGCACCATGAAGGACCTATGTGAGGCCAGCGCTAGGGCTGTCAAAGACACAAAAAAAAAACAAAAAAAAAAGTATTTCAAATACTTTTAGCTTCAAAATACATTTAGCGATTTTATTAATAGATGCGTTCTGCAGAAAATAAGCAAAATGGCGTAAGTCAAATTGTCAAGTACCTTGTAAATTGTAATTTTCATTTCAAACGGTTATTTGCACCTGTACGAATGTCACGATGGATGACTGTATTTTATATTTTAAATATTTACACGACTTAAAAATATTTTGTATTTCGTATTTTAAATACATGCGAGATATTATTTTGTAATTTGTATTTTAATTAAAGCAAAGCATGGTTTTTTCCCAGCTCTTATTACAGTTCAATGTAAACAACAACCCTTTAATCGTATTTCTTATGGCGTTCACCAAGTATCGATATCGATACTGAACATGGACTTTTTGACAACACTTTTTTAACTAACACATGGACAATTCCCTAACACATAGATTTTATTTTTTTGGTTTCGTTTTTCATCTGACTCTGTTTATCTTGTACATACTATATCTATGGTTAAAGCGCATCAGGATGGGGAGCTTGTGACATCACTAAGGCAGTATAAAGTGTACTAGCGGCGTGACATTTCACGATATTTCAACGCATTATATAGTCGTCACTTTATGTTTACGTGACAAAAGAAAAAATACGTGTCCAATATTTTTATTAATCTACCTGACGGACAAAAAACAATTTTTAAACTACTCTATTTGAAAAACTACAACTACTTTAACACTGCTCGATCGATAAGGTTGTTTCTACATTTCCAAGCCCAGCTCCCAATATCAATGCATCAACAAAATTGAAATAAACCTCAGACAGGTGTTCAGATGTGCAATCTTCTTGGGAATATAATAAGAGCACGTAGCCCGGGGAGCTCACGACTTGCTAGATTCATCGTCCCTACATAAATTCGGTCGTGAAAGTGTTATGACAGACGCCATTTTGATTTAAAGCTGAGAAATATCAAACGTGCCGCAGTGTACTGGTGAGGTGTGGTCAGATTTTTGATTAAGCCACTATCACTTAGTGATGTAACGAATGTCATTTTTTGAACATTCGCGGACGCGAATGCGAATGCAAATATTTACTACTGACATTCGCGGATGCGAATGAGAATACGAATGTTCAGTTTTTGTTCAAATTTGGCGCCAATTGTCTATGGTTTGGTGGCAGTCTCGAGGTGCGTTCCGTTTGTATTTTGTTCCGAGAAATTTGTAAGACTTATGATGCATTTGTGTCCATCTTATGATTTAAAGTCTCGCCCGCGGTTGTTTACATTGCACACATATACTTTTTGTCTTATAAGTTCTGATGAAAATTTAATTATTAAGCTTCATTGCCCAAAGTAAAATAATAAATAAATAATACCAAATGATAAAGCGTAGACTGATAATGTGCTTACGAAGTTGTTACTTTCCCTTGCATTAAAAAACCTAAGAAATTAATAGATTTTATTAATCTACTATTATCTTAAAATTGTTTTTTTTTATATGCATATCCGTAAAAAATTCGCAGAAATATTGCGAATGCGAATGCAAATGCGAATATGCAAAAATATGCGAATATCCGCGACTGCGAATGCGAACGCGAATATTCGTTACATCACTACTATCACTAGCTACGGCCAGCGGCTACAACCGCATGATAGTGAGAAATTATCTCAAGGGAACTTGCTCCCTGGATAGGATAGGATAGATCGACCCCATTTGCCGCACTTAGACGCCTATTTGGTGCATTGTGCGTGCAGGCCTCTTATCTGTGAGAGGGAATGGACCGTAATCCTCCACGCGGGCGCGGGTTGGTGGATATCACATGTCTTCGATTTTTTGGATCTCAGACTTGCCGGTTTCCTCACGATTTTTTCCTTCATCGTTATGAGAGCAGTGGTGATGAAATCATTTACACAAAGTAAAGCGCCTGTCTAGGTTCGATCCCACGACATACAACATGTAAGTCGCAGCCTTTACCACTGTGCCACCACTGCTCTCCGTACTCCCAGGATAAAAAGAATACGTTGATTACGTATGATAATCCAGGACATCGTATACCTACCCGTGTGCCAAGTCTCAGCCAAATCTGTTCAGTCACTGATGCCTGATTGATTAACATCTACGCAGCATTCTGATTTTCAGATTCATAATGGTTGATTTGACTTGGTGGCTGATATCTTTGAATTTTATGTTTAACGGGAGTTTTTGATTGTTCTGGCTACAAAGGCTGAAATTTTTGTTTGCTTAACATAGAGAGAGCTGACTTGACTGCCAAGATAAAATAATGGAAAAAGTAGTTTATAACACTTGAAAAAAAATTGGGACTTGCAAAGTTTTGTTCTGTTTTATTGCTAGTAAGAAATAAGTTCGCAAGTCCCAATAATTTTAATCAGTGTAGATATTTTTATATCAAACATTCTCATATCAGTATTAAATGATTTTGTGGACGACTTGTGATCTTTCTAATGGCAGCCATGGTAACCCATGTTTATCTAAGTATAGTCTAGATTTCTATTACAGACAGGATATACCTAAATAGCGGCAGAGCCCCGAAGAAACGCCTACACAAAATACAGTGTATTATTTTTAACTGTTATTCTGCAAAAAGCTAATAAAGCCGTGTAGGTAAAGAGTGGTCTTCAGAGTATAATGACGTGGGCGAACCATGGCGGTAATAATAGCCATTTATTTTTAATTATCAGAAGCCTGCTTTCAGGTAACAATAAAATATGTTCATAATTATAGATTTCTTTGAATACTTCTGGAGAATTTTAAACCTACGTACAAGATAATAATAAAACTAGGGGGAAGAAAAACTCCTTGGGCATCAAAAAGTCATCAGCGTACAGTCGTTCAGTCCACTGTCACTGAAAAATGAGATCAAAAGGCTGACAGCATTGCCACTTAGAATAGCCAAAGCCAGTCCCCTGGTCAAGTGAAGAGTCGACAAACTGTTCACTAATGTCACGACAACCTCGATGAGCATTCGGAACCCATGGCCCAAGCATTTCAAGTTTAACTAGTTTTAAGTAGAACTCGCAATACGGTTGGTATGTCGCGCCGTTTGAGGTTTAAAAGAAAAAATATTAAAGTTAAATAAATAGGCATATTAGTATTATTTATATTATATAGAATCCAGATAGGTACGCTAGTTAAAACATGTCCACCCACACAGCGACTGATTTATAAATTAGCTAATTAATTTCGAGATTAGCATTATTTATCGCCATGCGATTTTTCAAGATGTTAAAACTCATATTAATATTCGAAAGGTTTTAATAGAAAATTTGAATGGCACGGGTCTTCGGTCTTTTTAGGAGACTTGGACCATTAATTTGTGTAAATTGGTTATATTAGGTAAGAGCAATTAGGAGACCCCAAAATGGGCAAAATAAGATTAATTCTGATGATACTATGAATACCTGTAATAGAAGATGAATACGTCTATTAACAAAGAGTAAGTGAAGCCTTTCATGTGTTGAAAGATGAGCTACGGATGTTCTTGCAAAACGTTCTCACAGGCAACCAGAATTAAGCATACGGATCGAGAAATAGGCTGATTTCTATCTAATTTCTATGTTCTGCAAAGGAAGAGTTAAAAATAAACCATTATGTCTGTAAGCACTCACATTTCCTCTTCATCATCATCATCATATCAAGCGAAAGACGTCCACTGCTGGACATAGGCCTCCCCCAAGGTCGCCACATTGACCGGTAACGTGCGTCTCGCAAACAGCGGATCCCCGCGACCTTCACCAGGTCATCGGTCTACCTGATGGGAGGCCTTCCAACGCAACATCTTCCGGTTCGCGGTCGCCACTCCAGAACCTTTCTGCCCTATCGGCCATCCGTTCTGCGAGCAATGTGCCCTGCCCACTGCCACTTAAGTTTGGCAATTATTCGGGCTATGTCGGTAACCCTGGTTTTCTTGAGGATCTCTACATTTCTGATTCGATCACGCAAGGAAACTCCGAGCATAGCCCTCTCCATTGCCCTTTGAGTGACTGTAAGCTTTCTGATGAGGCCCATTGTAAGCGACCACGTCTCAGAACCATATGTCATCACTGGCAACACACACTGGTCAAAGACTTTCGTCTTGAGACGTTTCCTCTTCAAAACTCAATTTTTCATAAATATCATATTACGTATTCATCCCCCTTTTATAGTCCAGTAAAAAATGCCAGCTTTCTCAGATATTAATCAACTGACAATGCATTTTATATTCCCCTTTGTTTCTAGATCAGGGGACAATGGAAAATATCGGAAAGGCTGAAGAATGAAGTGAATAGAATATTTCAGTAAGGCGATATTACTACGGCTTGTAATCTTTTTTACCCGGCTGCAAGTAAAGGGTTATGTTTTTTGCGCGTATCTTGCATGTAAGTATGTTTGTATGTATGTAATATTCTTTATTACCTCATATCTTTCAAACCGCTAGACGGATTCATAAAATTAAGACATCGTTAGATAGGTCTTGGCCGCCCAAGTGTTCTTAATTAGGAGAAGATAAAAAAAAATATGGTGGCTTTTGGGCGCCATATTGTCCGGGCCCCAATTTTTTTTTTCTTCCGAATTCATCGAGTGGGGTATCAAAATGAAGGGTTTTAAGAGGTGATTACAAAAATATATAAATACCACTTATATGTTTAAAAATAATTCGAAAAAAATGATAACTAAAAAGTTGTAAATAAAAAATGTTAATTTAAAAATCAAAAACCCGACTGCTTAAGAAGCGAACTAAAAAGCTGTAAACAAGAAAAAAATATGCTGTGCAGTCGGAGGATATATATTCGCGAGCTGGCTGACCCCCTGATCCTCCGACTGCACAACATGATTTTTTCTTGTTTACAGCTTTTTAGTTCGCTTCTTAAGCAGTCGGGTTTTTGATTTTTAAATTAACTTTTTTTTATATTCTAAAGGCTCGCGCTTGACCACTATCTCACCTGATGGTAACGATGATGTGGTCGACGGTGAAACACGCTTGCCTGGAAATAACCTATTCACTCTTGACTTAAAGACCCCTAGATTGTAACTGTCGGAAAACACAGACCCCGCCAGGGAATTCCACTCCTTAGCTGTATGCATAATAAAAGTGTTTGCAAAACGTTTTGTGCGTGTGGTTGGGATGTCCACCATGTATCGATGGTGCAACGCCGTACGTCTGGAAGTCCGGTGATGAAACGGGCTAGGTGGAATTAGATCGTGCTATTCCATCGCACACTCCCCGAAATACACTCGCGAGCAATGAAAAAGTTCCAGTGACATAGCAACAAATTACTCCTAAACGGGAAAGGCTAGCTTAATGACGCCGTCTGCAATATTGAAGAACATTTAACAGCGCATCAGAATATTACCAACTAAAAACGTAAATATTGTGTTAAAATTTTAAATTAAACGTTTAAAAAAAAAATAAAAAATAAAATAATTTTGTGGGTGGAACTTTTTCATTGCTCGGCAGTTTATAACTGAAAAAAAGCCGACAAGCTGGCAAACCGAATTAATTTCAAATTGTGACTGACTGACGTAAGGCCTTTCTTTTGTCAGTCACATTTAGTGTTATATGTGCACGTCTTTAGGATGACTAGCATCCTCAAAAAATGGACAGTGTAAAGCATAGCCCAAAGCCCGATTTCTAAATTAAGTATTTGAAATTGAGTATTTTTCGAACTCTACGTTAGCCTGAATAACTGTAAAATTTTGGCATTAAAGTAGGATTTCAAACAATCTTTACTCAAAATACTCAATTCAGAAACTAACCCTATATAAATAAAAATTAAATGCCACATTTATGAAAAACTTATCGCTGTTGAACGGCTCCCTCGACCAATTTTTATTTTTTTTGTTGCGTTTGTAATTGTCAGGCAAAGATTTAAATGAAGGTTTTTTTTTTATTCCACCAGATACTGAAGTACATCCTTGTGAAGCCAGGGTGTCGCTAGTAAACACATATAACATATAATCACGCCTAAAGTCCCCGAAAGTTAAGGCAGATTTACACGTCTAGCACACTCTAGTAAAAACATAAATAATGCCATAATTTAGGTAACTTAAGTTGAATGCGATAAAAATCCAACTAACAGAACACTAAGATCCTTCCAGTATAAAAATTCACATTTAATTTTTATTATAATCAGTATCAATTTCAGGCATACCAGGTCACCATTAAATCGATATGAACACTTCATTAAAGCACAAAGGCTACTTTTTCCGCAAAATACCCTAGGTCAGTAATTGATACGAGTGAATCATAATTATAATTTCGTAATAACTGACATCATATTCTATACTTAAGGTTCGCGATGGTGTTAATGGAAGAGAAATAGGTTATAATGTTACGCCCACACTTCAGTCAACAAATAGATTAGGGTCAGAAGGTTGACGAGACAATATGACTACGCGTTTTCATACCAATTGCTCTAAAATTGTTCTACAGATAGAAAGAATTCTATGAAAAGGCGTTGTGGCGTCGCACTTGTCTAGGAACGAACGAAAACAGGCGCATATACACATAACCGCATACACTAAGATCTCTGGATGTCAAAATTAATGCCAGTGAGGGCTAGTGCGTTTGGATTTTCCGCTAGGGGCGCTGGTGTAGCGTGAGGTCTTCAAAATGTTAAATGTCACCGGGTTTTGGGGTTTCTTTGTTGTCAATATTTTCCAAAAATGGCACATTAAGATAGGTACGGGTTTAACAAACTACTGCTTTAATAGTTTTATGTTTCAGACATTTTAACCCAATTTTTTTTAAAAATATTGCCGCTATCGGCGTTGGTGTAAAGTGAGGTCTTCAAAATGTTAAATGTCACCGGATTTTGGGTTTTTGCGCGATTTTATTTACATTTTTTATTTGTTGTGAACATTTACCAAACATGGCAGATTAAGATAGGTAAGAGTTTTACAAACCACTGCTTTAATAGAGTTTTATGTTTCGGAAATTTTTAAAAAAAGGGGCTGCGCAAATCTGCGGTATACTCGATATTGTATTTAATCATACTGCTACGGCATTAGACCAGATATTCATTGTACGAGTAATAACAACATTTAACCACCTTACTCGCCAGTGGCGCCAACTGTTGAGCACAAAAACGGTAGCCCTCGTTGCGTACATACTGTACTCTAGCAAAGTGAATTCCATATTTAAGGGATTGACGTGACGTCCTCATGCATGTAACATGTTGCACAGTTTGACGGTCGTTATCGTTGGTAAGGTTCATCGGTCATCGATTGTCAGTTTGTCAAGAGCTCCTGACACTCCTGAAGCGTGCTTGTCCAACCTTCAATTTTTGTGTACCTAGCTGACCTTCTGCACCTATCTATTAGTCATACGATGCGACACCCACACTAACAAACTTTACTTACAAACGAACGTAACATGTGGCTATGTTAGTATCGATGCAAGGGGGGGTGAGTCAGGGTGACATACGTATACGCGGTATTTATATTAATTTCTATAATTATACACCTAGAATGTCATGCGGTTTTCGTACCCGAGTTATTACGGGCTCTGAAATTGAATTTCAGTTCGATTGTCGTCCATTGACATAGAAATGATGTAATCATTTTGAGGAAGGACAATTATAATATTAGTCGTATTTATATTGGTTTTAATAATGACAAAGATAAAGCGGTAGGTATGGCCACGAGGTTATTGAATTTATATTCCTACAAGTGGAATACGTAGTGCTCTACCTACTAATGTTAATTACTATGTCTTCTCCGCGAATTCGCTCCCATGGCACACCCCACAGGACCGGCAGACTTATTACGTATCTTTTGCAAGAGCAAAACGATAGCGATCAAACGCTTTATGTCATAAATGTCGGCATTACCTGCAATGTAGGTATGTTGGTCCTCTCCCACAATCGTTTGCTAATCGCTCGCTGTTTGTCAAATGCACTTATTTAAAAAAAACGCCATCAATTCTAAAACTTCTGTATGGAAGGGCAATTATTGCGCAAAAATCGCTATCGTTTTGCTGTTGCAAAAGATAAGTAATAACCCTGCCGTTTTCGGGATAAAATAGCCTTAATTATTTCGGAAGAATGTAGTTTTCAACTGGTGAAAGAATTTTCAAAATCGGTTGAGTAGTTTTTGAATTTATCCATTTTAAACAAACTTACAAACAAATCTTTCCTCTTTTTATATTATAAAATAGTGTAGATAAATGTGAAAGTCTCTGTTTGGATGTGTGTCAATCACACCTGAACAGATTTTGGGTATTTATCGACTTTTACGCGGTCGATCCGCATACAAAAACTAATGCTACATTTTTTATACGCGTATAAGTTAGTGCCTACTAGAACTGTTACTAACCTAGTAATAACATAGTGTTTTATGGCTCTATTCATGGCTTTATAGCTTCATAATATTAAGTAGATTCTTTCATAACTTCCGATAGTAAAAACGACTGAAACATTGCTCTTGGGGATAAAGTACACGCGATATTTAAGTTTGTCAACATTATGATATTCATATTTTTATCCGTCAATTTATGGGTTATATACATCATGTCAAGGACAAACTATAGCTGTTGCGGTTTAGTATTGTAATAGAGGTTATTGACCTTTATATGTACTGAACTGGTACAGCTGTTCTGAATCGATCATCAGCATTATTTACAGATCCGATACAGATGTGTCAGGAAAAGGGCAATGGCCGATATTGCCATGCTAAAACGATACAACTATAGATTCGTTTTTCTAATGTCAAAACAACTACATAACTTTTAAAAGAAGGGTGTATTTTTTCGAAAGCATTTGGCATTACGACGAAGGCCTTTGTAGTTCATTATGTAAGTGTTTATGCTGTCTTACCACTGGAGGCGTTTTCCGAGGCGAACAGCGGGGCGGCGTTGTAATCTGTAATAAATCATTTTCAAGGTTAATTTCAAAATTGCAAACATAAATACAAAAGAAAAATTAAAGGAGTACTATTTTACAACACGATTCGTCGTAATCGAATAAGACTTATATTAGAGCGCCCTGTAGGCAGCTGTCAACACAACTTGGCAAAATGGGGTGCGTGCGTCTTATATCCAATGCGATTGCGTTGCTCTGCCCCTGTGCAAAAGATGACCACATGCTGGAGGGTCCAAAATGTCCATACACCTGCACTTTCGTGTATTTAATGAATACCACTGACGCTGCTATTAATGTGGCCACAAGACAATCAATGATTTAGCGGTTGAAAGCTACCAAGTTAATCGTTCCGATTTCAATCAGTTAAATACAAAGTAAAATTGTGCAACCGGGCACAATTTTATAGTAATAAGGCCTTACAAAGGACATATATATAATATAAAATGACAAATGACACTGAAATGAAACGTCAGAACTGAAGGTTTATGATATTTCCTGATGTCACGTGACACATAAACTGACGTAGAGCTGTTTATTTATGTTTGCTTACAAAATGGAACCTGAAAATGTTTTAAAATTAAGTTCCCTTTTTTGTACCTACATTGTGTGTATCTCTGTGTGCCAAATAAACTAGTTTCCTTTCTTTCTTTCATTGTTTCATAACAATAAAATGGTGTTGGAGTTTTTAAAGGGTGTCAAATACAATACACCTTTTAAAATCACCAGCCTTTTTATTTTCAAATCTTGAAAGTGGCATCGGTTGACAGAAACGTTGTGTAAAAATTGGTTGTCATGTATTCCGGAGAAAAGGTTGTGTGAAAAAATTGTGTTATGAACATGGATAAGAGTATTATATGGATGGACTTTTTATTATATATGATATGGCTGAAATATGACGACTTATTAAAGTTTTGGGGTAACGGCTAGAGAATGAGATGAATCGATTTAACAATCTAGCTTAATTGTGATTTTAATTTCAGTCAGTTTATAGAATAGAATAGAATATGGTCCACCAAATTATTTACAAAAGACTTTTACAACAAAATATCGTGTACAATGGCGGTCTTGGCGCTTAAAGCGATATATCCCAGACAACCTTCCGAAGCACGGCAAAAACTAGAATGCAATGAGGGATAATAGTCACCTACCTACAGATATTTCTAATCTCTTAATACCTAATATCTCCAATAGAATATATAAAATAAAAGCTCCTATGGTTTGCCCGACTCACCCACCTGCCTTTGAGAAACTCATATAAGACCTAAGGTATTTTATATTCACAACAACAATACTACATTCTTCACACGGTGATTCACATAATATGTTAATGTTTAGATAAACGGTTTTTCCTAAGGCTACTCTGTAAAATTAATTCTTATGATGTTGTGGAAACGCGAAAACTTTACTCGGTTCTGTACTTATATCATTGTTCTTGCTTAGTAGTTTAATTACTCTGGGTTTCTTTGTTCTATATTTAGTTGATATTTCTTTCAGTATACTTAAATATTCCTTGATATCGTTTCTGCTTCTATTCAGGGAATTTTTAATTCTAGATTATCTACCTAAGGACTAGTTAGAAATTTAATCAGGGTTTTATTAGTCGACGCTTAATAAGGTTAAGCCTGGCACTGCCTTTTAGTAATATGGACTAGCAAGATTTTCTAATCTGACCTGTACTGAGAGAGATTTTCCTAATAGTATTTTTCGTTACGATAAAAAAAAAATTAACTTCATGTACAATGGTGATATATAGGCGGACTTAATGCAGCAAGGCATTCTCTACCAGCCAACCTTTGGGTTAAAAAAAGTTAATTCAAAAAATCAAAAAACCCGACTGCTTAAAAAGCGAACTAAAAAGCCGTAAACAAAAAGAAAATCATGCTGTGCAGTCGGAGGATACATATTCGCGAGCTGGCTGACCAAAACCAGATGTATCCTCCGACTGTAGAGCATGATTTTCTTCTTGTTTACTGCTTTTTAGTTCGCTTTTTAAGCAGTCGGGTTTTTGATATTTTTAATAAACTTTTTTTATTTATAACTTTATAGTATTTTTTTTTTATGATTTCGGTAAATTTAAACATATAAGTGTTATGTATTTTTGAAATCACCTCTTAAAACCCTTTATTTTGATACCCCACACGATGGGTCTGGAAGTAAAAAAAAAATTTTACCACTACAATATGGCGCCCAAAATCCGCCATTTTTCTATTTTCCAATTTTAATGTAGCCAGTGACACTCGCAGGGTTAAGACGAATCGATTGACGAATGAATCATCGAAATCGGCCAACGTGTTTGGTCTCTGGAACGCCACATAGGAACAAACATACATACATACATAGACTGATAAACACATTACCCCCCTTCGGCAGTCGGGTAAAAAGGACACAACAGTGGTCTCCTATCTACAAAAAATCAACAATGAACAATAATTAAATTCGGATATTAATAAACTATCTAACTAATAAAATACATAAATAATTTCTGAAACAATATACTAATAAATATTACAATAAATATCATATTGTAAATGACGCAGAAATTTAAATATAATAACTATGACGAAAACCGAGCTATGTAAGAGAGGACAGGTAATAGTTCCGTATTAGCATACATATCAAAGAAATAAAAGTGGCATGCAGCCTATTTTTCGTCTTATTTTTTTTTGAAACCCTCTATTTCGCTATAAAACAAAGCTATACTTAAATCCAGCAAAAAGTACAATCAACAGGTTACGGTCGAAAATCACCAAAAATGTCATTCACAGATCTAACTATTGCAAGAAATGTCACCAGACAGGTCACGGAATAAAACTGTCAACACAGATGTAGTACCGGTTAAACGGGGTTACATTGAGATCTGGGGTAACTTTGATGATAACTTTATTTTTTTAGGTTTTTAAAGCTAACTCCGTGAAAACGGAACGCATCTCAATTTTCTTTTTTAAATTTGCAACACTGACATGTCAGCCATGTTTTGCATTAACCTCAGCGCAGGAATAAGTTTAATTGTTGCAGAAAAAATATTTTGAATTGTACAGTGTGAATTCACTAAAAATACGTTTTAAATTGGGGTTACTTTATATTGCAATGAAAAACAATGGGGTATCAAAGTAACCCCATTTTCATTTTAGCGTTCAAAGGCTCGTTTTTTTTTATTTTCTCCCAAACTATGGAAGTAAAAAAAAAAATTATTAGTGAATATAATTTCTTTTGTGAAGTCGCCAACACTGCATTTTATTCATATTTTTCAAAATATAATTGAACTAGTTATGTCAATTTTAATTTCAAAATTAATCAATTTAACCTCGTTTTACGGTACTGAACAACTAGATAAGCCATAAGACAATGTCATTGGTACATTTAGGAGGAAACAGTCAGTGGGCGTTGGCGGACGCCTTTATGACCGGATAAGCTCAGATTGAGCAACACAGATGAAAATTCTTATGAAGTTTTCACGTCAACCATGCAGAGGTTAATGTTTTCTGAGAATTTATTTGTAAACAACATTATCGGTCACTGTAAAGTGGAATGAGGTTAAAGAAATTACAAGAATATTCTAATGAAGACGATAAGTTTTCTTTAAGTCCATTTTTAATTCTAGGAAATAAAAAGTACTTGCTTATTATAGCCGAGTTCATTGACCAACTATTTAATTGGTCCTTTATACTTCTCAAGACACCATAATTTCCTAAACACCAATTTATTATTCATGGCAATCCAATTCCATTAAAACCACTTCAATCGATAGGAAACTCCAAACACAATTGAACGAAGAAGGAAGTTTCAACTGAAGGCCACAGGGTAAACGACACTTCGGTACGAACGATTACACAACTAGCGTCCATTTAACTTTGACCTCTATCCCCCAAACAAACGTAAACAAAGCAGTATGCCTGCGGGGATTTTGTTTAATGGTCGTGTTGGACACCATTCAATTAGGGACAGTCGGTATGCAGTTTTTGTGGTTGCGAAGGTCATTATGTATTATTAAGGGAATTAAAAGCGATAAGAAGGAATGAGTTTGTGTTAGGTATTAATAAAATGATGGTGTTATGCTTTGCTTTCAAGCTAAAAGCCAGTTTTGAACTTGATATGAAGAAATGTTTTGAAGTAAAAATTTGATTGGTGGAGGTAGCTGTTACGTATAGTCAATCAAAAAGCAGACTCAAACAGGATCAGAATCACTGATTTTGTGGTCGTATTCTAACAAAGAGAAAGTTACAAAATTTATTATAGATCGAGATCCATTTCCAATCAAGGGGTAATCGCTTAATTTATTGCAGCAGCTGCTCGATTACTACAAATTAGATTTGAAGAAAGTTAGACCCATAAAACCTATTCTATTTACCAATTTACAGAATTGGCCGGTGAAGACAGGGGATAAAGTTGGCTGGAATGATCAGCAGAGAGACAAAATAAGCTTTAAAAAACTTTTTTATGAAAAAAATACAACCGGCTCCCCAATAAAACACTACAAAGTAAAAAATAACTTCAATTTCGGAAGTCGGTGTTCTTGTTTTTGTTTCTTTGTTTTCTGACACCGACTTTCACCGAAATTAAAGTTATTTTTCATTTTGCAGTGATTTTATTTGGAAGTGGAATGTGGTTTTTTTGTAAAAAAAATTTTTTTTTTCTTTTTACGTAATGGACGAGTTCTATAGAAGTAAGAACTTCTATAGAACTACCTATAATGCCCACAGTGATGCCAGAATAGATTACCTGATAACATGTAACTTGAATATAACCGGTGGAATGAGAGTTTACCAGGGTGAACACATCTGCGTACGTAATTGGAGTGTACTGGCGTGATGGTATGTTATGAAATGGTGTAAACAATAAACAGACATGCGATTTAAGCAATCCCGAGTGATTTGCCGTAGTTTATTGAAGAGTTATTTTGTCATCCCCGAAATTCTTCATCAGATCTTTACCAAATTTAAATGGGAACGCTTCGGAATAAATTTATTTCGAACAAAAAAGTATTTTGCAAATCCGTTTATATATAACGGAGTTATATGAGGAACACACATAAGCCATCAGCCTATTAATGTTCCCACTGCTGGGACACACGCCTCCTCTCTGTGAGAGGTGATGGGCCATAATGCCCATAATCCGCCACGCGGGCCCAGTGCGGGTTGGTGGATGTCACATGTCTTCGAATTTTTGGTTCTAGGACATGCCGGTTTCCTCACAATGTTCTCCTTCACCGTTTTTGATTACATACATAAAAAAATATATAATCATCCAAATTGATAACCTCCTTTTTGGGAAGTTGCTTAAAAATAATAAATAATTTGTATAGAAATAAATTAACAAGCCTGTTAGGATTGACAGCAAAGCTTCATTTCTTCATAATTACGTGCTGTAACGGAAAGTTGCGACCATTATTAACCGACTTCAAAAAAAGGAGCACGCTCTCAATTCTTCGGAATCTTTTTCTAAAAACTGCTTGTGCCCATGTATATTAACAATTTTCTCCAGGGATGTCAATAAATCAATCTGCCTAGCCTTTTCCCAACTATATTGGGGTCGGCTTCCAGTCTTACCGGATTCAGCTGAGTACCAGTATTTTACATGGAGCGACTGCCTGTCTGACCTCCACAACCCAGTAACTGGGTAACACGGTACCCCATGGCAAGACTGGTGTCAGATCTCAAGCTTCTGACTACTCGTAACGACTGTCAAAGATCTTCAAATAACAGCCGGGACCAACGGCTTAACGTGCTTCCCAAGGCACGGAGGAAACTCGGTATATTGAAATGGTCACACATCCACGGACCGACCTCGTCAAGAATTGCATAGAATTCCCTAAAAAAAATGGTTTTCCATACAAAGTTGTCGTGACCAAAATTTGTATGGGATACACATTTTTATATTGAGAATTGACTATGACTTTCCTGGAGAAACTTGTTCATATGCTTGTGCAGAAGCGGTATTCAAAATATGATTGCACCTTTCTATTACACCCTGTATACAAGGCACATAAGGAAAAACAAAAAAAAACTTAAAGACAGTTTGACATTTAAGTCATTAGTCAATGAGGTGGTATGCCTTACGTTTCGATCATGTTTATTATAATGTCCAACCACCCCGAGGTCAATGACCACATAATTTGAATACATGCCAAGGTAGCTACATTAACGATTGGTAATTGATTTGGTGACAGACAGGGAGACAGGCTTAATGGAGTTTCATGCATTATGAATTTCATGACGTGAGTAATTTTACAGTGGAAAAATTACCGATGTCATGCAGGAAAAAAATAGAGCGATACTTCATTTTCTAGATGGTAGTGTTTTTTTACTTGTTGAACTTGAATTTTCAGTTATAAATATATTAAATACCTACTTTTTATAAGGAAAAATATACCTCCAATAAATATTCCATACCAAATAAAAAAAACATTTTAACAAAAAAAAACAAACCGACTTCCAAAAATTTTTTTTTATTTCCGAAGTTTCCGGCAAAGAAAGTTATTTTTCACTTTGTAGTGTTTTTTTGGAAGTCGGTTTAAACTTTAACTTTTTTTTTCGAAGTCGGTTTCGAAACACGGAAACAATAGTACCAAAGACACTGACTTCGGAAAAGAAAGTTATTTTTCACTTAGCAGTTTTTTTTTTTGCACGTCGGTTTGTTTTTTTTTTTGTTAAAGGTTTTTTGGGAAGCCGGTTAAAAAAATCTTTAACCGTACACGTACCCTATGTTAATTTTAGGTACTTTTCCATTTATTTCTCCCAGGGGTACTGACATACATAAATAACCGTATTTAAATACTAGCACATCAAAATGTCAGATTGTCAACCTTTGGATCGTTATTTTGGCAAGTGGCAGTGTGTCAGCTTTTAAAAGGTGAGGTTTCCGTGTCAAAAGCGAATATTTAAATAATTCGAATACGCCACGTTTCTGATTAATGATGTCGACCGTTAGAAAGAGACAAAAGAACGTCGGAATGTCTCGTTCAATTATTTAATTACGTAATAAAACGTTGACAGTTACTAAGGCACCGGTAATCGTCACATAACCGTAAATAAAGATGCGAAGTATATAGTTAATACACCTAAAATCAACTTGACTTTATATAAAACCATCAAAGTCACACTCAAGCTATTATAGGAAAGTATAATAAGCATTGATATTGAAAGGAGACTCGGTATCGAAGTGACATACTGATCGAGTAGTTAGTTCTATAGCTACTTTATGTATGTATGTGTCTACATCAGCCGCATGGCTCACACACCCATACACTGACACTCCCACACACTGACACACACACATGCATAAATTCACACCATGCTTTGCCGAACATTATTCTAATACAGGTTTCGCACGCACACATGCTCATGTCTTGTATTTATGTGTGAGTAGGTCCGCGGCTTCTTTGCGTATAACTATTAGTTATTGTATCCTCAAAATGTAGTGTCAAGTGAAAATAGTGATGTTGTTATCTGTTCCAGTAATTTGTTAGTCATCGCAAGAATAGATACAGTTGTCGATTTGGGTCTATCGGTTTCTAACTCTAACTGGAAAACTATGAGGAGTTTTCTTAAGAATCCGTTTTAATATTATTATGGTGGACTAGGTGATATAATAAAAATTCTCTTTTCTTTATAAGTGGTAACAATATAATCCCGCGAAAATTCTTCGTAAAGATATAGACAGCTCGTCTATAAAAATAAAACTTTCGACAGTTTTATTCGACCTACGAAGTTACTGTTATCACTATTACGTCAAGCAATCTAATTCTTTCATCTCTTCTTTTTTACTCCAAGAAAAATATCCTCAAAGTCGAGTGGGTCGAATAAATATATTTTCGCAAGGTGACTTCCCTTAGACACTGCACGAACTTAGCAATTCAATAAATCTCATTCTGCACCCAGTCAGGTACCTACCCATACCGCCGCGGCCGACGTTGGGGCACTAAACTAAGATATATGCGCGAAAATAAAATTTTATAGCATCTAGAAACAAAGGTCTCTTCAAGGCATATATGCAATTTTCTGTGCAATAACTCAAATATTTTGTTTTAATTTTATAACGAACAAATATAGCTTCTATTTTATTATTATTTGTAGGCTATATTCTAGACTCCCTTCTGCCAGCGGCTTCGCCTGCATGAAAAGGGCATGTGCAATTCCAGACTTTAATATATCTCTGGGCCAAATTAACAGCTGTTCTAGCGTAATTGAGTAACAAACATACATCCATCCAGACTTTCGCATTGATAATATTCGTATAATCATTAGTAAGAAGTAATAAATATTAGTAAGATTTAGAATTGAATCCCGAATATCGTTGGTAATACTCGAGTATTCCCGAATCCCGACCTATGTCACTTAGGAACGATCAGTGTATGCCCGACTGACCGTACTCGCGTCGTGCATAAATATACGATGCACGCTGTATAACAGCATGTATACACGCTGCACGATGTATATTGTATAAGTGCATGTATACACGCACACGCACAGCACGCGCCCCTATGTATTCATTACGACTCCCCGTCCCCACTTTATGTAACAGGTTAGGGCTTGCACGGACGAACCTAGGTTTTAAGTGATTACTGAGTAATTGTGCGCTGCATATGCTGAGATTGAAGCCTTTTTGGTCCCGCACGAGGTTTTATTTTTTATTATTGTTGAATTTTTTGTTTTTGCTTTTTTCTCGTGTCTCCTGTGTGGGTACACAAATAATTATTTTATTTCTTTTCTCTTTTTCTTTCTTTAGTAGGCTAGGCTTCATGTTTTTATTTTAGTTTTAATTAGAAATATCTGTTTAGAATGGTGATGATGGTGATACACAACCAGTAAAACGAAATAAATAAAAAAAGAGCCAATAAAAGCAAAACGATAAAACGCAAACCATAGCACAAGCAATACAGCTGCTATATAACAATATATATTTGTCTAGATCAGACAAATCCCCTTGAAGCCTGCCTCAACAACCTAACAGCGCTCCGCCTAGCGTTGCTAACTCAATTTGAAACAGGCGCCCTTGGGATCTAGGCAACCCTGGATGGAGAGGGGGAGAGGGGGCCAGTCCTGACCACGCACAACCATCAGCCGCTGCGTTCGCCGGCCTATATTTAGCATTGCATTTCTCTGTGCATGTATGAGTATGTTTACTCAACGGCGAAACTACGTTTTTAGCTTTAGTACTTCAAAAGCGTATGCGTGGTTCCTTCGATTTTGAAGCGCCATTTCAGTTGTTTGGTGTAGGGATTGTAATGAATGGTGTTTTGTGGGGTTAACGGATTTTTGTATAAACGATTCAGTTATAAATATAACAAATACAAGACAATAGATACATAAATGAGAAGTTTGGCAGCAGTTTGAAATTACAGCAGTGTATACTCTAAGATATATAAAATACATGTTCTCCACATTTAGATTAATTTGCAAGTACGTTTCCCAATTTTGCAAAATTTCCCTCGAGCCATTTAGTTTATATGAGAACTTTATTCATGAACACTATTTGCATAATACATACTATCATTTGCAATACACACGTTTAGGTAAAATTTATAGTGTGCTACTATAAAATTCTCTATGGGTCGATCTTCAAGGTTAAGCAACGCTTGACGAGGTCGGTCCGTGGATGGGTGACCATTTCAACATACCGAGTTTCCTCCGTGCCTCGGAAAGCACGTTAAGCCGTTGGCCCCGGCTGTCATTTGAAGATCTTTGACCGTTGTTACGGGTAGTCAGAAGCCTGAGATCTGACACCAGTCTTGCCAAGGGGTATCGTGTTACCCAGTTACTGGGTTGTGGAGGTCAGATAGGCAGTCGCTCCATGTAAAACACTGGTACTCAGCTGAATCCAGTTCGACAGGAAGCCGAACCCAACAATAATTGGGAAAAAGGCTAGCCAGATGATGCTACTATAAACTTCTCTTAAATGTGTACGAAACGCCACGCTTTATTAAGACTGGTAATTCTGAAACTGCATTATTTTTTGTATGAAAAGCTCTATGACAAAAGATCGTAGCATCGTAAAAACGAAATCATTCAAAAATGCCAATAATAAATCATTCAGTAATAGAGACTTTTATTTAAATTATGCATAAGAACACTAATGGCAACTTTCTTGTAACTCGTACTAGCCTGCAATTGTAAGATAAATGGCTGTTGCAGGCATGTTATCAATTAAACGCATGAATATTAACGGTGGCCGGAGACATGCTCCATTACCGATAAATGTGTTTCATATAGCTCACGTTACGTAGGACTAGGTCTGGTGGATGTTAAGGAATTAATATATAAAAATGTGGGCTAGTACGAACTTCAAAGTGAACATTTGAAGACTTCTAAATCTGTCTGTGCCTGTTTGATGGCAACAGGCTCATCCCATGTTACTTAGGACTTAAATATAAATAATATGCTATAGATACGCTTCTGTATACCCTCAGGAAATAAGTTTTAGAGCGTAAACGTAACATATTAAGTTTATGTTCAAAAACTATTCCAAAATTGACTACTCACAAAAAAAAATAGGTAAAAATGTTAATAAAATAGGTACGAAATTGACATATTATATGGTAGATTGTTTCATCAAATCGATGTAATAACGTTATTCTGTAATCTTCTCGAATAACTGGTCTTCAAAATGAAAACAAAAAATATAAAATGTAAAACTAAATTATAGCTCAACATAATATATTAAACATAGAAAGTTATGTCGTCATGTTGTCACTTTCTGTCGGCTCGTATGATTATAGGTTCTCAGTAATGTGAAAAATTTAAACGGTTAGTGATTTTCTGATTACTAGGTTCAATTTTATAACGTCGGTGCTACTTAGGGAGACATTAAACTAAGAGGATGTACGACCATTACTCTTCGAGAACTGACTGTTCTGTGTTCAACGCTTTACTTTTAGCTTTTAGGCGTGTCTAAATGACTTTCTTTGAGTTAACGTACGTCTGTTCATTCTTCAAATACATGAGTTTGGTCATCTATATCTCTATTCCCTTTGCGTGGAATAAGAACAAGTAACCTTTCACTATCTTCTAAACCAAATCTTTAATTAAGTCATAAATTATTACCTATAGATTCTTTTGCATTGAGACTATGAACTAAGACTATTTTAATATTAAATACTTTGTCAAAATCTTGGCTACGCACCTCTGCAATTAAATTCTCTGTCCAATTTTTGGCTGGTTGTTTATCTGGGCTAGTCTATTATGATATTTTTGTGTCTTTGCAGACATGATTTGACCTAAATATCATAATGATTTATTTGTTTTACAAACATCATCATTCTAGTCTAATTAAGACTTCATAGTCCATAATAATATCATCTATTTCATATACATCAGAAGAGTTGATGACTATTCATTGTACGAGTACCTACTTACAAAACCTTACTAACACTTTGACTTTACTTACTTTATTATTACCAATAATACATGGTGTACCATACACGCCAGTAAAAGTCAGCGACTATTAAAATAACATAAGAACATCGTCCACATAGACTTCACTCAAGCCGTCCTACCCACGCGTACGCCTTTATTTGAAAAGACCTGACGCTATGTGATGTGACACAAAACACAACTTGCAAGGGAAGTACTAAGCAACATGTTATTAAGTATTGTAGCGAAAGCCATAACAACCATGTTACTGCCGCTATGACATTGAACTGTGAGAAACCAACGCCCATTTCCTTCCAGACTGTAATAAAAATTGCATAAAAGAACTTTGACTACAGAAAATGTACTAACTAGTAATTTTAGGTATGACAAAATTTTAAGAACAATGGTGATTTGTTAATCGAAATGTATTATGAAAAAGAAGAAAACGATTCCATGGAGTAGCATGATTGATGTAGAAATATAGATCGATCATAAAAAATACGAATAGAATCAGAAGTCTTAATAAAATACACGGATAAACACGGTCGGCACAAAGGACGAACATCTCAATATTGCAGAAACACAAAATAAAATAAAAAGGGCAAGATTGTCGAATATCTGCCTCCGCAAGATATTTGACTTCTATGGATTTCTTGCCCGTGAACCTGGTAACAACTTACTAAAGGTAATCGTCACTGGCAAATTCCAGGGTAAACAGTCGAGAGGCAGAAGTCCTATACGCTGGTCAGACCAAATCCGAACCTCGTTGAACAACAAGGCCTCAGAAGCCGTGCATGTTGCTGAGAATTGGAGCATGTGGAGAAACATCAACAAAGAGAAAGTTTTGAAACCATGATTTGGTCACGATCCCCATAGGATTGGGAAATCGACGCAAGGAGGAGGTGGAATAAAACACAAACACAAAACACAAGTAGATAAAGAAACGCAACCTAAACTAGATGCAGAATGCTTGTAAGTTGAAAATATGCAAAGATGATTAATTTAATCTCCAGAATTTTCATATTAAAGGGACCAAGTTAAATTAAGACAAAGAATGTAGTATGCAAACTTGGCAATTTCAGTTTTCTTAATTATAACTAAAACTTTAATTAATGTCAGACTAAACAAGTTTGAACGTAACAATTTATTAAGATTAAAGGAATTAGAAAATCTGTCGCCAACAGACGATAGAGCCAACAGTAAAAGCTCGCCTTTCGATAGGTAGGTACAATGTGAATTATTTTATGGAATACCAATAAAATGGTCTAACACCGTGTTCTTCGATGTTGATGTTCCCATGAACAATCTAAGGTTTCCTACATAAGGCACCATAGCGTCCCACATACATGGTTGGTCATAATGTTGCCGAGTAGATACAATAGGCTCATGTCCGCCGGTTATGCGGCTATCTGTATTGGCCGCTCGTCACTTCTCGAGGTGTCAGATCGAGTGTGGGAGTGACCGCAGCCCCCCCTTTTCCCCCCAAACCTTCGCTTCGCCCTCTGCCCTCAAGCCTGGAGAAGCCTAAGCAACTTACTACCACATGAGATGCTTTCAACGTGATTTATGCCCACAGATAACATTGTACGAGATTCTAATTTGTAACTGTCAGCGACCAGTGTCCGTTTAAAGACAAATTTTGTGGAGCCCGGTCGTAAATTGCAATCTTCATAGTTTATTAGCTATACTCAGGGCACACTATTTGCAGCTGACTATTTTATGAAGATAAATAATTAAATAAAATTTCCAATTAACTTAATAAACTTAATCTCTATGTTCAAAGTTATTAAGTTTTATTAAATGCAAATTCATTAAGACTGCCATATATTTCATCGCGGTAACCCACAGACGATACTATATATATGTTGTGTTACAACAATTTAATCACTCCTCATACTTAATCTTTAAGAAAAACATAGTGTATGACAGCACGCCTACTTTTTACTATTCTGATAAAAATAACACTTAAGTAATTGCTTAAGGCTTATGTTTAACTTACCACCAGATATAGTAACATATAACAGACAAAAATAGTAAATGATCACCAAAATTAAACCCGCATCTTATTGTAAAATTGACTCCAAATAAATCATTGTTAACCCAAAAGTAGTAAATGATCACCAAAAGTAGTAAATGATCACCAAAATTAAACCAATGACCAAAAAGATTATAAAATTTCTGGGAGCAACTTGGAAGTAGCGCTCGCCGGCCGCTGCCGCGGCACCGCTCGCTTTGCTCGCTCGGCTCGCGCGCGGTTGGTCACAGTTCTAACCTAACCTAACCTATTTTACAACATTAAATAGCGCAATAATTTGCTATTAAAATTTGGTGATCAATTTACTAAATTTGGTGATCATTTACTATTTTTGTCAGTATATTACTAGATTTGGTGGTTAGGGGTTATCGTCACAAAGTTTTTTTTGGTGGTCATTATATTTATTCCCATTGCTTAATAACATTGATGTGGAGAGCATAGCACCGATTGTACGTGATCGGAACAATATCACGAGTGAAATCATATATTCCAACAAGTTTCACTCGGGTCGAGCTTTCTGCGAAAGAGAAACCGAGCGCGGCGCAGCGGAAAATTAAGAAAAACTTCATGAAAAACGCGTTACGGCAAGCGGCGTGACACCACGTCCTACACAATAACATAAATCGATAATAGGAAGCCCTCCGACTAGTTCAGCAGTGCGTGCGACCGACCTAATACACCCACTACGGCGACCGCATGCAATGCGGGCTAAATATACAGCGACCCGCTGCGTTCCTGCGTTGCAGCGCGCCGAACGGAACTTATGTCGCAACGACAACGTCCACAATTGCTTGTTCAGAGAAAATAACCGGTTTCACCAGCGCGGCGAGCGATTCGCAACCCTGTGCCGTCGGCGTGCGGTGCTATTTGGTGCAAAATGGGCGCGGAAGAAGGCCGTTTTGCAAGCCAGCCGCCGCGGTAATAACACAGCTAGGTGCATTCTCGCTGCAATTTCGCTCTCGGTCGGGCTGTGTGTTTGTGGCGCGCTGAAGATCAGGGCTAACGATCGGCGTGCGTGCTCCGTCTCGGTCGCACCCGCGCCTCTGCGAACGTGTCTCGCAAAAGAAACGCTACAACTTTATCTGACAGCGACGCGACGCGACGCCCGAGAGGCTTTTGTGCGTTTTCCATGTTTATGTTTATAGGAGAGCACGTACAAGGGGTGCTTTCAACGCCAGTTGCTTGTTGTTGCGTGGTTATAAATTCTGCGACGGTCTTGTTTTTATTTCAAAGCGTGTGTTTGAACTGAACTGTGCTATGGTGGCGTTGTTTTCGTGCAATGATCTTGTTAGACCATAAGATTTTATTATTACTCTCGGTATTAGATGTAGGTGTATTGATTGTGGGAAGAATTGCAATAAAGCGAATGCCGTGTCTATTGGCAGGTACCATAAAGTCTTCTATAATAGTATCGTTTGGTACTCTAAGCTGGACGCAGGAATTTTCATTGTATACGACGGAGTTCTCATGAACAATTAAATGCTATGAACTTAACTATGCAGTATTTTCATATCATTACGTCAAACTCTATCTTCAAAACAGTTTCAAACTGACATGGAACTATATCGCAAAATCGTTCAACTGAATAGGGGTAAGCTAATTTAGCTTCATTCAAATTCGATGACCAGAAATTATCATACTAAAATAGATACGTTTTGGTCAACGTGATATGTTCTAGTCGTGTTTTGTCGAATGTATAACAATAATATTGTAGCGACATAACCAAAAGGTTCGTGTTACTCATTGATTACAACATACCTATCTGTTTGTTTACTAAAGATTAGGAAACTGTGTTAAGTGAGAGGACTAATACAACGCCTCCGCCATATACCTTATTTACTGAAGCATGAGACAAATAATTGTAAACATCAAGACTTAAGTCTTTATTTTGTTCTTAGAATGAGAACTTAAACAATGTTTATTGAATGAAGTTAATACCGAAAATGGCTTATTGTTTCTAATTATTGTAGTAGCTCTCAAATCAAATTTGTCTATCAATAAGTCAGCATGTTCAATTTATATTTATTTAAAGTGTCGACTTGCATTTCGTCACCCACTGCAGTAAACAGGATAATACAGTTTTAAAGTGCTAATTTAACTTTGCAAGATGCATTTTCAACCATACCTACAAACAAGTCATACATTAAAATATTATGCAGTATAATTTTTATCCGACTTCAAATATGGCATCTTCCATATTCACAATTTTATAGTTTCCAATAGTAGATCGTTACTCAAATTCCTTACTTGCTATTTAAATCCGTCTCAATTTAACGGAAAGGGATGTCATTCAAGGCCCATATATTTTGCTCAGAGTTGTCCCTTAGGTTTTCTCGTGAAGAAAAACACCGGTCGTAATTACACGCATCTATTTTTATGAGTTTGTTGATGTGAAATAATGTTGTTCGTTTTTGTATTGGCTTATTAGGTAGAAATGTTGTGAGGAATAAGTACAAAATGCCGATGAACAAGTCGAGAATGTTGGAATTTATATTGAATTAACTATTAAATAAATTGAAGACAATAGAGTTGTACATATCGGAAACGTAATTTTTTATGTTATATTTGGAACACCAGAAGATGACGAAATGAATACAAGTGGAAAAGTTACAACGATCGATCATGAGGCGGCAAAGTTACATTCAGTAGCAGATGCTTAGGTACAGCCAGCATGAAGAAGAATAATTCTTGCGAGATGAATTTCAAATAATTAATATCAAATTAGAACCTAAATTGATTAACGTCCCTAATGTTCATCATAATTACAATTTCCAGTAACTTGTACCCACATAGTTGCATAAAATGGCCGTGTGCCAAGAACAGGGCTAAATCGGCAATCGTACACTAGAAGTAGAGCAGAAGATGTTGATCTCTATGGAGTTATGTAATGTGCTGTAATTAAATGTTGATTCGATATTGGATGTTGTTGTTTTTGTTGTTCATTTGTAGTCTCATCGACTGATTGTTTATTCCTAAGACGTTTTTAGTTATAAAATTTCTGTGCTTTAGTTATTATTTTACATAGATTTTACACTGGTGACTAACAAAATGGTGTTGTAGTTACTTTTTTGCGCGCATTGCGAGACTTTTCTACATAACCAGGTACATCGTGTCATGCATAGCAATAGCAAATCTACACACTAGACGAGCATCCGGTACAAAGTCAACACGTGAGAGAGTCATGCGTCGATTCAACCGCAAGAAAGCTTCGGTATTACAAAATCTGGGAAGGTCGGTACAAATGAGATAGACTTCAACGAAATTCGGTAAGGACACCATTTGGCGGTAAGTTACGGCACGATGGCGTAACGGAACGAGTACTATATTTACTTTCGGGCACGTGTTCAGAACTGAATGGGCGAAGACCTTGCCCTTGAACCCGGGGGGAACGCACGCCGCCCGCGGCACGCACCGCCCGCCCAAACGGCGACTGGCCGCGCCTCTGTCCATACTCCCCCTCTCGCGCGCCAAGCCGCACCAGCCCCCGCACCGCACACCCCTCACCCAAACTGATCAATAGCCTACTTCCTATTTACATCGTTTCCTACCAACTAACATGAAAGAACCAATTTGTTCAACTGAAGGAATAATTTGATTTAAAAGAAACTTATTTATAGAAGAGGATGTAATTAGAAGACTTCGAGGAATTGTTAAACGTAAACTTTTTCCAATACCTAATTATAATAACGAAGCTTCTGTCTTTATCGAAGTTATTACGTCGAGTAGCCAGGAAACTTTTATGACATAATAACTGAGCAATTACAGTATTATTTCATGCATTTACTAGACAATTACGTGCTGCCGTCCGAATTGTGTGTTTTCTGTGTTCTTCATTGAATTCGCCGTAAACTCGCGGCTTCCCACGAGAATGATTATTTTTTGCATATATTACTGGCATAAAAAATATAAACTATTTCCGTTTTAGTATAGTTAGCTTGGTGCAAATATACTTGGTCACGCGAGCACGATAAGGTGCAGAGGTGAGGTATAATTATATGGTCAAGTTAGGGTCTTACATTACTGTGTAGCGTTAAGACGTTGATATAATGTATATGACTTAAGCTACACTGAGTTATATGGCATTCTTCTGATACAATGTTGCTCAGAATGTGATGTGTGGTCTGGGCTCGGCATACAGATTACTTTGTATTAAGAATATGAATACAAGGCTTGACTGTGCGGTTGGATTTCGGACGTTCAGCTTTTTACTAAACAACAACCAATCTCACAAAGTTGTTTTAAAGGATTTATATATCCTGCAGTAGACCTTACAACAGTTGGACTACTACAATATATATCAGTTACTTTATACTCCAAAGGACTAAAAGTACCTTACATCCGTATCCCAGCATACTCCTTTGGCTTGTAGTGAAATTCTAAACGTACCAAAAGATCCAAGTCTTCATCTATTTCCTTCTAACATAGACCAGTAGTTAAGTAGTATTAAGTTACAGGTTACATTCCATAAAGGTGATATTATGTTGAGCAGGCTTACGATCAATAGTTTACCGTCTAGTCTATTCAGGACCATTGCAGCTATCGAGGTGGGGAATGAATTGTGTTTACGAAGTTGTTTGTGTGTGTTGGAATATGTGGATGTTATTTTGTATTGAATATAGTATTTTAGTGCTTTCAACTTTTGTACGTTATTTTCAGTCACTTTTTATTTACATTTTCCTGTCTGAGGTTTGCTTCAAGGCATTCGTGCTTTGAAGCAAACTTTATTTATGACTGACACTATCAAACGCTTCAGACAGTTCTAAACTTTGCATAAAAATCACTTACAATCTTCATTTGGATTTTCCATAGGTCTTGTCGACTCTCTTTAACTTTTGCCTAATATGTGTTTAAATGGGTTCCATTAAAGATAAAAATAACAAAAAAAAATGTATAGAAACTAACAACATCATTAGTCAGTTCATAAATTGTCATTTTCAAAAGTTAATTTTCAAGTCAACTGTTTATGTGTTGCCATCAATTTTCTTTGCTTCTGTGATCAATCCTAAATTGGATACTGCTTACAAGACGTCTTAAAAAAATATCTTAAGCTCTATCATGACATTTAGGATTATAAAGGAACCGTCAAATAAATAGGATTGCGTTCAACAATGAATTACGTTATGTTAGCTATTAAAATGAATCATTCGAAATATTATATTCTAATATACTGGGAACAATTTACAGTTGTCACCACGATAATATTTACGACTTGGGAAGATAATAAGTAAGATAATACCTGGTTTATATGGCTTCCATATATTCGTTCTGGGCATATGAGTTAGTGTCATGACGTGAGAGCATACAATATTGATTGTATTGCAATCAGCCATATTTTAAATAAAGAACCTTTTACTATCATCCGACAAATACAAACCTGATAGGTATATAAAAAATGTCGAGTAATATAAACAACTCGTTCTTCCACGTGTCTAACACAATTAATATAATAGATTTTTTATTCATTAACATAGCACTTGAACCAGAACTAAATAGGGCAATGATCAAGTGTTAATTATGTAGTCAATGAAAAAATTAATTACAAAACCCAGGCCCGTCCCATTAATTATATTTATGGACACTTAATAACAATTTTTAATATTTATCTTTGCTATAAAACGGTTGCTTTGTAATAAAGCATTAAGTTTATTAAGCAACTGGAGCTTGTCACATAACTATAAATTAGAACGAACTAGATGTTAGAATCAAGTTAAGTCACAAACTGGTCTCACCTTGGCCAGTTTTCACATCTGCCACTTGTCGCTCCGCTGGACAAATAGGCCGACCAAGCTTGACCATTGTCAATCACGTTGCGCCTGCGCAATCTTCTTGGCCATTGTTTCACAAAATGGAATCGTTGGGAATTTAAAATTTCATTGTTTGCCTATCATGTGCTTGAATGCTGTTTCCGACTCAAAAGACCGGCCCCTTAATCCGATTACTGGTATCAAAAGCTAGTTTTGCAATACAACTTCAAATGTCAAATGTGAAGCATAAGAAACGATTTTAATCAACGCTTACTCATAGTTATCTGTTCGATCATAATAAAAATGATGGATTTAACATGTCTTTTATATGATGATTGGTACATAAACAGCTATATAAATTAACTGTAAGAGCACTTCCAATTCTTAGTTAGGTAATAAGAAACGATAAAATTGTGTTTAGTCCTAATTGAGTTTCAAACAGGTATTTTGACGAAACAGCAACCCACATACAAATATGTATGTAAAATTAATTTAATAAATGAGAAAACTACTTCTTTATTAGTTTGAGCGCTACATAATAAACTATCAGTTAAATGTTAATGGGACATTTATGTCACAATAGATACTAAAGGTTCCAGTAGACAAATATGGTACAGATTATCACACTATGTCTAAAGATCATTGACTCATGATTATTATTCTTAACATTGAAGGCCGTATAGTGAAACGCGTAAGCTATAGCTAGGAACATAACGCTCACCTTAGAAGCCAACTAAACATTTGAGATGGTATTATATAAAGAGCTCTGAATCACGATCGAGTTCCCAATTCCTTAGCTCCATTTATGTTTTATTTTTTATTTCGGTCAACGGCCGCCGGCGGCCCCATTGTGCTCGCTCCATTGACATCGATTTCTAGGGTTAGATTTAAAAGGCTTATGTTTAACTTACCACCAGATATAGTAACATATAACAGACAAAAATAGTAAATGATCACCAAAATTAAACCCGCATCTTATTGTAAAATTATAACCAAAAGTAGTAAATGATCACCAAAAGTAGTAAATGATCACCAAAATTAAACCAATGACCAAAAAGATTATAAAATTTCTGGGAGCAACTTGGAAGTAGCGCTCGCCGGCCGCTGCCGCGGCACCGCTCGCTTTGCTCGCTCGGCTCGCGCGCGGTTGGTCACAGTTCTAACCTAACCTAACCTATTTTACAACATTAAATAGCGCAATAATTTGCTATTAAAATTTGGTGATCAATTTACTAAATTTGGTGATCATTTACTATTTTTGTCAGTATATTACTAGATTTGGTGGTTAGGGGTTATCGTCACAAAGTTTTTTTTGGTGGTCATTATATTTATTCCCGATTTAAAAGGACCGAAATATACCACACGGATGCTTAGTGCTTAGAATAAAAAAAACTACATAATAGACGAGCCGTGTAGTTGAATATAGACTATGCTTTCATCGGTATTTTTAAACGGTCACTCAAAAAACTGGCCGTTTCGGCTATCGATACGCTAATCAAACGGTAGCGTAGAACCGTAAACTCTAATAAACGTTACGCTTTAAAAACCATTACTGTTTTAACACAAACGACTAAATTATTCTTACGAGCGTGCAGATTTCAAAACCCACGCTCGGACTACTTGTTTTTCAAGGCTTTTTTTATTATGAATCGAGCCGCGCCGTACAATCAGATATTCCTGGCAGCCGATCAGTAAAAACTATACAGATATTTAATGAGAACTTTAACCTCACCCTGCAGCGGATTCAGTTAACGTTAAATTATAATTTATATTCATTTAAATACATATATAACAACAACTTTGAGGATGTTGTTTAAATTTAAACGCATGACGAAAACAAAAAAACCTATTCAAACATTTTGTTTTAAAACTTTCCGTCAATAAATTGTATTGTTAAAAAATATGATACCCATTAAAAATGCTGAAGAATTTAATGAATAAAATGGCGGAGTCGACGGTATAGTCATCTTTCATTCTCAAGGTTGTATTATGGTATCATTATAGCTTACTCGTGGATACACGCACGTAATAACGAAAAATTGCTTTGTTGGCTTCACTGAACGGTATTAGTGACCCATTCAGTATACAGACGAATGACTATAAGCCTAATCAAAATATGTGTTTTTGACATAAACGACGTGATGTGAATAGCAAAGGAAATTGTAATAGAAAATGCGATGATCGCCAACAATGGGAGGTCATCGAAATTCAGACTAACCATTCATATATTTATAGTTAGGTCACGGGGCAGTGTTTGGTCTAGGCGTTCGTTGGTATCGAACGTGTGTTGACCGGGCGATTCACCTTGAGACCGCACCTCGCTTGTTATAACCCCACCACAGTGAAATACCACTGGGCGGTCTTACACGTGTAGCAGTCTGCAGACGACGTAAACTGGCCGCGTACCACGTTTGGTACAATGCTCGAGACCGGTCCGCTTGCTGTGGGTGAGCGAGTTGTGGAATGCACGGACGGACCGCGTCGCCGAGATTTGAAAGTGTGCTCCACCACGCCGCCCGCGACGCCTATCGGCACACTCATATTTCCAATACCGATTAAATACTCTTTCAATAGTGATATCCCCCAATTTCAATTCACTACCCCCGTATTTAAATAGTGAAACTTATTATTAAAACTTGCAGAGCGTGAGCCTCTGTTTTTTCCATTGCGCTTAATGTTGGGCCAACCAATTGTTTGGTAACTCAAAATTGCCTGTAATCACACGCTGTGATCTTCATTTTATATTATTACTGTTGGTTGGTAATCAAATTATCATATTTTATACATAAACACACTGTAAGTCGCACGCGCAGTAAGCGAGTCAAGCAAAAAATCGGGTTTGAAAAATAATTATGATAATTTTCTGTCAACATCTCTTCTAGCTTTTGGTAAACACTGCGGTTTTTTGAAGTAGAATTTGTCATTATTGGGTCTTGGACCATATAAGATAGCTTAGTGCCTAATATGGAACAGGAAACTAATGGGAATACTTTCAAATAATCCAAAAACTTGGCTGTCCAAATGTCATGTCAACAAATCGTTGTAATAAATAAAATAAACGAAAGGTTACCAATTTTCGCGTCTATCAATTTCAATTTCCACGTCTGTGCGCATCCAATGGACGGATAATCAAGCTTCCTCGTCGTTATCCAACTGTGTTTACCTCCTAGATAGTTCCTACGCGCGTCATGATTGTTTGCTAAGAACTACTTACCTAGTTACACTACCTACTAGTCATCCTATTATAATTCTAACACGGCACGTTGAACCTTTTACGTAAATGTTGTGTGACGCAACTGACATAATAAACGTACTTTGTGAGATGTTAAATAATAAAATTAACGATACTGCTACATAAATATTAACCGATTAAATAAAGGTGCAGCTAACTAGTTCGAAGCCATTATATTTGTTTAAGATCCAAAGTAGGTAGGCTATATAGCTTTGAAAATTTTACTAAAATACGTGTTCAATAAAGGAAACAGTGATACGGAGGATATCCGGTTAACTGTGAATGATTAATTGCAACAAACGTCACTGAGCACCAGACGATATCAAAACGAACAGCAATTAGCATCCACATGTAAACAACCATGAATCCAACATGAACCACGAATAACTTCGATAAATAAATTTTCAACGTCAGTTTTTATTAACCAGTAAACATGGAGCTTTGGAATTTCTTACATTCACCCATCAATCATCCACTTGTTAGTGTTTCAGGGGAGGTGTAGGAGGTCTAATGAAACTGGACAAAGTTTTAGTAAATGTAGGCTCGCCCCAATTCTGTTCGACGGCGTCAGTGGCGATGAACACTGAATAAATGATGACACTAAACGCGCCTCGTCAGTATTATAGGGTCACTTTAATGATACAGTTACTTTGTAACAAAGTTAAACAGGCTAATGAAGCTAAGTAAAAGTCGTGTATTATCAACAAGATGTACCTTTCTTGTACTTGAATGATCTAAAGTGAAATTTTGTGAACTAGTTTCCCATATAGCACGTCCGTGTTTGACTTTCTCATGAAAGGGCTTTCCTTTGTTGCCTTTTTTGGCCTTAAGGGTACACTAGTCGACGGCACGAACTATTTTGTGCGCGGGGTTAAAATGCGTGCTATATCAACCGACAACACGTGCGGAACAGATAGATGATGTTATGAGCAGTAAGAAGCTAGTTCGCGTACGAATACACACTTTTGCAAATTTGTAGCGAAATGGATGATGATTTAGAACGAAAACGAGCGCGCGAACTTTTATAAACAGACCTTTGGGAGTCTGGATATCATGACAAAACGACAAAATACAATTATTTGCATTGTTGAACTACTAATCTATCCCTGTATGGAGGCCGTTTTTCAATTTCCCTTCTTCTTATGGTACTTATTTGCGCCCAAAGATGCGTAAAAATTAGTGTTAAAATAAGGAACTTTCGAAGCTCATAACTTTCAAGTAAAATTTATATTTACTTTTTTGCTTCCATACAGGGCTAGATAATGATAAGACAAATTGATACCATTTTTTATTTTGAACGTACATCGTCAAACAGTGGAGTAAAAGCCAGACTACGTTTGTATGGAAGAATTTTCGACTAGTGTATCCTTAAGCCGGTATCTTCGGAGCTCTACGTTGTTAATTGCTATGATCATTCATATAATTACCAAACAAAAATTACTTACATAGACTCTATCAAATGAGCTCATCACTCATGGTAGAGTTAAGAAACCTTCTTACTCAGAATGAAAAAAGGATCCAATCAAGCCTCAAATTGAAAAAAAAGTTTCTGTGTCTACTAATCCATCCTTACGGCTGGACAAAGTCTTATGTTTCGATCATTAATATAAGTCAAGCGTCGACGTGGTGGCGTCGACTTTGTCACTCACTCCTACGCCCACGACATAGAGTTGAGGATTGACTGGCAATAACCGCCCACTCAGGTGTGGCGGTGTAACTATTTGTTTTCATCGTACCCACGACTCGGAAACCCCGATGTTTTAACGTACCGCCCCAATTCAACTACCAAAATAACCGGGCTCTGTCCCAGATTTGTCCCCTGTTTCCTACGACGGACGTGCGATACGCAATGCCCGATTGTTACCTCGACTTTGTTGGTAAAATGTCCCCCAGTGCACTGCTTTTACAATCGGATTCTAACTTTCCATTCTGCGTGAGCAATCAATCAAAGCGAATAGATAATGATAGAAGGGAGAAGATAGCAAGAAGATAGCCGTAAGTAAGTTATTAGGTTTTTATGTTTGTAGATTTAAGTTATTGGGGTCAGAGAACCTTAACAAATCTGATTTTTTATCGACATTCTAATTTGGAGCCAAAAAAATATTCTTGATGAACCGACGAAATCCGGCTCGAAGGACAAAAAAATCCAAAATAATAAATCTTATAATCGATTCGCGACATCGAATTAGTGAACCAATCGTGCTTGTATTCGGCGACATGCCTCGAATTCCCTTTTGTTTCCCGCGCGACACGTGTCGCCCGTCGCTCGTCCGTCTGAGCCCCGTTATCGTATAGCGCGGTATAAGTATGGGTGGTATAGTATCCGAATATCGGTGGCGCGCGGGGTGAATGACCTCTCAGGCACCTGCAATCGGTCGCTGTTGACACAGGCAACTGACAGCCGGCCGTGACGCTTCCAAGTGATAATGAGTGTCAGTGCAACGTACTTGAGATTTCAGTGTGCCTAGGATGAACTCGACGTTTATTGGCTCCTGCGCATCAAATATTTGATCTAATATTTTTGTATGTCTTGCTGCTGTTCTTTGTGTTTAGTCTGGTTTTTAAAGTCAATACAGGTATATTCATAGCATAAACAACAAATAAACGATGATTGAGGAAATCTAACCTTAAATTTAACCGATGTAACATTAAACAAACATTTTTTTTTTAGGCTTTCAAAAATAATCATATCTTATACTGCATACCTATATGAAATTATCTTTACTTTCATCTATGTCTAAGGGGTCTTTGCTTGTAAGTCACTAATTCCTTTGATAACAATTAATGAGTTGTATATGCAAAGTGAGGGGAGGCGAATATTAGAGAACGCTTGTTCGGGTGAAGTCGGGTGACAAAAAAAAGGTCACAGCTAATGTAGCGTTGCAATGAACTTTTACACAAGGTCAATCCATTATTGCTTATTCGTTGTTTCATAGCAACCGTTTAGCTACGCTATTTTTCAATTCTTAGTTAACGGAACTATATATTTTAGTAAGAACAAAATTCAAATTAAAAAGAAAAGATAATTGAGAAGAAATATCATGTTACTTTACAGACGTGTATGAATTCACAATTGAGAGTTTATTACGCGATCCACAGTTTTCCCGCGCGGGGAATGAGGGCGCGGCCTTGCCCTGCTTCTCAGATTGGCACATTTTTATCTACTCTTTGAACTATAGCCAACGCCAGGCAGACTTTCGATTTGATTGATAGAGTATATAGTGTACAAAGAACGGTCGAAAAATTAAATATAATAAGTCTCTAAACTTTTGACAAAATTATTCTAAAACTATTTAGGCCAGCACTTTGTTGCCAAGTAAACAGATGACATTTTTCAAAAATTTTTGATTACCTTGACAAAATAAGATAGCTCTAAGTTAAGCTTGTAAAGTAATACAAAATAATCCAAAATAAATGAAGAGGTTTTTTAACCTTATAAGAAAAACAAGAACAGTGTTCTCGAACTTAGGCAGAAGCTGATGGAATGAAAACAGCCATCAAAATAACAGCAGAACAAATATTCCAAAGTAATTTAAATCAGAAACAAACAATGCAATATACAGTCCCGAGTAAAATAACGTTATGGCTGCATTATTTCAATTTCCAATTTGAAATCCAAGTGGGATTGTTGAAATTATAAATTTTAATTGTAGATGAAACGGTTTTGAATGCCGAATATTGACTCGTTTTGGAGCCACATTTTCACTAGTTGAACCATCTCTTTTATTTATTGGAAGACACTAAGAATTTAATATTGTGTACTATTTTCTGTTTCTCTATCAATATTGTTTTCAAGATCATTATCACCATCATTCGTTCCTCTTTCAGACTTTGGATTCGAACTCTGTTCAGTAACAGCGTTGTTATTTGTGCAAGCGATCCGTTTATCCAACGAAGGCATTAGTATAATTCTATTGCAATGGAATTGGCTTTACTAATTCAATTTGCAAAGCTAAGACTAAGCTATTTACGTTGCAAGTTGTTGACCTAAGTTCAATATTAGATACTAAATCATTAATCTTAACTGAACTGTGGAATTTAATTACGAATATTTCTTACTTAGTTGAGCATAATAAGATTATATTGTATTTGTGGCATATCTAAACAATTTACCTAAATTTGGTCAGTAGGTATATTAATGCGAAGTTCAATGAAATATTTGAAAGGTGCGTGTGGTCGGCATGTGCCAAATACATTCTCTATTTTTAGAATAAGTCTACGAGCATAATTTGTAAATATTCCAATTCCGGATAGGTGAAATTAGTGATATTTATGAAATGACGATTGAATTACATAAACTGATAAGAAAAATTCTCTACGTATATCCCAAATACCATCAAAATAACTACTTGATTTTGTATCGCACAGGATTGATAAACAATGAACTAAACTAGAATAGCAACCAGTTGACGAAGAGAGAAAGCATCCTGTGGTGAATTAAAACATGTCTGTCATTGCAATGCTGAGCACAGTAGCTCAACATTAACACGTGTATCCTGTGTCGTGACTCGTGATGACCGCTGTAGACTCTCTCAGTTTCACGCACTACACTCAAATAACGCAATCATAATTGGGTACAATAAGCTCAATTGATAGGAGGTGTTGCTGCGTGAGAAAACAAATCAGCTGAGCGGCCTGTCAGTGGGGCTCGACTGCCACCGACCCCTCACACACAAACAACTTTCCAACTTGCATGCTATAAATATTCAACGTTGCTCTGCCAGTAGCTCTCACTGGCTCCACTACTTTATCCATTCGTCATCATAAGTCGCAATACCCACCTAGATACAGTTTGGGCTCAATTTTGACGACCCGCTTTCGCACTCCGCCAGAAATACAGTCGAGTCAGTGGTCCGCGCGCACAGCACTGGCCTCTGTCTACTCATCCATCACTGCACATCCGCACGATACTGCGAGACTCACGATTTCACTGTCACAGCACGCGGCGGCCAGTGGCCAGCCGGAGTCACGGCACGCACCAGCACAGACGTTTCAATAGTACCGCGGCTACCGCTGCAGTGTGGTGGACGGCGCGGGCACCAATCGGCGCGCGAAGTGAAACCGCCGACGACCGAAACTGCGACGCGCGAGGTTGGGGCGACCTCCACGCTCGAGAGCGTGAGAGCCAGCAAAGCCTGAACAGTGGCAGGTGTGCTGCGCGAAGTGCAGCGTAATGCGGAGAGAGCTGTACGAGACGACGCGCGTGACTCGCCGCCGCCGACTGACGGGCGCGCCGCGACGAGCCGCGCTCACCACCACACGCGCACCCGCGCACACTCGCGCCGCGCCGACAGCCGACACCGCACACCACACAAGCTCGCTACACCGACACGCCGCGCCGCCGCCGCCGCCGCCGACCCACCACACCAGATCCAAACATATTTTAAAGTTTCATACCCAATTTGACTTTAAAATCTCATCGGGTCCGTCCAAGACACGAGCCAGTCTGTCAGCCTGAATATTAACCTGAACAAAAGCATTGCGGTGTCTCGCTGGACGCATCGGTTGCGCAGTGAATGGACAGCGCGTGTAGAAACACCGAGAGCGCATGCGCCACGCACACACCCTCGTGGCGCCCCTGTACTTACTAAAAATTCGAACAAGTGTGACTGTAGTTTCGCGTGTCCGAAACGAGGCTGGGCAATTGAAAAACAAGCCTGTGAAACTTGGAAACGTGTAGACTTAAATACGGTGTTGTATATGTTATTTATAGAACAGATACGATACGTTCTAGGAAGACTGAGTTCAACTGGCTTTATTGATAAAGCATTTGAAATAGAGATCAATTGTCAATTAGTTGAAATTAGCTCCGGTTCAGTGTGCGCTTATAAAACACATATCACTGCATTATGCAGCCCGTGCAGTCACAGTAAGGTCATCGAAATGCTGTAGATGCGATGCTACAAATTGCGCAAATAGATGTTCCAATGAACTCGTTTAATAATAGCAGGCGTAGTGAGGGCGTCACTGAAGAGAAATACTAGTCGAGTAGTCGCTACTCGACTCTATATGAGACAGTAGACTGGCTCAAGGTTGCACTACTTGTACGCTGTCAAGGATCACTACTCACGGAAATACTGTAATAAGTACGCATATTCAATGATGAGCTATTCAACTAAGACCTTTTCATATTATAGAAAATCAAACTAATAAACAATCTACTCATTTAATGCAAACACGTGTAATATGAATTTACAACATGAACGCATTGAATTTGAAGCAATTAAAAACGACATTGCAGAAATTAATGATACGACAAAAAAAGGAGCGGCCTCATCAACCGGGAGCCGTCACAGCACGTCAACTTTCAGCGAAAACAAATTTGTTCTCTTATTGGAGTCGGTTTATGATTTTTTTCTGTACAAAATGAGAACTTTAAAATTTAACATGGCGTACACAAAATAAAAATAAATAATTGGAATTATTTTTACGGTAGAGGGACTTTGTTGTGTTGTTGTGAATGTTTCCAATGAACACAAAAACGATGTCAATATTGAGATGGAAAATTAAAAATAGCAAAAAGTAATTTACAGAACAGAAGGCGGCTGAGAATGTAAAGAAGTATAGACAAAGTAGATATCTGCCAGCAGATACTGAACGAGAAGAGTCAGTGGATACAATTAATACAAGAAGAAGGGGCCATGTTGAGGAGATAAAGAGAAGTAGAATAATAACAACAAAAAACTTCATTTTGTAAACGTCCATTCAACACGATTCTTCAATAACAGATGAATCCATTCAGTCGGGCAAAAAGACAATTAAAAGAATTTTATATCCAGAAATTCTCCAAGTTGTCGGTAGTCAAAGAGCCACGTTTAAAGGCTAAACAAAGATGGGTCTGTTTGCGAGAGGTGGTCGCCCGGGATGCCAATCCTCACTTCCGCCGGCGCCCGATCATTGCCAGAAACACTTAGGGGGAAAAACTCGGGAACAAAACGGTTCAAATTATATATACCACGAAACAATTCTCATACTTTTAATCCGTGCTATCATTTTATTATACGTTGATATTAAGCTCTTAATTCATACGAGTATATACTCGTATTATTGCATCTTCAATTTTCATAATTTAGAAAAAGATATCTTCATAAATTTCTTGCCAAATTTTTTTGGTGAAGTGTAAAATTAGCTGTTGGAAATGTAGGTATATTTTTTCATTTGTGATATAAATACGATCCAATACAGAGTAAAGTTGGAAATATGGCGGGATGTGCGGGCGCATGCGTAAAATTCCAAGTCAGCTGATTAATTCTCTGCAGTGGCAGCAGCGTATACTGTTTGTTACTTTAATAAGCGTGACATTGCAGATGGAAATATATTATTTTTACAAGAATTATTATGACACACTGACTCAAGTGGAATAGTTGGAGTATGAATGTCATTTAAAATAATGTTTTTGAGCCTGTCAGTTACAGCATACCGTAGGTAAAATAAAATGTTTCAGCTGACCGAAAATCATAGCTTGCAGAAAAACCAAAATGCCATCGAACCCTAATAACGAGTGATGACAACGATTCGATTTCTATTGTAAATAATAATATGATGATTGTTGTATACACAATAATATGAATGTATCGTTATATATCGTATATATATCGTTGCTGAACTAATGGTTTGAAAACGTTTGATATATCAGATTGAATACAAATTTCACAGTGGTTTATCTTCAGGTCTGTTGCCTCGGCTCGACAGACGCTATATAGGAACGCGGTCTGTGTGGTCTTCAACAACAAACAAATTTGATCACAAATGTGGTCTTGCTTGAGGGTTTATAGAACTCTATCCTTTGAAAGATCGAAGCCGACGCTAACAAAAGCCTTCTGATTGGCTTGCACACATCATGGGCCGGACAATGCGACATAAACGTTTGTATATTTCTGTCGGACGTCAAAGAAACATTTTCGCATTTCGTATGTACGTAAACGACCTAACAAACAGTCGTAACTGTGTACAAACAAGCTATTTACACGTGCAACTTGAAAACTCGTAACCATAATAAGGCGATTGTTCAGCACCGACTCTCGATGGAGGAAGTCTGCGGTTCCCTTTGGAAAGATACCTTCGGCCGGTTGACCTCTGTTTCGCAAAGGCACAGGTTCCACTCGATTTAGAACATTGAGATGTTGTGTCAACGAACTGCCGGAGGATGTTGAATAATTTAAACTTTTTCATAAACATGCTCATTATCCACCTTTTTGGGAATGACGTATAATGTTCGATATCAAACAGCCTTGTTATGGTTTGCCAGCTTGCTTTTCAGCCGTAATAATTAAAATTTGTGTAGGCATCCGGTGAAACCCCATTTCCAAAACTTATTCGAAGTGATCTGCATGATCACAATTCGAAATGAATTCAAGTTGTAGATATATCTTATTTATTTTACTGAGAAATAAAGAAACATTTAGATTTCTGAAGAGGGCTTTTATTTCAATCAACTTTCAGATGTTCCTAGAAAATATACATAAATACGATGGTTACAATGTCAAGAAGAACTCCACCACCTTTACGCAAAGTCGTTATCAATTAAATGGTCAGCAGCAATTTGTCACTGCAGTCAACGCCGATGCAGACTAATAATTTGCCATAAAGGATGAATGACAGGACGACACATAGCTTAAACAAGTTGCAGCTGGCTGTGAACCTATGTTAGGCTGCGGTTGGACGGTTCTCTTTTCAAAAGCTTGCAATTAACACCTGCAGAGGTCAGCTCTCTAATGAGTGGCACATCCCCGGCGCCTGCGCAACCACGCTCCTCCCACACTTGCACATCAGTGTCAATCGTGCATGTAAATCAATGCGAACCATCAGAAAGCTCACTTCCATTGTATAATTACGAAGGAGTATGATTTATGCGTTGTTATTTTAGCAGCTGTTGTTCAAAACCTTCATTATTCAGTATTTTTGTAAGTATTGTTTGGCTTGGCTTTCAAGGTAAGGTCGATGACTTTGTTTTTCAAGCAGATGATGTATTGATAGAAAAGTTTGTTGATGGAAAATACAATAACAATTTTACAGTAATCGTTTCTGAATAGGTCGTTAATAACATGCTATAAGTGATCATGAAAAGGAAATGGTTAAAGTTAAGCATCTAATAGCCAACTTTAAAATAAGTAATAACCAACTTTAAAATAAGTATAATAGCTTTAGGTTAGTTTAGATACTTCTTAGGCACTATCGAGGTTCGGTTGTGTAGTGGTATCTGACGTTGGGGAACGTTTTGAAGTGTTTCCACAACAACGATTTCAGGGCATTTGAACTACCAGAGAGACAATTACGAACGAACAAGAATTAGCCCTCCGTTAACAACCAATCTGTACATTGGGAACGTGAACCCCGTTTCAGATATACGTGAATGAACCTACCTACTTTTATTAAAATCAATGTAGAAGATCCTCTAAAGATATAATTTACATAATATATGAAACATTAATTGTATATTCCACTGTCCTGGGCATATATTGCTAATTACACTGTTGATAAATATTAACTCATTGAAGGACACTGTTTCTTCCCTTGGTAATGTCTGTTAATTTGCTTTAATTACAACTACAGCTATGGTGGCTTTATCATCATGATGGTAATTCTCCATTTCACTCCATAAGATCTTACTACAACATCTTTTACTAGTCTTGCCATCTTCTTTAGCCAAACATCAACCTCATCTAAAGTCACTTCGACGATATTATCATTCCTTTGAGTTTTTCATTCTAAAGCACTTTCTTTACATACCTATGCTTTGTTTAGTCATTTTATCTGATGACGACAGTACCATAATAATTGTAATAGTTACAACAGCAGTTATAAATGCGTCGGTAGTCTCGCGTATCGGTTGCGAGCGCAAGTAGGATTTCCTTTTTAGACCATATTCGTCCATCATTGGGTCAGTGTGCGAATGCTAGCGATTGAAGAACTGCCATGCTTTCCTGCAACCATATGTGTTTGTTTTTTGTAGGGAAGTTATGGTTGAGCCAAACTGTGTAAATATGTGACGTAAAAATGTCGCGAATCGCGGTTTTAACCAAAGTTTTGCACGATTTATCAGTATCTTGTACTTTAACTTTGAAAATGGCGAAGTAAAACAACATCATGCGGAAACTTGCATGTCCTGGATCAAAAAATAACAAAGAGATGTGACTCCTACTAATCCGCGGCCAAGTCCCTCTTACAGAGAGAAGGGCTGAGTCCTAGCAGTGGAAATGCTGTAAGCTTTTTACCTGTATTTATGTTACTTTTAATAACGTTGTTTTAAACTAAAGATCAACAACAGCCGCAATAATTTTCTGATGAAACCGAATCATGAAATACAAACTTTATGTTAACTTGGATTTAATTGTTAGTACCTTCCTATCTACCGAATGGAATAACAGAACTCTACTGGAATACTAAATTACATTCAAAAACAGACTGGGAGTCTGACAAACATAATTATGATCTACACAAAACCACTTCGATAAATTAAATTCCACTACCGATAAGTTACTGCCAAATAAATTAAATTACAAACAACATGTCGAACTAAATAACCTTTTATTGACACTCTTCATTGTTGTAGAGTCATTGGCTTAATGTAAAATGCACTTGGCTGAATTTACACCCATAGCTTTGCCAAATCTAAATTTAGTGAAACAAGTTTAGCTTAGGCGATTTTATAATGTCACTATTAATGTCTTCAGCTCTATCAACGTCGAAACTGATCATAATAACTAATGTTTGCAAGAATTGGATGGCTTTGTTTGTATGCTAAATAGGTCATAAAGCGTAGAGATTTTGAAAGATATGGCCACGATAAAAATATCTCACGGTATTAGAAGAAGCAGATAATAATTCAAAAACTTTAAAGTTAAATTTAAAGCTATTAAGTGGTCCAATTCTGGGGAAAATACTTAAAGTCTAAAACCTTTTCATTTCTCGGTAATAATAAACTGTTATAGTCGGGCTCGTCTCGTAGTCCTACTACACACTATAATAGTATCACACATTTACACGTTCACAGTTGTTATTTAGTGTGAGTGAGTCGTACACATTTCGAACGCGACCTAGAAAGGTGAACAAACGTCCGATATACTTGAGTTCAACCCAAATTTTTGACCCGATTCGATGTAAAAACGCGGCGAGGCGGGCTAACGACCGACTGACGTAACAACGAATAGACAAATAAAACGAGACACGGAATGCAGCCAGTTTTTAAGCTTTCCTCTCGACGTAACGGGAATAAACCCGCTCGGGGTAAAGACACTCGAGAAACAACCATGACCCCACCAAATTGTGTTCGAGTTTTCGTCTATTATAAATAGTTACTTGTTTAGAACTTCGTTGGCAATAGATAACGCGTTCTTCCATTCGTTTGTTTATATTCTATCAATTAACTAGGTTACGTTACTTATATACATTGTTATCGAAATTGACATATGCCTAAATGGCGTGGCTATGTGCCAAAAAACCGAAATAAAGGTGACAACTGGCGTTTGCCACGACTGAAATACCCTATGTATATTATATTTATATACTAGCCCAAGAATTGCTTGAAGCCTATTTAGATCAAGGTGTCGATTTCAAGAAAAAAAAGCATCGATAACCAGCCATAAACGATAAATCCGACCAAACGATAAATGTCTGAGCTGTTGTAGCACCTACGTAGAACGATTAAAAATTTCTAGAACTATTACTAAGTTTCAAAAAGAACCAAAAGTTTGTCAGTTTAAGAATAACCAGACTGTTTGCTTATTTCAGTAAATTATATTCAAGAAAACAATAATAAAATTAGTATTCTACTTACTCCTTGAACACTGTTTTAATTCTTACTATGTATCACCGACAAAATAAATTTGTTATTGTGCTCCTGTTAAATAATTCCCGTAACCGTAACTAAAATATTTTTGATATCAAGGTATTCAGGTTACCTACCTTCATTAAATGAACAGTGGTCTTACATAAATAATAGCGTAAATATTAATTTTGTCATTATTAAAAACAGTTTTGTATAACAAAACACGAACTTATTACAAGATAAAATAATTTTCTTTAATTGGAAATACTTGAACTGTGATCAAATAACTTATTATTAATTGTTATAGGAGGAACCAAGGAGGATCTAAGGATACATTTTTATTAATTGTTATAGCCGTTATAGGAGGAACCAAGGATAATTTCTACCTTAAATGCGAGATAGATTTTTGAATTTTATTTGTTTTGCATTGTAATATCTTCAAAAGCAGTTATATCCTTCTTAATAACGAAAGGAAATTAGTACAGTAACAGCCATTTTGATCGTTGTTAATTGGATTATCATTAAAAATCCATAGAGAATCGGTTTATACTACGATGGGATATTTAAATATGGTTGTGCAAAAGCACCGAAGCAGGTTGCGAACTAACCATGGAGAATTATATGAGATTATAAATAGGTTTAATGCGAGTCGAAGGAGCAAAGATCATATGGATGCTTTGTCATTGTGAAAAAAAAATTCAATGGGTGGCTTGTTTGTGGGATAATAGGCAGATTCAACTTGTGTCTTTACCTTACAATATGAGGTTTTTGGTTATAAATAACTAACTTTTTCCAGTGGCTTTGCCTGCGAGAATGTCGAAAATTATCTCAAAGGAACCTTCTATCCGTTTAAAGTATTCACCGTGTCGAACCAGGTTACATGTATCTGTGTGCCAAATTTCATTCATTGTATCACAGGCACCAAAATAGTAGTAGCAGTAGGATTTATGAAAAGTACCTATTCAGTTAGGTCCTCCCGGTAACCTCAATTTTTTTTTGCCTAGAACTCTGTTGACAGATGTATACAAATATGGTCACCACACAGGCCATGCCTTTGAGCACGTGGCCAAAAGGCTAAGACGTTGGGATGAGGCTCTTACATACATCGTCTTCGATTGAATCTTCTCTGCATGGCTGGTGATCTGATTCTGTATGTTTGTGTAATGTAAGGAGATAAGCACCTTATATAAAACTTTTGTACCTTCGTCAAGCTAAAAGCCTAGTTTTCTTGTATCATCTTACAATCATATCGTGAAGAAGGTTCTTTGAAGCATTTTAAGAAAGGAATGTAGATCGGCGGTAAGAGCAGGGGAAGACCAAAACCGATGGAACGATTTTGTAGCAGATCTTATGAGAAGACGTCTAATAAAGAAGTATTAAAGAATAATAAGTGTGAAAATGATGATGGCTTACTTGAAAAGTATTTTCCATATCGATGCTTAAATACCGTAAAATGTTGTTAGTTTGAATCCCGTGGAAGGACAATCCGATATATGAAACAGTATTCGATCCGCTATAGTTTGTAAAATAAAATAAAAAATTATAAAAACATCACAAAAAAAAAAACGACTTCCAAAGCAAAACACTTTTTGCAAAAATAACTTTCGTTTCGGAAATCGGTGTTGCAAAATAATTAAATAAGAGGTACCAATTTATTTTTTTGTTCTTTTTTATTACTTTTTTTAATTTTATCTTTACAAATAGATATTGTTTCAAGTATCGAGTCTCCACGGGATTGAAACGACCAAAAGAAAACTCGTCAAATGTGAACCAAAAATCGTTAAGTCCCAGCGCAATTAAAAGGAATGCTATGTTTTTCTTTATAATGTGTAAAATATATGTATAAGGTATTTTTGTTTTATTTCTATGGCTATCATAGAAATATTGAAACAAAAAACATCGCCGAAACGCGTTTTCTTACAAAATACATATCTATAGAAGGTAATTTTAATATGTTAGCCATTATTTTTGGGAAAAGCGAATGTCAGTAGTTTATTTGCCTAACATATACAACATTTTAATAATACTATCTTTTGCGCCGGGGCTGGGTACATTTTGTATGGGCCGTGACGAGTCTTCTTTAACGGTGTATTACTTATTCAAACCAACTAGAAGTAAAAATATCATAAAATGTCTAAGATTCTTTGCAAATTCAGTTGACTTGAAATATATATACCTACTAATACTAAATATACCTACTGTATAGTATTTACAAGATACGAGTAAATATTCTCGTTTCCCCTCCTCAATCTTAATTCAATTATGACATAAAACACGATACAGACTCACAAACAAACTACTCATAGTGATTCCATTCATCCCATTGCTATACGGAAGTCGACGGAACAGCGTAGGAGGCGGCTTTCTTCTGACGTCATGAAAACATAAGAATGAATACAGGGCATCGTTGGCCTTAGTCATATATTCACCTACGTATACATAATATGAATTTGTATTTGGAATTTGAATCCATCTCCACCAACTCAGTTATCGACTTTAGGGTTTAATATTTTAAGTTGATTTTTGACCGACTGCCCAAAAAGGAGGGGTTTCTCAATTCGAATGTTTATACATATATATATATTTTTTTATGTATGTTAGGGTATTCATCATCATCATCATATCAGCCGAAAGTCGTCCACTGCTGGAGACAGGCCTCCCTCCGAGCGTTGCCACATAGTCCGGTCCCGTGCGTCTTGAATCCAGCGGATTCCCGCAACCTTCACCAGGTCATCGGTCCACCTGGTGGGAGCCCTTCCAACGCAACGTCTTCGAAGTTAGACCTACCCAACCTTTTGTCCCAGGTAGACATATTCGTCTACAACTTTGAGTGTAGAAGTCTCCGACCTTGATAGGAGCAGGTGTTACATTCAGCATTCACCATGACCTTGGTTTTGTCCATGTTCATTTTAAGACCCACACTTTCAGAAACTCTACTGAGGTCATCGAGTTGTACTGAGGCTCTCCATGGTCTCAGCCATGACCACTATGTCGTCGGCAAACCGAAGATGAGTGATGTACTCCCCATTAACGTTGATGTCGAGCCCCCTCCAGTCCAGAACCTTGAAGATATCCTCCAGCGCAGCAGTGAACAGTATCGGAGAAATGACATCTCCCTGTCTCACGCCGCGCCGGAGGAGGATTGGTTTCAACGTCTGATGCTGAAGACGGACTGACGTGGTAATATTTTTGTACAAATACTTCAACACCTAAATGTACCGGTAGTGGATCTAGCACCGTTGGAGAGACTGCAGTACAGCCCAAGTCTCGAACGAATCGAAGGCTTTCTCGTAGTCCACAAACGCTAAACAGAGGGGCAGGTTATACTCTGTACTCTTCTGTATAACCTGCCACAGTGTATGTATGTGGTCTACGGTGTTAAAGCCTTTTCGGAATCCGGCGTGTTCGGGAGGCTGGAAATCGTCAAACCTACGCGCGAGACGATTCGTGATGACTCTTGAAAACAACTTGTAGACATGGCTAAGTAGTGAGATGACCCTATAGTTCTTCAGCCGGGCATTGTCGCCCTTCTTCCCTTCTTTAAGAAGAGTATCACCACAGTCCTGCACCATGCCTGTGGCGTTTTGCCCTCGAGTATGACGGAATCAAACAGCTCCTGAAGGGCCTTAAGGACCGGTGTGCCACCCGCCAGAATTTCGGCCGTGATTCCCTCATCACCCGGCGCTTTGTTGTTTTTAAGCTATTTCAGAGCCATCCTAATCTCGTACAGGCTGACGTCCGAGATATCTTCGGTATAGTGTCGGGTCAATCTAGCTCTTGGGTCGTTTGCTAGACTCGCAACGGGCTTGCTGATTGATGTGTACAACTGCCCATAGAATGTCTCGATTTCCCTCAGAAGCTCCGGTTTGGCGGATAGGATCCTGCCATCGTCGGTCTTCAGTTTCGTGAGCTGGTTCTGCCCAATAGCCAGATCCCTTGAAAACACCTTAGAGCTTTTATTTCGCTCAATTGCGTCTTTAATACGCTCGGAATTAAAGCGGCGGAGGTCTCTTTTCAAGGATTTAGAGATCTGTCTATTGAGCTGCTTGTAGTTGCACGCCTCATGATCGTTTCGTTTGCCCAGTTTCGCGTAGAAGTCCCTCATGACAACGGTGAAGTGAGTTTTGAAACCATGCATGGGCTCTAGAAATATCCTCAAACATGGTCTCCACCTCGCCGTCGGAGTGTGCCGAGGTCGGAGCGTAGACCTGTACGACCTTTAGCTAATATCTCGAGGATATCCTGAGTATAAAGTACGCCACCCTGGTCGACACACTCTCGATCTTCACCACGTTATTCACAAGGGACTTGTAGACGATAAACCCGACACTACCCTGGGACTGCCAGACACCCTCTCTGAAATAGATCAAGTTACTGGATTTCAGGATTATCGAGTCCTCTCTTCGGACTTCAGATAACCCTACAACACTCCATGGTAACCTGTTCAATTCCTCTTCGAGTTCGGTGGTCTTCTCGTAACGTAGGCCCAAAGTGTGCGCGTGTTGTACGTTGCCAGGTCCAGTCGTCGGTGTTTATTGGTGTAGCCGGATCTCATCCGGAGATTCTTAACACCCCTTGTCATGCCGTTACCTCGACCGCTACCGTAGTCGAGGGTAGGCAGGCTACCGGGCACTAGGGGCCATTTTTTATTTGTGCTATTCATAGGGGGATTTTGCCATAATCGCCACGCTTGGTAGGCGGGTTAGCGATCGCTGTATGGTTGATGCACAGAGAACGCTGCTGCCCATTCTCTGGTTTTTCCCTTAGTCGCCTCTTACGACACCCACGAGAAATTCATTACGTGCGGTGCCATACGGAACTTTACGGATACCATACGGATTTTAGATGATCCTTTAAAAACAGTAAAACGTTTTTAGAAATAGAAAGATTCCAAACACAGTGACAAATAACTATTATCGGTCAAAAAAGTATGTGATTGACGAGCGCTAGTGAAATGTCACCTGTTTGATCCCCATCCATTTTGATATTTTGACAATTGTTGTCCGTGATATAAAGTCTCTTTGTCTAGTTTCTCTTAAATACAATGAAGACATAGTAAGAAAAATTATATCTTGTGATGTTATTAAGAAAATACTCGAACTAACATGTTATTAACAAGGGTCTCAATGGAAGAAATGGATGGATAATCCGAGCGCAAAAATGACAAAGGAAAGAAAAATGCGAAAATGAAAGAATAGTCTTTAAATTTAAGACAGTGATTCAATTGACATTTAGGATCAGTTGTTAACTTGTATTAATGCTGTTAAGGTTAAATGTAATTCTTTTGTAGGGTGACTTAAATTAAGTACAGTTTTAGTACTCACTTAATTTATTTCAGAGCTCAAGAAAATGACTTATACAACTTTATCACTTTGTGTAGAAAATGTTTTTTGTGTTGTGCCTAAAAAGGTAAGTACGAAAAGTACAAGTTTCACATTATTTAGTTCTAGGATAACTTCCAAAATACGGCCATTAAAACTTTAGTGACGTTACCAAAACAAAAGAGAGTTTTAATGAGTTTCGCACTCCGGACCGAAACTCTTTGCTCTGAAAAACTTTCACGATGTTTTATCATACTTCTTAAAAAACTCGAAAAATCCGGAAACGGGGAAAAGTCTTATTCAGCAAAATTTATTCTGTGTATTCAAGATTTTATTAAGTGCTGTTTCTTTGATACTAGGTAAGTTAATTAGGAGTTTTAAGAACATTGCAAAAGGCGGTTTCGCAAACATCGTTGCAGCTCTTTCCCGGCCTTGAGCAAATATTTCTTTGACGAAAATCTTGCTATTTGTGGTATCATTACGCTTCATATTTAAACCTCATTTCTCTTCAGTATGCAAAAGCAAATGTTATGAAACAAGATTTCTCGGAAACAGAAACTTGAGGGGAATACAAGCAAATAAAATGAGCTTTTGAATTACAAATTTTGTAAATTATGTTGTTGCCACTTAGTAATGGATTTATCAGAACCGGTATTAAAATGTTTTGACCGAAATTGGAGTAGTTCCTAGAATAGTTTAGGCCCGATCTCCCATTGATCATCTGCGGAATATTTACTGTTAGGTAACAAACAACGTAGGTAAGTGTTATTTAGTTGTCATGTTGTTTGTTAGTTGGCTAGAAGTTTTTTTAAATTGAATTTGTTTGTTTCTGTGTTAATAGGTCATTATAAATACATAAAATATTCCTTAAAATGAAACTTTCGGAACCTAGCTTGATTTCAAGAAGCAATCGAGGCATATCGAAGATATTTTTTGTAAGAATTGCCCATAAATTCTTTACGTATAAAAAACAAGAGCCAATTTACCAATTACCTTCCCTTCAGACATATTTTATTTTTTCCTAATAAAGCTCCATAAACATAATTATAACACCAAGACTTAAAAGAAGAAATAAAACGAAATCAAAAGAGGAAATCTTATGAAACTGCGAATAAAAAGCAATTTTGTTTTGTCGTTCGTAATTCTTTGATTGAGCTACTTACAGTACTTTCATTCTTTTCTTTCTTTATGGATATTGCTGGAGGTTTTGATCCGTTTTTCTCAGGATAATGCCCCTGTTACTACAGAAGTGAGAATGTTATAAGGTTTTTCATTGTTAGACGAAAATTAAAGGAAAATATTATGCTGTTACTTAACTTTGCTATTGAAAGCTTTTTGTAAGAGCCAAGCAGGTTTCATTGTTTGGCGAGGTAGCGTAGTAACTGAAAAATTTTGTATGAAAATACATTGACGTAATTTGGGATAATATATTTCGGAAAAATTAGTTAACCGGTGGGTCCATTGAACAAGGTCTATGTAGAATTATGTCCCACCTGCTGGATAAGCCCAACTGCCCATCCACTTGCAACTTAGATGACCTGTACAGTGTATTTGACGCTGTAATAAGCGTGAACACCTTCTTGGTCCAAATAGCTTGATTAAATGTGCCATCGAAAGAAAAGGAGGCAGTGGTCTAGGCAGATGTAGTAGGTTTGGTTTTGGTTTGTTTGTTGGTGTGCCAGGTTTTGGGCTGATATATTAAAAGATTTTGAACATTAATGCTTGTAACGATAGTATTAATTGATTTCGTTGAGAGTTCTCTCCATTATGGAACTAAAATTGAACTCAAGTGCCTCATAAAGGTGCAGACGGGAGATATATTGTTTTTACTGTATTTAACTCTCATTCGAATGTTATCCCTTTTCTGAGCATCAACAGCAGATTTTTAAACTTTTACGGTACAAATATGACCATTGAATTGATCTTGCTCCAATAAAATTTATGCAATAAATTGTACTGATCGCCGTGATATTCCCATAAAACTTATTCGTAATGTCTAAGGAATTTGATCCTTCGAAGCATGAAATAATGGGGCCCATGGTCGATGACGATGCTTTTTTCTAGGAAGGAAGTAAACGTCTTGGAAAAGGACCCTGGCAATTTTTTATTCCAAGTGGGTGCTTGTTCCGATTCTTTAGGTTGAGAATGAAATATTACTTCTGTCTGTCATTTTAGCGCTTCGCCGGGTGTGAAATTTTATTTTCATTTTTTTTTTGATAGTAAATGTCTATAGATTATGCATGGAATAGAACTGAAGAAATTCCATCGTGAAGAAGTTGGTATTCATGGGGATATGATTGTTGCCAAAACTGTAAAACAATATTACTGTATATATTGAAGGTAGAGACCTTCTGCTGTAAACAATACTTGTTATGATCGCGATCATAGGAAAAGAGAAAACACGATTGAAATGTTGAAGAGATGAAGTTGATAATTTACAATTCGTCATCAATACTCAGAGTACCGGTCACGAATAATATGATATAAAACATTAATTATTTTGAGACTGCAAGGGGCCAAGAATGTGAAAGTAGTACTTATATTCTACAAGAAGTAACTGGGCTGACATTATTAACATACTGTAAATTTTCATGTGTTTTGGTTCCAACATAAATTTCGACCAACAATGCAGGCTGCTGTCGGCCTGAAAACCCGGATTCGGAAATCGGAGCAAAAGTTCCAAACTTTTACTTAAACTTCAGCAATATTTGCTCGCATCTACTCTACATAGAGATATTCACGTTGGAGTTGAACAAAACCTTCCTATTTCGTTCTGTGACATTCACATTCACCAATTCTTTACACGTTCTTCAGAAATAATGTTTCCAAGAATTGATTTTTGATACGCCAAAACAATTTCGTTCTAACATTTTGGCTGGAGTTCTCGTAAAAGTTATTCGGAGAACTAATTCTGAATCGACTAATAAACCAAGCTATATTGAAAGTGCAAGCAGTAAGGAATTCATTCCTTCCACTTGCGAGTGGGCCACTGTGCGTGTACCACCTAGTCGCGAAAAGGGCATACATGGCGAACTTTGTCCTTGCAATATCGACTGTATCAAGTAAGAACTAAAGTATATTTTTGTTCTTATCTTGGTTGCGTTGAAGTCTTTTATGTTTTGTGTTTAAGTAACTATTTATAGAAGGACGAGTAGCAAAACCTGTGCGGCAGGATAGTGGGCATAATGAGAGAAGCGAACTTGGATTATTGCAACAAGTATCCAGTGTGAGTGATGCCTAAACTCGTGGTTGGTTTCGCTTGCTGGACGATAGTAAAAGGACTATTTATTTATTCTAATTATTGTCTTACTTCTTACCTTATTGAACAAAGAAAACATGTTGGTTCATATTGCCGCCATCAAGCTATTAAAAAAAACAAATTAAATTCATTTATTTACCAGAATGTAGGTTTACAAAGTATGTTCTTAAATCTAAAATGGTCCCTTTACATTCTATCATTAAAAATGGTGTGCAAATATTTAATTTTGGCTTTACAATCATCTAAACTTATCTTTATTAAACTAAAAAAATAGACAGTAACAACAAAAACCGGCCAAGTGCGAATCGGACTCGCGCACGAAGGGTTCCGTACCAATATAGCAAAAAACGAAAAAAAAAAACATGTTTTTTGTATGGGAGCCACACTTAAATATTTATTTTATTCTGTTTTTAGTATTTGTTGTTACAGCGGCAACGGAAATACATCATCTGTGAAAATTTCAACTGTCTAGCTATCACGGTTCATGAGATACAGCCTGGTGACAGACAGACAGACAGACGGACAGACAGACGGACCGCGGAGTCTCAGTAATAGGGTCCCGTTTTTACCCTTTGGGTACGGAACCCTAAAAAGACCTCATGCATTAGGATTTTTATAGATCAAATTAATTAATTAATGTCAGAGTTACATTATTATACCTATGTCAGTTCAAATAATGCCAGATTATTTTTATGTCAGAACTATTATAAAAATATTGTTAATTGTAATTTAAAATGTCATAATTATAATAAAATCAAAGTGTTGATTCAGTACATATTGCTTGGAGAAAAAGGGCTTTGATCGCCAATTCTGCGCGTCAAAGTCCACAAATGAACCAATCTACACCAATATTATAAAGAGGAAAGATTTTTTTGTTTGTTTGTTTGTAGCAAATAGGCTCCGAAACTACTGGACCGATTAAAAAAATTCTTTCATCTATGGAAAGCTACATTATTCCCAAGTAACATAGTCGTATGATATAGATAGACGCCTAATTTGACGAGAGCAAAGCCGCGGGGGTCAGCTAGTAGGGAATAAATATATCAGTTTTCCTACCCCACTATCTCTCAGAATGACTATAAATTAGAAAGGCAATATTGCCATGTCATAAATCATCATGCTTTGTTCGTCAATCATATAGCATTTACGGCAACATTAAAAAATCAGCGAAGGTATAAATTCTATAAGCTTAATCATACAGCGAATTTAATGGCTGTTAAGGGGTAGATGAGCTCTTCCATGAAACGGCCGTCCCTAATAGAATAGCACACCCTATAAATAAAATCATGATATGTCATACAGAACCCGTATAATCAATTCTGGGAAATGTAGGTGTGCCGTGTACTGCGTCGTGATATTTTAATAGTAATCAATTCTTACAATAGACATCCATTAACTGAGGTATGTTCGTTCATGAATTGTTCAAAGACTGGTGGCCACCCAGTGTCATTGTTTTCGTTTTTAATCGACGAAAAAAAAGGAGGAGCTTCTCAGTTCGACATGTATATTTTTATGTATGACGCGTAACTTTTTATAGAGTAGTCCGATTTAAAAAAAAAATTAAAAGATGTATACTCTTTCAAATATTTTGTTGCTAGCAAAGTTAGTCCCATTTAAATTTGAAAAATAATATACACCCCTACAAGTAGAAAAAAGGATTTATTGATAATTTGCCTTTTGAATTTTAAATTGTGAACTGATTAAGTTTACTAAAAAGAAAAGTAAACTAATAAGAAAAAAAACTTTCAAAGCAAAAATTTAAAATCTTTTAGTCAAGCATTTTGTGGCCGCGCCAAACAAACTATCAACGAAGATCAACCTAAACTCCATTTGAAATAACATTAGACATGTTTCCAAATCTTTTTACAGTCCATTCAACCGATTTTGAGTTCTATCCCGTAAACATAAAGATGACATAAAAAGCATAAACCTGTTAACAAAACCAACATTTTACTACAGCTACCATTTGTCGTATCACCAACGCAATAGAAGTCAAAATCGGTTGAACGGGCTGTAAAATGGGCTGATTTAAACGTCTAATGTTATCGCAAATGGAGTATAGCTACGCTTTAGGTAATTAATTTGCATGGTTTTTTTGTTTGGCGCCTACTCAAAATGCTAGACTAAATGATTTTTTTTATTTCTTGCTTTACAGTTCGTTATTTCGTCGGTTAAAATATTTGTTAAAAAGGATATTTTTTCGCTTTTTATAATCTTTAAATATGTTCTATAAACTAGTGGATCAGGTTTCCAATCAATGGCATTGTTCATAAATTCCATGTCTGAATGATACGTCTGAGAAGAAAGTATAAACAAACATGATGTCTGATAGAAATGCATCCACACGAATACGAACTTCAAATAAATTGAGCTTAGGACAGGAAGTCGTCTGTAGGTATACTTAGATGTCTCGGCGATTCAGTGTAGACACGTCTGGCGAAGAATGATAATAGTCGACCTCTAATAACAGGATATGTCCAGGTATATAGAGAGAGAGAAATTTAAAAACCGGTCAAGTGCGAGTCGGACTCGCACACGAAGGGTTCCGTACCAATTTATTTTATTTTAATTTAATAATAATTATTTTTTGAAGAAAATATACTACTAAACATTCTGTGAATATTTCAAGCGTCTACCTGTTGCCGTTATTAATATCGAGCAAAAAACGACAAAAATATCACGTTTGTTGTATGGGAGCCCCCCTTAAATATTTATTTTATACAGTTTTTAGTATTTGTTGTTATAGCGGCAACAGACATACATCATCTGTGAAAATTACAACTGTCTAGCTATCACGGTTCATGAGATACAGCATGGAGACAGACGGACAGACAGACAGACAGACAGACAGACAGACGGATCGCGAAGTCTTAGTAATAGGGTCCCGTTTTTACCCTTTGGGTACGGAACCCTAAAAAGCAATGATCAGGAATCTAAGAATCTTAAAGTCAAAGTGAGTAGATTTCTTCTAGGCAAGCGTGCCTCATCGTCAACCACATCATCGGTTACCATCAGGTAATATAGTAATCAAGCGCGAGCCAATAAAATAAATACTTTACTGGTACTTTAAAATGACGCATCATTGAATCTGTTATCTAATATCTGAATACACATTAACGTTCATATTTTAACAGAGTTTGTGCAGTTAAAACCATTCGCATAATATAAACGATTAAAAATAAGGTGACGAATAAAATTCTTACATACAGAGCTCACAGAATTCGCTCCCGGATATTTCTTAGCTCGGATACACAAAGGATGATGATGATCATTCTTCTTAGATATTAATAGATCATAAAAAGCGAAAAAAATGCTTTTTACCCGACTGCCGAAGGAGGGTAATGTGTTTATCAGTCTATGTATGTATATATGTATGTTTGTTCCTATGTGGCGTTCTAGAGACCAAACGCGTTGGCTGATTTTGATGATTCTTACGTCAATCGATTCGTCTTAATCCTGCGAGTGTCACTGGCTACATTAAAATTGAAAAAAAAAAACATTTTTGGACGCCATTTTGTGGGGAAAAAATATTATTTTTCTTCCAAACCCATCGTGTGGGATATCAAAATAAAGGATTTTAAGAGGCGATTTCAAAAATATATAACACTTATATGTTTAAATGTACCTAATTCTAAAAAAAAATAACTAAAAAGTTGTAAATAAAAAAAGTTAATTAAAAAAATCAAAAAACCCGACTGCTTAAAAAGCAAACTAAAAAGACGTAAACAAGAAGAAAATCATGCTGTGCAGTCGGAGGATACATATTCGCGACCTGGCTGACCAAAACCAGATGTATCCTCCGACTACACAGCATGATTTTCTTCTTGTTTACGTCTTTTTAGTTTGCTTTTTAAGCAGTCGGGTTTTTGATTTTTTTAATTAACTTTTTTTAACAAAAAAAATAACCGACGTAATAACGAACTATAAAGCAAAAGACAACGCCACATAATTTTGGATAAACTGGAAAAATTGGATGTTAACCTTCATGATGTCCAGAAGCATCGAATTTTACCAACAAATTAAAAATACTTCGAAGTGCTTCAGTCTGCGTTTGAAATAACCACATGAGCGAAATTAATCGCGAATTCACGATATAATAATATAACCATTGGTTGCGCACAAATGTAATAATAATCAACGATAAGCATTAGCTTTCTTCGAAAACATCGATGTAACAAACTCCTAGGTCAGACAGCACCCGTTATTGTGTAGGTTATTGAAAAAAACCTTTTTAACAAAAAATAAACAGACGAAATAATGAACTGAAAACCAAAAATAAAAATATAAGATATATATATATATAATCTATCTCTGTGCCAAATTTCATCCAGATCCGTTCACCTGTTCTGGCGTGATTGAGTAACAAACATACATCCATCCATCCAAACTTTCGAATTTTTAATATTAGTAAGATATTTATGTATTTTTATCTTCTATATAATATGTAGTTAAGGTATATGGGTAATTTATATACAATTAGTTAAGTTATAAAAGTATATTTTAAGTTTCCTTATCTTTCTACACACTGTGTGTTCGTCGCAGGTCTGCTGGAAGAAATTTCTATTGGAATAAGTAGTACCTTTGTGCTCTTCTATCCATATTCTTTCTTTTCTTTTTTAAGTGTTTTGTGTGTACATAAATAAATAAATAAATAATCAAATGTAACATCAATTTTGCATCCACTTTATATTTGCATCCGCGTTATTTCGTCCTCCACGACACACTTCCAGCCGCTATGATGGCTCTTTCTCTGCTACAGCAGTGCGTCTCTGGAACTCTCTCCCACATTCCCTACGCGACAGCCCTTCTCTGGAGGTCTTTAAGAGGAAGATTAAAGATCATAACCTAGCACAATGACATAATATTAGTATGTATATATATAAAGCGTCTTTCAACAAGGACGGATCGATGTTAAAATTTAATTAAACAAGATGTGTGTGAGATATTAACGAAATTTATTTTTTATTTAAAAGGCCCATTTATGCCATTATGGATGGAATATGACATCGTTGAAATGTCCACCGCGGCTTCGTATGGTGGCACGAATGCGAGGGGTCCAATTTTTAATGACTCTGCTGCATAGATCGAGCGAGCGCTACAGATCAATGATAAACAATTTCTTTTGGCTTGAATTGAACAATATGGAAGTGAACGACATGTGGTTCTAGCAAGATGGCGCTACTTGCCACACAGCGAACGACACAATCGACATTCTGCATGAACGGTTTGAGGGTAGAGTTAGAGTACCGCTAGACTTTTTCTTGTGGGGTTTTCTGAAGTCGCAGGTCTATGCCAATAAACCACATTCGACCGTTGCCCTGAAAGCCAACATAACGCAGGCCATCGCTCGGATTCAGCCGGATCTATGCAGCAGAGTCATTAAAAATTGGACCTCTCGGATTCGTGCCACCATACGAAGCCGCGGTGGACATTTCAACGATGTCATATTCCATCCATAATGGCATAAATAGGCCTATTAAATAAAAAATAAATTAATAAAAAGTTAATATCTCACACACATCTTGTTTTATTCAATTTTAACATCGACCCGTCCTTGTTGAAAGACCCTTTATATATATTTATTTATGTAAGTACGTAGTTAGTTAGTATATTTATGTTTTAATTTAATTCATCATATGTTATTTTAATATTTTGTACACTGGATGCCTGCCCTCTATAATTGTCAACTTTCTCTGTCACTCTAGGGTTTGCTGTAAGAGAACTCAGCATTGAGTTAAGCTCGCCTTTGTACATGTACTTTATTATCACATGTATGTAATGTTGTTCTTTTTAGTGTACAATAAAGAATTAAGAATTAAGAACAATATAATATTTAATCCCTTCACCAACTGAAGTTCGTCTCTGTGACAATCTGTGACCTTTTCTTTCTTTCATTCATTGTTGTAGCATTATTTTTTTCTAATCACTGTGCTTAATTCAACAATAGAATTTAATAGACTGACGTGACGATAAACAACAGTTTTACTGTTTACATTATTAAGAGTATGACTCAGTATGAGTTCTACAACATAAGTAGGACACATTCAGAATGTATTGACATCCAAGTTGATGTACTTATCTCTTTTGAGCTATTCTTGTGAAGGAATCTAGTGCAAGCATTCACTTTGATAACAACTGTAAAGGCTTTCTAAGAAATCTGCTTTCCCTTTAGACCTTATGTTTGTATTGAACACCTGATTGTACTTTATTGATAAAATTTATAGATTTCGAAGGAGAATGCTTACCAACTCCCTTTCCCGTTTATATCTGTGCCTATATCGTTGTCGGCGTTATTAAACGTTTGTAGATCAATCTATTGAAATAAAATCTTATAAATATGCTGGTAGTTGCTGTGTATTCAGTAAATGAAATACAGAATAATGCATTTGTTTAATATTCTAGCAATAATCTATTGAATATTGATACGTTAACTCATTACAGCTCCTACTATTCGAATGAATGGGCATACAGGACCCATTAATTTAACGCCACCTTGATAAAATAAAGAAACTATTAGTTACTTTCAAAATTGAAACGAACAAAATTGTTTTTTTAAGGCTATTGCTGACCATGGCCCTCCGAAGCCCTCCGAATGACCGCTGTTACGAACGGTCATTCACTGAACGTAATAATGACCAAGCAGTTCATAACTGATTCGGATTGATAGACAGAAGAACGCCGCATGCTTATCATTTTGACAACATAATTCCTCAGTCGCTTGTTAAAATCAAGTCACAAGATTATTAATAAAGTTAACACTAATTTATCTCGAGACTAACCTACTTCTCTAATAGCTGGTATACAAGTGCTAATGATTACTGACCTGACTATACACCTAGTTACGTTTCATGGAATCCATCTTGGATTAACATAAATGGTATCGTTTCAAGGTGAGCACTGATGTCAGTGACCGCTGCATAGGGCCAATCTCCTCAGATTTTGTTTCAATCACTTCCTATTATAATGTTAAAAAAACTTGCATGAATGAGTTTGGGTCTCGGAATGGATCGTTAAAAATTCGGTAGCTATAGTTTTTTTTTTGATTATTTGCGGGTTGGTCCTTCATTCTTCCTTTTTGCATTTTTGTATGTGAACACATATGGATTGTTTTAATAATTTTAATATTATATATTCTTGTAATAAAAAGCTTAAAATACATTTAAAGTGAGTGCATATTTTTGAACTGCCAAATATAAATAAAACCAAAATAATAAATGAATCCACAGCTGGCTCAATTTCCTTTATTACAATAATGGATACGAAGGTTACGTAGACCATACATTAGTAATTATTCAGTGCGAACGCACCGCGATATAGTCGGAGAGCTCGCGCTATAGGTACTATAGTCGCGAAGCCGGAGGTCGGGTGCGCCCGCGCACGCCAATAGTCCACCCACCGCTCTATAAAAATTTGTTCTGCTTCACGGTTTACGCTACGTTATCGTACACACGACGCTTTGTGTTCATGAATAAACATGATCTATTTTAATATCTTTAATGGTTTAGTGGATTAACATAATATTTTTTATGTTGTTATTAGAGAAATTGATGAGGTCATGTTCATGTTTGAGTTCACATTTTTTGTCTTCACATCTACCATAATTATATTTTGTGTAAAAATCTTTCTTTGTCAGTAGTAAATGATATTTATTGTAAAAATCAGGTACACATGAAACTTTTACGATACATATAATCATTTGCTTAACCCGTAACCATCGAGTCTTTGAATATTCTCTTAGTTTAAATTTTAGCATTCTCATTCGAATCGAATAGGCACAAAAAATGGCGCACGATGACAACCGACAACCGATTGATACACCGATTGAGAACCGATCTTATCTTTATGTCTCCAGATCTGCATGGACATCACGACTGATCGAAAACAAAACCTTTATTTCGCTAAACGATCACGTTTCGAAAATCCTCCACTTTTATATTATTGTAAAACTTGTTATTTGTTTTTCAAGCAACATTAATATTAATTTTCTGAGTCCTTCGCATTATTTAAAGTAATAATGAATATGAATAGATGAAAATTAATGATAAATAAGTCATTTGTTCATTGTTGTCACACTGCACTTGGTGTCAGATATCGACCATTGTTTTACAGTTGCCCTACAGTACGTAGGGCAACTGTAAAACAATGGTACTGAATTAATAATAACCTTTATTGATTTTGTTCTTTAAATATCTGCACTAGGGGTAAAGGACACGAGAGGCCAAAAACTTTCAATATTCTGAAACTAAACAGAGTTAACTTAGTTGAAGACATTATCGATAACATGATTGATGGCGTTGTTTATATAAGGTTGCCGGGGTGACGGTGCGGTGCGGCGAGTTGGCGCGACGCGCGTCGGTGGGGCGACGCGGACACTCGACAATTGCAACATCCGACGCGCCGTCTGCCGCACCAATTGCGGCTACCCACCAAATTGGTGGCTTGCTGCACCCAGAAAACGGCCGCCGAGAAAACTGCAACTATGATCTCATCCTATTGTCACAGCAAGTGCACGTAGGAGTGACCGCTAAATGGATCTAACGTTACTAGCAATTAAGGACTCGTTGATGTATTATTGTAGTACCACAATGCGTGACCGAACGCTATCAATTTCGCTGGCAATTAAGAAAAACATTCGGAGCGCCCGCAAGGCCGGTCGCTGACCCCGCGGACCCTACTATTAGCTGCCTGAATTATGAACGAATCTGGTAAACGTAAACGTGAAATAAACCAATAATATCGTGATTACGTGTTGGTATCGTGCGACATTGTGGCGTTACCTCATATTCGTATGTGGACGACCCCTTTATCGGTCATCTTGGACGTTACGTGCATTTATTATTTAAATTCAAAGTGTCTGTGACTAACAGCCTATAACGTACGTGCTTTGCGAAGTAAGTTGCAAACTAACTTTGTCACTTAGTTGCCTAAATGTTAAGCTTGTATCTCGGAGTGAAAATTCTCGTAATTATAATTAAAATGTGTTTACTCTGCTGCTATAAAAGGATTAAAACTTTATTATTTTCTAACTTTTATTTTAGTAACAAACACGTTATATTTAGAACACAAGCCCATGCAAAAAATTTTTTTAATATTTTTAACTGACTGCTCAAAATGGAGGAGGTTCTCAATTCGGATGATTCTATTATTTTTTTTTATAACTCAGATTTGCAAATTCTTTTTTTGTTTGCATGGGTACACTCTCGAGGTCGTCCCATTGTCACCAAATCAGTATCTGATGATGGATCTCATGAAAATTAAGGGAACTCCTCAAATATTATAGGCAGACATATAGCGATTTTGATATTTTCAATAACATGGCAAGCATTTGCACTCAGAAAGTAACATTTGTTGAAGTGAAACTGATAAAGAAGACCACAGATGGCCACTGAAACTCTTTAATAAGTATTTCATGGGTATAACATATCTCGAATAGTTAAGCGACTTTGATGAAGCAAATACATTATAAATAAATGGTACTGATGAAAATGTTACCATCGAACTGATCTGATGACGAAGGTAGGTTAGGAAGGTAGGCACTGGAACTCTGTAATAAAACAATGTATCCCAGTCGTCTTTGGGCTTATTAGAATTGAAATAAGACGTATGCTGGATATAAATGATTTTCATGGTAATAATATGAAGTACCAACACTAAAAAGAGTAAAATAAAAACTTTTTAACATAAAAATTAAGATCTTCGGTGACGAAAAACGAAAAAAGAAGCAGGTACCAAAGACACCGACTCTGGAAAACAAAGTTATTGTTCGCTTTTTGCTGAAGTCGGTTTAATTTTTAAGTTAAAAAGTTTTCCAGCCTTAAAATTTGGCCGTAAGGAGCATTGACATACAAATACATTAATGTATCTATGCCAAGGAGGGAGTGAATGTTCGCGACGATTGACAAGAATGCAAGAAGAAAATGAGTTATATTGTATCAATACCAAGTAACATATCATCATCATATCACATCATCAGCCTATTAATGTTCCCACTGCTGGGACACAGGCCTCCTCTCTGTGAGAGGGAATGGGCCGTAATTTTTTTTTTATTTTTTTTTATTTTTTTTTTTATTTAGATATAGGCTCGCGCTTGACCACCATCTCACCTGATGGTAAGCGATGATGTGGTCTACGATGGAGCACGCTTGCCTAGAAGTAACCTATTCACTCTTGACTTAAAGACCCCTAGATTGTAGCTATCGGGAAACACAGACTCCGGCAGAGAATTCCACTCCTTAGCTGTACGCATAATAAAAGTATTCTCAAAACGTTTAGTGCGTATGGGTGGGATGTCCACCATGTACCTGTGGCGCATCGCCGTACGTCTGGTAGTCCGATGATGGAACGGGCTGGGCGGAATTAGATCATGCAATTCCATCGCACACTCACCGAAATGTAATCGATAAAAAACCGATAAGCTAGCAACTCGGCGACGATGTTCAAGGCTCTGGAGCTTTGACTTAACCAGTGCCTCATCGCCGATGAGCCTCTTGGCCCGCTTTTCGATCGACTCTAGTGCATCGAGCTGGTATTTGGCAGATCCGTCCCAGAGATGAGAACAGTACTCCATGCATGATCGAACTTGCGCTTGATACAAGCTGAGCAGCTGTTCTGGCGTGAAGTACCTTCTCACCTTTGCAAGGATCACCAGCTTTTTGGCAGCCAGCTGAGCCTTCGCCTCAATATATGGGCCAAAATTGAGAGTCGATGTCAACGTAACGCCAAGAAGCTCAAGATGGTCAGCTATTGGCACAGTCACATCTCGGAAAGTTGGAGCCGGGTGAAATTGGCTCTTTTTAGCGGAAAAAAGACACGCCTGGGTTTTAGCAGCATTAAACCTGACCAGATTGGCATCGCCCCATTCGGAGACTGCCTGCATGGACAGGTTCAAGCGCTCCACCATGGCCTCCCGGAGAGACTGGATCTGAGGCCCGGTAGCACGAGCGCTGGACAAGTATCTCTCAGCAACAGTGCTGTCGTCTGCATACCCAAAGGTGCCGGGTTTTAGCAAATCGTTAATGTGCAGCAAGAATAAAGTTGCTGAAAGTACCGATCCCTGAGGGACCCCGGCATTAATAACCAAGTGGTCCGACGAGCAGCCATCGATAACCACTCGAATGGACCGATCTCTCAGGAAGTCTGCAATCCAATCACACAGACCACCGGGCAAACCGAATGAAGGAAGCTTAGCAATAAGGCTTTCGTGCCAGACCCTATCAAAAGCCTTTGAGATGTCTAGGGAGACGGCAAGCGCTTCCCCGTGCCTCTCAATGGCCTCACTCCAGATGTGAATGGCATACGCTAGAAGATCCCCAGTAGACCGATTTCGGCGGAAGCCGTATTGTCGGTCACTTAGGATATCGTTTGCTTCTAGGTATGCCAGGAGCTTAATATTAAGTACACGTTCCATACTCTTACAGAGTATGGAATATATATTTAACATGTAATCCACCAAGCGGGCCCAGTGCTGGTTGGTGGATGTCACATGTCATCGAATTTTTGGTTCTAGGACATGCCGGTTTCCTCACGATGTTTTCCTTCACCTTTTTGAGAGCAGTGGTGATGAAATAATTTACAAGTAAAGGGCCTGCCTGGGCTTGAACCCACGACCTACAACTTGTAAGTCGCGGCCGATACCACTGGGCCACCACTGCTCTCCTAGTAACGTATAGGACTAATTTAAATACTCCATTATCTGAGGACCAAGGAGCGAGGCAAAAGAAGTCCACATATGCATTCGATCACCTTGACTGGAAGATGAAACAGCTGCAATACAAAAGTTGAGAGAAAATGTAGCTCATTCAGGCTTCATAAATTCCAATCATAATATAGGTCGCATAACTTAAAAGACAATGCTATTGTAGCAACAAAATGTCTTCATATGTTGGTAAAAGTCATATGAAATTACGGAAAGGTTTATATTTAGCGATCTTTACAACGTTCAGTGTCGTTTGTACTTTTATTTACCGTGAAACATTTTACGTCTTACGAGGAAATTTCTGGAACATTAGCTTTTAACTGTATTTAACTAAGCTTATTTATTACATCTAATAAACAAGTCTGGTGGGCCGGAGGTTGACTCCTGGTTATATAAAGTTTTTGGGTCAAATCTTATGTTAAATTACCGAATACGTCACGTATTGTTTTCAAAGAAGTATTGGAATAATTCAAAAAAAGATAACGAAAAAGTTGTAAATAAAAAATGTTAATTAAAAAAATCAAAAAACCCGACTGCTTGAAAAGCAAACTAAAAAAACGTAAACAAGAAGAAAATCATGATGTGCAGTCGGAGGATACATCTGGTTACAGCTTTTACTTTATTTTTTTTTAGAATTACGTACATTCAAACATATAAGTGTTATATATTTTTGAAATCACCTCTTAAAACCCTTTATTTTGATACCCCACACGAAGGGCAAGGAATAAAAATAAAAAAATTGCCCCCACAAAATGGCGCCCAATATCTACCATTTTTTTATTTTCCAATTTGAATGTAGCCAGTGACTTAAGATAACTTAAGAAGATTGACGTAAGAATCATCAAAATCGGCCAACGCGTTTGGTCTCTAGAACGCCACATAGGAACAAACAAACATACATACATAGACTGATAAACACATTACCCTCCTTCGGCGGTCGGGTAAAAAGGGTCATCCTGTCAACGGTGACGATTGTTAAAAGTCCTAAATGATTGGGATTGACATGCAAATTCAAATTCAAAATTCAATTTGAATTTATTGCATACATAATGTACATACAGGTGGTAAATATAAGTTACAGAAACAATTATGGACCCTATCGGGCACAGCAGCATTCTAGATACAGTCAGTGTCTAGGAGAGAGAAATAACGCTTTATTATTTTCCTATACATTTAAGTTATCTATTTGCCATCTAAGCAGATATATGTACTTATGTGCGCTACAGAAATAAAATGTCGCGTGCTCAATCAAATGCCTTCGCATGACCTTTATGTAACTTTGTCTAGTCTAGAACCCCAGCACCTAACGCGGATTTTTAATCAATCATTCAAATTCGAAGTTGATTTTTGACATTAATTGAATAACCAATTCAGGTTTTCTTGCAAAGCAAGCCAGAAAATCTGAATTTATGTAAAAAATTCTGAGAGAGTAAGCGCTGTTCATTGTCAGGAAAGGTCATTTAATTTTACATGGCCATGTAAGACAATTACATGCTGATTATTATAATTATTTATTATAATCACAACCAATCAAGCACAACACCATCAACATAATTAATTAATAAAAATCAGATCTACAATAGAATCCTTCACAGCAATCACAGGAGCGTTTCTTCATTAAGAGTACAGTCAAACAACCAAAATCTAAATTAATTAAAATGTGGCCTTTTGATCTTGATATAATTGCGGTCCCCGGATACAATGGAGGATCAAACACGATTACTATTCTAATTGAATTCAAATCAATTCGAATCAGAGACTCTTGTTTATCTCAGTACAACTGGATAAAGTGATTGGTTTGCAGACAGCGACCACAATAACAACAACAACAACTAAACAACAAGCAATGGATTCTACAACAGCCAAAAAACCTACCAACAGCAGTAAAAGCTACCAACAGCCAAGGCTTGTATTTTTGTGTTTGACGTCAAAAACACAAAACGCGTTTGCACAACACGTTTTCTCTTGGTGATACTGGAGGTGTGTCCAAATTGTTCAAAATTTCTGACTGAAAACATACCGTAAAATTTTATTCACTTACAAAAAGTATTGTAGCACTTTTAATGCTAAAAACAAAGTTGAGCATGATAGGTCATGTCTATTACATTTTTTGAGCGTGCTAAAGGTTTTTTCCATCACAGTTTCAAGTGTGTAAAAATAATCATATGAATATGAATAAGTGGAGAGCAAGCGTTTCTTTTTAATATGAAAATAAGTAAGTTGGACACAAACTTAATATTCGAATCAGACAGAAGTCAATGAACGGTATGTGAATACTGTCATTAAGTTTATAGAGTAATGAAGCTTAAAATTTGCGTGTACATTGGCAGAACAGTGTTGATGAATATTTTTGCCTGTATGACAAACTCTTTGTTTGACTGTACACAGAGTGAGATGTTTGTTTCAAGCCTCCGGATATTTAAGAGACGGGATACATTTTCGATCTGAAATAAAATTCATTTTTTATTTGCGTTTTGTCCGTACTCAATTGTATCCTGTATTTGGGTTTTTTATTTGATTCTTGTTGAATGTAAAGGGTGTCTCAGAATGGTTTTCGTTTTTTAAGACTTAAATAAAGGTACTAGAATTAGTTAACACTCGGTTTATTTACTGTTGAATTAATGAGCAGTTTTCCAACTTTGTTTATTAAAAACAATGTTTAGTAAATGTGCATCCTCCACTTCCTGACACTCAATTTTCCTGTAACTAAAATCTTCAATCACACGCAAAAAAGTGAGGGACCGACTATTCCTTGACGTGATGGCAGCCCAAATAGCCCAGATTAAACGCTTGCTGATGTTCTCCAATGGAGCTACTTAAAAAGTAAAGTTTACAAACTAGTGCCACCCAACCTGAATGTTTAAAAGCTAGCAAAGACTCACAGACGAAATAAATAATGAAAATTTTAGTGCCAGGCCAAATGAGTGTCAGGAAGTGGAGGGTGCGAATTTACTTAATTTAGTTTTTTACAAATATAATTGAAATACTGCTTATTAATTCAACAGTAAATAAACCGAGTTTTAACTAATTCTAGTACCTTTTTTTAAGTATCAAAAATGAAAAATATTCTGAGACACTAATTTTTTTTTTTTTTTTATTTGATATAGGTTCGCGCTTGACCACCATCTCACCTGATGGTAAGCGATGATGTGGTCGACGATGGATCGCGCTTGCCTAGAAGTAACCTATTCACTCTTGACTTAAAGACCCCTAGATGACCCCTAATGCTACTTAGAATCGATTATAACATTCATTTAAGCATCGCGCTTTGTTTAAACTGGAGCTAAATTATGCCAGTTATTAGCCCACTGTAGCTATGTACTCATCGTCATAAAGGACAAACTTCAAAACAAAATTCTTCCCGTATGTAACCCCTTTATGGTTTGAATTCAAATCAAATCAAATGTTTTTTATTTCACATAGGCGTACATGGGCACTTATAAAACGTCGACAAAAGGTGCACGGTTCGGGTTGGTCGTTTCCTGTGGAGAAGAACCGGCAAGAAACTCCACGGTTTCTCTTTTAAAAAAATTGGTTTGTTTTTACAATATTTCCATGTTACAGCATTAGTGCTTAGATAGGAGGGGACAACGTAGACCCGACAATAAGTAAACTTGATAAAATATAGGCAAATAGTTTTAACAAGAGACATTATGTAATTTGATTCAGGTTACACTGGATAGAAAACCTATGTCCTCAATTATACCATTTATCTTTTATTGTTGCACCTAAATGTTAACAATAGTTTTATTTCTGGGCATATTGACATGACATCTTAGTCTCAGGATAGACCGTTTATGGTCATAGATCATTTCGATGTAGGTGCTGTAAAGCATCTCAACATTTCCTTTAGAGAACTAAGGATCCGATCCTTCATACTCGTAATTCTGTAAACGGTTTTGGCTGAAGGAAACTTTACAGCATGCAGGCTGGCATAAAAATAATTTTCATTGGAATCGAACACTCGTTTGAATTTAGAATCGGTTTGAATTTGTAGAATATGTGAAACTGTCGGTTTAGTGTGGTCTGATTTGGCAAAGTTTTTGTTTGAAATAACACCTAATTTGATTCTTCTTCTTTCTTTCTTTTTTTAAAAAAAAACGTTGCCCCACACTAGGAATTTCTTCCTGTATCGTGGGTGGGTGTGGGTGGTGGGTGGGTGGGTGCGTGTGTGGGTGGTGGGTTGATTACATGAGCGAGGAGCTCGTGGCTAAATAATAACAGCCGCACGGGTCTATCTTTAAGGTTAAGCAACGCCTGACGAGGTCGGTCCGTGGATGGGTGACCATAACAAACATACCGAGATTCCTCCGTGCCTCGGAAAACACGTTAAGCCGTTGGTCCCGGCTGTTATTTGAAGATCTTTGACAGTCGTTACGGGTAGTCAGAAGCCTGATATCTGACACCAGTCTTGCCAAGGGTTATCCAGTTACTGGGTTGTGGAGGTCAGATAGGCAGTCGCTCCATGTAAAACACTGGTACTCAGCTGAATCCGGTAAGACTGGAAGCCGACCCCAACAATAATTGGGAAAAAGGCTAGGCAGATCTATCTAGATCTAGAAAACTCTATCTAGTTTGTGAGTAAGGATCATAGTAGTTAAGGTTTTGTGGTTTCTGTCTACCTCTATTGGAAAATATGTGAGTTTATGTATGCACATGATTTGAATAAATATTTAAAAAAAGACCGTGCGTTTATATATTTACTGAAGACCCTTCGATCCGATCTAGTGAGGTGTCACAGACATTATTAGTGCTACCCACCATCACCATTCAAGATCGATATTCAATAACAAAGGAATTAATTTCTCTCATAAATATTAAAACGTTTACAATCATCTATTTCGGGGCCTTTATACAATACATAATTGAAAGCCTTTTTTCGTAAATTATTAATAGAACACTGTGGGAAGAAGAATGTGCTTGTGCGTGTCAAAAGTATATAATTGTACTCGTAAGGTTCCCCTTTCATTACAGCTGCCATTAGCATTTTATGTTTAATCGTATTAAATTGTTAGTAATTTTCGTAATTAGTAGTTTACTCTAAGTGGTTTGCTACATTTAGTTAGATTTCAGTTTCTAATTACGATAATACTTTTAGAAGTGCCAAAAGACAACTTAAAAGCATTGTCTCTGCAATATTAATCCTTAGTCCCCCCACTAAGGGTTTAATGTAGGCACACGGTTGGCGCAGTGGTTGAACAAATATTTGTATGACCTACAGATAGTTGTTCCGGCTCTGGGTGTTGTGTATGTGAGTTATGTTTGTAAACGCACCCACGATATAGGAAAAAAATCCTAGTGTGGGGAAAAGTTATTAAAAAAATATATATTTTACTGGAAATCCTTTACATAAATATTATAAACCTTGGATGATTTTTTCTTGACCTAGGTACATAAGGTAGCAAGTTGCTTTCTTGTGGTCGTATGCTACTTTACAGAATGTATTGTTTTGTTACGGTAGGTCATATACGACCACGGTTGTCCTCTGAACACCACTATGAATATGTATGAAATACAATCAAATATTTATTACATGTATAGTTGTTTATTTAATACCCGATACATATCGAATAGTTTGTACATAACAATTTATGATGAGCATATTTTCTTGTTTCATAGTTTTTAGAGCGTGATTTTTCAGTAATAGTTTTTAAGGCGATGATAGCTCAGTGGTAGTGACGTCGGATACCGAGACGAAGGTCGCGGGTTCGAATTCTACAATGAGCTTGAGCTTTCGGTGAAGGAAAAACATCGTGAGGAAACCATAGCACGGTGGTAGGGTACTTTGTAGTACCCGCCTGGCTGGCAACCACCCTCAAGTTGAAAATCTGCCGCCAAGCACCTTCCGGTGTGTTCCGACAGCAGCACTTGAGAGCCAGTTCCCTTCTGGGCTTTGTGTGCTTACCACCATCGGCCACATCATCACTGACCACGGTGAGATTGTGGTCAAACACAGGCCTACATATAGTAAAAAAAAAAAAAAAAAAATCGGGTAGATTTTAGTTCTTGAACTAATTTTTGCTTCATGTTATGATGTATCTTTCATGGGTGTATGTATTACGATTATCACAAAACACAACACCTCAAATACGATACTTATATACTTAAATCAGTCTTTAATATTTCTACTGTTGGAACGTCTGAGGCCTTCTCTTTGTCAGAGGATAGTGAGGGGGCCATAATACAAAAAGCGCGGCCAGCGGGTTTCACTACCAACTTATTAAAATTCCAGAGAAAAAAGTAAAATGTAGACCCTTTTACAACTGAATGAGTTTTATTTCATTGATGTTAATTAATTAGACCAGTAAAAAGCTAAACAAGGCGGAAAATTTATTGATAAAGAAGTTACCAAGTTTTATTTTGTTGTGAAAAATTGGATTAAAAACTTCCTTATTACAAAACTGATTAAAAGTTTTCTTTGATATTATTCAGTCTTAGGATTTGTATCGAATAATTAATTAATTTGTTGCAAACAAAACCTGTAGTATTACAGGTTTTGTATTATTTATTTCTGAATAAAGTTTTAAAGACTAAACTGTGTTTATTATAAAATTAGCGATAACAATCAAAGTGGAGTTTTATATTAAAAGTTTACTACCGTGAAAACATTTAAGATCTATTTGCATATTCGTTATTGTAATCATCTAATTACCTACAATAGCTTTAATTGTCTGAGAGCAGTCTACTGAAATAATCTAGAATATGCTAATTCTAAAACACAGAATTAGGTACGTAAGTGTGTTACGAATAATTTTAAGACTTTAATTCAAAATTAAAATACACTCGCGAGCAATGAAAAAGTTCCAGTGACATAGCAGCAAATTACTCCTAAACGGTAAAGGCTAGCTTAATGACGCAGTCTGCAATATTGAAGTACATTTAACAGCGCATCAGAATATTACCAACTAAAAACGTAAATATTGTGTTCAAATTTTAAATTAAATGTGAAAAAATAAATTAAGGTGTTTGTCGGTTTTTTGTGGGTGGAACTTTTTCATTGCTCGGTAGTTTATAAAATAAATACCTCAATATAATGCTCAATGCCTGAGAACTGTTTTGAACTATTTCTTAGCTTCTTTTATTAGCATATTTAGTAATCCAATATTTAACCATACAATAATAAACGATTCTCAAGAAAGACCAGCACAGACCGTTTGTCTCCTACATTATTACCAAACATACTGTTTTAATTAACCCACAATCATTTAAAATCGTCACAGCACATGTAGAGGCAATTGAATTAACTATTCAAATTAAATGAGGTAAAACTAGTCCAGTTACTAGAATATTAATTAATCATCGTGTGCTATACAATAGCGTGACTGCAAAAAAAACACATGACAGAAATGTCATGACCGATGGCAACTATGATGAATGGTATATCAATATTCGAAGCGGATAGTGCCAGATTAACCGACGGACTTCAGCGACGTGACACTTGTCACAAACAGCGTGACACAGACAGACTTGTAACAATTAAAATGATATAAAACAAGACAGTGGACTCCGGTCTTAAAATATAAAGCGACTTTTTCTGAAATCTCATGTTTAGTTTGTACACGTATTCGAATGCAATTTCGATGCTGTTTGATGGATAATGTTGTCGTTTACTCTGTTTTTTTGTTGACTGTACTTATGGGAACAAAAGGTAATAAAGGTCCGGTTTCGGAAAAATGGTAATTAGTATCAAGATCAGGGCACTGCAAGAAGTGAAAGCGGGATTCAAGATTCCCATACTTGGTTGGAAATCACATTGAGGTTATAATGTATTAGTACATGGAGTCCACCCAACCCGCTTACATCATCCCAAAGACAAGTTTCTCTCCCTTATCAGGACCAAAGTGCAATTCTATCAGCGAAACGATGAAAGAGCAGTGGTGGCTCAGTGGTAACTTACAAGCGGGTTCGAACTTAGGCAGTCGTTTTACTTTGTCTAAATTATTTCATCACCACTGCTCTCAAAACGGTGATGAAAACATTGTGAGGAAACCGGCAAGTCTTAGAAACAAAATATTCGAAAACATGTGATATCCACCAACCCGCACTGGGCCCGCGTGTCAGATTTCGGGTCATTCCCTCTCACAGAGAGGGGATATGCACGCTTAACGGATCAAATGGGAGTCTTAGTCTGTCTTTTAATCTATTGACACACTAAAAAGATGAAATAAACGTACAAATATTCATTCTTATATTAATAAAGTAACAGAAAAGAAGAAAGTGAGATGACTCTGACTATTTTAAATCAAAATTGCAAATTGCAAGCAACGAAAACGAGTCTTAACTTTATTTACACCTACCGCTGAAACTGAAAATGAAGCATCATTGCAAATCATGCGCTACTGAAACACGTTCAAATTCAAAATCGCAAATATTTTTGACTTTAGACAACTAGGCTGTTATCGCTGATAGACCATGTATTTGTCTAGAACCAAATAAAAGAAGTGGAGTTGATCTATTCTCTTCAATTGCTCACGTAAAGATAGCAATAATCTAAAGTTTCATAGCTTCTATGCTGATTTTGAAACAAGAAACTTTCACTCTCCAGTCTCCAGCTGTTTCGCATCTCGCGAACTTATAAGCTAACCGGGTGACTTTTGCTGCATTTCATCTAAGACCAGATGACATCAAAGCTTTTAATCTATTGAGGAAAACGAAAGTAACAGGATTATATCTACGACTGCGAGTCTCAATGAAAAGTTTTGAAAAAATGGACGTCTGAAACAGTTGTATTTTGTACGATTACAGATGAAGAGATTACGATGTTATAAATCGGCATTTCAAAAGATTTAAAACTGATTGATTAATAAGTCTTCGATGTTAGAACCACAAGGAAATAGGGTACATCTACTTATAAGCAACAGATTATATTTAAAGTTATATTATAAGTGGTCCTATGGAGGTATTAAACAATTTAATGAAAGCTATGGTAGCTATCAATAAATTGTGTAATACCACCAACGTTGTTATTTCCAAATAACTAATTAGAACTTTGGCTCTGACATCAGAGGCAAATTACTCACAAATCCCAGTAAAGAGACTGATGTAATTTACGGAAACAATTAAATTGTAATCTTAACTTAGCCATATGGGATTTTTATATCTTGCTGAAAAATCTCATGACCATATTTCGGATATTTTTGTTAGTAAAACATTTAGTAATCTTTTAATGAGGTCATTCAAAACGCATGAAATTAAAGAATTTTCAAAATTATGGAGATTGCCACTTGACTGCATGAAGTGTCTTTGCAAAACAATGTTCAGGAGTCATGTTCTCGTTTTATAGCTATAGTACACACTGATGATGACTAACTATGGGAAGTCTATAATTAATGTTTTCTATACAATTATAAAATTGTATGTAGGCACGAGGAGCTCGTGGCTAAATAATAACAGCCGCACTGGTCGATCATCATGGTCGGTCCGTGGATGGGTGACTATTTCAACATACCGATTTTCCTCCGTGCCTCGGAGAGCACGTTAAACCGTTGGTTCCGACTGTCTTTTGAACATCTTTGACAGTCGTTACGGGTAGCCAGAAGCTCGAAATCTGACACCAGTCTTGCCAACGGGTATCGTGGTACCCAGTTACCGGATTGTGGAGGTCAGATAGGCAGTCGCTCCATGTAAAACACTGGTGCTCAGCTGAATTCGGTAAGACTGGAGGCTGACCCCAATATACTTGGGAAAAGGCTAGGCAGATATATAGATGTAGGTACGATTCTGAAGGAATATATAACTAGTTATAATAGAGAAGCTTGCGGCGACCGTCAGCGCCGATGTCAGCGTCAGCCAGCGTGAATAAGCGTGACTCTAAAACCAGACTATATGTGTTTAGTCCCTAAACTGGAAGCCAACTCCAAAATATTTGGGAAAAGGCTAGGCAGATTGAAAGGTCCTTGAATTCCCTCCTCAATTTCATGAAGTGGTCAACCACTCTCTTCATTAAAGATATTTAACTTAATATTTTTTATCAACTTAAATTTCTTTGAAGTTTGAAAATGTCCTTTTAAGTAACTGTAATTAAATCTTATCTGAGAACTCAGTAAAGCTGCGAACGAAAGTTATTTGCGAAGTTTTCATTAAAGTATTATCTTTTTAGTTAATGTCTTATTTATTACAAGTTGAATCCTTGTACTTTACTGTAGGTACTTAGGATACTTATTATCCCATCAATTTATGTGTGAAATCCTACAAATATTTAGATATAAATGTTAGTCTGTATCACGCTTCCACAGCTGAAGAGATTATATATTTTGATATGCTCGCCTTATAATTCTTAACCACTGCAACTCTTGAAAGCCAAAATCTACAGTGGCGAACACCAAAAATTGTTTAATAAAGCTCAACGATTGCGACAAAACGATTCAACTGTGTTAGAGCCTGGAACTAAATTAATCAGAAAAGAACAACGGAGACTTTAAAGTTGAATAATCAAACCGTAATAATTACTTAATAAATATTTAAATGTTATGAGCTGGTGACAAATTCAATACGTGTAAGTAGTACATCTCTGTGGAATAATTTTCGTCTTTCGCGCAGCTGAAAACGTTGGCAAAACATATTTGTAAAAAAAAATGTATTTGGTGTGAACCATAAATGAGGTGATCAGTCGACTTGTTGATCATAATAAAGGGTACATGTTACCATTATTATTGGCATTGCTTTAGGCTACAAATAGCCATAATGAGCTAGAGCCAATGCACAAATAATGACCAACCATTTAGATCATCGCCTGCGACCACGATACGGAGTCATTTTCTTAAGCACTCAATTTACACGATCTGAGCAAAGTACACTGGGATTTTTAGTACCTACGTGGTTAAAGGTTTGACTACTAAACCAGCTTATCATGGAACCTGAGAAAGGAGAATTTCAAAATAACTGCCAATTAAAATGGAATCACTTAGCTTGGGTAGGAGGAACTTCAAAAATATTGTTGACGTCTATTGGACACAAATCACTTTAAAAGTTAGCTATGCTCATTGTTCAGTTTCGCGAAAAGCTAAGATGTACCCTTGACTTGAAGACTTTATACAAGGAAAAACATACCTAAACTAAAACATTAATTTGTTGATTGTTTGCGATATACGATAACTAAAATTCGTTCACTGATATTATACTAAAGGGTCTTTCAACAAGGACGGGTCGATGTTAAAATTGAATAAAACAAGATGTGTGTGAGATATTAACGAAATTTATTTTTTATTTAAAAGGCCCATTTATGCCATTATGGATGGAATATGGCATCGTTCAAATGTCCGCCGCGGCTTCGTATGGTGGCACGAATCCGAGAGGTCCAATTTTTAATGACTCTGCTGCATAGATCCGGCTGAATCCGAGCGATGGCCTGCGTTATGTTGGCTTTCAGGGCAACGGTCGAATGTGGTTTATTGGCATAGACCTGCGACTTCAGAAAACCCTACAAGAAAAAGTCTAGCGGAACTCTAACTCTACCCTCAAACCGTTCATGCAGAATGTCGATTGTGTCGTTCGCTGTGTGGCAAGTAGCGCCATCTTGCTGGAACCACATGTCGTTCACGTCCATATTGTTCAATTCAAGCCAAAAAATTGTTTATCATTGATCTGTAGCGCTCGCTCGATCTATGCAGCAGAGTAATTAAAAATTGGACCTCTCGGATTCGTGCCACCATACGAAGCCGCGGCAGACATTTGAACGATGTCATATTCCATTCATAATGGCATAAATGGGCCTTTTAAATAAAAAATAAATTTCGTTAATATCTCACACACATCTTGTTTTATTCAATTTTAACATCGACCCGTCCTTGTTGAAAGACCCTTTACATTATCACTGAGCTCCTTTGCATTTTTATCCCAGATAAATCCTCTGTTCCTATACGATATACTACGGGACCTCTGGTGATGCTGCGGGAAAAAGGTTGTCCATTAGAATAAAACTTGGTAAGAAATAATTATTATGAAATCTGTACGTTTTTCTAAATTACCACACAGCGAACAAAAAACTGACGTGTACTCGTATTAAAATCATAAATTTTAATTTCATCTCTATTAGCACAAAATATTTGCCACATAATGTAAATAAGACGTATGTATATATAATATGGAAGTAGACCGGTTATTACGTGTTGGCATAATATTTGCTTGGCCCGGGTGCGTGGGGAGTGTCACTGTGTAACATAGATATTAGGCGTACTAAGTAATTGTGAGTATAAGATGTAGGTACACTAAGTGAGTGAGTTTAACTTTGGAAGGATTTTAGGGAGCTAGTAGACTTAAAGCTATCGCAGACAGGCGTGACGGGACGATGCCAAAACGAAGCACACTTTTCCCACAGATTTACTCCGTAAAATTATGGTCGTTACAATCCTGTGGAGAGTCGATCCATTACATGATACAGTATCGATTTGGCAAAATAAAATAAAAAACACCTGATAAAAAAAACACATAAAAATAAACCGGTTGATCGGAAGTCGGTATTGCAAAATGATAAAACCATAGGTACCAAAGTTATTTTTGCAATTTTCAGTGTTTTGCTTTGGAAGTCAGTTTATTTTTAACCGACTTTAAAAATAATACGGTCGAATTGAGAACCGGAGGAGGTTCCCAATTCGACTGTATTTTTTTATGTGTTTTACCGCTGAACTTTTTACTAGGTGACCCGATTTTGATGATTCTTTTTTTATTTGTAAGTTGGTGCTACTCATGGGGCATTGAAATTTGGTGGAGATCTGATGAAGAACTTCGGAGATATAAAATTAACCTCTTCAATAAACAACATCTAATCTCTCGGGACTGCTACAATCGCATGTCTGTTTATTTTTTACGCCAAATCATTACATAACATCAAGCCGGTACGCTCTAAAGAGGTACGCAGATGTGTAAAGTTCTCTCTGGTACGCTCTCATTTCACCGGTTATGTTCAGGTTTTATGTTATTCGAGTAATATATTCTGGCATAACGGTGGGCATTATATGTCCTTCCTAGTCAAGCGTCTTCAACACATCCTCCAACGCGTTACTGAACAAATTACGTCCCCTTGTTTTACCCCTCGATGCAGTAGGATATGTTCAGTTTGCTGGTCTTGAACTTGGACGGTCATTGTAGCATTTTCATAAAGACATCTCAGCACTTGGATGTATCGCCAATCAACTTGGCATCGCTGCATAGACTACAAACAGGCCAGGTCTCGAAATAATCAAAAGCCTTCTCATAGTCCACAAAAACAAAACACAGGGGCTGATTATACTCTTCGGACTTCTGTATAATTTGCTGCAAAGTGTGGATGTGGTCTATGGTGCTGTACCCTTCTCGGAACCCGGCCCTGTTCCGGTGGCTGAAACTTGTCGAGACTTCGCGCTAGACGATTCCTGACGACTCTCGAAAACAACTTAGGTATATACATGGCTAAGAAGCTTAATAGCTCTGTAATTCTTTAAAAGCGTCTTGTCACCCTTTTTAAAGAAGAGAACGACCTCGCTCCTTTGCCACGCTTCTGGAGTTCTCCCAGAAAACAGGACAGAGTTGAATGGATTGCGTTTGCACGTCTCTAAGTCCACACTCAAGTTTTACTAAGTAGGTACCTAAGTTTTACCAAGTAGATACCAGGTAGTTACCTAAGTATTACCAAGTCGATACCTAAGTCTGACTCGCACCATGTAAACAGCAATTCTAAGCCTCATTCTTTATCAACATAAAACTGTCCATACTCACTGTCAGTCAAGTTGCTATAGGCAAGTCTAGTGTGGACAGAATTTTTTAAGTTTATTTCATCGCCAATAATTTTCTCACTCTTTTTATAAAATGTGTGACCTTTGTCACTATATATAGCTTTCCACGAATCTTGGAAATAATAATGTATTGAGTAGACGTTTTTCTATCGTTTTTCTAAGCTCTCCGCCCTCGTCTGACTTAGATATAAAAATAACATCACCTTTCAGGACATCTCAAACAAGTAATAGTTACTTTTATTTTTATTTCACCGTTGTGTAGGTAATGGGTTTTGCAAGTAGTACCTACGATGGTAGGTAAGCAGCTGCACCATTTTTTTTAAATTGTCACTTTAAGCCATACATAATTACAAGAAAAAGTGTAAGACTGACAGCATAGTTACAGTTAAACAAATGAATAAAAAAATGCAACAGTCATTTGTTCCAGCCGGAACAACAACGTGTACTCGCAATAATTTATCACCTTCAACAACCTCTTAAGGGTACACTAGTCGAAAATTCTTCCATACAAACGTAATCTGGCTTTTACTCTACTGTTTGACGATGTACGTTCAAAATAAAAAATGATATGAATATGATATCAATTTGTCCCATCATTATCTAGCCCTGCATGGAAGCAAAAAAGTAAAAATAAAATTTACTTGAAAGTTATGAGCTTCGAAAGTTCCTTATTTTAACACTAATTTTTACGCATCTTTGGGCGTAAATAAGTACCATAAGAAGAAGGAAAATTGAAAAACGGCCTCCATACAGGGATAGATTAGTAGTTCAACAATGCAAATAATTTTATTTATAAACAGATACATTCCAGGCTGCCGTTTTTCATGATATCCAGACTCCCAAAGGTCTGTTTATAAAATTTCACGCGCTCGTTTTCGTTCTAAATCATCATCCATTTCGCTACAAATTTGCAAAAGTGTGTATTCGTACGCGAACTAGCTTCTTACTGATCATAACAGCATCTATCTGTTCCACACGTGTTGTCGGTTGATATAGCACGCATTTTAACCCCGCGCACAAAATAGTTCGTGCCGTCGACTAGTGTACCCTTAATGGAAATAATGGGTAAGAGCAGTAATAAATAAAATAATGCAAATAATTAGCCCGTTATCCCTTTTATTTTTCAACAAAAGAAACAAGTATTATGCTAAAAGGCAAAATATTATTGGAGAGTAAGAAAAATTACATCGGTTTTTTAGCTGAATGAGCAGAAGGAAAAATAAAGAAATCATGTCCCAAATGTAAATTACATTACTCTGTTTTTACCAAAACATGTCTTATTTGCTTTGACGCAGTAAATTACTTTTTGGGTACTTTCGTAAAATTCTACCCAAAAATCCTGGCTGCTGTTCAAAATGCATCTGAAGATATTTATCATTTTCTTGCGATCCTGTCATGGCGATTTGACAAATGAATCTTGTACAGAATATTCAGGTCTCCCAGCATCATCCGTCTTCCAAACTATCGGCAGATAAAGTTTTACGATGTTAGCCCCGCAGTTTTTATTTTCCTGTGTTTTGTGGTGTAGGTAAAGCTGTCATGTGCAAAAGAAAAACACGTTACGAAAATCTATAGCGATGTTCTCGGCGAGTATTGATTTTATTATTTAAGCGTTACTATATATCTATCGTAAATTAAGTTTGTGTAGATAAAGTGGGATTACTTAATGCCACATTTTGTATTATTGTAGACCCAGGTTTGACCACGGTCTTACCTGATGGTAAGCAAGATGTGGTCGGGTTTGACGCAGAATATGCACTTCGCAAAATATGCACTTGGCGCAAAATACGCAGTTCGCAAAACAGCACTTCTCAAAAGGAGAAATAAATACGATTAATTAAAATAAGGTTAAAATAATATATAATACGAGCAGTTGCCCGCGGCTTCGCTCCCGTGGGCCACCCCACAGGACCCGTTTTCGGGATTAAAAAACGCCTATGTTACTCAGGAATAACGTAGCTTTCTATTGGTGAAAGAATTTTTTAAATCGGTCCAGTAGTTTAGGAGCCTACTCGGTACAAACAAACAAACAAACAAACAAAAAAATCTTTCCTCTTTATAATATTATTAGTATATTAGTATTAGTATTAGTATATTAGTATTAGTATAGATAAATAATATATGTTTAATAAAAAAACACAGATGATGCAGCAGTGCACAGCATATTACAATAAATGGCTGGAGTTCTTATATTATGTGTATAGCTAACGTGTACTGAAAATACATAATCAAACATTTCCTGAACGTGATTACTTATTACAAAGAAACAACTGTTATCGTGCTAAAAATCGTGCAAAATAATATAAAATAAAATGTAAGCAAATCGTTTTTATTTTGAGCCATTGTTTTAAAATGCACACTCATTATGAGAAGTGCTATTTTGCGAAGTGCACATTTTGCGAAGTGCATATTTTGCGTCAAGTGCATATTTTGCGAAGTGTAAATTCTGCGTCAAACCCATGTGGTCGACGATGGTGAACGCTTGTTTAGAAGGTACCTATTTACTTATAGTCTAGTCTACTCGATGATGACTATGACTTTGATTCCTAAGTTTTTAGTGGATATCTATTTTTTATAACAGCAATTTAACTGTAGTCCTAATTCATCAAAAATGTCTTTTTCTTTTACATAGGCATGTGCGGTCGAACTTGAAGTCAAAGTCAAAGTCAAAGTCAAATATATTTATTTCAACTAGGCCAATAAGCGGCACTTTTGAACGTCAAACATTAAATCTAAATTAAAAATGTACAAGTAATAAAAATTGACTCTACCGTGCATTCGGAAAGTAGCTTGTTATGGAGAAGAACGCACAAGAAACTCCATACTTACTCTTTTTAAAATGTTTTACAATGTTTACTTATGTACATACATTAATAAATTCATATATGTGAGGACGATGCACCCAAAAATAGCACTACACACTATACTACGTACAGGTATAAAGTAATAAAAGCACTAACAGGTAAATTCATTAATTTGATAAATAGGAACATGGTTCTCACATACTTACAAATATTCCAAACATAGGTAAAATACCTAATTCAACAACAACGGAACCGTGTGTGAGTCAAATTCTGGAAAAATATAAAAAATAACATAAGAATACAATAACTACGAATAGGAATAGAAATTAGCAAATTTGATTATGTGTACACCAAAGATTGCCCTACGGAGCGGGACCAACATGTTGCCAAGCATTCTTATCTTGAATATAATCATCTAATTTGTAATATGCTTGTTTACAAAGTGTGCTTTTAACTAAAGTTTTAAATTTACTTTCATTTAGTTTTAATATATCACAAGGTATTTTGTTATAGAATTTAACACAGTACCCCATGAAAGATGAGTGTACTTTTGCTAGTCTATAAGATGGTTGATCTAACTTATCTTTATTTCTCGTATTACAATTGTGTCTATCACTGACCTTACTAAAGAGATGTATATTTTTCCTTACATACATAATATTTTCATAAATGAATTGGCAAGAAACTGTCATAATATTAATATTTTTAAATAGCTCCCTAAGAGATTCTCGGTGACTTAAATTATATATGGCTCTGATAGCTCTCTTTTGCAATATAAATATGGATTCAATGTCAGCCGCTCGGCCCCACAATAAAATACCGTATGACATAATGCTGTGAAAGTAACTAAAATAGACCAAACGCGCGGTCTCCACATCCGTCAACTGTCTTATCTTTCTAACAGCATAAGCGGCCGAGCTCAGCCGACCCGCAAGAGATGTTATGTGAGAACTCCATTGCAATTTGTCGTCTAGAGTGATTCCCAGGAAAACCGTTTGATTTACAAATTCCAGCTTTTCACCATTCAATATGATGTCGCATTCGCTACTTCTAACATTCGGCAATGTGAATCTAATACATTTGGTTTTTTTTTCATTTAGTACCAAATTGTTTGCCGTGAACCATTTTTGGACCTGATGAATCGAGTTATTCACATCATCAAGATTTTGTGACCGCCGATCTATTTTAAATATCAAAGATGTGTCATCAGCAAACAACACCATTTTCGGTTGATTTTGTAGTAATTGGGGTAAATCGTTAATATAAACTAAAAAGAGGAATGGACCCAATATCGAACCTTGAGGAACACCCATCGTCATTTCAGACCCTAATGAGTTTACGCCGTTTACCTGAACTTTTACTTGTCTGGCTTTTAAATATGATCTAAGTAACCCAAGTGCTGTATGTCTAATTCCATAGTGCTCGAGCTTCAACAATAGTGTCTCATGGTTAACGCAATCGAACGCCTTCGAGAGGTCGCAAAAGATTCCAATGGCGTCTTGTGCTTCCTCCCAGGCGTTAAAGATGTTCTTTATTAGGGTGACACCGGCGTCAGTTGTGCAACGCCCTTTGGTAAAACCGTACTGTTGATCATAAAAGATAGAATGTTTGTTAAAATGACGCAACAATTGGTTGAGCATTAACTTTTCGAAGACCTTACTGAGAACCGGCAGTATTGAGACTGGCCTATAATTATTGGCTTCTTTGCTATCCCCGGATTTAAACAATGGAACTACTTTACTGTGTTTCATGAGGTCCGGAAAAATTCCTTGATCGACACTAGTATTAAATATGAAAGCTAAATAGGGTGCAACAGTTTCAATGATTGGTTTACACACTTTTACAGATAGTCCCCAAAGATCTTCTGTTGATTTAATTTTAAGATCTTTAAAAGCTTTTAAAATAGCCTGGGGATTTGTATGTTGAAACTTGAACTCCGATGGGCACGCATTTACGTTCTTTCTTAGTAAAGCAGCAGAGAGTGTGGGTGAGGAGTTTAAGGCTGCTGTAGTTTTAAGAGGAATATTAACAAAAAAGTTTTCAAATTCCTGAGCTACCTCTATATCTGAGGATATGGGGCCATGTGCAGTCGCTAAATTAAATTCAATATTACGCTGTTTTTTCCTACCTGTTTCATTATTTATTATTTTCCAGGTAGTTTTTATTTTATCGTCTGCTGATTTTATTTTATTGCTAATATACAGCGCTTTAGCTATTTTGCATGCAATTTTAAAAGTTTTTGAATATTTCGCAACATACTTATCAAAACTTGTATTATTCATATGTTGCTTTAGGCCATAAAGTTCATATAGCTTTTCCCTGCTTTTACGAATGCCTGGAGTCGCCCAATCACTAAATACGAACTTGGTGTAAATACTTTTCGCTTTCAGTGGAAAAGTGTCATTAAATTGCATGTTGAGTACTTTAAAAAACTCGGCATAGAACTCATTTGGGTCATCTATATTAAAAAAGTTTTGAACACATAATTTACTAGTCAAGGTTTTATTAAATTTTTCTAAATTTTTACTTGTAATTGGTCTAAATTTTATTTGCATTTTTTGCAAAGGTATGTAGGTGCTAAACGTTATTGTTTGCCCACTGTGATCAGATGTTAATTTATTTACAATTTCTTTATTTAGGTAATCACAATTACAAAAAACGTTATCTATGCAAGTCGCAGAAGAAGCTGTCACTCTAGTTGGCTCCATAAAAACATTTGCCAGATTAAATGATTTAAAAAGACCCAATAACCTAATACTGTTAGAGTTATTTTCTAATAAGTTAATGTTAAAATCGCCACATATGATGATTGATTTACTGCTAGTACTAACTTTTTTTAACACATCTTCCATTATAGAGTCAAACACAGATAGATTCTGGTAACTTGGAGGTCTGTAGACACAAACTACAACATGCTTATCAAGCTCAACACAGGACAATTCAATGGTGTGTTCAACCGACAGTCTAACAATGTCTTTTCTTTCTTTAGATTTAATAGAATTTTTAATAAGTATTAATGATCCGCCATGTATCATACGTTTTCTGCTGAAATGGCTAACTACACAATAATTTTCATAATTAATGGACCTTACTTGGTGATCTTTTAGCCAATGTTCTGTTAGACAAATAATATCAAATTTGGTTTTTTCTAGAAATAGTTCAATTTCCAATAATTTGGAAGAGCAACCTTGAATGTTCTGATTTAATAATTTTAAAGAGTATTGCTCTCCCCTCAGCTTTGTACCACTAAATGGATTGCCAGAAGATACCTTCATACTATTTACTAATAATAACTGATTATTTGCAGGGGTAACTTCTATTGTCTTATGGACTAGTTTAAATTTATGTTGCTAGTTGAACTAGGCAACATAGGGTTGTCAATTAATATAGAATTTGATAGATTTACTATCACTTCATTAATAGAATATGCTATCAACATAGCAATCTTATGTCTACATCTACGTGACAGAGAGAAAGCTCTCTGCGTTACTTGAAGTCCACTAATAAATCTATTAGTGTCAAAAAACAATAATTTGTCAGTACGACAAGTCAACATTTGTAAAATGTTATTTAATTTAAAAATCCGCTTGTTCTCATCTTCTGAGAAGCTATCTGAATAAGGAAAAGCACAAACCATGAGCTTTCCTACATTTAACCCTAACAAGGTGTCAATACCAGCCATTATGTCCCTTTTGGTAATTCCAGTACTATTTCCCAAAAGCAAAACCATTGTAGAACAATTATCTATATTTGAATTTATAATTCTATTGATCATTTGTTTAAAACTTATATTATGGTAACAATGATTTGTAAAACTATGGCTAAGGTAATTTTGTAATATTTTTCCAAAGCCTGAACCTATTTCATCACTAAATAATATTGTTTTACATTCCTTTTCATTTTGTACACATGTCTTTTCAGGAAAAGCCAACATTGGTGGAGACAAGTCACCTTGTAGCTGGGGAGGTGGTGGGTAGTTGACACAGCTGCAAGAGGAATTAGTCAGAGACTCATACCTCTCTGCATTGTGCTTCACCAAGTCCAACAATTCCCCAGCCTCAATCAAGCGCTCACTCAATTGCTGTTGTGAAATTTCATATTTCTCAAAAATATTCTTCAGTAAACTCTCCTTGTATAATAAATCTTTTTGGAGGCACTGTGTATCTTTATCATAGTTTTGCCTACAATTATCTAGCTCACCCATGCAGGTATTTAGTCTACTAGTTAGGTTAACACGTTCCTTTCTAAGAGAAATATTTAATTTTAGGAGATTTTGTTTTTTGATTGCTCTCCGTGAACGTTTCATAATTTTTTTGATTTTAATATATTTCTTTAATTTATTATGACTCATGACAATAGGACATAATGGTCTAGTGTCATCACCAGTCAAATCTATTATAAAATCTGGCTCACACACTGATTCCGACTGAATGCTGCCAACCAACTCACTAAATAAACTATTAGTGTTATTAAACTGCTCACTGACTCTAATAGACTCTGCGTAAGATAGTGCCTTATGGGCATCACACAATGCTTGTTCAAGTTCAGAAACACGGTTTAAAGTTAGTTCATACGTGTCATTGCACTTCTGGTATAATGCCGCTTGGTGCTTAAGTGCCCGGTGTTGTTCGGCTAAGTCAAGGTGCTGAATGTGTAGCTCAGCTAGCTCATTCTTGAGGAAGGTGTTTTTATGAACCACCTTTTCAACTTCCACCTCACTGTCTGCAATTTCTTGAAGCAGTTTCTTATTCAGTGATTTGGAATCTTGCAGCTGAAGCTATAAATAATCTTGGAAAGTCACCTTTACATTTAGGTAGGTACCTACTCTAATTATTATGCATAAGTACATACTTAAGTTTGCCTAAAAAAGAATCAAAATTAACGTAAATGAAGCAAAAGAAGCACGTACCACAGCAGATGGGACTTTTTTTCGGGAAAAAGAAGGCGCTGGTCTATTTGCATAGATTAAATGACATTCAATCAAAATTCAATACGTTACAAATTAATTTACTTTAGCAATTATAATTTCTATTATGAACAGTTTCAATTCATCATTGTGTGTGCGTCCCCAATGATTGAGGTCAGTGAGTGCATTAATTTGCTTTGACAATTCGATTTAATGCCGAAGCTTAACGAATCAATTAAATTATTTTTAAGCTTTAAATGATTTTAAACACTAATAAGTTTCGTCATAGTGTTATAAAACCTTCTTGTTGAAGTCACTTGAAGTAAAAAAAAAAAATACAAACAAATAGGTTTATAAAATAAATATTATTTTCAAATAGGTTTATAAAGTAAGTTGGTTGGTAGAGGTATCAACTTAAACCTGAGTTTAATATAATGTCTGTAATTCTAGTAATAATTATAAATCTCACAGCGCCTAACAATATCTGCGACATTATTTTCAGTAAAAACCAAATAAAGCGGTCAAACAGACTGAAAATAAAAATATTAGGCTAGACAAACAAATTAATAACTAGAAAAATATTTAACACGTGCCTACAACGGTTGAATAAACAAGATTATTTAATTGCGACAGCTTCCAAACGATTTGTTTTTATTCGTGTAAAAGCTGTCGTAAAATAAAACATAATTTCTGCTTAAAAAAGTTGTAAAAGGTTTTTTGAAAGCATTTTCGTGAGTGGGACCTAAGTAAATTATGCCTAAACCAACTACGTAGCAAATCAACCCTGTTACTATACTAACACGGGTTTCTGGTAGTGTCAACAAAATTACTCGACAAGTGTCATCGAGGCATCGAATCGCACGGCAGCCATCACTGACTCGTTTTCGGGAGGTCATTGTGCGCCGGGGATGACGTCACGGATGACCTTGACGCGTCCGCGCCGCCCCGCACGCCGCGCGTCGCACTGCACGCATGAAAAATGTCGCTGTCAAAATGCGAGTGTTAACTGTGTGCCCGCCGCTTTAGTGAGCGGCCATTTTGTTATTATTTTTTCGTTTTTTTGTATACTTTTTTCGCTTTGTGCAGCCTATCCTGTACCTAGTGATAAATGAGAGTTTTTTAGATTTATTACGTACTTTTTAAACTGGTTAATCTAACATATTTAACGTAGGTACCTACTTACGCGCGGTCTCGACAAGCACTTGTTTACACGTGTATACGCTGCCGAACGGATTACTCTATGCATACTTTTGACGCATGTCTATCTAATCTATGATCACACTAAGCTTTGTTTTTTGTAGGTAACTGTGATATATTACATTACCAGTAGACAATATGGCAATAAGAACCCAATAACACAGAAGTTAGACCCACGTTTCTAAAAAATTCTTTCTCAAGATTTGAGAGATGAACGACACTATTTTAGGTACTTCTTCAATTGACATTTACATCAACAGGATGAAAAGCAAATAACTTATTATTCTGTTTTTTATACTTCAGTCCTAATGGACTCAAATTGGTATGGATATGACGTATGTACTGTCATCCATCATCATAATTCATTTGCGAGCAATAAACTTTTATGGAAGTAAATAATTCGGGCACTATATTAGGGGTTCTTATAATTAAGTGTTACTGTTTCACCTGATTCTTATAATTAGGTGTTACTGTTTCACCTGCTTCTTATCTTATGTTATCATAACCGTGATAATAGTAAGGTTTTGCTACCTATAGTCGTAACAATTTAAGAACTCGGATTTGACAGCTATAAAAATACTTAATAATAATTAAACTTGATGCTTACGAATGATACTAGTTGTTATAATGTATGGGTAACATAGTAATTAATTAGGATTATGAATTTGTTTTTTTCAATTTCTTACGTACAAATTTATCGCGGCATATAAAATGAGAAACGTCATCGGACTCCTTAGATTGTTCGATTCTAGTGTAACTAGATTAGCATTTTGTGTGTGCCTTAATTTTTTTAAAGTGCCTGCTCCAATGACGATGCCTTAGGCAAGTTTTGGCTAACCTTAGCGTAAAGTCCGCCTAGAGCGTTACCACTGGTGGAGTTTAGGCCTCCTTTCTGTGAGAGGGAGAAGGCCCATAAACCACCACGCGGGTCCATATTCCACCACGGGGCCCAGTGTTCAAAATTTTTGATTTTCGAACACGCCGATTTCCTCACCGGCAAAATTAAGTTATAGCATTATTATCATCAAATGGCCAGTTATAAAGACGGCGCATTCAGTCAGGATGCAGTGTAGGGTGAAATTTGAGGTGTTAGTACCAAGGACCAACATTACTATATAAGTATCACAACATGCGCTTTTTTCGCAGTTTACTCGTGCCAACAAGAAGAAAAAGTAATTGTCTCTCGTCAAATGATATGTGCTTCTTGACTCAATCCTTCCATCATATCACGGGCCATCACCGCCTCTAGTCCCAGGAGCATTGTGATTAATTAGCAATTAGTGTGGTAAGGCCGGGTGAATCAACTGTCTGACATTACGCGCCCTTGCGCCGTCCTCCTGTAAGTTAAACTTAGGGCTGCGACGAACTAAATATGCAGTCGGCAGTTCAAATTGGAGTTACGGTTTTGAAGTGGTGAGGATTACCTAGATGGTTTTGGTTCTGGTTTTAATCTTAATGAATTTTTTTTTTGGATTTTGGGCGGGCTTTTTAATAGTCAGATAATTTTTATCAAAAAAATTATTAAGGCGGCTTGACATATTTTCTGTACAAAATCTGTCACACCGCCGTTTTTTTTATTCCTCACATAAGAATAACCTAACGATAGTAAAATCGGCCCTTAGTGAAACTAAAGTCTTCGACTTAAGTTACGTAGGTGAATGCACGAAAGCTGACTAACAAAACTACGCTAAAACCTACAAAAAAAATAGTTTTTGTTAGAACTAAAATGGTGTTGTGTTGAGACAACCCTAACTAAAGCCGGCGTCGCACCGAGCGTGTTGTTCTTTATTTCTACATTGATAAATGTCAAAACTGCACGTTATTAAATACGCACGCAGTTTTATACAATATTTTGCCACGAAACGTAATATTATAGCTAGTTTTTGTTCATCAATACGGACATTTCCGGCACATAATGACCTTAGGATTTCCACAGACGAGATTTAGACGAATGACTAATTACATATCTTGTTGAGGTAGCAACTAGCACTCGGTTGTATATAAAACTGGCCAAGTGCGAGTCAGACTCGCGCGCAAAGGGTTCCTTATGATAATCGCAAAAAACGGCAAAAAGATCACGTTTGTTGTACGGGAGCCCTACTTAAATATTTATTTTATTCTGTTTTTAGTATTTGTTGTTATAGGCAACAGAAATACATCATCTGTGAAAATTTCAACTGTCTAGCTATCACGGTTCATGACATACAGCCTGGTGACAGACAGACGGATCGCGGAGTCTTAGTAATAGGGTCCCGTTTTTACCCTTTGGGTACGGAACCCCAAAAAAAAACAACATAGAGTAATCGAATACTACTAGGCTTTCAGCAATATGTGACAGCGTATCAATCATTTTCAAAACAATACGTCTAGGCTGTGACGTCCGTGTTATAGACACATTACATTACACGAAATACATTTGTATATGCACACATCAAATTCTATTATAGCAGGTTGGTAGGTAAGGTAGGTTGGTGAAACCTGTTCCTATCTTAATCTGCTATACCTATTTGGAAAATATTCACAATATTTAAAAAAAATTAAGTAAATAAACTCGCGCTAAAAGCCAAAAAATGGTGAAGTTTGACATTTTGAGGACCTCACTCTACACCAGCGCCCCTTGCGGCAAATTCAAACGCGTCAGGATGATCTTAATGCATGATAAAAATAACATATTAAAGGACATGAAAAACTCACCGTTTATCAAAGAAAATCCGTCGGAAGCGTTTGTAGATATCGTCAGAATAACACTGTATCTGTGAACAAATAAAAACACAAAATAAATATTTTGAAATGCTTCCCAACCAAAGAGTGATGTGTTTTTATTTTTTTTGCGCTGTATATTTTGATGTTACTTTGAAATGAAATAATAACAACTTCCATATTAATAATGCTATAACTCTAGTATTTTATTTATAAATGCATTAAAAGTTGCTTCAAACCTTAGACCTAGGAGCAAATACTGAAAATAAAATATTTTCATAGCCGTAGCTGTAAAGATTTGAAAAATTTAAATTCCATGCAGCTTGGTGAATTTATATCGTTTACACCATATCATTGGAGAAGACAAAAGAAATCCCTACTCCTTAAATATCACTGAACTTTATAATTTTACTCTCAATACCCGAAAAAAACTGCAATAAACAGCATCAAAGTATGTCATATCAGACATTTACGAGATTTTTATTTACGACACACGCACTTATTTAAACGAATATTCATTGAAGCGCATTTTATGCTCTAGGTGTCAAAAAAAAATGTGGTTAAAACCTAATCGACATTGGACTTCATGTATAAAATGAAATTAGTGGATATAAGAGTTTTGAAACAAAAATTGGTAACCTTATTCTAGCTAAGTTTTTCTACTTATCTATACCAATATTATAAAGAAGAAAGATTTTTTTGTTTGTTTGTTTGTACCAAAAAGGTTCCGCAACTACTGGACCGATTTAAAAAAATCTTGCCCCAATAGAAAGCTACATTATTCCTGAGTGACATAGGCTATTTTTGAATCCTGAAAACGGGTCCTGTGGGTGATCCACGAAGCCGCGGGGAGCAGCTAGTTAAATAAAACTTAGCTAGCTTTAAATAACAATCTTATCTTTACAACAATGAATATAATCATGTATTTAGATACAAACATAAGAGGTTAATATCTACATAGTTTCATGGTATTTGTTAAGCCTCTACACTAGCACAGAAGGCTTTTTCCAGGACTTTTCTAAGTAAAAAGTCACCCGAAAATTACACAGAAAATTGACATATTAGTTGGATAGTTTAGCCGTTGAAACCTTCAACGGGTGTTGAACCGTTCAAAGCAAAAAGACGGGACTTCTTATTCTTTTATCGTTTTGATGTCGCGTGGGTCTTGTTGATACAAGGACTAGTTTTTACATGGACTCTTCAAACGGTGTTCACCAGTTCCTCATACTCACAGGTATACCTAAGGGCAAGTAAGACAAAATGTCAGATGGCTGATAAGTCACACTTATGGACCTGTTTTGCAATCTTCTCGCATTAGTAATAGGGTCTAAAATAAATCAATGTTAAGAATGTCCTTAATTTCTGAAATTAAGGCTAATCCGCCATGTTTATGCGATAAGGCGAATTTATTAGGAATCAAAGGGATCATATTACGATTCATGATGGTAATTCAAATCTCTTTGTAAGGATAACAGACATGCCGAAGAAAACCCTTTACACGGAACAATGTAAACTAGATTCGATTTGCTGTTAATAATATTAATTATGTTAGTAGTCAATCTATCTTTTTACTTTTTTCTTTCTTTGGTGGAAATCCTCATTAGGGAAAACCACGCCCGTGTTCCATCTCACACCTACGCCGGGGGTCGCGGGAACATACGATACTTCCACAACCCAAAGCTAGTGCCGGCCCCGAGTGGGGGTGACGGACGTCCCCGAGTCCATCGCCCCTGGACCCATTTAGGGGGGCTGGAAGAGCGTTGTTCACCCTCCGCCGATGACTGGCGCGTTTGCTCCGGATCGAGTGAGTGGATGAAATCTCCCTCTCCCTCTCTGCCGGCTCCTTCTGCGAGACAACTGTTTCGCAGAAGGGTACCACCGCGTCCCAGGACTCCTCGCTGCCGACCATAGACTCGACGCAACTTCATATGTCACTGCATAGGCCATACACCCCGCACCCGCGTTTCCTCGCGGCACCGATACAGTGACGCGAGTACTTTCGCCTCCAGGTCTCAGGGCGGGGATCCGGCCAGTACACAAGCCACCTCATAGGAGATCGTGCAATACCCCCTGATATCTCTGACGGCCATCGCTCTCTGCGGCTTTCGCAGAACAGCGATGCTGCAGGCCGCCAGGTCAACCGCTCAGATCGGGGCCCCATACAGGGCCATCGATCGCACGATCCCCACGTAAAGCCGCCTACAGGCGGCGCTCGAGTCCCCTAGATTGGGAAGCAGCGTTGACGGCGCCCTAGCCACGCCCAACAAATTGGGCGCCAGCCACCGGAAGTGGGGGCCGAAATCCCACCGGCTGTCGAGCACTAATCCAAGGTACTTCATGGTTGACTTGACAGCGATTCGAGCCCCCCCGACGACGATGCGGGCATCGTGTGGTGGCGCCCGCTGGGGGCCATGAAAGACCATGGCCTCCAACTTGTTGAGGGCCACCTCCAAGCCAAGGCGCCATATGCGGCTCACCACCTGTGAGACCGCAGCCGTCGCCAGCAACGCTGTCTCCCTGTACGTTCGAACTCCACCGGGTGGTGACTAGCGTATCGTCCGCGTAACACGCCAGGTCCACACCCGGTTAGAGTTCACCCCTTAGTACCCAGTCGTACTCGATGTTCCACAGGTAGTCAATCTATCTATCCAGACTTTTCTCCACTGTGTTGGGGTCAGCTGTCTGTCTTACTGGATGCAGCTGAATACCAGTCATTTACATGGAGTGACTGCCCGTCTGACCTCCATAATCCAGTAACTTGGTAGCAAGATACCCTTGGCAAGACTTAGACTGTATCAGATTGCATGGCTTCTGACTACCGTTTTCTTCGTCGGTACACTCTTGCCAGAGCGGTCGTGCTCATCATGTTGCAGTTAGACTTCGGGTTGCCATATTTTGCTTAACGATGCGACGCCATCCCTCTCTATCGGCTGTTATTCTTGCAATGCAATGGGCCACCCACTGCAGACTTAATCTGGTCGGTCCATCGCCTGGGCGACCTGCCGCGCGCTCTCGTTCCTTCCACTTGAACTACAAGCCGCTTGATAGAGAGAGATTGTTGTCGTCTTGATCTTGTCGTCGGGACACGTGTCCAAGAACTGCTCGAACTGTACTCGAGCTTGGACTATAGCCGAAAGACGCTGCCTGATACTGAGTTCTTGAAGGATGGATATGTTAGTGCGAAACTCAGTCCACGACATTCCAAGCATTTTTCTCCAGCACCACATTTCCAGAACGGTTAGTATCTTCCTCTCAGTGTCTCTCAGCCTCCAGGTCTCGGTGCGTATAGAAATATGGGGAACACTAGTGCCCGTATGAGCCGGGTTTTCGTGGCTTTGGTGATATTGTGATTCCTCCATATTTTCTTTAGCCTATCCATGGCAGACCTGGCCATAGCCTAGAGCAAGACTGACTACCGTAACGACTGTCAAAGCTCTCGGGATCAAAAGCTGAACGAGCTTTCTGTGTCACGGAGGAGTTCTCCATTACTGAACCAGTATCCATTTTATAATCAAGATGTAATGGATGGTCACCCATCCATAGACCAAATTTGGCAAGCGTTGCTTACCTCGAAGACCGACGCGTGCAGCTGTTATTATTTAGATATGAGCTCTCTTAATTATGTTAGTAGCGTATTTATAATTATCTTGCACCAAATACATTTAATTACCTAATAATTATATATCGGTATTTGCGTGGGCGCGTGGGAGAATTCCGAGAATAATATGAACTTGAAATTAGTTATAAGGAGTTAATTTACTCTACGTACCCACATCTCAAGTAGGTGTGTATATCTTTATCTAATAATTATAAACTCCCACTGCAGGGCAAACGCCTCTTCTCATACAGAGAAGGTACGAAAATTGATCACCACGCTTGCTCAATGCGGGTTCGCGATTTCAGACTTACATTAAGTCCAGGTTTTCTCACGATTTTTCCTTCACCGTTGTCTGTGGTGTCCAAGATAAACTAAGAAAGCATATTAATTTGAAAAAGTCACATTGGTTTTTGTCCCGGATTTAAACCCATGACCTCGACCACGAGAAGCGAGGTCTTAGCCACCGGGCCACCACGACAATAATCAATTAAAAGGAAAAGAAAGAAAAATGTGTTAATTGGCATTAAAAACAAAAACACCTTAAAAAACACATTGCACACATTAAACAAAATAAATTATTAAAACTAAAATAATAAAGACGTAAAATAAATAAATAAGAAAATAGTTAAAAAAAGAATAATAATGAAGTTAAATTGTTTGTTTACTTGTGGGTATTTTCTGGAAGTAATGTTCTGATTCTTCAATTTCGAGCTTCCCTGAGCGGTCTCTGGGATCTACGGTGTCCGGGATCTAGGATCAGCTATGGGAACAAAGCCGCAGGAAAAGCTAGATTGTAATGCTAGATAATAGATGTACTCGTATTTCACATACAGTATACGTAAGGTAGGGTATACATAATTTCGGTTTATTGATAGAAAGAAAGACACTGCTTTTTGGTCCTATAAAAAATGGTGATTGATTCGGTAAGAAGTAAGCTACAATGTACGGAACAAGTAACATGGATCAGACGTATATAATACTGTTACGAGTTGGGGTTCAGAGATAAATATTATTCAAACAGAACACTTTAATTAATCAGACTTTATTACCGAAACACTTACTGAACAATTTTATTATTTCGCACTATTTCGCTTCTTGATCGCTCTGTATCGGTTCCATATAGAAAATGTCTCACGATGGACCCGATCACCTTTTATATAATAATAAAATATAATAATAATAAATTGTTTATTTGTACATTTACATTAAAATGATTCAATACACAGATTTTACAATAAAATAATAAATGTTGTACAGAGAGACATAAACAAAGGCGAACTGCTGCCTCCTAAACTAGACCAGGGGCCTGTGTTTTAGGAGCCAATGTTCCTCCAGAAGTAATTATACAACTTATACAATCATGCAAGTACCTACACAAAACATTATAAACGATTAACAATACAATTAGTAATACATTGAATATTAATTAGAACAATAAATTTAATAATACAATTTTATTTTATTGAAATTAAATAGAATACTACATTGCACATTAAATTGAATAATACATTGAAAATTAAATGAATAATACATTAATATTTTATTTTAATTTTTTCACGGATAATCCATTCATATACACAAATTTATTCACTACGATTCTAAGTTATGATAGCAATAAGATTCTCAGTCTCATCATACGATAACTTCTGCAACCACAAGGTAAGAAGGACTTTGACTTTATGCTTACTCAGGGGATATATTGAGATGGCTTTATTAACTTTATTGTAGAGTCGAGAGCTAGTTGCCACAAACTGACGGCCGGCGAAGCTGGATCGGCATTGGACTGTATAGCATACTGGAAAGCCTTTGCGTCTTTTCAGCCTTTCGGGATCCAGGTGCAACAAGGAGTGTTTCCTTAGCACAGCGCGAAGCACAAAGAGCTGTCTCACGGTCAATACTTCAGCTTCCGAGTAGAGTAACTTAGTCGGAAAATCCTTGCGCTTAAAAGACATGACCTTCAAGATCGCCCTCTGCGCTCTTTCTACTTTAAGTAAGGAGGTTTTGTACGTTCCACCCCAAACTGGGACACAATATAGTACAATCGACTGGCAAAGGCACTGATAAACTAGCTTGGCAGTATCAGGATCAGCAGAGTGCCTAAGTTCTTTAAATATATAAATTAATTTTCTGATCCGTGTGCAGAGGACTTCGATATGCGATTGCCAGCTTAGTTTACAGTCAATGTGAACTCCTAAATATTTAATATCAGGAACCAAAGACAGAAATGGACAGTTGCAATTTTGGTCGTCACCCAAGCAAATATGCGCTTTAATTTGTTCTGACTCCTGTGGTGGACATGATGTGTTAGGTAGGGAAAATCTAATGACTTTTGTTTTTACTACGTTGAGGGTTAGTAGGTTTTCTGAGAGCCATTCCATTACGAAGCGAAGTGATTGTTCCGCTCTTTTCCTTGCCCTATCCCAGTCAGTGTCATGAACTACCAACGCAGTGTCATCGGCGTAAGTGAATATATCGCAACTAGGAATTTGTGCATGACAAAGATCATTGATGTAGAGCAGGAAGAGCGGAGGCCCAAGGATGCTACCCTGTGGAACACCGAAACGAATAAACTGGTCATCACTTGTTACACCGTCGATTTTAACATGCTGAGTGCGGTTCGAGAGGTAGTCTTTAAAAATGTCCAAAGCAAGACCGCGAATGCCAACGCTTTCCATTTTTGTGATCAGTTTGGGGACAGAGACCGTGTCAAATGCCTTGGACAAATCGAGAAAGATACCATAGCATTTCATACCTTTGTCCAGGTTGTTAACCAAAGTCTCGGTAAGATCAGCTACCGCATCCTCCGTTGATATACCCGGTCTAAATCCATACTGATTGCCTGCGATAATTTTGTGTTTGGTTAGAAACGCAACGAGGCAGTTATTAAGAATCCTTTCAAGGATCTTGGAGAGTGAGCTTAGTACAGAGATCGGACGGTAGTTGGTTACATCCATTCTATCGCCACTCTTATAAACGGGGTGGACGACTGCTTTTTTAAGGCAGTTGGGAAAGATGCCAGAGTCAATAGCACGATTGAAGATGTGCGTAATGGGAGATGTCAAAATAAATCTAGATTGTATCAGCACTTTTGCTGGTATGTTGTCATAGCCAGTGGCACAATCAGAACGCAAGGAACCGATCAGCGTTTCCACATAAGTTTCATCAACTGGCAGTATGACGAGGGACTGGCAAGGCGGAACTTGGAGATGGGATCTTGCATCGTGGTTAGCTCGAGGAAGAGGAGAAACGTGAGAGGCTAGTTTACGACCTATATTGGTGAAGAAGCTGTTGACTCGGTTGACTGAAGTTTTAGGATCGTCAGATATTTGAAGAAGTTCTTTGGTGGATTGTGGTTGAAATGTAGAGCTTGTTATAGCTTTTATGGCCTTCCAAGTGGCCTTAGGGTTGTTTTTTGCCTTTTGCAATTCACTTTTATCGTGCGCTCTCTTTAGTTTTTTTAATAACGTGTTAAGGAAATTACGATATCTCTTGTAAGTTATCTGAAGAACTACATTTTCAGGATTCTTTTTAAAGCTGTAATGCATCCTATCACGGTTTCGTATACATCTCACCAAGCCTTGGGTCATCCAAGGTTTAAGAACACGCGTCTTATTTCGGATTCGTATACTCAGGGTATGTGAAGCGATAATCCCTTGAAGTGTTGTTACAAATAATTCAGCCGCTAAGTTTGGGTTCATCTCATCCAAAATTGGACTGAAATCAGTGCAGTCTATGTCTTTTTTAATTGCTAAGAAATTATAGCTCAAAGATGTAGAACAGCGATTTTTGTTGGCCAACCTCTTGATCGGTAGGGACAGGATGACAGGCAGGTGGTCAGTGATGTATGTTTGAACCACTACAACACATGCTAAACTCTTAGTTTTCAGTAGAACATGATCTAAGCAGTTACCAGATCTGGTTGGGCGAAAATGTGCTGGAAGTAAACCAAGAGAGGCAGTTAGTGTGAGAAATTGATCGGAGTTCCGGTCATGGTTACCAAGTTTGATGTCCACATTTAGGTCCCCAACGAGAACGACATTGTGAAAATTATTTGAAGCACCTACCAGGCTGTTCAGGCTATCATAAAATATGTCCAGGTTAGAATACGAAGGGGAGCGGTACAAACAGATGATAATAGTATTTTCTATGGTGCAAACAAGGCAGTTAGCTTCAAAAAAGGACAGTTCACGCACTGTACATCTTAGAGAGGCCCTAGTGTACACTACGACACCGTCGTTTTGGGAGTTATTATTTACAGTAACATGACTGTTATAGCCCTGCATAATAGGGATGGGACCTGATAGTCTAAGCCAGCATTCGGTTAGCACGATCACATCAAAATCAACTTTAGTGGTCGAAAGCATTGTGATAAATTGATCGAAGTTTTTTTTAATACTTCTAATATTTATATGAATAATTTTTAAGTTTTTGCTGGGGTGCGGTATAAACTCCGAGCATCTATCGGGGGGACATTCAAACGAGGAAGCCACGGAGACATCGTCAAGTTCGTTGGAAATTGAATTTATGTTAGCCATTACAAGTTAAGAGACGATTAGAAACGATTGCACATGGACAATACAATAAAAACAAAAATCTCCACTTGGCTACAGAATCTAGCCGATTTTGTCCACCAAAAACTTTTTTCAACGTTTTAACAGTCGATATTATATATAGCACGGGAGACGTTTCTGGAACATTCAATACTGTTCTAGACACGTCGAGAACTTGTCAGGATATTCGACTCTCGAACCCATTGTTCTCGAAGCGACGAAAACCTTCCAGAATGTTCGGCTCGAACCTTCTGTAAAGTTCAACTCAACACGAGCCTTCGAGAAGATTAATTCCGCTATTCGATACGAGATGGCGCTACTAGCTACTACTAGTTCTTCCTCTCGTCACTAGACCCGAATCTTATAACAGTACTTATTTCTATACCAGTCAGCCATAGCTCTTGTAGATTGCAAGATAATAATCTACCAAACTTATCACCAATACCGAATGTCCGACAACAATATTAAATACTCTCTTAAACATTGAACTTACATAAATCGAGTGAAACAATAAATTAAATTGAATTGAAGACGCAAAATAAGTTAAATCAGTCAGATAGTAGCAATTATCCCTTATAAGTCAACAAGACATGCGCTGTTCGTGGAATAATTAACTGATAAGTGATGTCATATAATTCTTTAGTAAGGTGTCATATCAGAAATAAAAGCAAATAATTGATTTTGTGGAGTACTCAGTTTACTGAAAGACTTACATCCACCGCATGCGAGCTGTATCCTACTTACGTGGAAATCTGTATGTTTGATAGTCAGTAACGTCTCAAAGGCTGAAACGATTTAGATGAAATTGGTAGAACTCGGGTAGACCACAATCTAGATTAGAACATAGAATACTTTTAATTACGTTCCCTGGGTATAATTTTCGACTTTCGCTGGCAAAAGCTACTTAATCGGATTCAACAGCAGCCTTTTAATTTGCCCACTGCTGGGACACAGGCCTCCCATCTTTAAAAGGGATGGGCCATAATCCATCACGTGGGCCCAGTGCGGGTTGGTGGATGGACATGTGCCGGTTTCCTCACGATGTTTTCCTTCAACGTTTTTAGAGCAGTGGTGATGAAAAATTTACACTAAATAAAACACCTGGGTTTGACCTACGACACGTAAGTTGGGGCCGTTACCACTGGGCCACCACTGCTCGGATAAATCGGGTTGTACTATAGCGGCACCGACGCCGCCCAAAAACTAATGACATGACGTCACACAAATCCTGCATCGCGCAAGCAAAGTTTTCGGCGCGATTTGAACGCATACAACCTCATACAACAGTCCGAAAATAACCGTTGGGTAGTTGCCTGGACCAGACACAACACCCGTCTGGTCGGAAGATCCCTTTTCTATGGAGGTTTGTGGGAATTTACCCCCTGTTTCGCATGCCCCCAAAGTACTTATTATATTGCTTCCTCTGCTGATAAAAATAAAAAAAACGACCGCATGGCACAATTGTTTTATATCAGTAATTTAAAAACGATCCCCACTTGCGGTGCCATGATAGTAAAACGATTCCTGCATGCGGAATTCATCTCACGCGGAAGAAAAATATCGCAAATTCCATATTCGCACCACATAAAACACACCCATAGTAAATGAACAAGGCGTTCGATGTCTGAAGAATAATTAGCTGGTAAATGTATCTAATACCATTCTGTAGCAAGGGGTCTGTTCACACCGAGACGCGATGCCACTTTTTTAAGATCTCGATACAAAATTTATTTACCACTCAAAAAGGTACATATTACATTGAGAAAATTCGAATACACCCGGCGAAATTAAAAATTCTATCCGTGTAACTGTATGCAAACTCCGTCCTTCTGAAATCAGTACATTTCCAATTCGGATGGAACTCGGATCTCGGATTCGGATAAAGATCTAATGCAGTGCGTAACCGCCCTTAAGGTCCTTTAAGACGACGACGGTCGCCAACGATCTTGAGGGAAGAAAACGCGCACTCGTTTCACACCCGTGCTTCAGAACTTCAGTATTCAATACCCGAAATTCAGTATTTATTGTACTTTCTTTATTATTCTATGACTTAAAAGAAAACCTTAGATCAAAATGTAGATAATTAAATTGTATTCGAGATGGTGTATATTCATAAAAATACACCTTCGGTTTAGTGCGATTGTCGTATTTTTGTCCTTGTTAAACATAAATTTACAAATTAATTACACCATGTTATATGAATAAAACCGTCGGTGCTCCGTAGACCAATTGAAATCTGACCAATTGGTCTATGGGGAATATTACATGTATCCATCGTCCAATTTTCAACTGGTCTATGGAGAATTGAGAAATGTTCCGCTGTCCAGTTTAATGGTATAGTAAAGTCATGTCCATAAGTATTAAAAAAATATATCATAAACAATTTTTGAAACCGTTTAATAATCATTTATTGAATAATTACGGCATAACAATTAAAAAAAAAACAGTCAAAAATAGGCAGTTTTTTTTTTTTTATAATTTATAGGCTCGCGTTTGACCACTATCTCGCCGGATGTTAAGCGATGATGTGGTCTACGGTGAAGCACGCTTGCCTAGAAGAAACCTATTCACTCTTGACTTAAAGACCCTAAGGTTGTAGCTATCAGGAAACAAAGACCCCGGAAGGGAGTTCCACTCCTTAGCTGTGCGCACAATGAAAGTATTAGCAAAACGCTTTGTGCGTATGGGAGGGATGTCCACCATGTACCGATGGCGCATGGCCGTACGTCTTGTAGTCCGATGATGGAAAGGGCTAGGCGGAATCAAATTGTGCAGTTCCGTCGCACACTCCCCGAAGTGTAACCGATAAAAAACCGATAGGCTGGCAACTCGGCGACGATGTTCGAGGCTCTGGAGCTTTGAGGCGACCAGTGCATCGTTGCCAAAGAGCCTTTTTGCTCGTCTGTCAATCGACTCAAGTGCATCAAGCTGGTATTTGGCAGATCCATCCCAGAGGTGAGAGCAGTACTCCATGCAAGATCGAACTTGCGCTTGATACAACTTAAGCAGCTGTTCCGGCAGATAGGACAAACTGTCTTTATAGTCCTTGCCAATTTTCTTGGCCGCCTTGAAGTTGGCTACAATAGCTGCGCAGTCGTTAATCTCATACAAAAACAGCACCGTTTTGTGCCTTGCGCATCGGAAAGTCAACTTCAGGGCGGCCCAGAAGTTTGGCGAAGACTATAACATTCTGCAACAAAATGGATAATTTTTAACAGCTCAAAAAGGGCATATTGAAATGAAAAAAAAAAAAAACTTAAGATTCTTCGATTCTTGCCACTGGTAGGCTAACGAGAAATCAATTAATTGTCATTACATTGACACCATAATGTCACATAAGTTTTTTGTGAAGTGGCCATTTAAAAAAGTTTACATACTTTCCTATCTTTTTTTTTCTTTTCATTGAAGATTCTATTATAATTAGCTATAAATGAAATAAATACAATATAAGGTTATTGTATTTTTTCCTTTATAATATTTTTGAATTTAGTTTGATGTGAACCCAAAAATATAACAAAGGCTTCTTTGAACCCAAAGTATAGGAAACTGGTGTGAACTCAGGGTTATAATGTGATAATGGAACGTAGTTTTGGTTTACGTCGAGTATGCTCCATAGACCAGTTGGTAATTGGACGATGGAAACATGTAATTTTCCCCATAGACCAATTGGTCGAATTCCAATTGGTCTACGGAGCACCGACGAATAAAACTCAAAATGTTCTTAGATGTAATTATTAAAAAAATGGTCTAATGTAACATATATTTTTTCCAAAAAAATACGACTAGCCGTTTAGACGTGATTCTCATTTTAAAATCAGCTACTCAGGGGTAACGGCGTCTTAAAAAGTATGCGCAGCGCCGCCGTCGCTTCTTCCCGAGTCTCGGTGTGAGATAGCCCTAATACCATATTCTGTAGCAAGCAAGGCGACATGTCGAAAACAAAAGTAAGTGAAGTGTCTTTATTATGGTAATTAGTTCGTGCCTTTCAATTTCGGTGGAGAATTAACGAGGTAAGTCGGTAACTAAGTCTACTTAGCGATGTACAAGAATTAAGAGAAAGAGTGGAATTTTACAAGACAGGAGCAATGACTTCTGCGATTTCTCTTTCAAGATTAATGTGGATTTGGTGTAATTATTTCGTAATGTGGATGAAATATCAAGTTGTAATTCTTTCTCATTTCTGCTGCTATTTTACAATGGCTTAAAATTCGCGGGCCCAGACCAATAGGTAACTGAAAAGACTTTCGTAAGGCAGCAGGAATCAGAAAGCAGTATTTCTAGAAAAACCTGAAAGTTCCTCTCTCTAGAGCAATCGGTCAGGGCCTTGTTCTCGACAGCGGTAGGTGGTATATTCAAACATTTAAAAATGAATATTTATATTTTTGTGAATCTCGTAATGAAATGTCGGCTAATATCACAGTGCACAGGTCGTAATTATGCACCTGTATTACTTCCCTCGCGCGGAAGCAACTGCCTCAGTATCTCCCTTTGTTTTATCGTGAGAAAAGATTACAAAACAAATAGCAATGAAGGTTATTTCTGCCACCAATCCGTCAGCCAAGAGTGGTATGTGATTGTATAAATAAATTTTGCTTATTATGCAGAAGGTGGCTCTCGTCAATACAGTGGTGACTCCAGTATTTGACCAACCTAATGACTATGTTGCCCAGATTATTTAGTTACCTTCAAAGGAAATTGAAAGCTTTTAATTAATTTCAAAGAATTAAAACTAGCTTACACATAAATATGTATTTTTCATAACATCTTTTTATACTCTCAAAGTCAGCTTGCATAAGTTAAGCAATACTCTAAGTTAATGCAAAGCCACTGCGAGCAAACCCATTAGCGGATTGGAAAACTTTCTGAATTACGATTTATATCAAAGACATGTTTAAAACTCCGAATGATAAAGTGTTTGTTCGTTTGTTCCATCACTTTCTCTCGCAACTTTCTGAGAATATTTATAATCCGTTAGACAATATTTTGGCACGCTACAAAACAATTTTAATTATAAAATTCCTAAGTGAAATTGCATATTTTTGAACATTGTTAACAGTTTGTATGTAGGAATTTCTGTGTGTTTAAACTAAAATAAACCCAACGAAGTTCTATCTTCAGGACTTCATCATCTTCATCACCCTGCCCATATCCTTGTCATTTGGAGTCGGCGCAACACGTTTTCTTTTTCCATTGCGTCTAGTCAACCGTCACGCTATCACTGAGTTCCTTTTTTTACTTCAGGACTTAGGGCAAGGCCAAAGGAGAGTTATTTTGTGAGACGTGAGTCGCGTATTTTAAGTACCGCAATTTACGTTCAACTGAAATGCGGTTAGGTGTCAGACGGACGGACGTAACTTCAGTTGCTTTCCACCGTTGGTGCGGGACTACTGACGCTTGCCTCGCTCCCCTCCTTCACCCCGAGCGCAATTCGGTTGAAAAATGCTCGTTAGTCAGCGGACAACTAATTTTGCGTCGCCGTGTGGTACAAACAGGACTTTAGTATGAAACCGAATGCAGCGTTAAATTCGTGACTCATTTTATGTTAACTATGGACTAACTGGCAACTGAAGAAGGAGTTATAAAGTCCAACTACGCAACTAGAGTTAGAAAAATATTATCTATTTGAGTACGAGCGCGCGTTAGAGCCACGGGGAATGGTATGGTTCGTTCCTGGATGTGCGCGCACACGCTCCTTGTTTATACCTCTTTAGGAATTTGAAATATATCGAATGTATTTAATTACCACTAATCTGAGGTGTTCACTATTTCGTTCTCGAAAGTTCTACGCTATTCCATTAGTGATGTAGTCGGGTCGAATATTGACTTTATAGATGGATATCGACAAAAGAAAATAAATAATTTGCTTGACAATCGAGTCTTATTTGACTTTAGATTACAAAACGTCGAAAATACTTCTGCACTAACACAAAATAGACGCCCCTGCGCGCATGCGCCGCCGCCGTATGGACTATGGACCGGTACTGCCGACGACTCCGGCCACTACAATGCGTTATTCCAGCTTAAACATTATTAATTTAGAAATAATAATTATTAAGGATGTTATGATTTTGTTTTTGTATATTTTTACATGGTTCATAAGCATATATTTACTATCTGTTTTACACAGCTAACAACGTTATTTAACTAATTTTTCAATGGCTTTTGTACAAAATTTTTATTGTGCCAAGTACATTTTATAAGTTGGTTGACTATTACTCGTAGACTTGTAAAGCCTGTTATGATTTCATTTTTGTATATTTTTACATGGTTCGTAAGCATTATATTTACTCTGTTTTACACAGCTAACAACGTTATTTAAGTAATTTTTCAATGGCATTTGTACAAAATTTTTACTGTTCCAAGAACATTTTATAAGTTGGTCGACTATTACTCGTAAACTTGTAAAGCCTACTTATCTGTGATAGTTTTCCTTCTAATTTCGTTATATTTACTACTGCCGTGAATTTTTTTGCAATTTAAAGCTTAATTTTACGCAAACAGATCTCTGAATCGAAAAATTATTTTAACAAACCCATATTTTTAAATGGCCTATCCAACGACGGGCAATAAAAGGCTTTTTTATTTTATTTATTTATTATTATACCCATGCCAAATTATAGCTTTCTAGTACTTACAATCTCTGAGCTAAGCTGCGGACGGACAGACAGACAGAGCGAAACTATAAGGGTTCCTTGTTGACTTCGGAACCCTAAAAAAGATATAACATATCAAGCTCAAAAGATCTTTTACTTAATCGGATCCAGTATTAATTCAATTTCGATGACCTTTAATAGACCAGAAACAAACTCTAACTGCCTATAAAACTAAACCGCTTAATCTATAAAATCCTCGAGACGATACTAAAATCGGTAAATCCTATATCCCAAGTAAATGAAAATCATTAATTCAAGCCGACTTTAATTTACAAGGATTCTATCGTAAGTAAGCCGGAGCTTCGTTCATATCGATTACAGTTTAAGAAACTAGAAAACTCTTTTTACCCGTTCTGGAAAATTATTAAATAATCTTTATGAAGGAAAAGTTGAAAATATTACCGTTTACTTCATAGTTTGCTAAAACTGTAGTTCTTACGTGACATGCAACAAGCTGCAAAGCATGCAAAGCTTTGTTTGACTGCACTTAACAGCGAAAAATATTAACAGTTTGGCAAAATACTGAGAAAAACACCGGCGAAGTGCGTGTCAGACTTCACACATTTAGGGTTCCGTACAAAAATATAGAATATATTGGTATTTGTTAGTATCATATACGTAATAAACTGCCGAGCAATGAAAAAGTTCCACCCACAAAATGCCGACAAACACCTTAATTTATTTTTTTCACATTTAATTTAAAATTTGAACAGAATGTTTACGTTTTTAGTTGGTAATATTCTGATGCGCTGTTAAATGTACTTCAATATTGCAGACGGCGTCATTAAGCTAGCCTTGCCCGTTTAGGAGTAATTTGGTGCTATGTCACTGGAACTTTTTCATTACTTGCGAGTGTAATAAATATTATCACCAAATTTCAAGTTCATAGGTCGATGTGAAGATAAAAAATTCTTCGGAACAAAATTCTGTGACAGACGACGGACAGAGGTACACGTGAGTGACAGGAATAGGTCCGTTTGGTTCCTGAACCCTAAAAATTCAGCAGTAAACTATGTACTATGTCAGAGTCAATCGTTAGGGACCTTTCGGATGGTGTGTCGATAGGCGATATCGCACACGTATTTACTAAGATTATTTTTATTTGCAATTCGAATTGCTACGGATTTCGTCCATGTGAATGTAGTTGCAATTGTGCTTAGTAAAAATCGTTTATCTGCGTGATATAAATAGAATCGCGTCGAGCCATCAGGCGGGCGAGCACGGCCTACTGTGACCGGCTTGAGTCAAATATTTTTATCACAATTTGGGAGCAAAAACCGTGATAAAATGCGTGACTCAAGCCTATCATAGAGGCCGTGCTAGTCCGGCAGGAAAGTCGGTAAAAAGAAAAGTTCAGCAGAAAATTATGTATTACCTACAGACTGAATCAATATTTTATGTAGATAAAGCATTTAGTTTTACATATGGAAATTAAATACCAGTGCAAAAGATGCATGTAATAAAACAAGATCATGCGCAGAAAGCTAACGATCATGTTTAAAGATCACTAGAATAGAACCCAGGGTGGTCCGCCACTTATTTTATTTCGTTTTCTCACGCAAATCAGTTGCGCTAGGCGCAAATGTGTAAAAGGATAATCTTAAGAAAATGAGAAATAAGATACTAAAAGACTTTGTTCTAAAACAGTACTTTGCCTGGGTCCATAAAATTAAATATTTTTATGGCTTCTCATTACAATTTCTCGACAAAAAACCCTTAAGCGATGAATTTCGTCGTCGTAAATAGTTAGTACTTTGCTTGATGATTAAACAATGACTTAGTAACATAAATAATAACAGAAATGACGTGGGCATTCCATGTCATTAGGGCTTTGTATTAGGCTCCCAGACACGAGAGTGACGCTATAATGAGACAACGACGCGAGGATTTTTAAAAAATAGTAAAAATCCTAAAAAGCGTCGTTGCATCACTGTCGTATTGTCGCTTTGGCTCGTCTGTCTGCGAAGCTTTAATTTCACTACTTCCATTAATTCTTGCTAAGTTGCTAAGTCTCTGGTGAACTATTCTGAAAACGAATACGTATAAAAAGTTAAGTAATTTTCATCTTACGAAGAAAGTTCAAAGGAAAGTGAAGTATGCATTACGTATGCATGTAGGATGTTAAGTATTTGGCTCTCTCGCGTATAGCAAAGTTTTATTGGAGTTCTCGTTCTAAATTTAAAGAGGGAAAGGGGGAACAAAGAGGTCAGTGTAGAATCTAAGAATGGCCGCCTGGAAATTGCTGCGCGCTTACTTGTTGCGTGTTAACTAATGTTTTTAACTAGCTTCTGCCAGCGGCTTAGCCCGCGTGAAACTCAAAATTAAACTCAAATAAACGTAGGCTCTACCGGGATAAACATTCTATGGCGTAATCCAGGTCATAATCTAATCGTGTTATAAAATTGGTTCAGCCTTTGAGGCCTGTATGATTGACAAACATACACTTTTGAAAATTCTGATTTTATCCGTGGTGCTAAGCAACTATCCCAGTTGTAAACGACCCTTTGTGCATATCGGCCTTTTTTGTTCTGTCTCCTGCTTGATATGGAAGGAAGTGAAATTATGTTGTTTTTCCTACTCCTCCGTTATTCTTTTCTGATTAATTTCGTTGCGGGATTCAAGACAGTTAAGTTCATTCTCCGGGACTTCGTCGAGCTTCATTGTCTCAGCGCTTTTCTCGTAGCCGCGACTGTTGATTCTGACTTTCAGGAGTTGCAGTGGTTTGGAAATAGAGCGGTAGGATTGTCCCAACAAAAAGGCATACAGACTTATACATTATGATGTTAGTAGGTAAATCCTACTGTGACATTATAAACAATACAAATTTCATACAAAAAAACAAACTTGTATGAATATATTTGTATTGTATAAACTCAATTTCTTTTAGTATTATATAACTGCACAGCACATGTGTGGTTCTATGTTCCGACTGTAAATCTACCATTCACTGTACCTATGTATCGTTTCGTTGACTTCTGTGTGCCCTGGCAGTTGAGTGTGTCATATGCTTTCTCTAATTTATTTCTGATGGTGGTACATGTGTTGGATCATTCGGTTCCCTTCATGATGGTTGAGCCGAGTGGTGCCAATCCATGCGTCATGTTCGTGAACGGGCGCCATCAGTTGGGATTGGTCATAACTTTGCTGCCTCGGCCTGTTATTGTATTTTTTTTTAAATTGATTGTTACTCTAGAAGCTTTTATGTGCACGTCTTTTTACATTGTGTTCACATATATCTATTTTTTCAACAAGAATGATGAAACCAAAAAAAATAATTAAAACTGATGGCAAAAAGAGTGTCCGTGGAATTTCTTGCAAATTCTTCTCCATTGAGACCTACTGACGCTTGCGAATTTGCAACTAGCAATCTATTTTTTTTGTTTGGCAATTCAAAAGTACCTCTAAGGTTTATTTGAAATAAACTATTTGATTTTGATTTTAAAACTCTGCAAAGTGAAAAATAACTTTCTTTTCGGAAGTCGGTGTCTTGGGTACTAATTTTTTTTCGTATTTGACACCGTCTGCCGAAAAAACGGTTATTTTTCAGGTTGCAGTGTTTGGTTTTGAAAGTCAGTTGAATGATTTGTTAAAAAGATTGTTATATTCCCTTTTTAGTTTGGATGCGTATTTTCATGGTAATATAAGGTATATTACCATGAAAATACGCATTATTAAGGAAAACTCAAAAAGTTCTCGTCAGATCTTGATCAAATTTAAATGGGACCAGCTTTCAAATAAAAAAAGAATCCCCAAAATCGGCTCACCAAGTAAAAAGTTCTGAGGTAACACACCTAAAAAAATACAGTCGAATTGAGAACCTCCTCCTTTTTGAAACCGGTTAAAATACTCATTAATTTTTCTCAATAGCATTGTTTTCATTAATAAGTTTTCTTGGCATAAAATACACCTACCAACGATTTATTCGTGTGAAGTCGTTGCTGAAAATAGCGAAGTAATAAAGAAAACGTGTCAAAGAATTCGCTTTCACTTTTCTACGTGAATATACTTACATAGAAACCCTGCAAAGTTCAAACAAGATTTTGTACAGCGGCGTTCAGAGAGCGTCCAGTATTTTTTATTTTGTTAGTATCTAGCTTGTTTTATATTAAAATTTCAGTGTTGATATATCGCTCTTACGTTCTTGGTTTCTTGCATTTTTGTCTTGCATAGTACTCGCTACGGTTAGATGCCCTCGTACACCGGTTTCTTATCATTCTTTTGCTAGTTTTAAAAGATTTTTTGCATCAATTATCCGGTTTGTTACTACGTAGTTTTTATTGATTAAATGTGTGCCGGTGATTTTGCCTGTTTTTGTTGCAGGCTTTTTTTTATTGTATTTATGGTTAAATGTATGTGTGCTTACATAATTTCTAATTTATAACATCAGCTTGATAATGCTAATACTTTGCTTAACGCCATGACTTAGCGGTTAGCGGCTTTTAGGTGTTATGAAAAAAATACTGGATTCTTCTCATCGCAATGTTACCGGTTCAGAAAATAGATCTATCGTCAACTTCGGGCGGCTAAAGCTAACTAAGTAATTAGCTGAAAAATATTCAGCTTTATTAGCTACCTACGCGTTATTATATCAAACATATTTTTGCGTAGGTGTACAGAGCTTCGTGCCAAGTTTGGTGGTTGAGGCATTTTGAGGGAATATGGCAGGTTTGGACAGGAAAAGCAAAAAATAGAGATACCTTAGTAAAAAACTTATTAGACAAAGAAAACATTACATCAAACAAAAAGAGACTTGTATCTTCATCATTAACATGCCGTTTTCCGTAGATCTACCGATAGCCACAATCTCACATAGCTATCTTCGTACTTTTTTTGATATTTACTTGGAATGAAACCCCGAAGGAAAATGAGGGGTGTTATAGGTTTGACTAGTTTAGGTATCTATGTGTTTGTTTATTTAGTCTGTAGTATCTGTCTGTGGCATCACAGCTCTTAAATGGGTGAACCGATTTTATTTGCTATGGTTGATCAAAGCAAAACAGCTCTTCTACGTAAAAGCATCTATGGAATGGCTCCGGTTATATACAATAAAATTCCACGAGAAATAAAGAATCATAATGTCACAATGTTTAAAAAGAAACTTAAGCAATTTTTAATAACTAAATGTTACTACTCCACAAATGACTTTATGGAAGACAAAAACTGACATAACTTTTTGTTAATTTGACTTTAGTATTAGACATCATGTTATTGACTAATTACAATCTAATTAATGAATTATTTAATTTTTCTATGTCATATACTGTTGAATTTTTGTTATTATTTTATAGTATTAAGCATGTTTTATTATTATATTTTAAATTTATTTCAATTTATTATTACATAATCACGGTTTTTAATGTTTTTTAATGCATATTATTATTATTATTTTTTTTTTAATTTTCATTGATTTGTGTAATTTTTGTATGCCATTACCGGCTGGTTGTAGCGAACTTAAAATTGTACCATGTAACATCCACTGTACCTATGACTCACAAATAAAGATTTCTGATTCTGATTCTGATTCTGATGTTAATCAGTTTAGCCGTTCAAAAGTTTTGGGCGTTTCACAGCATGAATCGGGGAATTTTGAGCGGATATCGTGTCATAGTGATAGATTATCGATCAAAGCGTGTTTAATACTAGATAAATTATGTAGTTTAAAAAGTATGAAAAAAAAAGTTGGTTTAAAACTTTTAAATTTTACTTGTTACATGATATTTATCTGCGTCGATTTTGACAGGTGTTGGTAATGGTAGTCTTAGGATGTGCTCAAGTGCTTTTTCCCGTGAGTTCTTAACACATGGTTAATCCAACAAAAATCTTTGGAATAAAGACTAACTTTTGTAATCAAAATTGACTTTTAGACCAGTGGTGGCCCCGCGACTTACAATTACAAGGTCATGGGTTCGAACCCTGCCTGGCGCATTACTTTGTGTAAATTATTTCAACATCACTGCTCTCAAAACGGTGAAGGAAAACATCGTGAGGAAACCGACATGTCTTAGAACCAAAAATTCGAAGACATGTGACCATCCACCAACCCGAAATGGGCCCGCATGGTGGTAGACGGCCCATTCTCTCTCACAGAGAACAGGCATGCACGCACAACGGACCAAATGGGGTCTAAGTACGGCAAAGGGGGTCCATCTATCCTATCCTTCCAAAAAGAACTTTCTACAAATAAACAAAACTGTTTGAACTTTTTAATATATACTTTCTCTCTCATGGCTTATCATACTATTATCAGGCGAATTTAGCAGGAATTTATCTTTAAATAGCCTTAAAGAATATTCGAAATTGGACCAACACTTTCAGCGATTAGATATAAACCAACAAACTACGCTACGTTTTAATAATATAAGTTTAAATGAACACGATATTCACTTGTTTCTGTCCCATTTGATGTCCGAGGGCGCTGTAAGGGCGTACGCCGGATGTGCGCAAGAGTCGAATCCGCGGCGCGTTTCATTTAGTCACACCGAAACACGATACAAAGCTCCCCTTTGATGTTATTTGATTTCAGTCTGACATTCGCTGAGGACTCGTAAATAAACTGTTGTTCTGCAAGTCTGAAACACGCCTTATTTGAGTAATGGGAAACTTGAGATGATATTTTTTGTGGTTTTATTTAAAAAAATGAAGAAAAAGATGGGCTTGTTATTTTGGTGTCATTCAGTGAGACTGACAACTCAGAAATTTAATTAGCAGGAAAATAGAGTCAAATGAAAAACAACTAGGGAAAATTGTTAATGTATTATTATCGTTCACCACTCAGGAGTGATGTTATGAACATCATCATCATCTCAGCCGAATAGAATAGAATATTATTTATTTGCTTAGAATGTAGGTATTTACAATAAGGTGGTTCCAATAATATTAACAATCCTTGTACATTCTACCATTTTGGCATGCAAACATTGATGCAATTTATCATCAAATATAGAAACATTGATATTATACAACACAATTAAAATTTATCAACTAGAAAATCCGACACGGAATAGTAACATTTATAGAAGTATACTTAGTTTATTTTTGAAAGTTGTAACTGATTCCTCTTTTATGGAATTAGGAATGTGGTTAAAAATAACTGGTGCCATACCAAAAATACTTTTCCTCAACAAAGCAGTCCTATATCCACCTGTGCGTAACAAGTTTTGGTATTGAGATCGCAAAGTTACGTTTCGGCATCTGCTTTCTGATAAAGTTAAAAATAGATGTCGATTTGGGGCGCACGGTTGGCGCAGTGGTTGAGCAATTGACTGCTGCGCTGCGTGTCGCGGGTTCGATTCCCGCACGGAACAAAAATTTGTATGACCTACAGATAAATGTTCCGGCTCTGGGTGTTTGTGTATGTGAGTTTATATGTTTGTAAACGCACCCACGATACAGGAAGAAATTCCTAGTGTGGGGCAACGTTTTTTATTAAAAAAAAAAAAGAAAAAAGATTACATCTAACAAAAAGAGCAATTTCTAAAATGTAAAGGCAAGGGAATGTCAACAAATTATGACTGTTAAAAATTGGAACACAGCTGTCAGTAACTCTTAAACCAAATATTGCTCGTAGGCAGCGTTTTTGGGCCTTAAAGATACTCTCTCTTTCGGTACAATTGCCCCAATATAAAATACCAAACCTTAAAATAGAAACAACAAGACTATGATATGCTAGTAATACCGAAAGCAGTCCACATCAAGACAAAGATCTCCCCAAGCAGCATCGGTACTGTGGTTCTCGCATCCAGCGGACTACCGCGACCCTCACCAGGGGATCTACTCCCTAACTCCGCCAACGAAGTTACGGGCTCGTCCACAAGTACTCCGGTACTTCGGAGTTAATCTTACTACGTAATTATAAAATTTTTCGGATGGGTAAAAACACATCAGGCGTAGGTACAGGTATACTTGTCAAATTGGTAGAAAACGCTGGTGTGATGACTTAGGGACGTTTACGGCAATAGTCATTCATTAGTAGTTCGGGCCCCGAACGAATCATATGTCCGTATGTGATACGGAGTAGGAAACGCCCGTAATGAATGCCGAAACTACGGACTTCGTGCTTGGGAGTAGACCCCCAGATCATTGGTCCCCCTTGTGGGATGCCTATGATATTAAGTGAACATAACACCTACGTACACTATCCAGTTTTATTTAAAAATATACTTACTTATAAACACTGGGAAAATGAAGACGCCAAGTAAAGAATTCTATTGAATATCTCAGGAATAATGTCAATTAAGTTACAAAACAAAATACGACGCTAAGATGTTGTCTCAACATCATACTTTAACAAAGAAAATGTTCTCTAGAAACTATCTCTAACAATATGCTACTTATACAAAACATTTGCTATGCTGTAAGTCATTGTTTCATCTTAGCTTAGATAAAGTACCTATAGATTAAGCCTTAAAATGAGCTTGATTGATAGAGCGAGATGGCCAATTGGCAGCTCCATGTTAATAATAAGGACAAAAGATTATTTTTTGTCTTTGTCACCATGGCCGGTTTCTGTTGTTTGTCAAACTCTAATATAATGGCAGGTTTGACAAACAAACTCGGTTTTGTTTGATTTTCTGTGATTTCGTGGTATTATGTGTTAATTGAGACAAGGAATTTGGGTTATTTATAGGTAACTAGCTGTTACCCGCGGCTTCGCTCTCGTGGGCCACCCCACAGGACCCGTTTTCGGGATTAAAAATAGCCTATGTTACTCAGTAATAACGTTGCTTTCTAATGGTGAAAGAATTTTTAAAATCGGTCTAGTAGTTTCGGAGCCTATTCGGTACAAACAAACATACAAACAAACAGATAAGATTGGTATAGATAAGTGTCAATGCGATGGTGGGTTGTAGTGTTCTTGTTCTTGTTGTAATACCAGAACTAACTATTCCTGTCTCATGTGCGGCCACGCCAGGGCTTAATCTATAGGTACTTTATCTAAGCATCTTAGTCACTATAGTTAACCTCACCTTGTTTTTAACCGAATCCCAAAAGGAGGAGGTTCTCAATTTGTTGTATCGGAATTTTTTAATAGGTGAACCGATTTTGATGACACTTTTTTTATTTGAAAGCTGGTCCTCATGTGGCCCTATTTAAATTTGGAAAAGATCTGATGAAGAACTTCGGAGATATACAACAGAACCCTTCAATAAACAAGAGCAAATCTCTCGGGATTAATGCAATCGCATGTCTGTTTATTGCTTACGCTATTTCATAACATAACATCACGCCGGTATGCTTTAAAGGAGTAAGCGGATGTGTACAGTTCACCCTTGTACACTCTCATTTCCCCGGTTATTTAAAGTTTTATATTATTCGGGTAATCTATTATGGCATAACTTTGTCCCTTATTATAGACCTTGCTCATTATGTACCACAACTAAAAAGTGAAATAAAAAAAAACAATCAAAAAATACAACAGACTTCCAAAAAAACACTACAAAATGAAAAATAACTTCAATTTCGGAAGTCGGTGTCAAAAAACGAAGAAACAAAAACAGGAACACCGACTTCCGAAATTAAAGTTATTTTTCACTTTGTATTGTTTTTTTGGAAGTCGGTTGTTTTTTTTTTGTAAAAAGGCTTTTTTAGTGTTAAACTGCCTCGTTGATCTAGTACTGCTTAGCATGAGATCATGGGTTCGATGCCCGGGTTGGGCCAAGTGTTACTGGGGTTTTCTATATGGAATTTCTCAGTAGCAGCGTGGAGTCTAGATTTGTGACTGGTTGATGGCAATAGGCTCGCCCCCAGAAAAATAATAATAATGTGTATTAACACATTATTATTATTTTTCTGGGACCCTGGAGCCCGGTTCTTTGAAAGACGTGCGAGGGGCCCAAGCCAACTCTCAGAGGCCTTGTTATCAGGCAATGTGACCCCAACCGAAGATTATTCCAGTATGCACTACGCAACTGCACCCAAAGACAATCCGTGGTTGGTGCAGGACTATAGCAAAATATGGAGAAATACGCATTAGGCTGGGTTTGGGAGGTTTCGTGGATCGATTGGCCAAAACTATAGGATGACTACCGGCCCCTGTCCGACCACTGTTGAACTACACGGCTATAAAATGGCAGGGGGTGACTTGCACACTCAATTAATTGCCCCCCCCATAAACAGTCGCTAGCACTTTAGTAGCGCCAAGGGGGCTCTCTGACAAAATTTGAAATGTGATGTACATACTGATCGCAATATTTCTTAAACAACCCGACTAAAATGCTTGTAAAAGGCTGCCAAGTCTTAAGTACTAACATAACATAACACCAACATTATACAGTTAGTTCACAATAAACGTTTTGACTTTGACTTTGACTATAAAAACAACTTTTTAATAACGCTACTTGCAATCCGTCTATTTCGCTCAGCTGCTCATGGCATAATGGTTCACACTAAATCATTATGTATATATATCGTTTATAACACACTAACATATATCTATTTACCTGTATATTTAACACCGTAAAAACTGATCCGTACACTTTAACTTAAGGTTCAGTTGAAAACCAGCGTCAGGCAACTCCTAGTTCTCTGGCATTTTGATGAACTGGACCTTTATGGCGCAGCCGTGGGGTACACTATGTATGTAATTATTTTGTTTTAAAATTAAGTTCCCTTTTATTTGTACCTACATTGTGTGTATCTGTGTGTGCCAAATAAACTAGATTTCTTTTCTTTCTTTTCTTTCTTTTCTTTCTTTTCTTTCTTTTCTTTCTTTTCTTTCTTTTCTTTCTTTTCTTTCTTTTCTTTCTTTTCTTTCTTTTCTTTCTTTTCTTTCTTTTCTTTCTTTTCTTTCTTTTCTTTCTTTTCTTTCTTTTCTTTCCGTTCTTTCTTTTCTCTCTTATCTTTCTTTTCTTTCTTTTCTTTCTTTTCTTTCTTTTCTTTCTTTTCTTTCTTTTCTTTCTTTTCTTTCTTTTATTTCTTGTCTTTCTTTTCTTTCTTTTCTTTCTTTTCTTTCTTTTCTTTCTTTTCTTTCTTTTCTTTCTTTTCTTTCTATTCTTTCTTTTCTTTACTTTCTTTCTTCTCTTTAATCTTTTTCTTTCTTTAAATGGGGCTTAATCATAACTGGCGAAATGAGGGTGTACTATAGGTGCACTTCTGCCCAACCCTTCGGGGAGTACGGGCGTGATGTTATGTTATTTTTAAGTATTCTTCAAGCAAGTTAAGTGAGGTTCAAATTACTTAAAGTAAAACCGCCAAACCCGCTACTGGTATTAACTTTCGGTACAAAAAAGAAGATTATCTCTTGGTAAAAAATATCTAGGTGCCTGCTTCGGAAATTAAGGCTATTTCGTTTTTTGGTTGAGCTGGAATATATAATAATACTCTATTATTATGACTGGTACCTTATGTACCTACTGAAGTCCATTCCACGACCACGTTACATTTTCGTAGCCCATATTTTGCCGTTTTGGTAGGTAGTCATTGTAACGGGTGTCTTGAGGAAAGTTTTGAGTAAGAATGTGAATGGCTAGAAGACTAGATGAAGACCAAAGGGACGATGGTTGGACTGTGTGTAAGATTGTGTATCTAGTAAGAGCGTAAAAGCGTTCTTCTTATTCCTAAAGAGAGGAAGAAACTGGTGATAAATGGCATATTTTGTGTGACTGTTCACGGTAGCATTAGCAGCAGTATTTGCAGGAGCTTTGTTCCGACAGAGCTAGTTTTGCACTATACCACCAGCAACTGGGCTGAAGAATTGGCTTGGTGAAAACTCACTCTTCGCCAGATGTAAGTTATGTAGGAAGGTCGACAGAGGCAGCATGTAGGTACCTAAATTTTACGGACACGGATCGGATCTAGTGCCAAGTGCGGTACCGCCCTTAGTGTTGTGGAGGCATGACGCAGAAACATAATGGCGACGCAAACTTAGTAGGAACGTGGATCCATTTCCCGATATTAGAAGGCACAAGTAAATAAGTTTTGGCTTACATAAATATAAATCGATAACACGAAAATCCATTGAAGTTAATCGCAAACGCGTGGGTCTTCCTTGACTTTGTTTAACTTTAACATAAGCTAACAAATACTGCCATTGTTAAGTTTGCCTTTATGTAAATATATTGTGACGAATGTAAGTAAACATGTTTTGAAGAAATTGATCCCTTGTGACTTGAGGGATTTCTATACCAATATGTGTTATATGCTTCAGCAAGGTTATATACCTGTGAGGCTATTGAGTCCGATACAAAGTTTGATTAAGTTTGAAGAGTTTGACATCGGAACGGTATTTGGGAATACAAAATAAATATATTTGGTTGTTGGTAGATGTAGATTCAAACATAATCGCGGCTCGGCACATTCTGTGAGTCTCTGGGCGGCAATAAATTCGTGTGAAAGTAGAAGTAAGTGGCCACTAACTTTGAATCTGTTTATTCTTTTAAGATTTTTTTTCTATTGACTTAAAAAGTCATATGTCATGCAGTTATTTAAATCAAACTGTCAATATTATTCGCTGCACTGCTTCTAAATTATACACAAGCAAATGTTTTGTAGTAATTCAAAAAAACTTTTTCCTGTTTACGTCAAAAAACACATATAATATCATGCTGTGATTTGAAGGAAACCACTATCACGATTCGCTGCACAGCTTCTAAGTTCTACAAGCGAATGGGTTTCCCTCACAATACACATTAGATACATACTAATGTGCAATGCCACTGTTGTATCATGTTGACGATCTAAATCTAAACAAGAACACACGCATCGCGATATGAATGGCCGTGATCCCTGTGCCCGCGTTAAGTTCCTTGAGGCAAAGTGGGTCCACAGGTATCGATGCAAGGTCTAGACTAGACACAGTCATAAAGAAAGAAAGAAAGAATAAATGTTTATTTTCATGCCATGAAAAGAACAAAAAAGCTTAAATACAATAATTACAAAGTATGCGTCAGAACCATGCAAAACGGTCATCGCTCAGCATAATGCTGGGACTCGTGTGCGAGAGACAGAGCCATAGCGCTGGTTTTCAGTGACAGCCGGTGTCAACTGGGTGGGATACGCCACATGTCTTATTCATAGTCTAACATACACCGTTCTCTTAATAGCCATCCCTATTCTAGATTTATCATCGGTCACAAAGGATTTCCATCGTTTCATTGGTATTTCCCTACTAGCCGTCCACTTTCACACTCAAACACTTTAATCACACTCACAGTGTCATTCTATCAGCGAACATGCGCTCCCGAAATGTCACGTGGTCGTGTTCAATCCCAAAATTTTAAACGTTTGACAATAGTCGCGATAGTGATTAAAAAATGTCAAAAATTTATGGGATTGACAAGCGCAAGCGCTATCGAAATGTCAATCTATTACATTAAGTAGCTTTTCACACTCCGGGTAGCCGCTACCGGGTAGCCGCTACCGGGTAACCGGCGGTTATCTACGTTAGGTAATTCGACCGTCGACGTCGCTGACATCAAATTACACTTTGTTTAGAGCTTTGTGTATAGCTTATATTATTTGATACATAATAAATTGTATGAATAACGTTCCTAATAAGTTTATTTCATCCATACCCTTTTAAGTTAAATCCTTCAAAGACCTTCTGCGTGTTGGGGCGTTAAGCTCAGATTTAACGTAGGCTAATGAAAACGAAAGGATTTCTGGTGCCGGAGTTTTGAATTTTTGGGCTATCAAGTTTGTAACGTGGTAAAAAATGTATACCTTTTAAGACTTGTTAAGAGCAAGAACCCCGGATAGGCTGTCTATCCTACATAAATGGACCTTTTGTCTGCTTGAACATGTACAACAACAAACCTGTAAGTGAGTATGCGCTGTCTATTACCTTATTCAGCTCCCTATGGCCGGTGGAGAGAGGTTGCGTGTCGCAACCGCCACCGCACATCAATCATCGCCGCTCAAACTATCCCAGCGTGCCAACACATCACCCGCCCTCATATCCCACCACACATTTTACATAAACCCCATATATTAAATTCCATTTGACGTAACGTCACGAGACGTTGCTCTACACTACAACATGAATAAATTACTAGCACGCTGCACAATTTTCAGCTCGTATTAAAAACATCAATCATTCTCAGCTTTTTGCAGCACAAAAGAGTAATCATAAAAATAAATTGAAGCTCGTTGTCTGAAACCAAAGTAAAAAGGATAGTTTGGGTAAAACACGGCTTTTATCAGTCCGAGACGGATGAATAGCCCGGAGCGATGCGGGGCTCCTTATCCTGCGCTGTGCTCCTCCCCCGCCTCCCTGCGGTGCAAGATGAGCGTGCTTAAGTCACGATAGCCGAAGGGTACTGCAAGGCAAGAACAAAGGTGCACGGCCCTGACCCTGTAATAGTCTCGGGCCACGCCTGGCCTTAATTACGCGCAATTTGTAGCTCTAGTTCTGTTTTTTCGAACATTAAGTGTGTTTTTTTTATCCAACAAAAGACCGCAGCAAGTGTGCCAGTTTAAAAATTTCAGCGAAATTCTCAGCAACAATAAATGCGTGTGTTTCTGCGAGAAAACGTATGGAACTCGTATAAATCGTCCCGCAGTCGACCGTAAAGTACGGTGTTATCTTAAAGCTGCGTACCAAAGTAATTATATTGGGTATGGCCATATAACTGGACGAGTTTTATAAGTCAATACACTAACGGGAATTTAATTGGGTGAGTTGGATGTTAGTGTTGGTGTGGTCAGCTATAAGTTGTTAGTATAATATTTATGAGGAGTTTAGAACGCGCTTACTGCCATATGAATTATATGGATGCGAGTGCGGGTGCATTGATGTTGGGCCGGCCTTTGAATTTTTAGGCTAAAGAATCTCAGCTTTTCATTGGAACTTGTACCTAGCAAATGGCACAGCACTCACTCCCAATTAAGGAAAAATGGGAGTCCAAACCACTTTTTACCAACCCTTTGGGGTACCATAACCGAGCTGGTAAAAATGTAGAACTGGCTGTTATGTCCAAAGATTTCCTCTTACCCTTTATTGCCAAAAACACAAAAGGAGTAAGGAACAAGGGGTAGCAATCAATGTTGCGTGTCAATGGTCAATATAGTAGCTCTTGAAGGTCAAAATTGACAACTATTTAGTGTGGCTCGCAGGGGAAATCAGGGTGTATTCGCTTATCTCGCGCCATTAGGCAGGAGTCGAGATGCTAGCTTGAGCACAAGGGCACGGGATTTTAGGCAGCCCTTAGGGAATGAGCCAAACTGTATGGTAAATCGATTTATTATGATATTGGTGGTTACTATACTTATAACCTGCATGAGGAATTGGCCTCGTCGGAAAACATCCTTAATGGACTTTTAATTAGACTCGGGTTGAACAACAAAATTATAGCTTGCATGCATTGTTTATTTAAATGAACGGATACGGGTGTACTTAGAGCTTGATACTATCTTGTATATTTTTTACTAAACCGCAACTTTTTTCTTCGCCGTCCTCCCAAGACCGCCGTTTTATATCTCCTTAGATTAAAGTGCACATTTAAATTGAATGGATACGTAAAATTTTCCCTTTTAAGGATTCCGCTCGAACAAAACACTCATCTATCCAATTCAATTACGAAAGAAAATACCAGTGATGGTGCAGCGAAAGTTCCACTTTCTTATTCAAATAACCCTTTGGCTGCGCGGGGAACAAAGCGGGCTATTCATTAAAATAATCCGGTGCAAGTTGCGGAGTAACCGGGGTTATAATAATACAATATACACTGCGCGCTTGCGAGTTACTAAATAGAGACGCGGTGGTGTTATGCAGCGAGCTGTATTAAACTACTTATGTGTATCGTGCTTTAGGTGAAGTGAGCAGGCAAATTAGGAACGTCAAACAGACAACTGCCATTGATGTTGTGTGCTCAAGAATTTGTATAATCTCACGTAGATAAACTTAGTTAGTCGAGCCATTCAAAGTCAAAATATTTACTATCGTTAGAGGTTAATAGAATTAATTTGTGCAGTTTGGTCATGTACCAATGACCAAAAAAATTCATATCACAAGACCACTCTCTCATTTTTAACCGACTTTCCAAAAAGGAGGAGGATCTATGTCCAACTTTATGGTTGTTTTTTTTTTTGTGTATGTTTACAGATTTCTCCGTCAATTGTGGACTCATTTTGAAAATTCTTTTTTTGTTTGAATGAGTATGATCCTCTCATCTCACCGGTTATGTTCAAGTTGGATGGTATTCGGGTAATCTATTCTGGCATTAAGGTACCTTTCTAAAGGCAAGTTGCCTATCCTAATAAGCAACTTGCCTTGCCTTGCTTTTCTTTAGATTTTTTCGTTATGGACACCGACTTTCAAAAATAAAGTTATTTTTCACTTTGTAGTGTTTTTATTTGGAAGTCGGTGGCATTTTCTATGAAAAAGGTTTTTTTTGTTTTTCACTTTTTAGTTGTACCTATAAAACTGAAAAGTGACAGTATAAAAACTTTTTGTCACGCAATAAAAAACCTCTTTTTTAAGGCACGATTACTGAGGAATTATTTTGATAAATTATTTTCGATATCTATATGTTAAATATTTTCGGAAACAAAGGACTTTCCATGTTACTCTGAAACTTAATTTTATATGATGCATCTGTTAATAAGGCTACCTGCAAATTAATGTCTTCGGCTTACTGTACCAAGGTGCACAAAGTTCGAATATAATTTGTGCAAGTGTTAAGTAATTAGGTAGCTTGTTTAATAAACATAAGCAGTGGCGGCTATGAGTGTTATCCGTTTGAAGTTTAATTACTTGAAGTAACGTGTGTCGGGTACGACAGTAGGATTAAGTTAATTTTGAATTTTCTTCTCTGATTAAGATTTCAGCGGTGGTGATTACCTTGTATATTGATGGTTTAATTATGTTAACTCGTGTGCAATGGTGGTTGCTATTTGCCTATATACTGTTGCCATTTTGGTAGATACCTGACTTATAAGCTATATGCTATAAGCTGAAAAGTATGATGGGTTGTACACACTATTACTAATCGTTTTACTGGCGGTAAAACATTAAAAAAATACTCTGTTTTAAAAGCAACGAAAATATACATTGACTTTGCACAATAGTAGCTCAATGACTTTCCGAAGAGGTTTGCCGTAGTTAAAGCCTTTTCTCAGCTTCAACTAACATTAAACAGAGGTATAGTAGTCACAGCGGATTTTTGTGTCTCTGAAGTTAGGCTCTGCGAAACAGAGAAAGAAACAGTTTGCCATCCAGAATACTGAATACAGAGCGAGATAGGACGATGCGACAAACGTAAGCGCAATCTTCACCTTCAACATTGACACAAAAATAGTTACTGCACAGGGTCTTGCAGCCAACTTCAGAGACACAAAGATCCACTGTGACTACTGTAAAGTTGTATGTTTGTTTATAATGGCTAATTTCGTTAAGTACTGATCCAATTTCGAAAATTATTTCTATGATAGAAAGTTACTATCGCTAAGTTATTTATTTCGGGTTAAACAGTAGTCTGTGACTACATTTAATTCCGAAAAAATTACAGATCCTATTCACGAATAGGACCGGCAAGCTTATTACGTAGGTATCTTTTGCAAGAGCAAAACGATAGCGATTTTGCGCAATAATTACTCTTCAATACAAAAGTTTTAGAGATGTTGGCGGTTTTTTTAAATAAGTGCATTTGACAAACAGCGAGCGATTAGCAAACGATTGTGTAGAACCTATCATACCTACACTGCAGGTAATTCCAACTTTTATGACATAAAGCGTTTGATCGCTATCGTTTTGCTCTTGCAAAAGATACGTAATAAGCCTATTATTTTATGTGTGCCACGGCCCACCCCGGGCCAAGCGAGCAAAGCCGCGGGAAAGCTAGTTATTTGTATAAAGACGACTATTTAATTATTTGGCAATATTGTAAAAGGGTTTTACTATTTTAGTGTACCTACAACAAGTGTATACTCTGCCAATTTATCTAATCCTGCACCATCAATCACCAACATTACTTCTCAGCCATAAAACCTCACATCTACCCAATTACATTTTCATACACAACCCTCTCTAACGACTTGCACTACCAATGTCATCAAGTCCCCGATCTTCCTTTATGCTTTTATAGCAGTTCCAACGTCCTTCAAGGAGGACCTCTAAAGCTTATGCTCAATCTTTGAAATTGAGATATCCACGCTTGGCTGCACTAAGTAAGTTCTATAATAAAGACTTTGTGCGCTGAAGTTAGCTGTCCTAGGGCAAGATATCCTACGGGCTTGATGGTTATTTGAATGTATATTTTTATGTGTGGGTACGTCACTTTCAGCCATATTTACAAAATTGTTTTGAATTTGTATTCTTGTAACATTCAAATATTCATTAGTTAATTATTACGGTTTTATTATTCTCCTAGAACTTTCGTGAAATAATCAAATAATATATATATATAAAAATATATATAATTCTTGGTTTTTGGTTGACAAGGAGAATATAATAGGATAAAAATAACATATTTTTTGGTAAAATTCTCTACTTACATAAAATTTGAAATAAGAATCATGATATGCAGATTCTAAATTCAAATATTTCGTTTTAAAGCTATTATTACAGAGTAGAAATGGATTGCATCAGAACAGTTTTCATAATGTACTAAGGTGTGAAAATTGAGATTTCTAACAGTAAGTAAAATGATAGACTGGTAACTGCATTTATTACTGCTTTGTTATTAGATATTAGAATTGTTATTCAGTTTATAGAACTGTGGGCATACGGTCAATTATAAACAAAAACAAAAAAAAGATATAGATGTTTTGGCCAGGTATTAAGGTATGTGCATATAAGCGTAAACAGGAAAAGTTTTCTTTTTCTACTGTAATATTGCAAGTATAAAACTCACTTGTGTAGACTTTCAACTTTTAGAGTAAAACTGCATCGTGCAGTCGTGCATCAGATGCACCAAATTACAACACCCAAAATCTCGAGGTAGACTAAATAAAAACACAATCATACATACCTAAACAACCACAGTTTATCTTCCACGTCTACCCACGTAGTTAAACTAACTACACTCTCCTTGGAAACGCAGTACAGTCTCGAACTCTCGATAGGTAACGTCGCCAATAAAAGTGGATTTACAACTCAATACTACCCACTAGAACACAAGAGGATACAGGAACAGTAAAACAATAATTATATACTCCTACTAGCTGTTGCCCGCGGCTTCGCTCCCGTGGACCACCCCACAGGACCCGTTTTCGGGATTAAAAAATAGCCTATGTCACTTAGGAATAATGTAGCTTTCTATTGGTGAAAGAATTTTCAAATCGGTCCAGTAGTTTCAGAGCCTATTCGGTACAAACAAAGAAACAAACAAATCTTTCCTCTTTATAATATTATAGTATAGATAGGCATATGCATTGTTCACTCATAGTGAAATCACGATTTTATTATTTAGAGAATACTAGCTTCTGCCAGCAGTTTCACCCGCGTAAATGTCGAAAATTGTCCCGAGGGAATATATTCCCAGGATAAAAATTATCCTATGTGCTATTGCTATATCCTGACTATAATCTATCTCTGTGCCAAATTTCATCCAGATCCGTTTAGTAGTTTTTGCGTGAAAGAGTAACAAACATACATCCTCACAAACTTTCGCATTATAATATTATAGTAGGATTCTAATAATCATTTCTTGTGGAGGAAGTTAATTTATATTGGAATTGCTAGTAATTTAAGTTTTGAAGTCATAAACTAATTGCATTTTATAGTTATTGATAGGCGAATTATTTTAATTAAATAAATACTAATTTTCTTTCAAATGTTTTTCCCTTATTCGAGGCCTTTTGAATGAAAATTCATCCACTCGACTTGACTCATTCGAAACGACAGGAAACAAAACTCTCTAGTCGAGACCATTATTGTCAATACACGTTAAAATTTTCGATTTGTTTGAAGCAGACTGAGTCGAGGTTAAGTCAAGAGGAGTAAATTAATTAAAATGTGAGTGTGAAACTTGAAAATTAAACGGCTCCCTATACCTAAAGTTTAATACATCAACCGACGAACCACTTGTGAACACCACTGTACTCCGACCCAGAGTATTTACCTTGAAGCAAAGAACAAACAAGTAAGCAAATAAGTTGAAAGACAATGCACCACACTAGCTCTGAGATGTGGTACAACACTAACTAGATACATTTGTGTGATTATGTGGCAGAGAACTTGCAGATAGAAGGCGACTGAATGTGTGCTTTGGGATGAGAATCTCTGAAGGTAGCTTTGAAGGTAGCTTTTGAAAAAGTCAGTTTGACAACGGATTTTCAAGGTTTGATGATCAGACGCTCCTTTAACGTAGCTTGTACGTTTGGGTAATTTGGTTTATTTTTATTTATTTTATTTATTTATTTATTGCAATTACTAGGGTACTGCCGAAATTTTGGTACTTACAAGTTTTCTCGATAATCAAAATTTGCCCATATCTTCAAAACTTAGACACCAATAAAAGTTATACCAATTTTATTATGGCGGCATAATGGGTAGGTACGAAACCCTCGGCGCACAAGTTTGACTCGCACTTGACCGGTTTTTTTTTCTTATTTTATTTGAACTGTATAACGCCTTAGGTGTGACCTGTAAAGTTAAACATGTATACTTAAATAAACAAATAAATACCCATAGACCATAAACTCTTTCCAGTTTTCAGAAGGGTCCACCGTTGTTTTAGGGCTTTAGCTTGACTCAAGACAGAGGATATAAGGATACGCGAAACTATTTCTCTACTTGAATTAAGGGTATTTAGCGATATAGTAAAACTTTTAGATTACCCTAACAACAGAACTCATTAGCTTTGAAAACTCAACTTTATGTAAACCTATGGTTAAATTCACTGTCTCTAATTTGTTTACCCCAGCGCAAAATTAAAGCTTCTATTGCTTATAATTAAGACAAAATTGTCATGATAACAGAAATTACTATTATTGAAGCAGTATCAATCTAATTTATAGTTAACAAAGGTCTTTATTTTCCTTTGTGTTCTCAAACTTTTATTATTTCGATACTTTTATAACTGATTCACAAAATGACTAAAGGCCGCTGCTTATGTACGTGTTTTAATCCTGGACGGAACGGAACGACAAGTTTTAAAAAATCGTTTCATAAATAAACTATACGAAAGAGCGTACGTCATGGGTGTACGAACGGGATGGTGACTTGGCGTTTTGTATGAAACGCCACGTCGTCATCCGGTTCCATCCGGGATTAAAACACGTTACGTATGCAGCGGCCTCCAAGAGCGAGCGGAGCGAGCTCGGGAGCTTAGTGCACCCCGACACGGATTGGTTAGGTTCGAAGAAGATGACGGGAGCTAAAGTGAGTGAGCAAAGCGAATGAACTCAGTTCCCGTCAACTCCTTCACGTTAGGTTAGGGCAGTGGGCAAAGAGCTCCGACTGAATTTCCTTAGTAAAAGTCATAATTCGAGGTTTGGCTCTCGTCTCTTTCCTCCTCCAATATTGGACCAATTTAAAAGATATCCCATGAACTGGTAAAATAAGATATATACTATACCCTATGTTTTCCTTTTTTCATTTATATTTGTCAAATTTGTACACTAAGCTTCTGTTGACAGCGCAATTTTGAGCATTTTTTGAGGGTTCTAGTGCTTCTAAAGATTAAGTATCATCAAAAAGGAAAACAAACGGGGGCACCGTTTCCTCTTAAGTTATGACAGAGTTCATAGTACTTAGTACAGTATTCATAGTCATCGAAGCCCACCTCTCTATTCCCAACCACTGTATTACCTGAATGTCAGAATGTGCCAACAGTGGCGACCACCAGAAAAGCGGCTAAGCAATGAAACTCAACGAGATCCGGAGAAAAAAAAAACTGTCTTGAAATCTCGCAAAAAAACTAATCAGAAAAGAACAGCGGAGGAGTAAGAATAAACATATTCGCTTTCAGTCATAGTCGCTGAAGCTTGAATGTATTGCGACTATTTCTCGACTACCTTCCTTTACACAAATAAGCAGAGCTCACCTATGAAAGCTTTTAAAGCCATCTACCCAAGTCTGAAAGTCATAACTAGAAAGCATTTAACTTTACAGGCATAGACAGCATTAACCTTCGTTTAAAACCGTTCAGTTTTACATGCGATAAGCCACACGGGAATAAGGGATCCAACTCCTTTGACAGCTGAACTTCGGAATACTTCGGGTATCATCGGAGCTCCGCCCACACGCCGAAGTTAACGGATTATAATTAAGAAGTGCTAGATGGAATGCGAATTCAGTGCAGTGATAGTTTCAAGATGGTGGTAACTTTTGATTGTCGACTACGTGACTTGATTTGAGTCGTGATTTAATATTTTTTGTAAAGGAATAGATTCTTACAAATTCTACGTAGTAGAGATAAAACAGCAGCTATTATGGTTGATTATTGGTGAAGATGTATTTGTTTTTTGGGACTAGACTAATCTTGTATGGTAAAAACTACGCCAAATAGACCAATCTTCATTTTCACACTAGATCTCTGAGATTGGTTAACAATGTGCATTTTAACTTTGGATAGTTATCAACCTATAACAAAAATCCTTTAGTTTTTAGTATATAAAATATTTTTTTTTTTTTTAAATATGTGTTTATATAAGTATATATCCATCATTACACCATATATGTAGGTGCCTATGTTTTTATGTCTTAGTTTAATTTCGCTTTTCTTTTCTTCCTGTTCTCATATTACATAACAGTACATTTCTTTTTAATTTTTCCTTTTCGCGGGTCTGCTGGTAGAAATTTCTTAAGAAATAAGCAGAAACTTTGTACTCTATTGTTTTGATGTGTTGTCTTTATGAATTACTAGGCTAGGCTTCGCCCGCATGAAATTATCCCAAGGATAAAAAGTATCTTATGTGCTATGCCTGACTATTATCTATCTCTCTACCAAATTCCATCCAGATCTGTCCAGCCGTTTGAGCGTAAAGAAGTAACAAACATTCAAACATACATACAAACACACTCACAAACTTTCGCCTTTATAATATTATATTATAAGTGTGTATGTGTACATTAATTATAAAAACTGTCTTTTGACACCCTCTAACAATTATATTTTGCCCTCTAACGACATAGTGAGAAGAGACCAGTTCTAAAATAAACGACCCACTTTTTCCTTATAAAAAAGCGTAGGTACTTCTTTTTAGGGTTCCGTACCCAAAGGGTAAAAACGGGACCCTATTACTAAGACTTCGCGATCCGTCTGTCTGTCTGTCTGTCTGTCTGTCTGTCTGTCTGTCTGTCTGTCCGTCTGTCTCCAGGCTGTATCTCATGAACCGTGATAGCTAGACAGTTGAAATTTTCACAGATGATGTATTTCTGTTGCCGCTATAACAACAAATACTAAAAACAGTATAAAGTAAATATTAAAGGGGGGCTCCCATACAACAAACGTGATATTTTTGCCGTTTTTTGCTCGATATTAATAACGGCAACAGGTAGACGCCTGAAATATTCACAGAATGTTTAGTGTAATATTTACTTAAAAAAATAATAATGAATAAATTAAAATAAAATAAATTAAGGGGGGCTCCCATACAACAAACGTGATTTTTATGCAGTGTTTTGCGATAATGGTACGGAACCCTTCGTGTGTGAGTCCGACTCGCACTTGGCCGGTTTTTTATTTGTACATCTCCTCCTTCCTCTCCAAATCTAACTCATCGAATATGACTACCTAATTATAATCCCTTACACCCACGGCAACTTGCGGTATACCCTATTTTTAGCCAGAGACCTTTTAAACCTTTATGGCCCATAATTAGAGAAAGGTTGTTGACCCGTGGTATCCCATCTCAATAATAACCTGTTTTCCTCACGATCGTTTACAATTCTCTTGGGATGTTAATGTTACCGACTCTTAGATGTAGGCAGTGAATTTTCTGTGAACCTGATAAGTTACGTGTTTCACATTTATTTAAATCTGCTTTTGCTTTGAAACTTTTTATCGTGTCTAACATTGCCGGGAAAGGTAAACAAGTAATATGCAAAGATATTTATTTTATTTTATTTGGGAAACAAACAGATGCAATAACAAACATAAGCATATTTGGAGGTAGGTGGAACAGGGTGTAAAGTCCCACAAACCTCCATAGAAAAGGGAGGATCCTCCGACCAGACGGGTGTTGTGTCTGGTCCGGGCAACTGCCAAACGGTTGATGTCGGACTGTTGTATGTGTTCAAATCGCGCCGAAAACTTTGCTTGCGCGATGCAGGATTTGTGTGACGTCATGTCATTATAGTTTTTGTAAGTGGCGGCGTCGGTGCCGCTACACATACAATTAGTTCAACACAATCCAGAAACAGTTTCCACAACAACACAACAGATTGATATACTTACAAGTAAATTAATCTAAGTGTAACAACAACCAGAAGTTCACACAGTATAAAGAAGTCACAATTCAATATTATTATATACCTACATAGGTAGTAGAATATCGCTAGGAATAATAAAATTGTCGAAGCGTCCCCACTTAGGTACACTTTCAATCAACAAAATAATTTTCCGTGCGAGAGTTAGGTCAATAGTTTTTTTCATAAAATCGAGTTGCGTAACTAACACTTTATTGCTTCAGCAGGCAATTTTGAAAATAAAATGGCAGCTACGGAACCTTTGCTGTTTTATTTAGCACTTAAAGAACTACAAACATGCCAGTACATCATTGACGAAAACAAATTAACATTTACCTGAAAAAAAAGACATAAATAAACATCAGCCTAACAACAGAATGCGTACAAAACAAAATAAAATGTGCACAAGATCATCGGGTCATCGCCCTCTAAGCATCATTTTAGTGTCGCCGTGAGTCATTCAAATGCAGTTTTGAATTTATTCTTAGAAAATAAGAAATAGAACTGTGACTCACACGTCATTAGCCAAGGACTTGTGCGAACGTAATTCCGACGCATGCGATACGACACGTTATTTTCGACGCGAAATAGATTCACTGACGAAATAGAAACGTCTTTCTAAACAAAAAACGATGATGCAAAACTCGTAAAATTCTTTTAAACATTCCGTTTATTCGATTGCATTTATTCGCTCAAACGTAAACGATTAAAATTCCGTTCGCATGGAAACAAAATACAGTAGAGCGGACAATAAATCTAACTCTGTCACAACCACTGACAAAAAATAAGGCCATTTTTATTCAAAAATATAACCACAAAGCCGCAATTTCAAGTGTCGAATCCAGCATGGCTGTGCTGAGCATTACGTAACAAATTATAACGGATATCCGAAATCGGCGAAGCCAACGAAGCGAAGTCAATGCGATCACCCGTGAATGTCAGGACGAAATTCGTGTTAGCATCGCCTGGGGACATCCGGACAAACACGTGATCTCTAGGACGTGAAATTTGAACGTTAGGGATGTGCCAAGTCTTATTGGATCGATAGGTCTCTCTATCTACACATATAAATAAAAATTAAATGCCGTTCGTTGATAAGCACATTACTTGGGAACGGCTGGACCTATTGGCTTGATTATTATTTAAACATATTCAGAAGAAGTCTGAATAAGGTTTTAGAAAAAATAATGGAAAAAAATGCCTGGAAAACTCTGGCAAAACCTGAAATCCTTTTTTCTATGGAATTTTCATATGAATTCAGAAGTTTGGACTGGACATCGTCTGTCGGGTCAGTTAGTACCTAAAAAATTTAAAAAAAATTGGTTCTCCCGAATCGACCATATTATAAGTAGTTAAAAGTTCGAATTTGGAAATAGGGCAAAAGGAATCGGCAAGTGGGATGGTAATCGCATATCGGATATTGAGACATTCCAGTCGCCTCGGGTGACGTTATTACTGGCGTCAGCGTGGGTCAATAAAATTCGCACTACTTTCGACAGCATCATTTTGTTACTAGAAGAATGCTTGTTCTTCTCCCTGCCCTTAGCCCATGCTACTTGGGGTCGGCTTACACGGTTTTTTTATTATTTGTAGGCTCGTTTTTGACCACTATCTCACCTTTTTCTTCTTCTTTATCATCCTGTCCCCAGTCACGCTATCACTCTGTTATTTCATGTCACTCTTCATGCAGTCCATCCATAATTTTTTGGCCTTTCTCTCCCTCTCCATCCACATTTATATTCTTTACTCTTTTAGTAAAATGCGTTTCATACCTCCTCATCATATGACCATACCAGGACAAATGGATTCGTTTCAACTTTTCTGTCACTGGCGCCATTTTCAAACTTCCTCTACTATACTCATTTCTCACTTTATTCCTCACTTTATTCTTTACTTTATTCCTCACTTTATTCTTCACTTTATTCCTCACTTTATTCTTCACTTTCTTCCTCACTTTACTAGCAGAGTGCATGACGAGCAATTCGGCGTCAAAGAGACAGCTTTTTGCTACTTGCCCTTCTTGACTTACTTAACACCAAATTTCGTCTGTATTCCCCGTAGGAGTTATACAGAGGTGTACCTATGGTGTACCTATAATAGGTACACCGATAATTTAAGCTAATAGCGATACTATTATTGTAAACCTGCCACATATCCAGAATTCGGGGTGGTGCTGAGAAATACCATATTGAAAACTCAAAAGCTCAATATTTCTTTGCCGGACATCTGGATTAAAGACTCTGCAATAATGCTTTCGTACATTGCAGCAACGAAGAAGTTCTTGATAAATTAAGTCATATATATATTCTCCAATGTTAATGCAGTACTGGTAGTGCGCCCGCTCGGTGCCAAAATATCAATATTAGACCTTCTTTCGGTCAGTTTTGTTTGCAAAATATTTTTTTACCTTACCTCAAGTAGGTTAAGAAGAAATTCTAACCAGCAATTTTTCTGTGTAAAAATATATTTAAACATCCAAGTCGTTTTAGAGGAGCGTGCAGAAGAAGCGAAAAAAAAAAGTGTAGTCTATAATTTTTTTAAAGAAAATGTCATACAAAAAACAATAAATCAATAGTAAATATATTTTTTTTCAAACTTTTTAACTTAGCCTTTACTAAGGAGTATGCTTTAGAAAGTAACAGTTTTACGGTACTACAACGGAGTTAGGGCCTTAAAAGCAAGCAACAGCAACAGGAAGTCAAAGTACTTTAACCCTTATCTTTACTTAAGTTAGCATACTTGTGACCTATTAGAATTTGATGAAATACTCATAAATGTTACACAATAAATCATGTTGATGAACTGCCGTGATCTCTAAACTAGGCACGTGAGACACGTGGCTTAGAAGCTGTGTGCATGTCTCGATTTTACTTTCTCAACGCACACTATGCATAATTCTCTGTTCAGTCATAAACTGGTTAGATGTGTAGAAACATGGTCGTCAGAAAGAGGATTTTGTAAATTTGATAATCTATAGTCCAAGAAAATTAGAACTAAGTTAGGGTTTAAAACTAAACGCCACCTACTCGGTTAACGCCTCCGGTTAAGTGTTTGCCTTTGTAGTATGTATTTGTTTCCCGCAGCAATCGATACGTGATAGTAATCGCATGAATATGCCGAAAGATAAATGTTTCCGTCTTAGTTTTCTGTGGTGTTTTTATTTCTTGGTAGGTTGCTTGGATGGAAACGTCTTGCTAGATTCAATCACAGAGAAAAATAATATATAGGGTAGATTCAATAATCATTCACTTCCCACTGGTACAGAATATTAATATTAAAAACGTGCTGTCACATCGAGCACTTGACGTACACAAAGGGCAGAGAGCACTTGACGTATCTATACAACAGATTAAAAAATACAACAGATAAACATAACAATCTTAACTCTGTGTTGCCTAAACAGTATTCAAATCTGCCAACTTAGGCAGGCAGTGAGAACCTAATTATAGTAAAAGCTAACCTGAAGATAGTTTCTTTACAAGATTTGGTAGAAAAATCCAACAAAGCCATCCCCATTACAAATCCATGCTACCTCTAATGGTCGTGTTCGGCGGCTGTCGCTTCATGTCTCGGTTTCCACTACAGAAGCTCGCTACAGCACGGATGAAGGACCTCGTTAGTAAACGGTAGATTACGTCCTTTCAGCAGAATTGACCCGAGTAGCTGAGGAAATACTCCAGGATATAGAGCGGTATCTACGGAAAACTCCGTTTAATCAAGCCGTGTTTTTGTTACGCCGGTTAAGTTTGTGTTTGTACCATTTTTCTATCTCACTGAATATAAGACTATTATTTTGTTATGAGTTACTAAGTACTCTTGTTAAATCATCGACATGCACATCGATGGCTCAACGGGGTATTTAGTTAGAGACAATGGGCATCTGTATATCGAAGACCCTGCTAAGGTCTGTCTAGAAAAAGGTGGCTAGATGACTTATGCTGCGAGAAAAGAAAAAAACCGGCCAAGTGCGAGTCGGACTCGCGCACGAAGGTTTCCGTACCATTATCGCAAAAACGCTCCACTTAAATATTAATTTTATTCTGTTTTTAGTATTTGTTGTTATAGCAAAAACATCATACATCAAAATACATCATCTGTGAAAATTTCAACTAAATAGCTATCACTTTTCATGAGATACAGCCTGGTGACAGACAGACAGACGGACCGCGGAGTCTCAGTAATAGGGTCCCGTTTTTATCCTTCCGGTACGGAACCCTAAAAATGATTTTGAAGTCTTTTGGGAACAGCATAGGTTAGAAGAAACTTGTTGTTTTCAACATAAAAAGCAAAGTTTATACAGCTATAAAACCAAGGCATTATAAGCCAAGGCTCTTACAAATTTTGTTATGGTCCACAATACTCCTATTTGTGGCCGGCGACCGCAAACCAAAACCCAATTACTAAGGGACACCGAAATCATAAGGACTTTGACCTTATGACGTTTTTGTTGCTTGTGGTGACAATTGTAATAACTCTGGGGCTTGGATAATTCTCAATTTTCTTCAAAGATTCTCAGGATACCAAATTCTTAGACTGTTTGAAGGAATAGACTCAGTTGCCATGATGGATGAAAACGAAAAACTATCAAGTAATATCAATAAAAAAACCGGCCAAGTGCGAGTCGGACTCGCGCACCAAGGGTACCATACCACTATCGCTTGCACTTCGTTTGTTGTATGGGAGCCCCTCTTAAATTCTTATTAAATTTTTAGGATTTGTTGTTATAGTGGCAACAGAAATACATCATATGTGAAAATTTCATGTCTGTGTGAGATACAGCCTGGTGACAGACGGACAGACAGACAGACGGACCGCAGAGTCTTAGTAATAGGGTCCCGTTTTTACCCTTTGGGTACTGAATCCTAAAAACAAGCTATACCGATCAATTTGATTATTTAAGGTGGAGTCAAGTTGGAGGAGTTGGAGTTTAGAAGATAACGTAAGACTGACCGTATAACGCAGACCGGTTGATGAGCAAATTACTAACAATTTAACTAACCTCATTTAGAAGGAGAACAAATCCACTTCGTATTAGATATACTTCAAACATTCCATGTAATTAACGCGCTTTAGAAGATAACTAAAACAAGTGACTATGAAATTAAGATGTCAATAATATTTCAAAAAGGCAATTACAACAGCTGTCTCCTTATTTTGAATTAAGGAGTTCATTACCGAAAATCAGCCCACATTCTGTTCCAGGTGAGCAAAAATAAATTGGAATCACACCACGTTTCGCTTACGTAATTAAAGTGTTTGATACGAGATGCCCATAATTAAGATAACCGTGTTAAATAAATGCGAAATTAAACGAAATTACTGTGTTTACAGGTCGGAATATTACGACAAGGTGAATTGAAGATGGGCGGAAGAAAACATCTCGGGAATGGTGTAAAAATATTTTTCTTTCAAAACGGTTTTTATTTTTGGGGTAGCGATCGGCTCCGGCTTCGCACGGGACAAATTATTTAAAAAAACCTTCCTAGTTTATCACTCATTCAATAATAGAAAAGATGAAAAATTTAATAAGTTTCACTAATTAAAAGTGAGGTTTTCACTAATAATTAGTATAAATAAACCGTTGTATGTTTTAGAAGAAGGCAGCGGAGGATCAGAAATGACGTCTATAGACGCTGAAAGTATTATTATACTATTTAGAGAAAACCCAAAAGTCACATGGCGCATGAAGAGTAAGGTGAATGTGGACCTAGACAGATAGGCAGCAAAGTCTTTTTTCTACCAAAAACTCTGAAGATCAGGAGCGATGTATGTTACGATGCATTTTAGTGATGAATAGGGACGGGAAGGACGACACTGCAGAATACAATGGAATAGGGTACAAAACATTTATTCGACACGGACACAACAGCAACAATCACAGCAGCAGGAGGCCCTTCATTAAAATAGTTTCCAAAAACACTTTCAACGTCGGGATTAGTGCATCACTAGCCAATGAGAGAAGTTTGTAGGGAATTTATTAAAATTTAGGAATTTATTACTTTGGTCGTAATTAAACAATTCATTATATTTTTTTATCACAGCAGTATATTTTCACAATATGATCACAGACGAAGGCAAAATATGTTAGAAATTCTGTAAAATACTTGCCAGAAAAAAGTTTGAGCCTGAAATAACTCAACATTTGGTTTTAGTGAATATTTCATAATTGACTTTATTATGTCAATAATGAAATATTCACAAAAACCAAAAAAAAAAACGGAAAAACCAAGTGTGCTATTGCACATTACCATGTATTGTACCGCACATTATAGGACAGCCGAATCCCGGTCTTAGTAGGCGTTTCGGCCGTTGAGTTTCGTCCGATCCGGTCGAAACAGGAATTTCATTATTATTAATATTTTTGAGTGGTGTTTCGACGAATCCTTTTTAAGAGGCAAAGTAACGTCAGAAACATAAAATCAGTAAATAATTTAATAACGTTATAAAAACATAACTTCCTCTTTTGCTTTTTTAGTTAGATGTTGAACATTATAAGCATTTATACCCAAACTACCAAGAGGCCAGAATCATGAAAAAGTCTTAATATTTGCAGGGCTGGAATCATTACCGACAAAGACTTAAGTACCAGGAGATTATAATCATGAGGAAGTATAACCGAGGTCGGAATCATGAGATGTAAAAAGAGTACCGAAAGATTTTAGATTCTGATTCTCCGTTCTCCGTTAATCTCTACCGCTTATGATTCTAGGCCCGTAACTACTTCTTCATGATTCTGACCTCCTGGTAGTTTGGGTATAAATGTTCAACATGTAGCTAAAAAACAAAAAGAGGAAGTTATATTTTTAATTATTATGTTATCAAACTGTCAACTTAATAATAATAATTATACATCCCAACATGTGTGAAATAAAATAAATTATTCCATTTATGGCACCTGCGAAAAATATCGATAGGTGCCGTATATGTGGAATACCTCAGGTGCCATTTTGTACGCTTTTTAATTGATATATAAGGCTGATTATTGTGATTTATCATGTTTACTGTTGATTATTTGCACACAAAAAACCACAAAAATTCAAAATTTGCTTAAAAAAGGTATATGCCGAAACACCACTCAAAAATATTAATAATAATGAAATTCTTGTTTCGACCGGATCGGGCGAACTCAGTGGCCGAAACGCCTACCCGCCGAATCCCGCAAGATATGTTTAAGGTCCATTTAATAGAAGGCCAGACTGTTGTCATCTATCGCAAAATTAATCCAGAAGACTAGAAATCCGGCTTAATAGTTAATAACAATCTCACATAACATCAAGATAATATTCCTTGAAAAGATAGGTAGGAAAGATTGGCACACCCACATTTTGCCAATGTTCCACATAAATACGAGTATTAGGGGAGAAGCCCGAAAAATCTTGACTAATCATTTTTTTTTTTTTGCACTTTGCCCACACTAGGAATTTCACAACTATAGTAGACCGTACAAATATTTGTTCTGTGATTCAAGTGTGTCTGATATATTTTATCATCCTATTTATTTTTCTACGTGCAAGACTAGGTAGTATTACTATTAGACAATTTAACGCTTATACCTCACATTGAAGCAATTTTCTACAACATCTGCCAGACAGTAATATAATACACGAACGGTTTTCCAATACTTTGATGTCTTATTATCGTTGGCGCATTTTACGCAATTAACTTCAGAATTACGAGCTGGCTAGGTAATAGCGAATTATTTTAACTGTATTCTGGAATTGAAGATTTGCTGCGTAACGAAGGGATTAAGCATCCGCCTGCTTCAAGTCATAAAAGGAAATACGATCAACGATCCGCCATTTTTCGTGGAAAAAGTCATGGATGGCATCTTTCTGGGCAGAGCGGTTTATGTCAGACTGGCTCACTCTCGTGTGGATATGCACATCTCTGTGACAAACAAATTAATATTATTTTTCTTTCCATAGACTTAAATGTACAGGGTGTCGTTTAAGGCTATTTGCAGCCTTTCAGAACTACTTTCTTCATGGCATATGTCGTGGTGGCCCTGTGGTTAAGACCTTGCCTCTCGTGCTTGAGGTCGTGGGTTCAGATCCGGGTGAGTACCAATGTGTCTTTTTCAAATTCATATAGTACTTTCTAAGTTATCTTGGACATCACAGGCAATGGTGAAGGAAAACATCGTGAGGAAACCTGGACTTATATAGTTAATGTAAGTTTGAAATAGCCAAGACAGAGGCCTGTGGGGATCCCAGAGGTGGGTTAATTAACTCTGACACCAGAGGTGGCCACATCCTTACACGAAAAGAAACAGATTATGGCATTAACTATGAACTAAAAAAAGTCTGCTAGAAAAATCATAATTTCAGGTTTGGTCCCAGAGGAAACGTTTTTTTTTATTCTGATGCCTTTTTTTCCATGGGAATAGGTAGAAACAACAGAACGCCATCAGCTATGATCCTTATTTACTTACTCCTTTCGCTTCGTTTATTTTGCACATTTGGCTATACACCTACGCTGGTTGTGAGTACAACGCTCCTGGACTTTCTGAAGAACGCCACCAATACGATGTGTGCATATCCTTCTAACGTATCATCTGCCTTATAAATACCTATTGTTATTCGCCTTAATACATTCTCTCAACATGACCAAATCTTCTACAGTCTCAATAGTCGCAAATATAGCAATAACTCCCTCTGACTGTTCAAAGTAGTGGTTATTCACAAAGACGCCTAATGTCTGGCCATGACCGTCTAGGGTTGACATTTAGAGATTAACTATTAGCCAAACTCAAACTGTGAAATTCAACAAGAAGTACTTATTCATTATCAGTAATAGATTCCAGGAGTTAGTAAGTAACTTCATCTCTTAGAATTCTAGTCCTAATTCTATACCAAGATATGAAATAGTCGAAAATTGCTTCCCAGAGCTCTCAACTTAAAGGAAATGAAAATATCAAGGCACTATCTAAAGCCCCATTTACATTATCAAACCTTTCGGTAAGATTATTATTTTTAATAACAAGAATAAACAATGAAAAACAAGAAGTGGGTAATGGTAAAATAATAACACTTAACCTTTAGATAAATCATCATCTTTACTTGATAAAAGGTTATATAGGTACCTATCTCAGTTTGTTGATATTAACAGGAAGGTGTGTATTTCCTTTTGTCTTTATAGTTAACTAGAGCTTCAACTAGTATGAAAGTCGAAAATCATTTCGAGAGAATATATTCTCTGGATAATACTATCCTATGTCCTTCCCAGGATCTTAAACTATCTCTATCTATACCACATTTTATCTAAATCGGTTCAGCGATTTTAGCGTTAAAAAGGTAACAGACAGACAGAGTTACTTTCTAGCTTCTGCCAGCGGCGTCGCCCGCGTGTATGCCGAAATTTATCCCAAGGGAACATATACCCGGGATTAAAAGTATTTTAAGGGCTATTCCAGTCAGTATAATCTCTGTGGCAAATTTCATCCAGATCCGTACCGCCGTTCTGGCGTGAAGGAGTAACAAACACACTCACAAACTTTCGTCTTTATAATATTAGTGTGATGTGATAAGTATTTAACATACTTATCACATCACACTAATATTCCGCTTCCGCCATCGGCTTCGCCCGCGTGGAAAGTGTTTTATCATCCCAAGGGAACATTATACCGCGATGAAAAGTAGCCTATATGCTATTACAGACTTTAATCTATCGCTGTGCCAAATTTCATCCAGATCTGTTCAACCGTTTCAGCGTGATTGAGTAACAAACAAACATCCACACACACATCCATGCAATCTTTCGCATTTATAATATAAAAAGTAGATAATACTGAATATGGTGTCAACAAAAAAGACAGTCCTACAAAGGGTCTTAATGTCAGGCTAATGGTCAGTGTGGTCAATAAGGCTTACGAGACCTTTATTTCGTTCTTTTTTCAAACCAAGCAATGGTTGGGGAGGTAGTGCAGAAACCAAACGACCTAAAATAGACTCGATTAATATAGAAAGCAGCGTGCAGGGTAGCGTACTATCACCTCTCCTTTTCTCAATCTTCATTAACTTTGTTACCAGAGTAATCTCTTCTAGTTTCCATCTGTACGCGGATGACTTGCAGCTGTATCGACATTTCTATATAAATGACGCTGGTTCGGCTATTGCGGCAATGAACCAGGACCTGGCAAGTATCAGCTTATGGGCTAAGTCATTTGGTTTGCAAATAAACCCTAGCAAATCTCAGGCCATGGTCATAGGCAGCAAATTTGTTCGCAATGCAGCTGACGTCACTTCCCTGATGATGACCTCGACGGTGTTCGAATTGATTATACCGAAACGGCAAAAGATTTGGGGGTAATCATAGACTCTAATCTTTCGTGGCGTGCTCAGGTCAATGAGGTCAGTCGTAAGGTACATTTCTCTTTCCATTCGCTGAAGTGCCTTCAGAGTATCTTGCCCTTAACGACAAAAATATCGTTAGCGCAAACACTTATTCAGCCGATTATAGATTATGCCGACGCCTGCTACCTGGATGCCACAGAGGAGCTATTAAACAAGCTTGAGCGCTTGCAAAACTTGTGTATTCGCTTTGTTTTTGGTCTACGTAAGTATGATCATGTTTCTCATCTTCGCAAGGAACTCAAGTGGCTCCCAATCCGTCTTCGTAGGAACACTCGGATTTTATGTCTCCTGTTCAACATCTTGCATAACCCCTCTTATCCTTCCTACCTGCGTGAGCGATTCTCTTACGCTCGCCCCAGAGACGCACTATGCAGATCACATCTCAAATCTCTCCTTAAATCCCTTCCACATAAGACCAGTTATTATTCCTATTCCTTCTCTGTCCATGCTGTAAGATTGTGGAACTCACTTCCGCCTAGCATCAGAGATTTAAATACTATCTCACTATTCAAACAACGTTTAAAAGAGCATTACCTATCCTCTCAAGTCTGACCTTTATTTATATATGTGTATGTATATATATATATATATATTATACATAAGTATCTATATATTTTACAATTATATATTTATATTTGTATATATCCACCATTACACTATTTGTGTAGGTGCGCTAATTTTGAATCATAGTTTAAGTCGTTAAATTTTCTTATTTTCCTATTCTCACACACTATTGTCTACATTTCTTTTTCATTTTTCCTTTTCGCGGGTCTGCTGGCAGAAATTTCTTAAGAAATAAGCAGTGCCCTTGTACTCTATTGTCTTGATGTGTTGTCTTTATGTATTTTACTGTGTGTGTACATTAATTATTAAATAAATAAAGCATGAAGATGGAGAGAAAACAGTTAGAACTGCTAAGTCTATCCATAAAAGTGAACAGCTGTAATCGAGCATTTGAGCAACTTTGGTGGTACAAAGGAGAACGCTTTTGACCGGGCAGTTTACGTACACAACCTAGGAAGCTATTCAGAGCTCGCATAGCAACAATCCTTCAGTTTGATTAAATTCACAAAACCATATTGACTGATAAACTGTAAACCAAACATCCTTTGTTCCAATAAACATCAAAAGCATTCCATTGCCGATACAATCAGCGCGTTTCATTACTTTCCATTGTATCAACTTTTGCATCGACATTATTACTGGCTAATTGAATAAAACAAACATTTAGTTCGCTTTAATTTCAGGTAATGTTGAGCGCCTGCGTGCGACCTGGTCACGGGATCTGGGTCACCCCCCCTCCAGCCTCGACAGAACCCCCCACAGCCTCTGTGTGGCCTGATTTAACATCGCTCCCGAACATCATTGAAGGCTTACGTGCATTTTTACATGCATATTGAAGTATGTCACTCCAGATTTTCACGTTAACCACCGGGCAAACGGTTTGGTAACTACGGTTTAACAATTAAATGTGTTTGGTGTCTGTCAACTCCTTGTTTGTGGTAACAAGGTAGGCTTTTTTATCGAGCATTATTAAAAATCCCTAAGCTACCTTCCATATTTTGACCAGCATTCCGCCTGTGCATCAGCTTCATTCGATACAATTTTGAATTTAGGTGCGCGCGTTACAACCTCCCCCTCTAGTCCAAACACACGACCTCGCGTTTGGAATAGGACCTAGGACAAGGCTATAAATAAAATGACAACCGAAGCTGGTAAGAGAACAATTACAAAAATTGCAGTTTTGGGCTAGTAAAATTGTCCACCAAAAGACATTGTTAATAAAGTACATAAGACACGCAACTCCTTTGTCATTCACGACCGGAAAACCATGTCTTTTTTCTATCTGGCAAAATAAATTTCTATTGGACGAAATAAAGGAAAGAGTACTGTTCCCACGCAAGTTGCGAGGATCAAGGAGGGTTACTTAATGACACTTACAGACACAATTTGTCTCTGTTTGTGGGTTGTATATCTTCTATACTCTAGTTAGTCTGTAGCTTAGGTATACATAGGTACATTCTGTTGTTCTTGTTGGAGTAAACAAGCTTTCAATCGACGCCATAAAGCCGACGTAGCTTCAGCACACACTAGAATATTACAACCAACAACCAACTTTGATTTTACGAGACCAATATTTGTGATAAATTCACTGCTTCAATTGTACTGGCAAAGCGTGATGAATTTATCACAAATATTGGTCAATTGGTTGGCAATTTATGTGAAACTGACACTGGTCAGTTTGACATTTTCAAACACTATTTCAGCAAACTTTAATTGTTGATTTTGTTTCGTTGTTGTTGTTGTTGTTATTTTGCCTGAAGAAAACCAGATGACATTCTTGGTTTACTTTCCTGTAGTTAACGTTTTATTTATGATGTTCATGAGCAACTGCTACTGGATCTATCAAACGCCAACATCATAGTCCTATCCTTCATAATCAGCATCATTTCAGCCGAAATAGATCTACTGCTGAACATAAGCCTCCCCCAAGCGTTCGCCAGATTGACCGATCTCGTGCGGCTCGCATTCAGCGGATTCCCGCAACCTTAACCAAAGGCTCTAGACAAATGTTATTCGATGTAAGCGAAGGCGATGGTTGAAATGCCAAAATGTAAGGGATTGGTCATGTGACATTTCGTTTGCGTTTTGACATTCCCATACATTTTTGTCATTTTTCAAATCGCTATCGCCACGCTTTCACTCAAACGTCACTTGTCTAGGGCCTCAGGTTATCGGTCCACCTCGTGCTAGGCCTTCCAATGCAACATCTTCCAGTTCGCAATCGCCACTCCAATACTTTTCGGCCCTATCACGTCGGCCCGCCGTCATCATTGTCATGCCTTTATCCCAATTTATTTGGCGTCGGCGCGGAATGTTTTTTTCTTTCATACAGCTTTATTTGCGTTTATCTTAAAAGCTAACTCCCTTTGTGCCCACACAATCCTTCCATGGACCTTTTCAACAGACCCAATCAAAAAAGACTTAAGCGAGTATCTTTTGACAAATCACCTACCAACATCTATGACCAACATTGGCCACTGTGTGTAGTAGTCATAAATGTGTGTTTAACCTTCCACATACAGCGTTTGGGATCGAACAGTTCAAACCATGGGTCACGGCCGTTCTTGATGTGACCCAAATGTCATTCAAATATCGTGTCATTCTATCTAGTGTTTGTGTTGGATAACAAAAGTTTGATAAGTTTTCTACATGTCATGTTGTTTTAGTTTATTTTTTGTGATGACGTAAATAAGTTAACGTGATGGGTGTAAGTTTGTTTTGGTTGTAATCTATTTTATGAGGGTAGGTATTAAGAACTTTCGAAATAATTCCTTATTGTGTAGGTGACAAGAAAGCAGGGATTATTTTCAAAGTGGGTAGAATGTTGTTGATGTTCAGTGATATATGCTTTTACTTCATAGAATATATTATTATTAATCGATTGATGCCAAAACCAGCCTATATCAAAATATTATGTAACCAAGTACGATAGATTCACTTATGTCTAATGCCGAAAAATTTTTAAACAAAAATAAGATGCCAACACTAGCAGTAGGTAAACTTTTTGGGGTTTACCAAACGTTGCTCAAAAATATTGATGCTCTCTAGTTATTTATATAACATCCTCTCTAATAAAATATAGTAGTCCTGCGAAATATCATAGGGACGGTATTTTGATAGCAAATACCATATTCCCATCCTTCCGGTGCTCGTACGGATTCCGGCTGGATGTCGTGCGATAACTTTTGTCGACGCCTCCCATCCGCTTTCCTCTCGCAAACGATCCGCCCCCTAACCGCCTCCGCTCCGCCTACCGTGTGACAGGGCCTTTATAGTAGTGATGGGCGATTACTACTAAAACTAATCGAATCAGTCGATTGTTCAGCTTAGTCGATAAAAGTCGATAACAATTGATGTCAGTCGATTGTTATCGACTAACGGCGTGCGGCGAGCGACAATGACTAATACGGTTACCGCGTCAACTTTAACTACTAATTTGTTGCGCAGCGCATCCATCACTATACACGTGCGTAGTGCGTACTACTAAATAAGTAATTACAAAAGATGGTGCGGAATTGCGGATGGCGTGCGCTGAGCTACAAATCAATAGTTAAAAGTCTGTACGCCACTACTTACGTACGACTGCAGCTATTATGCGATTGTAGCTAATATATTATTCAATCTATCTAGTAATTTCCAATTCTCCATCAGTTGAGGGAACATTTATTACGAAATTATGAATAGATGAGTAGACTAAAATAAGAATTAAACTAAAAATTTATTTTTATTAAAATTGTTTTTCCACAAGACCAACTAAAGTAAACGAATTGATGTACTAATACTTATGAACGCAATTAACGCAATACCTTCCAGCATGCACCGCTCCGCACGGACTTACGCAGTTCAACGCACGTTAGTAGTTAGTAGTAAGTCGATTGTTATTCGAATAATAATTGTTAGGCACTACTAAATCGACAATCGAATGAGCAATAGCACAATTTTCGATTTAGTCGATTATTTTTTTTGCAACAATAGCCCATCGCTACTTTATAGAGCTTGAAAAAGACTTGTTTTTCTAAGGTATCTTGTTATTAATAGTTTCACATTTACATACATTTCAGCTGATTTACTAATGTTATGTATAGCGCTGTACAAAAAAACCCGTAGTCTTTTTTCAGTTCAACGAAGTATACTTTTCTCATATTTGATTTTTACTTAGCCTTATTATCTATTTTATCTCTGTTAATCTATATGCAAGTTTTTACCATTTGTTTTCTGGCTACCGTGATCATGTTTTTGCTTATTTCCTTCGAGATGCCTTTTTAAGTCAATTTGTCTAGTCATCTATTCTAGTTTTTGTTGCCTACAAATTGTCTGAAATCTAGTGTTGTCACTAAGCTTTTGCTCTTGCTTTCGTCATTTCTTTTTGGTTAGGTTTATATATTGTAAAACCATTTAAAATCTGTGCAAAAACAGTTTCGGAGTGAAATAAACAGTGCCAACAGTAATGTTTATCGTCCATTAATCCCGTGAGATTCTGTTTGTAGGTCGTCTCAATAATTGTAGGGTCGTTTAAGCTGTCGCTGATCGCAGTCAATCAGGCGGTAAGACTCAGCCGTCCTACTTAATTAACGAAGTTTCTGAACAAGGTCTTAATTGATGATCATTTTGCCGATTGTTCTGTTTTGTGACGGTTAAGCTATAAAGAGCTGAACCATATTACAAAAGTGTTGCAACGTTTTACTGCAGTTTAGTATTATGAAGATAATATTATAAGTAATTAAGGGGATAGCAAAACACACACACAAACACATTTTAAACGGGCATCTGCAAGTTATTAAATTATGTGACTAATTTACTAACATAGTCTATAAGTTGAGTTACTAACATTTATGCATCTTGGTCTGATTAATAAAGAATATATTGGTTGATTGATTGAAAACTCTATCTCGAAATATCATTTCCATAATTTCTACTGTAAAGCCGAAACTACGGAAACGAACTGCAGTGGCCAATCTGGAAATCCCTAAACCGATTGCGGACCCAGGTTGGCCGATGTAAAAGCAAACTGGCCAAATGAAATATCATAGACACATCCAAAACACAGTGTCAGTGTGGGGCCCCTTCGCAAGACATGCACCTTGCGGGATTTTAACGTAGCAAATGAAAAAGCTGTCCGAGTAGCTACATACTGGTCGGACAAAATCTGAATGGTTGTATAGTTTGAGTTAATCGACACGAAAGAAGAAGACTGTAAAGCCAAACAATGGGATCCACGTAAACTATTGGATTAACTATATACGGACCAACGCTTAGCAAGTAAGAACCAACATAGATAGTGATGAAGTTTGTTGTTGTTACACGCCGGAGAAAACTTCTGGCTGTACCGAAAACTTTCAGTTGTATTTTACGAGCCCCATGGGTGTCTCTCTAAAAGTAAGCACCAATTCTACTTCCGTTCAATCTAAGTGGAAACAATGATATAAAAATCCGGCCAAATGCGTGTCGGACCTCGCACATTTAGGGTTCCGTACAAATTTAGAATATATTGGTATCACCAAATTTCAAGTTCATAGATCAATGGGAAGTAAAAAAAATCTTCGGAACAAATATTTTGTGACAGATGACAGACAGACCGACCGACGGATGGACAGATAGATATGTGAGTGACAGCACTATGGCTCTGTTAGGACCGTTCGGAAACGGAACCCTAAAAATGTGATTGCAAGCGTGGTGATTATTGCTTGAATGCTCGTGCCGTCTCTGTATGAAAAGAGGCCTTTGCACTGCTATAGGACAGCAAGAAGGTACTATTATTATTTATATTTATTTGTGACTCACACAGGCAATACTGACATATTTTTATTAGGGGTCGCAAAATATATATCGCTTAATTGCCTTCACCACAACAAACCTACTCGGAAAACCGTAAAACGATTAAACAAGTTGTTTGATCATAAATCATTGCTAAAAAAGATTGTAGTCAACATTTTTATTTTCAAGTAGCGAATCGCGTTTACTCGATGTGGCGTGAAGAAACCGAAATCGTTGTAATGCGTAAAGTTGCAACCGGATTACAATCTGTATCTTCCCATGAAAATTGATGTAGAAAGTATAAAAAATGTGTAGACACGAATGTTGATTGACGACGGCTAATATATACCTAGGTTATACTCTAGATACTTTCTAATATTAGCATTATGAAAGGCTGTATCAACTGTATGTTGGATGTTTGTTAACCAATCATGCCTTAATGACTGTTTGGATTTAGAACACGGATATACCGTGGCCAGGATTAGGAGACTTGACGGGACCTTTGATCCCGTTTGTACTTTCCTAAGAGATAATTTTCGATTTCCACGATTTCAAAACCGTTGGCAAATTAAATCTAGTTCTTAATAGTTTTTACAGTCAGTATTGGTCCATGATAGAAAGTAAACTTATAACAAACACGTTCGCTCCGTTCCGATTAAAAGTCTGTGTTATTATTACACGATAAATAATTAAATCCGTCGGTTGCGCAGACCCAATCATTCTCCTATCAGCGGTAGACTGACACGCTTCCCCCGTGCAGTTCGGCTGCACCCGAAATAGAGCTCGTGCGTCTCCGTCAGCGCTCGGGCTAGATCGTTTATCTTTTTCAATCCGCTGTAACACAACAAAAAGGTCAGAAGCCGACGACCTAGTTTCTGAGCGGCGAATCCAAAGGTCACCCAGACATCGGCCCGGGAAGCGTTGATAACGGCTGGCAAGGCTACAGTGCACGCGAATGTTTGCCAGTTATGCAATAATATGATTCAGTTCTAGCCGTGAACACGCGAGCTAATGTCTAAAGTCGGCTGCTCTAGTTGAATGATCTGCTGGCATTAGTTTAGGCCGAATCGTGGAGTTTGAATGATAACAGGATTTGTACAGATTTTATGCTCCATTTAATGTGAATACTGGTCATCTATTTAGACTATCTCGTAGACGTTATGTAAGCTATTTTGATTGATATGGGCGTGGGTGAGTGTGTTTAAGCTGTGTATTACTAATAAAGATGATTTGTAGAGATACTATTTTAATAGGTTATGCCTACATTTATAAAAACAATGATAACTACAACGTGCCATCTTAACTCTTTGCCTAAGCGTTTAAAATATGAAGAAGAACCTCTCTCCAGGATATCAGCGAACGAATGTGACAGCGAACCTTGGCATTGCACAACTGAAACGGTTTCAAGAAGATGCTTCTTCGAATGTCACTAAAGAAATTAAAACAAAATCGACTGATCTGGGTCACTCAAAACTTTCCAATAACAATATTACTTTGTCAAGTGAGAGGCTACCTTAAAGTGATGTCCTCAATTTCGTACCACACAATGGCTCCACCATTTTGATTAAAATGACGTTTATTTAATAAGTTACGACCGACAACGCTTTTACGATTGTCCGCAGTGAAGTGATTTATATATTCCCAATCACAATGGAATATTGTCGAAATTGAATACTGATTCGTTTCGCAAATATTTCATTAGTGATGATGACGGAATGATGTCAATGGATACTGAAATCAATATTATTAGTGAAATTCATGCAATGGGAAAACGGCTTGAATATTTGGATGTCTTTCTTAAAAATTAGAACGATGTGACACAGAACCGAGAACAATGGATGGAAGTTCTTTGCTCAACAATGAAACAGTAATGGCTATTGCATCATTTAAGCCGAAAGACGTCCACTGCTGGACATAAACCTCCCCCAGGCGACGCCACATCGACCGATCCCGTGCGTCTCACATCCAGCGCCTTCCCGCAACCTTAACCATATCATCGGTGCACCTAGTGGGAGGCCTTCCAACATATCGTCTTCCGGTTCGCGGTCGCCATTCCAGAACTTTTTGGCCCCATCGGCCATCCGTTCTGCGAGCAATGTGCCCTGCCCACTGCCACTTAAGTTTGGCGATTCTTCGGGCTATGTCGGTAATTTTGGTTCTCCTGCGGATATCTTCATTTCCGACATGATCACGCAAGGAAACGCCGAACATAGCCCTCTCCATTCCCCTTTGGGTGGCTTTAAGCTTCTGATAAGGCCCATCGTGATCGACCACGTCTCGGTCCCATAGGTGATCACTAGCAACACACACTGGTCATAGACTTTTGTCTTGAAACACTGCGGTAAATTGGACAAGAAGATACCACGCAACTGCCCGAACGCCGCCCAGCCGAGTCGGATTCGACGGTTGACCTCTTTCTCGAAGTTAGACCTACCCAACTGGACCGTTTGTCCCAGGTAGACATATTCGTCTACAACTTCGAGTGTAGAGTCTCCGACGGTCTCCGGAGTTCATTTTAAGACCCACTCTTTCGGAAGCTCTACTGAGGTCATCGAGCATTGTAATAATAATAATTTTCAATGAAGTGACAATAACATTATAATATGATTTATTTTGAAATTAAAGGCAAAGTCAGCTTGGTAGCAACTAAACCAGTCAAGTAACTCAATAAGAAAATACGATTTTTACAGAGTGATAACATCTATGCACGGATGACTAGATTTGCCGAGTGCCTCCACATCCTAGGCAAAGCGGACGATGGCAATGAGCCGGGAGACCGATAAGACAAAGAACATAAACGTTGGGAAGCAGAAGATTACGATGACACGCGAGTAAATAGAGACACACGATGTAAGTAGCCAATTTGAAACCAGTTCAAAATACTCTCAATGACAGCATGATTATCAAATCAAGAACAGACTTCGACAAAGGTTTAGACAAGATATTCTTTTTGGGTGACAGTGAAGACGCGCACAGAATTCTGAAAAACCGGATGATTGTCAATTTTGTTTTCCCTGATCAAGTGGGTTGTCAAAGGCACTGAGGGATACCGAGATGATGAGAAGCAACGAGCTTCTGTCTGCGAGCAAAACATTTATGTTGCTTTTGACGATTCAGTATAGAGGTCAATGGAATACCAATGATTAGCAGAGGCATTATTAAGGTTGATGACGACGATGGTATTCAATGACTTGAACTATTACTATCTAAGGAGTTTCTCCCATGAACATAATTATTTGTTACTTTTTGCCCATGAGCTTTGTTTTCTAAAAACTGAAAGAAGATTCATGTTTTCAGTAAAAACTACAGAAAACAGCAAGACGAAGCTCTCACAGGCAAACAAAATGAAAAGGCACTAACTTGTACCAAGCAATTTGTTTACATATTTAACGTTAATGCTAGCTGAGAAACTCCTTCGTTTAAACTCGGAGAAGTCCAGGCGACCTTAAATTGCTAATGTAAGAAACATGTAGTGCAAACGTCGTATCGCGAGACAGAATCTTCATACTAATTTAACACGTAGATTAAGTTCTTATTTAAAATGTTGTGGGTTAGACCGTCAAGTATTTACAAGGACTATATTATGCTGCCGTCCTATAACCTAGAGTGTCAGTATCTGATCTGTTATACGGCTGTTTTTAACCTTTTAATTACGAAGGTCCATAATAAGCAAAAAAATCTGTATCGATCTCTCTAAGCAATAATTTTTATTATCAATAGTTTCCGGATAAAAAATAAAAACGCCTTAAATTGATACGTATTTTATAAAATATTTAGTCATTGATTTAGACTAACAAAGTGTCACTTCTAAAGTACGCATTGTACCATTTTTTTACACTGGGAATTCGCGCATATGACTTATAGTTGTCATAGAGCATCGATTTTTAATTATGTCGCGGTTTTTTGTTTTTAGTCTTTCTAACTCAAAATATGATTTTATCTGATAGTGACACTAGCTATAGCTGATATATATAGCAGCAGTATGTTTTGTCTTGTCGAGGGTAAGTATCGAGGCTGTTAGCACCAGGTGCAACGATATTGGTTCGAGCTGTGAATGCTGTGATCCGTAATGGCTTCGCAATATTTGGAATTATTTCAATGTAAAGCGAAGTGTGAGGAAAGCTATATTCGGTGGTTGCTTGCAGGCGATCGTATTAGACAGATTCCCTTTGGGCAGTTTTCTAAGGCATTTTATTCATTTGCAGTGGTTGAAGGATTATGATCGATTTTATCTTTATCCAATTCCCAGAAAGTTTTAAAACAGGCCAATCTAGATTTGATATTATCTTCAGATCATATAGACAACAAATAAATTCTTATGGGTCATGTATTAACTCATCTTCCGTTGCAAACTTAGTTGTTAATTCTGCAGTGACCTTGACATGAATCTCTTTCCACTTTTAAGTCCATTCGGCGTCGGGAGGTCAATAAGACCTTGCATCTTTTATCTTCGAATCAAAAATGTTATTTAATTTTGATGACTTGACCCAATGATGACTCTATTAAAAATGTCGATAAGCAAAACAACCTCATGTTTTTGGTAACCAATTAATTTAACTTTGTTTTATTTTGCCAAATCAATAACGCAATAATCGATATTTTTTGTTTTTGAATACGAAAATGTGATAAAAGTTGTCATGGAACTATTTTTGTAACAAGATATCGTGTTGAAGCTAATAAAGAACTGCCAAATGAAAAAAACGATGATCCCAAAAATTTGTATTATTGATTAATGTTCATATGCATTTTCGATGAAATTAAATGTGGGATTTAACACAATCTTAAATCAGTAAAGGTTTTATAAGATCATGATTCATTAGGTTCGATCAACAGGCTTTGAAAGAGGCTTTATTTATCGTGGTTTATCATTTCTTCATCCTAAGATAAAAATGAACGCTACAAACCAAATACAGGGTAATTTGTTAACGATAGTAAACTAACGTGATTGGAATTGATATAGTTATAAACTCAATATAAATAGGCTGATTTTTGAAACGCATATTAAAAGTAACTTCGACTGTAGGTACCTACTGCAGTTAGATACTATAATTACAATTTAGAACATCAATGCGATATCCTAACCCATTACGTCAAAGATGTTCTTCTAATTTCATTTGATCCTGTATTTTCTTTTCTTTCTTGGGTGTAAGGGACTATGGCACAGTTATGTACTCACATAGTGCCTTTCACCCCTGAAATCTTTTAATCTGCATGTTCTTATCTTACAGCTCTAATCTCGGTCATGCATCTAAATTATGCACCACGAGTAGGTAGTGTAGGTACGTATATATGATCTGTCATGCGCCTGAGCTAACAAACCTTTGTCTTCCTGTCAGCCTGGCTCTTGTTTGCCAACTATTGTTTCTTTGACAGCTTGATGAAGATCAGCCTCAAGCAGTGTAGGCAGAGAATATTTAATTAGTTTAAAACCTTCGGTTTTTATACCTGAATCAATGTTTATTTTTATTAACGCTTTATTGTCCCGGTGCATTTGTAATCAGTTTTTTTGCTGGTTCTTAATCATTTTGTAAATATGTGATTTGTGTTGTAAATAAATTACAATCTCATTATTGGTATTTTGAACTTGGTGAACAATTCTTTAAATATCGGTGAGATACGTCATACTTACTTAGGTATATGACCGACTTTAAAAAAGTTCTTTCATCATCGTCATCATCCTTTTAATGTGCCCACTGTTTCGACACAGTCCTCCTTTCTGTGAGAGAGGCAACGGGCCTTATTCCACGAAGCGAGCCCAGTGCGGGTTGGTGGAAGCCGGTTTCCTCACGATGTTTTTCTTCCCCGTTTTAGAGCAGTGGTGAGTTTATTAAATATTTACGCAAATTAAACGACAACCCACGAAACGTAAGTCAGGGACGTTACCACTGGGCCACCACTGCTCTCAATGTTGTGAAAAGTTCTTTAATCATACCAAAAACGATAATTTCATACAATGAGCATAATATTTAGAGCTATAAAAACTGCAAAAGAAAAACTTCATCACATTATAAATTAGTTTAACCTTACAAATCCATTACCTACAGCCTTCTCTACCTAGAAGGTACTTTTTCACTCAGCCCACAGTAAGGCCCTTAGCAGACGAGCGATCGTGACAATGGCAGAAGTGTATAACGTCCATTGGCAAAACGATAGTTTTTCTGAGCTGAATATGCCTGCGTTAATATTATTTGCCGGTTAAGATTTTCGCAAATTGATCATTAAATCTATCTTTGATAGATTTCTACAATTTATGTACAGGTTAAGGATTTTTCTAGTCAAAGTTCGCTTTAATTTATCAGGGATATTCTTTGACTTTGTTAGAAAAGGTGCCCTTCAAAATGATAACATAATTATGTGCTTACTTATAAGAATATCTACTTATTTTTCAAAATCTTCACTTATCTTATAAACCAATGTATTCGTCCAAGAGCCTATGTTCAATACGCCTTATTTTAACTTTTTAGACAGTTACATCAGAATCATTTACAAGACCGCATAAAACAAAGGTAACAATTAACAGATACCTGTAATTCAATTAACACTATCATATCAATTAGTTTAGTGAGCGGAAAGACTCCGTTTTTTCCGATAATTCCTCTGTAAGATGGATGCGGGATGCACGGGAGCGAGAGAGAGAGGTCAATGTCGCGACGCTTGGGGGAGGCCTATGTCCAGCAGTGGACGTCTTTTGGCTGTTATGATGATATGATGATGATGACTTCAAAATAAAGAGCTACCCGTATATGTTTATCCTACAGGTGCACATACAATGGTTTTAGAGACACACGATTCTGTAAAACGTGCAGGAAATGCAATATCTCGAAGACCCGAAGACGCACTAACTACATTTTCAGCGCACATTTATGCACATTAATAAGCTCTCTGCCTATGCACAATATTTCTCTCTCCGATCATTCGAATTCGAAGAATTTTCCTGCTGGAACAACGTTACTCCAGCAGGAATCGTTTTTTCGTTTTTTTTCCAAAACGACAATACGCACGTTTTTTTTATGTGGCGCACATTCACAGCAGATTACGCACTAAGTATACGTTCCACTCATATCCAGCCTGTTCCGTCCCACTATAGTGCCACGGCCTGCCTTACTTCTTTCCATTCCCACCAGGTTTGGACATTTGTGGACCAATCCTGTCGATAGGCGTCAAGCTCTTCCCGCCATCCTCGCCTGGGTCTTCCGCAATGTCGCCGGACATATACGGGATCCACGTTGTGGTTAATTTAGCCCATGAACTGTTCAACATGTGGCAGACTTTTACAGGAGAAGGATATGTAAAAACAAAAGAAGTTCTTGGGCATTAAATATGAAATAAACCGTGGTTTAAAGAGACTGTCACATAGGTAAAGGGTCAGAGTCATTAAAAATTGGACCTCTCGGATTCGTGCCACCATACGAAGCCGCGGCGGACATTTGAACGATGTCATATTCCATCCATAATGGCATAAATGGGCCTTTTAAATAAAAAATAAATTTCGTTAATATCTCACACACATCTTGTTACCCGACTGCCGAAGGAGGGTAATGTGTTTATCAGTCTATGTATGTATGTATGTATGTATGTATGTATATATGTATGTATGTATGTATGTATGTATGTATGTATGTATGTATGTATGTATGTATGTTTGTTCCTATATGGCGTTCCAGAGACCAAACGCGTTGACCGATTTTGATGATTCATACGTCAATCGATTCGTCTTAACCTTGCGAGTGTCATAGGCTACATTAAAATTGGAAAATAGAAAAATGGCGGCTTTTGGGCGCCATATTGTGGGGGGCCAATTTTATTTTTTCTTCCAAACCCATCGTGTGGGGTATCAAAATAAAGGGTTTTTAGAGGCGATTTTAAAAATATATAACACTTATATATTTAAATGTACCTAATTCGAAAAAAATGTTAACTAAAAAGTTATAAATAAAAAAGTTAATTAAAAAAATCAAAATACCCGACTGCTTAAAAAGCGAACTAAAAAGACGTAAACAAGAAGAAAATCATGCTGTGCAGTCGGAGGATACATCTGGTTTTGGTCAGCCAGCTCGCGAATATGTATCCTCCGACTGCACAGCATGATTTTCTTCTTGTTTACGTCTTTTTAGTTCGCTTTTTAAGCAGTCGGGTATTTTGATTTTTTTAATTAACTTTTTTTTTTATTTAATTTTAACATCGACCCGTCCTTGTTGAAAGACCCTTTATAACCAGATATGACAGGTACAAACTGGTAACTTGACGTATTCACGGCAAGACTTCATAGTGTGACCTATTTGCAACAATTAGTCATTCCTTGAAGTCTATGCTAATTGTAATGTTCTCGAAATGCATCGCTTTCAAGGTAATCTACGATTAGTTCTTTGTTCCCAGAATTCGTCAAGGAGTACTTCGAGTTGGCAGTAACCCTGATGTATCTCGCTCTTTACGATATTTTTCTAAATCTCTTTGTGCCATATTTAGTGTAACTTACTACGTGTCTATTTATCAAGGTATCAAACTAACCACGTTTTTAGAATATACGATCTTCGTGGGATCACCTATGACATTTTAAATTGCATATGTATTAAATATATGAGTGTCATGGGCCCAACGGTGCCAAGTTTATGGGCCCATCCTGTCACCACAGGCTTTAAATGAGATGCCCATAATAAGTTCCCATATTATTCATGTTTTTATTCGTTTCCCATCAAATTATATGCTGACATGACTATAAATTTAGAATGAGGACATAAAAATATATGGACTTATTAGAATAGGATTTTTAGTACGTAGAGGTTTTTTTACCACATAAAGTTACAAAAATATTGGAAAACTTTTTTATATTGCGACAGTTTGAAAGTGCTTCATCAAAATTATGTCACACATCACACATCATCAGCCTATTAATGTTCCCACTGCTGGGACACAGGCCTCCTCTCATAGAGAGGGAATGGGCCGTAATCCACCACGCTGGCCCAGAGCGGGTTGGTGGATGTCGCATGTCTTTGAATTTTTGGTCCTAGGACATGCCGGTTTCCTCACGATGTTTTCCTTCACCGTTTTGAGAGCAGTGGTGATGAAATAATTTAATCAAAATTAAGTAATTAATAATAGTATTAATAATTTAATTTTTTCAAAATTATGTAATAGAATATTATAGGAATGAATAGGATTTTTTGTACTTAAAGTCTTTTTTCTAATAAAATTAAAGATATTTTTTTCGCTGTCAATATGGGTATCAAATGAAAGCTACTAAATAGACCATTTTCACAAGCAAAAAACATTTTCAACAGTGAAAACGAGTTGTGAAAAATTGTTTGCAATGGCGGGAAAAATTCATCAGTTTTCCTATGCGCGCGCATCTAACAATGGCGATCGGCCATAGACTAAAAGAAGGAGGTTTATTTTTTTTGGCTTTTTGCGGATAGCGTTTTAGCCACGTACAAAATTAGGAATTTCACGTTTTCTTTATTACAGAGAAAACAAAAGTTATATTTGAGTGAAAGTTTTATTTATTAAACACGTACAAGTTGAAATTATCAATTTAAATACGAAGTTGCATGAAATGAGCAAGCAATAGGTACATTAATTTATTTGTACTATTGAGCACGATCTTTTTTGTATCGAAACTTTTTTAAGAACAAAGCAACTCAATCAATAAAAAAAAATAGATTCTATAACTCACTTGTGAATAATAGCAATGAAAAAGTCACAGTTTGATTACAGGTATCATTATGGGCCTAATTGCGGTGAAATTAGAGCCACTTTATGAGTAAGTGTGTTAAAAAATAATTTATTGCACTGTCATTTTTAAATTGCAATATTTTAACGTGCTTTAATAAAACACTGCACTAGAACACAAAAGCAAACAAAGTAGCTGTACCAACAGACCCTTAGCGCAGTCAATATATGCAAATAATCTTTTTTCCGTTGAGTAAATCTACAAAATCGTGCCTCTGCCGCTTAGATAATGAATATAGATAAAATGGATACGTGAGCCAGTAGCTAATTAATCACACCAGGTTCGAGCCGCCCTCAGCCATTTCCTTAATTAAAATACTAGTTGATGTTTGCTAAGTACTAATTTACTAATTTGTTTATGGCACATTAAAATCAAGTTACAATGTTTCTGGCACTTGTTAATTGGCGGATATATATATGCGTCATGTACAATTTAATCATAGTAATTAATATCTGTGTTTTAAGCACATGCCAGCGCAATGGGAAAATTAAAAGCATTTAGTGTGGCGTGAATGTCTGAGTGATTAGTTTAAAAAGTGCGAGGTCATGTGTCATGAATGCTCCGTATATTATGAGGTCGTGATATTGCGGGTCACGATTTAGGCTCGTGTTAGACTGAAAGCGAAGCGGAGGGCGGTTTGGAGTTGGTAATGATGTACCAACCTACAATTTGGTAAATAATATCTTTATAATTTGAGGGGCAATCTTGCCGATGATGATCAAAATTATGCAGTTGCAGCATTTGTTTTTTTTTTTTATAAAATGCATTAGGGTCTCAGATCACAAAATACCTACGTTTAGCGCTAAACGAATTTAAATCATCAGCTTGTTGTTTCGTGGCGTCAATCGAGGGTATTTTTCTGTTGCCATACATATGGCCGATTGGAGTGGAGGAAGTTTCCTTCAAAAGGACTTGGAATATAAGCCTGAGAGTGGGTTTCCTGAAATATTTAATATAAAATAGAAAGAAACAATAGTAGATTGTTATACAAGGGGCTACAATTATTCATTACATACGAGATAGTTTTACTTAGTCCAGAAGTAAATAAAAACCGAGTTATAATGGGTATTTAGCGCTGTTTGTTACACTATACTTTTTAACCGACTTACCAAAAAGGAGAAGGTTCTATGTTCGACTTCATGTATGTGTTTTTTTCACCGATATCTCCGTCATTGGAGATCGATTTTGAAAATTCTTTTTTTTGTTTGAAAGAATATGTTCCCAAATTGGTGGCATTTTAATTTGGTGAGGATCTAACTAAGGACTTCGAAGAAATACAACAGAACTCTTCAATAAATAACGGCAAACTTCTCGGGATTGCTGCAACCGCATGTCTGTTCATTGTTTATACCATTTCATAACATAACACGCCAGTACGCTGATCTCTCATTTCACCGGTTATGTTAAAGTTTCATGATATTCGGTTAATCTATTCTGGCGTTATAGGTACCTTACTAAACAACTTGCCTATTAGGTAGGTACAACTAAAAAGTGAAAAATAAAAAATCTTTTCTGCAAAAAAATACTACCGACTTCCAAATAAAAAACTACCAAGTGAAAAATAACTTTATTTTTGGAAGTCGGTGTCTTTGTTTAAAGGTAACAATTTTTTGCGTTATGGACACCGACTTCCAAAAATATTGTTTAGGTAGTATTTTTTTGCATAATAGATTTTTATTATTACGAGAAAATAAAATAATAATAAATATTTTATTTTAAATTTATATATTTCTTTATATTGTCATTAATTTGTCTTGTCTGTATAGTTGTTTATAACACATATTCAATATGTGCTTCAAATGGTTGAACTTTGATATTTTCTGGAAATTTCATGAAAATATGTAAGAAAAACTCTTTCCTTAAGCTAATCCACTCGTTTTTCTTTCCTCCATTTCATAAACTTTAAGTACCGTATTTAAATAAATGCTTCATGACCTTGACGGTGACAGATAGAAAAATATTTATTTTCCTTTCTCTTCGATCTGCAAATTAGAGTCTCCAATCTCACTAGATGATGTAATTTTCATTGTTAAAAATTACGGAGATGTCGAGCCAATGTTTTTTTTATTTCCTCTGAAGCCGCAACGTAATGCACGCATTCTACCGAAGAAATAGACGCTTTTAATTCCATTTTCAAAAATAAAAAGTTATTATTTTATGAAACAGTAATAAGTCGAGTCCTTATTCATTATAAAATATGAATAAATGATTATTCTATATAAATATTTATTTTTCGTTTTTGTAGGTTTGTTCGTAACAGACAAAAATTAAAAAAATAAATACTTTGGCCTAGATGATAATAAATGCTATTTTATCCCTCTGCTCTGGTAAGCACGGACGCCATTGTAGACGGACTTTTTGAGCAAGACAGGTGAAAAATGTTTTATTTGTGACCCGCACAGAAGATACAGACAAGAGTAAAATAAGGTAATAGAGAAAAGAGGAAATATTGACATAGTCTGCTGATGCTCACCTGTCTGTCACCGGGGTGAACCCGGCGCTCCTCTTGGTTGCCGTTATATTCTCCACTTTTCACTCGGCACTGAACCACGGATGAAATTTTAACTTACACTTAGGAATTGACTGAAAACTATAGTATAACTACAACATTACTAATTATATTAATTATTTTCGATACACCCGATATTGAAACCGTTGAAAATTTAGACCTGAAACAAAAAAAAGATTTAGTTAGTAAAAAATTAAAAAGTTTTTGCATAGACACGATTCAATTTAGAAATGGTAAAAATACAACTTCAAAACACGCTACACAATAAAAATAAAATGAAAACGCTCAATGTCATGCGAGGTACACTGCGGTTCCTTTTAATCAAGTTGAATGCATATAGTGTCTATTCCGATGCCGCCCCACGAAATACATTGAAAGTGATGACGACAACGAAACAATGGGTTCGACCGCGAATTCATATCTGTTCGCCGACAATAGCGAATAAGTCTTTCAGAGACGAAACGGTCAACAGATCAGAACGAATAATTCGTACACTCGCCCTTGGTACGAAATGCACGGTCATTATGAACTGCGAGCTCGTGTATCGAATGCAATCTCCGGATACTTCCAGCTTTACGAAAGTAAACTTTAATACCAACAAGATTTGGACCGTAATGCCTTAACAAGGATGCTGCGAACCTGCATTTGGCTGTCAAGTGGATACAGCGATGCAATGAGTTAGCTAGACTGTCTGAATGTCAAACCAATGATCGGCAGCGTCTGGTGCACCAACGCAATAAAAAATAATTTATTTGCGTCTGAGTAAATAATATAATGGCGCGAACATTTGGACTGAATAGCCATCGTAACTGGAGTCGCTTCGTAACAGCCGCTTTGTTCCAAATCGGATCACTTGGGAAAAAGCCAGAAAAAGAAAAGCGCTGAATTCCAATTCAATTGTTTGCTTCCTAAAGAACAAAACTGCGAATACGCTGGAAAGCTACAAAAGAAAATGTATTGTCTCAACAAAAATCTTTAAAGCGGTTCAAATAAAACATAGGATCTAGTAAAAAGTTGGGCAATAAATTATATGAATTACGTCGTTCATGTTGTAAATAAATTACACAATTTATACAACCGTAGCAAATATCTCAACAAACAAATTATAGGCGGTATCGTGTCCATTCTAAATTGGAGCGAGACTTAAATGATGCTAAATATTTTATTGAACTCATTTGCATAGATTTATCGTAAGCAATAAATATTTCGAACGCCGTGTAAAATGTGTACAAAAACTTCTAAAAACATGATGTTGACGTTATTTGTAGGAAAAGAACGTAGGAAACTAAGTGTTAGGTATCATCAATCACAAAAAACTTTATCTTTTGCGACATATCCGAATATGATCGATGAATTTTACCCATCTAGGGAGAGGAAGTTTCAGAAAAAGCGGTTCTTTTTACATGCAGGAAGTACAATGTACTACCTAAAAGTATTATAGATGATAGCAATTACGTTATATTTGTTGATAAATATTAAGCTGGAAGAGATTTAATTTTGTATGATGTATTATCGAATTAACTCAATCAAGCCACTCATACTACATTTATACTTATTTGCGGAATTGATTACAGACGGTCCATTATTTCATATTTCCAATACAAATCTGTTATTTAATGCTTAAACTTAATTACACACTAGCATAGCCTGAAAGAAAATATAAAAAATCGTACGCACCGCCTTCTAATCACGCACTACGATACTACAAACTTCCAAAAGGAAATCTTTTAGTAAAAATTCTGATACAATGCGGCGTTTGCGTGTAAAGTTTTTATGGGTTTTCATTCAGAAGCTGCAATGGTCTTTGTATATGAGTTTTTAGTCGTAATTTTGAATGCTGTTGTGTACGTCAAATGTGCTGAAGGTCATCCATTGGGACGAGGATCTAACGAGGCATTGAACTATGAAATATAACCGGAAGACGGGGGCCGATGACTGATGAGCGTTAATACGCGAACATTAGGGCTGACTGTCGGTGCATAGTTTATCCCGCTTTACGACATATAGGCACTTGAATATGTATAGCACAAATTATTGTTTTGTTCCTTTACAAGTTTCTTATTTATTTTTGTCACTGATTATATCTTTTCATTAGCGTTTTATGAATGGTTGGGGCACATACATACCTCTTTTATTGCCAGTAATTTCGAATGCAAAATTTTGTGCAAGTTCATTTCTCTCGTTAGGTCAATGGCAATATTTTGCCACTTGGCAACAGTTAGGTGCAACCCTAAAGCAATTATGTGTGTGTCAAACCTGAAAAGAATTTGAATAAGTAAGTCATGATGTCAACGTTCCACGTAATGTGTATCGGATCCGTAATCCGGATACAATAATTGAATGAATGTCTATATTGAAATCGCGACCTATTAAAGGATTTATCTCCTTTATTTAATTTTTCTCTGATTCGTGCATTAAAAAAAAACGTGCAACGTCTGAATTATGCCCGCCAGGCTGTTCATGATCAATAAAATCGAATTTTATAATAGCTCACCCGTTTTTTACAAAGATGGAACAGGAGCGGGTTCCCGAATTCGTGATGTCGGATTGAAAAGAGACGTAACACTGATTTCTGACCGGATCGGGCAAAAACCCCGCTTTCCGAATATTCTGGGAACGTTGACCGCATGTATCTTTTATTTTTGTTTAGTGTGAATTTAAAAACGGAAACGAAAAAAAATTTAACTCTACCTGGCGCGTGTTTTCGCAGAAATATGTCAGGTACAATGTGAAGTCCAGACATTTCTCGCTGAAAGTGTTAAAAGCGCATTTTTCCACAAAGATCATGGAATGTAGGTAAAGAGTTTGTGCTCGGTTGTGACTTGTGACCAGTTTGTAGGAAAATGACCGATGGAAAAACTTACCCGTCTGGTGTGCGTAGACGCAGTTTTACACGTACGACTGCCTTTGTCGGTAACTTAGATAATTGGTTACGAGAAACTGGCTTCTATGTGCTTAATGATTTGATAGATTAAGTGTCTCGGAATCTTATGCAGGCTTTAATTCACAGAGTAAACGACGAGCATCTAAAAATAACGTAAAATTCTGAAAACACTGAAAGTTGAGTTTAATGATTACATATTGTTACCTAGAATCTCGTAATCTTGCAAGTTACCTTCGATTTCGTTGGAAACAACCGCTATGAATCTATTCAATGCGCACGCGCGTGGAACAAGTCTGCCTCAAAGTTTAGGTATCGCATGCAACCGACGCGCGACGCCGGCGTTGCATTAGGTCAGTGAGTTATATTTTTGGTCGCCGCTCTTCAGCCGAGTAGGTAGTACGAGTGCAATTATTTTTTTGGACAGGACGAATATAAGTCAAATCTACAATTACAAAGCAGAATCACGTTTTGGTTGTTGCTTCGTAGCCTCAGTTGACGCAAGCCCACATTGTTTTAGTATCAATACACCCGAAATGTAACCTTGACGGTAAGTTAGAGGACGCCGTGAATGGTTTTTTGGCTTTGAAACTTTTTGTCGGATACAATATGTCTCACAATGAGGCTGGGTTTGAAAGGAATACATTAGCTGAGCGGTCGATGGCTTTGACCGTAGCAAGCCTCTCTTATTAAGGTACCTACAAATTGGATACTGATACCCGCAATGCCTCAATATTAATGGGCGCCAAGACAAAACTTTTACGGGCATAGGAACTGGTTCATGTGAACATCCCTGCGGTCAGTAAATTACATTTAGGCTCCATCTCATTGGTCGAATCTAATTTGCAAACGGACCGCCGTAATTGTGTGCAGATTAATGCGATATCTCGCCTCCTAAATCAAATAACAATGGAGAACAAGATAATTAGCGATAATTTAGTACGAAGATGAGGGCGATTTCTTCGTGAGCTGAATTATTACAAAAAAAAAAACAAAATGGAGAAAAACTGAGGCTTTAAAAGGTCTACTTGGCGGTACTATGCTATTTTTCATTAATTCCTGCTTTGTATGTGTATTAACCCATTTTGGTAAGCAATCTTGCAATCCTTTTTGTCCATGTTCGTAATCTCAATTATTACACATGTTTCAAGAACTGTTTCTACTATATTTTATTAATGTACTAGCTGTGCCCGCGGCTTCGCTCCCGTCACCTGCCTCCCTATCTTATCCTACCTACTTTTTTTCCGTAAGAACCTTATACAAAGTATGAGAAAATTTAAAAAATACTTCATCTGTAAATTTCAACTGTCTAGCTATCACGGTTCATGACAGACAGACAGACAGACGGACAGTGGATTCTTAGTAATAGGGTCCCGTTTTTACCCTTTGGGTACGGAACCCTAAATATTACATGCATATTCTTATATGACTAGACCCCTATTATATGGACAACAGGTGTGATGTTATATAATGCATGGGCTTTGCAACTGATTTATCGCAATAAGCATAAAATTTCAGTTTTCAAGGAATTTAATTTATTGCAATAAGCATAAAATTTCAGTTTTCAAGTAATTTAATTTATTGCAATAAGCATAAAATTTCAGTTTTCAAGTAATTTAATTTATTGCAATAAGCATATAATTTCAGTTTTCAAGTAATTTAATTTATTGCAATAAGCATAAAATTTCAGTTTTCAAGTAATTTAATTTTTTTTTTTTTTTTTTTACTTTGTATAGGCCTGTGTTTTGTGTAATTTATTGTAATAAGCATAAAATTTCAGTTTTCAAGTAATTTCATTTATTGCAATAAGTATAAAATTTAAGATTTCATAGTTTTTTAATAATTTAATTCGATTCTAGAACATGGCACCCGTCACGTATCTTGTTAATATGTGCCAAAATTTAAATGCCGTGATTCAGGTTCCGTCACTTTCTCCTGTGACCTTGACGTGCATTGACCGCAGAATCCAATCAAGTTATACACAAGAGATTGATACCAACCTTAGGTGCCTTTATTGGAGGTTATTTGTCACTGTAATTAATCTAAGTTTCCTGGAATTTATTGGCCAAAGGATGTTTTCATCAAAATTGTTGTGGGAAGTTATTATGGAGAAGGGAAGTTGAAATGGAAGAGAATTCTCGAGAATTAACTCGAGGTTTTTTTGACCAATGAAACCATTTAGATATCATGATCATCCGCTGTCTGACTTCACCCACTGCCGGGCATCCCACACACCTATCCAGGTTCTATCCGCAATCGCCACAATGTTGTCTGCCCATACCATAGGAATAATTAATTCGTACCAATTTTTCTATGATAAAGAAAAGTATGGCATTTCCCCTATCTTTTCAAAATAATTTTCTTAACATATGCAGGTATCATCAATTGCTTGCTACGAGTCTTCGTAGATTTCATACAAAAAATGTATTTTGTTAAAAATGAGCCTTTTTCTTAAGATTGCCATATGCCATTACTTCCCAGAATTTGATCCTTATAGCGACAGTTTCGAATGTTGTAATATTACAGCATGTGTTTTTTTTTTCAAAATCAACGGGTTCGATTCCGGGCTAGGAATGTGGGTTTTTCAAAAATCCAATGATGCAAACTAAAAATGCAGTGAGTGTGACTATTGAGTGCTTTCCGTTATTCCCCATAGTTTCGAATTTGGCCAACCACACCCAATTATAAAACTCGCTCCGTGTTTTTTTTTTGGGTGGTATATCGTCCAATGACTTCTCCCACTCTAGGTGAAGCAGGAGGGCGTGTCAGACTTTTACTGACTAAAACCCACCCGTGTTCCTTCAGTTGCTTGAGCCAGGGCCGCGAAAACTCGCACCTACGGTGGCCGCGAATCGGCTTTTAACTCCCGACGCCCAGGGTGTCTCCTGCGGCGTCTCCGTTGCATCTCCATCACGCGTTCCGCCTCCTCCTTCGCGAGCATTACTGCTTCGCTGAAGGAGGTGACAGCTTCACATGCCCTCTCGCTCCGTACCATGGCCTGAACCAGGGCCGGACGCGAGAGGTCGGCACCGCCGATCGCCTCCACGAGGACATGGCGTTGCTCCGCCCAAGCGGGGCAGACCTCCACCGTATCTCTCAGTGCTCTACCGTGTCCTCCGGGCGATCTACGCAATGGTGATACCCGAGCGTTTCCTCCCGCCTTATCCTGGACAGGAACCTACCGAAATAGCCGTAAACTCACCCTGTCTAGAAATCAATAAAATATACATACAAAACGCCTTTGTGTTTAGGTGCTACACATCAACGTGACTACAAAATTTCGAATGAAATCGTACAGGAACTTAACTTAGTTTCTATAGCAGTAAACCTTGAACCGTGGCTTTGTGTTCTTTCCTTTGAAAGTCTACAATAATTCTTGACAAAAGCAGTCTATACTTGTTAACTATAAAAGGCTTCCTATTATAACCATTTTTACGAAAATAACTGGCTTTACAGGGCTTCCGACTTCCAATTTTGTTGCGACGGATGCGCGTTTGTAAGACGATTGTTGCGCGTTTGTGGAACGACTGTTGCACATTTGTTTATCAACTGTTGCTGGCAACCTGCCTGTCTGCCGAATTGTAAGTCCTCCCCTACACGAATTTATCGTTAGACTGAATCCAACCAGGGTTTGCCATGAGCTATTTAAATGTAATTGCCATTCGAAAGGGCTAGGAAGGAAATAGATCTAAGTCTTTGTCTGAGATTAATTCGCGTGAATCTTTTTGTCTGCATTTACATAAGCGTTGGTTGGAATTACTTCTAGCTTTTATTTAATCATTGTTCTATGCTGTACTCATTGTTAAACGTTATACTTTTTCTAAACTGTTTTAGCTTTTTCAGTTATCACGAATTGTCGTAGATAGTGGTCAATTTCGCGTGTATCATTTGATTACAAATATTTACAGTGTTAAAACTGTAAATAATTTAAAATCAAATGTTTCATATTTCAATGGCCAATCTTTGCGTGCTGTCAAAATTATAAAATTCAACTAAAGGGCAACATTTCCATGGTTATTTTTTATATCCTCATGAAAAAGAAACATAACAAGACCACAGTAACTGTTATTCCATAAGATGTAAGAACCAATGTCATTCGTCCACGTATATAGGTAGTTAAAGTTTATTAAAGGAAAAAAAACTTGGACTGTATTTGGTCATCATTTTGTGTAAGTTTTTATTTCACGTACTCAGGGGTCGAAACTTGTAGCCTCGAGGACACGTCAGGGGACCTTTCAGAAACATGCCGCAACGTTTATTTAACTTATAGTTTGGCGATTTCTATTTATCCTACTACCTTACTACTATTATAAACGTGTCTGAGGATGGATGGATGTTTTAGACTCTTTACATCGATTTTGAAGAACCTTTACAGTAATATAGTTTAATACATCAGAATAACACATAATCTGCCTAGCCTTTGCTTTATAGTTGGACTATGTTGGGGTCAGCTTCCAGTCTAACCAGATTCAGCTGAGTACCAGTGTTTTACATGGAGCGACTGCCTATCTGACCTCCACAACCCAGTAACTGGGTAACACGATACCTCTTGGCTAGACTGGTGTCAGATCTCAGACTTCTGACTACCCACGACTGTCAAAGATCTTCAAATGATAGCCGGGACCAACGGCTTAACATTTCGTTCGAACGTGCTTTCCGAGGCACGGAAGAAACTCGCTATGTAAAGATGGTCACCCATCCACGGATCGACCTTGGCAAGCGTTGCTTGGTTAAAGTTTTAAAGAGCGACCCGTGCGGCTGTTATTATTTAGCCACGAGCTCTCACATGTCTTCGAATTTTTGGTTCTAATACATGCCGGTTTCCTCACGATGTTTTCCTTCACCGTTTTTAGAGCAGTGGTGATAAAACATTTTACACAAAGTAATGTACCTGTTTGGGTTCGAACCTACGACACGTAAGTCGGGGTCATTACCACAGGGCCACCACTGCTCATGTTGTGTTGCGTACAAAATGATTAATTTAAAAACGCAAACTAAACTACAATTTGTTCAGTATTTGCGTACATAAACAATTGGATATACCAAATTCTATTGCTGACATATTAGACATTTAACATCAACTATCATTTTTGTTTGATGTTTTAAGTTTAAGTAAGTGTGCACGGTGGTAGGGTACTTTGTAGTACCCGCCTGGCTGGCAACCACCCTCAAGTTGAAAATCTGTCGCCAAGCACCTTCCGGTGTGTTCCGACAGCAGCACTTGAGAGCCAGTTCCCTTCTAGGCTTTGTGTGCTTACCACCATCGGCCACATCATCACTGACCACGGTGAGATTGTGGTCAAACACAGGCCTATACATAGTAAAAAAAAAAAAAAAAAGTAAACTTTGATACTTGAAAATTGTTCTCTCTATAGTCTTAGAGTTCTATAACAGTATGATGATAAGAAGGAGCCTTCAATGGTGTCTCAAATACTACTTTACCAAATATGAAGTAATCAGTACCTACTCGACACATAGTCGACGCATGCTATGTTCAAGCATCGCTTAGTTATAACTCGATAGTCATTGTAATATACGAAATCAGCTCTGAAATAAATTAGAAGTGAACTTTGTAGTTTGATTTTCCTGAACATACACTGTCAAGGGCGTCGCCAAGGGGGGGCAGGGAGGGGCAGCTGCCCCCCCCTAGAGATTCTAAAAATGTTGCCCAATGTAAAGCAACCAAAGTCCTAAATGGTAGAGCGAACGTTTAGCTGCCTCAAGAGACTAAAAACCTGGCTAAGAAGCACTATGGGCGAAAATCGCCTCTATGGTCTGGGGATGATGAGTGTGCACAGAAAACTTATTCATGGAAACTTACAAGATTTTTATAATAAAGTGGTCGAAAAGTTTTCAAAAAACCCCCGCAGATTATGTTTTAATTAACCTTATCAAAAAAAGAATCTTCTGCGAGCACTATAATGTTAAATTCTGGTAAAAACAAAAAAAAAATACACTGTATATTCAAATTGAAACTCCCAAATTATTTTTTTCTATTTTTCTAATAAATGTAATAACTTATTTATTGTACAGTCAAGAACTCGTGAAGCTTTACACGTTGGACTCTGTACCGTTTATTATTACAATCGCTGGAGATGTAAGGCTCGTAGTACAAGTGAAAAGGTTCATGTGTTCTCGACTGTACCACCTACAATTCATACTTTTCTCATTCTCCATATCAACTTGCCCCCCCCTGGGCCATAGGCTGGCGACGCCCTTGTACACTGTTTCTCTCAAGATACTTATACTCCCAAAGGCTTAGGCAGAGGTAGGTAGGTACTTAAACTATAACAACAAACACAACAAACTAAACTTTAATAGATATTCTATGTTGATGACATACGCCTAAATTATTGAATATTATATAACTGCTAAATATTTGAAATTCAAACTTGACGATTCTTTCCAGGGCAACAAAGTAGAAAATAATAAAACAGATTACCGCATTACCATCCATAATTGCTAAATCGTTATTAATTGATAATGTAATAGCGCAATGTAACCATAATCAAGTTTACATTAGCAATTTGTAACAATTTTTAGAACACATTCAGAACGTTTCTTAATTAATAAGTAAATTCTATTCAGAGCTCACTCAGTTTATGCTGGTTTTAATATAAAATACAATACCTACAGCATTTTATAGCGATCAATGTAAAAATACACGACAACTTATACAAAAAAAAGTTATTGCACTTTGCCGTTAAAAAGGCAAAAGGAACGGGTCTGATTATATTGGTCAGGCTGATACTGAGCGCCCACTCCCGGCCGCTATCCCACTACTGCCCGATGCGGGGACTTTTGGCTGCTGGGTTTCCCCCCTGGCCCGATTCGCCCCTCCTTAGTTAACCTGCATCCCCCGGACTCCTCCAGGGGATCCATATCAACACCAGGCTTAGTGTGGACGTCCAGTCAACATGGGCCACTCAGCACCAGGACCCCCGACCTCAAACCATCCTCCGTGCCCGACCTCCGAGAAGCCGGATTACAGGAGACGCCACGCTCCCAGTCGAAGAAATAGTTGAAATATTCGACTCGTTGCTTCAATAGTTACGTGCTTTCGAATTTGACAAAATATTATGTTCAATTTCATCTGCAAAAAATCCATTCCAAATCATTTTATATCATTTTGCATATTTTGAATCATATTTTTCAACTGAAAATGTATTTTATCTAAAACATTGTGAAAAAAAAAATAAGACTACTCGAGCGCCACCTCTAGTTAATACTATGTACTAACATTATATGGAGATACTTTTGTTTCGGAAAAATGAAAAGGGACCGAAGACGCAGGACATGTGTGTGCATTATTGGCTACTTTTATTCACTTTGTGGTGGTTTTATGAACGTTTTTTTTTTATCCAGCCTTTGTTAAACATTGGAGTAACTGAGTTACTGAATTCTTTTCGTCAAAATTAAATATGTTTTGATTGGAATTTAGCCACGTTGACAGCGTTATCATTTGCCTTACAAAATTCTTTCAGGATGCATGCGCTGTTTCACAGAGTGCACGACCAGAATCAAGTATATTAAGACAGTTAATGAATATAAATAAAACCAGGTTTTGGAAGAGCTTTATAGAGGTGAGAATTCAAGGAGGTACAATATTTTATAGCTTTTAGATAATTTTACACTTATTACTAACCGATCTGAAGAAAAACAAGTTCTATAAATTATTTAAAAAAAAATATTTACATAACAATTAATTTCGTATAAAAATTGGTCTCTTGACCTTAACAACAATGGAATTGTAAATCACCGCTTATCTTTGGATTGCTGATGGCCGCTATAATCATAAACTTAGTGACAGTTTTCAAGGTAAACAAGTTAATATTGAATACAATAAAATTATCATATTATCATATTTATTGTCAATATTACCTACTTTAATGTGACAGCCTGGTGGTTTTGTTGCTAAGGTGTTTTTTTTTAAATAATATTAACGACGGTTACCGAAGACTTAATTATCTTTCTACTTCTTCATTTTCAGCGTTTCTTTTTGTCTGAGCCGTCTGTTTTGAGCTACCAAATATTGGCCTTAATGAGTTTTCAGACCAGTCTGTAAGACTCCCGCAGTCGGATGCGAAGCGACAAGCGACAATGTGACGGCGCGTTTTTGATAGAAATTGTTAAATATCCGTTATTATAAATATAGTTCTACGGATTCAAACAAATGCTATAAAAATCTTTGTTACACTATCTTCTATTTTTATTTTTGTTTTACTTTTGATTGTAATTCTACTTTTGATTAAAATTTTACGTTTGATTTGAATTGTTAAAATTTTAATAATTTTATCAACAAAAGTAACAATAAGTTTTGGAAGAGCGAAGTATCCTACTACGGGCAGTAATTGTCTAAAAAGACCTTATGTTGTCCATACCTAATAATAAACCTATAAATAACCTATAAATTATTTCTATAGTACTATCGCGTCGTGACTGTCTCCGGGAGTTCTTACTTCCGTGATTCATTTTGCCGTAGAACCTCTTCAAATAAAATTCTTTGTATGCATTTTATTACCACCTTAGCCTAAACAGGCCAATACCCAGGTGAGGCCATAAACAACATTTTAATGTCTGTTTAAATTTCTGTATCTTTTCGTGTATTTTAAAAGCTGTGAATCTGATATGCTTTAGTGTAGAAGGTAAGATGGGCTATAAAGTCAATTTTATTGTGTCAGTGTCCACTAGATCCAATGATAGATATGCTGTAACGTTATTTTTATCTTAAAGCCACCCAATACTTGCCAAACAGAACTATGTGCCACATGAAAAACCCCCCTTAATACATAACTGGTGAAACATGGGTGTAACAACAGGTGCACCTCTGCGGCTCTGCCTAAGACAACATGCGTTAGAACTATAATTGTGATGTATGCTTAACTGCTTTGTCAATTAAAGCTCAACGAACAAATCATGAATAAAATGAGGAATGAGCAAAAGGATGTTCTTATCTGTAGTTTCTGTCTATCCCCTTGGGAAAAGTCGTGAGTGTATGATAAGATTATCTATGCTTGTGTCTATAGGTCGCACAGCGGAGACATGGAGACAACCGGGCTTATACAATACCTTAGTGAGGCGGCTGATGAGGCTCAGCAACGGTACCCAACCGCCCAATTGGTGATACTGGGGGACTTTAATGTCCACCATCAGGAGTGGCTCTTCCCGTACCAGTACACTGACCATGCTGGGCGAGAGACGCGAAAGCTTGCGCTAGCGTTAAATCTTACGCAGCTGGTCCAGGGGGCAACGAGGGTGCCGGATGTTGAATCGCATACGGCTAATTGCTTGGACCTTCTGCTGACCACAGATCCAGACCGTTACTCGGTGTCGGTATCTCCACCTTTGGGTAGTTCCGACCACTGTCTGGTGAAGTCTGTATCCGTCTACTCCCCGCCCGATCCCAGCCCAAGAGGCACCCGGCGGGTATGGCGGTACAAGTCAGCAGATTGGGATGGCATGCGATCTTTCTTCGCATGCTATCCTTGGCAGCTTTGCTTTTCTTCGTCTGATCCTACGTCGTGCGCGGACGCTGTGACGGATTTGTTGCGTCAGGGAATGGAGTACTACATCCCGTTCTCTGACGTAACAATGTCTAGCCAAGACCGACCTTGGTTTGGCGCCGAGTGTATTCGCGCCGATGCGCGTAAACATGAGGCGTACCATGCCTGGGTCGACGCTAGAACGCGCAAAGCGAGTGACTTTGGTCAGAGGAAGAAAGCTTACAACAGGGCTGCCAAGTCCTGCAAGAAGGTGTTGCGAAGGGCTCGGTTCGACCACATTAGCCGGATAGGGATCAAACTTGCTTCCTACCCAGCAGGTAGTAAAGCGTTCTGGTCCCTGGCTAAATAGGTTGAATCGAATTTCTGCCGTCCCTCACTACCACCACTGCTGAAACCCGACGGGTCGCTGGCCCACTCCGCTGAGGAGAAAGCAAACTTGTTTGCCTCTCTTTTTGCGGAGTCTTCGCGTCTGAATCCTGGTGGCGCGCGCCCCCCTCCTTCTCCTGTTGGATGCGAGACAAGTATGTTAGACATTCGCATCCACCAGGAGGACGTACGTAGGGTGCTGCGCAACCTCGATGTGAATAAGGCTAGCGGACCCGATGGTATACCAGCAATTGTTCTCAGAACCTGTGCGCCTGAATTGTCTCCTATCTTGACGCGCCTGTTTCGCCTTTCTTATCAGACTGGAAAAGTGCCGAATGCTTGGAAGCAAGCCAACGTACAGCCCGTGCCCAAGAAGGGCAGTCGTGCTGACCCGGCCAACTACAGACCCATCTCTGTAACGTCCATACTCTGTAAGAGTATGGAACGTGTACTTAATAATAAGCTCCTGGCATACCTAGAAGCTAACGACATCCTTAGCGACCGCCAATACGGCTTCCGCCGAAATCGGTCCACTGGGGATCTTCTAGCGAATGCCATTCACATCTGGAGTGAGGCCATCGAGAGGCATGGGGAAGCGCTTGCCGTCTCACTCGACATCTCGAAGGCTTTTGATAGGGTCTGGCACGAAAGCCTTATTGGTAAGCTTCCTTCATTCGGTCTGCCCGGTGGTCTGTGTGACTGGATTGCAGACTTCCTGAGGGGTCGGTCCATTCGAGTAGTAATCGATGGCTGCTCTTCTGACCTATTGGATATTAATGCCGGGGTCCCTCAGGGGTCGGTACTCTCAGCGACATTGTACTTGCTGCACATAAATGTACTGCTGAAACCCGGCACCTTTGGGTATGCAGATGACAGCACTGTTGCTGAGAGATACTTGTCCAATGCTCGTGCTACCGGGCCTCAGATCCAGTCTCTCCGGGAGGCCATGGTGGAGCGCTTGAACCTGTCCTTGCAGGCAGTCTCCGAATGGGGCGATGCCAATCTAGTCAAGTTCAATGCCGCAAAAACACAGGCGTGTCTCTTCTACGCGAAAAAGAGCCAATTTCACCCGACTCCATCTTTCCGAGGTGTAACCGTACCGATAACAGACCATCTTGAGCTTCTTGGCGTAACGTTGACATCGACACTTAATTTTGGCCCATACATTGAGGCAAAGGCTCAACTGGCTGCCAAAAAGTTGGGGATCCTTGCGAAGGTGAGACGGTACTTCACGCTAGAACAGTTGCTTAAATTGTATCAAGCGCAAGTTCGATCTTGCATGGAGTACTGTTCTCATCTCTGGGATGGATCTGCCAAGTACCAGCTTGATGCTCTAGAGTCGATCGAAAAACGGGCCAAGAGGCTCATCGGCAATGAGGCACTGGTCGAGTCAAAGCTCCAGAGCCTTGAACATCGTCGTCGAGTTGCCAGCTTGTCGGTTTTTTATCGGTTGCATTTCGGAGAGTGTGCGATGGAATTGCATGATCTAATTCCGCCTAGCCCGTTTCATCATCGGACTACAAGACGTACGGCGATGCGCCATCGGTACATGGTGGACATCCCACCCATACGCACTAAACGTTTTGGAAATACTTTCATTATGCGTACAGCTAAGGAGTGGAATTCCCTGCCGGAGTCTGTGTTTCCAGATAGCTACAACCTCGGAGTCTTTAAGTCAAGAGTGAATAGGTTACTTCTAGGCAAGCGTGTTACACCGTCGACCACATCATCGCTTACCATCAGGTGAGATAGTGGTCAAGCGCGAGCCTACCTACAATTAAAAAAAAAAAAAAAAAAAAGTTTAATAGTCGAGCCTCGTGTTCAGCCTACAGAAAAGTTTACGTATTTAATCAATTGAATATCATGTTATTAACTTTCAGACAATTTCAATATAATTGAAAATTAATTTCGTGGTTAAACAGGAATACACACGCAATCGGATATATTAATACACTAGCTGACCCCGGGGCTTCGCTCCCGTCAACTGGCTGCCTTGCCTACCCTGACTACCCTGCCTACCCAGCCTACTCTGCCTATCCTCTTTCCCAGCCTACCCAGCCCAGCCTACCCTGCCTACCCTGCCAACCCTGCCTACCTAATAATTTTTATGTATCGTCAATAGTTTTCTCAGCGCACGCTAAAGAATGAATTTTATAGGCAACGTTTTGCTACTTTGGGTTACTGCAATTATTATAAGATTCTCAATTTTGTTTGAAAATATATTATAGCCTATGACACTCAGGAATAATGTAGCTTTCTACTGGTGAAAGAATTTTCAAAATCGGTTCAGTAGATCCAGAGATTACCCCCTACAACATCACAAACTCACAAACCCACAAACTTTACCTCTTTATAATATTAGTATAGTTATAATGAATTTATTATGAAAGACTTAAATACGTAATAAAAAGGCCCAGACTCGACCAAAGGGAGGCGGAAGGGATGATGATGTGTTCTAATAAAATATCGTTTTTTTTTTACATACACAATTCTATATTTACTGTCGATTTTTTCATCGTCAAACTTTGCGTGAGTTCATCCATTTCAACATCCAATGTTTACCTCATGCACTTCCGTATAGGATACGGCAGCTAGGACTGAAAATCATCTTTTATCTCCACTTTACACATTTCCACTTTGGTGGAGTCCGGGCAAGTCAAGTCAAGCACTACTTTAGACTTAAAATTTTCGGGTTGGCCAAATTGTTATTGGGTTCCCAATCTATAATTCAGGCTACCTGTCCGTCTGCCTGCCTGTCCGTATAACTGACTCCTATCCCGAATATCCAACGTCGTATGAAGCCGGCTCGTAGTAGCCTTATATTTATTTAATTTTAAAACGTAACTTACGTTAAGCTCATTTAGAGCTAATCGTATCGTTACAGTTTGGATTAGCTTATTGTCTGGATTTGTGTCAGTTTAATGGCAACAGGCTAGATCTTCTCTATTTCATGGAATTTATATTTACATAACTGGTGAAATCTGGGCAAACTAGAGGAACTCAGTTTAATTAGAGGAATAATGGCGTTATGTGATGCTAAGTTACCACGAATTTCAGCAGCTCAAATCCGGTAGCTCTCGAAAATTTTAGATCGGACTTAACGGATTCATCACTATGTGAGGAAATATGTAAAATGTGAAATGTGTGAAAGAAAGAAAGAAAAATGTTTATTTATGACCCGCACAGGAGACACGAGATAAGAAAATAATAAACAATAAAAATAAATAACCCCGTGCGAGACCAAAAAGGCTCCTATCTCAGCATGTGCAACGATATCAAAAAGAAAATAACGCTGCGCTGATGTAAAAAATTGAAAAAAAAAGTCAATAAAATATTTACGGTACCCTCAAATATTTTCGGAAACAAAGGAATAAACTATATATATATATATATATATATATATATATATATCAGAATATTTCAGGCAGATACCGAAGCTGTGCTTTATTAATTTAATTTGTCTGTTGCGTTTTTGCTCTTTACTGAAAGAAAACTGTTCATTTAGTGCCGTATTTTATGCCGTTCCTTGCCGTATTTTATTTAATTTTTTGGTTCATTGGTTAGGTAAGTAAGTAACTGTTGTGTGTTTCGCAGGTTTTGTAGTTTTGCGAGTGTACATTTTAGATATAATAGTTATTAAACGTTAATGGCAAAAGCTGCCTCGTTTTGAAACGAAAAGTTATTTCAGCAAAATACATACAAGTTAAGCAGCTGCTTACAATTTTGCCCATGCCACCAGAAAATAAGAAAAAGTAGGTCGATACGTCACAACTACGTATTATACCTACGTATCATGTCTACACATCTATACCAAACGTAAAAAAATGAATGGAACCTAGGCGATAGAAAGTCTAGAATTGGCCTCGCTATTCGGTTGAAATTGATAGAGAACTGACTGGGCAGTAAGTAGTTATATAGAATTCATTGTTTTTTTTGGGTTCCGCATGTACGAATGAAAAAACTAATTCTTTATAGGATCACTCGTGTCTATCTGTTCGTGTGTCACAGCCAACTAGTGGCGCTCTATTGTTTTACTACTGTTTTCCTAATTACAACAGATGAAGGAATAATTATTTGGAATGTGAGCACTTCTGGGGTGCACCAAGTTTTTTTATTGCGAACTGTACAGTGTGGCATATCAAATGAAAGGGCTTGTTGTAAGGTTCTTTATTATAATCTTAAAATAAATTGTTATAAAATGTATTAAAATTATTTAAGACTAGCTGTTGCCCGCATCTTCGTTCGCGTCAAACTCGTAAAAAATATATTTTTATTTTTATAGTTTCCCGCCGGAACTATGAATTTTCTCGTGATCAAACGTAGCCTATGTTACTCGTTATTACATCAACTATCTACCAGTGAAAGTCCCGTCAAAATCGGTCCAGCCGTTTCGGGTATTACCCGGAACAAACAGACAGATAGACAAAAATCTTAAAAATTGCTTATTTGTTGTTAGTACCGTAAGGGGGGTGTCACTCCGCAGTTTAGGTACGATCGGCCGGCGGTACCTTGCAGAGGGAATAACGCATTAGGTTGCCGCTTACCGCTCGGCTCGCACGTTAGCCACGTTATTTATATTATGCAGCAAATAACGATGACTTCTAAACGTACTTCTAAGGCCTTTAAAAGATATTGTTGTGTTTACGGGTGTTTAAATAAAGCAAAGAACAATGAATCGATATTAAGTTTTTTTAAAGTACCGAAAGATTTTGAAAGGTAAGCTATTTTGTTGTACCTATTTAAATCATTACATAAATAATCTGTAACTATCGGTAGTAGGTGCATAATGAGTACGAGTTTTGTATAAAAATTTAAGCATTTTGGTGTTCCTATAAGAATGAATAGGTGTGTGAAATACCTAAATAGGTACCCACCTACTTAGATATTTTAGATTTTCGTGTTGTTCACAAATATAATTTGATTTCTTTTTTTATTGAATGGTTACCGTTTTGTTAACATAAAAATAAACGCTTTAGATCCAGTTTAAAATAAATTATAATTGCCTAAGTAGTTACCTATGAATTTACCAATAGCCTGAGTAAGTGTACGCACTTGTTAAAGTTAACGTTTGTATATAAAACTAGGTACTTACTTATACCTAACGAACAAACAAAAAATATTTCGTAAGATTTTTTCAAGCCAACTTTAAATAAACTAACAAAAATATCACTAAAGAGTAAACAAAGAGGTAGGTACCTATACTCAATTTGAAATAACATTAGACGTCTTTACAACTCGTTTTACAGCCCGTTCAACCGATTTTGTGTTCTATCTCGTACACATAAGGATGATATAAAAAGCACAAATCTGTTACCAAAACCAACTGTTTACTACAGCTTCCATTTGTCGTATCACCAACGCAATAGAAGTAAAAATCGATTGACCGGGCTGTAAAATGGGCTTATTTAAATGTCTAATGTTATAGTAAATGAAGTTTAGGTAACCTAGTTTTCATTTGTTAAGTACCAAACAAAATGACGGTCTATAATATTCATTGTCTATCTACCTACTTGACCGTGTAATCATAGGCATCAAACCTACGAAAGATTACGTGGTCAAGTAGGTAGGTAGTGGATGTAAGCGAAAGCGGCAAGTCGACAACCCTCATACCGCATTTACACAATCGTGTTCGCCATTCGCCTCGTTACTCGACGAACATTCGACGAAACATTCTTATACGAGTGCCGTCGCGAACTACTGTTCACACATTCGCGGAGTGAATTATTTTGACATTCGCACCCGAACATGGAGGACGTGAAAATTATTGCGGCATGCAATAATTTTCACTACATCTAATGAGTTTATAAAATTATATAGATTACCTGCATAAAAAAGAACCGTCGACGCAGACGATGGATAAAAAAAATAATGAAAACAGGCCATTAATGAATTCTTCCTTAATTTAATTTGCTGACTGACAATCCCTTAAACTAGTTGATATATGGAACCCCATGTATCGTTTGTCTATTTTTATGGTTGAATTGTTTTGGGTTCCAAATGAGTTCTTCCTTCTGATAAAGTTGTAAGAATTCTATAATTAGCTCTTCACTCCACTCCATTTTGTTTTCACGTCCTGTTGGGTCGGGCGCTAGCTGTCAACTGAATGCAGGCGAATGTGTAAACAGTAAGTTCGTGTTCGCCATTCGCTCCCTTTGATTCGCGTCCGAAAAACCGCTCCCAACGCGAGCTCTCGAATCGCGAGACGAGTAGGGAGCGTACTGTTTACATATGCGTGTTCGTTATTCGCCTCACCATTCGCTTCGCGATTCGCACGAATGTGTAAATGCGGCATTACGAGCCGAGTCAAACCGCGCCAGACAGCGACGGAGATACGCGTTAGAAGAGAACGGCAACGTTTAGGTGAATATCACGTTAGGCACTGAGCGCTATTGCGAGCTGAATTGCACTTTGTTGCTAACTTGCAGGAGTCTCTATTTCAATGAATTGTTGCACGAAGTGAGTCTTCTGTACTTGTACTATTATTTATTCTGTGGTACCGTATATACTTCCAAGTGCATTCAATAAAACGTTGTTATTTTGATATTACATACAGACACTTCAATTTTATTTATTTGTATAGATAATATACGAACATTGCCCATTACTATACCTTTATTTCCCAAACTACTGAGCCTATTTTGAATTTGAAATGTTCCTCGTCAACAAGGCTTACATTCAAGTTCAACATAACAATGTTGTGTGGTTATGTTGAGGGACAAGAGAGTCCCGTAGGATGCTTATAGTACGGAACCTTCTTCACACGATTCCGACTCGCACTTGGCCGGATTTTTAACAACTTCTTTGTTAAATTGAAATCGTAATTTCTTGCATTTTAAATGTAATGTTCAATAAAGCTAGCATTAACCAGCTTGCGAAGACCAATATGGAACAATGTGATCATAAATACATCGCCTCAGCAATTCATTACTTTAAGTTAAACAAGCGAATTGGCGGTATTTGTTAAACGTGCTCGAAGCTCGAGCTATGACGCGCTTCCTCGAAATAGCTCCCGAGCTGCATCGAGCGATGACGTCACTGTAACAGAGCTTTTATCACGCAAATCATGGAATGGGTGCAGAAGGCTCATTGTCATAACATTGACACCATGACAGAAAAACTGGAAAGGGCCGATGCAAGAAGCACATGAACACTTGATGCGGCGATGCTTGTGGGAGACCTATGTTTTTTATATTTATTTATTTACACATACAATTATTTTTACAGGTAGAACCCAAGGTTATAAAAGAGTCATACAATGCGTCAATCAGAGACGCCCCTCGAAAACTGATTACACACCTGCTTGCTTCCATGATTGACTAGTCCCAAGTAACTGCTCCGGGTCCCTGCACAAGTTACAAAGAGGACAATACACTAACCGTCACCCACTGGACCGTCCCGCTTGGCCACTATCTCACCTGATGATATGCGATGATGTGGTCGACGGTGAATATCGACGGTTGATAAATGATTTTATTTCTGTAAGTTGGTTTGTACAAACACTTTTACATGTCGATCATATTTTTTTAAACACGCTTGTTCAGGCTTGCCTAATATAGACTCTTGACTTGAAGACCCCTAGGTTGTAGCTACCGGGAAACAGACTCCGACAGGGAATTCCTTTGCCTTTTGATATGGACCAAAATTGAGTGTCGATGTCAACGTAACGCCAAGAAGCTCAAGATGGTTCGTTAGCGGCACGGTTACACCTCGGAAAGATGGAGTTGGTTGAAATTGGCTCTTTTTATACGAAAAATAAACATGTGGGTTTTAGCAGCATTAAACCTGCCCAGATTGGCATCACCCCTTTCGGAGAATGCCTCCAAAAAGACAGGTTCAAACGCTCAATCATGGCCTCACGGAGAGACCGGATCTGAGGCCCGTGCGTTGGACAAGTATCTCTCAGCAACAGTGCTGTCGTCTGCATACCCGAAGCTTTTAGCAGATCGTTTATGTTCAGCAAGAATAATGTTGCTGAGAGCTTCTCGATAGCTTCACTGGCATACGCTAGAAGATCCACAGTAGACCGATTTCAGCAGAAGCCGTATTGGCGGTCACTGAGAATGTTGGTAGCGTCTAGGTATGCCAGGAGCTTATAGTTGAGCACCTGTTCCATACTCTTTCAGAGGATGGACGTTACTGAGATGGGTCTGTAGTTAGCTGTATCAGCCCGACTGCCCTTCTTGGGCACAGGCTGTACGTTAGCTTGCTTCCAAGCATTCGGTACTTTTGCAATCTCATAAGAAAGGCGAAACAGGTGTGTCAGGATCGGAGATAGTTCAGGCGCAGGTTCTGAGAAGAATTTCCGGTGTCTCGTCGGGGTCACTAACTAAGGTCAAAGGCCACAGCTGGACATGGGCCCTCTCGGTTAAAATTATGGCTCTCTCGGTTGACATGATGATGATATCATCATCATCATGTCAACCGAGAGAGCCACATATTTACACATATTTTTGTTGATATACTGAAAACTTATGCGCCTAAAAATTTACATAAGCAATTTGTGTCTAAAGGTAAGATTGCACATTAAAGTTTCACTTGAACTTTATCTATAATCTGCAGCTAACTTTATTTTGTAATTACTAATAACAAAAAGTTATCCTGCTGCATATTTTTGTATCATGGTAAAATGGCTTCGCAAAGCGCCGCCTCAGTAACGTGAATAAAAACTTCTATTGAGTGAAATATAAAAAATGTGTTATTGATTTTATGGCTTACTTAACTTTATAACGACAGCTGATACAGGTTCCATTAATAGAATATTTATACGGTACGATGGTTTGTAGAAAACTATTAAGTCCAGCTGCAGTGGACGTCCTTCGGTTGATAGTAACGTGATGATACAATTACTAACGTATTCATAACTCAATGACCAGTTTTGACCAACTCAATGATACGTTGGATGACTCATTTTCTTGAGGTGAAAACTTCTTGCCAAACTTAAGTGGCAGTGGGCAGGGCACATTGCTCGCAGAACGGATGGTCGATGGGGCAGAAAGGTTCTGGAGTGGCGACCGCGAACCGGAAGACGTTGCGTTAGAAGGCCTCCCACCAGGTGGACCGATGACCTGGTGAAGGTTGCGGGGATCCGCTGGTTGCGAGACGCACGGGACCGGTCAATGTGGCGATGCTTGGGGGAGGCCTATGTCCAGCAGTGGACGTCTTTCGGCTGATATGATGATGATGATGATGATAACTTCTTTTTCCGCGTAAAGCGATCATTGGTAGGAGCAAACTTATAGGTTCGCGTCACTGACATGCTAATGTGACTGCATCATGTCGATGACGGCATGGCGCAGTAAAATGTAAAAAAACCGGCCAAGTGCGAGTCGGACTCGCGAACAAAAGGTACCGCATTATCGCAAAAAAAAACGGCAAAAAAATCACGTTAGTTGTATGGGAGCCCCACTTTAAATATTTATTTTATTCTGTTTTTAGTATTTGTTGTTATAGCGGCAACATAAATACATCATCTGTGAAACTTTCTAGCTTCAACTTCAACTTTTCAACTGTCTAGCTATCACGGTTCATGAGATACAGCCTGGTGACAGACAGACAGACGGACCGCGAAGTCTTAGTAATAGGGTCCCGTTTTTACCCTATGGGTACGGAACCCTAAAAACTATGAACCAGCCCTTGACCTCAGTCTCGTCTGATGAAAAGGTCTAATGAGGTCTGACGGGTCTTTTTCTCTTTCATACGAATATACCAAACTAAAGTAATAATACTTATACGTTTAATAACAATATTAGAACCAAACACATTATACCCTCAGTACGCATCAACAAAAACTACTTTCACAGACCAAATAGATTCTTTCAATAGACTTGCTCCTTTCATTGCCGTAACTAGATCACAATCTGTTCATAAAGAAAACGATTCAGTCGACAGTAAATACTCGTAATATTGGAGGCAATTTGTGGTTCATTTCACACTGAAACCAGTTTATGAGAAATTGGAGGGTAAATTCATATCGGAAATAAAGGGAATGCACTCATTGGGCAAGTACAATGGTGAATCGTGAACTTGGCCCATATTCTCACGATGCGAAGGGCATGGCGACAAAAGAATGAGTGTTGTGCATAAACTACATCAGTTTTATTGGCACACAAAAGCTTGCGATCGTGTGCACTGTGCACTACGTCCCATGGTCTTCGTTTTTTATTGTAATCGCACGCAGAGGGGAGAGTGCGGAGAAAGTCATTATGCACTTCAAGTTGTTTTTTATTTGTATTATTATGATTTGTTTTGCTGCCTACTTTTTTCTAGTCCGGTTTCATTTTACTGTTCCTATCGTTGCGAATTTTAAAATGGGTTCATATCAAATACCTAGTTAATTAATATCAAATCAACGGAACATTGATACGACTATTAGACGGTTTTAATAAACAACTCGACAAAATATATTTATAGACGATTCCGTGAACAATATTCGAACGATTTAGATTCCAATAAGTCTTCCTTATTAGTAAACATCCCACGCAGGTTCAGACACAATAAATGAAGTAATTGGATTTTAAATAACTCTTCTAATAACTGTTAAAATACCTCAGGAATAATGTGCATGCTTTATATACCAAGATCAAGAAATAAGCCCGGCTTAATAATGAATTAAACGTAGCAAGGATTGAAGCATTATACTGCAAGCATTAATTTATACAACATATATATACACAAATTGGATAAAATATTTGAGAAATTGATTCAGCCACTGTTGATGTTGTTTATGAATCGAATCAGGTTCCCTTATATGAATAACGTAGTCTAGTGCAACCAGACATGGTATCTGTGAACACCGCTGCAGTCTATAGGCATGCAGTAGGCTAGCTACATAGTTATTGGCCAGTTTTCGTAACACAACCTTTTACTATTGAATAACTTGCGACACGTTTTAATACTATATCAACCGTTTGCAAGACTTAAACTGCAACCATGTGTTACTCTGGTGCATTTTGCTCAACATAAACAATCCAACCATCAGCAGCTCAGTTACACGAACGTCTAAAGATAATTATGCATGTACGATGTTGCTGAAACCGCGCGGTAAAAATCAGAGTTTATTTTAGAGAGTGTCCTCATTCCTGAGCGCGCTACCCAGCGAAAGTAACCACTCACATGCGCTCACATTACCTAGATAATACTTACCAGATACCCTGCTCCAAAGTCGGCAAGTCTCAGCACATAAACAAGCACAGGCTTACAATAACATCACTCCGTTCGTTCACACTTACCGTTTGTGAGCTTCGCGACGCCAGCCCGGTTTGCAGCACCATCAGGAAATAAGTGTTTATAATGTAATAATAAACAATAACAGCGGAGCAGAGGCGAGGGAGATCGCCTGTTATTGACGTAATCGTAACGCAGTTTTAGGTTAAGTTTTTGAGGATCGCGCGCGGTGTTCTGCGGCCTGTGACGCGGGCGGAGACGTCACGGCATGCTTTAAATAAAATGGATTAGGGTTATATTGGAGGGATTGTTTTGCGGAAGAAAGAAGTATTTAGATGGTGCAAATGCAGTATTGTCGCGGGGCACGGAGCGTGCGCACTCGTGTCCGGGTGGGTACTGGCGGCGGCCGGCAGGCGGCGCTGCGCTCGGCGCGTATTGATAAAAGCGCAAAGGGCGCGCGGCGGCCGCGGCCGGGCGGGCAGGCGAGCGGCCTGGGACGAGAGGATGCCAGCGCGAGACGCGACACTACAATGTTCACGCTGTAGCGGCAGCGCTTTCAGTTCGACCAACCTTGAACCCACCACGTCAAATATTAGATAATGTGGGATTAGATAAAATTATGCCGTAACAACACGCGAACCGAGCGGAATGTTTACGCTACGTCTCTGTTTACATTACAGTGCGTTCGCGTCTGACTGTTCGTGTCGAATGTAATGCGCTTGTTCTATCTGTTCGCACACCACTGTGTATGGACGATGGAGATTAATGCACTTGGCAATTGTATATTATTGGCTATTCACGGAGCACAAAATGAAACACACGACTGCATTTTGCATCTAACTGCGGCCGTTTTGCAGAATATGCTCTGAAGATAGCGCGTTTTTCTTAGTTTTCAAGTTGTGAGATAGTTGCATACAATATTTTTTAACCGACTTCAAATTTGGAGGAGGTTCTTTGTTGGCCTCATCATAACATTACGCATTACGCCTGTATTCCCCGAAAGGATATGCAGAGGAGCACCTATTAGAGTGTTTTTTTTTCGATATCCTCGCGTTTATCCACTGTCTCGCCTGATGGTAAGCGATGATGTAGTCGACAGTGAAGCACGCTTGCCTAGAAGTAACCTATTCACTCTTGACTTGAAGACCCCAAGGATGTAGCTATCAGGAAACAAAGACTCCGTCAGGGAATTCCACTCCTTAGCTGTGCGCACAATGAAATTATTCGCAAAACGCTTTGTACGTATGGGTGGGATGTCCACCATGTACCTGTGGCACTTTGCCGTACGTATTGTTGTCCGATGATGGAAAGGGGTAGGCGGAATCAAATTGTGCAGTTCCATCGCACACTCCCCGAAAACAGATAAAAAGCCGACAGGCTGGCAACTCGGCGTCGATGTTCAAGGCTCTGGAGCTTTGAGGCGATAAGCCTCTTGGCCTGTTGTCAATCGACTCAAGTGCATCAAGCTGGTATTTGGCAGATCCAACCCAGAGGTGAGAGTAGTAATCAATCCATGCATGTCCGAACTTGCGCTTTATACAAGTTGAGCAGCTGTTCAGGCTTGTAGTACCGTCTCACCGTTGCAAGGATCCCCAACTTTTTGCACCACAAATCCAGACTGATATTGAGAAATACCAGATAGAAAAACCCAATAATATTTTACCCGACGCGGGGACCGAACCCAGAATCTAACGTTCTGCAGTAACACATACGACCAATAGACCAACGAGACAATGTAAATAGCATACAATCCTTTGACATATAATATCATAATTTTATGTACATTTTCGCAAGGACTTAGTAGGACTAGCTTGTTTATATTTATATCAGTAGATCGTGAGGCGTCAATGACTTGCCGTTTGAATATTCATACGCATAGGTACAATATAATCTTTCATGGTGAACGTGACGAGAATTAATTATGATACCGACTGAATAAAACATCGCTAGAGAATTTTGTTAAATTTTTAATCTCTATGTTATTATAAGGTAATTTGCCTTTTATGAGGTTTAAGACAAAAGTTGAGCTTCTAATGCTTCATCGATTATACTCAGACAGGTTCTGCATGATAATCATTATTATCATTTCAGAAGAAAGCCATCCACTACTGATTATAGGCCTCCCAAAGCATCGCCACGTCGAGCTGTCCTGTGCTTCGTATCAAGGACCAGCGGATTCCTACGGCCTTCACCAGGCCATCAGTTCAACCTTTTAACAATACGCCACCTTCTGATTCGCAGTCGCTTTTCCCATGTACGTAAACTAAGAATTTTCTAATGAAAATGTGAACAAAGAATTTTAGGATTCTTAAGATTCTTTGGAGGCATTTATCTGCCTTTGGTTTTGAGTTGTCGAAGGATAGACTCGTTTGCGTGGAATACAGTCCACGCAGTTAAACACAAGATCTTAGTACCACACATGTTTAATATTCTCACAACGTATTAGGGGTCTTTCGGCCAGCTTATAGACTTCCCCAACCATCGCTACGTCGAGCTGTCCTATGCTACTCGCATCAAGGACCAGCGGACTCCTACGGCCTTCACCAGGTCATCAGTTTAACTTGTGGGAGGCCTTTTAACAATACGCCACCTTCTGATATGCTGTCGCTTTTCCTATTCCTACTCGTACAGTATGTAAACTAAGAATTTGCTAAAGAATATGTGACTAAAGAATTTTTTTTGAGCCTTTGGTTTTGATGTGCCGAAGGATAGACTCGTTTGCGTGGAATGCACTCCACCCAGTTAAACACAAGATCTTAGTACCGTACCACACATATTTAATATTCTCACAACTGAAAATGCAAGTTATCGACGACAGTTAGGTTCGTATTGACGTAGCGAGAAACGAATGATGTGCTAAAGTTTTAGGGGTTCTTCGACCAGTGGATTCCTACGGCCTTCACCAGGTCATTAGTTCACCTGTGGGAGGCCTTTCAACATTACGCCACCTTCTGATACGCAGTCGATTTTCCTATGTCACATCACACATCATCAGCCTATTAATGTTCCCACTGCTGGGACACAGGCCTACTCACTGTGCGAGGGAATGGGCCATAATCAACCACGCGGGCCCAGTGCTGGTTGGTAGATGTCACATGTCTTCGAATTTTTGGTTCTAGGACATGCCGGTTTCCTCACGATGTTTTCCTTCACTTTTTTGAGAGCAGTGGTGATGATATAATTTACCTATTTATGTAAACTAAATATAGTATCACACTTGTATACACCGAAGGGATGAGCAGAGGTGCAAATAAATGTGTTTTCTTTATTTCTTTTTAACCGACTTCCCAAAAAGGAGGAAGTTCTTAATTCGGATGTTTATATATTTAAATACATTTTTTTTATGTATGTTCGGGCATAACTCTGTCATATATAAACGGATTTTCAAATTTATTTTCGAAATAAATTTATTCCGAAATGGTTTATTTTAAATTTGATAAAGATCTGATGAAGAACTTCGGAGATATACAACAGAACTCTTCAATAAATGACGGCAAATCCCTCGGGATTGCTGCAACCGCATGTCTGTTTATTGTTGCACGCCAGTATGCTCTAAACGGGTACGCAGATGTGTACAGTTCACCCTGGTACACTCTCATTCTACTGGTTATGTTCAAGTTACATGTTATTCGGGTAATTTATTCTAGCATCACTGTGGGCATTACAAGTACCTTACTATAGAACTTGTCCATTATGTACCAGTAAAAGGGAAAAATAAAAAACTTTTTACAAAAAAATACACCGACTTCCAAAAATTAAAAACACTACAAAATGAAAAACTTACTTTCTTTTTGGAAGTCGGTGTCCATAACGAAAAAAAAATGGTACCTACCAAAGACACCGACTTTATTTTTTGGAAGTCGGTTGTATTTACCTTCAACCAAGCACTAGTCCAGATTTAGGGCTGCTGCTCAAAAATTCTAAATGGAAAACCACTTTGCCCGGACCAGGAATTGAACCCTGAACCTCACGTTTAGCAGTAGCACCTGCTATCACTAGACCAACGAGGCAGTTCCTCATAATTCCTCCATTATGTTAACTTATAACATTATAACTTGCAACAAAATCACTTATAGCTCGACACACTTGTTGCGAACACTGCTCACTGAGAGTCGTTACGGGCAAACCGCGCGCTTGCTCCGCGTGACCAGAATCCTTAATACTAAAGCACATCATTCAGTTCTCGTTACGTCAAAATGTATCTAATTGTCGTCGATAACTTGCATTTTCACGTTGTGAGAATATTAAACATGTGTGGTACTAATACTAAGATCTTGTATTTTAACTGCATATCACGCAAACGAGTCTATCCTTCGACAACTCAAAACCAAAGGTAGAAGAATCCCAAAATTGGAACTCCTAACGCGTTTCGTAGCACCATGTATCGTGTTCTGCATTCCATTGGTCACATTTTCATTAGCAAATTCTTAATTTGAATTCTCCACAGATTTGAATTAAGAATCTGATAATCAGTAATCAATCAGTTAATCATATGGTTAAGAAGTTTTTTTTAATTAGGTAAGGCTGTATGTTGCTTAAAATAATGTACTAACCAATCATCTTAAAATCTTTTTTTGTTTGTTTCAACAGAACGAAGCAGCGGGCAAAACATATTAGTGGGAAAAAATAGCCCATGTGTTATTCCAGACTAATAATCTATCTCTGTGCCAAATTTCATCCAGATCCATTCAGCTGGCGTGATTAAAAAACAGACAACTATCAAAATTAGCAAGCAACTTAGCCGCCCGTGGCTCCGCCCGCGTGGTATTAATACTTCTCCTAATATGTTTATGAATTAAATACAGCGTATGTGTTAATTCTTATGTATCACACTTCGCACTATTATTATAAAGGCGATTGTGAGTGTGTGTGTTTGTTTGTATGTTTGTTACTTCTTTACGCTCAAACGGCTGGACGGAACTGGATAAAATCAGTTTCGTAAATTATGACGAAACTGAAATGACTACAAAACAGCTGATGCTTAGTGTAAACACAACAGCGGTTGCTAGCGTAGGTACTGTATGTGTCTAGTCAGCGCGCGCTCGTACGTTTTCGGTTTTCGGCGTCTCCCTTTTGTGCGGATCTTCGCTTGTTCTATCCTGCATGCAGCACGCTGTACCTCGCACAATTTATCACGTAAAAATTATTCAACTTGAACTTTATTTATTTATAACTTTTGGGTTATAACTTTTTTTTGTATTTCTTTTAAACATATACTCCTGCCTACAAACATTGGGCATTTAAAAAATTGGCATTATAAATAATGCCGTATTAATAACTTGACTTAACTTAACTTATTTATCATATATACACAAGCTAGTAGATACATCAAACGACTACTTTAAAGACTTTCAGAAGTTCTAAGTATTGGAAATCAATATCAACTTGAATTCGTAGACTTATGAAATGTAATATGAGTGAAATGTTATTCCAAAGACGTATTAATGTTCTAGTTTCAGTAAACATACTTTTGAGAAAATGCCAATCAAGAGTATTGAAAAAGTGACTTCCCTTTAAAATTCCCAAACCACTGCAACTCCTGAAAGCCAGAATTCTTTTCAGTCAATGACAGGTAAATTTTGCAAGTAAATGAAAATAAAACTAAAACCACGTACAAGACACGATAGTGAACTCCATGGGAGTGACCATCCCGGAGGATACGGTAGAGCATACGGTGGAGATCTGCCCCGCTTGGGCTGGGCACCGCCGTGTCCTCGTGGAGGCGATCGGCGGTGGCAACCTCTCGCGTCCGGCCCTGGTTCAGGCCATGTTACGGAGCGAGAGGGTATGGGAAGCTGTCTCCTCCTTCAGCGAAGCAGTAATGCTCGCAAAGGAGGAGGCGGAACGCGTGAGGGAGACGCAACGGAGACGCCCTCAAGCCCCTAGCCTCCGCAGGAGACACCCTGGGCGTCGGGAGTCGCAAGCCAATTCCCGGCCACCGTAGGCGCGGGCTTGCGGACGGCGAGTAATGGGTAGCTCACCGGCCTATAAGGACCCGGCCCGAGTCGACGGCGCGTTGTGTTCCACGCGCGCCTCAAAGAGATGTCAGCAGAACTGACGGGGTTTGCAAGGGCCGATGCCTGTCTGGGTCGCAAATAAATTTGGAAGAGTGTTACCGCGGCCCTGGCTCAAGCAACTGAAGGAACACGGGTGGGTTTTAGTCAGTAAAAGTCTGACACGCCACTCCCGCCTCACACAGAGTGGGTGAAGTCAATGGATAAATCAAAACCCAAAAAAAAAAGAGGGGTGACCATAAGCTCTTAGAGTAAGGTTATTTTGAGTGTGTGTAAGGGACAGATGTGTGTGACTTTTATACATCTGTCCCTTTATACCAGACTGCCAAAAGAGGGTAATGTGTTTATCAGTCTATGAATGTATGTCTCAGATCAGTCTTTGATCCCGCAGTCAAACTGTATGTGCAGTTTTGCGGGAGTGTGCGTAGCTTATAAGTCTACTCTGTATTTTTAATAAAATAAAAAAAATAAAAAAAATGTATGTATATATTATGTATGTATGTTTGCTCCTATGTGGCGTTCTAGAGACCAAACGCGTGGGCCGATTTTGATGGTTCTTACGTCAATCGATTCGTCTTAATCCAGCGAATGTCACTGGCTACATTAAAATTGTAAAATAGGAAAATGGCGGTTCTTGGGCGCCATATTGTGGGGGCCCAAATTTTTTTTTTTGCTTCCAGCCCTTTCGTGTGGGATATCAAAATAAAGGGTTTTGAGAGGTGATTTCAAAAATATATAACACTTACATGTTTAAAAGTATCTAATTCGAAAAAAAAATAACTAAAAAGTTATAAATAAAAAAAGTTAATTAATAAAATCAAAAAACCTGATTGCACAGCATGAATTTCTCCTTGTTTACGTCTTTTTAGTTCGCTTTTCAAGCAGTCGGGTTTTTGTTTTTTTTATTAACTTTTTTTTACAGTCGAACTATGATAGTTTTGACACGTCAGGGTACGGGGCCTGAACTGTTCAAGCTTGATAGCAGAAGCGCAGAATGTTTGTAGAAAAAAAAAAAGTAAATTAAAAAAATCAAAAGACCCGACTGCTTAAAAGGCGAACTAAAAAGAGGTAAACAAGAAGATGCTGTGCAGTTGGAGGATATATATTCGCGAACTGGCTGGCCAAAACCAGATGTATCCTCCGACTGCACAGCATGATTTTCTTCTTGTTTACCTCTTTTTAGTTCGCCTTTTAAGCAGTCGGGTCTATTGATTTTTTTAATTTACTTTTTTTATTTATAACTTTTTAGTTATTTTTTTTTAGATTTCGGTACATTTAAACATATAAGTGTTATATATTTTTGAAATCACCTCTTAAACCCCTTTATTTTGATACCCCACACGATGGGTTCGGAAGTAAAAAAAAAATTTGTCCCCAACAATACCTATGACGCCCAAAATCCGCCATTTTTCTATTTTCCAATTTTAATGTAGCCAGTGACACTCGCAGGGTTAAGACGAATCGATTGACGTATGAATTATCAAAATCGGCCAACGCGTTTGGTCTCTAGAACGCCATATAGGAACAAACATACATACATACATATATAGACTGATAAACACATTACCCTCCTTCGGCAGTCGGATAAAAAACGGAGCAGTGGATAGCTAATCACGTAACAAATTGTCAATAGCAATGCCTTTCATTTTGACAACTCATCAATATTTTAGTTGTTTACGTTATCGAGCAGACGATTATTTTACAATATTTATGATGCATTGAATTAAGAATTTCCTTCTAAGTGCTAAACAGTTGGGAAACAGATTTGTAGACTTAAAACCAGAGACACGTTCCTACACTACGTTTAGTAACGACGATACACAAGTACCAACCACGCCACATTAACTCAGGCGCGCTTTACAGCGTTGGCATTATCAAAGTACTCCCAAAATACTTGCGGAAGCATTATACTTACCAAAAACACCATTTGACTCACAATACCACTTCGCTTGCACGTCATCCACTTCACCACACTCGAAATAGCTCAAAAATTTTCTTCCTCGGTCTATTTTACTTGGTTACCATACTACAGTAGATATTAATATATCGTGTACCTAACAGAATAAGCGAAATACCAGCATCCTAATTGCGTATCTGTTTAAACAGCGCGGAGAACACTCCTTGCCTTTCATTTTTATAACTCAACAATGGTCATTGCGTGTATTACGCTGTTAAGCAGACGGATTTTTGAACATAATTATGAAGCAATGAATACAAGGGAAACTATCCCTTTGTTTGGGCGCAAGGTTGGCGCAGTGGTTGAGCGATTGACTGCTGTGCTGCGTGTCGCGGGTTCGATTCCCGCACGGAACAAATATTTGTATGACCTACAGATAGTTGTTTCAATAAACAGCTATAACTTTTTCGGGTAAAATGTAAGTGTCGTATCTCGAGGTCTTTTAAACCGCTACGGTAAGTGTAATGTCCGTTTAGAAGTTATACGCCAAAACCAGAAAAATTACCAAAAACGAGCACCGGGCGGTTAAGCACTACCTCTGATCCGTGTCCGTGGAATGCCGGTTCCGTAGTAGCCGTAGTACTTCTTGTAGGTAAGCTTACGCACATCCGAAGTCTATCCGTCATAAATTCAGAACATGTTGAACTCGGAACTCAAATCACGGCCGCGGATCGGATGTAGTGCGTATCTAAACTTTGTTTTACACTATTGATAATAATCACAGCAGTGTTATTATTATTACCCAGTAATTTTTGTCTCTAATTCCGTCCTCTATCCTGACCCTGGACGTTCTTTGGATGATCACAGATAAAGTATAAAATCAAACAACAAAATGTTTAGTAGGTATCGTATTTTGCCTATAAATCCTGAAAAAAACTACCAGGTCTTGTGGTCTTCTGTAAATACCTATGTATACCTAAGAATGTCTAGTTGAAAGTGCGAGTATACATACCAGGCTAATGTGCACCTAGGTCTAACTTATCGCCTGGCATCGCTGCCTCGCCGGTCTGAGCATTGGCATCGGCTAGCCTACCCTGTACCAAGGTAATTTTAAATGAAACGATATGAGCGATTAACGAGAACGATTCTAGAACTTCTAGATACCTAGTGGGTAGACGGATTCACTTTCTAATACTTCAAAAAGGAAAGTTAATTATGTAGCTTTTGTTGTTTGCAAATAATGGAGAGCAGGATATATTGATGGATCAAACGATATTATTGTTTTTTTTTTTTAAGTTGTTACTCAATAGTCCACAATATCTATAACAAAGGCGTATCTTTATTCAGACAAGGCATGCATTTATCATTTATTTAGTAGCTCAGTGAGTAATGGCAGTTTTAGTCTAGCTGCAATATCGACATATAATTGGAAATATTCACCACATAATGCCAAATTCATAGTCTTCGTATACATATTGATCTAAATTCTTATGATTAGAATGTCAATTGAGTATACATTAACTATAGGCATGTGAGCATTCTAGAACGTCTCCTCATGACTATCAGCTGAAAGACGTCACCTGCAGCCTTATTGCGTAATGAATTTGGCAAAGCAATGATTATGAAAAATCTACCAATCACATGCGAGATGAAAGTCGTGATTTGGATCGTATATGTGATTGGCCGATGTTTTATACTCTTTGCCCTTTACCTTGCCGAATTCAATACGCAATAAGGCTGCTGATGTTCATAGGCCTTAGGCCTCCCAAGCGTCGCCGTCGCCGTCACCACATCGATCGGTCCTGCGCCTTTAGCATCCAGAGAATTCCAATTGCCTTCACCAGGACATCGTTCCAGCTTACGGGAGGCCTTGTAGGATATCTGTGTCCTTAGTATTTCCGTATCAATCAATCTGCCTAGCCTTTTCCCAACTATATTGGGGTCGGCTTCCAGTCTTACCGGATTCAGCTAAGTACCAGTGCCTTACATGGAGCGATCCGCACGGAACAAATATTTGTATGACCTACAGATAGTTGTTTCGGCTCTGGATGTTTGTGTATGTGAGTTTATATGTTTGTAAACGCACCCACGATACAGGAAGAAATTCCTAGTGTGGGGCAAAGTTTAAAAAAAAAAAAGAAAAAAGATTACTTATCTGACCTCCACAACCCAGTAACTGGATAACACGATACCCCTTGGTAAGACTGGTGTCAGATCTCAAGCTTCTGACTACTCATAACGATTGTCAAAGATCTTCAAATGACAGCCGGGGCCAACGGCTTAACGTGCTTGCCGAGGCACGGATGAAACTCGGTATGTTGAAATAGTCACCCATCCACTGACCAACCTCGTCAAGCGTTGCTTAACCGTGATGATCGGCCCGTGCGGCTGTAATTATTTAGCCACGAGCTCCTCCTTAGTATTTCCGTATAAATTATAGTAATCGACAAACTTCCAATACAACTGCAAAAGAATACATTGCAAACAGTTTAATGTCATGTGTGGTACCAACACAAAAGGTCTCCTTACCAATTTCCATACTCGTCTGGTTTGAGCTACAAAAAGTAGGAGGGTGCCAGATAGTTATCATTCCACACTTGTCGTATGTTTAATATGAAACGTGTTGCTCGTTTTACTAGGTATTAAGGATTTCCAATTTGTGTATTTTTGTTCAATGCCATGTATCATAATATTCTGAAAAAGATGAATATCTATACTTTTACCCAGAACAAGTTTATATCTCTTCAAACAGGAACAGAGCATTTTTTCTGGATTAAATTTCAGTCTTTGGCACTCAGGGATAGTTTTGCTTTATATAAGCAAAATTAATTAATAGTATTAATTAATTAATAAATTAATAAATTAATTATTAATTAATTATTATTTTTGTTTTTTAATTTTAGTATTTGCATCGCTACTTCCAGAAACTACTTCGTACCAAAGACCCCTGACATTTTCAACATCATTTCAGCCGAAAGACGTCCACTGCTGGACATAGGAGTCGCCAAATTGACCGGTCCCGTGCCACAGAATAAATAATAGTACAAGTACAGAAGACTCACTTCGTGCAACAATTCATTGAAATAGAGACTCTTGCTAGTTAGCAACAAAGTGCAATTCAGCTCGCATAAGCGCTCAGTGCCTAACGTGATATTCACCTAAACGTTGCCGTTCTCTTCTAACGCGAATCTCCGTCGCTGTCTGGCGCGGTTTGACTCGGCTCGTAAGGGTTGTCGACTTGCCGCTTTCGCTTACATCCACTATCTACCTACTTGACCACGTAATCTTTCTTATGTTTGATGCCTATGATAGGTATGTAGACAATGAATATTATAGACCGTCATTTTGTTTGGTACTTAACAAATGAAAACTAGGTTACCTAAACTTCATTTACTATAACATTAGACATTTAAATAAGCCCATTTGTGCTTTTTATATCATCCTTATGTGTACGAGATAGAACACAAAATCGGTTGAACGGGCTGTAAAACGAGTTGTAAAGACGTCTAATGTTATTTCAAATTGAGTATAGGTACCTACCTCTTTGTTTACTCTTTAGTGATATTTTTTGTTAGTTTATTTAAAGTTGGCTTGAAGAACTCTTACGAAATATTTTTTGTTTGTTCGTTAGGTATAAGTAAGTACCTAGTTTTATATACAAACGTTAACTTTAACAAGTGCGTACACTTACTCAGGCTATTGGTAAATTCATAGGCTAAGTAGGTAACTACTTAGGCAATTATAATTTATTTTAAACTGGATCTAAAGCGTTTATTTTTATGTTAACAAAACGGTAACCATTCAATAAAAAAGAAATCAAATTATATTTGTGAACAACACGAAAATCTAAAATATCTAAGTAGGTGGGTACCTATTTAGGTATTTCACACACCTATTCATTCTTTTAGGAACACCAAAATGCTTAAATTTTTATACAAAACTCGTACACATTATGCACCTACTACCGATAGTTACAGATTATTTATGTAATGATTTAAATAGGTACAACAAAATAGCTTACCTTTCAAAATCTTTCGGTACTTTAAAAAAACTTAATATCGATTCATTGTTCTTTGCTTTATTTAAACACCCGTAAACACAACAATACCTTAGAAGTACGTTTAGAAGTCATCGTTATTTGCTGCATAATATAAATAACGTGGCTAACGTGCGAGCCGAGCGGTAAGCGGCAACCTAATGCGTTATTCCCTCTGCAAGGTACCGCCGGCCGATCGTACCTAAACTGCGGAGTGACACCCCCCTGCCCGTGCGTCTCGCATCTAGCGCATTCCCGCGATCCCTGACAAAACTAAAATAACAATTTTACTTACCTCTTTATTGTATTGGTTTAGATAGACGGATACTTATTAACAACATAAAATTATCACATAATTTTTAGGGTTCCGAACCCAAAGGGTAAAAACGGGACCCCATTACTAAGACTCCACGATCCGTCTACCTATCCGTCTGTCACCAGGCTGTATCTCATGAACCGTGATAGCTGGACAGTTGAAATTTTCACAGTTGATGTATTTCTGTTACCGCTATAACAACAAATACAAACAAAATAAAAACAATAAAATAAGGGGTATAAAATAAAATAAATTAAGACGGGTCAAAAGAGATTTTCTTGCCGTTTTTTGCGATAACGATACGGAACCCTTCGTGCGCGAATCCGACTCGCACTTGGCTGGTTTTTAGGGTTCCGTACCCAAAGGGTAAAAACGGGACCCTATTACTGAGACTTCGCGGTCCGTCTGTCTGTCTGTCTGTCTGTCACCAGGCTGTATCTGATAAACCGTGATCGCTACACAGTTGCAATTTTTACAGATGATGTATTTCTGTTGCCGCTATAACAACAAATACTAAAAACAGAATAAAATAAATATTTAAGTAGGGCTCCCATACAAGAAACGTGATTTTTTTGCTGTTTTATCGATAATGGTACGGAACCCTTCGTGCGCGAGTCCGACTCGCACTTGGCCGGTTTTTTTATAAATATTCTCTACGTTGCATACAGTCACATTATGTAAGGTTGACTAATTATTTTTATCTTTTATTTTTAAACTTTACTATTATCCCAATTGTTAACTAAAATATTGAAAAACAAATGATTTATTAAATCGCCCAGCATTTAAAAGCTCAGATGGATCCTTGACCTTTATGTATTTATGTATTTACAACAATTAAAAGGATTTCATTATGTACACAAATCAGGTTTATTCGCAACAAACAGGATTGCTGTACACGCATAAAACGTTAAAGCACTTTCTCAAGATTTACGAAGGCATTATCACAGCGATTGACTCCAGGTTCATTATACGAGTTAAACTCACTCATACACACACTGAATCCTTTTTACAGGACTCATTAAAATTCCAACACGAACGCGCTAATCCTTTCGCACATTACTTAATCTGTGTTCTGTTGAACTTGACATTTGAAAATTGTCCAAGAATCCTTGCGAATTGTGTAAATAAAGGAACGCATCTATAAAAACGATAGTGGAAGGCCATTACCATTTTTTACACGTGTTGTACTGGTATCCGGCGATACGTATCTCGCGGGCGTATGGCAAAGCCGTACTGCCGTCCAAAGACAAAGTGGCACATCTGCCCTTTTATACAAAACCCGGCAAACGTTGTTTTGCCATATAAGTCATTTCAAAGAAGCCCAAATTTTTTTTTTGTGTTTCCTTTGTTTCTATCATGTATCAGAGATGGTGTTCGCAAAATGTATGGGATATTTTGTGAACTTTTTTATCGTTAATTTTTTCGATGTTTTATTACTTATTATTCTATTCCGGACAAAGGTAAATCCAAAAACACAAAATTCATAAATATTGGTCCAGTCGATCTTGAGTTATAAGTGGTGTAACTAACACGACTTTGTTTTATATATATAGATTGAGTTATTAGCATATTAGTAATCAGGAAAATAAGGCGCATCTACTCGTAGTACATAGATACTCAACATACAGAACTTTTTACTTGGTTTGCGTTCACACATTTGGTCGTACACACACCCACCAATAAGGTCTGTATATGTCCGTCTAGAGCAGTGATGGTCCAGTGGTAACGGCCCCCACTTACGTGTCGTAGGTCGTAGGTTCGAACCCAGGCAGGCGCTGTAATTTGTGTAAATTATTTCATCACCGCTGCTCTAAAAATGGTGAAGGATTGTGAGGAAACCGGTATGTCCTGGAACCAAAAATTCGAAGACTTGTGACATCCACCAATCTGCCTGAGCCCGCGTGGTGGATTAAGGACCATTCCCTCTCTCACAGAGAGGCCTGTGTCCCAGCAGTGGGAACATTAAAAGGCTGGTGATGATGGCCGGTGATGTGTCGCCTTACATTCGTCCTTTAAACATGATCAAACCATCTAAGCATACCTACTCCTTTAAACATAACTAATATTTATATACTATTTCTGATATTTTTATTTAAAATCGCCGTTTTGTCTTTTCGTCAGATACGTCCTTTTCGCTTACAGCAGCAGCGACGTGGTACCGGGCGAGACGCTCCGACCTTGAGATGTTGCACTTCTATACCCCCTTCTCCCCTTACCCCCTCCCAACACCCCTCCCCCGCCTCTCTTTTCCCCCTCTCTCCTCATTTAGCACCACGCTCACAGCGCGTTCCTAGGACTTACGATTGCTCTAACTTACGCTTAGCCTGCTATATTTACAAGTTTTGTAATGGACATCTAGTACGAAGCTGGCTAGTGGCTGGGTGCCCTTTAAATTCAAGATGTTCTTGCTGCTCGTACGTTTTATTTAGATTTAGCGAACAATGTTTTACTTATTTTACTATAGATAGAAAGAAAAAGTGTTTATTTTCACAGAAACAGACGTGCCATCCTATCCTACACTATTAAACGAGAAATATTTGTATATATATTTGTAATCACGTACCCGAAAACGGCGATTTCGAAAAAAAATGCAATATGGGGGTTTTCGGGGGTGACAAATCGATCTAGCTAGGTCTCATATTTAGGAAAATTCGTTTACTTGAAAAATAAATGTTTTCTCTATTTTCACCCGAGTAGAGCTCGGTCTATGAAGTAAAGTGTTTATTTATTTTTATTTATTTATTTGTTAAAACACACAATAAAAACCAACAATCAGATTACAAAATAAAATAATAATATCATTAAATTTGGTTTTGAGTTCATATAAGAATCGCAACTGACATCCTAGCTAGGTTACAGAGTAACCTGTGTTAAGGATGCCAGAAAATTTGTCAATTAATTAAATAAGAAACATTATGATAAGTATTGAAAGGACTGGAAATGAATACGTAATTGCAGTGCATCATCATCAAATCAGTGTTCATTAAAATAAGTAAGTAAGTGTAATAATTTATCAAGATTTTAACACCGCTGAATCATTGTAATTTAATTCCTTAATTATCTTCTTAAGGTCGGAGTAAATAATCGTGACCAATAATTTGGGTACGGTCCACACAATGGCTTTGATATCGAAAGGATATAATTCATCTTCGACCCGACCGTGATTTAACAAGATTATCGTTTGGACACTCAGCAGTACGTTGCACTTACCTACGAGAATTTATCATATTGATGAGGGTTCCAACTTGGGGCGATTTTGGGCTGACCAAGGTACATAATCGTAAAATGATTTATTATTATGAAAATGAAGGCCTTTAGGTTAAGTCATTACTTACCGAGACTCTTCTGTGCCTCGGAAGGCACCTTAAACCACTGGTTCTAGCTGCCGATTGTAGATCTTTCACAGCCATTAAGGGCACTCAGAAGAAAGAAAATCTGACTACAGCCTTGCCCATAGGCTTCGTGTTACCCAGTTACTGGGTTGTGAAGTCAGATAGGATACCAGATACCAGACGTTTTCTCTTCAGCGGGGTGCAGGGTCGTATCGATAACTTTTTCATTATATTAAAAGTATACTTACATTGGTATGTATTATAGTCAATATATATACCTATATGTATTTTAAGCAACTTTTTATTTTAATATTTTTACTTTCGACGTTTTAAACAATGAACCTGCCATGTTGTCTCTTCATCACCCTTGGTTGACTGGTAGAGGATGCCTAAAGCCATTAAAGGTCTATCCACACATATCAGGGCCGTGCCCGGGACGTAGACGGACCGTGCCCCGACAGGGGCACAAAAAAAATATGGGTGGGTACATTTTATATGAAATCGTTCACACACGTCCGTGCACGGGCCAGTGACCAAGCTTCAATGCCTGGGCCCGGCCCTGTCACGTCCCGGGCACGGCCCTAATATATGTGGATAGACCTTAGGTCCGCCATTATACCTATGTGCATGTAATATTAAATAAATAAATAAAATAAATAGACAGTCGTTACATTCGTCTCAATAAAACGCCTTTCTATTACTTTATATACACATGCATATATATATAAAGTAATAGAAAGGCATAGGGAGGGGGGTAGGTATTTTAGCTATATATATCTTCTGTTGTACCCATTTTACTTTAATATATATTTTTATCGTTGCCATGTTATCTCTCCACCACCCTTGGTTGACTGGTAGAGAATGCTTCAGGCATTAAGTTCCCATATGTACCTTTATGTTGCATGAAGTTTTAATAAATAAGGTATTTAATGCATTCAACTGCCTCCGGCTAGACTCAAACCATAAGCATAGTTATGAAAAAGATTGCAGATCTATTGAAGGCAAACTCCTAATTTATTGCCTCCCAGGTTACAAACCTTGAAATACTTTTTATTTTACCCGTTAGAAAACTGAAGTAATCTGTCACGACAACTTTAAGTAAATTACTTACAGCATGTGCACTGGTGCGAGATAAGATGCTTACGGTTAAGAAAGGTCTCGGATTTTCATCATTTTGAAGTGTTAATGCGGTTTATGCTAAGTATGTTTAATACTTGTATACTTTGTTGCTATCACGATTTAGGTACAATCGTATTATACGATCAGTTTAACTTTTTTTTTGTTTTAGAGTAATTTTAGGTTTTGTTATATTCTACATTTTATTTAGATTGTAAGCTTCTAACTTATGCATTTCGCAAAATATTTACTTTGCTGTTAGCCTGTTAAATCACAGCCGATTACGGTTAGATAATAACTGGCCAAGTGTGAGTCGGACTGGCGCACGAAGGGTTCCGTACCATTATCGCAAAAACGGCAAAAAAAAACATGTTTTTTGTATGGCAAAAAACTAAAAACAGAATAAAATAAATATTTAAGTAGCGCACTTAAATATTTATTTTTAGTTTTGTTGTTATAGCGGCAACAGGAATACATCATCAGAAAATTTCAACTGTCTAGCTATCACGGTTCGTGAGACAGACGGACAGACGGACAGACAGAGGGATCGTGGCGTCTTAGTAATAGGGTCCCGTTTTTACAGAACCCTTAAAACTTATCACCAAAAATCTGTGGCTAATGAAAAAATATTCAAAGCAAACAAAATTACTTATCGTTAAATTATAAAACCTTTCAAAATGTATATTCTCATTTTGAAAATATGAGTCCTATTCCTCAGTACCTGAGCCGTCGAGCGGAATGCCGGACAATTTGTCAGTCTGGCAGGCTGACCGACGGATAGTCTGCCCAATACTAAAGTCTTGGGCGTTGTTTTCGCCTTTTTCGTTTTGTTTTCGTATACGATTTGACGACTAATGGTCGGTCGGGCCTCGATGATAAACACAAGATGCGAAACCCGCAGTTTTTTAAGATTATACCGTCCCATTATAAACACAACACGTCGTAAATATGCTTTAGGTTCAAAACTTCAAACTCACTTTTTTGGCATTTTTCGTTCGTAACTTAATAAGAGAGGGTAGGCGACCAGCCGAAAGTGAACAGTGCAGTAATAACGCTCCTCAATCATAAATAGTTTAAAAATAGTTCTAACAACGTTTCGGATGAGTGTTGGTGATTCAGTTGTGTTTGGACATACATACTATCTGTGAGTGGAACAATTTAGAAATAAACATTACAAATAAGGACGAATTTGTAGAATATTGTGCGAGCTTTTTGTTAACATACCCAACCACACACGGAATACAGTGTCCTTGAAGCGAACGCGTAAGCGACGCTGTCTGCCGCGCACTTACGACCTTTTGGTCGCGAACTCCGAGACACACACTCGGTGTGGGCATTTATTAGTGTACACTTTCAATAGGCGAAATATATTTTGCTTGTGGACCTTTGTTCGTGTCCACTTTGAGAGAAAGACATTGTGTAAATTGTTTCTACTATTCGGACTAAAGTTTGGACTTTGGTTATTTTCACAAAATGGAAGAATTAAAACAAATGTTAATAGGAATGCAACAAGATATGAAACAACAAAAACAAGACATGCTAGAGATGAAGGAAGACATAAAAAACACAATAATCAACAACATTAATGACAAAGTAAATAGTCTGGAATTGAAAAATGAATTTTTAGAGAAAAAGTTGGAGGAACAAAACACTAAAATAAACAACTTAGAAAGGCATATAAGACGCAAAAATCTAGTCATGTTCGGAGTAGAAGAGTGCGAAAAATCGTATTACGAACTGGAAGAGATAATAATTAATATAGTAAACACTTACTTCAAACTGCCATGTGACAGAAACAACATTGAAGCCGTCAGAAGAATGGGGAAGAAAGGTGAAAAACTCAGACCGGTTGTAATATCATTCACCACGTTGGGTTATAAAATAAATATTCAAAAAAACAAGTCTTGTCTACAAAATACTCCGTATTACTTAAAGGAAGACTACCCAATGGATGTCCTAAATAAACGCAGAGAACTACAAGCTGAACTGCAGAATGAAAAAGAGGCAGGCAACACGGCTTTCATAAAATACGACAAACTTATAGTGTTAAGCAACAACAAGCGCAGCCCTCGCAATCAGTCACATAAGAGGAACCTGTCTGAATCCCCGGAGACATCGCATCCTAGCGGACAAAAAGCTCAAACTGAGAATAAACAGCCACAGAAGAAAAACAAAGTTACCAACATTAAAGACTATATACTACAGAAACCTAAACTCACCTTCAATCAGACAGATTCCTCTCAAAGCCAAGCGAAGACAACACAGCACAACCTAACATAGCAGCCAAAATCGGTCCCTCTTCTACCTCCTCATCTCCCAGTACGCACGGTCAGCGTGGGAGAGATCGACCAAAACCCTTCAAAGGAAATCAAGAAAAAGAAAGTCAATTTTAATATTTGTAGTTTAAAAACAAAATATAACATGAAGAAAACATTAGACACAAGATCTCCCAGTACGGCTGGTCCCCGCGGGAGTGATCGACTGAAACCCTCCTTGCATTATAATGGAAATAGCACCACATCACATCTTAATATATGCACTCTTAACGTCAGATCCATAGCAAGCGATACGAGACAGGATGAGTTGCTACATGCCTTGAAGGATATCCATTGGGATATTTTAGGTGTATCGGAGACAAGACATAAAGACTGTGAAATCCTGGAAAAAGACAATCTCATATTTATGTACTCGGGCAACAGGAGCGGCTACAGTGGCGTTGGCTTTTTGTTGAAAGACTACATGAAAATACACGTAACGGATTTAAGAACAGTCTCAGACAGAGTGGCCCGACTCGACATAAGCATAAACAATACCCAAATTAACATTATCCAAGTCTACAGCCCAACAGAAAAATCAAAAGACGAAGACATACAACTATTCTACGAAAATTTAAATATGGCTTTGTACAATACAGGCCCAAATACAATAATAATGGGAGACTTTAATGCCAAAATTGGCACCGCTAAAATTGAGGACAGAGACATAATGGGCCCTTTTTGCTACATTGGCAAAAGAAGCAAAAGAGGAAAATTATTAACAGAGTTTTGCATAGAACACCGGCTTCATATTATGAATACTTATTTTAAGAAGAAACAAAAACAAAAATGGACTTGGTGTTCCCCTGACGGTAAAACTTACAATGAAATAGATTACTTCCTTACAAATAATAAAAACAGAGTTAGAGATATTAATATTATGAGCACATCGCACCCTACTGACCACAGAATGATACGAGCAAAATACTCAATAGGGACGCAAGTGAAATCAAGAAAATCGTTTAAAGGTAGAGTCTGTGGTCTGACACCACTGGAAAAAGAAACATTCAAAAACAAATTTATTGAGGCTTCTGCATCTATAATTAATTCTGAAGATGTACAAAAATCATACTCATCAATTATTAAAACTATTAAAAATATAACTTCATCATCAACCCATAACTCTAAAAAACCATCACCCAAATTAAATATTTCACGAGATATTGCTGAACTTATAGAACGAAGAACTCTCCTAAAAGAAAAGAAAAATAAAACTAAAAGCGAAAAATTAGAACTCACCAAACTATACAAAACTATTAAGAGAAAAATAAAGAGAAAGAAACACTCAGATAGATTAAAAATAATTGAGGAGGAGCTAACCTTGAATAATTCTGTGAAGAGAGGAGAACAACGGTTGAATGATGTAAGGAAATGGATTCCCTCTTTAAAATTGAAGGACGGCACATGTACTTCCAATAGAAAAGAGCTGGTAGAGGCTGCAACGGAGTTTTACGAAGATTTGTACCAACGCAGAGAGGAATTTGACAATAATTTAACTATAGTTATACCGGAAGATGTAAATACAGATGTACCAATACTAATGGAAAGTGAAATAAGCAACGCTATTTCGTCTCTAAAGTCCTTGAAGAGCCCGGGAGAAGATGGGGTTACCAATGACATATTGAAGACTCTGATCGAACCACTGTCTCCTATTATTACGAAATTATTCAATAATATATTGGATTATGAAAGCATACCCACGGAATGGGAGACGTCAATCATTACATTACTGTACAAGAAAGGAAATCCGGAGGACATGGGCAACTATAGGCCTATAAGCTTATTACAGACTACGTACAAATTATTTACGCAAGTGTTGCTTAGACGAATCATGCCTACTCTAGAATTAAATCAACCTAAAGAACAAGCCGGTTTCCGCCCAAGATACTCTACAGTGGACCATATATTCACTGTGACACAAGTCATCGAAAGGTACGAAGAATTCGGAAAAGAGCTCTACATTGCTTTCGTTGACTATTCGAAGGCTTTCGACTCTATTGGACACTTAGCTCTGTGGAGGGCACTGGATCAGCAAGGAGTCCCACACAAGTATTTAAAAATACTAAGGGAAATCTACAAGAGGGGTAAAGCCAAAGTGAAACTAGAAAGGCAAGGAAGATCTTTTGAGGTACAACGTGGAGTCAGGCAAGGTGACCCGATATCTCCGAATCTTTTTACCGCTCTCCTGGAAACCATTTTCCGAAACTTAGAATGGGACTCTATGGGGATCAATATAAATGGAGAAATGTTAAACCACTTACGCTTCGCAGATGATATCGTACTGATCTGCGACAACCACAGACACTTGGAATACATGCTGCAAACCTTAGATACAGAGAGTAGAAAATGTGGATTGACAATGAATTTGGAGAAAACTCGTATAATGACCAACGCAGTAAACATACCAGTACAAATATCATCTAAGGAAATAGAGTACGTGGAAGAGTATATTTACTTAGGACAGAACATCACATTTAAAGATCAAACTGCGGGCGAAGTAGAGCGTAGAATCAAACTCGCTTGGAAAAGATATTGGTCATTGAAACAAATCTTTAAATCTAAACTCCCAATGACAATAAAGAAAAAAGCATTCGAAACTGTTGTGTCTCCTACACTGCTTTACGGATGCCAGAGCTGGGCACTAACAAAGGAAACATTGAACAAACTTCGAGTTTTCCAGCGGGCCGTCGAAAGAAGTATGCTAGGATTAAAACTGAGAGACAGAATTAGAAACAATGAAATCAGAATTAAGACTAAGCTAATAGACGTGGCAGACTTAGCCTGTCGATTGAAATGGCGATGGGCAGGTCACGCGGCTCGCGCAGGCGACGGACGCTGGAGCGAGCGTGTGCTGCACTGGTGGCCGCGCGGCGAGGCGCGCCGCCGCGGCCGCCCGCGCCGCCGCTGGAGCGACGACGTGGTGCGAGTCGCGGGACACATTTGGACCAGGTTAGCCAGAGATAGGAGAGTATGGAAATGCATGGAGGAGGCCTATGCCCAATCTTGGGTATCCAAAAATTAAAATGAATATTTGTTCTAATCCATATTTCTATTATTATTTATCAATTTTTTATTCTTGCTGTTATTGTCGGATTTGGTTCTATTGATTCAATTTTACCAAATATTTTTATTTATAAATCGCAATTTTACAAATTTGTTTTAATTAAATTATTGATCAATTTTATTTTATTAATTGAAATTTTATGAAACAGATTTTATTTTTGTCAGTCATAAATTGATACCATATTATTTTTTATTTTTATTTTTTTTGATATAATTGTATAAATTAAATGTGACATTTTGGTGAAATTTATCTTATAATATAGCTACAATAGTAAATTATTTATTCATATTGTTATACTCAGATTTATTTTTATGCATTAAATTTTGCCACATATTTTTATTTAATAATTGGTTATTGTATGGATCATAATTATAGTCTATATTGGAATCATGGGGTCTATAAATATAATATTTGTTATTGTAATGGTGAGATAATTTATGTGATTTCTTTCTGCATGAAATGGATTAGATGTTAGTGATTGTAATACTTGTAATATTTTGTGTTTTTGGAAATAAATGGCTTATTATTATTATTATTAACTTAATAAGAATGCTCAGGTGGGTGGTGCTTCCATCAACTCCAGCGTTGTCGTCCTGAATAAAGTATGTAATTTATTAAGACTACATAAAAGGCAAGACCGTTATATATACACAAAGTGTCTTTAGATGACTAAAATAAGTATCTATCGGCGTCTAAAATAACTACACTATCAACATCGTAACCTTATCGATCCTACACTAATTGAATATGCATCGTTACCAAGAATGCCGTCGACTATAAAATTAATTGAGCACAATTTATTCGCAATTTAATGATATTTAAAGGTGTCGAAATCCGTCGGAAACAATATTTTATAGCTATAATGATGGACACTTTGAGAGAAAGATGGAAGCAGTCCAAGGCAAACCATTTTGCGAGATGTGTCAAAAATTCATGGAGCTGTTACACCTCCCGGTAAAAGAACTTTCGAAGGGTGATTTGAGGAAGTTGTACGGTCATATAAGGGCCATGTTATGATGGTTTTTCGGTGCTTGCAGGAATATGCATCGGGTACAGCGTCGTTAATGGCCGTTGATTGATATTTATGAGTTTGGATATGTTCGTACCTTCATATCGCATGACACGAAGAAGCTTCATGCTTCAATCAGCCAGGAATGACTTAACTACATTCATTACTTTGGCTAAGTGATTAATTTTAATGTAAATTAGAATAATAGGTAGGTATGTATGGATAGAAAAATGATAATTCTATTAAGTCCGTCAGTGAGATTATCAAATAATATTGGACACGTACTTTTTGCTTTACCAAATCAATAATATAAAGTTAAAGCGCCTTATCAAAATTCAGGAGTGAGGGCTTGTGACGTCACTAAGGCTGTATAAAGTGTACTAGCGGCGTGACGTTTCACGTTAACTAATGTCGTGAATATCGTGCGTTGAAATATCGTGATCGTCGTTACTTTATGTTTACGTGTCAAAAGAAAAATACTTCTCCAATATTTTTTATTAAATTACGGAGAGTACGCTTTAGGTTTTGATTTCCTTACGATTCGTCAAATATGTGACATAAACGGCTATATATTTTGATTGCGTTGATTTACAAGTTTGAAGATTTTTTTTCACAGGTTCAAGGGATTGCAGACCTGAGTATATCATTTCAATTTCATACCTCCAGGAGTTCCAGAGAAAAAGGACACACGGACATTCAGACAGACAACGAATTCATCCTTTAAGGGTCCCTTTTCGGATGTGTTTTAGGTGTTTTAAATTCTATAGGTATAATATAAAAAAAAATGTTTTTATGATTTGTAACTCAATAATTTCAGATATGTTTTATTTATCAAATTTATGAGTATTCTCCAATGCCTCTTATTAAAATTAATGAAACTCGATATTTTGTGCTCATTATTATTTTTAGCACTCTGTTCTGTTCTCAATAACATCATTGAATGAATTATTTAGGTTCGGCTACAATTTGATATGCTAAATTGTATCCGTACCTACCTGTTCCATGTAGATCCCTCCATAATCTATGAAATTTCAGGCTACACTCAATACATAAATTAATCGCACTAGATATCTTTTTACAAAAAAATCCTTTCGAACACACGAACATAGTCACGTCGGAGTGAGTTGGATTTTGATGACAATATTCCATACATGCCTGTATGTAGATAAAGATAGAAAGTGTGAATACGATATGTACCAGACAATGGTTTTGACACAATCGTCTCCAATCATGTTTGTTAGCCGGCCAGCAAGCCGAAGCTGCGGTGGTCAGCGTTAAAACCATCTGCAACGATGAGCTCGCGTGGGACCGCCGTCGGAGCGAGAAACCATGCCTGCTGCATGTTGCATACTTGTTTGAATGTTGCATGCAAGGTGTATGCTTGTTTGCATATTTGCATTCTGCATGCTTGGTGCATGTATGGTGTATGCTTGTTTGCATGTTTGCATGCTTCTTACAGGGCAATAAAGAGCAAAAGAAAAATGTGTCAATATTATAATATCAATTTTATTGTTATGGTAAGAAATACATAATTATTTTAAATATGAATTTTCTGTAATGGTATCACGTTACAGAAAATTCATGAGCTTTTCAATTATTATGGATATGAAATGTATGCCAAAAGACGATTATGTCTGTGAACTTTCTGCGATATGATGGTTCTGCCTTTTAATGACTATCTACTCGATATGAAATTTATGCCTAAAGATGATTCTGATTTACAAAATTATGAGTTTTGAATGTATGATAAATGAGTGCATGCCAAACGATTTTTTGCGAAATTAAGTAATAATAAAAAGTTCTGCTATAAAAGGTAGACCCTTTTTTTGTCACGTAAACAAAAAATTACAACGATTCAGTTACAGTTTTAATTCAAAAGTGAAGCCCCCACTTCTAAACTTTTATGACCTTTAACTTTGCCATGTTTATTGATTTGATAAATTATAAACCAGCCAAGTGCGAGTCGGACTCGCGCACGAAGGGTTCCGTACATTTATCTCAAAAAACGACAAAAACATCACGTTTGTTGTATGGGAGTCACACTTAAATATTATATACAATGGGTACCCGATTTTGGAAAAGAAAGTTATTTTTCGCTTTGTAGTGTTTTCTTATGGAAGTCGGTTTGATTTTATGTTAAAAAGTTTGTATTTGTTGTTACAGCGGCAACAGAAATACATCGTCTGTAAAATTTCAACTGTCTAGCTATCCTGGTTCATGAGATACAGCCTGGTGTCAGAAAGACAGACGGACAGTGGAGTCTTAGTAATAGGGTCCCGTTTTTACCCTTTGGGTACGGAACTCTAAAAATACGTGTCAAAATTTATTGCTAATCTAACTGACGGACTTAATATAATGTTTTTTTTTACCCAGGAAACATCCATATTGCTCACATCACATTATCAGCCTATTAATGTTCCCACTGCTGGGACACAGGCCTCCTCTCTGTGACAGGGGATGGGCCGTAATCCACCACGCGGTCCCAGTGCGGGTTGCTGGATGTCATGTCTTCGAATTTCTTGATTCTAGGAAATGCCGGTTTCCTCACGATGTTTTCCTTCACCGATGTTTTCCTTCACCGATGTTTTCCTTCACTGATGTTTTCCTTCCCTATTGCACATTGGTAATGATTAGTTTTGAGGCTTTTATAATCTAGGAGTACTCGGAACTATCCTACAACCTTAAAACAATGTCACATTACGGAATATTAACATTATTATATAATTAACGTATTAAGTCGTTTCTCGGAAAATATCAGAAACTCCTAAAGAATACATTATACAATACATAGTAACTGAAGAGAGATTCGCACCTAACACGCACCGCCCCTGTGGCCTAATGGATAAGGCATCGGCCTCCTAAGCCGGGGATTGTGGGTTCGAGTCCCACCAGGGGTACACAAAAGTTTTTTTGTATTTTATTAATTTTACGATGAAAACAGCTGTAAAATTTAGAATTGATACGATAAAGTTTCATAAAATAATCACTGTTTTGTTTTAGTACGTGCACATATAGATACAGATGTCTCATCCTATACAAAGAAATCGTGCCGACGTAACTAGCGTTTTTCGTCTGATTAAACTGATTATTTTTCTAAGAATATCAATCGCGTTCGGTTTTTTTCCACGGATATAAATAGATGGTGTTAGCAGCGACTTTCAAGTAAAAGGGCTTACTCGGTTAGTGAATACTTTTTTTCTAAAACAGCGTCGTTTTGTTTTATAGTATTTTTTGCACGTTTTACAGTTTCGTTGTATCAAAATGTGTCACAAAACAAATTAAAAAAAATTAGTGAATGCCTGAGAAATTTAAAACCGCGCCATCTATTGGAATCAATTTTAAAAGATTCGTTCAAATCATCTTTGAAATGTGAATTAAGAGCCCAATATGCCTTAATTTTCTGCTTAGGAGAGTTAATTAAACAAGAAAATACATTTTTTATAATCGTCTCTAGAAAATCTTAATATTTCATCAAACTCAATAACGTATCGAAGCTTATCTCGCCATCTAGTGCAATTTATTTGAACCTAATTTTCTTTCTTCACGTTGAGTGCCGTTGTACGCGGTAGGTAAGGTACCATTAGCATTTAACAGAATATGAATAAACCATTCATAATATTAAAGTATTAACAATAACAACTGGTATGAATGAACAATTTATAACAACTACAATTGCATTTTAATCATAGGCACAATATCTATAACAAGTCACTTAACAGTTTCAAAGCCTATTGAAATAATAACGTAGGTAATAAAATAAGGCATTTTACTACGGCTCTAAGGGCTGCACCTAATTTATCCTGTGACTCACTATACGAGCCATAAAATCCAAACCATCCAAAGGCGCTGCTTCAATAGTGCTGCGTCAGGGATCCACCGAAGACCGTAGATGTGAAAAGGTTATAGAGATGGGCGTTTTCGGTTTTTAGCGCAAACGGTTATGTAACCGATATATAGTTTTCATATCGATATCGAAATTGGTTTTCAGATATCGATATTAGTAGTACAAATTGCAAAAGTTAACATGTTATTTAGATGAGCAAACTAAAAACGGACGCAAACTAAAGCGATATAGATATCGATATGATATGATATCTAACGTCATATCCGATATAAGTTACGTTTTGATTTATCGGACCCATCCCTAAAAGGTTAGCTTTTTGAAGAGTATAAAGATGTAAACCACAATGTAAACTGATGATGGTGGCAGAAGCGTAAAAGTTTTCAACATTTTCTTCTGAAATTCTACGTTTTAGAGAGAGTTTATCGATCTACAAGGTTTACCGTGTAAAATTTGAAAATTAATTCACGAGTACGTACTATAGGTAAAAAGCAGTTAATATTTGGCCATAATAACTCAATTTACACATTTGTGCTGTTTGTCGTATAGGACTTCGGCTGTATGCTCCATATCTTGAAAACTGCTAGGTCGATTTTGATGAAACTTGCACTAATCCCTGTGTTGATAGATACTCAATCCACCACAAAAATAATGATCACGATCCGATAAGGAGTTTCCGAGAAATGCGTGGACAATCATACATACATTCAAATATACATACATACATACATATATTTTCTTTTTTTTAAAACGTTGCCCCACACTAGGAATTTCTTCCTGTGTCGTGGGTGCGTTTACAAACTTATAAACTCACATACACAAACACCCAGAGCCGGAACAACTATCTATAGGTCATACAAATATTTGTTCCGTGCGGGAATCGAACCCGCGACACGTAGCGCAGCAGTCAATCGCTCAACCACTGCGCCAACCGTGCACCCATACAAACATATACAAACAAACATACCTACATACATACATTCAAATATACATACATATATAAAAAACAAACATACCTACATACATACACTAATGAAAATTGGCAAACGTATTTAGAAGCCCATACACAGTAACATATATGTGAATATTGTGCAATTCCAACAATATTACAACCATACGTATCGAATTGATTAACTCCTTTTTTTGCACTCGGTAAAAAATAAGACAAATTTCTCTTTGCTTTTTATTATTATATTTTTTTTAATTATTGCTTTGTCATCGGCCCTAGATAAGTGTGCAAATTTTCATCTGACGCTTTGAAGGGGTGAAAATCACGTTCAAAGATTACGTTACATAGATACATACATACCAAGCTAATAAAAACGTGTTATAAAGTAGATACGATAGCTATGACGATTCGTCCTACAAATTCGCCATCGATCGGCGCACGCGCACCCAGACCCAGCCGCACACTTGCAAGGGATCCTTAATTGCAGTAGCAATTGCACACTAATTGCAATAGTTCAGACCTCTGCGGGCAGTTATTAATCGATGTCTATTTTATAATAACGTAATGATCATAAATCTGGATATTTACGCAGCTGTTCTCGTGTTGAAATGCAAATCATTTTAATAACAGGTTTATGTTGCAAGGTGAAAATTAAATCGTAAATTAATTTGTAGTAGGTAGCCTATCAGCTGTATTTTATAAGCTGCTAATGCAAAGCTGTGTACAAAGTTAAAGCTTTAAGAGTTATTTCTAAGTGGAAAATGTGTCACTGCTCATAAGCAATATAGAAACAGTTTCTAAGTTAGTTATATGAGTTACTAGCTTTTATCCGTGGCTTCGCCCGCGTTCAAAGTTCAAAAAAAAAAATTATCCATTCGCCACCGAACTTTATAGGATTAACCGCTGGGTCAATCTAAAGATTGTCTGAAAATTTCATTAAAATCGTTCCAGCTGTTTCGGAATCTATAAGGGTCATACATACATACTTTCTCTTTTTAACCCCCGACGGAAAAAGAGGGGTGTTATAAGTTTGACGTGTGTTGCTGTGTATCTGTGTATCTGTATATATGTGTGTCTGTCTGTGGCATCGTAGCGTCCAAACGGGTGAGCCGATTTTGATTTAGTTTTTTTTGTTTGAAAGGTAATTTTGTCGAGAGTGTTCTTAGCTATGTTTGAATAAAATCGGTTCAGCCGTTCAAAAGTTATGGGCGTTTCACTTTTTGAATCGGGGTATTTACCCAAGATATCGCGTCATAATTACGTGTTCAATAGATTGCCGATCGAAGCGTATCTACTATGTACTAGATAAATTATGTAGCTTGAAATAAAAATGAGTCGGGGGTTTTTTAAATTTTGAAATTTTACTTGTATAAATATAGATAGATATGAGGAGGAAAAAGATATAAACTCTTCATAGTAGGTATACGATGTCTCTAATTTCAAAGAGGCATCTATTTTAAAAAGGAATAAAATCAAAAGAAGAAGAAACTCTTATTGCTAAATCATGATATTTACGCTTGCCTAATGTATCTTTTAGAGTAATTCTAAACCTTTTTAAATTATATAATAGTAGATTATGCACATGTTAACTCCGCCTATGACGGTCCCAAGCCCGGATGAGAAAGGAGGAGGGTTTGCCTGTTGAAGAGAAGGACAACTCAGCTGTAAAACCTTCAACGCCGAGTCACGGGCGGCGGTCAACTAACCCGTCACCTCCATCACTGCATGGAGCGGCTCACAATGGCCGTGAGGTCTGAAATTACCTCTAAGAGATTGCCGTGGAAGGAATCGGGTAGCCACCACGTGTATATACCCAAGAAAATGCCCCTATGGAAAGTACAACACAGAGAGCTACCTCGTTGGACGATCCGACTAACAATCGGCGCCATTCGGTTGCCGGGCTGGATGGTGTTAAATTGGCGACCGAAGCTGCTACAGAGATGGACCACCGGGTCCCTGCTAATGGACATGCTACCGGTGAACTAAATACTTACCTTTCCATCCGAGAACAACGACGGATCGCAACCTGGAATGTCCGTGGACTTCTGGCTCCGGCAAAACTGCACATTGTGGAAAAAGAAGCAGAAATTCACAAACTGGCTTTGTTGGGAATAACCGACACGCACATGAGAGGGCAAGAACAACAGAAAACCTCTAACGGTAATACGCTATATTTCTCTGGCCCATCGGACTCCAGCACCAACGGAGTTACTATATGGGTGCCGCACCACCTAAACAACCATGTACTGGGTTATAACCCGATAAGTGATAGAATTATCACCCTCAGATTAAGCACACGCCCCTGTACGCTGAACATTGTCGTGGTATATGCCCCAACAGCGGCTGCAAAGGATGATGTCATGATGAGCTTTATACCTTGTTGGCAACAACTTTATCCAGGATTTAGAAGCGAGATAACGTTGGTGATTGCAACAAGATAACGTTGAGACTGGAACGCAAAGGTGGGAACACGTCCCGGGATGATCACATCAGAGTCACGGTTGTGAAGTTTGGGCTGGGCGATAGAAATGAGAGAGGAGAGATATTACTGGCATACTGCATCGCCAGAAGTTTGACCATAATGAACACCTGCTTTCAGCAATATCCAAGGCGTCTCTACACGTGTGGAAGTCCCCAGGTGATCGATATCGCAATCAAATTGGTTACGTCATAATCAATAGCCGCTGGAAAAGCTCGATTTCCAACGTGAGAACCTTCCCTGGTGCAGACTGTGGTTCCGATCACTGTCTTCTGGTGGCCAAATTTGCCCTGCGCTTAAAAACAGTGAAAAAAGGACCCCTGGTAAGATCGCGCATTCTGGAGCCGCTGGAAAAATCAGCGTTCTGTAGAGGCATCAGCGACGCCATAGCGAAATATCCACCAACTGTAAACGCATGTGCAAACGACCAACGCTGTTTTCATACACCGCCCAAGTAGCACAAAACTGCATTATAGGATGTCACAAAGGGTAACATCGGTAACTTTAGCATTTATGAAGACTTATTACAGTACACTCGAACTGCAATAGCTGAAAATTACGCTTTCGTCTGTATAATAATGCTTTTATGCGTCACGGAGACAACACTGTAATGCTGCAAGCGTTAATATAGATATGCAGTTCAGTATTAGTACTGTAAGCTGCAATTAAGCATTTTTATGGACTTTAACTCAGCAATATTCTGAATTGAAGGCCACAAGTGTACCCTTAGACCGCTTGCATTTTAAGAAAGAACATGTGAGCTACTATAATGCAGTCAGTAAGTCTGTGACTTCTATTAACAATGATATAATGCGTCTTGCTGCACATAGTTGAACTTTAGTAGCGTTAATCAGCTTGTTACACGCAATCTCCTCGACAGCAATACCCTCGTCGTTGCAATATACAGACCTCCTGGTAATAAAAACATTAACCCATTTCTTGAATCTCTCAGTAACCTTTTAAGTAGCTTAAATTTCCCTAATATCATACTCATTGGAGATATTAACGTGGACATAACTCTCAACACCAACGATGCTAACTCATCATCCTACCTAAATCTACTAGCTTCCATGGGTCTCTTACCTGCCCACCAGTTACCAACACATAGTAAAACCTGTTTAGATCACGTCATGCTAAAAAGTAGTCTCCCTGCCTTTTGCTATGTCGCGGAGACGTCTATTACCGACCATGACAGTGTGATACTTGTGCTTGAGAACCACCACCATCCAAAGATAACATCTTCCATTAGGAAAGTTAACTACATAGGCCTTGACAACGATATGCAAAATATATGCCTCAACTCCATCTACGAAATAACTGATGTAAATGTGGCTACTACATTGTTAGTCAATGACCTAAACACTATAATCCTTGCTAACACACGAACCGTCTCTATTTCTAATCGCAACAGGATTATAAAGCCCTGGATAACAAGTGGTCTGTTGAGATGTATGAAAAATCGAGATAAACTCCACATAAAATCAAAAAAAAATCCCAGTGATGAAATCAGCAAGATCACCTATAAAAGGTATAGAAACTTTTGCAACTGGCTACTAAAAAAACTAAAAACGGACTATGAAAAAAACCTATTAGATAAAGCAGCTAAAACTAACAATAAAAAACTTTGGGACGCTGTAAAACAAATAACACACTCCAACAAAAAATCAAACCCAGCAATGGATCTTATATCCACCCCAAACCCTTCCACCTCTGTCAATGCAATAAACAATTTTTTCGTGTCTATTGGCAAAAACCTTGCTGAAAACATTCACGACGGAAATCCATCTATCTACACGCCTCACGCTAAGTCTTGTCCTTCCTCTTTCGTTTTGCTTCCCACTGATGAAGATGAGGTTCGTCAGTGTATCCTAAATCTAAAAAAAGTTAATTCAGTTGGACGAGACAATATCTCAGGAGCTTTTCTTAAAAGATACCACACTGTCCTAGTCCCGCCCTTAACGTACATCTTCAACTTAATGTTCCACAGTGGTGTTTTTCCCAGGGAATTTAAATTTGCTGAAGTAATCCCAATCTACAAGAGTGGTGCCAGAGACTGTGTCAACAACTACCGACCCATCTCTATACTTTCTACTCTGTCAAAACTAGCTGAAAAACTTATTAACAAGCGTCTAATTAACTATCTTGAGACGAAATCCTTGTTGTCAAAATCTCAGTTTGGTTTTAGAGCTGGAATCTCGACCAATGATGCGGTTCACGAGTTGATCGATCATGTTGTTGATAAACTAGACCACAAAAAGAAAGTGATAGCGATATTCTTGGATTTAGCTAAAGCTTTTGACACAGTCTCTGTTCCACTCCTACTTACTAAGCTACAAAGTATGGGGATTCGTGATACACAGCTCAAACTACTTGGGGATTACCTTGCTGACAGGCAACAGAGAGTTAGAATTGGAGAATTCACTAGTGATGACTTACCTATTTGCTACGGCGTTCCTCAGGGTAGTGTGGTTGGGCCCACGCTTTTCCTCACCTTCATCAATGACCTGTGTGATCTGCTACTAAAAAATGGCAAAATTGTCACATTTGCGGATGACACTGCGTTGATCTTCCATGGTGACAGTTGGGATGAGGTTTACAGCCTCGCTCAATCTGGGTTCAATACTGTAACTTCTTGGCTCATTAACAATGGCCTCACTCTCAATGTCAGCAAAACCAAAGTTGTACCATTCTCTATTAAAAACATCTCATCCTCAGTTCACGAAAATTTTAACATCAAAGCCCATTACTGTTCATCTTTCCACTCTTGTTCCTGCAGTCGATTAGAAATAGCATCTAGTATAAAGTACCTGGGAGTCATGATTGATAGTTCTCTCAGCTTCAAACTCCACCTGGACCTACTATCTTCCAGAACTCGAAAACTAATTTTCATTTTTAAAAATTTAAGTCGTATTGCAGATAAAAATGTAATTAAAATGGTTTACATGGCCCTGTGCCAATCAATTCTCACTTATTGCATTACTTTATGGGGTGGCACTTGTAAAACCAACTTAATAAAACTGGAAAGAGCTCAAAGAGCGGTACTAAAAGTAAGCCTGTCGTTACCTTTCTTCTTTCCTACCAAAGATTTGTACTTGCTCTCTGATGTGCTGACAGTAAGACAACTGTTTATTCTGTGCTCAGCTCTAAAACAACATTCTTTAATTGGCTATGATCCACTACTTAATGCAAACAAGAGAGTCAAACACAGGGTTTGCCCAACACTCACTAATCGTAACACTGCCTTCTCACGCAAATTCTTTGAATTTCTTGGTGGACATCTTTATAATAAAATAAATAAGAAGCTAACAGTTTACCCTCTTACAAGAGCCAATAAAATTGTAAGAGGGTTATTACTGCCTGGCTTAAGTCGCTCAATTACGATGACACTGAAAGTCTGCTTATTGTACCATCCTAACCAACTGCGTATGCTGTCACCTCTTTCACCCCACACACACGCACTCACACACACACTCACTCTGTCCCACACACACTCACTCAGACGCATACACGTTCCCACACACTCGCACTCACACTCGCGCACACATACTCACGCACACATACTCAATTACACACTCACTCAATTTAGTTCCTCTCACCCACTTTGTACCACCATAACAGCAACAACCTCACTCACCTAGCTTAATCCCTCTTAACTATTACTTCTTACTGATGTTGTATACAACTGTCATCTATTGTCCGGAGTCTGGAGAGGCTGGTAATCTGTCATACAGGTCTCCTAGTACAGAAACCAGTCTCTCACATAGATCACAAGAGTTTTCGCTAATGTTTTGTTTGTTTTTTTTATATTGTCTGTAAAATTCTATGTGAGAGAAGAACAATAAACTTATTATTATTATTATTATTAATCTTATAATAGCACTTATATAGCCCACATGATCACTATGGGTGAACTTATATGATGCTAAATTACAGCAAACTGCTATAAATTAGCTCACACGTTACCTATGATCCTGGTAAGAGCTGAATACGTGTACTAGCGTCGGCAATTAATCTACTAATGCAGTTAAATAAGATCTTGTAGACTTATCTTTTCAGCACCCCAGTTTGCAAAAAAATATTACGAAAATCGGAGGAGTGTTTCTTGGGATGATGTAGGTAACCAAATAACATAAAAGGATTGACACAACAGACGTATAATTTTGTAAAATAAATCCATGGATCCCTAGAATTCCTGCTGAGACTTTAGTGGTTCAATGATGATTACCAACAATATTTGCGTACATGTTACCCAATATCAAGCTTTACAGGAATCTGTGGCTGACTTGATTCACACAAGAACTACTCGTATCAGCTCGTTGCTGATTTATGTACCAATAGTGGATACTTAAACAGCACATACCGCTTAATTGAGTTTAATACAGTGCACATTGCTTGTCTGCCATTTTTTAGGTTCTAACCTAAAAAATGGCACTTGTAAAATAATATATTAACATTTTTTCTTTGTTAAATAACGAAAATAACAACTGGATTTCAATAGAAAATCTAATGATTTTATACGCAAACAGCTTATTGTCAAATTACAAATGCAAAATAAAATTATTTATTTTTTATAATATATCATTAACTTATTTTATACTATAACTTTCAAGTAAACAGTGATATTTTGAGAGCGCGTGAAAATTTTCACCTATATTCATATACTATTTGACAATAAACTCTCTTTCCCCTTCGAATTTCACGCACAGGAGGAAAAAGCAAAGTTTTTGTTACGGAAAACAATATTTGTCTATTTCACCACAAAATGTTTAACAGAAACAACATATCAAAATAATAAGGAGTAGGGTGAAAACTATTCACAATTTTGCCACTTGTGAATTTTCAATTCTAAAGAAGCATTATAAATATTCTGGTGTGTACCTTGTGCTGAAAAATAGGTAACCATAACTCTATTAATCGGCCATTGTGCTATATAAAAGGTAACAAATACTCTAATAATCAGTCAATATTCAGCTCTTGGGATGACTGTTACCTTTAATAATGCTCAAATAATGCTGATATAATGCAAATAGTTACAGTTATTCAGCTAACAGCTGTTTAATTTGTGCCCAAATCAGAGTTATATCAGCTGAAACAGCGCCTTTAATGCTCTTATTCAGAAGGCTTGTTCAGCTTAGGATTCTATTGTGGACAGTGATTCAGCTACTATACAGCACTTTTGTGTTACTTGGGCGTTTTTAGAGCAGTGGTGATGAATAAAATTTACACAAAGTAATGTGCCTGTTTGGGTTCGAAACCACGACCTACATCAGCTTCATTGCCAGGGCGCTTACTGGTGGTCGCAGCTGTTGATTTTTTTTTCAGTCCAATCGAGTCCGTCGCCATGACAACGGAAGAAAACTCTCGACTATTATAGCAAACTATAACTATCAAAAATATTAAAGTCAAGTCACAGGTCGAGTGGACGAAATGACTTAGAACGTAGGAGTCAAGCTTTCCGAAGTAGCAGTCTAGTTTATATAAGTTGCATTAGTTTTATTATTTCGATATAATTCTCAATATTAGTGGCATGTGCCTGTACTTATACCTATTGTTAATAAAATTGTTACACATAAAGACAGCGGCATGAGGTCTTGCTATGCTTGATATCTTGCAATAGTAAGAATACATCACGCACGGTTGGCGCAGTGGTTGAGCGATTGACTGCTGCGCTGCGTGTCGCGGGTTCGATTCCCGCGCAGAACAAATATTTGTATAACCTACAGATAGTTGTTCCGGCTCTGGGTGTTTGTGTATGTGAGTTTAAATGTTTGTAAACGCACCCACGATACAGGAAGAAATTCCTAGTGTGGGGCAACGTCTTTTTTTTAATTTTTTTTCTTTATCAATCAAGTTTAAAGCAAAATAAAAGCGTTTGTAGATTGATCTACTGCGTACGTACTTATGTCTAAAAGATGGTACTATCACTGTACAGTCAAATAAAGAGATTGATATCTATAGGCACCCATATGCATAATTTTAAAAAAAAGTTTGACATCGTTCTTTTAAGTGTATTATTAACTTCATTTAATAAAAATGTGGAATGAAATGATAAACATTTTGATGGGCATATATTATCTAACACTTGGACATGATCCCTACTTACATTTTATTTTACACTTTGCCATTTCGTTAAATTACTTAAGCTTTGAAACACATTATACCCGACTTTATAGTCGCAGTTAATTTCTTAAAAGATATTTACGCTAAATAGTAAAGTTAAATTTAACGACTCCGTCATCTGAAACCTCTGATTTTTCACTTTTCCACTTCTATTTCAATATTGGCTTGGTACTAATTAATTATGTCTCAAGGTTTCCGTCACAAAAATGTCTGCAATCATTTAATTTCGTCCACTTTACCAGTTTTTTATCATTCTTTGTCTTTAATTAGGTCCATTTTAGTTAGGTTCAACACCCTAATTGCGTCACTTTTTACCCGACTGCCGAAGGAGGGTAATGTGTTTATCAGTCTATGTATGTATGTATTTATATATGTATGTATGCATATATGTTTGTTCCTATGTGGCGTTCTAGAGACCAAACGCGTTGGCCGATTTTGATGATTCGTACGTCAATCGATTCGTCTTAATCCTGCAAGTGTCACTGGCTACATTAAAATTGGAAAAAACAAAAATGGCAGAGTTTGGGCGCCATTTTGTGGGGAAAAACTTTTTTTTTCTTCCTATCCCATCGTGTGGGGCATCAAAATAAAGGATTTTAAGAGATGATTTCAAAAATATATAACACTTATATGTTTAAATGTACCTAATTCTAAAAAAAAATAACTAAAAAGTTGTAAATAAAAAAAGTTAATAAAAAAAATCAAAAAACCCGACTGCTTAAAAAGCAAACTAAAAAGACGTAAACAAGAAGAAAATCATTCTGTGCAGTCGGAGGATACATCTGGTTTTGGTCCGCCAGCTTGCGAATTTAATACGAGGAGGGATCAAAAAGTAGTGAGAATGAGATAGAATATAATGACTATTGATAACTTAATAATTTATTTTTCTACATAGTTTCCGAGTCTCTCTACACACCTAGTCCAGCGCTTTTCCAAGGCTTCAATCCCTTTCAGATAAAAAGTTTTGTCTTGGTCCTGCAAATAGCTCTCCACGGCATCCATCACCTCGTTATCGTCTTCGTACCTGTTTCCCCTTAAGTATTTTTTCAATTTGGGGAACAGATAAAATCGCTAGCCGCTAGATCTGGTGAATAAGGGGGGTGGTCAACAAATCCGAAGCCAGCTTGCTGAATGGCAGCCATCGCAACTGCCGACCTGTGCGCGGGTGCGTTGTCGTGATGAAACAGCAGGCCTCTTCGAAGCTTCCCTCTCCTTTTCTCTTTGATGGCATTCCTCAACTTGGGAATTAAAGCTGCATAATATTGGCCTGTAATAGTGGTTTCACGCTCCAGGTAATCAATCAACAATATCCCTTCTGAGTACCAAAATATTGAGGCCATAACCTTGCCAGCCGATGCCACGACACGAAACTTCTTCGGGGTCGGTGATGATGGCCGTTTCCATTGCGAAGATTGCTGTTTTGTCTCGGGATCAAAATGATGGACCCATGTTTCGTCCATTGTTACGAAACGAGACAAAAAGTTTTCAGAATCTTCTTGAAACTTGTCCAACAATATCTTCAAAATGTCAAGTCGATTTTGTTTCTGACTGTCGGTTAACATTCTCGGCACCCATCTTGCGGAGATTTTTCTCATATTCAAAGATTGTTTCAATATGGATTGAATACTTCCATATGAAATGCCCGTTTCTTGAATTAAGTATCGGATGGTAACTCTTCGATCGCTCAATACAATTTTCTCGACTTTCGCAACATTTTCTTGGGTTACTGACGTCGATGGACGGCCGCAACGATGTTCGTCTTCCGTGATCGTTCTCCCTATTCGAAATTGAGAAGCCCACCTTGCGACAGTGGAATACCGCGGAGCAGACTCTCCTAATGTTGCCTCCAAATCGCAATGAATCTCTTGCGTCGTTAACTTTTTTAAACAGAGGTATTTAATAACGGCTCGCACTTCGTTTTTCTCCATTTTCGAGAACACGTTCCGACACGAAGCAAACAAATGACTACATTCAGAAAAAAACAAAAGAGAATCGAAGATTTTTGTCTTTATTAATATTACAAATATGTATCTGAGCTATACCTGCCAGTATTTTTTTTTTCTTAGCAAGGAGTATGTCGTTCTCACTACTTTTTGATCCCTCCTAGTAAATGAATTCCGAGTCTGGATTCAAAGACGAATTCAGAATGTGTGAGGCCAGCCTTAATTAAGATGACAAGAGTCCACAAAGGAAATTCCTGCATAAAATTCTAGGACATTTGAGCAATCAATCAGGCTTAAGCGCTTACAGCCTTATCACGAAACTGGGGTAATCAAAATTAATTTAATTTCTCAAAGGAACTGTCAATTTCTATCGACAACGGCGCCCCTTTGTGAGTTTCTGTAGAAAATGAGATAATTAATAGTCAAAGTGACTTTAAATTGATTTTAATAATATTAGGTACCACTCCTGTTTATAATAATCTACACTAATATTATAAAGAGAAAAGATTTGTATATTTGTAAAGAATAAACTCCAAAACTACTGAACCGATTTAAAAAATTCTTTCACCATTTATATGCTACATTATCCCTGAGTAACACATGTTATATTTATTACCAGAAAAAAATCACTAAAACTTAAAACCCTACTAAAACTTGTGGTATTTCGCTATTTTAAACCACATATTTTAGTTATTTCACTGAGTGAGCTGGTGTTCTCACCTAATTCACACTTAGGTCTCTTAATACTTACTTCATTTTATTCCATGCCAATACATTTTACATCATATACTTATACTTCGCATCCTTTATACGTTTACATTATTATTCTGCGAATCGGTCTAAAACGATTCGTTTTCTTATAAAATAATCATATTTTTCAATGTTATGACACCTACGTCAGGTTGTCAAGCTGTCAATACTTTTCCTTTTAAATTTTCTGTCATAGAGCTTCTTACTAGCTTAGTCTATGAAGATTACTTTTGATTAATATAATTTAAATTCTTTTTATCAATATGGTTAGCTCAAATATTGTATTTTATAAATTGAAAATTAATTTACACGCTCTCAGAATTCATCGAAAAGGTTTTGGATTGAATATTACTGGCTGTTTTGAATACTGGCAGGTTGCACTTTTTTTATGACAACAAGATGTCACTAACTTAAATTCTGATTCTGATTCTGTCAAGCGGTGGATATAAAAGACGGAAAGGCCGAGGGCTTTGCAGTCTTGAATCGGGTCTGAATCCGAAAAGTCGCATAATTACTAAGCACTAAAATACAAAATGTATCTTCTATTTTGGAAAGTCTCTAAACCTTAATATCCAGCTTGTGTATGAGTAATACTATCTGCAATGTACTACTAAACTAAGTGCTCAAGTTTAATATATCGTGCGTGTTATACTGTGTCTGATTTACCTCCGTGTGCCTGCTAGACTGTCGTGGTGCCTGCTCATCAGTCACTCTCGAGCATTCCACGACTCGAGGAGTTCCTGTCAGTCCAGCTGCATGCCTAGTTGAACTGCTGCCTACATTACCTACCTGCCCGACCTGCTCCGTGCTGCCTGCCTAATCGACCTGCTGCCTACACTTCAACCTACCTGCCCGTCCTGTTCCCTGGTTAGCTGCCCACGTCGTGCGAAGCCGGACCTTAATCTTATACTCCTTTTCTTAATTTTTAGTTTGTAATTACTTTTATTTTTATTAACGAGGCTTACGTGTAGCTCAGCCCATCTGAACTACACGTAACGCTACAGTTTGGCGCCCAACGTGGGGCCAGCGTTATCTTTTTCAAAATTCTAAAAAAACTACCACTAGTACTTTCTTTTGGACTCTTATTTGGCTTAGTCTACTCATATTCATTTATTTATTTATTTACCTTATTCACTTTTTCTCTTCTTCTTCTTTCTTCTACTCAACACATATTCATACCTACTTACACTACACCCCACACACATCCCTTTTACCCTCTGGTAATTGGCACCCATTCTTCACTTGGAAGTGTTTTTAAAACCATTCGTGGTCACTCACAAGCTGGGGTTTGGTTTACTCTACGACGTACTGTAGGAGAATATCCTATAGTCGTTACCATAACGTTCCATAACACATAACTCTCTAATACTTCACTACCCTACACTCACCTCTTAAAGTCCTCTTAAACTTGAGTTTTCTGTAACTCTTGACCTCAACTCTACTCTCTTGAGTCGCCTTTAGCACTCATTAACCCTCACCCTCACCCTCATTTACCACCCTTTAACACATTTTTATCCTCTTCCATCTTTTAATCATGACTCATGTAGGGTAGTGAAGTATTAGAGAGTTATGTGTTATGGAACGTTATGGTAACGACTATAGGATATTCTCCTACAGTACGTCGTAGAGTAAACCAAACCCCAGCTTGTGAGTGACCACGAATGGTTTTAAAAACACTTCCAAGTGAAGAATGGGTGCCAATTACCAGAGGGTAAAAGGGATGTGTGTGGGGTGTAGTGTAAGTAGGTATGAATATGTGTTGAGTAGAAGAAAGAAGAAGAAGAGAAAAAGTGAATAAGGTAAATAAATAAATAAATGAATATGAGTAGACTAAGCCAAATAAGAGTCCAAAAGAAAGTACTAGTGGTAGTTTTTTTAGAATTTTGAAAAAGATAACGCTGGCCCCACGTTGGGCGCCAAACTGTAGCGTTACGTGTAGTTCAGATGGGCTGAGCTACACGTAAGCCTCGTTAATAAAAATAAAAGTAATTACAAACTAAAAATTAAGAAAAGGAGTATAAGATTAAGGTCCGGCTTCGCACGACGTGGGCAGCTAACCAGGGAACAGGACGGGCAGGTAGGTTGAAGTGTAGGCAGCAGGTCGATTAGGCAGGCAGCACGGAGCAGGTCGGGCAGGTAGGTAATGTAGGCAGCAGGTCAACTAGGCATGCAGCTGGACTGACAGGAACTCCTCGAGTCGTGGAATGCTCGAGAGTGACTGATGAGCAGGCACCACGACAGTCTAGCAGGCACACGGAGGTAAATCAGACACAGTATAACACGCACGATATATTAAACTTGAGCACTTAGTTTAGTAGTACATTGCAGATAGTATTACTCATACACAAGCTGGATATTAAGGTTTAGAGACTTTCCAAAATAGAAGATACATTTTGTATTTTAGTGCTTAGTAATTATGCGACTTTTCGGATTCAGACCCGATTCAAGACTGCAAAGCCCTCGGCCTTTCCGTCTTTTATATCCACCGCTTGACAGAATCAGAATCAGAATTTAAGTTAGTGACATCTTGTTGTCATAAAAAAAGTGCAACCTGCCAGTATTCAAAACAGCCAGTAATATTCAATCCAAAACCTTTTCGATGAATTCTGAGAGCGTGTAAATTAATTTTCAATTTATAAAATACAATATTTGAGCTAACCATATTGATAAAAAGAATTTAAATTATATTAATCAAAAGTAATCTTCATAGACTAAGCTAGTAAGAAGCTCTATGACAGAAAATTTAAAAGGAAAAGTATTGACAGCTTGACAACCTGACGTAGGTGTCATAACATTGAAAAATATGATTATTTTATAAGAAAACGAATCGTTTTAGACCGATTCGCAGAATAATAATGTAAACGTATAAAGGATGCGAAGTATAAGTATATGATGTAAAATGTATTGGCATGGAATAAAATGAAGTAAGTATTAAGAGACCTAAGTGTGAATTAGGTGAGAACACCAGCTCACTCAGTGAAATAACTAAAATATGTGGTTTAAAATAGCGAAATACCACAAACTTCAATAATGTAACTCAAACAGCAAAATTTTGCCTATAAAATTCATTATTTGGCGTGCGCTGAGAAAACTATTGATGATTCATAAAAAATATGTACTACATGATTAAAGTACTCATTATTAACAACAAAAAAGTCGGCGAGGGAATAAATATATCTAACTATCATAGTTAATTCACAATCTACTTTTGTGATATAAAATTTAAGTAGATCGCCGGTAGAAACCAAAGTTAATTAATTTCCAATTCAAAAATTGGGAGTTAGGTAGGTAGGGAGTTTGGTTGGTAGGTAGGTGGGTAGGTAGGTGGGTAGGTAGGTGGGTAGGTAGGTGGGTAGGTAGGTGGGTAGGTAGGTGGGTAGGTAGGTGGGTAGGTAGGTGGGTAGGTAGGTGGGTAGGTAGGTGGGTAGGTAGGTGGGTAGGTAGGTGGGTAGGTAGGTGGGTAGGTAGGTGGGTAGGTAGGTGGGTAGGTAGGTGGGTAGGTAGGTGGGTAGGTAGGTGGGTAGGTAGGTGGGTAGGTAGGTGGGTAGGTAGGTGGGTAGGTAGGTGGGTAGGTAGGTGGGTAGGTAGGTGGGTAGGTAGGTAGGTAGGTAGGTGGATAGGTAGGTGGGTAGGTAGGTGGGTAGGTAGGTGGATAGGTAGGTGGGTAGGTAGGTGGGTAGGTAGGTGGGTAGGTGGGTGGGTAGGTAGGTGGTTAGGTAGGTGGGTAGGTAGGTGGGTAGGTAGGTGGGTAGGTAGGTGGGTAGGTAGTTGGTTAGGCATGTGGGTGGTTGGGTAGGTGGGTAGGTGGGTGGTTGGGTAGGTGGGTAGGTAGGTGGGTAGGTAGGTGGGTAGGTAGGTGGGTAGGTAGGTGGGTAGGTAGGTGGGTAGGTAGGTGGGTAGGTAGGTGGGTAGGTAGGTGGGTAGGTAGGTGGGTAGGTAGGTGGGTAGGTAGGTGGGTAGTTAGGTGGGTAGGTAGGTGGGTAGGAAGGTAGGGTAGGGTAGGTAGGTATGTCGGGTAGGACAGGGTAGGGTAGGTAAGTTGATAGGTAGGGTAGCTGGGTTTTCCTCCGCTCTTTCCCACACGCTTGCTGTTTGCGATAAAGCCAGTGGGTGAAGCGGTGAACTCACACACGAGGCAGGCTTGCCCGCGGGCACGCCTGCTCAGCGGGCGCGCGGATGTGACATGTCCGCCGGACGTTTCTCCCACCAAAACACTTTTGCTTATTATGGAGTACCTACACAGTAACTACTAGATACAGGAGTAGTTACCTACCTAGCTTTTCAGGATTCACTGGTCGACCTTTATAACCTCAAACTAATCCGTCGGTGTATTAGATTACGGAAGAGTCTATTTGCTTCTTCTAAGTCTTAATCCACCAAAAACAACTCCAGTGTTCCTATATTTTGAATGATTGAATGACGATGGTGATGATCATGATTCTGTTATTGATTGTCGCCGAGATGAGATTACGACTTAAATTTGTTTTTTTTTAGGTAAAACGAGAATTAGTCTTAATGGAAAATGCAAGTCTTTTGTTTACGATTCAAACAAAAGGCACCAGAAATCGAATGAAATCTGCAGTGAAAAAAAACATTCAAAACGGCCTATCGATTGACCTGAATCTGGTCTCTTTGAGCCAGGGATGCACGAGGCAAGCCCTCTTCATTGAGAACCCTCGAGTATCGCTTGCATCTTTCGCGCCAACCCTGTCGACGTCAGCGGCGATAAACCTCGCCAACTTGACACTTTTTGCTTTCGAAAAGTCTGTATGGGGAGTTTTGTTTCGGTATTTTACATACTTGTAGGAAAAATGTGCTTGCTACGAAAAACAAAGGTACCGCAAGCGCGGCGCATAGTGCTGTAGGCTCAATCATAATATGTGATTCATCGAACCGATGTGAAATGATGACTCCTCAATTAAATTTTACTAATTGGTATATGTAAATAAATGTTTTATGGGTATAAACGTATTACATTTAAATACTAGCTGTGCCCGCGGCTTCGCTCCCGTCAACTGCCTACCCTACTTGCCTTGTTCCCTACCCTGCCTACCTACCAATCTTTTTTCTAACGTCATTCTTCCGCGGAGAAAATGACGTCAAATGCACAACGCCATCTATCGAATATGGAGTTCAACTGTCCGACTATCTGAACTGCGTGTGTTGTAATATTTTACTTCTTGAACTCTTTAAATTAATCTTACTTTTGATAGTGTGAACCGATTGCGATGAAACAAAGACTAAGTAATACTTCAAGTTACGCACAATTTTATGTATAAAATTTAACTTCTTTGGTTCCGTAAATTTACGTGATGCGTGCACAAATAAACAGACAAAAATTCCAAAAATGCTGTAAATAGGTTCTGTTGGTTATCCTTTAATACCCTGGCTATATTTTTACAAATATTTTCGATGTACAAAAACGACTTTTCTACAGATTTATTATATGATTATTACACATTTATTATAGAGTATTGATGATATTGTTAACAGTATTAATACACATAGGTACATAAATTTTTATTGTAATAAAAAAGAAATCAACAATAAAATAAATGCAATCGATAGAATGAAGTCTGACGTAAATGAGTAGAAATTAAATAAGGGCCGCTAGTTTCTTAACAAATGTTATATTGTTTTCCCGTGTAATAGTTCCATTTTCGTTCTACTTCGATTTTCGATCAACTTTCGATCACTCAGGATACGACACAATTTTTATGTAACGATAAAGTGGCAACACCCCAAATGTCAGTTTTGTCTATGAAATAAAAAGTCAGAGATTATTTAAATTTTCTATACATTAATTTATCATGCGCCCAAAGATTTTACAATATTTTTATCTTCTTTGATTGAATCCATCATCTCATCTGCCTAGCCTTTACCACTGTATAAATATGGACAAACAGTACAGTACGGAAACTACCGACAAAAGCTCGAAATGGCACACTCACACAAACATGCGCATCGACGAGACCCCTAAGCAGTTTTTGCGATACTCTCAGTAGTGCGAGCCGCTTAGAGGTCGTTTCGAGCGTTTGTAGGTAGGTAGGTGGGTAGGTAGGTGGGTAGGTAGGTGGGTAGGTGGGTGGGTAGGTAGGTGGTTAGGTAGGTGGGTAGGTAGGTGGGTAGGTAGGTGGGTAGGTAGTTGGTTAGGCAGGTGGGTGGTTGGGTAGGTGGGTGGTTGGGTAGGTGGGTAGGTAGGTGGGTAGGTAGGTGGGTAGGTAGGTGGCTAGGTAGGTGGGTAGGTAGGTGGGTAGGTAGGTGGGTAGGTAGGTGGGTAGGTAGGTGGGTAGGTAGGTGGGTAGGTAGGTGGGTAGGTAGGTGGGTAGTTAGGTGGGTAGGTAGGTGGGTAGGAAGGTAGGGTAGGGTAGGTAGGTATGTCGGGTAGGACAGGGTAGGGTAGGTAAGTTGATAGGTAGGGTAGCTGGGTTTTCCTCCGCTCTTTCCCACACGCTTGCTGTTTGCGATAAAGCCAGTGGGTGAAGCGGTGAACTCACACACGAGGCAGGCTTGCCCGCGGGCACGCCTGCTCAGCGGGCGCGCGGATGTGACATGTCCGCCGGACGTTTCTCCCACCAAAACACTTTTGCTTATTATGGAGTACCTACACAGTAACTACTAGATACAGGAGTAGTTATCTACCTAGCTTTTCAGGATTCACTGGTCGACCTTTATAACCTCAAACTAATCCGTCGGTGTATTAGATTACGGAAGAGTCTATTTGCTTCTTCTAAGTCTCAATCCACCAAAAACAACTCCAGTGTTCCTATATTTTGAATGATTGAATGACGATGGTGATGATCATGATTCTGTTATTGATTGTCGCCGAGATGAGATTACGACTTGAATTTGTTTTTTTTTAGGTAAAACGAGAATTAGTCTTAACGGAAAATGCAAGTCTTTTGTTTACGATTCAAACAAAAGGCACCAGAAATCGAATGAAATCTGCAGTGAAAAAAAACATTCAAAACGGCCTATCGATTGACCTGAATCTGGTCTCTTTGAGCCAGGGATGCACGAGGCAAGCCCTCTTCATTGAGAACCCTCGAGTATCGCTTGCATCTCTCGCGCCAACCCTGTCGACGTCAGCGGCGATAAACCTCGACAACTTGACACTTTTTGCTTTCGAAAAGTGTGTATGGGGAGTTTTGTTTCGGTATTTTACATACTTGTAGGGAAAATGTGCTTGCTACGAAAAAACAAAGATACCGCAAGCGTGGCGAATAGTGTTGTAGCCTCAATCATATGTGATTCATCGAACCGATGTGAAATGATGACTCCTCAATTAAATTTTACTAATTGGTATATGTAAATAAATGTTTTATGGGTATAAACGTATTACATTTAAATACTAGCTGTGCCCGCAGCTTCGCTCCCGTCAACTGCCTACCCTACTTGCCTTGTTCCCTACCCTACCTACCTACCAATATTTTTTCTAACGTCATTCTTCCGCGGAGAAAATGACGTCAAATGCACAACGCCATCTATCGAATATGGAGTTCAACTGTGCGAGTATCTGAATTGTCTTTTGATAGAGTGAACCGATTGCGATGAAACAAAGACTAAGTAATACTTCAAGTTACGCACAATTTTTATGTATAAAAGTTATCTACATTGGTTCCGTAAATTTACGTGATGCGTGAACGAAAACAGTCAAACAGACAAAAATTCCAAAAATGCTGTAAATAAGTTCTGTTGGTTATCCTTTAACACCCTGGCTATATTTTAGCAAATATTTTCGATGTACAAAAACGAATTTTCTTTTTTTCTTTATTATATGTATTGATGACATTGATAACAGTATTAATACACAGGTACATAAACTTTTATTGTAATAAATAATAGAATGAAGTCTGACGTAAATGAGTAGAAATTAAATAAGGGCCGCTAGTTTCTTAACAAATGTAATATTGTTTTGACGTGAAATAGCTCCATTTTCGTTCTACTTCGATTTTCGATCAACTTTCGATCACTCAGGATACGACACAATATTTATGTAACATACACACATAATTATGTATGTTGATAAAGTGGCCACACCCCAAATGTCAGTTTTGTCTATGAAATAAAAAGTCAGAGATTATTTAAATTTCTATACATTAATTTATCATGCGCTCAAAGATTTTACAATATTTTTATCTTCTTTGATTGAATCCATCATCTCGTCTGCCTAGCCTTTACCACTGTATAAATATGGACAAACAGTACGGAAACAACCGACAAAAGCATGAAATGACACACTCACACAAACATGCGCATCGACGAGACCCCTAAGCAGTTTTTGCGATACTCTCAGTAGTGCGAGCCGCTTAGAGGTCGTTTCGAGCGTTTGTAGGTAGTTTCCATACTGTTTGTCCTTAGTTATACTGTGCCACAGATAATATAATATTAGCATACAGATGCCTCATCCCATACAAAGAAACCGTGCCGACGTAACTAGCGTTTTTCATCTGATTATACCAATCATTTTTTGTAAATCGATCGCGTTCGGTTTCGTTCTACGGCGAGAGATAGATCACGATCTATATCCGTGAAACGGAACCGAACGCGATCGATGTACAAAAAATAATCAGTATAATCAGTACAGTACGTCGACTTATATCTTTGTAAGGGACACCACTGACTGTGCCTTTACCCAACGGTGCTGGCTTCCAGTCGAACCGGATTCAGCTCAGTACCAGTAACTTACATGGAGCTACTATATCGGACTTAATTTCCATTTCTGATCTAGTAACGAAGAGAGTTGTTATGGTTTAAGACGACGACAGTTGCCAACGACCTTGAGGGAACAAAACGCGAACTCGTTTCACACCTGCACGACACAAAATTCAGTAGATTTTTGTACTTTTCTTATTATTCTATGACTTAAAAAAAGGAAATTGCATTTGTGATGGTGTCAATTTCATAAAAATATGCCCGGTGGTTTTGATGAGATTGTCGTTTATTTGTTCGTGTTAGACATAACTTTACAAATTATTTACACTATGTTATACAAATAAAACTAAAAACGTAGATCAAATTGTGAGAAAATGGTCTACGAATAAAACAAAAATTTTTCGTAGATCATATTATGAGAAAATGGTCTAACTTAACATATAGTCTCATGGTCGCAAAAAAATTAAAATAAATTCACTAGGTATCTATATTTCTAGAAGCAATATGGGGTTTACCCATTCTACCCGTTGATGTATCCGAGTCTGTTTGTGTTGGGCATGGTCGGGTACACCAGGCTGGCGGTTAGGAGGGACGTCACTTTAGTAAAATACGTGGCGAGAGTGCTGCGCGGGCTGGTGCATCACCCAGATGCACTGGAGGCACTGCGGCTGCGTGTCCCGGACGGGTATGTAGGTGCGCGCCGCCGCCTCACTTTGTTAGATGTGCCAAGGGCTAGGACAAATTTATTAAAGTTCCCAAGCCCCTTTGTCTAGGGCCGCGAGTATTATAAATAACTAGCTTCTGCCAGCGGCTTCGCCCGCGTGAATGACGAAAATTGTCCAGAGGGAACATATTCCCGGGATAAAGAGTATCCTATGTGCTATTCCTGATTATAATCTATCTGTGTGCCAAATTTCATCCAGATCCATTCAGTAGTTTTTGCGTGAAACAGTAACAAACACACATACATCCATCCTCACAAACTTTCGCATTTATAATATTATTTATTTATTTATTTATTCAGGTTAGCTTACAATTGTTTACACATTACATTCCATATAAGTACACGATATACATTTATAAGTGCATATATTAGTAGGATATGCCATCGGAAGATGTCTTCCATAGTCTGCCGAAATTTGTGTCGGGAGCACAAAGGTGCATTGAAGGAGGCATACAAATTTGAATTGTTTCTTTATGTAATTTTTGTTATTTTATTTTAATTGTTAAATTTTTATGTTTATATATGGTGTATATATTTAAAATTATTTATTGGTGTGTTTATAACATCGTGGTATAACATCGTCTTGGAATACTGTAAGATGTTGTACTTATCGTGTGAAATAAATAAACATATATCTTTTCCAAAACAATAAGACTAGCCGTTTAGACGTGATTCTCATTTTAAAATCAGCTACTCAGGGATATCTGCGTCTTAATACTCTTTTTGAAAATAAAATAAAAACTGAAATCTTTTTATAAGGCTTGTTTGTTAGGTATCACGTGGGAGAGAATTTACCTCAGCCTAACATCGCCCCTGTGGCCTAATGGATAAGGCATCGGCCTCCTAAGCCGGGGATTGTGGGTTCGAGTCCCACCAGGGGTACAGTTCTCTTTTTATGCTCTCTATAAGCGTAAGTTGATATCGCAGAATTTATAATAGAAAAATAAAATGGACATTGTAATTAAAAACGTTTTATGTATCTAATGCAAAATGTTGTGATTTAGGTATAGTATTCAACAATAAACAGCGTATAACGTTATTTTCAACGAATTTATATAGGTAAACTTGTCTAATGCAAGACTTTTTCCAAGTATTTCATTTATCAGGGATAAACAATTTTGTAAATATAAAATCTATTCTCGAATCTATATATATGTACTTCGCAATATATACGAGTATATAGTACCTACTTATTATTATTTTTATTAGAAATGAAAAGCAAAGCTAGAAACGTTTGAGCTCTTACAAAAGAATCAAACAATTTTTTCCTTTTTTCTTTTTTCCTGCCGAAGGAGGGTAATGTGTTTGTCAGTCTATGTATGTATGTATGTATGTATGTAAGTATGTATGTATGTATGTATGTATGTATGTATGTATGTATGTATGTTTGTTCCTATGTGGCGTTCTAGAGACCAAACGCGTTGGCCGATTTTGATGGTTCTTACGTCAATCGATTCGTCTTAACCCTGCGAGTTTCACTGGCTACATTAAAATTGGAAAATAGAAAAATGGCGGATTTTGGGCGCCATATTGTGGGGGAGAAATTTTTTTTTCTTCCGAACCTATCGTGTGGGGTATCAAAATAAAGGGCTTTAAGAGCTGATTTCAAAAATATATAAAACTTATATGTTAAAATGTAACTAATTCTAAAAAAAGATAACTAAAAAGTTATAAATAAAAAAAGTTAATTAAAAAAATCAAAAAACCCGACTGCTTAAAAAGCGAACTAAAAAGATGTAAACAAGAAGAAAATCATGCTGTGCAGTCGGAGAATACATCTGGTTTTGGTCAGCCAGCTCGCGAACATGTATCCTCCAACTGCACAGCTTGATTTTCTTCTTGTTTACATCTTTTTAGTTCGCTTTTTAAGCAGTCGGGTTTTTTGATTATTTAATTAACTTTTTTTTTTTAAATTAACATACAGAAATCTCGAAATGACTTTTTATTCAATTTGACTTTACCTTTTTTAATAAAAAATCTTCCTATCTCCAAAATCTTCAAAAAGATGATTCAAACCAAATTTTGTCAAAAAAAAATCAAGAACCCCGTGAATCAGCCATACACGCTATATCATTTAATATTCGAACGTACGAATTACGATCATTCATCCGACGTTTCATATTCTTTACGACTTCATATTAACAAAATCCCTTTCATCGTAGTTTACGCACACTATCACACTGGCAGGTAAGAATACAACGTACGTATGGTTGTATGTACAGGGTGTAGGTATTATAATGTTCTGCCTAAAGTTTAATGGCCGACCGCACGTACCAACGAGGTGCAGGTATATCGAAGGCTGCGTGTGCGTAGGGCCTCTGTGTGCGTAAGGCCCCGTCTGCGACCTTGGCGAGGGTCGTCTGAAGCCTGAAATTCTGACTGAATTACAGCGTGTGATGCGGCTGGCCCTCGGGGAGGGGGCGGGTGGTAAAAAGGAGATGGGCAGAGGTCGATACTCAAATTTTAATCACAGAACAATGCGACGCTTTTAATTTTTTTGATTTTTTTGTAGTCGGTAAGTTTATTTGTCGGGAATTATTTTAATACTTGGAATTTGTACTGATTTTTAGGGTTTTATTTATTAATTATTTTATTGTATCACTCATTATGATTATGAGGAATAAAATATATAAAAATATAAAAAAAAAATATCTAATTCTCTATGTACGGATGGGATTTGTGGCAGCTCAGCAAAATATTTTCATAAATTATTGAAAACAGTTTTTTTTATAGTTGTCGATATTTTTCTTACTTTTTAGTCCCATTTAAGGCAAATGTCGGTCTCCTTAATAGATAGTATCCTCCGACAATCCTGATGGGACATTGCCAATTTGCCACAACCACAATGCCATCTTGGCATGCGGATCTACAATTCGGTTCATTCCATAGCTACATAACAGAGATGATTATTGTCCTTACTTGGTTTATTACCCGGCTGCAAGGAAAGGGTTATGTTTTTCGCGCGTTTCTTGTATGTTTGTAATATTCTATATTAAATCATATCTTTCAAACCACTTGACGGTTTTTTATAGGTCATGGCCCAAGTCTTCTTAGATAAGTTACGTTAAAAAAAAAGAAACGTGGCGGATTTTGGGCGCCATATTGTTGGGTTTGCAATTTCTTTTTTCTTCCAAAATATTTTCATAAATTATTGAAAACAGTTTTTTGTATAGTTGTCGATATTTTTCTTACTTTTTAGTCCCATTTAAGGCAAATGTCGGTCTCCTTAATAGATAGTATCCTCCGACAATCCTGATGGGACATTGCCAATTTGCCACAACCACAATGCCATCTTGGCATGCGGATCTACAATTCGGTTCATTCCATAGCTACATAACAGAGATGATTATTGTCCTTACTTGGTTTATTACCCGGCTGCAAGGAAAGGGTTATGTTTTTCGCGCGTTTCTTGTATGTTTGTAATATTCTATATTAAATCATATCTTTCAAACCACTTGACGGTTTTTTATAGGTCATGGCCCAAGTCTTCTTAGATAAGTTACGTTAAAAAAAAAGAAACATGGCGGATTTTGGGCGCCATATTGTTGGGTTTGCAATTTCTTTTTTCTTCCAAACCCATCGAGTGGGGTATCAAAATATGTGGTTTTTGAGGTGATTACAAAAATATATACCTACCACTTATATGTTTAAAAATCATTCGAAAAAAAAAGTATAACTTTAAATTTGTAAATAAAAAAGTAAATAAAATCAAAAAACCCGACTGCAAAGATGTAAAAAGGAAGAAAATCATGCTGTGCAGTCGGCGGATATTTATATTTTTGGTCAGCCAGCTCGCGAATATGTATCCTGGCGAATATGTTTACATCTTTGCAGTCAGGTTTTTTGATTTTATTAACTTTTTTTTACTAAATACTTCCGATATAAGTTCAGCAGTCTGAAAGGTTGGTAAGTAATAACAACAGGTATATGTCTGTCGGATCGCTAGATAGAATTAAGAACCTTAATCTCAAGGGCAGTGATATTCTAGTAACGCGCACAGATATAAATTAGATGACGCGATTGGATGTACTTAGCGTGTCAAAAAACGGAGTAAAATTACGATCAATGATCGTACTTTGAATTTTTCATTTAGCATTATTGGCACCAAAATTTAGACAAATACCTAATCATGCCTTATTGAGCTGTAAAGACTGTATAGAAAAAGTTGGCCGAGGCATTGGAAATGCTTTCTGTCATTGGTAAGTACATTTGTTTTTAAATTGTGTGTGAAAAAGTGGCACGCTTGGTTTTCATACAGATGGAGCGAGTTTTATGATCTCGGACACATTCGTCAGATTCCTTTTTCCTCAGAATAAAGTGTCGGCTGTTATGTAGTTAGATTTATGTCAATGGTCAAGCGCTATTGAAATGTCACGTGATCAATCTCTTACATTTTGGCATTTTAACCATCGCCATCGCTGACGGTGCTGGAGGAGAATGTTGCGCATATCATGGACAGCAAAACGCACAAATAGGTCCATTCTCAACCAGTTAAATATCAAAACCAGACTCTCCACGATCTGCTACCAAAGAGTCCTAGGTTACTTCGGTCACATCGCCCGGCGACAGCCAGATAATCTAGAAAAACTGGTTATTGTAGGAAAAGTGGATGGGAAAAGGCCACGCGGACGCTCACCCACTCGGTGGTCAGACCAGATCAGGGCGATTACGGGCCTCTCGGTGACCACTGCCCTGAGAAGAGCCGAAGACAGAGTGGCTTGGAAGCAGCTCGTCAATGACTCCGTGAAAGCTTTCCAAGACGGGCACGACCTTCAGTAATGAAGACAACGAATAAGAAGAGATCGCTGACATCCAATGACATTTTGTCTAAAGCCTCTATACTTCATTTGAAATAAAATTAGAAATTTATATAATCCCATTTTACAGCCCGTTCAACCGATTTTGACTTCTATTGCGTTGGTGATATGACAAATAGCAGCTGTAGTAAACAGTTAGTTTTGGTAACTGGTTTATGCTTTTAAAGCTATCCTTATATTTACTGGATAGAAATCAAAATCGGTTGAACGGACTGTAAAAAAAGGGTTGTAGAAATTTCTAATCTTATTTTAAATGGAGTATATAGTGTCTTTGTTACTATTTCACATAACCGGTGACTAACTATCATTTTGTATGGAATAAATTGAATTTCTAGCAACAAAGCACTTACTCCTGCGTTCGTAAACTAATACAATTTTCAAGTTCAATTTCACCAACAATAAATCAATACGCCTCCAATATGCAAACACAGCGAATCCTTCTAAATACGTCTTTTGTAGGTATACTGTGATGGAACACTCAAACTTCAATCACGAAACGGAGTTCCGTAAACAAATCCGAAACTCTCAATCAAACTGTTTTCGATTAGCGACAAACAAGGAAAACGGAACCCTTAAAATCCTACAAAGCCTTACAAAAATAACTCGAAGAACTTCGCGGAATTATTCATTTTTATCACCAACCAATGAGAACATCATTGGGTGGTGATAAAAATGAATAACGGTAAGAACAGCAGTATTTTTAAAGGTTGTTTATTGCATGAATTTTATCTTTGATTGATACCTAACGCCTGCAAAATAATGAAGGTTGCTAAAATAACGCATAAAATGGTACCTACCAAAGACACCGACTTCCAAAAATAAAGTTATTTTTTACTTTGTAGTTTTTAGGGTTCCGTACCCAAAGGGTAAAAACGGGACCCTATTACTGAGACTTCGCTGTCCGTATGTCTGTCTGTCTGTCTGTCTGTCTGTCTGTCTGTCTGTCTGTCTGTCTGTCTGTCTGTCTGTCTGTCTGTCTGAAGTCTGTGTGTCAGTGTCTTTTTGGTAAGTCGGTTAAAAATTCACTGAACACAAAGAAAGTAATCATGCTTAGTAATTGACGCGAAATTTAAGACTCTCCGAACACCCTGGAATCACTGGCTTTATAACTGTCCCCGTATTGAGACGACCCACCATTGGATTTAGATTAAATTGATTGGCTTGTGGTCCCCCCCAATATTGGATTCCAAGGTCTGATCCTATGATCATTATAGAGCTTAACATGAATCTAATGGTAATCCCGTTATCTGAGCCTGTTCGGCGATTAAAGTATTTAATGAAGGGCGCCAAATGGCCCTTTGTTACTTGGCATTTATTTAACTTGTAAATAATTTACCTATTTGTAAACTTTTTGTTAATTTAATTTCTCAGCGTGAAAAAAAGGACGAACTATTTTTCTGACAGTCTTTATTTAGACCTACGGGACCTTCGTCACAAATATTCACACCTCGAAACTGTAATTCAATAGTTTGATCAAATACAGACCTGAACTTAATACTTTCATAGCTGTTTCAGTAACTAATAAGTGGAGCCTTCCCCTAACTCCGTTAGCGCAAAAACTTAAACATATGCTTCAGGACCTACATCAAACCATTTGTCTGTCACTTCAGCTTTTCAATGCATTTATCATTGTAACAGCATTGTCTCTTTCAATTTTCTGTATGTAAAATCTATTTTCAGCTCTAATACAATTTGAATAAAGTTCGAATTTAAATGCTGTAGTCTTCTACATCAAAATATTGGTCGACTACTTGAGTTAGGTTCAGTCGACCTCTGACGAAGGCCAACGAACGCCTATGACATTGGCCGGGACACGGGTAGGCCCCACACCCCCTAAAATATGCCTCTAACTTGCACTCCCTTAACGATCCACCCCCACTGGGGCGAGGGGGGTGTATTTTTCAGAAAAATCGCCTCTGGCAGACGCATTGTATGCGTTGAATAAGGGTGGGAGAATCAGAACCCATTTAGCTGTTCTACGTCAAATTTCTACCTACCCATGTTACTATAGTCCCACCCTAGTCCATAGATTACACTCAGTTCACGTTGCTAACTTTTTTATTATTATTTTTTCCAACATTTTACCAGATTTAACACGCGCGATTAAATTTATTCATCCACGATGATGATAAATGATATGAGGTTTTATTTTTATTTATGCCTATCCGTGAGGTCGCTCAACCATAATAATTCTAGCAGTTTATTTTTGTTTTAATAGCATTTGCTTTGCGATTTTTTGGATGTTGTGATAATTTTAAATGTATTAGAAATTTAAGATATATTCAATCAGATTCCTGTAAAAATTATCCCGCTTGTAGTCAATCCATCCAAACTTTCGCTTTTTAACCCCCGACCATGGTACTGTAGTATTATATTATCTGTGCCCCGGCGGAAAAAGAGGGTGTTATAAGTTTGAAGTGTGTTGCTGAATATCTGTGTGTCTGTCTGTGGCATCATAGCTCCTAAACGGAAGAGCCGATTTTGATTTAGTTTCTTTGTTTGAAAGGTGACTTTGTCGAGATTGTTCTTAGATATGTTTGATTAAAATCGGTTCAGCCGTTCATAAGATATACGCATTTTATTCTTTGATTATGTGTTTTTTGCAAGATATCGTTTTACAATTATGTTTCAATAGATTGTCGATTGAAGCGTGTCTACTACTAGGTATTGTATGTAGTTTAAAAAGAATGAAAGAAAAATTAAATTATAAATTTATGAAACCCCCGAGACAAAAACCTCTAAAAAGCAAAAAAATAAGCCTCGTACTCGCGTCGGGGAACCGCTCAGTAAATTAAAAAAACTGCTGTAAATGTTGGCGGTTCCCCGTTTATAATTTTTAATGTTCCGTACCCAAAGGGTAAAAACGGGACCTTATTACTAAGACTCCGCGATCCGTCTGTCTGTCTGTCTGTCTGTCTACATGTCCATCTGTCACCAGGCTGTATCTCGTGAACTGCGATAGCTATAAGCGATAAAAACAAGCTATAAGCTATAAAAACAGAATAAAATAAATATTTAAGTTGGGCTCCCATACAATAAACGTGATTTTTTGCCGTTTTTGCGATAGTGGTACGGAACCCTTCGTGCGCGAGTCCGACTCGCACTTGGCCAGTTTTTTATTATTAGTAAGATTACATCCACATTGCACCAGTTGTAATTATTTAAGTCCCATGTCATATGGACAAAGACAAAAATTATTTATTTCAACTAGGCCATTTTAAGCGGCACTTTTGCAAAAGATACTAAGTTATTAATAATTGATTCTACCGTCCATTCGGAAATGAAGCTTGTTATGGAGAAAAATGAACAAGAAACTCAATATGGGGCAAGCCTATTGCCGACCGGGCAGAAAAACAGACTCTGGACTACAGTAGCAGTCCAGAGTCTGTTTTTCTGCCCAGTACTCAAATACAGACTCTGGACTGCTGCTGTGAAATACAGACTCTGGAATGCTACTGTGAAATACAGACTCTGGACTGCTACTGTGAAATACAGACTCTGGACTGCTACTGTGAAATACAGACTCTGGACTTCTACTATGAAATACAGACTCTGGACTGCTACTGTGCAATACAGACTCTGGAATGCTACTGTGAAATACAGACTCTGGAATGCTACTGTGCAATACAGACTCTGGAATGCTACTGTGAAATACAGACTCTGGACTGCTGCTGTGAAATACAGACTCTGGAATGCTACTGTGAAATACAGACTCTGGACTGCTACTGTGAAATACAGACTCTGTACTGCTACTGTGAAATACAGACTCTGGACTTCTACTATGAAATACAGACTCTGGACTGCTACTGTGCAATACAGGCTCTGGACTGCTACTGTGAAATACAGACTCTGGACTGCTACTGTGAAATACAGACTCTGGACTGCTACTGTGAAATACAGACTCTGGACTTCTACTATGAAATACAGACTCTGGACTGCTACTGTGCAATACAGGCTCTGGACTGCTACTGTGAAATACAGACTCTGGACTGCTACTGTGGAATACAGACTCTGGACTGCTACTGTGAAATACAGACTCTGGACTTCTACTATGAAATACAGACTCTGGACTGCTACTGTGCAATACAGGCTCTGGACTGCTACTGTGAAATACAGACTCTGGACTGCTACTGTGGAATACAGACTCTGGACTTCTACTATGAAATACAGACTCTGGACTGCTACTGTGCAATACAGGCTCTGGACTGCTACTGTGAAATACAGACTCTGGACTGCTACTGTGCAATACAGGCTCTGGACTGCTACTGTGAAATTCCAGAAGGAAAAACTCAATAACACATTGCCTTTATTTACTTCATGCCTCCCCCTGGTAGGTTCCCGCAATGTCGAGGCGGGCGGCTCAGTAGTTGGTCACACACGGTGAAGTGAAGAGAAAAGCAAGGAGGGGCCGCCCGTCAGGCCTTTTACCAATTAAGCCGACGACGTAGCGGCCAACAAGTAGGTTGCGATGTCGTATGGAGTGTCCCAGGTCTCATACGATATCGCAGCTGAGGGTTGGAGGCCGCGGCGGGAGAGGAGTGTTGGTATTGCATTGCGCTCTCACTACCTGCCGCGGCCTTGACGGGGTCGCCACCGTCTGATGACAGACGCGGCGGGCCACAGGGGAGGTCCCTATGCCCTTCTGCCGAAAATTGGTAGGTGGCAGGGCCACTGACCACTGGGAGACCAAGGGTGCCATACACGGGGTCGTCGGGCGCCCATTAGCTAGTTTGGTCCCTAAGGTGGTCACGGCGTGCAATATGTTCTGGTGCTCAGCTGACTGGGGGTACACCCCAGAGGAGGGTCGGTGACGGACAGCGCGTGCCCGTGTTCCCGCGATAAGCGGCACATAATTGCGCTATCTCCCCGTGGTAGCGCAGTATGCATGACGATTACTTCAGGCAAAAAAATAAATGTACTTCATGCCTAGCAGTAATGCTTGGGACCAACGAGGCAGCTATTTTTTAAGAACGTCTTTCAAAAAGTTCAAAATAAATATAACTTTAAACCTAATTCAGTTTTATGAGCAGGCAGATATCTACGGCTACTAAGCCAATTTCAGTGACTATCTAGATGCCCGCTGTGACTTTTTATATAGTGAAGGTTGCAAGTGTGAATAATACAATTAAGAATACTATTTAAAATGCCTACTTATTTAGCACCTACATAAGTAGGCTCGTCCCCTATTACATGGGATTTAAAAGTAACTGGTGAAGTGTGAATGTACTGTAGGCAGATACCTACACTTCTGCCTCATCCATCGGAGAATACAGGCGTTATGTTGTGATTTAACTAACTGTGATCACCAATCCAATGAGTTGTGCGTCTAATTACAGAGACAATAGAAAAAAAAAGTTAATTTAAAAAATCAAAAAAATGAGTGCTTAAAAAGCGAACTAAAAAGACGTTAACAAGAAGAAAATCATGCTGTGCAGTCGGAGGATACATATTCGCGAGCTGGCTACCAAAACCAGATGTATCCTCCGACTGCCTTAAGACGAATCGATTGACGTAAGAATCATCAAAATCGGCCAACGCGTTTGGTCTCTAGAACGCCAGATAGGAACAAACATACATACATAAATACATACATTCATACATACATACATAGACTGATAAACACATTACCCTCCTTCGGCAGTCGGGTAAAAACAATACCTTATGCACACATGTTGTGCGAACGACGCGTCAGGGCTGAGGGCTTCCGTTTTTGTGCTTATTAGTTGGTGCCACTGGTAAGTAGTAAGGTCCTTAAATAACGTTGTTATTATGCGCACGGAAGCAAAGTTTGAAATAAAATCATATGTAATGCGGTAGAAGTGCGATTAAATATAAAATCGAATATTTAATTTAATCAGTTTTGCTATTAAAACAGTGGTTGGTAAATCCCGTACCTTTTTTAATCTGCCATCATCATCATCACCAGCCTATTAATTTTCCCACTGCTGGGACACATGCCTCCTCTCTGTGAGAAGGAGGGTTTTGTTGTGGGAGGATGTAAATAAACTTGTGCTAAAAGCCAAAACACTAAGCATTTTGAAGATCTCACTCTACACCAGCGCCCCTAGCGGCAAATTCAAACACGGTAGCCTTCATTGCAGCAGTAAAGGGACTATCAACAGCAATTCGAACTATATTTAGCAGTGTACGTTAACATTTTCATTTTAAATAAGCATTCATTTGAAATTAATAAAAAAACAAATAAATAAAACCCATTCATAAAAGCGCTACCTATCGGCGTTTTGTAAAACTAAACTGGCGTCTACCACAGCGCCATCTATTGAAGACACAAGGAACTTTTTAATTTGCGCGGTCATCATCGTATTCGACAGTTTCAGTATCATCGTCTAGATGGCCTGCGTAACCATACACATAAAGAAAAAAACAATCAAGGGTCTTCGAAAATTCCACGCTGTCCAATACATTTGGATGTAAGTTTAGTTAGTGATTTTGGGAATATGTAGGTAAATTGCGAAAGTCGGGCATATAATTAATATAGTTAAGTCATAATTTTTATTGTGTTGTCTACTAATAAAAATATTAATAGGCAGTAAATCCTACATACACGTTTTTTTGTCTCACCCCTGGGAACAGGATTCGAAATAAAATCAAATCAAATATCAAATAATATTTATTCCATAAAGATATTAAACACATATTACAGGAAAAAAGTAAAATGAGAATATACTGCTAGGAGTTGGTACACATAGGACTTTCTGCATCCAAACTAGGCGGCAGTCTGTATCTCGGATTGCAGTATCGCAGAAATGCACGTTATCTCCTAAAAATGACTTGTCATGCCAATCTTTGTTTACTTATCCCAGTTTCCTCAGAATAGTACCAACTGCATCAAAACTGCCAATTCTATTCTCGGACGGCGCTTGATCCCTAGTTTTAGCAGGCCGTCAAGGGGTGGAAGGGGAGGACGGAGAAGTCTACATCACATCACAGTCATCTGGAATCGAAGGACCAGTCCAATAAACACATAATCGGACAAATAACCATTTTATTGGTACCTTACACGGAGGATCAAACGATGTCGGACACATTTACTTAGATGAAAAGCCAAACCCAGCAAAACGAACTTAGAATAATAAAATGGTTCTTGATTTAGTACTGTAGAACATTTAAACATGGCACAATATATCAACAAAAAAAATTTAAGGTCATTAGTGCAGTGACCGTTAGCGCTACATGTATGGTTTAAGGATATATGTACTTATAGTTTGGTCATCAGCTCGCCATATTTGGGACTCCAAACAAAGAACCGGATATATGATAAAAACTGTGTCTTAAATGTTCAAGTATCATCCTAAGAAGGTCACCTTGCACATAATATGTTGGTTTATCTCTGACTCCAATAAAAATATCTATAATTTTATCACCCGGGAAAGACTTTAAGACTTTTGGGGGCTGAGTCACCCGCGTCCGTAGGAGAGTTACCCCTATTGATGTTACCCTACACGTGGTCCCCGGGTGGTGCTAATCAGGTGACACTACTGGTGGTAGGCTTCGGCCGAAGGCTTGTGACCACCCACCGGGCAAAGACGTACCGCCAAGCGGCCTAGCCGTGTTCCGGTACGATGCTCGGTGTAGCCACTAGAGGAGTTGGGTCGAGATAGTTGTTCCACTGCATGCTGACCAGCCTGACTCGCGCTGTTTTGGGCGTATCGGGAGACTAGTTGCGGAGGGTAGCGGGATCCGAGGCACGGTGCGCCACTGGCCGACCGCAGGTAGTTGGGGGCCCAAGTAGTGTGCCAGCCACACACGAAAGGCTGCCCCGCCAACTGTCGAAAAATCCCGGAATGCACCATCGTGCTGGTTGGCGTCCAGATGGGAGGGCCCGATGGACATATCCGGGGGGGCTCGGGCGTCCCCGCTGTTTCCGGACTAGTGCCCCAAAGATGGCGTCCTTTCAGTGCGTGTCTGTAGGTTAGTAGCGTGGAACCTCATCTCACTTCCTTCTCCTCTCCTTTCACTCTTACAAATAATGGCAAGAAATAAAAAGAAAACTGGAGTAAAACAGCGGCTGCACCCCCTCCCACACAAAGTGCACCTCACTAATATTAGAGGTCTGCACTCCAATCTCACCTCAGTCCACCATCATCTGGAGACTGAAAAGCCAGCACTGTTTTTCCTTACGGAGACACAGATAGGAAGTCCGTCAGACGTGTCGTACTTATCCTACCCAGGGTTTACCCTGGAGCACAATTTCAAACCACGCGCGGGTGTATGCATGTATGCCCGAGACGACACTTGCTATCGGCGTCTCCGTAACATTGAAGACTCCAGGTTCTCAGTGCTGTGGGCTCTGGTGGACACAGGGCTGGATAAGATTATCTACGCCTGTATCTACCGGTCGCACAGCGGAGATCAGGAGACAACCAGGCTCACAGAGTACCTCAGTGAGGCTGCTGATGCGGCACAGCAGCGGTACCCTTCCGCCCAATTAGTGCTACTGGGGGACTTTAATGCCCACCACCAGGGGTGGCTCTTCCCATACCAGTGCACTGATCATGCTGGACGAGAGACGCGCAAGCTTGCGCTAGCGCTAAATCTCACCCAGCTGGTCCAGGGGGCAACGAGGGTGCCAGATGTTGATTCGCACACAGCCAATTGCTTGGACCTTCTGCTGACAACAGATCCAGACCGATACTCAGTGTCGATATCTTCACCTTTGGGTAGTTCCGACCACTGTCTGGTGAAGTCTGTATCCGTTTACTCCCCGCCCGATCCCAGCCCAAGAGGCTACCGGCGGGTATGGCGGTACATGTCAGCAGTTTGGGATGGGATGCGATCTTTTTTCGCATGCTATCCTTGGCAGGCCACTTGCTTCTCTTCGGACGATCCATCGTCATGCGCTGACGCCGTGACTGATGTGTTGCGTCGGGGGATGGAGTACTATATTCCATTTTCTGACGTAGCAATGTCTAACGTGTAACGAGTGTAACCACGCCAACGCGGTCAAACACAAGGCCTACCAGGAATGGGTCGACGCTCGAACCTGCAAGGCAAATGACGTGAGTCAGAAGAAGAGAGCCTTCAACAGGGCTGCCAAGTCCTGCAAAAAGGTGATGCGAAGAGCACGGTTTGACCACATTAGCAGAATCGGGAACAAACTTGCTTCATACCCAGCGGGTAGCAAAGCGTTTTGGTAAAGTCTGGCTGGCTAAGTCGGTCGAATCAAATTTCTGTCGCCCCTCACTACCACCACTGCTGAAACGGGTCATTAGCCCACTCCGCTGAGGAGAAGGCAAACTTGTTTGCCTCCCTTTTTGCGGAATCTTCGCATCTGAATTCTGATGGCGCACAGCCTCCTCCTTCTTCTGATGGATGTGTGACGAGTATGTCGGACATTCGCATCCATCAAAAGGACGTCCGTAGGGTGCTGCGTAGCCTTGATGTGAACAAAGCGAGTGGCCCCGACGGTATACCAGCAATTGTACTTAAAACCTGTGTGCCTGAATTGTCTCCGATCTTGACACGCCTGTATCGCCTATCGATAGAGACTGGAAAAGTGCCGAAGGCTTGGAAGCAAGCCAACGTACAGCCCGTGCCCAAGAAGGGCAGTCGAGCTGACCCTGCCAACTACAGACCCATATCTGTAACGTCCATCCTCTGTAAGAGTATGGAACGTGTGCTCAACGGGAAGCTCCTGGCATACCTAGAAGCAAACGACATCCTCAGTGACCGCCAATACGGCTTCCACCGAAATCGGTCCACTGGGTATCTTCTGGCGTATGCCATTCACATCTGGAGTGAGGCCATCGAGAGACACGGGGAAGCGCTAGCCGTCTCCCTCGACACCTCGAAGGCTTTCGACAGGGTCTGGCACGAAAGCCTTATTTGTAAGCTTCCTTCCTTCGGTCTGCCTAGTGGTCTGTGTGATTGGATTGCGGACTTCCTGAGGAATCGATCCATCCGAGTGGTTATCGACGGCTGCTCGTCCGGTCAGTTAGATATCAACGCCGCAGTCCCTCAGGGGTCAGTGCTCTCGGCAACATTATTCTTGCTGCACATTAATGATCTGCTAAAACCCGGAACCTTTGGGTACGCAGACGACAGCACTGTTGCTGAGAGATACGTGTCTGACGCGCGGGCTACTGGGTCTCAGATTCGGTCTCTCCGGGAGGCCATGGTTGAACGCTTGAACTTGTCCTTGGAGGCAGTCTCCGAATGGGGCGATGCCAACCTGGTCAAGTTCAATGCCGCAAAAACACAGGCGTGTCTCTTCTCCGCGAAAAAGAGCCAATTTCACCCGGCTCCTTCTTTCCGAGGTGTAACGATACCGATAACGGACCATCTTGAGCTTCTTGGCGTAACGTTGACATCGACACTTAATTTTGGCCCATACATTGAGGCAAAGGCTCAACTGGCTGCCAAAAAGTTGGGGATCCTTGCGAAGGTGAGACGGTACTTCACGCCGGAACAGCTGCTTAAGTTGTATCAAGCGCAAGTTCGATCTGGCATGGAGTACTGCTCTCACCTCTGGGATGGATCTGCCAAATACCAGCTTGATGCACTTGAGTCGATTGACAGACGGGCCAAAAGGCTTATTGGCAACGATGCACTGGTTGCCTCAAAGATCCAGAGCCTCGAACATCGTCGCCGAGTTGCCAGCCTGTCGGTTATTTATCGGTTACACTTCGGTCTTTGTTCCCTGATAGCTACAACCTTGGGGTCTTTAAGTCAAGAGTGAATAGGTTTCTTCTAGGCAAGCGTTCTTCACCGTAGACCACATCATCGCTTAACATCAGGCGAGATAGTGGTAAAACGCGAGCCTATAAATAACAAAAAAAAAAAAAAAAAGACAATGGTCTTCAAAACTTAGTATCCAGCGCACACCGCTGGAGGCGCGGCGGTGAGCTATTGAAGACAACAATTTAATATAAACCTTAACTACCTTGACATACGTTCAATATAAAATCACTGTGTCATGCGCCGCTCGGCTCGTTCTTATTTATCTTTGCCATGACATTTTCAACTTTATAACACAAGAATTAGTGTCTAATTTAAATTGTTATCTTCTCATTATCTTCGCCGCACCTCTCCAGGTGTGCGCTGGGCCTAAAGCACTTGTCTCACCGCCCGACGATCAGCGAGTAGCGAGTAAAGCTAGAAACTAGAAACGACTTGGCGAGCAGCAAGAACCAATAGATATAATAAACATTCTATTGTTAAAACTTTGGGATATAATAATTCAAAGAACTGTACTTCATCAAATAATTGTAATACTTTGTTATCGGCTTTACAGAACATCTCCATTTTTTTCTGACTCTCATGACCCAGACTCTTTCATAACTCAATGATGATTGATTGTGATTGGCTGTCCTTTTCTCGTTGACACCGAGGAAAAAGACCAGTATCAGCCAATGGAAAATAAACACGACATTTTGTCCGGAAGTCAGCATTGAGCTACTTACAATGAAAAATATCAAAAATTATAACAAACTAAAAATTGAATCATATTCAGAAAATCCACATAAAAATCAACATGTTTTATGGTATAGGTTTAACAATAATTAATATTAGTTTTAATACAACTTCCGAAAAACCAAAACATTTCAATAGAATTCAAGACTTATTTTTTATTTAAACAACGCAAAATAACTAAACATATTTGTAATATTTATTTTAAATTAGCACATGAATTTTCATAAAGCTAACACTATGGATATACCGCTCAGCTATGAACGAGTGTTTTTTGCGTCGGGCGATTACTCGCACCACTCGCTCGGGCGGTCAGTCCGTTGCGTTGGTTGGTTGGTCTCTTGGCGTGAGTTCTGACCTGACCGCCAATCGAGCATCGCCGAGCGAGTATCGCTGAGCGAGTATTATCTTTGATAGATTTTGTCGACAAACTTGTGTCGAGAGAATACATTCCGGCAGTGTTAACAGCCAGCGCTCAACAATTAATAAATCTGTCTATTTTAATGACACGGGATCTGTATCTTTTGTTCGTTTCTTCAGCGAGAAAATAGTCTATAGCTAATCGCTTCGTCACCGGCGGTGGGACAAGTGTTGGGACAAATGAGGCCTTTCATCAGAGGCCATGCAACAAATGACCAGTGGAACTACGGCCCCACCGACGATTAAGTTGAATGTAAACAACGTGGGTGGATGACTAAACTGCGCTATTAGAAAGTATAGCTACATACAATAATCGGTTTGAACACTAAATTTATGCAGTTTTGTCAGATAACCTGGGCGAATATGTGGCATGTAAAACCACGTCGACAATGATCATTATTTATTATCTTATAAACCTTGTCTTTGTTTTCACACCTCTTTAAGCGGAGTGTCTTCGAATCCCTTTCAAGCAGATAAACATGCAAGTGCTAAATAACAAGCGGTTCAAATAAATTATTTATTGCAATGGCCGGGTCGATCACGACCTTAATGGCCTTAAACTTTGATTAACATGGACCCAGTCCCAGCACAATCCAATGCCCACAAATATTTCAGTTATGATAAAACTCTCCAACTACCAACACGGTAGTGTGGAACGATATTTCTGCCACCGTTCAAATAGGTCATTTTATTTTAAAAATAAATTTAACGTCATAATACTTTGCTTTGCCTTCAAACGCATACGATGTTATGTACAGTCATCCACACGACAGTGGTTACAATCCCAGTATATGCTGGCCTCGTATTCTACTGAAACTCCGTATTACGCTAGGCCAGCTCAAGGTCAAAGTATAACCACCTTCGTTTGGTGACTGTACCTGTTCTGCAGATTAAAGTACAGTAACGTAAGAGCGGAGTGGCGTTTCGCAAACGTACGGTGCGCGGGCGCCGATTCCACCTTATGTAACACTTTCTTTGGAACAGACCTGATTATCCCTGCGTCATGTTAGTAACGTTCGGTTTATTTGGGTCATCTTTTAATAGCTGATAGTGATTTAGAAGAACAACTTTTATTTTACGTATGTATATTATGTTAGCTTTTGTCCACTACTTCGCTGCTGTCTATTCCACTCTCAACAATAGTATAGCGCAGGGGTCACGAATTACTGTCGGTATTTTCTTAAAAATAATATGCCCCTCGCGATCCATAAGGCCAACTACCCTCCCACCTGGCCTTCTAAAATATTTTATTAAATAATAAACAAATGTAATCAATAAAATGTAAGTACCGAGTTTTTTTTTTCAAATGTTAACGTGAAAAATGATTTTCCATGAATTTCCCTGTCATTAAATCTTGGAGATGTTCATCGGCACGTCAACTCCGAAATTTGTTTTTATTAAAGTTCATCTTGGAATCCATCTAGATGCAAGACCCACGGAACCGGTCAATGTGGCGCCACTTGTGGGGGAGGGGGCTATGTTCGGCAGTGAACTATTTTTGGCAGAAATGGTGATGATGATGAAGATGGAATCTATCTTGGAAAGGTCCGCACAAAAAAAGGTCGGCGGTCCGCCATTTGGTGGCCCCTGGTATAGCGTATATCTATCAGTGAAAGAATTTTCGTAATAGGATGACCACTTCCAGGGATTACCCTACCTATAAACAATCGATATCGAATCGATCGAATGTAATATAGTAACCTTAGAAGGTTAGCTTTAAAAATCCTTATCGGATGTTAACCGACTTCATTATCGTAAGATCTTGGCGGCTAAGATGAAAACCCAAAGATTGTAAGGAATTACTTGCGATACGTATTTATCTATCTATCTACAAAGCGTCGTGTAGGTTCAAATGTCTTTATAAGCTTTCCTTGTCCAGGTTTAGGTAAAACACCACCATCTACTTCTGATGATGGACTTCTTACTTTTACTTCATAAATCCTCAAAACAAAACCAGCTAGTACCAACAGTATGAATATGGCAACTAAAGTAGGCAAGTATATCTAAGACTCCAGATTAAATCAATCTTAAAACTTAATTTTCATGCCATTCAATATCAAACCAACCAATATCAGCTGTATGACTAAAGTAAGTACATTCTCGGACCTCAGATTAAGGTCACTCATACTTCAATCTTGTCCACCAATTTCATAGCATGAGTCATGTATTTGATACTTAATTCCTGAAAGTGATTATCCTATTAAGACATCAAGATTGCAGGAGGAATTAGGGCACCAGAAAGATCACGATAGTGCCATTAATGTAAATGGCAGTGAGGATGTCCTGCCTTCATGTTGCGTCTGGGAAAAGAAAACGTGAATGAGGAACAAAATAACATCTTGTGTCGAGACACAAGATGTAATAAAACAAGGACAACTCTCGAGTTGTCCTTGTTTGTGGACAAGGCTACCCCTTCTATGAACTTTGGCTGTAGTTGGTACTATGTACGTACACATAATAATAGCAGTAGAGTAGAGAGTAGTATATGTATACTGCGATTTTAAATTTCGTAGACTAAACTGACAGCTGCCAATGACCTTATTTTTTTTAAATGTTGCAAGCACGGTGCATAGTGTTGTAGATAAGGCCCAATCATAAGTGATTTATCGAATCGATGTGACATGACTCCTCAATTTAATTTTACTAATTGGTGTAAATAAATGTTTAGTAGGTTTAGTAATTTATTTAAATATAACAGTATTCATACACATAGTACATAAACTTTTATTGTTTTAAATATGAAATCAACAATAAAATAAATACGATCGATAAAATGAAGTCTGACATAAATAAATAGAAACTAAATAAGGGCCGCTAGTTTCTTAACAAATGTAATTTGTTTGTCGTGAAATAGTTCCATTTTCGATCTACTTCGATTTTAGATAAACTTTTAATCATTCAGCATAGTCAGGATACGACACTATTTTTATGTAACGATAAAGTGACAACCCCCAAATGTCAGTTTAGTCTACGAAATTAAAAATCACAGTATAGTTATGTTGGTCTATGGTATTATCGTGGCGCTACGAGAATAAATAACACAGGATAAGAAGTGTTGTCTACTATTTTACTCATTTCGACGTAAGACATCATATTATATCCAAGACGTCTTAGACGGCTAGGGGTAATAGTGTCTTGTATTCTACAAGCACGGCTACATTTACCGGTCCTGTGCTTTTCGCATCCTAGTTAGGTATAGATCTCGACCTAGGTGATACTTGAACATCAGAATGATTTAATTTTCAAAAGACTAATTTAGTAGTTTGCCAGAACTTACCGTACCGTATCGTAATTTTACTAGTTTCCATAAAACACGTGAAACATTAAAAACGGTATATCGCTTTTAAAGAAAAGCAATTAATGATAACCACACAGGTGTTATCATGATTAATGTTTTTACTGTGTTATGGACGTTAATTTATGCCAATATGTAAATGTAAAACTGTCTATGGTAGACGGATAAATCAGTTACATTAGGTCAAAATTACCGCTTAGCAAAAGTGGATCAACGGCTCCGATTCGTTTCCCGCAAAATACGGCAATAAAATCACGTTTGCTATACGGGAGCCCCACTTAAATATTTATTATATTCTGCTTTTAGTATTTGTTGTTATAGCGGCAACAGAAATACATCATCTGTGAAAATTTCAACTGTCTAGCTATCACGGTTCATGAGATTCAGCCTGGTGACAGTCAGACAGACGGACAGTGGAGTCTAAGTAATAGGATCCCGTTTTTACCCTTTCGGTACGGAACCCTAAAAACAAACAACTTTAAATAACTGTCGTCCCATCCTTCTTCGATTCTCCATTTGTCTCTTAAAGCAGTCTTGAAATTACAGTGCTGGCACAGTTTGCTCTTTTTAGCTGACTGCCGAAGGAGAATAATTCTGAATTATTTATTGTACACAAAATGGCATATAACATAGAGTGAACATAATAATGGAAATGTTTTTATGGAGCTGGCTCCATCTCTTTGAAAGTCATTACCGTTCTGCTAACGAAGGAAAAGCTTTGATCCAGTTAAAACTACCAACGACTAAGTACTATGTACAAAACGTTCCAGTAAATGCATATACTTAACAGACAAAAGCGATGCAAAAAGGTTCTTTTACAAAGTCGTGTTAATTATATTAACCTATCATAGCAGTGTTCACCAACAAAACTGTGATCAAAACAAACAGAAAGGTAAAATTTCACGCTATTTGAAATAGGTTTTATTGTCACCTATTGTAGTACTCTCAAATATTTCCTATTTCTAACAGTCCCTTGATACTGCAATATAATGCAACCTTAATTACAATTCACAACTAAATGTCGGAACATAAGGAACTGCTCCAAAATGCCATGACTCTTCTATCGACCGCATAAAGCCCATTGCACACGTACGGTGACGGATTCACTGCCTATATGGAATGCAATAGAGAGGTGCTGACGTAACTCCATCGTTAGCTACCCGCCCGTGAGTACATAATCTTATGAAGAAACGTAGCATTTATGTAATCGAAAACAGAAGAACTCTAGTCCGTTTGTTTGAAATAAATTATGAGTTTGGAGTTAATTGTATGTCTGTTGTAAAGGCTGATTGATCGGTAGTTGTTAATTTAAATTAAAATTTAATTAAAAGAGTTGCATATACCGGACTTTTTTTACGTCGGGTATTTACTATACACCAGTATTGTTCTGAGGATCTAAACAGTGTAACATTCAAGCGAAAGCGATGTTTGAAATACCAAAATGTAAAGGATTGATTACGTGACATTTTTATAGTGCTTGGTATTCCCATATCTACATTTTTGTCATTTTTTTCAATCAATTTAGAACCAAGCGATTTTTATTGGTTCATTTGATTTGAAACTAAAAACTATTCGAATCAATAATAGAAAAAAAATCATCCAACTCACTACGCGCAATTTGCTAATAAACAAATCAGACAAAAAGACATAGATTTAGCGACCGCATAGCACCAATATTTTCAAGGCCTCTCAATTATATAACTCTTATAATCAGATTTTATAATATACTTACCAAAGTTCACATAATAGGCCTTGAAATAGGAATTTCGGCTATTATCTCGTATTTATGGTAATCTGCTACATCTGCGGATGCTAAAACACGTGTTCAGATGACCACTTTCAAGACAACCGGTATGATCAAATGGGTCAACGGTACGTTCAGGTAATGGCTTTTGAGAAAAAATATTGACCAAGAGCGTATTGGCCACAGATATAAATCTAACGAGATAACGCCATAGTCCCTACATCTGTATGAAAACCAAGCGTGCCACTTTTTCACACACAATTTAAAAACAAATTTACTTACCAATGAAAGAAAACATTTCCAATGTCTCGGCCAACTTTTTCTATACAGTCTTTACAACTCTTCTAGATTTCGGTGGATTTCCGGTGCCGATAATGCTTAGTGAAAAATTTAGATTACGATCATTGATCGTAATTTTACTCCGTTTTTTGACACGCGAAGTACATACAATTGTGTCATCTATAATAGTTAGATTTATATCTGTGGAATTGGCTAACACAGTTTCGTACACATATAGTTGGTAATACAATGAACTCGTAGATATACTAGGTGACAAAATGTTTATATGATTACTGAAAATAATTTTTTGGCTCTCTACCTTGGCAGTTTCCAATCCCATAAACATTAAGTAGAAAGAAGTAAAAAGTTTAAGAAAAAGAGTATTACATTACATATTCTATACAGTTCACTGAAAATTATCTTTTGTTATGTTTGATATCTTTTACTTAAATAAAAATTACTGTAATGTAAGAATTTAAACTCATAAATTTTTCATTGAAACCAAAGTATCTTTTGGGACACCAAATTAACAAAATGTCGATGATTATGACCAGTTTTTTAACTTGATGGATGTCACAGATAAGCAGGCTGCGCGGTGATACCATTAAATAATAATATCAGTTTGGGTACAAAACATAATATACCTACATGAATATCTAAAGATTAGTAAATCTCCGCAATGAGGACAACCAACATGCTAATTTATGCCAATGAGCTGCGTTTTGGAGCCACTCTTCTTCGGATTAAAGGATGGTTTGCAGATGTATAATAGTGTATTTGTACAAGGCCTTTGATTATTGAAAGAGATGAATCTTTTTCGTGTCGCTGGCACGACAATCGTACATATTTGTTTGCCCCAAAACTAAGCTCCATCCACGGCGTCAAATTCGGCGCATAGATCACCCAGTTTGCACGTTTTGGGGCACAGAGGATAGGACAGGAGGTGGAGCATAATTTGCGTGTCGCCATGACACCCTACATGACATAATGCACCCTACTGCTGTTCCGTCGAGGTAGCCCCATTTTGCGAGGTTAGGGTTACACCTTCCTACTTGGGTTCCAAGGCGATTCAACGACTTCCAGGTATACTAGGGATGGTTACACAATGATAACGTTACACAGCTCATAAGATCACTTGTGTCATCAACCACATTTGACACCAAGCACTCAATATTTAACAAACCACACAGCCGTGACAGGACCGCATGGCAATGACGGCCGATTTTAGCTTATACCTGAAGTAAACTTGTCATCTGTAATATGCACAGGTTTTTTTTATTTAATTATAGGCTCGCGTTTGGCCACTATCTCGCCTGATGGTAAGCGAAGATATGATCTACGGTGAAGCACGCTTGCCTAGAACTAACCTATTCACTCTGGACTTAAAGACGTAGCTACTCGTATCAGGCAACAACGACTCCGGCAGGGAACTCCACTCTTTAGCTTTACGCACAATGAATGTATTCGCAAAACGCTTTTTGCGTATGGGTGGGGATGTCTGCCATTTACAGATGGTGCATTGCCATACTCTTGTTGTCCGATGATCGGAATCAAATTGTGCAGTTCTATCGCACATTCACCTATAAAAAATTTACAGGCTGGCAACACGGCATCGATGTTCAAGTCTATGGAGCTTTGACCTGCCTGTTAGCCCATCTGTTAATCTACTCTAGTGCATCAAGCTGGTATTTGGCAGATCCGTCCTAGAGGTGAGAGCAGTACTCCATGTATGACAGAACTTGCGCTTTATACAAGTTGAGCAGCTGTTCAGGCGTAAACTACCGTCTCACCTTTGCAAGGATCCCAAACCTTTTTGCAGCTAGCTGAGCCTATGCCAAAATTGAGGAATTTATGGTAACATGTTTTTTTTTTACACTTGCATTACAATTATGCTGTTACATCATCTCCATAAAAATTAAAACACATTCCTATCCTTCCCAAACCCTTCCTTATTCGTGACACATTCTAGCATAGACTTTCACTTCCTCCTGATATCGGCTACTGCATCGTTATTTAGTGAGCTACTTACTAACGCTTATACTCTGGGTATCACTGTTCTATCTTTGCCTGCTAGTCTGGCACATTTTGCATTGTCACCTTTCTCCTTATTAAGTATGAGAAGGAAGCTGTTCGTTACGTGTTAGGTTTTGCTTTTGTGCGGCTTAAGAATCATTTTATACATTATTATAATGCTGCATAAAGTCAATTATGGAAGAATTGTGTTACGACAATGGCTGTATTATTTTTTTATTAATGATGTTGGCTCTTGTTTGATAAAAATAAACCACGTCATATTGGGAACATAAATTAAGGTATTAATGTCATCTTTGCAAAACAACAGAAACTTCAGAAGCATCATCTTCATCTTTTTTCAGATTAAGAGAGTGCTGCTGGTTTCTAAATTCACTTGGTTCAGAATAACTTAATAAATACGGACGTGTTCATGTCATCTTTGCAAAAGAATAAAACATTCAGAAGTGTCCTAATTGTTTTCTTCTCAGAAAGAGTGCCGCTGCTTTTCTGTCTAGACTTCGGTTACGACTAACGAGATCTGTATCTTCGGTAGCGTTCATTAGCTCATGTAACGTGTAGTAAACAGGAAACGTAGGACACAAAAGTGCACTGCGTTTGTGGAATATCACCATATGTTCACTCTAACGCGGGGTCATCTAAGAATATCCATCTGAACAGGTTTCCATGCTTTCCGGCAAAGCTAGGTTTTGTTCTGAATGTCTTTAGGGATTTTCAAGTTACCCAAGCCAACTCATGCCCACGTTTCCCACCTAGACATGAGACGCCTTATCCTGGATCAGAAAACAGATCGAATGGAGTGGGTAGATACACTGCGAATTAAAGTAACTCTCGACTGCTCCGTTCTTGACCATAGTTATCATCTAAAAATTGATGGGAAAAGAAATTACATGGATATATAATGTTCTGTCTAAGAGCGACAAAACCACGCTTCTGTCTTCCACATTACGTAATACTAGCATACTTATATGCAGATTATGACACTTCCATCTAAAGATTTCCATCACAATCATCGACAGATCAATTTGCTTGTTTTTGTCGAAACTACATTATATTTTATAATGTAACTCTCATTTCTGTTCTCTAATCTGAGCACTCAACTTGCATCACTTGTGAATAGAATGGATTGCCAACTCCAGTTATAATGTAATTAATATCAATCCGATCTGTAAGTTGACATCTTTATTAAGTAGGTCTGTCTGTGTATTCACTTTTAAAGTTTGCGAAATTGATACTGGATAGTTGACTGTTGAAATTTCATCCTCGAAGATTTATTGATTCGTCTGTATTTTTAATCATTTGCAAGGTTTGCCCAATACTTTATGGCAGCTAGCTTTTTAGATGTAGCTATAAAGTTGTGCAATGCAATACCTGCAGGTTTATATCGCAAAACTATAGACATACTAACACATCACACATAATCAGCCTATTAATGTTCCCACTGCTGGGAAACAGGCCTCCTCTCTGTGAGAGGGAATGGGCCGTAATCCACCACGCGGGACAAGTGCGGGATGGTGGATGTCACATGTCTTCGAATTTTGGGTTCTAGGACATGCCGGTTTTCTCGCGATGTTTTCCTTCACCGTTTTGAGAGCAGTGGTGATGAAATAATTTACACAAAGACATACTCGTCTTATTATAATTATGTCTGTCAATGGGCAACAAGCAAAGAGCTAATAAAAGAGATAATAAATGCAGACACGCATGTCCAAGAATATTTTTTTACCCGACTGCCGAAGGAGGGTAATGTGTTTATCAGTCTATGTATGTATGTAAGTATGTATGTATGTATGTATGTATGTATGTATGTAAGTATGTATGTATGTATGTTTGTTCCTATGTGGCGTTCCAGAGACCAAACGCGTTGGCCGATTTTCATGATTCATACGTCAATCGATTCGTCTTAACCCTGCGAGTGTCACTGGCTACACTAAAATTGGAAAATAGAAAAATGGCGGCTTTTGGGCGCCATATTGTGGGAGACAAAATTTTTTTTTACTTCCAATCCCATCGTATGGGGTATTAAGATAAAGGGTTTTAAGAGGTGATTTCAAAAATATATAACACTTATATGTTTAAATGTACCGAAATCTAAAAAAAAATAACTAAAAAGTTATAAATAAAAAAAGTAAATTTAAAAAATCAAAAGACCCGACTGCTTAAAAGGCGAACTAAAAAGACGTAAATAGGAAGAAAATCATGCTGTGCAGTCGGAGGATACATCTGGTTTTGGTCAGCCAGCTCGCGAATATGTATCCTCCGACTGCACAGCATGATTTTCTTCCTATTTACGTCTTTTTAGTTCGCCTTTTAAGCAGTCGGGTCTTTTGATTTTTTATATTTACTTTTTTTATAAATATTAGGTATGAATGTTTTTAACACGATGTCATACTCTAAGCTATTTGACATAACATAAGATATCGCGCACACGCGTTTTTAAATAAACTCCGAGAACCAAAGTCGTTAAAACAGATTATTTAATCAAAGCCGTTTAATTATCTGTTACAACAGCATTTTAAGTAGATCCATTATTATTAAGTCAACAATAAAAAAAAACCGGCCAAGTGCGTGTCGCGCCACGCGCAGTAATAGGGTTCCGAAGTTGCATAATAATCCGGACTAAAAAGAGGGTTTTGTTGTTGTTACATGAACATTAGAACGGTTTCACAAAGTCTAAAAACAGGCCCACATAGGTGATGTTTTTTTTAAATCTATATTCTCGCGTTTGACCACTATCTCGCCTGATGGTACCTAAGCGATGATGTGGTCTACGGTGAAGCACGCTTGCCTAGATGTAATCTATTCACTCATGACCTAAAACTAAATAAGGACTAACTGGTAACTGAAGAAGGAGTTATAAAATCCAACTTCGCAACTGAAGTTAGAATAATATTTGAGTACCACAGCGGGTGCGAATTGCGAGCGCGTTAGAGCCACGGGGAATTACATAGTTCATTCCTGGATCCTTGCGTGCACGCCCCTTGTTTATTTCTCTTTCGGAATTAGAAAAAAATCGTATGTATTCACCTCTAATCGAGGATTAGAGGTGGATCGAGGAAAAGATTAGAGGTGAATCTTCTAATCTGCGGTATTCACTATTTCATTCTGGAAAGTTTTACGCTACTCAATTAATGATGAAGTCGGGTCGAATATTGACTTTATAGAAGGATATCGACAAAAGAAAATAAGTAATTTGATTGGAAATCGAATCAAATTTGACTTTACTTTTACGATTTAATTACAAAACGTCGAAAATACATCTGCACTAACACAAAATAGACTCCACCGCGCGTTATTCGAGCTTAAACATTATTAATTTAGAAATCATTATTATTAAGGATGTTATGATTTTATTTTTGTATATTTTTACATGGTTCATAAGCATATATTTACTATCTGTTTAACACAGCTAACAACGTTATTTAAGTAAGTTTTCAATGGCATTTGTACAAAAATTTTACTGTGCCAAGTACATTTTATAAGTTGGTCGACTATTACTCGTAAACTTGTAAAGCCTGTTATGATTTCATTTTTGTGTATTTTTACATGGTTCGTAAGCATTATATTTACTCTGTTTTACACAGCTATCAACTTTATTTAAGTAATTTTTCAATGGCATTTGTACAAAATTTTTACTGTTCCAAGTACATTTTATAAGTTGGTCGACTATTACTCGTAAACTTGTAAAGCCTTGTTATCCGTGATAATTTTCCTTTTAATTTCGTTATATTTACTACTGCCGTGAATTTTTTCACATAACCAAGCGCTACCATTTCGCTGGCAGGGGGGGGGGGACACTTGACTCTAACATAAATTTGCAACTTAAAGCTTAATTTTACGCAAACGAATCTCTGAATCGAAAAATGGTTTAACAAACCCATAATATTTTTGAATGGCCTATCCAACGATACCCCACACTATGGGATAGATGAGAAAACAAAATTACATCCCCACTTTACGTCTATGGGAGGTACCCGAAAAAAAAAATTTTTTCATGGTTTTATGTTACCACTTTGTCGGCATAATTAATATGTATATGCATGCCAAATTATAGCTTTCTAGTACTTAAATTCTCTGAGCTAAGCTGCGGACGGACAGACGGACAGAGCGAAACTATAAGGGTTCCTTGTTGACTTCGGAACCCTAAAAAGTAAAAGTCGAAAGTAAACAACGGCCAAAAACGACAACGGCAAAAAATGATTTGATAGAAAAGACAAAAATAAAAGTGATGTTGTCACGTCATTTTCGTCAAAGTAAAGTATAATAGTGTTACGCATAAAGCCCCTGACAGAGAGAGAAGCTTGCGCGGGTACTAAAGCGGGCGCGGAATATTAAACATTTGCATTCATGCTGGATGACTGTACTGGACGCCTATCGCAACATTATATAACAGCCGCTAGTGAGTTATCGTTAATGTATTTTAACCCCCGACGGAAAAAGAAGGGTGTTATAAGTTTGACGTGTGTTGCTGTGTATCTGTGTGTCTGACTGTAGCATCATATCTCTTAAACAGATGAACCGATTTTGATTTTGATTTTGATTTTTTTGTTTGAAAGGTGACTTTCTCGAGAGTGTTCTTACCTATGTTTGACTAAAATCGGTTCATTCATTCAAAAGTTATCCGCATTTTACTCTTTGAATCTGGGTTTTGCGTGACTTAATTACGTGTTTTGATAGATTGTCGATGGAAGCGGGTCTACTACTAGGTATATTATATGTAGTTTAAAAAGCATGAAATAAAAATGAAATTAAAAAATTCAAAAAAACCACGACAAAAACCTCTAAAAAGCAAGGGGTTTTTTTGAATTTTTTAATTTCATTTTTATTCCCTGAGAAAACATGTCTAGCCTTTACTGCCCGCTACAACTGGCGAGGCAATGTCCACATAATCGCACCCGCCTCCGCGCTCGCGTCCGTCTTGGTCCCCACACTTTCACTCTGGACAAGGCCTAATAGTGTTACGTTTTACGTAAGCAAGGGCCGGTCCACGGAGCGGTCAGTGGGCCAGGCGTGCGTTGACGGAAATCTTGGCCGACGCCGACGCGGATCTGTGTCAGTGGGTGCGCGCGCGCAGGTAGGGGCGCCACAATGCCGTTAGATAATATTCTGACCTTTGCAATGTTTGACAATATTATGATATAAGGCACTTGCGCTTGTGCGGTACAGATTAATGAAGATTGAGATAGTTTAGTCGAGAATTGCCTAAATTCTGAAAATTTATTTGCCAATTATATCAATGACTAGTTTACTAAAATTACAACCGACTTCCAAATAAAAACACTACAAAGTGAAAAATAATTTCAATTTCTGAAGTCGGTGTTCCTGTTTTCTTTTCTTCGTTTTTTGACACAGTTATTTTTCACTTTGTAGTGTTTTTTTTGGAAGTCGGTTGTATAAAGTGTTTTTATTTTTCACTTTTTAGTTGTGGTGCATAATGGACCAGTTCTATAGTTAGGTACCAATAATGCCCAAAGTCGGACCTAGATAAACACGCAAAGTTTTGAACTCGCAAGGCCCTGGGTATAGACGAGATTGACAACTAACTACTTAAAAACTTATCGCAAAAATGTAAAGTCCTACTTACCAAATTGTTTAATGGCTGTTTACCTTCATGTTGGAAGTTAAAGTTAATAAGAAATCTGGCAAAGGCGAAACAATTCCCTCGAACTATTGGCCAATAAGCGTTCTCCCTAGCTTAGCCAAACTTTCCGAGTCTCTAATCTTGAACCGTCTCTCCAAATTCACTGAGCATTTCCTGATTCTGAACAATTTGTTTTCCGCAAATCCCACTCCACAGTCCAGCAGCTGGCCAGAGTAACTGATCACGTTCAAACTAATCCAAAGGCTTGGTGGTGTTGGACTTTGAAAATGCTTTCGATACACAGTTTGGCACGTGGGTTTACTCCGTAAATTAATAACCAACCACGTCCTTTAACGCCTTATAAAGCTTCTCCAGTCCTATTGGACTGCCATTGGTGACCAGACTTCCAGTCAGTGGCGAGTGTCAGCTGATGTGCCACAAGGATCAATATTAGCAAAGGCTAATAACACATCTCGCTATGTATGTGGATGACACTGCAACCTCATCTAACGACCTGGACCTGGTAAAACTTTCGCTTGATCTTCTCTTAGATTACTTCACTAAATGAATGCTTAAGGTAAATTTCACAAAACCAAAAAAAAATCTAATCAATTGTTCAATTGTTTCTGATGGAAATAATCATGTTCGCAAGAAAGCGATCATATCCCACTCGCTATTTTAAAATTGAAGGCAATGATATCCCGTGTAAATGATCCGTTAACTATTTGGGGACATTATTAGATAATAAAGTGAGTTAGTTGAAAAATCTGGAAGAACTTCGTTTCAAAGGAGTTAAGTCCCTCAATAGCTTGAAACCAATCCTTAATCGTAAATCTAAACTAAGTCCACAAACAAAATTACGTATTTACTATACACTGGTTCGACCTTGCATTACCTATGCATCTCCTATCTGGAGTAGTATCAGTGACTACAAATAACTCCAGGTTGTGCAGAACAAAGCACTTGAAATAGCATTTTCGATTTTTTTTCTTTTCTTGTATGTCGCGGCCGCTACCACTGGGCCACCACTGCTATTGACAAATTAACTAATAAGAATTGATAAATTTTTCACTGTCAATAACCAATGTATATTAATGTTATGTTTTTAAGGAATAATTTACGTTGATTAAATATTAAAATGTTGATTTGTCTGAATAGATTGGTTTTCTTAAATCTACATGCCAAAATATAATATTTACCTATCAATCTAAGTATGTATGTATATAATATTTATTGCCTACAATATTTATTTCATTAAGATTCTTTCCAACAATATCTAGTCAGATCACGTTCAATTTACTCATTTACCTATCCGCATCTATCAGTCAATCAACCTTCATCTCCGTCAAAGCCTTATTCTGATCACAAACAAACACCTAAGGGGAAGATTTTAACTTTTCAAATAACAATATTATAATATCCTAGATGTTGCCCTCGACATCATCTGCGTAGCATTAATACTTCGAATACCCTATGTTTTTATATCGCGCAATAATAATGTAGGTGTGTGGGCCGCCTTAATTGTGAAATCATTAGATCACCATACACATTGCCAACCCCTTAAAGATGTCCTTCCAGCGTCTCAAACTATATCTATTTTAAATTTCATCTAAATCTATTCAGCGGTTTAAGCGTCAAAAGGTAACAAACAGACAGACAAGAGTTACTTTCGCAATTATAATTTTGGTTAGGATTGAAAAAGTCACATTATTAGGTACTTGCCCGGATTTGAACACACGACCTCAAGCATGAGATGCGAAGTCTCAGCCGATGGGCCAGCATAAATTTAAAGAACAATATTGTGTCTTCCCTTTCCTTAACTTTTTCATCTTGTTTATGGCTAATACCAACTGAAGAAATGAACAAAGCTTAACTTACTTTTTAAATCTCACTCACTGTCACTTTCAAAAAGCAAAGATAATCATCATCAGCTTTGTCCAGTAACGTGTTCTTCTTATCACTTTCATTTAACTGGTCTGTCAGTCGATAAACACTTTCACTTCAGCCAGAAATGGATGGACTGGTTCAAGCTGACACTGCTTGCCAAAATTTTCATCAAAATGTTAAATTCATGTTCTGTGCACTCGCCATGATTATGATTGGTTATATCTGGGCCCGTACGTATGACGTGTTAACGCCATTATGATTCCGCTTTCATAAAGGGATAGTGCTTTTCATCCTGTATAGCTCCATCTCTGTCTTACTGTGGAGTGTGTGGAACCATGTTGATTTGACTCCTCAGAGTAAGACCCCTGCACGTCTAAGAAGCTTATTATCGCTGCTGAAAATGCTGCTCATGACTATGTTCGGGGTCGCGAATATTAAGATTGACATAAACACGTTCCGATTACAATCTTAGGTAAACACTTCATAGAACTAATAACAAACAGCCTTCCAACGATAGGGTGAACCAAGATGCCCAAAACTACGACATCCATTCAAAGAACATCTGCAACCATAAATAGGATAGCATCCGTTTTTGAAGGCTTTTCCTCGAACTTGTTAAAACAGGCCTCGCTATTTCATTGAGCGTAGTTCTCTTGTATGACGTGTTTCGTTATGAATTGACGTCATGTCCATAGATCCATAAAAGTCACTTGAATGTTATTAGTATTTCTGACGTACTTACTTACGACCAAATTATTTCTGAGTGAGAACTGGCTGAAAAGGAATATAAAAGCAAAATGGCAAACTTTCGTCCCCTATTAACCCATTTTAGGAATGCCCTTGATTAGTGCTCACTACTCACTTTCGTTATATAAGGAACACTTTTGCAAAGTTCATGCTTCTAGCTAGACCCTAGACTGCGGTTTATACTCTTCTCTGTAGCTGGCAGCGAATTAATTTAATAAGAGGATTGATCACTTTGCATCCTTTGGGGTAAAATACCCCACCTTTCAAATTAACAAATGGGTTACGGGATAAAAGATATGTTGACAACCTGGCAAACACGTTTGTCAAAATATCTTTATGTTTCAAACATGACATGACAGATGGAGATACAATGTACGGTTTTTTCGCTGCCAGAAAATCCAAGCAAGTGACAGTATCTATCCTATTAAAGGATGACCTCCCATAAAATTAATTTATGACATCAATACTCATTTAATTAATTAAATATGCATGATGCATCCACTTTTTCGCTCATTAATTTTATTATAACAGTTCAAGGTAGGATTAAAGTTAAAGTTCTAAAATTGTAATTCGCCTTGCATACGTCGTCGTCAAGTTTAAACTAAGCATAGGTTCTACGTGATTCAAATGTTACTAAGTAGCTCTCTGTATCCTTAATCATGTAAGTTATTCATTATAGAACCAATGAGAATAAATGTTTACATCAGAAACGTTTAGAAAGATTAGGAAAACGGTAACTGTTTTATGTTCAACGTGATGAATTTATAATTTATTAAGGGTAAAATTGTTCGAGAAATATATTTTAACTTTTCCATTACAATCTTTTCTTATTACCATTATACATATGAAAGTTTATGTGGATGGATGGTTGTTACTCTTTCACGCAAAAACTACTGAACGGATTTTGGTGAAACTTTACAATATAAAGGGTCTTTCAACAAGGACGGGTCGGAATTTTTAATGACTCTGCTGCATAGATCCGGCTGAATCTGAGCGATGGCCTGCATTATGTTGGCTTTCAGGGCAACGGTCAAATGTGGTTTATTGGCATAGACCTGCGACTTCAGAAAACCGCACAAGAAAAAGTCTAGCGGAACTCTAACTCTACCCTCAAACCGTTCATGCAGAATGTCGATTGTGTCATTCGCTGTGTGGCAAGTAGCGCCATCTTGTTGGAACCACATGTCGTTCACGTCCATATTGTTCAATTCAAGCCAAAAGAAATTGTTTATCATTGATCTGTAGCGCTCGCTCGATCTATGCAGCAGAGTCATTAAAAATTGGACCTCTCGGATTCGTGCCACCATACGAAGCCGCGGCGGACATTTGAACGATGTCATATTCCATCCATATTTGGCATAAATGGGCCTTTTAAATAAAAAATAAATTTCGTTAATATCTCACACACATCTTGTTTTATTCAATTTTAACATCGACCCGTCCTTGTTGAAAGACCCTTTAGTATATACATCAAAATAACAAATTGGCTATATTTTATGAAGATATTGGGAGTAGTACTTTTACAACGCGGGCGGAGCCGCGAGCGTCAGCAAGTATATAAAAAAATAATGAGTTTTTTTTTTTTTTTTTTTTTTTTTCTTGCTCTTTCAAAATGTACCTAAATGGAGTTGCGAATTCTGATAACTAGGCCGTCGATATGTTACGGAGCGAGAGGGCATGGGAAACTGTCACCTCCTTCTGCGAAGCAGTAATGCTCGCGAAGGAGGAGGCGGAACGCGTGAGGGAGACGCAACGGAGACTCCCTCGCGCCCCTAGTCACCGCAGGAGACGCCCTGGGCGTCGGGAGTCGCAAGCCGATTCCCGGCCACCGTAGGCGCGGGCTTGCGGACGGCAAGTAATGGGTAGCTCGCCGTCCGATAAGGACCAGGCCCGAGTCGACGGCGAGTCGTGTTCCACGCGCGCCTCAAAGAGATGTCAGCAAAATTGACGGGGCCCGAGAGGGCCGATGTCTGTCTGGGTCGCGGATAAATTTGAAAGAGTGTTACCGCGGCCCTGGCACAAACAACTGAAGGAACACGGGTGGGTTTTAGTCAGTAAAAGTCTGACACGCACTCCCGCTTCACCCAGAGCGGGAGAAGTCATTGGATGATTTCCCACCAAAAAAAAAAAAAAAAAGTCCGTCGATATGTAGGTTTGACAAGGATAGACAGATTAATAACAGAACTGATGAAATATATTGTTTTTCTAATTTATTTTATACACGAATTCAATCAAACTTGAGATGCTTATTCATATTCTAAATAAAAGGTCATTGATTTGATTTCCGGAAGTAGTAAATCAAAACTTCTTGCTATTCACAATCCGGACATTACCGAGTGACCTTAACCAAGAACATGTCAAATATTTAATAAATAGTTTTAATATGCACAATAAATTAACATCTTCTTTAAAATATTATTTTATTTCTGTTTGTTTTCAACTTCCATTGTTGATCGAAGGTTTTCAAGAAACATCATAACTTTAAAATTGACAACAGGATCAAGAGAAAACATCGAAGTAGGCAACCATATAGTTTGAAGGCTATTGTAGCTTTAAAACATCAAGTTCACAATACCTAAGCACATCATAAACATTAACGTTTCATCGCCAGGTCAATTAAGAATAACCTTATTCGTTATACCGCCTGACTTAAATTCTGCTGTCGCAGCCTTGCCCTATGGTGCGATGAGGTGAGCTCACAATAAGAAAATGTACGACCAAAATTCGTATGTATTATAGTGTTTTGGGTATTTTTAGGCCCTTAAAAGGTGTCGCGTGAGGACCACAGCATATTTAAACAACATCGAACTTAGAAATTTGACGGTGTGCGTTTATGGAAGTGACTAGATTTTTCCGACTCTATCCTAATATGGAGATTGACCAGCTGCTCCAAACTCGCCAAACCGCTTGTTAAAATTCTACTTCGCACCGTACTTTACCTCGATTAAAGAATTGTTACTGTTCATCAACCGAATGTTCTCAATTATTCATGCAAGAAGCAATTTCGTTTGTAAAACTTTGGGCTTGCTATCCTAAGTCAATGTAGAAATGAAGCTGGCTATTATAGGGTCATGGGGCATAAGTGGTTATTATTATTGTTTGGAAGTAACCCGAGAAGACCTGGGTGACGCTACACCCTTTCTTTGTAAATCCTAAGCACATCATTGGAGGCCTTTGCATACGTTACAACGCCTTTTACCCTTACAAAGCTTTTAACCACCCCTGTCCTTCCTTTCTAGATTGCCTTCAAGAAATGTTAGTTATATTAATTCAATCGTAGGGCCGCTCGGGTAAGCAATTGATACGTTCTAATTATCAATATTTGCTTGCGAAAGTCTGATTGCCCTTAGGGTAGGGTTATTGAAGTGAGTTAGCAGCTTGTAGATAAACCTGTCTGCATTCCTAATATCGTTATATTAGAAAAGTAGTTGCTTGAATTGCAATCAGTGTCAATTAGTTTTATCAACAACGTTCTGAATAGAATTTTGATACAAATAATAAGGAGAAAAATATCAATTAAAGACTTATTAATTTATTGCTATACATACAACCTACGAATCTATAAGTTAAGAGTGAGTAGGTCACTTCTATCTAGGCAAGTAAGCGTCGAAAACATCATCGCTTACCATCTGGTGAGGTTTATTTGAACACCTCAAATACAAGCCTATCAATACATCAATATCATCATCAATACAAATATATTATAATAAATCTATAGAAAACTCGTTTTTGTACATTAAAAATATTTAAAAAAAAATAGCCAGGATGTTAAAAATTTACCATTTCCTGCATTGTTGGAATTTTTGTCTGATTGTCGGTTTGTCTATTTATCTGTTTGTCTGTTTAGTTGTGCACGCATCACGTAAAATGTACGAAACCAATGTAGAAAACTTTTATGCATAAAAATTTTGCGTAACTTGAAGTACCTATTACTTAGTTTTTTGTTTTATCGCAATCGGTGCACTCTATCAAAATTTAAATGAATTTAAACTGTTCAAGAAGTAAAATATCACAACACACGCAATTTAGATACTTGGAAAGTTGAACTCCATATTCGATAGATGGCGTTGTGCATTTGAAGTCATTTTCTAAATGGCGGTGTTAAGATTATCCGCGGAAGAATGACCCTAGAAAAAAATTGGTAGGTAAGTAGGATAGGTTGGATAGGGTATGGTAAGCAGTTGACGGGAGCGAAGCCGCGGGCACAGCTAGTCATAGTCAATAATAAAACATTAAATATTGCCCAAGTTCTCAGTACCAAGTAATCTTTTATTTTTGTTTTATATTTCTTGGTGAACCAGTTCTAGACCTTGATCTTGTTGCTTGACGTCAAAAAGCGGTGGAAGATATCTACAATGAAACGAGCAAGCCCAGCCTGTTCATTATCGCTTGGAAGCCGACGACGGTTTTTTTAGTCGTAAAGAACACAGATATTCTTGAGACAAGTAAAATTTCAAAAAAAATAGAAACCCCGACACATTTTTATTTTATACTACATAATTTATCTAGAAGAAGACACGTTTCGATTGACAATCTAATTATGACACGATATCTTGCGAAAACACCCCGATTCAAACGGTAAAACGCCCATAACTTTAGAACGACTGAACAGATTTTCAACCAACATAGCCAAAAAACTCTCAATAAATTCACCTTTCAAACCAAAAAAATTAAATCAAAATCGGTTTATCCGTTTAGGAGCTATAATGCTACCTATGGAAGCCACAACAGATATACAAAAACACAAACACATAGGTAAACACGTCAAACTTATAACACCCCAGTTTGTGTTTTCATTTTCAAACTGTTCATGATTAACTTTTAAAATATTTGCATGCCATATTAGCTGGCATACATGTCCGAACTTTTTGTTATCTTGCATGCACGTATTATTTATTTATGCATGTACACGCGTGTTTTAGCAAATAAACATATATTTATCTTTAACGTCGGGGGTTAAAAATCAGTGCATCTGAGAGATTCAAAAAAAATATTCAAAATTACGATCACGAACCACACCACCGCATACATAAACTTTATTTCCTTTTTATTATAATAGACATGGAGCACACAGACCACAAATTAGAAAACTATGACGTCATAAGAATAATCGAGAAAAGATTTCCATTTTCAATAGTAATTACAGTGTTACACTTGATTAATATTCATTATAAAAATATCGTTAATGTGAAGTTTAGTTGTTCGGTTATTTCACAGTGATCATTAGAAGTGCTCGCGCGCACAGTTGCGCATCCGACACCGCGGGTCAAACGTTTTCGGGTCTTACGGATAAGGTTGTAACCGGTGTTAATAATGGTGCAGTTTATATTTGATGAAAATTACAAGAAAAGGCCTAGTATTAAGGTAAGTTCATCTACATAATTTCAGTCGAAAGACGTTCATTGTTGGACATAAGCCTTCCCAAGCGTAGAGACTTAGACCGACCTTGTGCTTCCCACATTCAGTGGACTCCTGCGGCCCCAGGTCAAAGGTCCACCTTGTGGGAAGATTTCTAATGCTGTACCTCCCGGTACAAGGTAGGCACTCTAGAACCTTAAGGTAAGAGTTAAAATAAAATAATTTGTTTTGTGGAACCCTAAATGAGGTTGTGATTTTTACTTCGTGTATAGCAAATATTAGGTAAGTCTTCTTTCTTCTTTATACGTAAAAAATACTTATGATTGGGCCACGGCGATCATCAGCTTTAGGAAAAATGAACTCAATCCAACTCTCAAATAATATTTTTCTTCATTTACTTGTCAAACAAAAGGTTCTTAACCTAACAAGCCTTTACCAAAACGATGCCTCAGATTACAAGAACTTTAACCGGTTTTCCTCAAAGACTTGTATTGTATGTCTACAAAATACTTAGAAGAAAAGAAACTGTTTGTTGATGGATCTTGAAAAGATCGCGCTGGTACCTAATGTTGCAAAATCTGGTGTGATAGATTAGTTATTTGTAAATACCTACCTGAAAACTCTCATTAAGGAAACGGAGACCAGTTTAATTAAAAACCCATAAAATTACACGGGTAACGCAATTATAACCTTTCTAATTAACACACTGATAACATAATAATTTGTTCTTATACATTTTCTTCGATACGCGATTTATTTCTGCGATTATTCTCGCATTTGCGATTTACATCAGCGACCTTAGTTGCCTTCGAAGCCTTTCTGAGGTTTGTAACTGACACAAATACCTACACAAGATGTTCTCTATACATAGGTATATCATTATTTATTGACCTATCTACAATTGTTAAACTGTTTATCCTAAGTACCTGGGCGACGGAACTCTGCTCGGGTGAAAATAGAGAAAACGACGTTTTCTAAAAATTAAACCTAGCTCGATCGATTTATCGCCCCCTGCATATTAAAGTTCATGAAAATTGTTGCAGCCGTTTCCGAACATGAGATTGTATATGTATATATAAACACAAGAATTGCTCGTTTAAAGGTATAAGATAGATTAGAAAATACAAGCATACAATATGATGCGATAGACACAGCATGCATTAATTACATTATGTCGATGGAATATTATTAATTAGGTAATTATAACGAAAACACACACACACATACACCACACCGAGGATATCGTGGATTTGGTCCGAGGCACTTATTGTGGCAGATATCAATAATATTCTTAATATAATTAATAGTGCTACTCTTTGCCACACGGTCATAATATTTATTTAAATCAGTCCCTAGGTATCGGTTTTGAAACAAGAATTAAACAATTGTAATAATATTTGATAAAATAGCTTACATAAGGTACAAGCCCTATTATATGATTTGCCCCGCAAAAAAACACATACGAAATAAAGACCAAAATTGCAGAAATAAATCCTTCAATAAAAAAGCTATAAATCAAAAGATTCCAATTTATATAAAACATTTCTTGGTTGTTCTAGAAAAGTCGAAACCAATACCGTTTTACTACAATTATTACTATTTTAACACGAATGCACCTATGCATAGCATAATCAGTACATACATATTAGGTACATACAATGTTACTATGCCGTCAAATCGGCTTGTTATCTGCGCCCTTTGTAACGGATGAATCAATAAAACCACATTTAATTAAGTAGAATAAACGCGTGTGGCCTGTATCGGCATCAACAAGGGGACTTGTACTGGTTTAAAATGTTCTAGAAGACTTGTTTTGTAAGGATTCTGGACTTAGATTACTTTACATAATCTAGGAAAAAGAGTTTTATAAAAACCATTTAGATAATGGTAAAGGAAAATTTTCTAGACGAATTTCCTCATTCAAACAAATATTTTTATACTGATTAGTTTAGTGAATTAATGGAAATATTTTTTTTTGAGTTTGAAAGGCAACATAAGTACGCGTAACAAGCTGTGCCCCGCGGTTTCACCCGTCCGAGCTATTATTTTGTTTTTACTTAGCGTTCATTCAAACTTGCTTTTGGGTTCCTAAACGTGTTAAATAGCCTACAACCACGGTTAGTTGTGTGCTCCGTGCCTACAACCCTTCTCAAGAATTGGACTATTAAACGAAAATATATTTTTTTCTGATCCGACTGTTAAGGACAAAGATTTGCGCGTTCAAACATACAAATTCTTCAGCATTATTATATTGTTGTGGACCAAGTGATTAATAAGGCATTATTCATAATGCCCAGATTATTTGAAACATATCCAATATGGATAGGCAATATGATAAAAACTATTTAAATAGGTAATTGAATTGACCATCACTTATTAGGCCGGGTCATAATAATATTCGCATTGGTTCGCTTTTTCTTACCGCTTGCGTGGTGCGGACAGCAGAATATGGCAGTTGAGTACTGACTGCCTTAGAGCTAAGATGTCGTAGAATCACTGTCGTTCCGGAATATTAGTAAGCAAGATTGTAACTGTGAATTGTGACTATTTGAATAAACCAAGTGTATCAAATAATTTATGTGATTTAATTTTCACAATTGTACCCACCGACCTGCCCACACACGATGTCTTAACCTAGGGAAATACATCCTGACTTATCGATAGTTTGCATCTATCGGCCACCCTTGATGCGACAAATATGTTTTTTTTTTAATTAAGGCTTCCAAGCTCGCTTCGCTGGCTTTTGGAATTAATTCATTGATCATAATTATGGAATTGCCCAACCGTTACGTAGTATTCATAATGACCAGACAATGTGAAAAAATATACAAGATTAAATCAATAGTCATTACATTGCCCGATTTGACTTGACTCATAATGCCCGGGCATTATACATAGTGCACTGTTTAATCACTTGGTCCATGACATACCTATTCATAAAAAGTAATGGGATAAAGTATAGATAAAATAAGAACATTAAGAGAAAGCATCTGCTTAAGGTTGCCCTAAAATTTCGTGCTAGATATCATGAAAAAACGACTAAATGTATATTTAACCGACTTCCCAAAAAGGAGGAGGTTATCAATTCGACTGTTATTTATTTTTTATGTGTGTTACCCCAAGGCGTCGTCACATTGACGGATCTCGTGCATCTTGCAACCAGCGCATTCCGGCAACCTTAACCCGATCACCTAGTGGGGTGGGATTTATTTTTGCCCAAAGATGCGTTAAAATTAGTGTTGAAATATGGAACTTTCGACGCTCATAATTTTCAAATATTTTGTCTTTTTTACGTTTTTCTTTCAAACAGTGGAGTAATTAGACCAGACTACGTTTGTATGGAAGTATGATCGACTAGTGTAACCAGGTCAGCTCCTACTCCGACTTGATGATAGCAATCTTTACTTATTTTGTCAAGTATATTAGCCACGGCCATTTCTTTAACAGGTTCGCAATTTCCCTTAAAAACGAAAGTCTGCAACTCAGAACAGCGTTGTTCACATATTATCCTTGATTTCTCCATGTCCCCGATACTGTTGAATAAAGATGCATCGACTTGTTTGTTGAGATGCAAAGTGAAAGTTCAAGCGTCGTCCTAAAGGGAAAATGTATGTCCACACAAACATTATTGCAAACACTGAATCTTTATTAAAGATACAGTCCCATACACGCAGACGCATATACACACACACACAAATGCGCTCGCGCACTATATCTATATATTTTTTTATTAATAGGCACGCGCTTGACCACTATCTCACCTGATGGTAAGCGAAGATGTGGTCGATGGTGTAACACGCTTGCCTAGAAGTAACCTATTCACTCTTGGCTTAATAACAACCCCAAGGTTGTATCTATTGAGAAACACAGACTCCGGCAGGGAATTCCACTCCTTAGCTGTACGCATAATGAATGTATTTCCAAAAGGTTCAGTGCGTATGGGTGGCACCATGTACCGATGGCGCATCGCCTTACGTCTTGTAGTCCGATAATGAAACGGGCTAGGCGGAATTAGATCATGCGATTCCATCGCACACTTCCCGAAATACAACAGATAAAAAACCGACAAGCTGGCACCTCGGCGATTTTCAAGGCTCTGGAGCTTTGACTCAACCAGTGCTTCATTGCCGATGAGCGTAAAGAATAAGAATTTAAACATTTTAACTTTAAAAAAAAAATACAATTAGAGGGTATCGGCAGTGTTACTCCTTAATATAGGCTATTTCATAGCCTAGCAAGGAGAACAGCACGTCATCCACTTGATTGTCAGAGATTTAATTCTACCTACTTTGTAAAAACTGTTACATGCACTACAATCCTTTTTTTATATAAATAAAGATTCATTATCATCATTTTAGCCGACGTCCACACTGGACATATGCCTCCCCAAGGAATCGTCACATTGACCGATACCGTGCATCTTGCAACCAGCGCAGCGCATTCCTGCAACCTTAACCAGATCACCTAGTGGGAGACCTTCCAACGCATCGTTTTCCGGTTCGCGGTCGCCATTCCAGAACATTTCGGCCCATCGGCCATCCGTTCTGCGAGCAATGTGTCCTGCCCACTGCCACTTAAGTTTCGCAATTCTTCGGGCTATGTTGGTAACTTTGGTTCTCCTGCGGATATCCTCATTTCTGATGCGATCACGCAAGGAAACTCCAAGCATTGCCCTTTGGGTGACTTAAAGCTTTTTGATAAGGCCCATTGTAAGCGCGATCCTATATGTGATCACTGGCAACACACACTGTCCGTCTGTCTGTCACTGGACCGTTTGTCCTAGGTAGATATAATCGTCTACAACTACGAGTATAGAGACTCCGATCTTGATAGGAGTGGATGTTACATGGGCATTCACCATGACCTTGGTTTTGTCCATATTCATTTTAAGACCCACTCTTTCGAAAGCTCTACTGAGGTCATCGAGCATTGTACTGAGGCCCTCCATGGTCTCAGCCATGACCAGTATGTCGTCGGCAAACCTAAGGTGAGTGATGTACTCGCCATTAACGTTGATGCCTAGCCCCCTCCAGTCCAGAACTTTGAAGACATCTTCCAGCGCAGCAGTGAACAGTTTCGGAGAAATGATGTCTCCCTGTCTCACACCGCGCTGGAGAAGGATGGGTTTTAGGTCGGATCCTGAAGACGGACTGAAATGGTGGCGGTTTTTGTACAAGCACTTCAACACTTCGATGTACCGGTAGTCGATCTGGCACCGTTGGAGAGACTGCAGTACAGGCCAAGTCTCGATCGAATCGATGGCTTTCTCGTAGTCCACAAACGCTAAGCAGAGAGGCAGATTACTCTTTGGTCTTCTGTATAACCTGCCGCAGCGTATGTGTGTGGTCTATGGAGCCTTTTCGGAATCCGGTTTGTTTGGGAGGCTCGTCAAACCTGCGCGCGAGACGTTTCGTGATGACAATTGGACATAGCTAGTAAGATGGGCCTATAGTTTGTCAGCCGAGCATTGTCACCCTTCTTGAAGAAGAGTACCACCACACCCATTATATTATTATAAACTTTCGACACAAAGGGCCGTGTTCATTAATGTGATAAATTGTCGTCAAGTAACAGAGTATGGAGAGGACTTTCACAACATGATTTATTTTAAGTTGCAAGTTTTACCTTAGCACTTTTGAATCGCCGGAATCTCCCGGTGCAAAGATAAAGAGGTAATAAAAAGGTAGGTACGATAGGAAAAATTACGACGTATATTTACCTTAAAATAAGATGTATTTTTTGGAAAATATGTCGCGATCTTTTAAACAGCATAAAATTTAATAACTACTTTTTCGTTGTTTTTGTTTGAGTTGGGGTGCCAGATTACTATCAGTCTGGATTAACCCCTTGCAGGGTAAAGGGCTCCTTACACTCCCTTCACTTCTCTCTGCCTAGGACTATTTGGGACCAGTCTGTGCAGGAATCCAGCTTCACCACCTGGGTTCCTTGGCGGCTCATGCTATACTGGTCGTCTAACTGGCGGCAGATGTGTATATCTTTTTCTATTTTATCGTGGCAGCTTTCCTAATGACTTTTGCCAAAAAAAAACAACTTTATGATAACTCCCATCTTAACAATTCTTCGTTAAAATAAAAAAAAATCTCAGCAACATTATTTACGCGAGTGAATGTAGGCAAATATTAGTCTAATTTAAGCTGATTTCCTTGAGATTCCAATGTCATAACTTGACCATGCCACGTGCTATAGTAAAATGTCAAAACTATTTAAAAACATTTTGATTACGACCGGAAATAGGAAGGAAGTGTAATTATGAGACTATTAGGCCAACTGTCATAGTTATTGAAAAAGTTTAAGGGGAGCAGTATTTCTAGAGATTAAATAACAGTTTAGTCACCTTAGTATTTTCTTTATTATTATAGACAGGCTCGCGCTTGACCACTATCTCACCTGATAGTAAGCGATGATAATATCTTTACAAACCTGATTCCTGAAACTGGACGTAGGTACCTATCTAGACATTAAGGGCGGTTACGCACTACATCCGATCCTTGTCCGTGAAATTTCGGTTCCGAAGTAGCCGTTGTACTTTTTGTAGGGAAGCTTACACACTACATCCGAACTCTATCCGTCATAATTCAGAACATTTTGAACTTAGAACTCAAATCACGGACACGGATCGGAGTTAGTGCGTAACCGCCCTTAATGTGTACAGTTTTAAAAATCATCAGTGTTCGTATTCTCCTTCTTCTTTTCGTGTCGATGGAAACTCTTCAAATAAATGTTTGGCCCCAGTAGGTGGCCACACCAATCGCAGAATCAGTTGCGTTCATAAGGTCCTCTAAAGTGGAGGTGTATGGTCAGATATTTTATGTATATTTTCCATTATCAAAGCATAGTCACTGTCTCAGCTTAGTTTCATCTTCATCTGCCTAGCCTTTTCCTATGTTCGTGTAGTGTTTCAGCCAAACCGGATGATGTTGAACACTAGTATTTTACAAAGTGTGACTGTTTGTCTGACCTCCACAACCTAATTACTGCGTATCCAGCGGCGGATAAGCTTACTTAAAATATCGGAATCTTTTTCGAAAACTTCTTCTAAGACAAAAGTCAAAGTCAAAATTCTTTACTACCCGACTGCAAGGAAAGGGTAATGTTTTTTTTCGCGTGTATATGGTATGTTTGTATGTATGTAATATTCTTTATTACCTCATATATTTAAAACCGCTAGACAGATTTATACAATTAAGACATCGTTAGATTCTGTTACGAGCTGGGGTTCAGGTATAAATTATTTAAACAGCAGACTTCAATTAATCACACTTTATTTACAAAACCACTTATTAAACAATTCTATTACTTCGCACTATTTTCCTTTTCCGATCGCTCTGTGTCGCTTCCGAATCGAAACTGACTCAAGACGATTTTTTTTTCTACGGGGCGTCTCGCAGTTCAGCCAAGTGGCTGTCGTCTGCTTAACCGGGCTTCCCTGTGGAGACTAAGCTATATAGGCTCCAGCCAGGCACTAATTTCTAAACCTAAGCGACAACGCTGAGGGCTACCCCAGTTGGAGTCGAACCTCGGCTCAGGACGTCATCCACGACGAACCCAACCGCTCTTTATATAGCACGGAAGATGTTTCTAGAACGTTGCATACTGTTATAGATACTTCGAGAATCTGCCAGAACAATCGACATTAGAACTCAATATTGTTCCCGAAGCGACTTCAGCGAAACTTCCAGAATGTTCATGTGAACATTCTGGAAAATTCCATTCGATACGACCTTTCGAGAATATTAGTTCCGCTATTCGATACTAGATGGCGCCACAAGTTACTACCTAGTTATTCCTCTCGTCACTAGATGGCGTTGCCCTATCTTGTAACAATAAGTATTGACTGCCCAAGTGTTCTTAGATAGGTGCAGTTCGAATAAAAAACAAATATGGCGGTTTTTAGGCGCCATATTGTGCGAGTCCCCATTTTTTTCTTTCCATGTTATCCAAACCCGTCTCGTCTTGAGGATAATATATACCACTTATATGTTTAAAAGTAATTCGATAAACATATTTGTATATAAAAATTTGTATATAAAAATGTTAATTTAAAAATCAAAAACCCGACTGCATAAGAACTGAAAAAAAAAGCAGAATACAAAAAAAACATGCTGTGCAGTCGGAGAATCAGGGCCTCAGCCAGTTCGCGAATATATATCCTCCGACTGCACAGCATGATTTTTTCTTGTTTACAGCTTTTTAGTTCGCTTTTGAAGCAATCTGGTTTTTGAGTTTTATGTATTTTTTCCAATAAGGCCATTAAAAATTAAATTTAAAAGTAATCATAATTGATTCTACCGTCCATTCGGAAAAGTAGCTTGTTATGGAGAAGAACGGACAAGACACTCCACACTTATTCTTTAAAAAAAGTGTTTTACAACATTAATTCATATATGTTAGGACGATGCACCCAGACTAACTCCACTATACTACGTATAGGTATAAAATATTACAAGTACTAACAGGTAAATTCATTCGTTCGATAAATAGGAACATGGTTCTCACATACTTACAAATATTGCAAACATGGGTAAATTATCTAATTCAACATCAACAGAACGAGTCTGTGAGTTATTCTTAAACAAAAAGAGAAGAAAAAACCGGCCAAGTGCGATTCGGACTCGCACACGAAGGGTTCCGTACCATTATCGCAAAAAAACGGCAAAAAAAATACGTTTGTTGTATGGGAGCCCCACTTAAATATTTATTTTATTCTGATTTTAGTATTTGTTGTTATAGCGGCAACAGAAATACATCATCTGTGAAAATTTCACTGCCTAGCTATCACGGTTAATGAGATACAGCCTGGTGACAGACGGACAGACGGACAGACAGACAGACGGAGCGTGGAGTCTTAGTAATAGGGTTCCGTTTTTACCCTTTTGGTACGGAACCCTAAAAAAACAATACTATAATTAGGTATGAATATATAAATTAAACACTTTGATTTTGTCTACAATAAAGATTGCCCTATGGAGCAGGACCAGCATGTTTCCAAGCATTCTTGTATTGAATATAATCATCTAATAAGCAAGATAAAACCGTTTAAAATCATAACCCTCCTTTTGGTTTCGAGTAGAAATATTACAATACTTGAGACAGGAACCGGACGTAAAACTCTGTCCGCATCACACCGCAGTAACCATATTCGCATATCCATTATCCAACTTAAAATCTCATTACTCAATAAGATGAGATAAATTACAACGATTATCAAAATAACTGTCTTTTGCGGAGAGCGAGCGGCGGCGCGCGGCATGTATATGTCGCAGGGACATGATAAAAACAGGGATTTGGTCAATTCCCTAAGAGATTTGATCAAATCACGGAGGATGTTAAAATAACAACACAATTTTATCATTTCCCTAAACAAATCTAGTGATTTGAACAAACCCCTAAATTGATTCAGTGAAAAGATAATAAAACATGTCCAGTTCTTGTTTACATAGGTGCAAGTTGAATTAGTATTTGTGTGGCAGAGCCGACGGAGCCCCGCTGCGCGGGGCTCCTATTTCTGTATGCAGGGTCTAAAGTAACCTAACACGAAGGAGATGACGGGAGCTGAGTTCGCTCGCTTTGCTCGCTCACTTCAGCTCCCGTCATCCCCTTCGAACCTAACCTGTCCGTGTCGGGGTGCCCTAAGCTCCCGAGCTCGCTACGCTCGCTCTTATAAACCTTTAAATTACTACAGAAAAGTTATTTTTGTCATTTCACTGAACCAATTTTGAGATTTGTTCAAATCACTAGATTTCTTTATTGGGATTTGTCAAATCACCAGATTTGTTTAGGGAAATGATAAAAACGTGTTATTATTTTAACATCCTCCGTGATTTGATCAAATCGCTTAGAGATTTGATCAATTCCCTGTTTTCATCATATCCCTGCGATATATACAAAATTATGCCTATTAGTTACGAAACATACTCCGCTAATAACACAGTTATTGTGTAATGCTATAATAAAGTTATAAAGCATTGCCAAGCTAGGTAGTTAGACTTAGCTTAGCTGCGTTGCTGTTTTATGCAGATGCTTCTTCCTTCTAAAAATATCTAATCTTATTTAATATAAATCTTACAATTCATTCACTCATGGGCGTACCCAGCTTCTGACTTAGGGGGGGGCAATTCAGGTTTTTTAGGTCGGATCGTCCGCGGCTGTTTTGTCATACACACTACACAAACACACCTAATGAAACATTAGGTATATGTAGTGTAGTGTGTAGGGCAAACAGCCACAAATGATCCTGCTTTATAGGTAGTTAGTTAAATAAATAAAATTAAATCTTCGAATGTCCATATCTATCTTTATTATTGCTCAGCAGAATGTATGTGCGTGTCATAATCACAACACAATATCAATCAGACAGATTTCTATACTTTAATATAGACACTGAATGAATATTTTTTGATCACCTACCTGATTTAGTTTTAGCTCCTTCAAAATTTATTTCAAATAAATGCTAGTCGTTCGCAACCTCAGCTCGCAACTCACTACCGAAGATTACCAGATTACCGAACACAGCCAAACAGATTAGCATTTAGCAAACAGATTGGCAATTGCACCGTGCATTTTGTCAGTGTCTTCTGCGCAGTTTATTTAAAAGTTAGAGCATACACTTTGATTAGTAATTAGGCGAGTTCATACATGTTCTGCAAGATTTCCAGGGGGGGCAGCTGCCCCTCCCTGCCCCCCCCTTGGTACGCCCATGCTTCACTCTCGACAGGTACGCATGCAACGTATGCGTTTGCATAAAATTTTGTACAAGAATTTCTTTTTATACAAATAAAGTGAGCACTAAGGGAAGATTGGTCATGAATGTTTTTATGAATGTTCGTAATTTTTGTCGATGGGAAGTCCCCCATCGAGAACATGAGTAGTTGCGATAATAAATGACCGACTTTATTTTTCCTTCTGTAAAATTAAGGTTTACTCATAAAAACAAGAAATTCTGCAACCAATTATTTATTAAGATAAATTCTTACTCACACATTCATTTAAACTTATTACGCTTCTCCAATGACTGGGTCTTCGCCAAGCTAAAATCACAAAGTTTATCACTAGGATGTGACGAAACCGACGCACAGCTACTTGCAAAACATCCGTTTCCAACAAGGGCACTATGGCTACAAATTACATACAATTTTTCGAAACGTTCATAAACCATTAAGTACGCCGAAAATTATTATCAAGGAAATCTTACCACACCCGAACATTTAAACATAGTAGAGCCTACTTAATCTACTTTTAAATATTTTAATGGTAAAATATTCAATTGACGCCATGATTGGTCAACTTAATTGCAGCCTAAATAAATTAAAGTCTTTAATTAATTCTATCGAGCAGAAATCATGTTAGTAAATATATTCGACCGTAGTTGCGCGGTGTGTTGGGCAACCCTGCGCAAGGGCAAGCGTACTTAGGCGCCGCCGTAGATAAGGACTATATCGCTTTAGTTCTAAGTTTATGTTTCGTGTACTTATGATAGTTAGGTAAACAAGTTTTGTTACTAATTAAGGTACCGAGTCGTAAATATGACACATCGAGCATAGGAAGGATATTGACGTACAGAGTCCTTGGACAATATGTAATTCCATTGGCCATGGCAACCTACGGAACAAATGGGAGTCTAAGTACGGAAACGGGAGTCCCTACCACTATCACAGGCAGGCCAACTAGGGTACCCGGACTTTCTTCATACCCGGGTATCGGTTATATTTATTAGAAACCTACCCGAGTATAATCACCTTTTTACAAATAAAATACAATGTATTTTTTATTTTGGGACAAACCCACCGCACTATTCCCAAACCACTGCAACTCCTGAAAGCCAGAATCAACAGTGGCGACCACCAGAAAAGCGCCGAGGCAATGAAGCTCGACGAAGTCCCGGATAATGAATTTAACTGTCTTGGATCCCGCAACGAAATTAATCAGAAAAGAATAACGGAGGAGTAGGAAAGAAAATACAAATTTTCACTTCCCTCCATATCAAGCAGGAGACAGAACAAACAAACAAGACCAATAGGCACAACGGGTCGTTTAAAACTGGGATAAGCCCAGTTGCCTGGCACCACGGATTAAAATTAGCAATAATATTAATGGGTCCTAACATTGTGAGCTGTTATATTTAATTCCAATAATAGGTATGGCAAAAAGCGGTATTTTATTTAATAAATATTGATACCCCCGGGCTTTCGTCAAATAACACCCGGCTTTGAAAACTACTGAATACCTGCGTATACTTGATCCGGTTACCGGACTCCAAAAACCCTAATGGCAACTGTCAGAATGCCAATATGTAAGGGATTGATTACGTGATTTTTCAACAGCGCTTGACATTACCATACATTTTTGACGTTTTTCCAATCGCTATCGCAACGCTTTCGTTGATAGATTGTTTTGACAACAGAATAATAGGAAAAAAAAAAATAACAAAAAAAATAAACCGACTTCCAAAACAAAACACTACAAAGCGAAAAATAACTTACTTATTTTAACAGTTTATTTACTTATCCATGTATATATTTTATGAGTCTACTTTTTAAACTTTTGTCGATCTTACAACGATCTTAATCATAACGACACAAAAAGGTAGCTTTTGTAATAACAATACTAAGAGACATATAACCAACACGCACTGTACATAAGTAGGTATTACATAAACATAATGCGGCTTATTTATTTCTATTTTCAACCTAAAACACACGGAATTACGTATGGGTAGTAAATAACACTGTGTAAGTGTGTAATAACTGTTATTATTTTTAATATGTACATGTACATAATTTATATATATCCGTACATTGCTGTAATTGTTTGGTAATTATTCATTATCAGGCGCAGTTTGTAAAAATAACCACTGAATATATCTTAAAAGTGATCAATAGAAATATTGATATTTCATCTACCTATTGAAAAAAATGTATACCTTACTTTATTCTCTGATATCAGAATATCAAAATAGTCTTTTGGAGATCAAAATGTAGTTAGGAGCTAAAAACCTTGACGAGAGAGATGGTATCTAATAGTAGCCATGGAATACACAAGTTTTCAATATTTTCCCTACGGATAGAAGAAGAATGCATTCGTGATATCTATACATAGCGAGAGGAGAGAAGCAAGCTGCTGTTGTCTCCTTCAATAATATGACTAGGAAAAATCAAAAATAACTTGGCAAATAAGGAATTAGTCGGGCAGCTTTCGTTGCTGAATTGTAAACGTAGTTTGGAGTATTATTAATTAACAAATAATTACAATAAAACAAATTAAATTTTTGTGTATGTGACGTATTTATTAATCTTTTATTATTATCATTGTATTTTTTATCTCTGACATTTTATTAATATATTTTTCAACACACTTGCTCATAAAGTGGCTCTAATTTCACCGCAATTAGGCACATAATGACACCTGTAATCAAACTGTGACTTTTTCATTGCTATTATTCACAAGTGAGTTATAGAGTTTTTTTTGTATTGGTTGAGTTGTTCTTAAAAAAGTTTCGATACAAAAAAGATCGTGGTCAATAGTACAAATAAATTAATGCACCTATTGCTAGCTCATTTTATGCAACTTCGTATTTAATAATAATAATTTCTACTTGTAAGTGTTTAATAAAAACACTCAAATATAACTTTTGTTTTCTCTGTAATAAAGACAACTTGAAATTCCCCATTTTGTACGTGGCTAAAACGCTATCCGCGAAAAGCCAAAAAAAGAAACCTCATTATTTTAGTCTATGGCCGATCGCCATTGTTAGATGCACGCGCCTAGGAAATCAGATGAATTTTTCGTTTTCACTGTTGAAATTACAGTTATTTTAGTATTATTTTCTTCTAAGTGTGTTGAAAAACGTCGTATGATACACGTGTGTATTGATGATTACACACTTGTACCATAATGTACTATTTCTTAATTGACTGTATCAAATTTAATATGAAAAGTGGATTATCATTATCATGATTTTCGAATTCTTTTTTGTATATGTGACATATTAGTGGTCTATTTATTAAATTTATATCCTTGACATTCTATTAAATTATTCATACCTTTTTTAAATTATTGTGATTGAAAGTTATTGTTATTTAATGTTTCTTTTTTTAATTTAATTTTAATCTAGTGTAATGTTTTAGTGGTGTTTTCATTTACCACAAATATCAACACAATGAGTACTTTGTTAGGAATTTTAAAGAAAAGATGCTTATGTACTCACTTACTCTATAAATAGTTTTCTGGTTTAAGTATAATTACCTCTTTTGATGACAAACAAAACTTCAAAAGAAAGGTTTAGCCAGCCCTGTGAGTAATGAATAGAAAGTTTCTCAATATTGTTTCGAATAGCTGGTCGAGTATCTTCTAATGATTTAGCTCATTAGTATGATAGACTTCCAGGGAGGATATTAACTGCTTATGAACACGTCATTTAGTTCTGTAGAAACTTTAGATCACAGTACTTTATCAACTTATGTTTTTCTCCTTAAAACAATCACCAGGAAGTGCTGGTGTGATGAGTCAGAAGCATTTGTGATAATGAGTAGTTTGGAAAAATTAGGGTGGTCTTTGGGTTAGGCAGCGAAATGGCCTCTTCTCATGCAGAGAAGGCACGTGTATTATGGATTCTGATATGTGATGATTCGTGGATTTCCCCTTTGTTAGTAACAGCTCACCCACCTTGTGCAATTGTGGTAATGCTCGGGCATTCGCCATGTCAGAAGCCTGAAGATCTTTACTCTGTGAAGAGACAAACTGGTATAACTATTAAAGTGGAACAGTAGTTATATGAAATAAAAAAAACATTACGGATCTCTCTGGTCTTAAATCCATCATTAACACTTATCTGTGAAAACGATAATAGAATTCTCCATAGGCAATTAAACAAATCAACAGCTAACTCAAACAACATCATTGTATAAGGATAAATGTTGTTATTTATAAATGTTAGATAAATAATGCAATAAGCAGCGAATGTGTTTGCTAATCCAACTTGTTGCGAGCTTACGTTATGTCATAGTCTCCAAAGCTGATCAGGGCGGTGTTACAGCTAAGTTTGATATTTTCCTGTTCTGATTTGGGTTGGTTTAAGTGGTAAGAAAGGTAATAGTAGTTAACAGACATGAAATTGTTAGGGAATACCGCCATGTGATAGCATCTGGATCAACCCCTTGGTTCAGAACTTTTATAGATGTCTCACGGAATCCATCGATTCAATGAATTTTAAACCGGGAAGATAGTCAAGGAAGATGAACTCTTTGATGAGTCTTTACGGCTGTTCAACATTGGATGCCAGTTTCGGTAGCATTGAAGCTCGGTCGAAGCGTTGCGTTGCTTACATAAAGGATATCTTTGGATTGCAAGCGGACACTGAGATTTGCTGTAAGAGAACCCAATTATGGGTTAAGCTCGCCTTTACATAAGCTGTCCTACTGTATTTGTATATGTATGTTTTTGTGTACAATAAAAAATAAGAATAAGAAGCGGCCTTGCCACTCGATGCCGAAATTATAAGAATACGGCTGCGAGCTGGGTAGTCTTGTCAGACTACTAGGCATTTACACTGGGTCGTTAAACGACTTCGACTAACTGCCATCGCTGTCCTGTCCTCCTAGTGTAAGTGTGCCATTATATTCCCCAAATAGAACCTGCTTTTTAGGACAGCGACTAGGAAGGTCAACGCGATTCGATTTATATCTTACCGATAAGCGATTTTTACTTAGCGAAATGGTAATTATGTTCACATAGATGCAATGCGATGAAATTCGACCGATTATAAGCATTTGAAATTTTCTTAGAAAATCCGTGTGCGATATCGCCTATCGACGCGATTTGAATTGCATCGCGCCATCAGAAAGGTACCTTACTCAGATAAATAACCAGGACAGAGACCCCGTTTTTTGATCCGTAGTTAACTCAACCAATGGTTAAATATGCTTCTTCTTCTTTCGTGACGATTAACTCAAACTATACAACCATTCAGATGTCATGTCCGACCAGTTTGTATCTACTCGGACAGCTCTATCATTTGCTACGTTAAAATCCCGTAAGGTGCAGGTGGTCGGGCATGAAGGGCAGACAAGGAGGTGGGCCATACCTTGCGAAGGGCCCCACACTGGCACTGTGTTTTGGATGGGTCTATGATATTCCATTACAGCAGCCAATATGCTAACCAATGTTTTCAAATTTCGGTAAAACACATTTATTCAGCAAATGTTGGCATCACAAATGGTGAAATAAGTTGATGAGTTAATTATTTGACCATTTGTTAGAAAAAAAATGATGAGTAAACGCGTATTACCGAAAAAAATAAATGTGATTTTTTAAAATGTGAAACCATTGTTTAGCATATTTAATCATTGGTTGAGTTAACTACGGATAAAAAACTGAGCCTATGGAAAACAATAGTGCGTGTGCTTGCGAGACGCACGGGACCGGTCAATGTGGCGACGCTTGGGGGAGGCCTATGTCCAGCAGTGGACGTCTTTCGGCTGATATGATGATGATGATGATGTGTGCTTATTTATGAATTGGTCCGTACGTCGACCTCAGATAAACAGTTACCCTACATTATCACTTACGAATAATATTTGCACAAACAATTAAAGTATCAGCGAGAACTAAATTCTTTCAATAAATACAACGGTATTTTTTTTTATACAGTATAAAAAAGTTGTTACACCGCAAGACTCTAGTCCAATACAAATTGATTGATTGGCAAGTTGTAAATAACGGTTTTAGTAGTAGGTAGTAGAAATTATTATTAATCTTTATTGTACACCCATAATTTCAATTAGGTACTTTGTTACAATATAACTAGGACAGGTTATGTACAAAAGTACAACTGGGCGGAGCGCGTGAGCCTTTGTGAGCTTGCAGACTTCATGGTTTCGTACATTTTTACAACGGGTTCCGTACATTTTTTCAACGGCCTGTGTTTTGCTCCGAGAATTGCGGTGCTGTATCTGCCCGTAATTCAGAATTGGAGCGGTACTACTGCAGGCGGTTTTATTCGCGCGACATTATTACATTTATTTTTGTATTACAATTAACCTAGCAATTACCTGATGGTTTAATCTTTTAAAATTCTATGGATAAAAACTTAGTATTATGTCACGCTTTTCAAAGCAAACTGCACATTTCTGTACTCGTGCGCCATATGAATCAGCGGTACCAAACGTGCCGTAAATGCGCTGCGCGTCCAATATAATAACGCCTTCAGGGCGCTGATGCAGTGCGTCAGAGATGTTCGCAAAAGCCCAGTCGAGAGCTTCTCAGCTGTCGTACGGAAGAAAAGTGCGTCTCTGCTCGCCAGATTGCGTGGCAGTGGCAACAGCCTCCTGAAGGTGATACCTGACAGGCATGATGAGAGTCTCATAATGGGACATCTCATCAATTCTGTTGTAGTGTATAAGTTCTAACATAGATCATAAGCTACATTGTTTCTAACAACCTAGTATGTAAGTACTAATATAGGTAATAAGACTTAGTGTTACTAACATCCTTTATGCATTTTTGTTCTTGTCAATGTGCACCTTATGATGTCTGAGAAATAAATAAATTATTATTAATATGTCGTTAAGGATTTGTCCACCTTGATGCATAAGGCAGAATCTAAGCGGTGTAAATAACTAATTCGATATCGATAACGCCGTTTTTTTATATTAAATTGTTTTACCTTTTTGTATTCTTTTATATATTTTCGGTGTATTCATATCTAAAAACAAAATTATAAGTATTAATGCGGTGTTTAGCGTTTCCTCTTTTTTATAACATCACAGGAGGAAACTACGGAGATGACGTATAAGAGAGGCATGAATAAAGAAAACATGTAGCGCAGATTTCAAATAAATAAGGATAGGTATAAATCGCAAGAAAAAGATAACGAACGATTACTAATGTTTGTGTTCCTATTTGCATATTGTTTAGTATGCGAAACCATGTATGGTATGTGTACATAGTCTCGGCTAGTTAGGGAATGTTGAATAGAAGCATGCTACCGTTGCTGAGTAAATATTTCAAGTATATAGCCTATATACATTACAACCTGTATATAATATTATGTTAGCAACCTGAGAAGAGTTAACAGATATTAAAAGCTATTTAAAAAGAGAAAGAAAATATATTTATTTGCAACCCGCACAGGAGATACGAGAGATAAAACAAAATAACAAAAAAAGGTTAAACAGTAATAAAAACTGTGTGCACAATGGGCCTTATCAGAAAGCTTAAAGTTACCCAAAGGGTGGGAGAGGGCTATGCTCGGAGTTTCCTTGCGTGATCACGTCAGAAATGAGGATATCCGCAGGAGAACTAAAGCTACCGACATTGCCCGAAGAATTGCTAAACTTAAGTGGCAGTGGGCAGGGCACATTGCTCGCAGAACAGATGGCCGATGGGGCCGAAAAGTTCTGGAATGGCGAGCGAGAACCGGAAGACGTTGCGTTGGAAGGCCTCCCACTAGATGGACCGATGACCTGGTTAAGGTTGCGGGATCGGTCAATGTGGCGACGCCTGGGGGAGGCCTATGTCCAGCAGTGGACGTCTTTTGGCTGAAATGAGTGATAAAAACAAACAAAAACCCGTGCGAAGCCACAAAGGCTACTTTCTCAGCATGTGCAACAATAACACCGCGCTGGTATGACTGGATGCCACAGTATACTTAACCGGATGTAGCTAAATCCCAGTATTTTAAATAGATCGACCTTATGTGACCCCCGCATCCCAATAACTGCAATACTCCTTGACAAAACGTGTCTGATTTATGGGCTTTCGACAGATTGAGTAGCTTGCAAAAATAATTTAGATTTTTTGGGACATGCCCGCGACACTATTTCCAACCAATAAAACTCTGTTAAACTCAATGTGGTTATTAAACTTGTAGACCAACACTAAATTATCCAAAAGAAAATATCATTACCGTGACTATACACTGGCTTAACTTTCATAATTCCTAGCTTAGCAGTACACTAATTGAAGTATTACAAAAGATCTGTGCATTACGTCTATCGGTTCGCATTGTAATTGTGTTGAATAAGTAACTTTATTTGTACAGAATAAACTGAATTATCCATTCTGCAAGTGCATGTAAATCAATTATATTCGCATTTCCAAATGAATACCGCAATCCTTTTGATAGGTCAATGTCTTGATGACAAATAGACATAAGTACCTACTGTAGATACTTGAACATAAACTCTATTCAAACCATGGTTTCTAGTTGTATTATTACCATCCACGGCAAGTAGGTACCTAAATCATTTCGTCACCACTGCTCTAAAAACGGTGAGGGAAAATATCGTGAAGAAACCGACATATCCTAGAACCAAAAATTCGAAGACATGTAACATCCACCAATCCGCCCTGGGCTCGCGCGGTGGATAAAGGTCAACCACGGTCAAGGTCTAACAGAGAAGATACCGTCGTCCCAGCAGTGGGACTATTAAAAGGCTGATGATGACAAAAAGTAAAATTAAAAAAAAATCCCGACACATTTTTATTACCCGATACATAATTTATCTAGTTGTAGACACGCTTCGATCAACAATCTATTGAACACGTAATTATGACACGATATCTTGCGAAAACACCCCAATTCAAACAGTAAAACGCCCATATCTTTTGAACGGCTCAACCGATTTCAACAAACATAGCTAAGACCACCCTCGATCAAACAAAAAAAAACAAATCAAAATCGGTTCATCCATTTCGAGGCTGTGATGCCACAAACAGATACACCAACTCAAACTTATAACATCCCAGTTTTTCCGTCGGTGGATAACAAATTATCAACTTTGCGAAAGTGCAAATTAAATTGATTTCTGAATACCTAGTACCTGCTATCAATCTGCCTTGCCTTTTCACAAACTATATGTTGGGTGCAGATTCCAGTCTAACCAGATGCAGGTGAGTATGAGGGTTTTACGTGTAGCGACTGCCTATCTTACCTCCAAAACCCAGTAATTGGGTAACACGAGACGCCGTGGTAAGACTTGTGTCTGCTTGGCTTAATGGCTATAATTATTTACACACGAGCTCCTCGAACGAACTCGAGAATTCCTAGCGAAAAGTAATCAAAATAAAAACCGGCCAAGTGCGTGTCGGACTCCGCACATTTAGGGTAAAAAAATATACATATATTTTTTTTTGGTATTTATTAGTAAAATATACGAAATAATAAACATTATCACCAAATTTCAAGTTCATAGGTGGTCACAAAAGTGTGTAACAGACGACGCACAGACAGACGGACACGTTAGTGACAGCCATAGGGCTCCGTTTGAATCCTTCGGGGTACGGAACCGTAATGATGTAGTTAAACGAATAATAAAGAAGAAATTTTGCCAACTTTAGGTAATAGAGTACTAGTTGTAGCGCAAACTAAACTTTATGTGCATATACTCAAGTCATTTTTCCAAACGCACGTAATTATTATTCATTTGTTTACTTGTTTGTTAACGGAATTGTGAATGCAGTATAGTAATATCCGCAAGTTGACGACGCGTGACGAATCTTAGCAAAATACATATAAGTTTTGCCATAGCTGTTCATAAAATGGGCATTCCTCAACAAAATAGTTAAGTATGCAGGAATTCCATATTATGTTAGACAATATAAGGCATTTAGTGACATAACACCAAAATACCAAATATAACTTACACATTAGGTCAGTACCAACCCAGTCTTTGAAATTACACATCAAGTTTTGGAAGGACATTGGCAAACTGTCACAACGGTATTAAATATAGAGGCAACACTCTTTTCGACGATCTTTTTCTAAAACAACGTAAATGTGAAGCAATCTTCATTATGGAACAAATAATAGTACATTATGGCACAAGTGTGTAATGTTGGTGATTACCGCTGAGGCGCCATTGAGACCCGAGCCGTTAGGTGAGGGTCTTAAGAGAGCCGAGGACGGTAATCATCAATACACAGGTGTATCATACGACGTTTTTCAACAAACTTGTGAAGAAAATAATACAAAAGAAACATTTTCAACAGTGAAAACGAGTTGTGAAAAATTGTTTGCAATGGCGGGCAAAATTTATCAGTTTTTCTATGTGCGCGCATCTAACAATGGCGATCGGCCTAGGTTTATTTTTTTTGGCTCTTCGCGGATAGCGTTTTAGCCACGTACAAAATGGAGAATTTCAAATTTTCTTTATTACAGAGAAAACAAAAATTATATTTGAGTGAAAGTTTAATTTATTAAACACGTTCAAGTTGAAATTTTCTATTTAAATACGAAGTTGCATGAAAAGAGCAAGCAATAGGTATATTAATTTATTTGTACTATTGAGCACGACCTTTTTAGTATCGAAACTTTTTTAAGAACAAAGCAACTCAACCAATAAAATAAAAAGAAGATTCTATAACTCACTTGTGAATAAAAGCAATGAAAAAGTCACAGTTTGATTACAGGTGTCATTATGTGCCTAATTGCGGTGAAATTAGAGCCACTTTATGAGCAAGTGTGTTGAAAAAAATATTACATTTCTGTATCAACAAACAATTTCCAAGTTCTTATAATCAATCTCGTACCATCATTAATGATCATCACAGACTATTTACTGCGGTTTTTGGGAAGTATACTGATTTTTCGCAATTTTCCCATCGTATAATACCCAAGTTTATCTGGTCAGTAACGAGAAAAATGATCACACACAATAAAAATATAAGATAAGAAATTTTCAATTGTATATATTATTTGTACTTAAATAAAAGTTTTTGATTTTTATTATTACGCTATACTGTAAATTTCTTTTTTATATTTCGTGTGGTTGCTACCTAGTAACGTTTACACGTGTCAATCTTACCCGAAACACTGGAATATATATGTAAATTGAAGATAAAAGAACCATTAAAGTTGAAACTCGATTTAAAAGCAAAAAATATTGTTTATTTTCATCACATTTTCTGCCATACATTTCCTGTCTAATAGGATTGTTAACTGAAAATTAGTTGTTTAGGACACGTATTTTTTCTTTTAAAAAAATATCTTTGACAGTCGTTACGGGTGGTCAGAAGCCTGAGATCTTACACCAGTCTAGCCAAGAGGTATCGTGAATACCCAGTTGCTGCGTCGTGGAGGTCTAGGCAGTCGCCCCATGTAAGACACTGGTACTCAGCTGAATCCGGTTAGACTGGAAGCCGACCCCAACAGTTGGGAAACAGCTAGGCAGATGATGATGATGATTATTTTTCTTTTGACCCGTAAACATAAAGTGACGGCGATATAATACGCTGAATTGAAATATCGTGTGACGTCACGCCGTTAGTACACTTTATACTGAATAGTGACGTCAGAACCCCATACACCTGAATTTTGATGCTCTTTATCTTTGTCAATTTTTATAGATTTGGTAAAGCAAAAAATACGTGTCCGTATTGTTTGATAATCTCACTGACGGACTAAATAGAATTGTCATTTTTCTTTCTAGGAAACATACTTGCCCTACTACATTTTCTCCTCACGCTGATCAACGCCCTAGTTCTATTTCAGTCCTTCCTTCGATTGCGATGTAATATTAATATATTTTACAACCTATTTGTGTATGGGTGTGTATAAAACACATGCGACATTGCCCACGGCGCGCCCGTCGAGGGGGGCCGGGCCAAATTGGTGACGTCCGCTCTTTCTAATCAAATTGGGCACATGAGCGGGCAAACTACGCGACTACGGTACATACTTAAAGGTCACAGTTGAAAGTAACTAGCGTAGTACAGTAATAATCTATAATTCGATACTAATATTAGAATGTATTCAGTATAAAGAAAGGATGTGAATTTTGCCAGTTTGTGTCATTGTGTATGGGTAAAGATCAAAATTTTGACGCATTAGCCCAATAAAAAATTCATCAAATTATGTAAAAAACTGCATTTTTTTTAGGGTGAACTTTGAGGATATTTCTGAACAAGTTCTAGTTAACATAAATGCTGAATATCGGGTTCTAAAGCAATAGCGTAGAATTGGCAACCCTTTTCATATAGACGGTGTAAGGAAATAGCCGCGATATTATGCAACAGTAAATTATACTGTTTTTTTAATAGGTGATTTTTAGGGTTATTGGACGACTCGCCCGAATTTAACTCGGGCGAATCGTCCACTATTAAAAATATCCATTTTTCTGTGTCGATTCGCCCGAAGTTTATTTATCGAGGGGCGAATTGACCACTCCAAAATTATTTAGTAGGCGATTCGCCCGAATTTTATTTTAGAGAACGAAAAATATAAAAGTACAGTGGTGCTCACCCGTCTCGGAAGTAATATGAATAATTAATCGATGTTTATAGATATTTTAAGAGAAACTACGAGTTGAATTCGGGAGAGTCGTCCAATAACCCGATTTTTAATGGGGATGGTAATCTCCGGAACCATCAAACCTATTTCATTTCTTTCTTCTCTATTTGAAAGGTAACGTATTTGGTAAAAAGGCTCTTAACAAGTTTTATTCGATGTCAGCGATGGCGATGGTCAAAATGTCACGTGATTAATTCACGTGACATTTCGATAGCGTTTGTCATTTCCATAATTTTTTGACATTTTTCCAATCGCTGCCGCCACGCTTTCCATTGAAAGCGTGGCGGCAGCGGTTGGAAAAATGCGTGGAGCATCATAGAATGTCACTTGTAATAAAAACAAAACAAACATGTGTCAAAAATGATTATACTCTTTCGAAAAGAGTATCTTCACCAATAAAAGCGTCCAATATTGTTTGGAAATACCTAATTATTTAAAGAGCATTTATCATACTTTTTCATGGGGCAAACCCTTTGCTTTGCCGATTTCACTTTCGCAATTAGGCTGCTGGACTATATAGTTTATATAAGTCTGAAATCGCCAACCCAACATTGAGCAAGCGTGGTAATCAATGCACGTGCCTTCTCTGTATGAGAAGTGGCCTTTGCCTTGCAGTGGGTTACAGGCTGATATTATTATTATTATATATGCCACACCTTTTGTGACGTATGTCCGTAATTCCTGTGGAGTAGGCTGCGAAAGCGAAGCCTCGGAAAACCTAAAACTTATCAATATTAGTAGATTTGTTACATGCGAATAATAAATTTGTTTTATATGATAATTTTGAGTGATATTTAAGTTTAGTGCTTTAGGATATCCTTGATATTTCTGGATTTTTTATTACATAGTTAGCAAAAGTTCATGGCAAATTGGCAATATAGTATTTACAATTTGACCTGCAGGCTTATTGCGTAATGAATTCGGCAACGCAAAGGGCCAAGAGTATGCAAAATCGACCAATCAGAAAGACGGAAATCCGCATACCGTCTTTCATCTCGCCATGTAATTGGTCGATTGTTAATACTCTTTGCCCTGCCGAAGTCATTACGCAATAAGGCTTCTGGTGAAAATCGCGGGTGTCCGGTAGATCCGAAGCGAACAGAACTATCAGTAAGACGACGCTTGGGGAAGGCCTATGTCCAGCAGTGGACATCTTTCGGCTGAAATGATGAATATGATGATGATTTATAAACAGAAAAAATAATTTAATATTTCGAATATATCATATTAAACGCAATGTAACAACAATATCTACGGCAGACTTATCGATAAAAATACGATTCTGAAACGACTACCGATATTAAAGAATCAGACACGCCCAGCATCCACATAACTACACGTAAGCATGCAATATACGCATGTTTTTATATATAGCAAAATAACATAAAATATAACCATAGGAAGTAAAAAGTTAAACATAACTCACTACATCGCATACCAAAGTTACATAACTGAAATACATTAAATTGTAGATTCAGATTATAAAAACACAACTCTTTTGTTATAGAATTGTGTTTTTTGTGAGATGATTCTGAAAGGCTGATCAGTATATCTCCTGTCGAATTTATTTAATAATGAAATCATAATAACTTCTCTGATTGCTTCACGGAAATAACTAGAACCAATCGGATAACATAATTTGAGAACCAATGAAATTGATACGGCTTCAAATTAATTGAGGCTAAAATTTTGCTTCTAGTATTCAGCGTAATCACCATCGTATCAGCAGAAATACGTCCACTGCTGGACTTTGGGCTCCCCCAAGCGTCGCCACATTGACCGGTCCCGTGCGTCTCGCAACTAGCGGGTCCCCGCAACCTTCAACAGGTCATCGGTCCACCTGGTAGGAGGCCTTCCTACGCAACGTCTTCCGGTCCATTCAGTGTAATTATCTAGTTAGGTGTATACTCTTCTTCACCATATCCAGTGACAGCGACCTAGGCTAATTTTCTTTACTTGCTGATCTGTCACATCAACAACATGGTAGGCGTAAGCTACTCGTAAATATAGTTCTCGCCAAACTCCTTGGCCGCCCTGAAGTTGGCTACAAAGACTGCACAGTATTAAAGCTCATACAAATACAGCACTGTTTCGTGCCTCGCGCTTTCTGGATGAAAGCCAATTTCAATGCTGCCCAGTAGTTTGGCGAGAACTAAACCTATATGAAGACTTTGGGGGCATTGGTGTAAAAGGCGCTTGTAGCCTATGTGTTCAAGAAGATTTGCTACCGTTTACCTCATAGGAAGATGCGCGTGTTCTTTTCAAATCACACTCTCACAAATTCATTTAACTTTTATGAACACAAACGATAAATATAAATGATCTACGTACCATACTTGGTTTCACTGCGACACATTTGGTATGGCGGTGACGGCAGCCAATCAATGTCAAACGATTTCACTTACTGATGGATTTAGATGAACAAAAACTGGTCTCATCCCATTAATAACTGTTTAAAGAAAAAATAGATATTATGTTAGTAATAGATTAATAAAAAAGAGAAGAGAGAAGAGTGGAAAGCTATGGGTGAGACCTTTGCCCAGCAGTGGGACAGTATAGGTAGATAAAAAAAAAATGTTTAATAAGGAAAGAAGCATGTTACGAGACAATCTAGGGACAAAATCTTAAATTCAGATATAAGTAGGAAAACGAAATTTATTACATTAACTCGCATACCTAGATAATTTGAAAAGGGCTGAACGGGACACATGCGTCGATGTAAAATACACGAATGTAGCAAACAATGGTAGCCGAGAGACGGAACTAGAAAACTGGGACACCCAAAAAAAGATGGAAGACGATATCCGCATAGCTTTGGAGCCTTAGGATAGGATAGATGCACCCTCTTTTCCGTAGTTAGACTCCCATTCGGTCCGTTGTGCGTGCAGGCCTCATCAATCGGCCGTAACCCACCACGCGGGCCCAAGCAGGTTGGTGGATATCAAATGTCTTCGAAAATAATTTACACAAAGTGAATCGCCTGCCTTGGTTCACACCCACGACTTGGTTGGTTGGTGGTGGACTTGTGACTTGGTAAGTCGCGGCCGCACCACTGGGCCACCAATGCTCGCTTTGGGGCCTTATTGGACTAGAGTTGCAGAGGACAGAGCAACTCTAAACTTTCCTTTTTCGAACAATTTACATATGTGCCCAAATTTCGGAAAAAAAACGATTTATAATTATAATTGACTAATCAGCTGACATTGGTGCGAAACAGATGACCGAAATTACGCAAGTGACTCGAATTTTTTGCACGAATGCGAATTCGGGCCAGTGCATGAACTAACGAAACTACAAGTTACGAGTACAGTATGACTTGCTTGAAATGTGTTTCTATGATGTTATTATTGATAAGACAAATCTAGGGCAAAAAACTAGCTGCTTTCTTGAATTAAGTATTCAGACATCTGCACTACTGCTTAATAGACATAATATATGGTACAGAAACAAGCCAACAAACCAATCCTACTAATATTATTAATAAAATGTAAATTTTGATTGGTTTTATAACTAAAAACCAGCAGAACGGATTTGGACGAAATTTTACACAGACAGTTTATAACCTGGATTAACACATAGGACTACACTATTTAATTTTATCCCGATAAACTCGGTACAATAATAATTATTATTTTGGTTTTTAAACTTAAGTTTCTCAGGTAAGAACCTGGTGTTTTTATAAGATCTCACGGGTGTGAACCAAGGTGAAATCCTAATTTTCTAAAATTATATTATTATTATTATTATTTTATTATTATTATTATTTTTTTTTTTCTTTTTTTTTTTTTTCTTATTTTTTTTTCTAATTATTATTATTATTATATTCTTTATTGCACACCATAAAAATTACATACAGAACAAAATTTTTTAAACAAAGTGTACAATGGGCGGTTTAATAATCCCATGGGATAATAAACACTTTCTACGTAGACAAAGCCGCGGCAGAAGCTAGTTTTTAATATTTATAACTAGCTGTATACAAGCTTTATTACCTTGCTTTCGTAAGTGTGGGCGGCAAGTATAGTTCTCGCCAAACTTCTTGGCCATTTTTTTCTTCAGGCCCCGTTAGGCATATTAAGGAAATGTGACACCAACCGACGATTATCCTTGTATGCACTACGCAACTGCACTAAAGGTCAATCCCCGTTTGGTGCAGGACTATTGCAAAATATGAAGGAAAATGTATTAGGCTATGGATTTGGTAGGTTTAGATCGATTGTCCAAAACTATAGAAGGACTACTGGCCCCTGCCCGACCACTGTTGAACTTTTCGGCTATAAACTGCCAGGGGTTGACTTGCACACTCAATTAATGGGCCACCATAAAGGGTCGCTAGCACTTTAGTGATGTAGCGCCAAGGGGGCTACGTATCGGAGGTGCTTGAGGAGTGGAGAGGTATACCACGGCTATCAGGACAATCCCGAAAGAACCCTACCAGCATCTTACTGGGTTAACTTCCTTCCTCCGAGCACGTTTGCTCTTGCGAATCTCTACTCAAGCCAGTCAATTAAGCCAATGACTGCGCAGTAGTAAATCTCATACAAAAACAGCAACGATCCGTGCCATGCGCATCGGAAAGCCAACTTCAGTGCGGCCAAGAAGATTTTTAGACACTTCCTAGCATCCAAATAAGCTGAAATTTAGCGTGTTTGTATAACTTTGGAAACATAAAAATTATCGGGCACAATGAAGGTGGTCTCATGATGGAGCCGGAAGGTGGCCAAAGCAACTCCTCACCAGACAAGATAGCACCATCGTGTTTGGGCTCATAAGATCTCGCTATTACATTTCGTAATTATTAGTCCATTAAAAGCTTGTTTTAATAAGATTTTTACTATTTATTAGGGTTCCGTACCTAAAGGGTAAAAACGGGACCCTATTACTAAGACTCCACTGTCCGTCTGTCTATCACCAGGATGTATGTCATGAATCGTGATAGCTAGACAGTTGACATTTTTACAGATTATGTATTTCTGTTACCGCTATAACAACAAATACTAAAAACAGAATCAAAATAAATATTTAAGTGGGGCTCCCATACAACAAACGTGATTTTTTTTGCCGTTTTTTGCGATAATGGTACGGCCCATCGAGCGCGTGTAAGACTCGCGCTTGGCCGGTTTTATTATTTCTGTGGCTTCTCACCCGTAGTCTATCCTGCAGGTGCCGTACATTTACAAGGTTTTAACACTATAATAGTATCATTACTCAGCTATGGTGTAGTTTTCTATCTGAAAGATTTTTTTCTTAATCGGTTCCGTACTTCTAGAGATTACATTTTAACAACTTGTAATAAGTTATTTTAGTAGTACTATGTAGACAATGCAAAAAACTCTTATAATAAGTATAAAATAATCTACATAATCGTAATGTTTATAGAAACTAATTTAATAATATTTACTAAGCACGTGTGTTTACATATTTAAAAATAATATTATGTAACGCTACTCTAGTGACCTGAATACATAGATATTTGTAAACTCGTATATTTAGTTTAAACTTTCCTCATTTCTTCATCGAAGTTTTGATGTGAGTAGATTCCCTCGAATCGGAGCCAAAACTATGTAACATTTGTTGCCAAAGACTATACTTAGTAGCACTTTTATGCCGCCTCCACACGCTCGCCGAACAATGGCGAACAGCAAACAACAAACGACGAACCCGAACGTGTGGATGGGTGTTTGATTGTGTTTGGCTGTTTTTGTTTGTGTTCGCCCGTGTTCGGCATCGGTGTTGGTTTTTGTGCACAAATAAAAGGGTGTTCGACGAACATGTTTGTGATGTATCCACACGCTTGTCAGTTCAGTAGTACTCGCGAGCTTGCGGGCGGGCTTAATAGTGGTGGTCAAATTTACGAATCGTGACATTTTGTGTATTCTAAGCTAAATTGTAAGGAAAAATGAGGAGTTTAACCCGAAAGTTATCGCTGCCACAAAAAGCTTGTCGTCTGCCATGTTTGCCAATCCGGAATAGACTAGCATGTTCGCCAAGCATGTGGATGCCGTGTTTGTGTTGGGTGTTTGTGGTCAGTGTTCGGCACGTGTTTGCTGTTTTGCCCTGTTTGTGGCAAACAGCGAGCGTGTGAAGGCGGCATTATAATCTTAGAATTACTTCGAAATTCGAATAATGTCGAGGTATAAATAAACAGTAATTACAGTTCTGCGTCATCTTAACTGCAGGGCAAAGTCTTCCCGAAGAGTGCCAGCTTTTTCTTTCCCGGCCAAAATAAGTAGACCACTGGACGTTTAGTTTGTCCAGCTTTGCCTGCCATCTTCTACAGGATCTGCTTCGACGCCTTCTGGGTGTGTCAGTGATTGAAAATTAGAAGAAAACAAAATCATATTGGGTTCAGTAGTTTTGGAGGAAATTGCGAACATAAGAACACACCCATACGGGATGAATGAGAAAAAAATCTGAATCTCTTTTTAAGTCGTTTGTAAAAACAAGGATTTTATACTTCGAGTCTGTCTGAGTCCAAGTGAGCTTTAAAGAAAAGCGCTACAGAACAACTAGGTATGACAGTAGGTACCCGTAGACACCTAAGTAATACTGATTGACTCCTTGATACTTCAAAAGAGCCTGTCCTCAGCTACCTGCCTTTGTTCCATGTTACTTGGGGCCGGCTCAACACGTATTCTTCTTCCATACCGTTCTGTCAACGCCATCCTATCACTAACTCCCTTTTCTTTCATATCACTCCTCACACAGTCCATCCAGCAAAAGTGCCTGGAAATAGTTTAATTCAAATAAATAATTGTAATTTGAATTTGATACCCACAGTGCCACTAAATCGGAAACTACGAGAAGATAATCTCAAAGCGAATGACCGTACTTGGGTCTTAGCACGCGACCGGTTTTAAGTAAAAACGTGGAACTGGCTTAGCCTCGATCGATCTTAAGAGGTCAAGCAGTTGAGATTTTAAAGTTCATGTACGGGTTAAATGTTAAGCCATTATGACCCTTAAGTGGCAAAGACTACTGTTACTTTACTAAGTCCTACGTTAGTAAAGCATTAAATAATATGACCTCATGTCTGTATTCTTCTTAGGAACCCCAAGAACGAGCAGTTCATGCCAGTTATTAAAATAATGCAAAAATGTGGTCGTTCTAAGGATACCTTCGAAGCCACCAAAACAAACTCAAATGTGTCCAATGTAATTTGGAGTCCTATTGCTATCAATCGGGCACATTACTAGACTCCGCACTGGTCCCTAAGACAAGGAATCTATCCCAAGGCTCAGGACCCCATTAAGTGCTTGGCTGGCGTGCTTAAGGCACTTGTCCCACCGTCGACGAGTAAGTGATTAGCTATCGACTATTTTCTCGCTGAAGAAACATACAAAAGATATAAGATCCCGTATCAAAAGAGACATATATAGTAACAGTTGATTGCTGGCTGATCACACTGCCGGCAAGAACACCCTAACCACTAGTTTGTCGCAGCGACAGTTATACTCGCTCAACGATGTTCGCCCAGTGATGCTCGCTTGCTCGCTTGGCGGTCAGAACTCACGCCGAGAGACCAACTAGCGGTGATATCTAAATACATTGCGGCCGCCGCGAGCGAGTGGTGCGAATCGCACAAGAACACTCGCTTATAGCCGATACAAAACTATAGGAACTACACACTCGCTTCTCGTTGCTCGCCAACTCATATCTATAGTTTCTAGCTCTACTCGCTTCTCGCTGATCCTCGGCGCGGCGGTGGGACAAATGCCTTAGACCACCTAGAACAATGAGGCAGTCCCCCTGAATCACAGGCCCAGATGCTCTAAAGAAATTATAGTCAGTCTATCAGCGATAAGGACAGTCGAAATGCCAACATATATATTGGGATTGGTCACGTGAAATTTCGATAGTTCTTGCTTATATTATTGTTGTGCTTTGGAACTCTGTTTGTAGTGTTTTTTATTTCGTTACGTTACACGTTCGGGAAGTTGTGCGGTATCCTCTCGTCCAACTTACCACAGTGTCTCAAGACGAAAGTCTATGACCAGAGTGTGTTGCCAGTGATGACCTATGACTCTGAGACGTGGTCACTCACAATGTGTCTCATCAGAAAGCTTACAGTCATCTAAAGGGCAATGGAGAGGGCTATGCTTGGAGTAGAGATCTGCAAGAGTACCAGGGTTACTGACATAGCCCGAAGAATTGCCAAACTTAAATGCCAGTGGGTACGGCACATTGCTCGCAGAACGGATCGCAGATGGGGCAGACAAAATTTGGAGTGGTGACCGCGAACCAGAAGACGTTGCGTTGGAAGGCCTTCCACCAGGTGGACCTATGACCTGGTGGTTGTGGGGATCCGCTGGAGGCCTTTCAGCTGATATGATGATGATCATGTTTTTTTTTGTTTTTTTTCTTTACAAATCGTCACTGTTTCATGTTCGGATCGGCCCCCACGGAATTTACGAACAATATTTAACAGTGTATAAAGATATTGGTTGTTTTAAATAAGATAATATTTAATAAAGATAAATTAGTAATGTATAGTTATCATAAGTTAGATATAAGATTTAATTTATAAAAAAAGCATTGTAAACAGGCAATAAAGGCTATTTTTATTTTATTATAAAGGTCTGAATTCATCTGTCTACTGACAGAACAGTCCATTTATCAATAGAGACAACTAGACTAGAAGTACAGTTTTCTTTTCTTCTAAGAAAGAAAAACATTTTATCGACAGTTGGCGTACGCGCGTGAATGCACTTGCAACCGAGACTCGTGCGCAGCGGCGCGTGCGACGATCATTTCTCTACTCTAATTCCTATTCGTTTACTTTATAAATAACATTCCATTTCTTTTTGCATTATAACGTACTTGTTAGCGGTGCAAGTGGTTTATATAGAAAATTTGTTTGAACAAATAATATTCTTGACCAAATCTTATTGTTATTGTCTTCTCAAGAATAGATTTGACTTTTGTGGCTACGCATGACATAAAATTCAAATCTTTATTTTATAAGTAGAGCTTTGAAGAAACACAGTAAATACAGGATATTCAAGAACATCCATAAATTATGTTATCTACAAGGTATGTGCCCGATGGCATTTCCCATCGGTTCATCCCCATGTAAAACCCCAGGCAGGAAAGCATTTTCAAAAATCCATCCTTCCTTAAGGCTTATCTCTTGAACGTAACTCTTGTGCATAATTTCATGCTTCTAGACTCAGTAGTATTGGCTGAACAATGTCTCACAGATTTCTATTTATTTTTTCATTTTCTTCGCTTTTATTTATATATTTATTATATACTTTATTGTACACCATAAGTTACATTTATAAAGGAAACTTTAAACTAAAAACACATACAATGGGCGGCCTTATCGCATTCCGCGATCTCTTCCAAGCAACTTGGTATGGACAGTAATTGCTGGACACGAAGTGGGACTGTTATTGGTGTGACAATATCAGTGTTAAAAAATTATATTATAAAAGATATGCAGATACGTTTATGCTATTTAATAGATACATAAATACATACATACTAAAATATAAAGGCAATAAATAAAATGATGACAATCAATTCATAATAAGGGCGACAGGTAATGCTCCCTCACGAGTCTTTTGAACACAGGCAAGGATTGGGCGCTTTTGATTAGGTCTGGCAACGCATTCCACAGACGAGTAGCCTGGACAGTAAAGGATTTATCCAGAAAACTCGTGGAATGCATTGGCGTTTGAAGTGATAAGTTATCTGATGACCTAAGAAATTGTGTGTGGGAATCGCAGAGAAACTGAAAACGTTTCTTAAGATAAAGGAGGAAAGAAAGAGAAGAGAGAGGAGGAAGGGTGGTAGGAGTGAAGAGCACATTATATATTTTATTTACTGTTTGTATTCAAATACCTATGTTGAACGTTATAACCTGTCAAGTAAGTACAGCAGGTAATTTCCTAACTTTCAACATAGAATTTCCCATATTTCCCTCGTCGTTAAACATGTCATTTACATAAAATATAGCATGTGGAAACCCACATAGAAACCCAACATTGAAGACCTTTCGCTTCCTCGTGTGTCTTCACTTATAACTTCCAACTTCCAAGTACCCTAGTGTAATAATAGTGTTTTAACTTATTGCGATACTATTTAACTTTACCAGTATTTTGCAAATTAGATCCAAATTCGTTCGGCCGCTGAGCCGTCATTGATAAATAAACATCCAAACATGGAGACTTTCATACTTATAACATTAATAGGAAATAGGATAATCCAGGCCATGGTCTACCTTTGTTCCAAATGTCATCTAAATCCGTTCAGTCGTTGAGGCCTGATTGATTTAAAAACATCATAACATTCACATTTATGTTACTTACTACCTGCTGAACGCGTCTATCCTACTCTAAGTATGTAAATACATAGCCTAGAACCTGGCAAAATTCGCAGGTCCTCGGCTATATCTATGTTGTATTTCATCAAGATAGTTTAGCGGCTTAGGCGAGAAAACTACTTTCACTATTTATAATATTAATAGGAATTATATTCAATGGTGTACACAGAAAGGTGTTCAAGTAAACTAACGTTACGCTGACAGCTAAATGTACAAGTTTCATCGCTACGCACCAGGATTTTCCTCGATCACTTTCACTATCGGAGTGCGCGCACGCAGGCCGCGCGGCCGGTTGCAACAGAATCCGCTTTATCTTGCTTGATCGCTTGATGGTCAGGTCTGGGTGGAGATTTGTAATGTCCGTCTATATGTAATCTTTGTGTGTTGGGGAAAAAAATGTGTTATGACTGATTAATACACAAAGCGCAAGTGGACTTTTTCTTTGGAAAGATTCAATGGGTGCGGATTTTTTAACAATAATATGTTATAAAATGTATATAGTAGGTGTATTAAATTTGCGCTATAAGTTACATTTCACCTATTTCGGGCGCTTTTTACCTCTAAATCAGATCAGTTCTTTATATAATCTTTGTGTGTTGGGGGAAAAAAATAGTATTATGACTAATAATACACAAAGCGCAAGTGGACATTTTCTTTGGAAAGAATTAATGGGTGCGGATTTTCTATCAATACTATGTTATAAAATGTATATCTTAGGTACATATATTTGCGCTATAAGTTACATTTCACCAATTTGTATGGTGTTTATTATTAAGTTACTTTGTATGGTTGTCTCTTATTTATGAATAAATAAATATTATATATTATATTTCGAGAGCTTTTTATCTCTAAATCAGATCAGTTCTTTAGCTTGGTTTTTTAAGATCCGATCCGAAATCGAAGGGCGTCGCCAGCCGGTGGCCCAGGGAGGGGGGCATGTTGATGACGATGGGAAAAGTATAAATTTTAAATACAATTAACAGCACATAACGCTTTACAATGCTAGTACGAGTCTAACTCCAACGTCGATTGAAATAAAAACGGTACAAAGTCCAATATGTAAATGTAAAGCTCCATAAGTAAAGTTATTATTATGTATTACAATAATAAGAATTTGGCACACAATTAACGTGATCAATCAAGTGGTCCATTGTTAATAACAGATGTAATAATTAATAAAGTAATCGAGCGAGATCCTATTTTCAAGGTTCCGTAGTCGAAAGGTCCAAACGGAGCCCTAATTGCTGTTACTTGACTCACTTGTCTGTATGTCTGTCACACAGATTTTAAAGCCAAATGGTTGGAGCTACAGTCTTTAAATTTACACAGTATAAGCATCTTTTTGACTCAAAGCCATACAAATTGCCAAATAATATTTTTAAATGTTTTTTTTTTGTTGGGGCACTCATACAGATAAAGGGAGCAGGGGGCGCTGAAAAAAAAATATGGCCTTTCCCATCCATCGAGTTTGTCGGAATATCGTTGTTTAGAACTCGTTGAGTAGATAAATCCTGAATTTTAACTTAAAAAGATATTGGAAAACAAAAAATAAGAAGCTACCAAAGTCAGCTATTTTAAAAAAAAATTGTTCGGAAGATTTTTTTAACTTCCCGCATTGACCTTATGAACTTCAAATTTGGTGATAATTTATTTATTTATTATATACTTTATTGTACACCACTTAAATAATAACAGGACAATATTTTTAAAGATAAGTGTACAATGGGCGGTCTTATCGCACAGGGCAATCTCTTACAGACAACCTTTGGATGGACTGAACGAGAGGAGATAGACATAGGGCTGTCAGTGTACAAAAACTATCTTGATAATATTACTTAGATATTACATAAAATACATAAATACAAATAAAATAATATACTAATAAATATAAAATATAGAACAGAGAAAGGAGAAGAATAGTTACAGAGAAAGGAAATGCTCCTTCACCATTTTTTTAAAGGTAGGTAATGTTTGCGCACTTCTTACCTCAATAGGTAATGCATTCCACAAACGAGCTGCTTGAACCGTGAAAGATTTGTCGAAGAAGGATGTGGAATGCATAGGAATGCTTAATTTTAGGTTTTCCGATGATCTCAAGGACCGAGAATGTGTGTCACAGAGGAACTGAAAGCGTTCTTTAAGATAAGAAGGACTAGCAGGATTAAAGAGCACATTATATAGCAATGAAAGTATGTGGGCATTCCGGCGAAGGCGAATAGGAAGCCATTTGAGCTTTGTTCGAAATTCAGAAACATGGTCATACTTGCGCAAGCCAAATATGAACCTGATACAGAGATTTTGAAGTCGCTCAAGCTTGTCCAACTGGTCTTGGGTGAGATCAAGATAACTGGCATCGGCATAGTCCAGGATAGGGAGAAGAAGAGATTGTGCTATCGCAATTTTAGTGGTGATGGGAAGAAAGTTACGAAGGCGTCTCAGGGAGCCCGCAGACGCAAACAGTTTGCGACTGACCTCCTGCAGTTGTTTGGTCCAGGAAAGGGTGCTGTCGATGTAAATCCCCAGGTTCTTCACAGTGTGAGCTATAGGAACAACGGTGTTGCTGAAAGAAACCTGGGGAAGTGTCGCCCAATCAATCCTAGATACCGTTCGGGAACTTCCCACAACAGCCACTTGAGTTTTCGTCGGATTGATCTATAATATGATATAATTGATAATGTTTATTATTACATATATTTTACTAACAAATACCAATATATTGATAAATCTGATTATTCTTTGAAATGCCTTCGTTTTTTCTATTACAACCAACTTAATTTTGCGGTTTTGCGGAACCCTAAATGTGCAAAATCTAACACGCACTTGGTCGGATTTTATTTTTGATTCAATTAATACAAAAATTTTCGACCACTTTATTATGAAATTCTTATAAGTTTTCTGTGCACAGTTTCCTGTGCAGACTCATCATCGGCAGACCTTTGGGGCGATTTTCCATCATAGTGCTTCGTAACCAGGTTTTTAGTCTCCCGTGACTGATAAATTTGTGTTGTGCACAATCGTCGACGTGAGCGATCAAATTTTCAACGCTCTTCCCGTTTTGGGAAAGAAAGTTATTGTCTCTTTTAGGACATCAGCAACGGTTAGATACGTGAAGTAAGTGAACGTAGGACTTTGATTTCATTGCATTTGTCTATATATTTTTAAATATCTAGTGGGGGCAACTGCATCTTTCGGCCCCCGCACCCTCCCTTAGCGACGTCCATGCCGAAATCTACTCATTCCTACCTATCGAAGCCAAATCAAACTGTCCGAATATTTCCTCTTCCTACCTCAGGATCAAAATGGTGCAGCATAACGTTACTCATTCAATCTCATCCTCAAATTAGTCATCTCTAAATAGACTAGATACTAATTCGAAAAGGAACTACTTAAAATAGAAATAATTCTCCGAATGGCCATCATGACAAATCGCTCTAACATTGTTACTCCGTACAAGATTAAGCAATTTAGACGTCCTATTCCAATGAAGATTCAAGTTCATCGATCTAGAAAATTCTACACGTTTCGCATGTGAGTGCACAGCGCGAATGTCTAGAAACTTCGTTTGATGCAGTCTGTCATTACACCGTTCGTGAGGAGTGAATGATTTAGTTGGCAATGTTGGCAACAGCCGTCTGAGTTTTGTGATCGAAGCTTTCTGTTCCTCATAGCGAGCTGTGTGAATTCGAAAAGAGAATGTGATGCTCATTGTTTGGTTCACCTCGAAAAATAATGAGGAAAGTCTGTAAGATGTAGAAAAATTATATAAATAGCAATAACACCAGATTTTAACTGTCAACTACAAGGCTAAAGCCTATTCTCATACTGAGTCCGCACGAGCTTTAATCGCTACGCTAAGCTACGTTTGCTCAAGCTGGGGTGGTGATTTCAGACTTACATCAAGTATTTAGTCCCAGATTTCCTGACGATTTATCACAGATAGAGATGTCCAAAATAAAATTATAAAGTGCATATGAATTAAAAAAGTCAAACTATTACTTGCCTAGATTTGAAGAGGCGAGGATTCCAAAGGAACCACTGGATAAAATTTCCATTATGGGCCGTTGATTTGGAAGTTCATATTTTTTTTGTAGGTCTCTTAAATAGAAAGCTTATTACAAATTTTCAAGACTCGAAAATTTTATGTTTTTTGTATGTTTTTCGTGGGAAAAAAAAATGAGAATTAGTCCAAGAGCGAGCGAAGCCAGCTCGGTAGCTTAGGGCACCCCGACACGGATAGCTTAGGTTCGAAGCAGATGACGGGAGCTGAAGTAGCCCCTCTACCCCCCTTAACCCTCCCCCCTCCGCGCCCCTTAAATCGATAATAATAATAAATAGTTTATTAGCATTATTTTTTTACAAAAAAGAGTGAAACCCTGACCCCTGAGCTAGGCACCTGTGTTTCAGGGGCCAGCGACCTCTACCGTTACGTTACACAATTATAATCAACTAGACACTAATTCAATTAATATTAAAATCTCAATTCAAATAATTATTTAATAAAAATCCTAGACTAAAATGAAAATTATAATCAAAATTAAGATAAACTCATTAATAAAATGAAAATGAAAATCGCAGTCAACAATAAAATGAAAATTAAAATCAAATAAAATATTACAATTAGAATTACAACCACTAGGAGCATTAAAATTATAACCAAACACAAAGTTGAAATTAAAATCAAATTAACATTAACATTACAATCACAATCCAATTCATTCGATTAAAATCAAAATTAAAGTCAAAATTAAATCAAAATTAAAAGTTAAATCAAATTAGGCTAAAAAAAATAATAGTAACAATATCCAAAACAAAATTAAATTAAATCAAAATTAAATCTTAGAAACAAAGTCCAATTCAACTAAATATAAATATGGATGCTGGTATGTAAGTATGTGATTGTGTGTGTAGATATCGATGGACATATATGGAAATTTTAATTCTAACCTGCAAACTTTAACCATGGATATCTCCATAACCAAGGGGCTCCGAGTAGTGGGGATGGTACTGGGGGCCCACCCTCCCCCCTCTACCAAAAAATCAACGGCCCATAATCGAAATTTTAACCGGAATCACTAGGCCACGACATGTAAAAAAGTGGAAAAATACAATTCCAGATAAATCCCCTGGTGCACACAATATGTTGTAAACACATTTGGTTTCTCACAGTTTGCACATGTTTCTTCTAGATCCACACTGCAGTTGTCATAATAGCACCCATCTGCATTCCAGTACCTACACCCGTCTAGATTTTTTTTCAGGCAGTTTATTTCTGACACGAATATATTTTATGCGCCTTTGCAGTACGCCACTAAGTATAATGCCCAAGTTGATTTTTTATAGTTCACTAGTGGCCCACCCCGGCTTTGCCTGGTTTATAATATTTTTTACCCTATAACCATCTCGAATCAAATGGTGAACGATTTTTTCTAATAGGTGTAGCGGTTCCAGAGATTACCCTACACATAGGAAAAACTCACAAAATTCGGGCTATCTCTTTAAAATATTAGTTACTGTTATGAAGTTTAACATAATGGGAATTACCTTCATATTAATCGACATACATTTATTTTTCTGTTTGTTTTGAGCATTGTCCTTTAATCCTTTGTTTTTTTTTATTGATTTGCTCGCGTTTGACCTCTGTCTCGCCAGATATTAAGCGATGATATGGTCGACAGTGAAGCAAGCTTGCCTAGAAATAACCTACCCAATCTTGTCTTGAGGACTCCTAGGTTGTAGATATCAGAAAACAAAGACTCAGGCAGGGAATTCCCCTCCTTAGCTGTACGCACAATGAAAGTATTCGGTGGGATGTCCACCATGTACCGATGTTTATAACCACAGAAGCTTATTTTTGCGGCTTCGCTTCTATGACCTATCCTACGGTAACCGTGCGCTTTTGCTGCTTCGCTTCTATGACGTATTCTACAAAAACCGTGCGTTATTGCGGCTTCGCTCCTATGACCATCCTACAGAAACCGTGCGTTTTGCGGCTTCGCTTTTATGACCTATCCTACAGAAACCGTGTGTTCAGAATCAGTGACGAATTTTTTTTAATTGTATCCGTTCTTGCTCCTACAAACATACAATTTTACCTCTTTACAATATTAATTTAAATCTAGATAAAACGTGAATCATTCACGATGTAATAAGGTATTTCCATGTTTATATCATAAATCATACCAAACAATACGAGAAATAGGAAATATACGTATTTTGTTATTATCTTCATCCATGACAATGTTATTAAATAATAGCTTCTAGGTATAATAATAAGTAATAACACATAATATTGATTAAAACTCTTATGAATAAATCTTGAGTTCTAGAATGAACTCAAGACTTATCAAAATGCAATGACTGTTAATTGAAAACATAGCTATCTATATCAAATATACTTTATGGCAGATTAAATAATAATGTAACACAACTTTTTTTACATTATTAAGACTATAGTACATTAAGGGTATGGATAAAATGAAGATCGTATCAATAATAGTGATATCTACTAGACAATATACCTGGGTATGTAGTCAGATTATTTTTATATTTGTAGTGAATTTTCAATTCAACTATACTCCATTTATTATAGCATTATACAAAAGAGGCTCCCAGAAGCAGGAGTACGAAACCTTTTATTTTCAAGTCAAGTTCAAACAATTTTAATAAATAATGTAAGTATGTGATTTTTTTGTAAGTAACAATGTATGGCATACAATAAAGCGTATTCTATCTATCTACTCTTCACGATGCTTCATTTACCTATGTAAATGAAATTTTAAAAAAATAGTAACAATCAGTTTATTAAAAACAACTTCATCACAATATGCCCGAATTATGTTTTCAATATTCCAAATAAATATGATACAAAACACCAGTTAACAATTTAGTCACTGCTACCATCAGTCATCACAAATTATAATAATTAATTGACATGGGTGGTAACAAAAGCCATAATTTTAACTATAATAATAAAGTGGCCCTAAGATCTTTTTCCTAAAAAGGAATATTTTTGCTTTTTAGCCACTCCTGAATATCTTTCTTTCGTGTGGCTGTAGTTGGCAGCTTCTCCAATTTCCTCGAATGATATGGCGCATTATCCATAACAATAACTGCACCACTCTCGACTTCTGATAATATTAATAAAAACTACTTTTCAAAATTGTGTGCTTCCATTTCAGAATGGTCACTCTCATAGTCTCCATCACCCTTTTTGGCTTCAAATATTAGTTCACCATCCATCAAAAACCCACCCGTTGATCCTGTGAAATGAAATAAAAGCAAATCAAAAATTGTGTACCGGTGGGGTAGATTACTTGATCACTGGAAATAGATTTTAACCTTTAAGTAGCAACCGAAATTAACTGCATCATTACTATCATTGAACAGGTTAATCTACAACCATAAACATCTTTCTCCGAGGCCTCCCATCTGATTTTAAACATTGACACGACATTATTTTATGTAAAAACTAAATAATATTAAATGAAGGCCTTGTAATTTCAGAAGGTAGATAGGTTAAATAGATGCAATTAAGTGTGACAGCTGTTATTTAAATTGATTATATTTAACTCCACACAATCTTGACTGTAATAGTGTTTGTTGTATTTTTATTACAAAGTGTGCACCTAAAAGAGCCTTTTTTAACTTCTGTCTAATGCTATAGTAAATGGAGTATAAGTCTAGTGTTAATTCAAAAGGAAATGATAGGTATCACATCACATCACATCATCAGCCTATTCATGTTCCCACTGCTGGGACACAGGCCTCCTCTCTGTGAGAGGATTGGTAAGTATATGGGCTTAAACCTACAGCATTTTTTTGACCCCAAATGACGTGATTATCTTGACAATAGTTGCTTAAGAAGAGCCAAGCTTGTCAATGGCAGAAAACAAAGTTACAAACTGTCATCATCATTACACACATAGGGCCTTCCAAAGGACGGTCAAAGGTGATATTGTTATAATCATTAGTTGGTTAAGTAATCGTAGTTTTTTGTTGCTAAGCCCTTGTAATATAAGCCTTGCCCCGCTCTTTTTTTTGTGGGTACAACCAAGCTGACGGTGACCTACTGAATGAAAAATTACTAACACCGCCTTTGACATGAAAATCAGCAATACCAGATGCAATCTCAGAGACAAAGCTGAATTGTCTGAATAATATTTTCGAACCAAAAATAAAAATAGTGGCAATCAGAATCAATGAGATAGTGGTCAAGCGCGCGCCAATTGACGACAAAAATAAACAAAAAAATAAAATCATTGTCCGAAATAATTCTATCTATTCTCAGCGTTTATGCACTTATTCGTGTTTGTATGAACATCTTTAAAACGGACCAGAATTATCCTTACCTATTAAATAAACACGAATACGAATATTTACACAAACACCCAGACAGCTTCCTAGTTGATGTATTTAATGACGCAAATGATTCTTGCCTTGCCTAACACCGTGTTGTAAAGTCTGACCTTGAAGAACCAAGGACAGAGCACCGATACACTTACTTCGACCAATCACTTTCACAACTCTTCATGGAATAAACGGAGCGGCGCGCGGTGGCGCACAAAATAGCCACCTCACCTGATGGAAAAAGAATAACACTGCGTGTGACATCAGCAGTACCAGAGACATGTCTGGTGCTTTGCATTCTAAAGATAAAGGTGAAATATATCATGGGGCTTGTATTACAAAACCCTTTAAACCGGAATACAGAAAGTACCGGCCTGCCACCATTAATAAGAATTCTGGCAGTAATTCCCCGGAGCACCTTCACAAAGAGCTATCTGCGTGATGCATTTCACGACAACGGGCATAAAGGCGCTTATGCATTACCGAACATCGTTCTGTATAGTCTGACCTTGAATAACCAAGGACAGAGCACCGATACATTTACTTCGACCAATCACTTTCATAACTCTTCATGCAATAAACGGCGACCAAAATAGAACGACCATTTCTCCATAATGACCGGCGCTTGTACACTAATGAATCAGGATGGTGGCTGGCCTATCGTTGGCACAATTTTCGCAATCCTATTACATAAAGGTGACCGCAGTTGCTGACCAAATATACCTACTGACATAACACTGGTCAGTATGTGCTTTTGATATTGCACAAAAATATTGAAGTAAACGAAAAAAATACGACCATCATAATGGTGTACGAGTTGAGCATCTGCAAAAAATAACTAGTTAGTGAGCCACAGTAATCCTGGATTAGGTATCTCAAATTGTTAATATTTCACTACAATGATTAAGAGGTGAAAGATAAGGAATAGTGCAGGTGAAGTATAAAAGTAAGCTGCTTATTTACCGAAGTAAAAGCACTAAAGGTTCTCGTAAATTAGGTATTCACAGCTTTGATTTTAGTATGTCCTATCGGGAACTCTAAGAGTTCTATGTCCAAAACAAAAATAATGATGGTGGAGTTATTTAATCAGCCGTCGAAACGTGGGTGTACTCGTACACCTCTGCCCAACCCTGACGTGATGTTAAGTAATGTTATGTTAATCAGACGTTGACCCGCACACATCGAGATTTCAAGATGCTACATAAAATTCCCAGAATCCAAAAAGCGGTTTCCATACTAAGTCCCGTTAATGTAGTATAATCTCCAATCGAGTACAGATTGCAAAGATGACGCATCGTTGCTGCAAGAAAAAGGTATAAATGCATGTTTATCGTTATCCTTATTATAGGAATGCGGAAAGCAATTCAGGAAGATAGATTTTAATCTTAAAAAATATAGGTCCCAATTAGCTTCGCAGAATCAATTTTGGGGCACGAAGCACCGTTTAATTGAAACTGTGTTTTGTGCCCTAGAATTGCTTTGTGCACAGATTGAACTGACAGTTGTCATAATAGTTCCCTACTGTAAGCAATGATGAATGAATGATGGTGAATACCCATGTTACACCCACTCCTTTCAACGTTAGAGACTCTACACTCGAAGTTGTGGACGACGATGTCTGCCTGGGACAAACGACCCAGTTGGGTAGGGCCAACTTCGTGAAAGAGGTCAACCATCGAATCCGACTCGGCTGGGAAGCGTTCGGGAAGTAGCGCGGTATCTTCTCGTCCAACTTAACACAGTTTCTCAAGACGAAAGTCTATGACCAGTGTATGTTGCCAGTGATGACCTATGGCTCTGAGACGTGGTCGCTCACAATGGGCCTCATCAGAAAGCTTACAGTCACTCAAAGGGCAATGGAGAGAGCTATGCTCGGAGTATCCTTGCGTGATCGAAACAGAAATAAAAAGATCCGCAAGAGCTACCGTTACCGACATAGCCCGAAGAATTGCCAAACTTAAGTGGCAGTGGGAAGGGCAGCGCAGAACGGATGGTCGAAGGGGCAGAAAAGTTCTGGCATGGCGGCCGCGAACCCGCAGACGTTGCGTTGGAAGGCCTGCCACAAGGTGGACCGATGACCTGGTGAAGGTTGCGGGGATCCGCTGGATGCGGGACGCACGGGACCGGTCAATGTGGCGACGCCTGAGGGAGGTCTATGTCCAGCTGTGGACGTCTTTCGGCTGATATGATGATGATGACTGTAAGCAATGAATTTAATTTAATTGTTCTTTTTTATTTTATTTGAATCTAATCATAATCAATAATTGATGATGTATTGTAAATACGAGTATTTTACAAGCGTCTATGCATATAGTATACATATGCATTTGAACTGCACGAGTTCACTTCACAATTGATCAATAATCCAGTTGGCTAATTTGACTTCTATTTGCAATCCAAATACGGTCTGCCAGTTACACTACTTTCCGCGCATGTTGACTCATAAAATCTAGAATTTTATTTGCTTTTCATTTGAATTACTGTCTATGGTAAGGCTGAGCCAGCGATAGACCGAAACCGAGAACGATGAATCGACACATTGTAACACATCTTGTGTAAGTTATCGATAGATGTTACAACTTGTGGATAGCTTTAAATAACATCATCGATGACCGATTTACCATGTTGCTTAATTTATTTCTTTTTCTCACTGATTTTTATTTGGTATTTAATTTGGATGACTTGCATACATTCGTGGAAACGGTACATTTTTGTGAATTCAACATAATAATTTATCCTGTAACAGTAAATGTGGTGAATGTTAATTTTACCGTTCAAAGGATAATTTTAAGATTCATATATATTCAAAGTTTGTCTGTAAGAGATTGCCCTGTGCGATAAGACCGCCCATTGTACACTTGCTTTTATGTTTTTTTGTCCTGTGTATATATATTTGTGGTGTACAATAAAGAATATAATAAATATATTTATTTGCATATAATGATTTAGACGCCCTAGAAAGGTGTAATTTTTCCTTTAATGAGGCCTTATTCATTTTATTAACCGATTTCTCAAAAGGGAGGAGGTTTCTCAATTCGACCGTATATATAACTTTTTGTTTAAGTGTGTTCGCGGATAACTTTATCGTTTATGAACCGATTTTGATGATTATTTTTTGTTGGATAGGAGATATCCCAAGGGAAGGGAAGGATCTGATGATGGGATCCTAGAGCAATCGAGGGAACTCCTCAAATATTATAGGCATACATATAGCGATTTTGGTATTTTTATCAATAATGCAATCATTTGCGCTCAGAAAGTATCATTTGGTGAAGTGGAACTGATGGAAAAGACCACAATGGCTGGACTGGCACTCCGAAATACAAAAATGTATCGTAGTCGTGTTTGGGCGTATTAGAATCGTCATGAGATGTACTATAAATAACTATAATTTTTTTACTATATTTTTTTTTGTCGAATTACCGCAAACAAAGGGTACAAAAGACACCGACTTCGGAAAAGAAAGTTATTTTTCGCTTTGTAGTGTTTTGTTTTGGAAGTCGGTTTGATTAGTTTTTTCCGTGATAACAGCCGGTCGATTCCATAAAAAATCACCGTGAAAACTTAGGAGAAGTGACAAGGGAACATGAAATGAGCTGTCATTACAATTCATGCGAGGATTTGACAGCTTATTTCACCTAAGTTATCACATTGAAATTGCTGCAAAATGACACTACAGAACCTTCGCGCTACTTGGTCTAGTGATCGCTCGCAAGCGCTAATGTTAAGTATGAAAGTTTGATACCCGGATCGGGCAGAGTGTCATTATCATCATCATCTTCAGCCTTATATTGTTCCCACTGCTGGGACAAAGACATCTTTTCTGTGAGAGAGGTAATGGGCTTTAATCCACCACGCGGGCCCAGTGCGGTTTGGTGAATGTCACATGTCTTCGAATTTTTGGTTCTAGGACATGCCGGTTTCCTCATTATGTTTTCCTTCACCGTTTTAAGAGCAGTGGTAATTTACATAAAGTTAAGCTCCTTCTTGGGTTTGAACTCACGACCTACGACGCGTAAGTCAGGACTGTTACCACTGGGCCACCACTGTTCAGTGTCATTGAGTTTTAAATCTGGAATTTCGAGTCTGAATTTGTGCCCGGTAGACTCTAGACTTACCCCCAATTAAAACGGGCTTAAGAAAACTGGCGCAATTTAAGTGTATAATTCACCACATTTCACCTCTGTCTTCCCCTCCGGGAAGTACTAGCGTGATGTTATACTAGGGGTCCTTCTAAGACAAATAGTAAGAGGTCCTACGACCACTTAAGATTATTGTAATAGTAACAGCACGTAGGATGATGTAATGTAACAATGTGCAGCCGAGCCCGGAAGCCGGTCATAAGCGGATAACTAAATAATCGAGACTTCGATGATGCTACCAAGATTCCAACATGCCATAGACCTCTTAATCTGAAGTAAGGCCAGTTGAATATTATTAAAAGTAGTGAATCCATAACATAACATCAGCACCTGACGCCAAGTTGACAATCTACAATCGATAACGCTATTAGAAAACTAATAAATTTATGGGATTGACACATTTGTCAAATGTCAAAGTCATGAGTCATAAGTAATTTATTTCTTAAAGACATACATTCATCGATTAAAATGAGAGAAAACATAAAAAAACAGTCATTAACAGTATTTTAATAATTAATAATCGTTTATAAAAAAAAAATATTTAAAAAATTTAGTCAAATATAAAATTCAATAATAATTATAATAAAGATCAATAATGTCACATAGTACAATAGAAAATTTAAAAATAATAATAATTTACGTTCCATTTTAAATGAATTCCAGTCGAATCAAAAATAAAAAAAATATATAATGTCCCATATACAACAAAAAAATAATAATGACAATAATCCAAATTCTTTCTAAATCACTGCAATCAAGATAAAAAGAATCAATATCATAAATATAATTCATTAACAATATAAATCAAAATGATTTGTAAATGTTGCATACACAATAACAAGATAATAATAAAATATAATTCAAATTCCAAATCATTAAGGTATAAAATAAAAATTAAAAGACAAATTCTTTTAGACCAATAGAAGGCGTTAACGATTGTAGAATGAGATTCAGTACGAAACTTTTTAACTTCACTATGAGGGCAGGCATAGAGATGCACACCTAGAGTTGTAAAAAAAGGTTATTTTTTTCTGAAATGCAACAATAAACATTTAAAAAAAAACATGAAAAAAACAGTATATTTTTGGAGTAGGTTTTTTTCAAGAGTACTAAAATAAAAATATGGTGAGGCGGTTATCGTATATGAGTTGATATTATTTTTTCATGCTTAAAAAGAAAAACCATGTGATTTTTGTTAAATAGTACATAATACACAAGCAGAAGTTAGTAGAGTCCTTGATAGTATAGTCGTTGATTCAGAATCAGATGAAACAAATACAGACAGACACAGAACATGTCAATGATTCCGATGCCGATAAAACAGTATGCGTAGCTATAGCTACTGACACTGATTCAGATTGTAACACATTAAGTATTGTCTAAGTTCATAATAATAGGTACCCATTGATCTAAACATAATTTGACTTTAATTAAACAAAACCAAATTAAACGTTTTATTCCATTTTAGTTATTGAAAAAACGACGGTGCCAAGTTTTTTTAAAAGTCTTTTTTCAAGATTGTGAAAAAAAACATTTAGTTTTTTTCAATGTACATCTCTATGCACACCCGTATTATACCAGTTCGTTAAAGTCCCGTGTAACGCTTCGGGAAGCACGAATACCAGCTGTGATTTTTAAATCTTTGACAGTTATTATCCGAGTTACTGCCCGCCAGAAGCTAGAAAATTTTACACCAGTCTTGCCAAGGGCTATCGTGTTACCCAGTTACTGGGTTTTGGAGGTCAGATAGACAACCGCTCCATGCTAAATAGTGACATACAGCTGCATCATTATTTTGAAGCGTAGCGAATTTCTTTCGCATGCTGCGTTTGAATTATTTACTTTCATTTATAAACTAACTTAATATAAGTCGAATGTGTTCATACCCTATGAAATTTAATAACAACGGGACATTGATACGCCCTAGTTTGTATGTGGATTGTTTACATGTGTTACTTGACCATGTCACTGTGAAAATTATCTAGGACCTACATTTTAATATAATTCCGGAAAGATTTATATTCTAATCATAAACAAAAAGTAAATAATTTTGAAATTTCATGATAAAATTCACGTAAATTTATTTGTAACATACATGGTACTCTGCAATGTTGTGGTATTTTGTGTTAATTATAAAAAAGTCGTCGAAAGTGTCGTATGTGTTGCCTTGCAACAAGGCATACAAATATTGTGATTATACACAAAAGGTATCAAGCTGCGCAGGTAAAATGGTGCTAAATGCTAAATTTTGTAGACAAAACAAGAAACTTGTAGGTTTTGTATACAGGGCTTTTAGTCATTCATTATATAAAGAAAGAATAGGATAGTCGGAGTATAAACATCATAATTTACAAAATACATATCTAATACTACGCTTATAATAATACGCTTTGTATCTTTAGTGCAACAAATGCTAGAACATCATAACTTTCTATAAATCTAAAATAATCCTTCACAAAGACACCATTTCAAAGCTGAGTAGAGGAAGGCAGACAATGGGCAAAATCAAACAATAACTTAAAGTTAACAAAGGAGTTTTAATGCAAGCTCTATCTTTTGTTATATTTTTTAATGTGGCACCTCTAACTTTTCTCTGTTCTCTGTAGAAGAGGTTTACGACCACGCCAACTCTGCCAGAATTAAGATAATAGCATAATAGAAGTACAAACTGATGTGTTAAGAGATGTGTACATTTGTATACTGAAATATTTAGAAAAAAATACTATTATCATAGCATAGGTAGTTCCATGGAAAAGTCCTGACGTTTTTGCTGTAATTGGTAAGACCGATGGAATTTAGTTACATATATATATATTAATAAAACTAAATTCTCAGAGGATGATTGATATCTATAGTTACCTATAGTGACCGACCGAAGGTTCGGTTTCGCCCAGTTTCGGCCAAAAATTGTAGTTTCGGAACTAGTTTCGGCACGGGGTCCCAGCGCTAACAAAGAAAATTTTATTCAAATAAATGACACTAGATGGCGCGATATGCATCGATTCGTTATTGAATTATGGGTAAAACTAAAATTTTCTAAATTGTTTTATGTTATTTTTAAACAACTCTCCTAAAGCACAAAATTATGGAATATTGGGCTCTTAATTCACATTTCAAAGATTATTTGAACGGATCATTTAAAATTAATTCCAATAGATAAATTTGTATTGTAACACATTTTGGTACCACGAAACTGTAAAAACATGCAAAAATATACTATAAAACAAATCGTCACTGTATTTAAAGAAAAAAAAGTCACGAACCGGGAAAACCCTTTTAATTGCAAGTTGCTGCTAACACCATCTGTAGCCATGGAATGATGGAACGGAACCGAATACGATCGAAGTACTTATAAAAATAATCATCTTAATCAGACGAAAAACGCCAGTTACGTTGGCACGTTGTCTTTGTATGGGATGAGGCATCTGTACTAGTATTATATGATCTGTGGTTTCAGATTCAAACTTTAAAAATAAATTCGGACTTAGTTTCGGTTTATGCACTTTCCGGACACATGACAAAAACAATTCATTTCTATATTTTATAGACATCTGCTGCCGCGCGAGCCGTGCTTGGTCAGTCTGGGCGCGGCTATTCACGAACACTGAGTTTCGGTGCAACGAAACTTCAAAAATAAGACCGATGGAATAAATAGCCTTTGGTTTTATAAAACTATATTTCCAGAGAATGATTGATATCTATAGTGGCCGAAACCAAAACATTTTTTTTTTCTACGGGGCATCTCGCAGTTCGATCAAGTGATCGTCGTCTGCTTAACCGGGCGATCCTGTGGAGACTAAGCTATATAGCCTCCGGCCAGGGCACAAATTTCTAAACCTAAGCGAAGGCTACCCCAGTTGGAGTCGAACCTCGGCTCAGAGAGTCGCTGGGGGGACAAACTATGGCTGGAACTTGACAAGTGATTTTACCATCCATTCGGCAATTACCTACGTGGAGAAGAACGGACATGAAACTCCTTTTACATCTAATAATTTAACTACTGCTCAGCTTCGCGGGCTGGCGGGATTTTAATTGAAAGAATACGCGACGGGCCTCGGCGGCGAGGACGGAACGAATCGGTTTGTATGCTACGTTTGTCTTCATATTCCCTAAGGCTCTTATGGAGCAGAGTGGAGATCATGGGGGTTAGGGATGAGTCTCAGTTGGCGAAAACATGTTTATTGAAAGCGTAAGGGGTGCGTCTTACGAAACGTCGCGCACCCATTGACCGTTCCTGAAAACGAGGCTGTCTAGCTCCTCGGTTATATTGGGGTACCTTGTGAATAGGTCTTTGGACTCGGCTGGGGACATATCACCGGCTGCCTGGATCGCTCTGATCTCAGCAACCAGCGATCGGGCCTCATCCGTCATCCAGATCGCATACGCACTGATGATAACATCAGCTACGCAGCGTCTGGCATTGGGCTTACACTGGGACAGGCTCCCATCGGCGGCAGTGGTGGGAGCCACGTGTCGGCTTTGAGCGGGCATAGGGGCGGCAGGGGCCTGAGGGGCCGGAATAGGGTGATCCATCAGGCCTGGAATTGGCTGTTGGACGGTCTGGGAAGCCACACTTTGGTGGTTAAGTTTGCCCCATGGCGAAGTCCTATGAGGGGCTAGGGGCATTCCTTATAGTTAACCAACTTGGTCATATAGCACGCAGCTGGGAGGCTCCGTGCATTCGGCTCTATCTTTGAGACGGAGGCAATCTTTCGTACCGTGGTTCCCTCGGCACTTAACGCACCTGGGGGGGGCAAAACAGTATTTTTGGCTATGTCCATACTGTTGGCAGTTATGGCACTGACCAACTACGAAGGGAAGGTAAGGCTTCTCAATAGAGAAACAAATGGACTTTATTCCGAAAATTAGGTTATGGGAATCAGTAGGGCTGCACTCAACCACTACCATATCGTAATCCTGCCTACCTCTTGCTTTACGCATGCGGTGGATAGCTGTGACGGGGATATTCTGTGCGATAAGACCCGCACGAACATCTTCTACAGGAATTTCCTTAGGAATGCGCCGGATAACCACGCGGATGGGCGCATTCTCTAGGAGGGTATACGTGTGGAACGCAATATTTGATTCTCTTAGAACTTTAATGATAGACTAGAATTTTAATGCCTATCTGACATGAGATGGCATTGACATAATTAATCTTGCGTTCCAACCAAGTTTTGGAAACATCTGTCCACTTGGTCTTATCGTGGAGGAAGATTGGCGGGGGCTTCTGTTTTTTAATAACAGGACTGGGGAGCGGTTCGACTTTTGGGAAGCGCCGGCGACTGTCATGGGGCTAGGGGAACGACTCCTGGGGCTTGGAGAGCGACTTAACCGCTGGGTAGCGGTGACGGGGTGGAGGTGGCAGAGTTGGGGGGCCGGTCGCTGCGAACATTTTTGCCTTAGTGGCCTTGGAGTGGGACTTGTCCTACTTCCTCTTTCTCTTACCCTCAGAGGTAGCTTGACAGCTGTCTGAGGAGGAGGAGGAGATGTCGTCGGTAGTTTCATACTCATCAGAGTCTTCGACCATGGGATCATCGATTATCGGCATATCGACCTGAGGGGAGGCGGGATTCTCCGTGAAAGTAACTAGAGGTGGGGCATGTTTAGTGATCGGGAAATGGGCATATTTTGAGCCAGAAGCAGGCGCAGGCACCGAAACGGGGGCGGGCGTCGAGGGGCCGGTAGAATCGGGCGCTGCGGCGCCGATGGAGGAGCAAGTGGCCAGGGAACCAATAAATTCTTGGAACCTCTGCTTGTTTACGCTGCGCGGACTGGGTATGTCCGACAGCATTTCTTTGACGAGTTCCACTAAACACTCAACGGGATGCATTGTTGTATTTTATGGAACAAAGAGAAAAGTAACAAACGAGATAAAATATGATATTGTATACAATACCTTATCTTATCTATCTATTAGGGACTGATAACGATAGTCCCCGGGTAGGTGGGCCCGGGGTGTGCGGTCCTACCCTCCCAGCCAGGTTTAGGCTGGGAGGAGAGTACTTAGGTGTAGCCCTAAGCTTGCTGTCCTGTCACCAATCTTATTGGGTGACAGGGGTCCGGTAAACCCACCGAAGGTAGGCCACCCACCACTTGTGTACCACGAGTCTGGCACTTCGGCACGTGGTAGACACACCCGACCGTACCAGGTGAATGCTGTGGAACGGAGACAAGGGTTGACTAGGCTATCTACCATTTTTTTTTTTTTGCGTGGAGAAATGCTCATGCATTCTGCACTACCACGGGGAGATAGTGCAGTTATGTGGGACTCTAACCCACTAAAACTCCACGGTGTCCTCCTGTGCCGCTTATGGCGGGAACACGGGCACGCGTAAGCACTCACCGCGAACCCGCCGCGGCTGTCCGTCACCGGACCCTCCTCGGGGGATTACCCCCCATCACCGGCGCACCAGAACACACTGTACGCCGTGACCACCCCAGGGACCAATCAGCACATGGGCGCCAGACGACCCCGTGTATGGCGCCCTTGGTCCCCCTGTGACGGATCAAGGTCAATGGCCCCGCCACCTACCATTGTTCGGCCGCAGGGGATAGGGATAGCGGCTAACGCAATACCGACACTACTCTTCCCCTGCGGCCGCGGAAGGTAGGGCGAGCGGCGCACCGCAAAACCGGCACTCCTCTCCCGCCGCGGCCTCCAACCTCCAGCCGCGACATCGCAAGGGACCTGGAATCTCCATAAGACATCGCGGCCCGCCTCAGATGCGCTGTCGCCTGTTCCCAAGCGGCACCGCAACCTACCAGTTGGCCACTACGTCGTCGGCTTAATTGGCAAAAGCCCTGACGAGCGGCCCCTCCTCGGGTTCCTCTTCGCTTTTCCGTGGGTGACCAAGCCACGGTTACTGGGCCCCCCCGCCTCGACAATGCGGGAACCCACCGGGGGGTAGGCTATCTACCAAGGCCAACTGTCCTGCTCCCGGATTCAATGAATGCCGTACCCTGAAGGGGCTTAACGGGTGCTTTGGGCGACACCCCTGCTGGCTTAGTTAACACCGTTAGGTTTCCGCCACTAAGAGGTGGATTTTACCCCCTATGCGTGTCCTTCCCAACCCTAGAGCGGGCTGGGCCGCACTTTCACTACTAGTCACCTAAGTTACTAGTAGCGACACCTGGAGGCGGCGTGCGAAGACGCAACGACGGCTGCAGTAACGTCACGCAGGGGCGCCACGAGACGGAGAGTGGGGTTAATGGGCGCGCGGTGGGGCGGCGAGTAGCAGAGCGGCAGCGAGAACCCCGCGCAGGGCGACGGCTGGCGAAGAGTGATAACCATAACTAAGTCCGACTTTATTTTTAAAGAGTCGGCCAATTTTTTACCAAAACCAAAACTAAGTCCGATACTACAATTTTTGGCCAAAACTGGGCATAACCGATCATTCGGTCAGTCACTAGATAACTATTAAATATATATCGCGCCGCCGCACAGTGTATTATTTTGAGAATCTAGCGGGACAAAATTATTTTTTTCCATAATTATGCGTTATTGGGTGGTAAAATATAAACGATAAATAAAAAAATAATAATTGATAGTTATAGACCTTATAATTTAACAATAGAACATATTTTCACATACACTAAACATACATCCAAATCAATACAAAAGTAATCACAATAAAAAAGCTATACAAAGTTAAGTACAATTAAGATTAGTAGTAGAGAAGACCAGTAGTCGAAACCGATAGAGATTATTCAGAATCCTCGTCAGATTCTTCCATACTTTCATCTGAGTCTTCAGATTCATTAGAATCTCTATCTGTTTCGTCTATTGATATCTCACGTTCAATAGTTAGAATTCTTATTTCTAATGACTCATTTACCTAGGCATTAATTATACCACACTTTGTTTTTGGACCCGCTCGCAAACTAGCAATATACGGATCCGATGAAATTAACAATCTATTCAGTAAATCTCGATTTGTATTAATTCGTGAAGATTTCCTCGTAAAAGTTCCCTGAATGTTCTATTGTTTGTTTCGTGCCTCTTGAGCTAGTTCAGACATTTGACCTATTGGTAAAACACATGCAGAAATTATATCCTTACCGTGAAATGAAATTTTATTACTGGCATTGGGTACCACGAATACTCCTTAAAATACAATTCTCTTGTAGCCTTGGAGAATTCATGAAATTTGTCAACATTTATGAAATACCCGCTATTTATGGTCTCTAATATGACATGGAAGCGTTTGATAAGATCAATATTGACACCAGTTATTTCTGCTGACTTTTCAGCATTTCGGAAAAATTTACGAGCTGTATTTCCATCATTAGTGTTTCCGGTTTGTTGCTTCCGGCCCGGTTACTTGTTCCAGGTAGTGAAACATCAACGATAGTTTCACTGACAATACCCGTAAATGATATGTTCGCTTCTAACCATAAAGAATTCGTTTTCAGGAAGCGTTCTCGATGTCTGCCTGATTTCGACCATTTTTGATAAATTTTTGACTAACTCTACTTATTCTTGCTTTTAAACTCTTCAAAATATCATCCATAACGGACTGGGACACCAAGTTCTTGCAAAAAATAATGTAAAAAAGCTTCCTGTCTTGTTTCTCAGGCGTTAGAAAACCAAACATCAAAAAACGAACGACGAGAAATTTGTGAAGTCATTCTGAAAATAAGAAAATGTTGTATGAGTGTCGCAAACTTTCGCAAGTAAATGAATTTTTTTCTTGTAGTATATAAATATACCTTTCAGAAAAATATACCCAATTCACAGGGAAATGCAGGGAAATCAACTAAAACCCTAGATGAAACTAAAGAAGTACTGTTTATGAGTAAATAAAAACCTCACTCTGTTAATTTAATATTTATCATTAAAATAGTATAAATAATAACAAAAAAATAAATGAAAATTTACCTTGAGAGTTCCACAAAAACGATAACAACACAAAATCATCACTAGCACTCAGACTCAGCGTATTCATCGAGCAAACTCAGACGAATGAAACGATAGCAGCGAGCGGTCTCTGTCGGTATGGCTCGGGTAGCCGGCCGTCCCGACCTTTTTTTACCTACTATTGTTTCGCATGGATTGCCAAAAAGTATACTAGATTGTAGTAAAACATGTCAGCTTTGAATGTATTCCGTTAAAATGATCTTTTAACACATGTTCCTAAATTGACTTTTGTCCGTCTAGATTCTCAAAATAACACACTGTGCGCCGCACCGCCGCCACCGACCGACGCCTGCTCAGCAGTTCGCCGTCGTCCATTTCGTTGGTATTAAGATGACGTTGTGTTTACACATACATTATTAATAATTTGTTAGGTTTTTACTTTTACTTTTCATATTATTTTATTTCAATGGCAATTTTAAGGAGTTGAACTTCGTAGGTATAGCTCGTGCGAAACACCTCGCCTCGTCCTTTCCCGGTTAATACGACGACAGTCGCCAACGTCCTTGAAGGAACAAAACGCGTACTTGTTTGACACCGCGCGACCCAAAATTCTGTAGTTTTTCGTACTTTCCTTATTATTCTATGACTTTAAAAAAAGCCTTAAATCAAAATGTAGATAATTAAATTATCTTTGAGGTGTTGAAAATCTCATTAAAATACGCCGAGCGGTTTTGCCTTTTTTTGACATAACTTTACAAATTAATCGCACAATGTTATACGAAAAAAGCACAAAATGTTCATAGATCAAATTATTAGAAAAATGGTCTAATGTAACATATATTTTTTTGAAAAAATTGCAACTAGCCGTTTAGACGTGATTCTCATTTTAAAATAAGCTATTGAGGCGTACACGCGAGATGCCCAGCCAGTTTGGATAGATAGATACTTAGTACGTGTATTTTTTTCTATTTGAAATGCAATTTATAAATTCATTTAATTTACTTACCTAAATATATTATCTTCATTTTACTTTAATTTTTCTTTTATTTAACACCATATAATTAACAAAAAAAATTACACTAGATTTCAGTATAGAATTTTCCTTTTTTGAATAATTATTTTTAAGTAAGTTTCGGTTTCTACTAAAACTGAGACTAAGGCCGAAAGTTCGGTTTTGTTTTTGGTTTCGCCCGATAAACCTGTTTCGGTCGGACACTAGTTCTCTTCTTCTTATTCTTTGTCTTCATTACTGAAGGTCGTGCCCGTCTTGGAAAGCTTTCACGGAGTCATTGGCGAGCTGCTTCCAAGCCACTCTGTCTTCGGCTCTTCTCAGGGCAGTGGTCACCGTGCGGCCCGTAATCGCCCTGATCTGGTCTGACCACCGAGTGGGTGAGCGTCCCCGTGGCCTTTTCCCATCCACTTTTCCTACAACAACCAGTTTTTTCTAGATTATCTGGCTGTCGCCGGGCGATGTGACCAAAGTAACTTAGTACTCTTTGGTAGCAGATCGTGGAGACAGACTCTCCACGATGTTTTGATGTTTAACTGGTTGAGAATGGACTTATTTGTGCGTTTTGCTGTCCATGATATGCGCAACATTCTCCACCAGCACCACATCTCGAAAGCCTCAATCTTTCTTCGATCCACCGAGCGTATTGCCCAAGATTCGGAACGGTAAAGGAAAATTGAGAATACCAGGGTTCTAACGACGAGATGTTCCTATCTTGCCATATTCTCGACATCTTGCTCATAGCAACTTTGGCCATCTGCGTACGTCTCCGAATTTCCCGACCGCAGCCCCCCTGATCACTGATCATGGAGCCCAGATACACAAACTCATTGACGAACTCTGGATCTACAAGTTCCCCCGTGCGTGCTATTAGTCCAGCTCTGTAGATGATCATGACTTTGGTCTTGGAATTGTTGATCTACAGTCTGACCATCTCGCTTTCGCGCTCTATCCTCACAAATAGCTCAGCAAGTTCGCGCTCCGAAGATGCAAACAATGTAGTGTCATCTGCATATCGGAGATTACTGATTTATTTCCCACCTACCGCTATGCCTCCCTCCCACTCTTCTAAGGCTCTCCTGATGATGTATTCGCCATAGATGTTAAAAAGAAGAGGGGACAGAATACAGCCCTGGCGTACTCCTTTCTCTGGCTTAAAAGGCCCCGACACCACATTGTTGATTCTGACTAGCGACTCACCATCCTCGTATAAGTATGCGATCAATGCTGTCAAGTGCGAAGGTACTCCCATTTCCTCGAGTATTCTCCATAGGCAATCCCACCTCACACAATCAAACGCCTTGGAGTAGTCAATAAAACACAAGAGCATTGGACATTAAACTCGCGGCTCTTCTCTATCATTTGCCTAACACTAGTTAACTATCACTATTAGTTACTTGCTATTTCATGCGGTTTTGCTCCCGCGGTCGATCTCATATGTACCGTGCCGGGATTAAAATGGTAGCGTAATGAATTATACACTTAGCGAAAGTGTATATTTCTATCAGAGAAGTTTTCATAATGCGATCAGTGCTACTTAATTCTTTATTGTACACAAAATGACATACAATAGCCAGCTTATGAGGCCAAACGAGCTTCATACTAAAGCCCTGTTTGTACTTACCACACGGCGACGCAAAATAAGTGAAATATTCCAGTAGAATGTAAATTACGCAAACCAAAAAAAGCCACTCACAATTCATAAAATTATGTTCGTTTGGCCTTCTTCCTAAATCAAAGTAGAGTTTTCTAGTGTGTGATTCCAGTAATTACCTACATCTTACAAACTATTTTATCTCTTTTTATTATTATCTTAAATATTGAAATAAATTTAAATGTCTGTCGGTAAACCTGGCAAACCGGTGTAAGGACGCTTACTTAGTTGCATAAGTTCAAAGGGTTTATATTATGTTGTAATAAAGTATTTTTGTGTTGTAAACAAGCGCAATTAACTGCCTGGACTAACTGTTATTACTTAAACTTACTTATTATTTACTCAAGTATTATAATGATTCCTTAAATATGAAGTAACATTTTTGACATTGAAAGACTTCTAAAATTACGTGATAAACATAATATGTATTTACTTAATTTAGTTTTTGACCGAAATAAATAATTATCTAATTTCGGTTTTTACAACAGTTAGATGAGCCGAAAAGGCCATGGAATCTTCTGAAAAAAAACCTTTAGCTCAAATGTGCATTTACAAAGTATAATTTAATAAATTTTTGTAGGTTGATTTTAACTTCTTGAATAAATTGTTGAAGTATTCTACGATTAATTCCAAGGACTACTAACTCGAAAATTAACCAATGGATTTAACCATAACCCTTTCTTGAAGCATATTTTTATTTAATCGTGATATAGGCCCGTGGTTAAACAGAGGCGAACCCAGGATTTACAACATGGAAGGGCCGTCACCGAGGAGTTTAACCAAAAGTCCGGGGAACTTTTTTAAAATTTAAATGCTAAAAATTGCGTTTTTTTTTTCATTCTGATACTTAAAAAATATAATATAAAATCTTATAATATGAGAAAATATTATATGCATTGATATACTAATTTTATTTCGTAGAGGAGGATAGATTTATCTTAATTCTTTAATTCTATAATACTTATAGAATATTTTATAACATTTTTGCTCAAGCAAGCCAGCGATAAAATGTGTTATTTTTTTTACTCTGGAGCTTCAGCCCCCTCAGTGCCCCTCCGTGGGTGCGCCATTGTTTTTCACCACTATCTCATCTGATGGTAAGCGATGATGTGGTCGATACTGGATCGCGCTTATCTAAAATTAACCTATTAACTCTTGACTTAAAGCCCCAGGGCATAGCCATCAGGCAACACCTCCTGCAGGAAATTTCATTCCTTAGCTGTACGCACAATGAAAATATGCGCAAAACGTGTATGGGTGGGTTGAAAATGTTTCTAGACTGGATCTTGGACACCCATCTTAACTTCCTTCGTGGGTGTAGCGACCCTGTAGACCAAATATTAAATGTGATTCAACGATTACAATAAACATTAGCGCATAGCTTCGTCAGTCAAGGCTGGAGATCCTAGTCTCCAGGCAATTCCACCAAGTGGGAAGGTCACTTCATTAACTTTGCTGTTTCTGGGCGTTTGACAGACGTTTGATGACCGAGAGGAAGCATTAGTTAGATTCTGTGGCCACCTTGAATTTTAAATTAATTTTATGTGCGCTTACATGAGGCAGTACTTCAATTCCAGTGTTTAAAAATTCGCAATTGATGTTAGCGATTATCAATAAAAAAATGAATGAACACTGGTAGTATTTTTACAGATTAAGACTGAGATTTGATATGAACGTTGTTCAAAATACAGAATTTCCCCTCGGTTTCTCTCTGGGGTGGTAGCGCACCTATGGTGCTTCCGTTTTTTGCAGAAATCTTCTTCTCATTATCTTCAATTATCTTCAGGTGTACCACCTACGATTTTGCAAAATAAGATGCCCTAAATAGATGCTATTTGAATTAGTTCATCAGGTTTTTAATCTGTAGTTAAAAGCTATAACTATTCAGCACCGAAAAAAATATTGATGGAGCAGTTTTGGCAATGATCGTAAAATCGCTGTTTTTCCCAATTTGACCTGTTAATCTTCCTAACGACTTCTCTACCATATCACCTAGAGATAACACTACACGGGTAACAGTGCACTGTTTTTGTCGTTATACACTTGCTTATGACTACAATCTGGAATGATGGATGAGGTTCACCCAGAAGTTCACAGGGTCCAGAAGATGCGAGTTAACACTTGTTTGAAGGCTGGTGGGTTATAGGTGGTAAGAAACACAACCTCTGGCATATAGTGCCGCATTTTGGCTGCGCAAGATTTTACCAAAAGGTTAGTTAGACCAACAGGCTGTCAAAAGTTGTACCGGAGTAAAGTAAGTACCTTCAATCTCCAAGTAAAGCTGCTGACACAGATAATAGCGCTTTTTACCTGTTTTTGTCCTAGAAAAAAACGTTTGTTCTAAGAAGTCATGATGAAATGAAGCGAGCGATTCAAGCCTATACTAGTTTACCTTGTTTGTTTGTACTTGTACAAGTAAGTTACGTTTGTACCGTGGATCAGTGGGTATTTAGGGCGATATGGGTCACATCGTACGTAAACGAGATTCGCTGACTCGTAATCAATGTTACGTAACTTAGACTTTTTAAAGACACACCTGATAGAATAATTCCCTTTACATTTTCTACGTCTTTGAGTGCTTTGGCTCATTTCCATTTTTATGCCCAACAAATTCGACTTAAAGGGATTGATATTGTTTTTATTTAAATTAGATTACATTTATTTTATCAAGCCTCTCATTACCATAGCATAATAGTCCCATAAAAGGGCTACACTTGAAAGCCCGTATGACTACACTAGAGGAAACGTCCCACAAAGGGTTAGTATCCAGTTTCCATTAGGCGGGCTCTTGATCACGTTCCACATTTTCAAGCATATCTTTATTAGACACAAAAGTTTTCTAACTTAATTCTGTTATATCCTTCGGTCGTAAAATGAAAATGTCAATAGATTAGATAACAAAATTCTACAGAGAACTTTTTGTTCTACAGAGAACTCTCATAATCAGGACCACTTTAGTAAATCGTCACTATAATGGGCCAGGTAAAGTCGTAATGCATTTCGAAAGATTGAAGAGAATACGTAGAATTCCGTCGACAATGATACAACAAAAAATTGTGTGACAAAGTTCATAGACTCCTCTCCCGTCTCATAAAGGATTAGGGCCCTCGGGCCTCGCAGCGGGAAGCGGTAAGTGGAGGTAGTCCTTATCTGAGACTGTTTCAACAGCGGCGAGCGAGTCCGTGGTGGGGTCCGCGCCACCACTTCGCGCTACATCGCGACCGACGCCAGCCGCGCACGCGCACACGACCGCTACTTTCAAACGAGCCATTTTCGATATTCAACTTTTAAAAATGTATTCGAATGAAGTGAGGTGAATCGATCAACTGTTCAGTGAACAACAAAGTGAAAAAAATAAAGAGTGTTTCGCAACGAATTTTTGTGAAGGATTTATATTTTTTTAAGGAGCAACCCTCTACAAATTCAAGGTAATTTTCAGTGTTTTGTTATTTTCGTTGTTTGTCCGTTCGTGTGTTGCGGAACAGCAACGGTGTCGAGGCGACTATGCAAGTGCAGTTTCGTTTTGCGGCTACCTATTTGCAACATACGTCGTCGGAATGTCCGGTTATAGACAGACTTTCTCGCGGTTGTTTCGCGTGCAGTTTAAGTATATCAAAACAAACATTTTACTTAAACAAATGGGCCATTTTACTGCCACTCAGTTGAAATTTAGTATGATGGGCAAATAAAAGAAAAATGTCTCTTTTTATAGCTGGTGCGCAATTACAGCCATCGTAAGTGTACAAAATCTAATTTAACAATACTCAGAAAATGTTATCAAACATCCATTACTTTACGTAATGCAACATATCTGAGTGCGCCTAATTGAATACTTACCTAATAGCTTGATTCACTTTAATAATTGACAATTTGTCACGGGTGCTGACACGCTTTCTTGTATAATATCATTTTTTATAACAAAAAAGTTATTTGCACTGTTGAATAAGTAGATTAGGTCCCTTTTGTTAAGAGTGTCACCTACTATATGCTTAGTTTCGTAAGTAGGGTGCGCAAATTCAACAATTTTGTCATAAGTGGTTAAGCATCTTTTTGTTTGGGCAACATAACACTTTGCAGTAATCATGGTATATTATAGACACCTACTTTTAAACTGTTAGAATAGTTATTATTTTACTTAAAACAGAATGGAATAAAAAATAGCAATAATATTTTTGAAAAAAATACAATTATAATTTGTAAAGAAAAGTAATTAATGACCAATTAAAGAAAAAAAATATAATCTAAGCCTAAGCCTAAAATAGTAATTGCGTAAACTATCCATAATAGTAATAATACATGACTAATCAATCAGAACTCTTTCTAAAATTAATAGCCCCCTTTAAAAACACAAACAAGATTGATTGACTAAATCTTCTCATAATGACTTCGTGTTAACGTCAATTTTCTCCAGTTTTCCATAATTGATGTCTAGCGAAAGTTTCAGAGAATCTCTAATGCACATCACTAGTGGCGCATCCTTACGCACGTAGATAGTAAGAGCCTCGCGAATAGTATGTTCGGATTTGGAGAAGGAATAAATCACAATACTTTCAAAATTATAAAAAATAGAAGAATGTTTTATACATAATAAAAATAAAACGATTTTTGTCCAATATCCTTAAAAATATATACATGGTATCTGGTACCTTGCTTTTATTTGCCATTCTTTGCCTGATATGGCAATAACTTCGTTAATCCATCTGTAAATGATTGGAGAAGGAATAAAATCGCAACACTTTCAATGTTCATAAAAAAGTAGACAATGTTTTATACGTACACCAAATTCTCTTAACTAAAGATAAGTAAAAAGTATTTCTGTTTTTAGAAAATCTGTCTTACGCTCTGTTGCTTTTAGCGAAAAAAAAATTGCAATTATATTTTTTGAAGTTTCAGACATCAAGTCTTTTTTTGTCTAAAAACTTTAAATCATCTTACAATCTCAATCACTTCACTGGACACGTCCATTATTTGGTATTCCAGTGAAAAGAGAAGTAGAGATGTACCTATTGTGTTATTTTTGTAAAAATCATTTGTCAGTGACATTATAAGCTGTCAATTTAAATGACAGAAAATACCGGCTGATAGGACCGGTGATATTCTAGTAATACGTAACACAGGTGGAAACTAGATATGAAATCTAAGATCATGATGTGAAGTTTTATCCCATCAGTTAGATCATAGAGAAAGTAGGTGATTCTATGACCGTGTGAACTGATAAAAAAAAAAAAAACAATTGAAGCCATATCGTTCTACTTTTAAAATGTCGTTTTTCTTCCATGTGATGATTTTCTTCATTAGCATATGCATACGTTGTGTTTTGTGCTTATTTATTTTTGCTTGTAAGTTATAGTCGTAATTAAAATTTAAATATATAATGCACATAAAATGCGTTGTAATAAATGACTAAATTATACGAAAAAATAGGTGAAGTTCATCAATTTATTTAAATAAACATTATTTCCTGTTATTTTAAATTACAATGCTAACAGCGATTATATATTTTTTTAAATACATGAACCTTGAAAACAATAAGTAAGGCACATTAATTATGTTGGTTAAACTTTCGCTTGCTGTAAAATACGAATACGAACGTAAAATTGAGATTTGAATTAAATCTTTTGCAAGGTTGTTAAAGATTTCTGAAAAACTTTGATACAGTTGGTGAACAAAGGCCTCTCGGTAAGTAATTGCAAAATTCAGCACCTTCAGACGTCAAGAGTACCTACAGTCGGTATATAAACAAAAAAATCACAACAAATCTCGTTATATACCATACATTACATATAAGCGATATGTAAGTATGGTATATGAGTATCTAATGTGCCGAATCGGATAAAAACAACGGTAATTAAAAAAAAAAAAAAAAAACTTTTGTGTCTGCTAAGTGACACTTGACTAAATATTTGATTTTAGTTTAGTTAGTAATTTAAAAAAGGTAAAAAAAACGTAGTTAACATTGATAATTCACGGTTTATATCGATAACGACATTCACATCACTAGTTTACGCAAATTGACAATGAACTTTCCCAGGACTTGTGACACGGACAAATATGGTTTATATTTAAATTAAGAATGAATCTAAAAATGTTGATATCAGAACCACGTGGAGAAAAATGCAATTGTTCGTTCATAAAAGATTATCAACTGTGAGTTGTAAATAACTCGTATCAAACGTGTTAACAATTGTTTCTTTCTTTTATTTCTTTTTCATTACTGCAGCTACTATTGCAGATCGTATTATTGCGAGGCATTTTCGAGAATTTTTCATTACATTTCACATTTTGTGAAAGAAAACTATGTTTATGCAAATTTGTGATAGTTTATGAAGCCCATTTTTATTTTTATATCATGTATTAATTTTATCAACACAAAAGTAATTATTTCTTAAACATTCTCTTTCGCACGGAATCCCACTATCCATGAATAAAAACCAGTACCTGGACGACCAAGCTCTGCTCGGGTGAAAATAGAGAAAACGACGTTTTCTAAAAATTAAACCTAGCTAGATCGATTTATCGCCCCCTGCATACTGAAGTTCATGAAAATCGTTGGAGCCGGTACATATATACAAGAATTACTCGTTTAAAGGTATTAGATGAAGAAAATATATGAGATATGATATCCTGAGATGGTGATGATATCCTGAGTTCCATTTCGCATTGTTTTTTAATAATATATCTTTGTAAATAATATGAACCTATACTTTCTGCCAATGCTAGTTATAACCACGTTTACTCAGCAAATCGTATAAATTTTTCCCGATACAAAAAGAGGTTGTAAATCGATTTGAGAATTTACAACAGGGGAAACCCTATCTGCAACCAGAAAAAAACACCCCTCAGACATCTATTTTACTTGACTTCTACCTACCTGCCGAACAAAGGGTTTTTTGTGCAACATTTAAGGGTGGCACCGCAGCACGTGGTTACCTGTGGTGTCCAAACTATAGATTTTTTGCCTTTGCTATCTATTTTTTTCTAAGAAAAAGGGAAGGTCCAAAGTCCGAAAGTGCAAGAATCAAGATACTACAATATACTTGTACAGAATATATAACAGGTGGCCTGTATGTTGCAGATCCATATGATGTTCAAAATCTCTGTTTTAAACTTATCCAACGGATCAGAAAGGCACTTGTGACTCTTGAACACTAGAAATAAGGTTGTAGATATCAGTCGGAGTCTGAACTTGTCCCCATTTGATGACAATATATGCTTGCCTCCTATTGACTCCTACTGACTACATGTGACTTAATCATATTTGGTCATTTGATGGGTGTACTATAAGGCATTTGGATGCGTCCATCCAGTCTTATCTTATCTTGTGGAGGGGCCAAGAAATAACTAGGACACTTCGACCCATTGGGATCTTTTGTGGTCCCTTTGAGGACCTACTCCTTCGCAATCTCGTTGAACACTCTCTTCATGAGTTTTACAACGAGACTGGGAGGTATGAACCTATAGACTTCTGGTTTTGGATATCCTACCCCTAGGAGACTCATTCGCTTACTAGCCAGTGCATCGCATGTGCACAGGAGATGCTCCATGCGTTTCGTATGTTCCCTTCACAACTTGCACATGGGTGTTGCTGTTAGACCCATCTTCATGAGCATGTCGTTGGTTGCAAAGTGGCCAGTAAAGGACCCAGGCAGGTAGCGGATTTGCTCCCTGCTTATATTCCAAATGCATTTCCGTGCTTTGAAGGTAGAGCATTTCATGGAGTGTTCCAGACTGGTATTAGACAGCCAATGTGTTTGTTGTCAATCCAGTCACTCGAACATTTCCCGGACCAACTGTTCGAGCGACCGGACCGCAGGACGCAGAACGCATCTAGTGTGGCAAAGCCAACTTTTATAATTTTTCGTTTTACATTCGAGGCTTTTGGCTAATTTGTACCCTTAGTGAATGCCACTCTTTATTTTGTATTGTGCGTTTAGTTTGTGCAGAATAAACAATTTTTCTTTCTTTCTTTCTTTCCTTAAGTTAAACTCTTCCTAACCATTCGGAGAATACAGGTGATGTTTAGTAAGAGTCTATGATTTGATAAAAAGCCTCAGAGTCCCTCGGATAATATACAGCTGCAGAACTCCTTCTTTGGCGTTCTTAAAGTGGGTTATTCCCAGAGGTCCACGATTCTATTGTTCCTCTTTTCCCACCGGGTCCATGAAAAATTATAATAATGTTTTTTATGTTTCTTACATGAATTCCCAACGGGTCCATGGGATATATCCAAAGTACAGTCAGTAAAAACAATTTATTGTAAGAAAGAGCAGCTTGTTGAAAACATAAGAAAATAAAATGCGTTTTGCTTTTTTAGTTAGATGTTGAACATTATAAGCATTTATACCCAAACTACCAGGAGGCCAGAATCATGAAGAAGTCTTAATATTTGCGGGTCCAGCCCCGCACAAATTAAGACTTCTTCATGATTTTTACCGGTAAAGACTAATTTAAGTAAGTACCAGGAGATTATAATCACGAGGAAGTATTTCCGAAGCTGGAACTATGAGATATAAAAAGAGTACCGAGAGATTTTAGATTCTGACCTCCTGGTACTCCGTTAGTCTCTACCGCTTATGATTCCAGGCCCGCAAATACTTTTTCATGATTCTGTTCTCCTGGTAGTTTGTGTATAAATGTTCAACATGTAACTAAAAAAGCAAAAGAGGAAGTTATATTTGTATCATTTTATTAAACTCTCAACTGATTTTAATCAAATTTTTGATTTTGACGTTCTAAAAAAATAAACGTCTCATCACTAGTACCTACTGATCCGTAGGTGCATGAAATAAAATTTTAAATAATAAATTATTCCACTTATGGCACCTGCGAAAAATATCGATAGGTGCCGTATGTGGAATACCTCAGGTGCCATTATGTACACTTTTTAATTGATATATAAGACTGATTTATTTATCATGTTTACTGTTGATTGTTGTAATGGTATATTTAGCTTTATGTTTTTTCGAAAAATTGCCTAATTGTACTTAAATAATAAAACACACGGTTTTCTTTCTAACTGCACAAAATTTGCTTATAAATTATTAATACTAATAAATAAATAATAATAAAATTTAATAATTCCTGTTTTGACCGGATCGGGCGAAACTCATCGGCCGAAACGCCTAATAAGCCTGATTTTTTAATGGTCATGACCATTCAAGGGACACAGAAAAAAGAAAAAATGTGAAAAATAGTAAACATTTATCCCTTAGCCAAGCTTCTATCGCTGACTGTACCAAACATTCTCATGGACCCGTTGGGAAAGACAATATTTCATATTTTAAAATGTCGTGGACCCGTTGGGAAGTAAAGTATGAATTTAAATTTTTCGAGAACAATAGAATCGTGGACCTCTGGGAATAACCCCTTAAAGTTTTGTGTGTTAGCATTATTAATTTGTCAAGACAACTGACGTATCGTGATTCGTGACGTTACTCATTGTTCCCTAATTTTGATGGAAATCATATTAACTAACCAAATACATATTAATTTTCTGCATTGGCAATTGGCATACTTGTTGAACCCAATTTGCTCAAGATTCGATATTTGGTCACGGTTTATTTGTCATGGTTAGAATTGTAAAATTACACCAATTAACATAAATAATTAGTATTTTAATTTACACGTGCGTGTAACAATTGTTATTGCTTGGTAAAATCACGTTTCTTTCTACGTATATGCTTTAATCTCAACCATGTTAGTTCCATGTGATGTTAATTTGGAAACATTTTCAAGGATATTAAAATAATTACAATTGGCAACATATGACTAGCGAAATAAAAAAGGTTTTATTTTCGCTAGCCATATTTTTTTTGTTGATTTAATAAATCACGGATTAGTTAAGTTTTTGCATGTGGCATTAACAATACTTAAAAATATATCTACAAAATCGCTGTCTGCCTCTATCTGATTTGTTATTTTTTTCTAAAACACGCAATGGATTTTAATACGGTTTTAACTAATAAAAAGAAAAATAAACGAGGAAGATTTGAATGGGTAGGTATATAATTTGTCACTTGTCACCTGTGAATCCGGGGTAGAACACTAGTTTTGTATATAAATAGATATTCCATTCATAAGTTCATATTCCTACCTATCTCATTAAGCAAGACAGAAGAAGTATGGTAATGTTTCGTTGTTCCGTCTGACCGAGTCATACCAACATAGCTAGAGTTGATGAAGCGTGAAATTCAGCAAATAAAACATCTTTTAAGACGTGATGAAACGGATTGAACTCAGCACTAGCTGTAGGTGAACCGAGGCCTCTTAACAGACCGAATAACAAGGAAATTAACCAAACTTGCTACGTATTTTTGTTCGAAAAACTCGTAAAATGGCTGATGCAATTATAGTCGAATATAGCTTCAAAGTAGCACAATTAAACTAGCTTTCAAACAAACATAATCGCAATAAAATCGGTTCATCCGTTTTGGAGTTATGAAGCCATAAACAGAGTATCATAAAATCTTTCTCTTAAACTCTCCTTTTACGAGTACGTTGAGGATTTTTAAGACTTTTCGATTCTGTTCTAAATGTTTATACCAAAACACACACGTAGCACAAATACAAATAAATACACCTAGACCATTATGGTTTGTAATGTCCCATACAATTAATGGAACAATACATCATGATCGACGCCCGTGTCACGTCCTCTTGCTAAATTGTGATTGGTTAGTTAAGAACTAACACGCACGCAACGGTTTCGAAAACTTTAACTTTACGAATCAAGGTTGGCGTTGTGAATACGAGAGAGATCGCCTTCGTTTTGCGCCAAATGTTCGCGTCATCTGTTAAGTGGATTAAAAAGTCCTTTTAAGGCAAAGGAGGTGCGTAAGTTGTTCTGTTTTACAGTGTGAGTAATGTAAACAGGGTCATACTTTTTTTGAAAAAAGAATATGCAAAGAAGCAAAGAGCCTCGACAATTGAATTTGGAACAGATTGTAGTTTTAAACAAACGTCGTTCGATTTTTTATTATACGGACGAATAACATTTTGTCGGAACAGTTCAGTTCGTTTGACGATAAAATAAAATATAACGTTTCAAAAAAAAGAAGTATGTAGTTGACTCAATCAATTCTGACTAAATTGCACTGCTATGAATGAAATATTCGGGTATCTTTTATAAGAAAAAGCCTGCTTCAAAGATACATTTTACGTAATGAATAAGCAATAAAAATTGCTTTTTTGATTTCTTAGATCTTATTTAAATTTTAATATCTTATGCAAGTTCTTAAGATGAATCAACTTGAACATAGACTGTAGAACGGGTAGGTGTCCGGTATATTTGGTCTGAACCAGTCCGTTTGTATTACAAAATTAGTAAAAGTAATATTTTAGTCAAAGGTTGCGTTTGAGTTCTTTTTGAACCATTTTTGAGACACTTAATCTACTGGTTCATGGGTACAATAATTCATAGTTTATGGGTACAAACACACGTATTCTTCCTCCGTAGTCCACAATTGATCGCAGTACTCCATCCTTTTCATTCAATTCAAACCATCATTATACCATTTGGCAACCAAATAACCTCTTTCGTGAATTCTTTAAACCTGTAAAGTGTTCTTTAAATCTGTTACCTTCCACTGCAAGATGTTGATAATCTGAATAGCTATTCTCCTAGATCTCGTGCTCTCTATATCCATATTACTCCTTAACTACTTCGCAACAAATATCAAATTGTAAAAATAAAGCATACTGAGTAACATTTTAAAAGACTTGTTTATTTGCAACATAGTGAGCGTTCAAATTGCTCAATAACTAACGAAATAAGATCACAATGTCCGTCTACCTGTCACTATTTGTTCAACGGTCGTGCGATAATGTCCACTAGGTTTTACAAAAGAATACCATTTTGGAGCGTCTTTGCTTATTTGGCACCTAGGAACCGTAAAACTCTACATACTTCAAGAGGTTAAATTTTTTCAAATTAACAATTTTTTTTTTTTTTTTTTGGTATTGGCTCGCGCTTTACCACTATCTCACCTGATGGTAAGCGATGATGTGGTCGACGGTGAAGTAGTAACCTATTCACTCTTGACTTAAAAACACCTAGATTGTAGCTATCGGGCAACACAGACTCCGGCAAGGATGATAAAAGTATTTTCAAAACGCTTAGTGCGTTTTTGATTACATTTTGGACATTTTTATATCTTCCAAACTTCAATCGTGCAGATAAATGAACCAGACATATTACCCCAAACTCCGGGAAGAAGTGTGTCCAAACAAGAACTGTAATTAACTTTCATCATAGTTTTATCAACATTGTACAGAATATTCTATTCCTCCTATTCTACTCACCGCCCTATATTTCCAAGTCACCACGTGTAAAAATAGGTCTACGTTACGATTACGTGGCTCCAAACCAATCTATGCCGAATTGCCATAAAAAAGGCAATATTTCGGAAATCGAATGCCGATATTGTACGATTTTTTATGTTTATATTATGGCATAGAAACAGGTTTCAAAAGTGGTATTTTAACAAAAGTTCACTAAGCGATTGACCCCGAAGCTTCATTCTTGACGATTTCGTAGGATTACGTAAAACGATTTAATTTTGTTTCGTTTACAATATACATCTTCTGACACGTGAATTCGCGAAGCAACAATATGAGAACGCGTGATCTTAAGCAGTTTATTAAAATTTTAATATCCACAAATTCATACCTTTCAAGACATACAATATTACCTACATAACTCTTAGTTTTCTTTGAGCTGATGATTTCATAAAGTACGGCAAAAGCATGGTAATAAATGGAACATTTTTACCTTCATGCCGTTTACAGAATACTTTTCAAAACCTCGCCTTTTAAAAGCCACCTGTTATCACTAGTAAGTTTTAGGTAGGGCATTCGCAAAACGTATTTTTATATCCATAAATATAATTATAATAAATCATTGTTACATTTCGCAACGTTTCCTAGTTCCTAGCACCCTTTTACTTCACATAATAGTGAGATTCTTTTCCGTTTTGTTGATTTACAACAGTTACAAGGCTTACAAGCGTGCCGTACTAGTGGTACATTTAACAACGTGCAAGTTACACCGTTAGGTAATGTCGCTATTATACAACGCTATTGTTTAATACATTTTAAAATGTCGGATTTTGCATTCGCATCCCAGACTGCATTGTTTACAGGTTTATTATTATTATTTTTATCTTATTATGTAAGTTAAATCTTTAAACATACCTACTTAAATTACTGTGATTGTAATTTGTACTTTTTATTATTATTTTTACATTTTTGGGTTTTTGTTACCTCCTTGTGCATTTTGTAACATTGACCCAGATTAATCACGTTTTGTGAAGAATTAATTTAGGTCCTAAATAAAAAAAGAAGTTGTAATAAAATCATATAATAAAGTTTAATGACGTCATCAAACATGTGTCGATTTCAACATTAACATAAAGTTAGAGATGCTATTAAATATCGATAAAATTTGAGTTCAAGGTCATCCCTTCGGGTTAAGAACTATGATTTACGACATCAACTTGTATGATGCGAATTTATGCTTAATTAAAAATTACACGTATGGTCATAATAATATAAATGTGTTTTGAGTGTTTTTTGTTCTGACTATTGCGTCCCCAACAAAAAAATTGTTAAATAAATCCTCAAAGCAATAAAAACATTTATAACGCGTTATGTAGGTACTATGGTGTTACATAGAGAATTTGCATAAATAAAATAAAATTATAAATCTATCCTTTGTTTGATAATAACTGATACTTATAATAAGTCATAATACCTTTTTCGCACCTACGTTATTTTTTTCGCAATCTTATTTTTACGGAATGCGGATGCGGTTTCCATTAAAATTGAATGTACTCCTACTATTTTTACGACTGATATATTCGTAATCATTAAATGTACAATAAAATAATAATAATTGAACAATTTAAACCGCAGTTGACTTATGAAAAATTCAAGAAGTAAAAAGAAATTTGTGAAAATAGTCATCACATCACATCATCAGCCTATTAATGTTCCCACTGCTGGGACACAGGCCTCCTCTCTGTGAGAGGGAATGGGCCGTAATCTACCACGCGGGCCCAGTGCGGTTTGGTGGATGTCACATGTCTTCAAATTTTTGGTTCTAGGAAATGCCGGTTTCCTCACGATGTTTTCCTTCACCGTTTTGAGAGCAGTGATGATGAAATAATTTACACAAAGTATAGCGCCTGCCTGGGCTCGAACCCACGACCTACAACTTGTAAGTCGCGGCCAATACCACTGGGCCACCACTGCTCTCTAAAAGAAAATAGTAACTATTTTAGAATTTTAGAATTTTCGCATCCAGCGGATTCCCGCAACCTTCACCAGGTCATTGGTCCACTTAGCTAGTGGAAGGCCTTTCAACGCTGAGTATTCCGGTACGCGATCGCCACTTCAGTACTTTTCAGCCCCATCTAAGTCGGAATATTTACTTATGGTTACAATAGTCGATAATTCTTCCATAAAAACGTAGTCTGGCTTTTACTCCACTGTTTGACGATGTACGTTCAAAATAAAAAAATATATCAATTTTTCTCATCATTATCTAGCCCTGCATGGAAGAAAAAAGTAAAAAAAAAATTTACTTGAAAGTTATTAGCTTCGAAAATTCAATATTTCAACACTAATTTTAACGCATTTTTGGGCGCAAATAAGTACCATAAGAAAAAGGAAAATTGAAAAACGGCCTCCATACAGGGATAGATTAATAGTTCAACAATGCAAATAATTTTATTTTGAACAGATACATTCAGTCGTTTTTTCATGATATCCAGACTCCCAAAGGTATCTTTATAAAATTTCGCGTTCTCATTTTCGTTCTAAATCATCATCCATTTCGCTACAAATTTGCAAAAGTGTGTATTCGTACGCGAACTAGCTTTTTACTGCTCATAACAGCATCTATCTGTTCCGCACGTGTTGTCGGTTGATATAACATGCATTTTAACCTCGCGCACAAAATAGTTCGTGCCGTCGACTATTGTACCCTTAACAAAATTTTCTTGAAAAAAAATTATTAGACTGTTTTCCGCAAAATACCTATGGTTTATTATGAATGATGTTTGACATGTTTTCCCATAGCCGTATACTGTTTCAACTTACATAAGTATTTAAGTTATTATGGTGGTTAAGTCATTGTCTCTCGTCTCGCTACATAAGAAGTAATAATTAACAAAAATAGTCATTTACATTTTCCAGTCTCGCTTTACTAAAACTAATCAGCATAATTATCCGAGGTATTCAGTACCGATATTTTGAATAGTACACCTACTAATATAATAAGTTATTGTATAGTCTGTATGTTGGTATTTTTTGAATAAAGTTTATCAATCACATCTCAACCGTGTTGTGCTATACTTATAACACATGAACATAGTGTTTTTATAAATTACTAGCTTCTGCCAGCGGCTTCGCCCGCGTGAAAGCCGAAAAAATTATTCCGAGGAAACATATTCCCGGGAAAAAAAGTCATCCAGATCCGTTCAGCCGTTATGGCGTGAAGAAGTAACTAACACGTAAACACAGTCACAAAGTTACGCCTTTATAATATTAGTGTGGTAAGTGTGATGATATCAGACTCTAAGAAAGTGCTACGGACTTGTCTAAAAGTGCAAATGGTCTCTTAGTCTCAACATAATCTACAACGTAACATATTAAGTTACAGTTAATTGCTTATTAGTATTTTAGGCTTAATTAATTAAACTGCCGAGCAATGAAAAAGTTCCACCCCCAAAATGCCGACAAACACCTTAATTTAATTTTTTCACATTTAATTTAAAATTTGAACACATTATTTACGTTTTTAGTTGGTAATATTCTGATGCGCTGTTAAATGTACTTCAATATTGCAGACAGCGTCATTAAGCCAGCCTTTCCCGTTAAGGAGTAATTTCGTGCTATGTCACTGGAACTCTTCATTGCTCGTTAGTGTATTAAGAATTTTGTTCATACTAATAAAGTACAAAAAATACTCAACCGCCTGGATGGATTTCAATGAATTATGGCCCACGGGTAGATACCATGATTTCGATTATGACGTAGCATCTTCGATCGAAAAATAGCATACTTTTTAGCCCGCTATTTTATCTCCTGACATAATCTCTGTCTGTGTTGGTGCCTTTTCACGCCTTAACCGCTGGACCAATTTTGATGAGTTTTAGTATAGAGGTAGTTTGGTTTCTAGAAAAGGATATAGAATATTTTTTAACCCAGAAATATACTTGTTCCCTTGGGATAGTTCTTAACCAGACAAAGCCACTAGCAAAATTTATTACTGAATAAATATTTCGTCGATTCGCATTTCCTTATTTAATTTCAATTATTCGCATGTTTTAATAAGAGGACAACAGTTCATAACGTTTTAATCAAAGTATGTATGTTGAAGGTAAGCAGGATAGCACATTATGCCATAATTTGAAGTATGGTGTGTACACTACCCATTGATATTAAATGAATACGGAAGTTCATACCATAGGAAGTAATTAATTATTTAATTCTTGATAAGTTTTCATATAAAATCGTTGTCAGTTGTCAACACCTTGGATTGTGCATTTTGAAGGATAACGCCCAATGAAGACGCTGAGTATTCTCGATACTACGCATTTCATACGGAAGCCCAAATAATAGGAAGTAATTAATGATAAAATTCACCATAATTTTCCATTTAAAATCTTAATCAGTTATCAACAACGTAAGTTTGTGCTTTTAAAGTGAAGGATAACGACTTTCATTTTTTTTTGACGTCACAAAATAAGATTCGTAAAAGTTTATCGACAAAAGTGTATAGTTTCCATGACATTTAGTTTGCGGCTTAACACATTTTAAGAGAATGTTTTCATCGTGTTTCCCTATAATTTATTACTTAAATGTCATTATTCACACCTGGCCATATCCTTTAAACTTTTCTCTCAGTATAATTACACTTCAATACACATTTCTTGTCCAACTTACCACAGTATCTCAAGACGAACGTCTATGACCGGTGTGTGTTGCCAGTGATGATCTATGGCTCTGGCCTCTGAGACGTGGTCGCTTACAATGGGCCTCATCAGAAAGCTTACAGTCGCCCGAAGCGCAATGGAGAGCGCTATGCTCGGCGTTTCCTTGCGTGATCGAATCAGAAATGTTGAAATCCGCAAGAGTACCAGGGCTACCGACATTGCCCGAAGAATTGCCAAACTTAAGTGGTTGTGGGCAGGGCACATTACTCGCAGAACGGATGGTCGATGGGACTGAAAAGTTCTGGAGTGGAGACCGCGAACTTGGAAAGCCTCCCACCAGATGGACAGATGATGTGGTGAGAGTGGTGGGACTGGTCAATGTGGCGACGCTTGGGGGAGGCCTATGTCCAGCAGTAGACGTCTTTCGGCTGATATGATGATGATGATGACACATTTAGGACCAAGTTGGGAAGTTGCAGTCTCTTTGTATACCGCATTGTTCCAATACAGCAGTTTTCAGTATTTCCATCGGTTTCGGTGTTTTTGCTGAAAATAATAACCAGAAATATTAAACCTATTTGTAGCAAAATAACATGACTCTAATTTCACGCTTGCCCACTCTCCGATCGTCGCCAGATAAGCATGCGATGCAGATCCAAAACAATAGCAGATCTCATTTAGATAGGCTGTACATAAAGGTATGTACAATCACTTTTTTCATATACCACGCTACATACAATAACATATTATATATTGAATAAAACTATGGACGTATTTCAGGTGATTTTAGATGTTATTGAGAACAACGGCTATAAAAATGGCGGATTGATTCGATTTCTAAAAATTATCGTTGTCGAACAATTTGATAGAAAAATATTGTAGCTTTTATAGATTTTTTCTTTACACATTGAGTCAAATATAGTACGTAGTACATTTAACCCAACATTTTTACACATATAGTTTTTGCACATTTGTTTAGTTATCTTGTAACTCAATCACTTCCATAATGAAGGTTTTCCGTTAACTTTAAAAACCCTTAAGTACCTAAATAATAAAACAAAGCTATACATTGTTTGTACAAGTGGAATTAAACTGTAACCAGAAATAGACCATAGGCTGGCTGTAGGAGGCGTAGACCTTGATTAAAAAAATAAAAACACTTATGTTTACTGCTTGTCCAGTATAACTTGGTACTGACAAAGCAGCACTGCCGACGTCAAAGAATATTTCAAATTCAGAACATTTTTAGTTCCATACGTCGTCACCAGCCAAGAAATACTGGACACTGAGGAAATTCTGGTTTTTCTTGATTCGAAGTTCAAAAAAAATATAACTGGGCGTTCAATGTCGATAGGCATTGGTATCGATTAAACAGCCTTCCTATTTAAAAAAAATGTTCAAGTAAAGCAATGAAGTACTTATTATACAAATTTTGCCCAATTATAACTAATTTATGCAAAAATCTCATGATACAAAACGTGACTAGCTGATAAGACCAGTTTTATGGCTTTAATTCGCCATAAGTAAAAGTTCTTCCCACAGATAATGTTCAGTTTAATAAATTCATATGATTGTATAGTGTTGGATTATACTACTTTATATTTTTATGTTCAAACCAAGGTCGGATCGGCAGGGCTGTACCAGGTGGGTATTTAAAAACCAGTTACAATTATTTAAAATAAAATACTTACATGCAATGACTATGATCATTGATAGTGTAATATTTTATAACCTACTCAACTTACGATGTATGGTTGGTTACAAGCAATAATTGCTTCTTAGATGATTGTTATTTAAATACATAGATACTTATGTGTAATAAATAATGCTTTTATATGTAAACAAGCTGCATTACTTGACATTACATGACATACAAACAATAATCTTCATCACGTCACCCGTCATTAGCTTCATCAGATATCAGTCACATGTCAATATAAAAAATACCGGCCAAGTGCGAGTCAGACTCGCGCACGTAGGGTTCCGTACCATTACCGCAAAAAACGTCAAAAGAACACGTTTGTTATATGGGAGCCCCACATAAATATTATTCTGTTTTTAGTATTTGTTGTTATAGCGGCAACAGAAATACATCATCTGTGAAAATTTGAACTGTCTAGCTATCACGGTTCATGTGATACAGCCTTGTGACAGACAGACAGATGGACAGTGGGGTTTTAGTAATAGGGTCCGGTTTTTACCCTTTGGGTACGGAACGCTAAAATATCACCGAAGAAAGTCGTTAACAGCCTCAAATGTTTGTTAGGCTCAGAACCTGAAGGCAGATGTATCACCAATTTAGGCCTATCCTCAAGGTATGCAACAGAAAATTCTAGGCTATTTTAAGGAGTTATTACAATGCTATTTATCAGTTCTGCTCAATAACTAATATATTAATTTATGTAGAGTAGGCAGGGCAGTGGGGTGGGGTGGAGGGTTCTACACATGAACCAAGCAATTCAGTGTTTTTTTTTCTGTAACACAATCAATTTTGCTTCTAATTATAAGTAATTTAGCAATGGGCAGTTATAACAAAAAATGTTATAGGACCTCAACCAAAACCAGTTTAACAAAATATGATTTATTAAGCCTTACGATTTGTGTTAGTCGTTTGAATATGATGGGAATGACCTGTGGAATCGAATTTATGTAAATTAAATTATTCAAATCTTGCGTGTTGATAAGCAAGTGTCCAATGGCGTACAACTGATTAACAATGCCAAGTATTTGAAACATGAAAAACAGCCACGTAATCAGACCTGAAAATACTATGAAAACAAACTTACACAAAGCTCTTAAAAACCCACTTTAGAACCAAGAGAAAAAAGTTCAACATAATAGACCTATAGATAAAATACTTTATGACTTTGATGTCCACACAGTCTAGATATTCTTAGGTATTCTGTCCCCACTGCTGGGACAAAGGCCTCCTCTTTGTGAGATAGGGAATGGGCCCTAAGGCGCAGATTCCCTTGAGTAGCTGATTTTAAAATGAGAATCACGTCTAAACGGCTAGCCGTAATTTTTTAATAAAATAGTGTAATTAATTAGTAAATTTATGTCTAAAACGGACAAAAACACGACAATCGCACCAAAACTGCTGGGCGTATTTTAATGAAATCGACACCATCTCAAAGACAATTTAATTATCTACATTTTGATCTGAAGCTTTTTTTAAAGTCGTAGAATAATAAGGAAAGTACAAAAAACTACTAAATTTTGGGTCGCGCGGGTGTGAAACGGTTGCGCGTTTTGTTCCCTCAAGGTCGTTATCGGTAGTCGTCGTCTTAATACACTGCAAAGGCTCAGTGCGGGTTGGTGGATGTCACATGTCTTCGAATATTTGGTTCTTGGACATGCCGGTTCCCTCACGATGTTTTCCTTCACCGTTTTTAGAGCAGTTGTGATGACTTAGGTATTCCGTTCCAAATATTCTCACGAAAACAATGACCAGTCGAACTACAAGAAGATTGATGATCCGTCATCTAATTTACTACCTATTTTACAAACATTTATTCCCAAAAACACACTTAAATCAATTTGGCATTCAAGCGATGTATCGTTCGTATATTAAGCAATCATTGGCAGTAGCAGTTTCAAATGCAAATCTCGCTTAAAATAATTAAGCTGTCAGGCCTACTCTAGGTACGTAATATTTCGTTAAAGATTTAAAACCTATTTATATCAAAGGCCGTGTAGTGAACGGCGTAGCATGTGTTTAATTTCCTGAATACGCGAATATTACGCGATTTAATTTGGCGCGTAAATTACTAATTTATTGCCACAGAGTACTGAAATGCCTTGACGGTGACTGCTAGAGACGGGATTGTCAAAACTTTCCATGTAAACCAAAGACATGGAGAATACAGGATTACACATTACAGTCAGGAAATTGACTAACCTGTAGAACAAAGTTAATGTGCAGTCAATACCACCTGTCCCGTTTTTAAGATCGCCATGATTATAGTGACGAAGGCGACACTGTCAACCTGTGACGCGGACGAATCAGAATTCTAGAAACAAGCAACAACCGACTGCAAGATCGTTTTGTCTCCCTCACACTTTTCTGACCGTTTTCAGTTGACAGCCAGATAGTGAATGGTTAGTTCAGTTTTCTTTAAGTGATATATACAAACCAAGCCTGTCAGTGAGTGTCACCGTTTTCCTCATAGCAATTGATGGCCTGTCGCCGACTTTGGTTATGACAGCCAAAACTCAGCGGTCAGCGCACGCGAGCTCGAATATTTTATAAGTAACTAGCTTCTGCCCGCGGCTTCACCCGCGTAAAAAGTGTTTTATCATCCCAAGGGAATACAAACTATCCTATGTCCTTCCCAGGGTCTCAAACTATCTCCAAACCAAATTTCATCTAAATCGGTTCAGTAGATCCAGAGATTACACCCTAGAACCTCACAAACCAACAAACTTTACCTCTTTATAATATTAGTATAGATGGTGTCTGTCACCGCCAGCACACCGGAGATTCTAAGCTCTGTAGTTTATAATTCAGATATAGATGATTCAGTGTTTCAGTGTCTAATTATCTTGTGTTGTTTATCCAGTGTATGGTAGAACATTTTTGTTGCTGTAGCGTGTGCAATCGATTTGTGTTGAAATTATGAAGAATCGTGTTGAATAATAAATAGGTTCAAATAGCTTCTGGCTTCGATATCTTCTTTATGTTGTTGAGAATTAGAAATCAGATTTAGTAAAGAACAATTCTTATTAGTTTACAGATAATCATAAGTTGTATATGTATTGTCACAGACTATAACAACGAAAAATAGACAGTTTAATTGTGCCATCTGTCTATCTATAACATTTTAAAATATTTATCTGTCTACTGTGAATGTAATCTTTTGAAGGGAACTTAACAGCAAAAATAGTTCTGGCCAGATTTGAACACTAAAAGTTTTGCCTTAGTTTAAAATAATATAAGGTGTAGTTTCTAAAGTTCATCGTTCTTTATTTAAAACCCAATTGACAACTTTAATGCAAAGACACTTCCGATAGTCAAGAGTGTGTAACCCTATGACTGATTTTACAATAATCTATCACCATACCTCAGCATTAAAAAATTATAGATTTAGAAAATTATGCGTAAAATATTAAAATAAGAAAATGTTTAATCAAACACCTGAATTACACAAAATTTACAAACTTTTATATTTTTTTGTTTTAAATACGAGGGTTTTGGCTAATTTGTACCTTTAGTTAATGCCACTCTTTATTTTGTATTGTGCGTTTAGTTTGTGCAGAATATTAATTTTTTCTTTCTTTTCTTTCTAATTACGTTAGATACAGTTAATTAAGAACATAACTTGCAGTAGGTAAACCTAAGTATCTACTCGTAATAAATATCTAACGTCCTTTTAAGTTAAGGCTGTCCTCTCCATAACTCGTTTTCCCCAAGTTTAGTTTAACGACTTGATTAAACCTTCGAATTTTATAAACGGGTTTATCTATTTCGCAATACCGACAAACAGTTACCTCTCTCTATGAGTCGAGATAAATGAATTAAAAACCGGCCAAGTGCGAGTCGGACTCGCGCACGAAGGGTTCCGTACCATTATCGCAAAACACTGCATAAAAATCACGTTTGTTGTATGGGAGCCCCCCTTAATTTATTTTATTTTAATTTATTGATTATTATTTTTTAAAGTAAATATACAACTAAACATTCTGTGAATATTTCAAGCGTCTAACTGTTGCTGTTATTAATATCGAGCGAAAATCGGCAAAAATATCACGTTTGTTGTATGGAAGCCCCCCTTTAATATTTACTTTATACTGTTTTTAGTATTTGTTGTTATAGCGGCAACAGAAATACATCATCTGTGAAAATTTCAATTGTCTAGCTATCACGGTTCATGAGATACAGCCTGGTGACAGACAGACACGTTTTTACCCTTTGGGTACGGAACCCTAAAAACCAACAAAAAACTGTCATAATTCTGTTTGTCAAGCCATTATCCAACTAGGAATGAAACGACTTTTGGAAACCAAACGGATGCATGTGATTTTAGTGAGAGCGACTGACCTCTAATATCTTCATCCTACAATAAATAATTAGAGGGATTAAACCAGTTAACTGTTATGGTATTACTTTCATTTTACTTAGGTGTGAGGAACCCGAGTTTCCGAAGGATTCAAGTTAGTAGGTGGGAGTTCGATAAAAACCCTTCCATCTTCCCAGACGGCCGGTATCGGGTATCCAAATCCATGAGGATTTCTCTGCGTCAAAAACCATGACTTGACTTAAACAAGAGCTGCACTAACATACCACCGTTACTTTTGAGACCTATTTTACATCGCTTACAGCGATTTACTTCATCCATTAGAAAGATACATTGTGGTTAGTGCTGCTAAAGTGAGCGATTAGCGACCAAGTCACAGTGTTGGCGTTACGTCACAACATTGCACCGAGTCCGTCGTACCACGGCGCGGCGCCTTGCAACACCACTTATTAACCCTCCCACCGGCACTATCTTCCTGGACATGACTACAGTACCTAGCCAGAAATATGACACATTACAGACAGACGGTCACAATAGTGACAGAGACAACGATCTACTAATCTGTGCCATTTTTACTTCCCGGTACTGAATCATTACTAATGTCTGGGGCTTGTGCTGGAGTCTATTAAAATCGCCGAAAGGGGAAAGATTATGTGAGCACTATTCAATATTTGCCAAAAAACTAATAATTACAAAATAAAAAATAAAATAAAATATTAATATATTTTATTATATTTTATCTCTGCACCACCATAAAGGTCGACTGGTAGAAAATGCCTAAGGCATTGGGCCCGCCTTTGTACTCGTGCATAAAGTTGTAATAAATCAACGCCACATCTTTGCCATTAAATAAAGCAGAAAATGTACAAATAAAGAAAATTTTAATTCAGTCCTTGTTCATCCAGTATAGAAGATTCTTGCAAAATTGTCGGATTGTCATAACATACTGTCACCTGTATCCTATCGCTGATATTATAAAGGCCCCTAGACAAAATGCGACACATCAGAGAGATTGTCTGTCACAAAAGTATAAGTCACAGAGACGACACTCTATACAACCCAACTTATTCCAAAACGTGCCATTTTACGACCAGGTACTTATACCTGAAGAAAACTATTATTTGTCATTGCAGGTGACATCGCAGTGCTAATTAGTCACACAGACGTAGCACTGTCCACATCTTTTGTCACAAAAATACCAGGAAAGTATAACAAAGAGGAGGCTAACTGTCTGATTGTTTTTGTGTAGAATGTATACAAAATACCTTGACAAACTTAATGGTGCTTGTGAAATATGACGTTGCGATTCGAAAAACTTTTTTTTAAGTTGTGGGAAAAAATGTTTTAGCCACATGCAGGTCAATGTCTTCTGATGCTGACTGGAGACGACCTCAATTTATCTTAATCCATACTAATATTAAAAAACCGGCCAAGTGTGAGTCGGACTCGCACACGAAGGGTTCCGTACCATTATCGCAAAACACTGCAAAAAAATCACGTTTGTTGTATGGGAGCCCCCCTTAATTTATTTTATTTTAATTTATTAATTATTACTTTTTGAAGAAGAGAATATACAACTAAATATTCTGTGAATATTTCAAGCGTCTACCTGTTGCCTTTATTAATAACGAGCAAAAAACGGCAAAAATATCATGTTTGTTGTATGGGAGCCCCCCTTAAATATTAGTTTTATACTGTTTTTAGTATTTGTTGTTATAGCGGCAACAGGAATACATCATCTGTGAAAATTTCAACTGTCTAACTGTCACGGTTCATGAGATACAGGCTGGTGACAGACAGACAGACAGACAGACAGACGGACAGCGAAGTCTCAGTAATAGGCTCCCGTTTTTACCCTTTGAGTACGGAACCCTAAAAAGCGAAAGTAACTCTGTCGGGTACCGTTTAAAGACTGTACGGATTCGTATAAAACTTGGCACATGACTTAGACAGATGTAGGATACATTTTTCATTTTTTTCTTAGGATAATAAAACACTTTTCATGAGGGCACGGCCATGGCTAGAAACTAGTGTTGAATAACATGTATAACAGTAGATAAAGAGTTGAAGACATATTCCCAAATATTGTGTCACTTAATATTGAACGGAAACAGAACGAGGTATACCGTACCAGCGAATAACTAGCGGAAACGCTTGGTGGATCGAAATGCCGTAACCAAAGTTATCGCAACACGGTTGCTGCAATCAACGGCACACATAACCGATGGCCGTAAGCTTGTACATCGCTGCAATGAAAGGCTTCTGCCTGATATTACACATAAAAGAATAATAAATAATATAGTTGGAAGAATTAGATTAGTATGCAAAGAGAGAATAAGTTTAAGAATGTGTTTGCGAAACAATGAGCTGAATTAGGAACAAGCAAATCACATAGTTAATGACAAAATGATATGCTGTCCAATTTTTGGTAGCTGTTGTACAAACATTCTTCGTCAAAATATTGCAACATCATCTAGAAAACGACCGCGACCCAACAAAGAAAGGTATGAATGACATACTGAGTGAGGTTAACTTACATAACGTATGTACGTTAACAATGGACACACATTCTCTAAGTTCGGGTCACTTTCGGCTTCTTGGAAATCGCGTGCGGTCATAGGTCAAACAGGATGGCTTCCATTGCCGTAGGTGGAGAAATTACACTTCACATCGACAAAAGTTAACAATTGTTAATTGTGTAAACGGTGGGCTAAATTATTAACTAAGGAACGATGAATACGAACATAATTGGTGAATGCATTGCACGCATGACTTAGTCGAAACTCGACGTCTTTGTCCGGTATTTCGATCGTGGTACACACGTGCATTTCTAGAACTTTGCCACTTTCATAAAATTTATGATAAAATGAAGTCGTAAATACTTTCGTACCGTGATTAATTTGTGTTGAGTAAATAATAATTTACGCGGTATATTGTTCATATATCGTGAATAGAAAGCGACTGCAGTGCATGCGATGAGGCGCGCGCGCTCATCGACACGCGACGTGCAAGCACATTGCTCTATCGCGATTTAGAATAATTGCTGCGAAACAAACAAAGCACAATCATCTTGTGACAACAAGAACCTACCGAACATTACTCGGCACAATAGAGTTACGAAAGCAGCATCGTTATTGACACAAATAACGACCTCCTTTGAACATAGTAAACAGAGCTAATAAAAAATATTTGTCAACATTAATTGTAAGGTGAAAGTCTCGTTGTACAATTAAAGCCTGAGTTAATTAGAGCTCAGTGCTTATGAAAGTTAACAGAAAGTAGCAACCATTTTATAATCCGGTTAGCCTCTCAAGTGCGCTGTAAACATTCAAGATTATTTTATAGAAACCATACTAAATATTGCAACCTAATTGGAGACATAAATATAGTAGTGCCTTAATTATGTATTTTATTGTTATTCATTAGTTAGTATTAAATACGAATTAGCAATTTCTTAATTCAAAATTTTAAGGAGAATTTTATTTAACTTAAGAATCTGCTGTATTTAAAATAATGATCAAAAAGTTTTTTATAAATAAAACCGATATAATTTGAAAGATGAGGAAAAAGAATGATGAACAACAGGAAACCCGAAAAGAAAATGAATGGTGTCCATATTTAGAAAAGGACACATGAAAATAGGGCTAGCAGAGCATAACAATAGTCTACAATTAGTGGCATATACGGAAGCGGTTGGTGAATGAGGAAAGCCCATCGGTGCGGAGCCTCGAGGCAACCTCGTGTGCTCCATTTGCCTCGAGTCAGCCACGACCCAGCCTTGGAGGTGGCCTCGTCCGACTGTCTGAGCGACGACGTTAGAAACTTTGGTGCAGAAGTTGCAGACTGCAGATTTTACTGGAAAAGAAAGAAAAACTGCTTTACAACACAGAGTGCCTATGAATTCGTTGGCAATCTTTCATAGGGTGCAACCGTATATACTCAGGAATAAAAATTGCTTTCGCTATGGGACCAATTCTAATATAAGAAAAATACACCAATGGATGTCGCGCTGAAAAGGATGGATAAATATTATTCTCCTCTATTGAAAAGACAGTTTCAGTTTTAAGTTTTACAAAAAGCTTAATTGAATTCAATGTGCTAATTGGATATCAGAAGTCGTCCGTTTGCTCCATTGCTAAATATCACGCTTTTAAACAAAGTGGTTAGACTTTGTTTAAAAGCGTGATATTTAGCAATATAGAGAATATTATTAGATTTTAAACCTTTAGCACGCTTTGACCTTCTACACAACGATCACTGTATCTAATGTATACTGCAATACTTAACTGCCTGTAGATTACCTGTTTAATGCCCCTGCGCATGCAATACTTGAGACTTCTGTCAAAATCCTTCACGACTGCAAGGTCCGAAAAAAAGGTTTGGATTACAAAACCTGGCTTATGCCAGCGGTCGCAAGTCTGCTTGAAAAGGTATCCCACAGGGATACCAAAACATGCAGCCAAAGTGACCTACTCGTTGTCACCGACGTTGCACGAGGAATTGGCAAAGTTAAGAACCACAAAAATCTAAGTAACTGTCGTGCTAGCTACACGCAGATAAAGAATATATAGGGATACCGACATAATCAAAGCCATGGTCTACTTGTGGTCCTTTCAGCCATTAAGGAGTGATGCACGTGGAAGTGGCAAAGTTAAGGGCCGCAAAAATCTAAATGACTGCCATACCAGCGACACGAAGAAGATAGGGATATAGACAAAAATTATCCTATCAGAATCAAAACCATGGTCTATATGTAGTCCTTTCAGCCATTAAGGAGTGATGCACTTGGAAGTGGCAAAGTTAAGGGCCGCAAAAATCTAAATGACTGCCATACCAGCGACACGAAGAAGATAGGGATAAAGACAAAAAATATCCTATCAGAATCAAAGCCATGGTCTACATGTGGTCGTGATGCACGTGGAAGTGGCAAAGTTAATGACCGCAAAAATCTAAATAACTGTCATACCAGCGACACGAAGAAGATAAGGATAAAGACATAAAATATCCTATTAGAATCAAAGCCATGGTCTACAAGTTTTCCTTTCAGTAAAGCCATGATTGATTAACAAACATTTATACATAGATACACGTATCATATTTAAATATACCTATAGTTTTATTAGGATGAAATTCGAAAGAGGACGAGCATGATTTGCTTTTGCATTGTTTATGATAAAGTACCGTTTAATTTTTGCGGTTTAAAAATTGACAGCTTCGGTCAGGTCCTCCCTCTACGAAATTGTATGGTAATCAGAGTAACTTTTTGTAAAGTCATGCTCGTAACCACGTCATTGTAATTTTATTATAGCATTTATCGAGGAAGTTTATAGGCTACATAACACGCTACGACTAATAGGAGCGGAGCATATATGAAAACTGTTGCAAAAACGGAAAAAAATATTCCTTTTTAAGAGTTTCCGTTGCGTGCGCTGTGTAAACGATTTAAGTTATGCAATAATCATGTATGTAGGGTTGGTAGGGTAGGGTAGGTAGGGTAGATGGGTAGGTAGGTAGCCAGTATACGGGAACGAAGCCGCGTGGGACAGCTAGTATAGTAATATGTCTTATTAATTGAGAATGTTGAATTGAGAATGTGAATAGAGAAATAGAAAATTCTAAAAATATCTCGGTGATAATTTCAGATTTTTTTATTAATTTATTCTTGTCATCGACATTATCAGTGACCTTTTTCATTTTATCTGACCAATTTATGAGCAACTGAGAATTTTGCATGGTCGTCCGTTTAAATGAGCTCGTAGTGTGGAGAACATGCTGTTGATTGATTGAAAATAATTTAGTTAATAGTAGGGTGTGAATTCAAAAAAAAAGAACGCAATGAAAAATTAAGTACGGTACTTAGAATAATGATCGTCAGACACTTTTGTATGTCCGCTTATATAATTACGTTTTTTTTTTGTTAATAATTTATAACCCTTTGTGCTTCCTACTCCTACGTTTACATAACTTGGTTTTTTTAATTCAAAATTTATAACCCTTCCTACTCCCATAAATGATTAAATATCAACGTTTACGAGTACGTTTCAAAGTTGGCGATTGTACCACCCAAAAGACAGTGTAACATGGTTGCGAGTACATTTGCCAATATCAGTTTGTAACCGTGATTTTTAATAACGGATGATCTTACACATGCCAGATATTATGTAAAATATGCATATTTTGTGTACAGTGTCGTTTCTTACGTGCTCGGTCATGACACAGTTGTGGGACATCACTAGTGTTATTTTGACTCGATTTTATGTATAGTAAGATTTACAACCGGCGACTCAATTTTATTGTGAACAATGCAGTTCCCGTGTATGTTTTGTTCTCAAAAAAATAATAAGAATGGAAAAGCAACACTGATCCTATTTTTACCTTTCTTTATTGGTGTGAACCGAGAGGCGGAAATATTGCCCAATAATTGTTAACAATAATTGTAGCATTGAAAACCGAAAAAAATATAAAATATTTTTTTTTCTTACAAAGAAAATATAAATAGAAGCATTTGACATTCCGTGGCAATGACAACTTTGTATGCATAACGTATTGTGAACTAAACAACAATTTACTTCAGAATTTATTTAAAATCATTTTTATTAGGTATCTACTGTATTTTTTATCAAGTACATTGTCAAGATTCTTTTATATGTTCCGTGTTTTTATCGATTATACTTTTCGTAAAATCCTAATAAGCTTACTATCATTGCCGTGGCCTTTTATTTATACCAATTTATGTAAATACATAATTACATATGTTACTATGTATTGCAGAAGCCTTCAGCTTTGCTATATGTAAATCAAATTGTAAGGATGTATTTACAATTTTACATATATAAAAAAATAATTGACATTTACATCAACATTTACTGTTAATTATTGGTTTAAATGGTCTCTTGATAGTTACGTTGAAATCAGTTGACTGTTAAATCTGAAGTAAGTTTTAACCGACGAAAAAAAGGAAGAGGTTCTCATTCGACATGTGTATTTTTATATGACATCGCATAAATTTTTTAGAGTGATTTGAAAAAATGTTTCTTTATTGGAAAGTGTACCTATACCTCAAAGTTGGTACCATTTAAATAAATAAAAAAGGATATATTGATAATTTTCCTAATGAATTTTCAATTCGGAACCCATTCTGTTGAAATTAAGTAAACTGAAAATCGAAAAAAAGAAACCTTTTTAACAAACAATTTAACCGATGAAATAAGGAACTGTAAGGCAAAAAAAAATAACCATTAGAAACCATCACCGAATATCAATCTAGCAACAATAATTCTAAGGTTTTTTTTTAATGTTTTTTTTCTAAGGTTTAGGTATTTAATTTGCATGCTCGTCAGTTTGGCGCCAAAACAAAATGCTCAGCTACAGCGGTATTTTTTTTTTTGTTTTAAATGTTTTTTTTTTGCTTTTTGAATATTATAAAGACGTGCGTAGTTTATAAGTTTATAAGTCGTCTATAAGTTTGTAAAAGGCAAACTCTGTAAGTTCTAATTGAATTACAAAACTTATATCACTGATTAAAAGCTACAATATCATCGAATCTAAGGTTACTGCTTATCCCGGCAAAATGCACAGTTCTTGTGGAAGCCGAGCAACACCGCGGGAAAAACTAATAATCATTAAAATTCTAAACACGCGACCAGCCACTAGTTACGATTAGGACATTAGAAGCCCCACCAACCCACACCACGTTCGTTAATATTGCGTGCGCATAATTCACGCGTATTAAGAACACTGGCAACCCTAGCCATTCTTTAGGAACGAGGCAACATCGCAGATGACACTATGACCCTAATCTTACATAATTTAGTTATTAAACCTGTTATTATGTTATGATAAGTTGCTGTTGGAAAACTGCCTAAGTGCGTTGTGACTTATTTGGTTTCGATTTGCTTGGTAGATAATAGTGTATTTTCATGTATGAATTTAGGACTAGCTGACCCGCAGGCTTATTACGTAAGAAACAGCAATCAGCAATCATCGCGCGGATCAAACGTTTTATGTCTTAAAAGTCGGAATTTCCTACAGTGTAGGTACGGTAGGTCCTACACAATCGTTTGCTAATCGCTCGCTGTTTGTCAAATGCACTTACGAATATTTCTAAAAAAACGCCAAATCTCGAAGTTTTACTTCTGTATTGAAATTTTTGCGCAAATATCGATATCGTTTTGCTCTTGCAAGATACGTAATAAGCCTGCCGGTGAACTTCGTAATATCTACTATTTTTTTTTGGGTTTTATTGAATTTTTTAAACTACCCCTGTATTCGAGCAAAAAAACAAAAAAAAAAAAAAACAATTAAAGCCGTTTTTGATTAAGTTTTAGCTAGACTAACGAACAGCAATTCATATTTATTTGTATTTATTTAGAATATCTAAGAAAAGATAATACCCAAGCCCATGAAACATAAAGAATATGCCATAATAGCAACATATTGGGTGGTAATCAAGCTAATTGCCCACCTGATTGTACATACTTAAGGGGTCCAGTCTGCAATAATAGCGAATTATCTCATGCGTTGGCGTTGCCATACCAGGGACAGAGCTGAAATATTACAAGTGTCTATAATTACACTAGCACTCATCCAACATTGCTTGGTGACTGAAATGGAATCGTGGTTTTAGGTAAGTAGGCACTTCACCGGAAAAGCTTCTTTAGAACGTTTCCGTACTGCATCTATTCTAAATTCAAATTTGAGTTTCGTGTTCCATGTAGATTTGTGAATCTTTAAATTCGAATAGAAGGAACTCGAATCTAGTGCGCAACCCCTCCTAAAAGTATTACTAGACACCGAAACCGACAATTCTCGGTTTCGGATCGGATGTAGTGACTCTTACAAAGAGCTCTTCTTGGAACTACCAATAATGTTTGTGTTTAAAAATACATATGATTGACGTTAATAGATACTAATATCTCACTAATTACGATATTTATAAGTACAATAACAAAGTATACTACCGTCCATGGATAATGATGTGTCAATAGTAAATATTATTTTTATTTCGTCACGTTAAGATTTGTTTAACCTAAATTAAATACTTATTTTCTGAATCAATAAGCCGTTTAGTAATTAACAATAGCATTTAACTGTGTACTAAGTGGTAAGAGGTTCCAACATGTTTGTATGAAGAATTAACACATAGTAGGAGCTATTATGTTTAATCGTAGGTATACTTATATATGAAGAAACTTACCTATATAGGTATTATTATATTTAATAAAATACAAAATAATATGAAGGCATTTTTGTAATAGATATGGTTATAAGCAAAAGTGTGGCTAGTCTAAGCAATGAGTGAATTAGGACCACGGTTTATAAACAATACTTAAACAAAAAAAACTCTTTATTTTTCTGAATTATCATAGGGAAACATATAGTTGTCCTCTACAAAACAAACAAGGGTGGACCCAGGCTTAATAATGTGTTTGTTATAAATTCGTTATCTATGAAAAAACAGTAAATATGGCTGAGACTCGTTTTTAATTATTTTTGCTTTCGCAAGTATCTTACTTGGGAACGGAAAAATAGAACAATTTTATAAAAACGAGTCTCTGCTCCTTCTTTTATTTGGATCATCTGGGAGGAGCGTGACCCTGTGCCTCCTCCTCTGTATCCGCCCCTGTCCATAAGGACATTCAGAGTAACGGCATCTACATTATATGTTCTTATCCGAATGCATATCCTCTTGACCTATGACTTTTTAATACTAAGACCAATGCACCCATCTTATTAAAAGTCAACAACCTCGACTGATATTAAAATCTTTTTTAGACAAGGCCGTCCACTTCTGTCCGTATCAGTGCATGTGCACCTAAAATTAATAAATTCAAACCAGTAAGTAATCATCCGGTTTCACAATAGTCCTCATTACCAATACGGTATATTATTGAGATTTGTATCCGAGATCATTTAATTACCCGACTGCCGAAGGAGGGTAATGTGTTTATCAGTCTATGTATGTATGTAAGTATGTATGTATGTACCTATGTATGTATGTTTGTTCCTATGTGGCGTTCTAGAGAACAAACGCGTGCGCCGATTTTGATGGTTCTTACGTCAATCGATTCGTCTTAACCCCGCGAGTGTCACTGGCTACATGAAAATTGGAAAATAGGAAAATGGCGGTTTTTGGACGCCATATTGTGGGGGCCCAAATTTTTTTTTTCTTCCAAGCCTATCGTGTGGGGTATCAAAATAAAGGATTTTAAGAGGTGATTTCAAAAATATATAACACTTATATGTTTAAATGTACCTAATACGAAAAATAAATTAACTAAAAAGTTATAAATAAAAAAAGTTAATTAAAAAAATCAAAAAACCCGACTGCTTGAAAAGTGAACTAAAAAGACGTAAACAAGGAGAAAATCATGCTGTGCAGTCGGAGGATACGTCCTTTTAGTCAGCCAGCTCGCGAAGATGTATCCTCCGACAGCACAGCATGATTTTCTCCTTGTTTACGTCTTTTTAGTTCACTTTTCAAGCAGTCGGGTTTTTTGATTTTTTTATTTAACTTTTTTTTTTGTTAAGTTTGAAATTCAAAATCCGAACAAGTGGCGTTCACTCTTAGGCTGGACTCACACATTCTGAAATTTCTGTCGGAATTCAAATTGTATGCGTTGCCGGGCTTTCTTAATTAATAATTTGAATTGCGAGTCTGGATTCAGAGAGGAATTTAGAATGTGTGTGAGAGGCCTTAATATCAACAGACGGGCAATTCAATTCCTGTATTTGTAAGTAAAGTTTTTCATCCGCATCTCAGTTGCAATTTGGCAAAATACTTCACTTACTTCTTTTTTCTTCACTTGGAATTTTCCTTAGATTTTGACAAGTTTTTGTTTTTGATTCTGCAAGCGAATATATTGCAACTTGTATTTGAATATTTTTTAAGTACGAGAATTATTTTTGAGTCTATGTATGAGTAGTAACTCATCACCTTTGACGTAATAAATTTGACTTTTACGGCTCAAAAATTTGCACGGTCCAACACTATTTCGCAACCAATTTATGCACGTAAACAACTGCATTTATAATTTTACAACTATTTCGCAACACCGCACCGTAATAAATACGTAAATTGCGAAAGTGTCGCCGTCAACTTTTATAGTCTACGATTATTTCAACCTGTGTCAAGGTTTCATAGTTTGACAATGACTTCTAACTCGTAATTAATCAAACCTTTTACGCTGAAAAAAATGTAAATGGTGTTAAAATAACTGCTGAAATCATAAAACCATTTGCAGACGGGTCAGGGTGAGAAAATACCGAAAAATGGCGTCGTTTATTTAAGGTCGAGATGCGTTAAAGTGTCTATTACACTCAATGTCAAAAATATAAGTAAGGTATGGCACGAAGGGCGGAGTACTTAATGTTGCCATACCAGAGTTATAATAAAAATATATTATTCTGGTATGGTAAGTAAGACTACCTCGTATTAAGTATCGAACGTGATCTCATTTTTACCTGAACACAAATAAATATAGCAATTTGTAGATAGTTGATAGACTTGAATCTTAAGCGAGTCTTTAAAAATAGTAATTAAAGGAGTTCTTAGTATATAAATAAGCAAAAATTAAAAATGTACACAAAGTTATTTACATAAACATATATTATTACACTAGCTTCTGCCAGCGGCTTCACCCGCGTGAATGTCGCAAATTATTCCAAGAGAACATATTATCGGTGTAAAAATTATCCTTTGTGTTATTCCAGACTAATAATCCATCTCTGTACAAAATTTCATCCAGCCGTTCTGGCGTGATTGAGTAACAAACATACATCCATACACACATCTATCCATCCAAACTTTCACATTTCTAATATTAGTAAGATTGCTATTTTTTTTTTTTCTAAATGGTAAAATTAATTCCTAAATGGTAAAATAATGTCAACCAATTTTGCCAATATGAAGTCAATGCCTAACCGTTTTAATCGATTCTGAATTGAAAAATTGTTTTGCACAGACCGTAAAATTGGCAGGACAGAGATTGTCTCGATGCATTCTAGAAAAAACGAATGTTAAATCAAGACACCAACTTTTGTGTAATATTTTCTTTAAATATCTACAAAAAGAGTCTATTATTAGTTATAAAATCGCGAGAAAGCGATTTTGTAGTATCACGAAAAATTTGTAAATAACTTTTTTCCATAATTGAAATCAGGAAAGAATATTGCGACGGACGGTCGTTTTCCTACGACATTTTTTTATGATACGACGTTGACTTTTAATAAACTTTTTTAACAAATCATATTTCAAAATTCTGTATATACTATAAAATCAACTATTTTTCAATGTTCTATAGATACAGCAAAAAATCTATAAGTATATACTTTTTTGGCAGTCATGATACATGGTCCGCGTTACAATTACAAAGATACACTAATATTGCTGCTTGAATTTGAAATACCAAATGCTGTAAATAATATAAAATGCATGTTAGACTTACTTTAGAATGCTTACATTAGTGGCATCTGATAAATTTCATTATAAGAAACACATATTCCAAAAATGGCCTCTCCGATTCAGTTAGTTTACGAGTTATGAATTTTTTAAATAGTTTTTTGGCTCTGGTGTAAGTTCAACTTTTCGAGATACTACAACTTTGCTTTCTTGCGTCGATGTTAATACATTATTTTACCAAAAATTCATTTACAGAATAAGACCAATCAATAAATCTATCTACCTAATATTTTCGGTTATGTTAGGGTTGGGTTCCAGACTGCCAGCCTAACTGGGTGCAGTTAAAATACAAACAAAGGCAATAAGCAAATAAATCAAAGAAAATAAATAAAGAAAACAATAAAAAAGATATTCTCATAATATTTTTTTCACCATTTATGAATCTACCTATTATTCGTCTTCCTAAAAAACATTGAACATAATAATTATTTAATCTTAACTGAAGGAAAACAACCGCAGGACAATCGCGCACCGCTGCGCCTGCTGTGCCTGTTGAAAATAAATAAAGAAAACAATAAAAAAAATATTCTCATAATATTTTTTTCACCATAGAATCTACCTATTATTCGTCTTCCTAAAAAACATTGAACATAATAATTATTTAATCTTAACTGAAGGAAAACAACCGCAGGACAATCGCGCAGCGCTGCGCAGGCGCACCGGGCGCACGATTCATTTGACACATGACGTAAACTCCGTAAAGAGCCGTTGACCGCACTTTCACAACACCGACTGCAATCTACTTCTATTAGTAGTTGCGAATGTATACTTACTTCTCACTTAAATACTTCATTTTATGAAATTAAGGTGAAAATATTATTTTCTAGCTTTTATTTAATTTCACCAGTCACCCTAGCCAAGTTACAAACATATAGTATCGAATCTCTTTCTACAATCGTTAACGCCTGCTATTTGTATGGTTTTACCACGTGACTTATCGTTCAAATGTGTCATTCCCATACATTGATTCGTTTTCTACTAGCGTTATCGATTGTAGATTGTCAACTTGGCTACAGGTGCTGACCCGCAGCCTAATTGCGTAAGTGAATTCGGCAAGGCAAAGGGTTTTGACGCCATTAATCAACCAATCACATGCGAGATGAAAGACGCGATGTGGATTTCCGTCTGTGTATGTAATCAAAGCTCGCAAATTCATGACCCACCTCCCAGTGTTCGATTGAGTTGAAATTTTGCAAACACGTTTGCTCTTTGTGAGTTTTGTGACAACTCTGCAATACAATTGTTGATATAAAAGCTTGTTACAATGGTAGTCGTGTTCTATGTAAACAAATATGACGCAGCCGAACTTAATTTGGAGCGGTCTAAATCAGTCCACTCCTACACCCAAGTTCTCGATAGAAACGAAGCTGATACGGCTCGTATAGAATGTTTGAAACCACATTCACTCGTCTGTCCACATGCATCTAGTTTCGATATTAAACTAGCTTTTGAGAACGGCTTCGCCCGCGTGTAAGTCGGAAATTATCCCAAGGGAAAGTACTCGCCCAACAAAAAGTATCTTATGTCCTTCATCCAGTCCAACCTATTTATAATTGTAAAAACTTTTTTTATTTTTTACTTATAAGTTGTGGTAAATAACTATAATGTTCACTGTTATGCCAGAATAGATTACCCGAATAACATGAAACTTGAACACAACCGGTGAAATCGGAGTGTACCAAGGTGAACTGTACACATCTGCGTACCCCTTGAAAGCGTACCGGCGCGCGGCGTGATGTTATGTTAAGAAATGTGGTGGTGTGGTGTAAACGATAAATAGACTTCAGACAGAGTCATTTATTGAAGAGTTCTGTTGTATATCGCCGAAGTTCTTCATCAGATCGAGAAGCACCACCTTTCAAATAAAAAAAGAATCATCAAAATCGGTTTACCTAGTAAATAGTTCTGAGGTAACAAACATAAAAAAAAATACAATCGAATTGAGAACCACCTCCTTTTTACAGTCGGTTAAAACCAAAGTCTAGGCTTGAAAACGTAATATAAAACATACATAGTATCGCATATATAATACCTATGTATAAATATTTAAAAAAACTCGGCTTGGAATCTCATTTGAACACGCTAGGTTCAAATGAGATTTCAAGATTTGCCTGCTAAACACAGATTTATCTTACACGGTCTAACAAAACCATTCACAATCGCAATCTCATCTCATCTCACATATTCGAGATTTCTTGAAACGCGGTTTGACTCACCTCCAATTGTGCTAAAGAGCAATGACCTCTTACATAACTAATTACGAAATAACATTATTATGCAAACAATCTTCATCTGTAAGTACATCAACTGTCCTTTAGGTCAGATGAAGATTGTGTCTGCGGTTGAATCAGTTGTAGCGTTTGTGGGTACTTAAAATATCCCTTCTTAATGACCGTTTAGTACGATCTCATTAGTTAAGTATGCAATAAGTCAATGAACCGTACAAATGTTTTCACACACGTGGCTTAAGGGTACACTAGTCAACGGCACGAACTATTTTGTGCGCAGGGCTAAATTGCATGCTATATCAACCGACAACACGTGCGGAACAGATAGATGCTGTTATGAGCAGTAAGAAGCTAGTTCGCGTACGAATACACACTTTTGCAAATTTGTAGCGAAATGGATGATGATTTAGAACGAAAACGAGTGCGCGAAATTTTATTAACAGACCTTTGGGAGTCTGGATATCATGAAAAAACGACTGAATGTATCTGTTCAAAATAAAATCATTTCCATTGTTGAACTACTAATCTATCCCTGTATGGAGGCCGTTTTTCAATTTTCCTTCTTCTTATGGTACTTATTTACGCCCAAAGATGCGTTAAAATTAGTGTTGAAATATGGAACTTTCGAAGCTCGTAACTTTCAAGTAAATATTTTTTTTACTTTTTGCTTCCATACAGGGCTAGATAATGATGAGAAAAATTGATATAGTTTTTTATTTTGAACGTACTTACATCGTCAAACAGTGGAGTAAAAGCCAGACTACGTTTGTATGGAAGAATTTTCAACTAGTGTACCCTTAAGGTTGCCCTAGTCGAAAGCACGAACTATTTTGTGCGCGGTGTTAAAATGCATGCTATCTCATCCGACAACACGTGCGAAACAGATAGATGCGAATTAGCACTTTTGCAAGTTTGTAGCGAAATGGATGATGATTTAGGACGAAAACGAACGCGCGAAATTTTATAAACAGACATTGGCAGTCTAGACGACTAAATGTATATTTCCAAAATAAAATTATTTGCGTTGTTGAACTACTAATCTATCCCTGTATGGTTGCCGTTTTGCAATTTTCCTTCTTCTTATGTTATTTATTTCCGCCCAAAGATGCGTTGAAAATAATGTTAAAATATGGAACTTTCGACGCTCATAACTCAATATTTTTTTTACTTTTTTGTTTCCATACAGGGCTATAATAATGATGAGACAAATTAATATATTTTTTTTATTTTGAACGTACATCGTCAAACAGTGGAGTAATCGCCAGACTACTTTTGTATGGAAGAATGATCGATCATTGTAACCATAAGTAAATATTCCGACTTAGATGGGGCTGAAAAGTACTGAAGTGGCGATCGCGTACCGGAATACTCAGCGTTGAAAGGCCTTCCACTAGCTAAGTGGACCAATGACCTGGTGAAGGTTGCGGGAATCCGCTGGATGCGAGGTCGCACAGGATCGGTCGATTTCGAATAATTGGGGGAAACAAGGTCCAACAGTGGACGTCTTTCAACTGAATTGATGATAATGGTGATCGCTCTTCTATTCTGGTTTGACAAGGCTTTATTATAAATCGTCTTAGTTTGTTAGGGTTCCGTACCCAAAGGGTAAAAACGGGACCCTATTACTAAGACTCCGCGGTCCATCTGTCCGTGTCACCAGGCAGTATCTCGTGAACCGTAATAGCTAGACAATTGAAGTTTTCACAGATGATGTATTTCTGTTGCCGCTACAACAACAAATACTAAAAACAGAATAAAATAAATATCTCCCATGCAACAAACGTGATCTTTTCGCCGTTTTTTGTGACAATGGTACGGAACCCTTCGTGCGTGAGTCCGACTCGCATTTGGCCGGTTTTTTTTACTACATCTATGACGCGGAAGTAAAAGATCAATAGCCATTATTAAGTTCCACAAAAGAATCATTTGTTAACGATGTTGCTCATTCCATGTTCATCGTTTGCATATTTTTGAAGTGATTCAATGAAATAATATTGCTTTTTAATGTATACGTTTATATAACATTGGTTATGTTAGGACTAACAGGCTTGATTATACTTACAACGCAAAACATACATTCTTCTTTCACTTTTCTCTACTTATAATATTATAATTTATGCGAAAAAACATAAGTACAAAATGTTTGGGTTTCAACCACGCAAAAACGGCTGAACGGATTTAGATGATATTTTGCACAGATAGTTTATAACCTGGAATAACAAATATAATACTTTATATCCTGGTATAATGATTCCTTGGGATAATAAAACACTTTTCACGTTGGCGAAGCCGCGGGCAAAAGCTAGTTACTAATTATATCTTACTCTTGCTCTTTCAATTTACTTGAAACTCGCCAGATTAGTAGACATCGGCTTTGCTTGCCATTTTTTGTTATTTTTTTTAAAACGTTGACCCACATTACGACTTTCTTCCTGTATCGTGGGTGCGTTTACAAACATATAAACTCACATACACAAACACCCAGAGCCGGAACCACTATCTGTAGGTCATACAAATAAATTAACCCGTGCGGGAATCGAACCCGCGACACACAGCGCAGCAATTAATCGCTCAACCACACCGCCAACCGTGCGCCTACATTATAAAAATAAACATAGAATAAAACATAACTTAAAAAAAACACTACCGAATTCCAAATAAAAAAAAACCGGCTAAGTGCGAGTCGGACTCGAGCACCGAGGGTTCCGTACAAACCTCAGCTTAAAGGTATTTTAGACCTGAGTATTTGATATGAATTTCAATTTAATACCTCTACGCGTTCATGAGGAAAGGGGTAATAAGTTTAAAATTATTAAAATAATTTTTATTTTATGATGTAACTATAACTTTACGGTTTTCGCAATTTTTCCTTTATCTGTGCGTGTCTTATAAGACGTTGCTTCATACCAAATTTCAAGATTCTGAGTTCACGGGAAGTACCCTGTAGGTTTTGATTCCCTTGCGAGTGTCGAAAATTTGCGGCATAAACGGCTGTATCTTTTGATTGCGTTGGCTTAGAAGTTTGATTTTGAAGTTTGAGTTGGATTTTGATCACACTTAATATTGCCTGAATGTTTAGGCAGAGGTGTTGGACTTACTGCCACACTCAGAGACGTTAACGGTTACTTAAAGCTCTCCTTAGTAGAGATTTTTAGTACAAAATCTATACTAAGGAGCGCATTAAGTAACCGTTAAATGTCTCTGAGTGCGGCAGTTACACACATTTCAATAATTGAGTGAGTTGTTTTCTAAAGCGTGATTCAAAACCATTTTTAATGAAGATTGGTTAGTTTACAAATGTTCAGCATCGTTTGTTCGCAAGTTCCCGGACGAGAGGAGAAATTCTTCGTCTGCCAAAGTTACAGAGATGTCCCAAACAAACGATACAGCGGCAGCGTATAGCTTGACTTCAATAAATAATTAACCTTGCCTTTTGTGCTGAGGAAATCATTGCTTCGCTTTTGGCACGAACATAAACTAAAAGCAGTCAAGTATTTTCAAGCAAACAACACATATGCACATACTTTTTAGTCTTCATGTGGTTTGACTGTTTTCATACAATAAATCACACCGATATTAAAGACAATCAGACTGAAGTTTGCAAGGACCAAACCACTAAACAATTGCGTTAGTCCGAAATCCCATTCTGAAAGCATTCTGAGTTCAATCTATGATGAAGATTTAGCCTAACCTTAGTCTTTCACTCTCATTACTAGTTTCAATTTCTACGTATTGATCAACTCAAATTAATGTCTCAAGTCATATAAAAAATGATGCCACGGACCTCCGACACACATCCATCCTCATCTATTAAGTTTTTTGTACAACCTGACCGAGTTATGACCAGCCAATGTTGTATAAAGTTTTAAACTACATAAATGAAGTTTATATATAAGTGAAAGGTAGCTGTACGGTCGGTCAAGGAGGTCCGCACCTATGGTCTACATACATACTTATCAGATTTATGTTTTTTAATCATGTAACTACAAAATAATTATGACCATTTAGATTTGTTTAAGGAAAACTGCGTGGAAAATACGGTAAAGTTGCAATCGCGTTTGACATAGGAATTTTCTTGATACTTGACGCTTTTAAGGACGATGATTTTGTAGCGCCTGATATGTTTTCCTTTTCTTTTCCTTTATGTGGGATCAGCTGCTAACTTTACTATCTTAGTGAGAAGATTTTTTTTTTTTTTTTTTTTTTTTTAAACTTTGCCCCACCCTAGGAATTTCTTCCTGTATCGTGGGTGCCTTTACAAACATATAAACTCACATACACAAACACCCAGAGCCGGAACAATTATCTGTAGGTCATACAAATATTTGTTTCGTGCGGGAATCGAACCCGCGACACGCAGCGCAGCAGTCGATCGCTCAACCACTGCGCCAACCGTGCGCCCAAAAAGATGTAGATAGCCCAGGCAAATAACTGTAATTAGAGGACAATCTGTAGCAAATTTCTTTATTTCCTGGGCTAAAGAGTAACTAAGTGGCTAAGGACCAGGCCCGAGTCGACGGCGCGTAGTGTTCCACGCGCGCCTCAAAGAGGTGTCTGCAAAAATTTACGGGGCCCGCTAGGGCCGATGTCTGTCTGGGTCGCGGATAAATTTGAAATAGTGTTACCGCGGCCTTGGCACAAACAACTGAAGGAACAAGTGTGGGCTACAGAGTGACAGTGAGGAGTGATATAAAGTGACACGGACAGTATAGAACAAAAAATCGTGTTGCGTTGACCCCAAGTAACATGGGAGATGGGCAGGAAAATGATGATGATATTGAAAAATACATTGTATTATCGGATCTATAGAGGATTGTGACTTCCGAAAATAATTATGAAATACTAACTATATCCACTCCATTTATACTGCATAATATGAAATGAAATAAGACAGGAACTCTAGGGTCTAAAGAAGTACTCGTAAACTACAGCACAAGGTTAATTCCTTATTTACTAGGAATTAAACTTGTATGTATCATCCTTATGGGTAGTAATAAAGACAAGTTGTCGTAATAAATCTTTTCTTTCTTTTTCTTTTTTAAAAAAAACGTTGCCCCACACTAGGAATTTCTTCCTGTATCGTGGGTGCGTTTACAAACACATAAACTCACATACACAAACACCCAGAGCCGAAACAACTATCTGTAGGTCATACAAATATTTGTTCCGTGCGGGAATCGAACCCGCGACACGCAGCGCAGCAGTCAATCGCTCAACCACTGCGCCAACCGTGCGCCCAAATAGAAGATACAAGAATAAAACATCAATACGAATGAGTTATATTTCTTCGCAATATTATGCTCGTACAGTTCATGCAGTACGATCTTGGGACTCACTACCACCTAAGATCCGTGACGGTCAAAGTATCTCTATTTTTAAGAAGCAAGTCAAAGAACAGTATCTTTCTGCCATCCTGTGATATTTTATGTTATAGATATGTATATTTTGTTATTGTGTATTTATTTTTTGTGTGTATAGGCACTTAATGTAATTTTATATAGTAGTAGTTTTACAGTCTCCTTGTACTTCTACACACTGTGTCTATGTTTCTATTCTATTCTATTCTCCTGTCGCAGGCCAGCTGGAATAAAGTTCCCTAGAAATAAGCAGCACCTTTGTGCTCTTCTATCTTTATATGTATAAATAAATAAATACATATGGTAGAAGAAAACTTAAAACGGTGAAGGAAAACATCGTAAGGAAACCGGCATGTCCTAGAACCAAAAATTCTAAGGCATGTGACATCCACCAACCCGCACAAATTTGAAGATTGTAGCTACAACCGTTTGGCTGTAAATCCTGTGTGAAAGACGAGGGACAGATGGATAGATAGACGGACTCGTGAGTAATAGGCCTCCGTTTGGACCCTTCGGATACGTAACCCTAAAAATCATAAGTTTCGACAGAGCTGGAGTAATTTTCTTCTCTGCATGAGTAATGGCTTTGCCGTAAATTACGGCAACACCAATAAAGCTTGTATTTTCCTAATTCGGCGGCATATTCTTATTCATATTCCTCCACTGTTAGCCAGGCTTCATGGTTTTGGCGCTTTTCAAGTGGTTGCCTATGTTGGTATTGGCTTTCTGGAGTTGCACTGGATGGCAATATTCTAGCGGTCTTGTCTCAAAAATTATTGAATTTCGAACTCAAGATTAATATTTCGCCAGTGGGTCGACCTGAGTTTTTGTGTATTGCCGTTTCGATTGTGTGATTCTCAAAGATCGTATTGTTTAGGAATATATTGCCTTAACCCAATATTAATAGTATAGTTACTAGATTCAATAGCAGTATTAGTTCTTAACGCCTATTATATAAATCGAAACTAAGGTAAGGCCAGCGGATAAGGCCGTGTCTAATTACTTAACTACGTTAGATTCCACGATCTATATTTAAAAAAGATATACCTTGCATAATATCTATTTCTAATAGGTTTCCTGTTATTCTACCTATTATTTATAATTTACCTAATACCTTTAAACGAGCAATTCGTGTATATACATGTGTATATGTAATCTGAATCTCGGCAACGGCTTCAACGATTTTGATGAAATTTAGTATGCAGGGGGTTTCGGGGACGATAAATCGATCTAGCTAGGTTTCATTTTTAGAAAACGTCGTTTTCTCTATTTTCACCCGAGCAGAGCTCGGTCGCCCAGTTACTATTACTTACTTGTGCAATATTTCCATCTAAGGTGACTAAAAATATATCATGTGGTATTTAATTTTAACAATGAACTTAAATAGATTGAATGGATGCAATATTCAATATCCAAATTTGGATAATAAAGTTATCACAATACAAGATATTTTTTGCCAGGTTTGTTTTGGATCATCAAAACTAGCGCTGTTGGCCCTATCCTTCCTGGATTGTGGCCGACAGCATTTGCAAGCTATTCGTCCCAGTCCTGTGCTAAATTCTCCTTATAAGAAAATTAACAGATAGGTACTGGGTATCCCGTGGCAGAATTAGGAATTAAAAGTTGAATTAAAAAATAATTACTTATGGTATAAGTTTATTTCAATAACTATTGCAAAGAAGACAAGTGTGGTTTTTTATTTTATTTTTCCGTCTAAATGTTGACCGTCACGTCGGACATACTCTTGGAATCTTGCCTCCGTATTCCGTGCCACTCGCTGGAGACGTGATGTCGGGATGCCTCTAACCTCGCGAACGATATTTTCTTTTAGCGCGTTAACCCCTATGGACTTTTTTCTGTGGGAGTACCTCAATAGTAAAGTCTATGAAACAAACCCAGTGACCATATCAGCACTAGAAAATATCGCTCGCGAGATTAATGGCATCCCGACATCACTTCTCCAGCGAGTGGCACGGAATACGGAGGCCAGGTTCCAATAGTGTGTCCGACGTGACGGTCAACATTTAGACGGAATGACTAAAACCAAAAATCCGCACTTGTCTACTTTATTAAAAGTTCTTTTTTAATTTAACTTTTAAAACCTAATTCTGCCACCGGACACGCTTTAAATTAAAAAATACACTAGTGATTTTTTTCCGAAGTTCATAGCTTGTGTAGGTAGCACGATCATACACATTTAACCTGAGGAAAATAACTAAGGACACTCAAATATGTACGATACAGTGCAATGTACTATAATTTGTTTCCACACTCGTCCTCGTTATAAATTAGCTTGGCTTATGTGCCTATATTATTTTGCCTTATAAATAACTACGCACAAAGCAGCAAGCACAGTGTCATCATTTAGACTGACAGCTAAAACAATGATTTAAAAGATCATCATTATAGGTACTATACTCCATTTGAAATAACATTAGACAAGTTGCCAAATCTTTTTACAGTCCGTTCAACCGATTTTGAGTTCTATCCCGTAAACATAAGGAGGACATAAAAAGCATAAACCTGTTACCAAAACCAACTGTTTACTACAGCTGCCATATGTCGTATCACCAACGCAATAGAAGGCGAATTCGGTTGAACGGGCTGTAAAATGGGCAAATTTAAACGTCTAATGTTATCGCAAATGGAGTTTAGATACTTTATAAGTATGGTCGAAGAACTGTGTGCCTGTGATTAGTCAAGCCTCATAAATAACCTGCGTAGTTAAAATACTAAAGCTTAGAGGCTTTGACGTAAAAACCAGTTAAGTTAACAAAGTAGAAAGAAGTTTGCAAAACAAATGCCAAACATTTAAACATTCTTGTGTATTCTTCGGCGGGTAAGCCAGAAGTGTGCCAATACCACATTATGCCACTTATATTGAAATTCCACGTAATGACGTAACACCATTCCCATCAACCAAACCCATACTCCAGGATGCTACTAAAGGTAGTGTTACTGAAAAACCTATTTTCATATTTTTTTTTATATATTTTATAGGCTTGCGATTGACCGCTATCTCAACTATTGGTAAGCGATGATGTGGTCGACGGTGAAACACGCTTGCCTAGAAATAACCTATTCACTCTTGACTTAAAGACTCCTAGATTGTAGCTGTCGGGAAACACAGTCTCCGGCAGGAAATTCCACTCCTTGGCTGTACGCATAATGAAAGTGTTTCCAAAACGTTTTGTGCGTATGTGTGGGATGTCTACCATGTACCGATGGCGCATCGCCGTACGTTTGGTAGTCCGATGATAAAACGGGCTAGATGGAATTAGATCGTGCAATTCCATCGCACACTCCCCGAAATGTAACCGATAAAAAACCGACAAGCTGGCAAATCGGCTCTGGAGCTTTGACTTGACCAGTGCCTCATCACCGATAAGCCTCTTGGTCCGCTTTTCGATCGACTCTAATGCGTAATAACACTTTATCCGGTACAGGAATTGAACTCAAGATCTCATACTCAACCGCTGCGCTTGGTAATACTAGTCGATCGAAGCCAAACATCTTAGGCGCAGTTTTTTGATACGTAGTTAAGTCAACTAATGATTAAATGTGTTTCAAATTTTGATAAAACGCGTTTATTCGTAAATTTTAAGTCTAACAAATGTTTAAATAATTAAATCTCCAACTAATTTGACCATTTAAGAGGCTGAAGAAAAATTGTGTTTCACCAAAATTTGCAACATTGATTGGGTTAATTACGGATAAAAAACCTGGGCCTTGTAAGTCTAATAATTTTCTGTTTGGTAGAAACATCTTGAGTCTTCGGATAAATTCCTTACACCACGACACGACAATTATTAATTTTACGACCCAACCGATAAGACCAATTTCATAGTTGGAAACACTGCAAGTACACAGTAATAGGTACGTTATTGTTCAGTTTTCAATTAGCATGCTCATCAACATACTACTTATTTACTCGTTACTTTCGCATTTCTCCTGGAAATACTATAAATCATGCTAAAAGGTATGCGGAACAGGGAGTTAACCCTCGTAACCTCCTTTGATAAGGGAAGAACCAACAAGACGGGTAGTGTGCAATGTGTGCATTGTGGGTGGGCCTGATGTTTGTTATTGGGCTATCGTACCTATATATATTCAATCAAACGTGCTCAATCATTGCCTGTGTTCAAAAGACTCGTAAAGGAACATTATCTGTCGCTGTCTTCGTCTTAGCGTGTTGATTTTAAACAGACATTGTGATTGCGATTATCAGAGTCATTCATCATTTATTTTTATTGCCGTTATATTTAGTATGTATGTATTTATGTATATATTACATAGCATATGTATTTATCTGTGTATCTATTATAATATAGTATTTTAATTATGTTATTGTCACACCAATGACAACCCCACTTCATGTCCAGACAATTACTGTCCATACCAGGTTGCCTGGAAGAGATCGCGGAATGCGATAAGGCCGCCCATTGTATTTGTATTAATTTTAAGTTTCTTTTTATAATTGTATTTTAAGGTGTACAATAAAGCATATAATAAATAAATAAATAAATATATTATGTTCAAATCACGCCGAGAACTTTGATTGCGCGATGCAGGATTCGTGTAACGTCAGGATTTATAAGTTCTTTCGTGGCGGCTTTGATGTTACTATAATTCTATTTAGATTGTCAACGACACACTTAGATCATAGACAAATCTGTGGATTAAATACTAATGACCCCGAATTCTATTTATAAATACTAAATGTATATTCAGAGGTAAATCATTATCGGTTGCAGCAATGATTACGACTCAATGTCGCAACAAGTCTGGCGAAGAAAGTCATCGGCCGTGAGGCGACCTCCACAGATCGGATTAGTTACGGTTTTTGCTAAAACACTCGTTAGTTTTGTTTCTACTTCAGTTTAGATAACTGAACACTAAAAGATGGTTCTGTATTATCATAATTTAGTCTGACAATCTCAATTAGACATGGAAGAAAATCAATAGTACATTACTGCAGCGGCCAGCAAAATAGGCATTGATGGACGAACGTGTAAATGTGGGACGAGGCGAAGCCGAGGCACACATACGTAAGTCCATCAATGCCTAGTTGTGGCCAAGGCTTGTATAGTACTTTTCTCAAATAATGCGCGGAAATTAAAACTAAGTAGTACCTAGAACTCATTTTGTCAAAATCAATGACGAACAACAATAATTGCTCCCGCGTTAAAGTGTTCCTTTGTTTTTTTTTCAATAAACAGCGTTCTATTTGCAAGCCAGTTCGAAATTTAAATAAAACCTTTGATAAGTTACCTCCTTGGTTGCCATGTTTCGGAGTAAAACATCGTTCCATTTTTAAACTACACGACAGATATGAGTTTACTATGGAATTTATTTGGCCGCTAGACACGACAGATATGGATTTTCATACAACTTTTGCCGGCCGCTGCGCGCATTTATTTGACCAGTACAGCAATTTCGATTTATCTCGAAGAAGGTTGTCAAAAAAATGATCACATTTCCAAGCATGTTTGAGAAAAAATTGTTAGATATGCGTATGCCTCTTAAAAATCACATAATTAACCTAAGCAACTTTGATGCTTATAAAAATATTGTATAACTCTAATAAAATTTGTTATTCATACAGAACTGTGTGGAATGACAAAGAAACACACACGAGAATATAAGAACTTTGCATTTCACAAAACAGCTGAAAGATCTTCAGCCTTTCTCAGCAGCCCATCAACACGCCTTTTCATCATCAGCCTTTTAATGTTCCCACTGCTGGGACACAGGCCTCCTCTCTGTGAGAGGGAATGGGCCGTAATCCACCACGCAGGCCCAGTTCGGGTGGGATGTCACATGTCGTCGAATTTTTGGTACCAAGACATGGCGGTTTCCTCACGATGTTTTCCTTCACTGTTTTGAGAGCAGGGGTAATAAAATAATTTATACAAAGTAAAGCGCGCCTGCCTGGGTTCGTACCCACGACCTACAACTTGTAAGTCGCGGCCGTTACCCCTGGGCCTCCACTACTCTCACAAACTAAGGTAATTCCAAATTACCGCTTGAATTTAGGAGAAAAGATATAAGGAAAGGAAGAAAGTGGTGGCACCACTCAATCCTCATGACACAATCGCCTCTTACGGTTGAAGACAGTGGCCTTTTTTGCTTCAAACCACACGGTACCGCACTATATTGAAACTTTAACCAGCATTAGGCCAATGGGACTGTTAACAGTTTTCTTACGGTTTATAACCAAGCAAGTTTTAGTTTTGCAAGTACCTCGGTACCTGGTGTGTTGAAAACCACACTGTAATGAACATGCTGTGCTTCAACCGCAGGTGATCACAGTTATTGCCGGTTCTTTAAAAACCGTCGTAAATCATGATACTTGCCTATTCTTCTAAGACTTGCTTTGAAACCGTTAAGCTGTGGTTAAAGGTCATAATTGGAAGTGTTGCAAAAAATATAACTAATTTCATTAATAGCAATATTGATGAGCTTACCACATTTAGAACGTGCTGCCCGTTACTTGCGACGTCTGATTTTAAAATCAATGGTATTGAGTTATAATGAAAATCACTTGTATGTTACGAACTTATTGGTGTCGGTCAGACTGACCAAATGCAATTGATGTTCCAAGGTGTGTTATTGGCATAGCATACGAGCGGCCACCATAATTTATCTAAGCTGAAATGTGGCATTGCGTTCGGTACTGTGCATGCACAGCCCTATAAAACTTTTCATTTGTTTTCTCTAAGGTTGGTTACGCATTGGTGATGAAATAATTTACAACAACTAAAAATTTTAAATTTCCAAAAACCCCGGCAATTTTTTTTTATTTCATACTTTTTAAACTACATAATAAATCTAGTAGTAGACACGCTTCGATCAACAATCTATCGAACACGTAATTATGACACGATATCTTGCGAAAATACTCCTTTTCAAACAGAAAACAGCGCATAACTTTTGAACGGCTAAACCGATTTTCACCAAACATAGCTAAGAACACTCTCGACAAAGTCACCTTTCAAAAAAATAAATCTAATTCAAAATCGGTTCATCCGTTTAGGCGCTATGATGCCACAGACAGACACGCAGATACATAGCAACACACGTCAAACTTATAACACCCTTCTTTTTCCGTCGGGGGTTATAAAGTAAAGCGCGCCTACCCGGGTTCGAATCCACGCCCTACAACTTGTAAGTCGCCTAACTACCCAAGCGCATCAATGTTCGCGTTGAGCACATCAAGCACTCCAAGTGCAGACAGGACTTCTTCAAGAGAGTGAAGGAGTACGAGAGGCTCCTGGCTGAAGCTAAGGTTGCGGGCAAGATCGCCAAACTGAAGAGACAATCTGCCGGACCGAAGCCAGCTCATATTGTCAGTGGTACTGAGCAACCAGTGTTACTGGTTCCCATGCCCTATGAGTTTGCAGTAAAGCAGCATTTAAAAAGTATAAAGTATTGGAGACCAGCTTGATGATGCGGGTCATCAACCACTTTCCAGACATTTTGCTGGCGATCTATTCGCCAATAAAATGCAAGGAAATGTGGCACATGCGCAGTTTCTTCATTTCAGACATTGAAGTTTATTGCCTACTCTACAATAATATTCCTAGATGTAGAACAGGAAAGCTTCCTACTACAACTAACTTATTCTCCAATATATTATTGTAAAACGCTCCATAAAATGAAGAAACCGCAATCATACCTTACATAAAAGATGATTCGGAATTGAGAGACATCATCATTATTCTAATACTGTATCCACCACACTGTTTTACTATAAATAAAAACATAATATTTTTTTGTTACAATGAGCAATGTATTTTGTGTGTGTGTGCTTTTATGAACAATAGGTAACTACTTCATGGTATAGATCTTTCAGACAACACCTAAAAAATTGTTATAAAATAATGTAAAATTTTCAAAGCTCGTGAAAATCTAACAGTATAATACATTTTTTATTAGGCGTTCATTTTTTTAAGTGTTTCTTAGTGTTAGGAAAACGGGTGTCACCCCATGATTGCAGTGCTTCTTATATCCAAAATATTCTTTAGGAATACTAAGAATCTAAGGGCTTTTTCGTGTTGCAAAAACATGGCAATGTTTGTTCCTGTGACCGTTTACGCCTAAATTCGTTATTTATTTTCGTGATATATGGTAAAGCGACGCCAAAAATTAAATTTAGACTAGTAAAGCTTTTTAGAAAAAAACACGTACCTACCTAATGTCTAACGCAAATATGTACCTACCTTTATCTTTAAACCGATAAACCGATAATGATGTGCATTTTGCGTTTTAAGCTAACAATCGATCATCCTTTTGCATCATCAGTAAGTACATAAATCAAGTGCTCGGTGCACCTATTTAGAATAATTAGTCATTAATATGGCAGAATTAGTCATAATGGCAGTGTTAAATGCAACACACACTTACAATATGCAGTCCTCATTATTTAATACTTGCTATTACCCGCGACTTCGTCAGCGTAGCTTATAGCCATTTTATTATACCGCGCAATAATAATTATTGTGTGTGGGCCGGGCCGCCTTACTTAAGAAATTATTAGTTCACCATACAAAATTTCACTCTTCCCCCTTTTCCACACTTTTAAGGACGATTTCTGGGATAAAAAGTATCCTGTCCTTTCCAGCACAAAGTACGTAAGCGGCGGCGTACTATTTTGTGTTTACCAGTATCTCAAATCGGTTCAGCGGTTTAAGCGTAAAAAGATAACAGACAGACAGAGTTATTTTCACATTTATAATATTAAAATAGTATGGATTAGTATGGATTACCTATGTCATCTACTAAAGGAATTTAAATGCGGCGACATAGCTCATTAGTTAATAACTTTTCGATGAATTTTTTTGTTGGCTAATGAGTTTTTTTTTAATATGTTATGTTATTTACAAGTCCACATAACATCACCTTTGTATTCCTTGTATATATAGGGTTGGGCGTCACTACACAATCAAAAATATGTAATAGTAAAATAGGGTTGTTGGTCGCAGTTGGCTTGTTAATTCATATTTTTACGTTGAGGGTTGAAGAACAAAATAATGAAAACGGAATCCTGATTGTCTGCCTGTCGCTCGGTAGGGGCGCAGACCAGCCAGCCAACTCAACACCTCGAAGCTCCGTCTCATGCAGACAGCCTCAGCCAGGCGGACAGTCAGCCTTATTCAAACAGTTGGTCTTGACCGAACAGTCGGCCCTGACCGTACAGAAAGTCCTGGCTGAACAGATAGCCCCAGCTGAACGGATAGCCCTACCTGAACGCCTCCTGAAGTTAACAAAATAAGAACATCGTCGAAAAATTATTGAAATCAAAAAGCCCGACTGCTTAAGAAGCGAACTAAAAATATGTGAACAAAAAGAAAATCATGCTGTGCAGTCGGAGGATACATAATTATTTACGAGCTGGCTGAACTGAACTCCGTCTAATAGTTTGCAAGATATGAGGTAATAAAGAATATTATAAACATACAAGATACGCGCGAAAAACATAACCCTTTTCTTCCAGTCGGGTAAAAATAAACTTAAATTAAACACTTGTGTTTCATGGTTCCATAGTTAACCTAAAACTCCATACGCAGAAATAAACAAATCTTATCGTATCTTACACATGGTTTTACATAGACTAAACATAATTAAGGACAATCCACAACACGCCATAGAGGTTGGCACCAATTGCCTAATTTGTCGTCTAATTTGAAAATACAGGAGCTACTTTCTTGGTTTACTATTACACTTCTTTCAAACAACCGATACTTTGGGTTAAGGTGAGATATGTAGACTTCTTTATTAAAATAAACTCAAATTAGCCCTTATCCACCAAACGTATTTGCCTGGCTGCAGAAAAATAGGGTTTAATTTTCATATTCATAATTATGTTATCGACCGCAAACCCATTCAAAAAAATTGCAATCGATATACAAAACCACAGTGTCCATAGAATTTTAAGTAAGTCATCCATCAATGACTTATTCTTACATAGGGTACCGAGCTGTAAAGACATGGTACGAGTATATTAGCTCGACAAGTACAAACTACAACACATGTAAATTGTTCACATACATTTTACTCTTAATCTTTATCTAATTCCCTTTTTGTTTGTTACAGATGGGTTGCGGCTTCAGAATAACTATCGTGGACGATGTCCTCAACAGATCCTTCTACAAACTGGGCCTGATCGTCGGCAGAAACCCTGGCTACTTCATCATCATCCCCATTCTCCTGTCACTGCTCATGATCACAGGATACCAAAGAATACACTATGAAATGGATCCAGAGTACTTATTCTCCCCCGTCAGTGGACAAGGGAAATATGAAAGGAGCATTGTAGAAGAACACTTCAAAGTCAACTATTCACATAGATTTAACGTTGGAAGGATAACGCGGGCAGGTTAGTTACTCATGTTTGGTTAACTTAAGTCTTTGTTACTTGTTGGTTTACCACAGGAACGTGAGTCTACAAGAAACCGGTCACATTACTCATTTTGGTGGACACGCCTTATGCCTTATAACTCATTTGGCTGGCAAATATTTTTTTTGAGTAACCAGCTATTTGGCGAAACGTTGAACTCTTCAATTTGCCACAAAACATTGCCTTTGTGACCACTAATTTACAAAAGCTGCGTAGTAACCATATTCCTGTCGAAGAGATTTTTTCGCACTTGACTAGCTTTAGGTACCTTAGGCCGCGAACGCCATGATACATTTTAACTTGCTTACGCTGCTTGTAAAGTAGCGAACTACTAGCAAACTATTATATTACCATTCCTGTCTAACCTTGTAGATCTAATAGCATCGTAGCTCTTCTTGAACTACAAAATTACTAGTTAATAGCTCTCAGTTGGACTGCGCCCTTAAATATCTACGCACCAAGCTTCAAGCCACTTTTTCTATCCCCAGGACGGTTTGGCAGAGTAATAATCGTACCAAAAGACAACAACACGAACATGCTGCGAACAGAAGTGTGGAAGGAGCTGAGACAGTTGGACGAGCTGGTACAGAACATGACGGTAACGATGCCCAATGGAGACACCTTCACCTATCAGGAGGAGTGCGCGCGCTGGGAGGGACAGTGCTTCACTAATGACATTCTTAATTTGGACAAGATTATTGGCGAGGTGAGAGAAAACATACCATTGTTCTTACCTAACTCTTTATTCTATATTGTGCAGCAATATTCAATACAGTGTGATAATAAAGTACATGTACAAAGGCGAGCTTAACTCAATATTGAGATCTCTTACAGCAAACCCTAGATACCCCCTGACAGAGAGATCTCAAAAGAGACAGGATCCGGTATACAATTTTAAAATAACATTATACGAATAAAATTAAACATGAATATACCTACATAAAAGCTTTGAACTTTGAGTTACTAGTGACCAGCCCCGGCTTCACACGGGACATACTACATAAGCAATCGTTTCTCGTTTATCTCTCTTTCATTAGTGTAAACCATAGATATAATAAACAAGGTGTAAACCATATCAAAAGCCGTGATTTAGAAGAAGTAACCGTAGAAACAGACAGAGAGAGACAGCGCCTTTTTTATACTATTTAGGATACAGAAGAATAATACTTAGATAGTTATCCTTGGCAAAGATAACAACAAACACTAATCAATAGGGAACCGTTTTGTCAAGAATGCACAAAGGACATATTTCTCTATATCTTCAGCATACTTTAATAGAAGCTTGTAGATATAAACTCTTTAGGGTTCCGTACCCAAAGGGTAAAAACGGGACCCTATTATCGAGACTCCGCGATCCGTCTGTCTGTCTGTCTGTTGCAGCTAGATAGTTGAAATTTTCACAGATGTTGTATTTCTGTTGCCGCTATAACAAGAATTGCTAAAAACAGAATAAAATACATATTTAAGTGGGTCATACAACAAACGTGATATTTTTGCCGTTTTTTGCGATATGGTACGGAACCCTTCGTGTGCGAATCCGACTCGCACTTGGCCTGTTCTATTACAAATATTGACATTTGAGGATCTTAGAAATTATGCACAATTTAATTCCAGCTACAAGATACGTAGCTGTTATAAGGTAAACTTGACTGTTGATAAGCCTGTAACAATAAGATTTTTAAACAAGCAATACTCTCGGTGCGAGGAATCATTCACCTTAATAAATTGTCCGTCTGGTAATAGGATGTATATGGATTTATAGAGTCACCTTCGTCATTGAGCTTGTTAGTCGAGTACCCCTAATAGAATTCTAGAAAATACTTATTCTATCATTGCATTCCCACAGGACTTGATTTAGATTTATTAGTCACATGTTACTCATGCTTGCGTCCTTGACCCGTGATTGTTCTGTACGGAAAGTGAAGAAGGTTGCGATATACGGAACATTCTGTACGGAAAGTGAAGAAGATTGCGATATATAATTTTGAGGCTGCCTAAAAACTGCCGTCATGATTACAGTGAACAAATGCATTGGTATTTCAATTATTATGTCAATAATAATTCAATTAAACGACAAATGTTTTTATTTGCCAAATTCCGTTACATGTAATTCTTCTTCTATCTTTGTCCAACCCTCATCCCAGTTTAGCTGTGGTCGGGTCTCCTTGTACGTTTGCGCCAGAGAGCTTTGTTCTGGGTTGTCTGATTACTCAGGTTCTCCTTCAGGATCTCTTTCGGCTGTTTATTCACCAGGTGGCGGGCGGTCGTCCCCTTCCTCGCGGTCGATCGGGGATATTTAGCGCCTTTTTAATAGAGTTGTCATCTCGACGTCTCAGGATGTGGCCGTACCAACGGAGGCTTTCATTGACCTTCTCGCCAATGCTACCTTGAACGAACCTCTGACATACTCGTTTCGCACTCTGTCTAGACGGGTTACCTACTCCTCCTGCCCATCTGAGCATTTTCATCGCATTTGTATGCAGTTGTTGTTCGTGCGCTTTTTTGAATGTTCAGCACTCTGCAACATAAATCATGGCTGGCCGTACTGCCGTTTTATAGACTTTTCCCTTTACACGGATGCGAATTTTACGGTCACAAAGAACACTTGATAGCGAGCTCCATAGTCACATTCCAAATCAGTCAGTTTTATTCCGATTTATGCGTAGCCCATGTTTTTAATCCCCGATGGCAAAACAGGGGTGTTATAAGTTTGACGTGTGCACGTGTATGTTTGTGTATCTGTCTGTGGCATCATAGCTCCTAAACGGATGAACCAATTTTTATTTCGTTTTTTTTTGTTTGAAACGTGTCTTTATCGCGAGTGTACTTAGCTATGTTTGATGAAAATCGGTTCAGCCGTTCTAAAGTTATGAGCGTTTTACTGCTTGAATCGGGCTGTTTTAGCAAGATATCGTGTCATAATTACGTGTTCAATAGGATTGTCGATCGAAGCATGTCTACTACTAGGTAAATTATGTAGCATCAAATAAAAATGTGTGTGTGTGTGTGTGTAGGGTTTTTTATTTTTCTTGTTCTAACTGTGTGACCGTGTGACTGAGTGTTTCCTGCAGATCTGGTGCATTATTAGATACTAGGACTATATCGTCCGCGTCAAGCATACATTCCGGTGCCAACTTTTGTATGTCCCCTGCGATATAGTCTGTGCACAAATTAAATATTAGTGGGCTTAGGACTGATCCCTGATGGACTCCTAAGACCACGCCGAATAGCTCTTGACGCGTGTTTAAGTGTCTATGTCCTGTCGTAGTGCATGTCCTGGACTATTGCCACGTAGTACTCCGGGATATTTTGGGCTCTCATTGCCTGCCAAATAAGGTTTCTGGGTAATCCATCGAACGCCTTTTCTAGATCAATGAATAGGAGGTACAAATTTTCTTTTTCGAACGTTATTTTTCCATAACTAATCTAATTGTCTGAATGGCATCAATTGTCGACATACCTGGTGTGAAGCCGTATTGGTTTTCAATAATACGGGGAAAGTCGTTTATGCGTGAAGCGATAATTCTTTCAAAAAGCTATACGTGAGAGAAATTCCTTAATATGTAATTGTTCGTCGTTTAAAAATATTATCTCTCAACCAACATACATATACATATTTATCATACTACTTAGACAATAAAGTGTGGTCAGTGCATAGCAGTTTCTGGTTAAACAAAACACGTGGAAATGTGTCAGGTATCTGTAAAACTGAAACCGGCGCAAATGTCCCATATACATACGTAAACAACGGCATTATGCTTTCGATTTCCTTGGACTTTCTCTCTAAAGACGTTCTTGAAAACAGGTGCGCATAAGTAGGTACAGATGCTACTTAAATTTAAATCATAAGAGTGGTCCATACATTTTGTTGTACACAAGCATTTACCGCATCTTCACTCCTGACCGTGAATTCTGCCGGGATAAAAAGAAGCCTATGGCAGTCAGAAATAATGTAACTATATTTATTAACACACTGAACCATTAACATTGAAACAATTTGTAATCGTATCAGTAATTAAATATACAACTTTACCTTGGATAATAGGAAAGTGCATAACAAAACATTAAGTATGTTTCGTAAACCAATATCAATTTTATAACTTAAGTAAATAATAAAAACTAAGCAGTAGGTAACCCATTTCTGTAACAAACAATTCAAGAAATTGCAATTTTGACGTGTGAGATTTATCGTTAAACTTTTTATAAAGCAGACATTAGTTATGTTACCTATAGGTAAAAGAACAATGGCGAAATTTTAGCTGACTTAAATTTGAGCGTCTGAAAGTGAGTTATATACGAAAGACATTCTATTAATTATCTATGTTTTTCAAAGTATAATTAGGCATGATCCAAAATAGATAAAAAAAAAACATAATAAATAAAAAGTTATTTGATTTTTTAGTTCATTTCTTTAGCATAGTGTTGCCATTATATATTTTGTCTGCTAAGTGACAAGTGGTAACTATATTAAGTAATAATATCATTATTGTATTTATTGCAGTAAATGAGTTAACAATACAGTTTATGTCTCAGTGTAGATGTTCCTTGCAGGTAGGTAAGAATATTGTAGTGTAGTAGAAATAAATAAATTACTTTCAATTAATGATTGGCAAAAAGACTAGTACCCAAGTCTAAAAAAAATATAGCTTGGTTGTTGACGACAACCTTTTGATACGAGTCAAAGTCACTAATATAAATAAATATACTCTTTCCAAAGACACATTTCATGCTAAAATAACTAGGTAAGGGAAATACTAATGCGATATTCCCCTTTTACTTCCACGAAATTGAATAATATTACCTATTAAACACATTATTAAAAGTTACCCAGACATAACCTACAAAAGTTTATGACTGAATATCTATTATTTTCTACATTCTCGAACAAAAATTCTTGCACAAACTAATTCAGAACATCACCCTGAGTTAAACCAGATATTTTTCATTTAATGACTTTCGAATTTAATCTCAGCTAAAACAATGTATGGGCACCTGCCATTGTTCTTTATAAAATTTACATTATTTACATTGGACTCAAGATTGCAAACGGAAAACAAAATTAGGTTGCCAGAACTTATTACGAGCACTAGAGTACATGAACGTGAAAAAATTATTGAATTTTAAATCAACCGAATTGATTTCGTGTTTTGACTAAGAATAAGCAGATGTACATATGAAAAAATAAAGCAAAACCGGCCAAGTGCGAGTCGGACTTGCGCACGAAGGGTTCCGTATCAATATCGCAAAAATATCACGTTTGTTGTATGGGAGCCCCACTCAAATATGTATTTTATTCTGTTTTTAGTATTTGTTGTTTTAGCGGCAACAGAAATACATCATCTGTGAAAATTTCAACTGTCTAGCTATTAAGGTTCATGAGGTACAGCCTGATGATAGACAGACAGACAGACAGACAGACGGACCGCGGAGTCTTAGTAATAGGGACCCGTTTTTACCCTTTGGTTACGGAATCCTAAAAACAACCAGACCACTTCCAGAGTGGAAGTTTTTATTTAGCAAACAATACTATGCTATCAATGGCGAACCATGTCAATGACATTGTAGCCATCAGGAAATTCGCGTCAATACCATGGGTTTTTGACACCTATTTTACATTCAGAACATAGCGAATTCTCGCTTCGAGTCAAGGTAAGTCAGAGTTCGTTCAATGAATCACCACAATTTAACATTAAAGGTTCATATATGAACAATAGTCAGTTACAGACTTTATAATTGTTTAGATCATAGATATTATGCTCTTGGCCGCAGACCGCACATTGAGCTGTAACTATTTTGCGTTGCCAAACCTAAAGGAAAAGGAAAACAATGAAATTTTACTTTGTTTGTGGTGCACACTTAATTTACCTACTCGTGCTATTTATGTAGATAGAAGCAATCTAAAAAAAATCTCTAGGAAAACTGCAGTCGTAAATGCGTGGGACTTTTGAGATTTATAAAACATGCACGTCTGGAATTCCACAAATATATCAAATTGTTTTACCTTGTGGTACCTATTTATATATTGTACTCAAATTCCTACACCATAAAGATTCATTTTTCTAGAATATATTGGCACAAATATACCAATACATCCAAAAAATATGAGCCAAGCTACAAGAAAAAAATCAGAAAAGAAATCTGCCATGCAACGTTCAATTTCGCTGGCCAAAACCATTTTGCTTACACATGTCAACTATAAAGGTACCTAAATAAGCATAGGTGTAACACACTCCCACTTACATCACACTGCCATAATGTCTTCTCCTGGCCATAAAGAGAACAATGACAATAGCACCATACGCAATTTTGTTACGGTATAGCTTCAGTTACAGCAATATTAGGCAAATACACGCTTTAAGATTACACACATACTTTTGAAGCAATATTTCTATTGTTATTAGAATAACAATAAAATCACCATATCATAAAATTAAACAAATTTAATACTTGGTTAAGAAGACACAACAATATCTACTAACAATGTGTCACCCGCCATTTATATTCCAAGCATCCCTGTCGAGAGATCTTGTACCCACAAGGATTCGTCATGTCTCGCGCTGTTGTTAATGGCAATTCTCTGTACGTGTGATTAGACTAATGTCACGCCTTCACAAAACATGACTGTCCTTAGAGGAACTGGCTACAAGAACCTTTACCTTTGCATTGAGAAATACCTTTTACCGTCCATTACCTTCAAAGAGAATCTTTCTACATCCTAGCGCTTTTCCGGCGTAGGTACTGCCAAGGCCGACAAGTGAATGAACTATTTAAGTACCTACTCATGATCATCAAGCAATCGCACGAAATATACATTAACTTTGTCCAGGTCTTGATGAGCTATTTTGTCCAACGCTTGTTGTTTTTAATCAGACTTCCGCAGGTCACACAAGACTAAGCCACACGAACCGATATCGAATGAATAGATAATTTGTTTCTACTATTGTATCAATAGCACGATTTCCATTTTCGCATCTTGGTATGTTGTCAAAGTCAACGGTCAGTGCTTTAGTTAATGGTCATTGGCATATCTTGCGTGTAAATAGATCTATTGTAATAACCAAACGCGAAAAGGAAACTTCCCTAGCCAAGAACTGCGTTATTGTAGTCTCATTTTGTTTTTCATCCCACAGGTAGAGCGAGGAGAACTAAACCTAACGTTTCCCATAATGTTCAATCCGGTAACATGGGAGGCGCACGCGTTCCCTGTTTTCTTTGGAGGCTCAAAAATAGTGGATGACATCATAGTGTCCGTGCCAGCTGTCCAGCTAGTCTGGTTTGTGAGAACGGACACTAAACTACAACTAGACGGGAGGTAAGGAACACACGGTTATTTTAATGCTTTTGTAGCGGCACCGACGCCGCCACTTACAAAAACTAATGACATGACGTCACACAAATCCTGCATCGCGCAAGTAAAGTTTTCGGCGCGATTTGAACACATACAACATTCCGACATCAACCGTTGGGCAGTTGCCCGGACCAGACACAACACCCGTCTGGTCGGAGGATCCTCCCTTTTCTATGGAGGTTTGTGGGACTTTACTCCCTGTCTCACATACCCCCAAACTGGTGACCCTCGAACATGAACATCAGCGCAGCCTTCGTGCAGAGCTACTTCATCGTGACGTCATCATCACTTCCTCAAGCTTTCGAGCAGCGAGTCACACAGCCAGCCAGTACCCACGGCATCTACGGGGGTATCCTGACCACCAGCATGCAGCGGACGCGCATACCTGGTCATCACCCTCAGCTTCTTTCATCACCGCTCCGACCCACTGGAGCCAGCAGCACTGTCCCGACTCACTGGGACACATCATCACCGCTCCGACTACTGGAGCCAGCAAAACTATCCCGACTCACTGGGATATTATCACCCCGACTCACTGGGGCACAACCGCATACAGTTCCGACTCACCGCGAACTCTGCGACTTCCGGTTCCGACTCACGGGAACCAACCTTCCACAGGCCAGGCACGCATCACAAGATGTACGGACGACTCAAACTGCTATCGACCTCCGGTCTCCGGAGGGGAGTGATGTAGCGGCACCGACGCCGCCACTTACAAAAACTAATGACATGACGTCACACAAATCCTGCATCGCGCAAGTAAAGTTTTCGGCGCGATTTGAACACATACAACATTCCGACATCAACCGTTGGGCAGTTGCCCGGACCAGACACAACACCCGTCTGATCGGAGGATCCTCCCTTTTCTATGGAGGTTTGTGGGACTTTACTCCCTGTCTCACATACCCCCAAACTTTAATTAAACATCATTGAAAACAAAAACACAGTTAGAATACAGATCATGCGTAGATTAGTATTATCTTACACTTAATAAAGGATATCCTCTAATATAACTGTTGGTACTCAGAATATCTACGCATGCAATACAAGGAAGAGTTGATTGTAGCGGTGATTATGTTTTTAAAGGAAACAATGTGCGTTTCTATAGTTTGACTATTAGTAGACACTCATTACGCCTATTCTGCTTCATTTAGTTTTTTATGACTTGTTTTGAATTTCAATAGCATTACACTTTGTGTAAACACTCGACATTATAACTTAGATAATAGACTTCGATCTTGACACGGTTTAAGAAATCGTTTCGAATACTAAACACTGCGTAATATTGGACAAGAATACGAATGGAAAGGCAGAGAGTTTAACAAATTGTGGGTCAATATTTCGAAAGGTCTATAAGTTTCCTGATACGTTTTTGAGCGGGCTGAAATAGTGTGTTACATAAAGAACCAGTTTGATAGCTCTAGGGTCCTAATATGCAACGCTTTTAGAGAATAGTTATTAAGCAAAGTTCTTCTTTCTAAATTACAGAGGTGCAGCATGGGAAGACGCCTTTCTGGACACAGTCGGTATAGCAGAAGACACCGGCCGCTTTAAACACATCTCCGTCGCTCGATTTGCCTCAAGAACCCTCGACCACGAACTAGAAAAGAACACGAGGACTGTCATACCATTCTTCAGTTCCACTTTCATTCTCATGGGGATATTCTCTATAGTAACTTGTATGATGGGCGACTGGGTTCGCTCGAAGCCATGGCTGGGTTTGCTGGGCAATATCTCGGCTGTGATGGCCACGGCAGCAGCATTCGGATGCGCCATATATTTAGGCATTTCCTTCATTGGTATTAACTTAGCCGCACCCTTCTTAATGATTGGTAAGTTTCCGCACACATTTTACACCTTAAAGACATATTGCCATCATTCTATCCAAATTGCTCTGAGGTTTTGGTTTCAGAATAAAATCTGTGATAATTCTTAGAAGGTGGCAATGCATTGGCTTATATTACCCGTGTGGTTTATTTCAGTCACGTTTTGCCACCTTTTGTAAACGTAACTATACAACCTATTGTTTCGACCACATTACTCATAAACACGTGTTTTCGACAAATCTTCAAGACTTTGTACTGGCATGTTTCAGGTATTGGAATCGACGACACGTTCGTGATGTTAGCGGCATGGAGACGAGCCTCCCCGAAGCTCCCGGTGCCAGAGCGAATGGCCATCATGCTGTCAGAAGCAGCGGTGTCCATCACGATCACCTCTGTTACGGATATGCTCTCGTTCTTCATCGGCATCTTCTCTCCATTCCCATCGGTGCAAATATTCTGCATGTACTCTGGTAAGATCGATTACCTTTTGTAACATTAATACACAATAAAAATCTATCAATAAAAAAAGAAGCCCAATCACCTGAATTTTGTATCTACCTACTACTACTTACTAATATAGGTAATGTAGGTTACTAGATAATATGAATATTGAAATTTCCGTTGTTAGTCACCACATTCTAGACAGCTGCATTGGTGACCACGATTATGGTGGCAATGATGTTGAGAAGATATCATTGCCAGATAAAATACAACTACTACCCAATATAATAACTGAGTTTTTATTTCCGCTCTCATTCCAGGTCTCGCCGTTTGCTTTACTTTCGTGTGGCATCTCACATTCTTCGCCGGGTGTGTGGCCATATCCGGCTACCGCGAAAAACAAAATCGACATACAATAACTTGGATGAAAGTGCTGCCAGAATCAAGGGCAAGGAAAGGTAAGAGGGTCTTTTTGTTTTCCATAAATAATTATAAAATCTTTGTTGGGTATGACAAAGTTTTAAAAGCGTTTAGTGAATTGCTCGTTGTCCAGGGTAATGTGAGGTTTAAGAGTTTGGAAGCATGCAGAACAGGGTGTAAAGTCCCACAAACCTCTATAGAAAAGGAAGGATCCTCCAACCAGACGGGTGTTGTGTCTGGTCCTGGCAACTGCCCAACGGTTATTGTCGGACTGTTGTATGTATTCAAATCGCGCCGAAAACTTTTCTTTCGCGATGCAGGATTTGTGTGACGTCATGTCATTAGTTCGTAAGTGGCGGCGTCAGTGCCGCTACAAGAGGATGCCACTTCACTAGGTAACTGAATTTTTTCACTGGTCTACCTAGGACACCGTGCAAGCTGTGCCCTATACGCGTTTTCTATAGCCACGCTTGCAGTTGCAACCACTTGACTATTACGTAGCAGAATATTAACTTTACGACAAAATTTTGTTTCCAGAAGAAAAATCATGGATGTACAGAATGTTCTGCAGTGGAGGCATCGATGCGGCTGATCCTGATAACCCAATAGACAACAAGGAACACGTCATAATGGCCTTCTTCCGAACCACCATGGCAGATTTACTTAACAACGGCTACGTGAAAGCCCTAGTTATCGTGGTATTCATCGCATACCTGGCAGGAGCAGGGTACGGAGTCACCAATCTCAAAGAAGGGTTGGAAAGAAGGAAACTGTCTAAAGTGGATTCATACTCTGTAGAGTTCTTTGATCGTGAAGATCTGTATTACAGAGAATTCCCATATAGAATTCAGGTGAGGATTAGTTTTGTTTTTGGTGTTAAATTCGTGTTCGCCACAGCATGCAGAGCTCATACATAAGTTGCCAAATGTCAATTGAATCCTTAATTCAACTGCATTTTTTTGCAATGGAATCTTGGCATTCTAAAGCACACACGCGTCTTTTTTAAAGAGACTTCTGGCAGAATTTGGCGTTTTTATTCAGTTCAAGATCATTTGCAGTAGTATGGCGAAAGCAATATTCCAGTAACTGTTTTTTATTCCTTTCCAGGTGGTTATAACTGGCGAATACAATTATTCTGATCCAAAAGTGCAAGATGAAGTGGAAGCTTTGACCAAGAGCTTGGAGAACACAACGTACATATCCAACTCTTTATACACAGAATCTTGGCTTCGCACCTTCGTTGACTATGTATCGAGAAACAACGACTACCTGAATGTGACTATCGATAATGAGGAGGAATTCATTCAGAATCTTAAAGAGGTTGGTACAATTTGGATTGAATTGGACAATTTTAATTATATGATTGGTGGCGTCCCACGCTCGTCAACCCGGTTACTTCATTTGTCTGTTCCAATGGGCGTCGTTAATTCAATAAATTTGTTTACTATACTGGTACCTATTTAGTTACATCTGGCTAGAATTGAAGCCAACTCTAACATAATTATGTGGGAAATGGCTAGGCAGAATAATATAGCAGACACTTATGAATTTTTCATTTGTAACTTCTTTTTTCAGTTGTGGCTGTTCCCAGCAAATCCATTCTCTCTAGACGTAAGATTCAACGAGGAAGGAAATCGAATTATTGCTTCAAGATTCCTTATACAAGCAGTTAACATTAGTGGAACAAACCATGAGAAAGAAATGGTCAAAGCATTGAGACACGTCGTTGCTCAGTCTTCTCTGAACGCCTCTGTATTTCACCCTTATTTCGTATTTTTCGATCAGGTAATTTTGAACAACTTATTTATAACTTGAAAATTGTTCATTCGGATTAATTTCAAGAACATCAAATAATATGAATATTTTTGTTTCAGTTCGAACTTGTGAGGCCAACATCCCTTCAGAATTTATGCTACGGTGCTCTTATGATGATGATCACGTCCTTTGTATTCATTCCTAACATCCTCTGCTCTTTGTGGGTGGCGTTTAGTATAATATCGATTGAAATCGGCGTAGTTGGCTACATGGCTCTCTGGGATATCAACCTTGATTCCATTTCAATGATAAACTTGATTATGTGCATCGGCTTCTCTGTTGATTTCACTGCACATATCTGCTATGCTTACATGGCATCAAAAGCCAAACACCCCGACGAAAAAGTCAGCGAATGTCTCTACTCTCTTGGGTTGCCCATAGTTCAAGGATCATTCAGTACCATTCTCGGTGTAATAGCTTTGCTTCTAGCTGACAGTTACATATTCTCTGTATTCTTTAAAATGGTTTTCATGGTCATATTCTTTGGAGCGATGCATGGCCTATTCCTTCTCCCAGTCCTTTTGTCCCTATTCGGGCCTGGTTCTTGCACTAGAAGGACAAGCGATATCAAAATGGCAAAACTAGAAAAACCTTTCCCTAATCCCTACTGTTTACCGCACCCGCAGTTGGTTGTAAATGACCAAATATATAATGGCAAGAACCCGAATGGTATTTATAAGATTTACGGCGATGACAAAGATCTTGGAATAGGCACATCAGGCGAGGACACAAGCGAAAGCAGTTCGAACCAGTCGCAACGCCGGCAAATAGGTGACGATGAGAGCGGCCAGAAGAAATACGACGTCGGGTGGAAGCGAGCTAGTTATTGCCAGAACTCTGCCAGCCAGTTTCAGCCATCCGGCGAATTAGATCTTTATGGCCACGATATGGATCGTAATTGGCAACGACAGCGCTATGAAGACAATTGCCGGGTTTTCGACAATTACCGGAAACCTCCGGCAGTGTCGAGGACGCGCGATGATGAGTGGGTGTCATCGACGCGGAAGACGAGCGACGCAGGGCCGCGGCGCGAGGGCGCCTACAGGGTGATGCGCGCCCACTCGCAGCACAATATCCACAGGTCGCGCGCTCCCCGGCGCTCCAATTCGCATCACAACTTAGAACATTTAGACTACGTCGCAGAGATGCGTTTTCCCTGACAGTGACCGCCTAACCTCTCTAAAATAATATTTAAAATAAATCGAGTGCTCAATTTATGGACCAAAGTATAAAGCTACGTTCGTAAAAAACGAAATCAGTAGTCTAATCCTAGAAAGTGAAGAACAATAAGTTGATGTATGAACACTTTTTCTTGAAGGTGTCAAGTGTTTTTCGCGAGTGATACAAACTGTTTTTCATCAACGTGTAGTTAGAAATTTAAATGGAGCTTTGTCTAAAAGCCTTATGCCAAAATCAGAATAAGTAGTCTATTACAACAGTCTAACTACCTACTCCTTCTTTCTTAAATTTCTTATATTTCTCTACATCTTGCGATAACAGCTGTATGGAGTATGATGTGGGTGGATAGACTGCTATAACGTCTTCTCTAAGTAAGATTTATTTTCAAGTGAATAAAAAAAAAGCTCAGTAGTACACCAAAGTACGATCGGTTCAATAACGATATTATCTCTAAGTAAGTTATTGATTCGGGAGACAAACATATATAATTATTATAACTTTTAGTAAATGTAACTAGTAGTTTTATAAGTATTTCGAGATTTTGGTACAAGGCTGATTAAGGAGAGGTTTTGATTGTTAATCGCTAATTGCCAAGTAATATTGTGAATGGCCGCCGAAAAGAAATTGTGTATTTAGATACTTTTTGTTATACGACATTGAATATAATTTCAATTCAATCTAAGGATACTCTCTCATTTAAGTATCGGTAAGGGACTGACCCTCTGTACTGTAGTTTGTAGTACGTAGTTGTAGACCCATTGGAATGGTGCTCAGTAAGTTTTCGGTACCAATAGGGAATATGCATCTTATCATTTATTTGCTAAATAAAATTCTTATTGACTATAGTAAACAAAATGAAAGATTCTTTTAAATATCTCAATCGGAAACGAAGTTATAAAGCGATTGAAAAATAGAAAGAGAAGTCCGACATGCCACATGACGTCAGATGGCACGACGCCCATAGAAAACGGCCATTCGTAGAGGGGACAGATAATATTTCTTTATATTGTTATATATCTTTCGTTTTTCGATCAATTTTGTATGTTTTCACTATTAGTGATTAGTGTTCTATTTTAGAATTTTTATCGATAACTTATCAAATAACAAAAAAATGCATATTCCCTATTCCGGGATTCAGTAAACCTAGAATAACTACAAAATGAGAGAGTGCCCTAAAATCTACCGAAGCAATGTATATCCAATCTACGCATAAGATACATAAATGAAAATATTTAAAGGAGCAAGTGAAACATAAAACTTTACAAAATAATTTATTAACATAACTAGTTCCTACAACTTAACTATTAAAACTACCGATTCAGTCAACAGTACACTAATTGCTTTCGACAATCATTACCTAATTGGGCAATCATAGGGTCTAAATAATATAAGACATCTATTTAGTGTGATATAAAATTGGGATGGGTGATATATTAGAAGAGTGTAATATAAGTGTTGTAAAGCAAAGGTGCAATGGGAACGTTTTTTTTTTTGGAAGCTGTTCGGTAAAGTTAAAGTAGAATATAAACATTTAAGAGGCACTTGAAATATAATTATTTCATTATAAAAATACATCATCACAATCACATTTTAGCCGAAAGACGTCCACCAGCTGAATGAAGGCCTCACCTAAGTATCGCCACATCCACATCTGCGTCTTGCATCCAACAGATAAAAACTACAAAAATGAGTGCTTATTAAGTTAATTTTAACATTTTGATAAATATCAATTACCTTTTTAAACCAACAAATCGGACAGATTCCACAAACAAAGGTTTACATTGTGCCATTAGTGAAACATTTTAAGTCTTCATTTTTATATAAATAGAGCTTTAACCATTACCTGTCTGTATGGGTTGCTGTAAATATTAGTTGTGATATTATATCTCGATGCCATGTTCCATCCCTGTCTTACGTTTATGTTTATGCTATTCTACAACTAATATTTTACACTATGTCTTACAAATAACTATGTTCTGTCTATGGAAACAAGTTCCGTCGTTGCATTTGTGGTGATACAGCAAATGACTCTAGTGTTTGTTCCGTATGTTATGTAAGAATTTAATGTTTGTGATCGCTAGTGGTCACTCATTATGACTGAATAATGTAAATATTACTTGTTTTACATTAAATAAAAATTAGTTTTATTAACTCGGATTTTTTATTTGCTAGAATACATATAGATATTTCTATCACCTAATTAGGTACCTACGTGTTTTAACTATAAGCTAAAAATAAAACATAACTCGCATTCAACGAACAATATGCGATTTTCGAAAACATACATACAACAGTATCGTACAGGCACATCATCAGAATACGATTTGCAATAGGTTGTAAAAATAAAAATCAATAATGACAAATTAAATATAACTGCTGTGGGGGTTAACAATCACATGTTTCAATTAATGATAGAATATGATATGAAAAACTTGAATACATCACGACTAGATACGAATAACTACGGCGGGTTACAGTCTTACAGTTGCGAACACTACGCATTGATGCAGTCAAACGAGCCGGTAAGGTCGCAATGACTTACCGTGAGCCGTATCTAGCCAATAAGAATAAAATATTATGAACTCTACAACATTGTAAAGAAAAAAATCTAAGGCTTATCATACACAGATTTCAGCACCTCACTACAAAACAGAATTAAATCTTTGGGGTCAAACCTGTCGCACATGTATTCTCGAATAAACGATAATTCTTTACTACTACGGTTCCCTTCTGGGGTGTTATTCCACTGGTTCTCTAATACTCTGTTTAGGAGAATCTTGGCGTCAGTCGGAGTGATCTTCTTCACTAACACATCAGTTATGGCACTGAAAGGCAGTTTGTCAGTAATCTTTTGGATAGAAGAATCTTCTAAGTGTTCGCTAACTTGCTGCACAAAGTCTGGCCTCTGAAAAAATTTATAAAAGTAAAAATTATTCCTTCGTAAAATGTTTATCTTTGTTTGGGCCACCCTTTTATGGTTAAGTTATTTATATATTGGTTTCAAGCATTAAAAGAAATAAGATTACATTTCAAGCGATTTATGGGAATTAAAGTTTAGATGGTAATCTTAATGCTTACCTCTGCTAAACAGGATTTAACAATATCTGCAGTAGATTTACTGCCTGATTCGTCAGTCTGTACAACTGTATGCGCAGTTGGAGTGGTCTCAGTCTGTACTGATGACCCAGTCGTCATCGCGGCAACTGTTTGGGCTTCATTGTCGATGCATACAGGCATCATGTCCAGGTCAGGCATAGGCTCGTCAAGGATTGCCTCATCGATCGTCACCATCACGTCGCAAGGAAGTTTTTCTACCCTCTTAGAAGCATAATCTGTTAATACCTTTCTCGCCACCTTGACCTTAGGCGCTTTTATGCATAACCTGTTAACTTCAAGTTCTGTCATCTTGGCCAAATCACCAACTGTTTCCACCTTCCCTACTAACTCTGTAACGAGCAATGACTTCATTGCAAATGAAGATAATTCACCGGCAATGTTATCTATGGGGTCCTTACAATCTATTAAGTCTGGGCATATAGGATCAGTGTCATTTAATTCACTCGCTCTGACAATCTCAACAACAGGAGTTTCGTCCAAAGAAACAGTTTGGGTGTCATCAGGAGTACTAATCACTGAAGTTATTGAAGTTTCTGTGAAACTTTCTACTGCTCTATTCAACACAGTGTCCAATTTAAATGCATGGTCTAATCTTTTCGGTGATTTCAATGGTGTGTGTTGACGCATCATTTGTCTTTCAAGGCGCTTATGTGTGGAATTTTGTGGTGATCGTACTCCGCCAGGTTCAATGTACTTCTGAACTGATACTGTAGTTGACACTGGAGGGTCGTGGAAGCTCACCCTCTTTCTCTGAAAATAATTATAATGTTACTAACAAAATTCTTTCGTATTATTTAGATTTTTTTTCTGTCAACGTCAACAATATACTCACTTTGCTCGCTGGTGATATGGTAGCATCATCAGCAATTTCTGTAAGTTTCCTCTTCAGTATGGGACCTACTGGACTGCTGTCGACTGCAGGCAGTGATCGCCTGAACTTCAGGAACTGTTCATTGTCTTCATTTTCGGTAGAAGGCTCAATATTTTCACTTACTGAGTTGTATAAGATTCGTAAGTTCCTTCTAGCAGGTGTACTTGTCGAACTAGTTTTCTTAATCTCTTCTGTATCAGTCTTTTCATGGTTTATAATAGCTTGGACTTTATCAGGGACGCAGCATAGTCCTAACATTTGTGCTGCGCGACCTCCAGCTCGCACTTGTGGTCTATTCTTCTTGAGGGACAGAGAAGAGCTAGGACTAGTATTCGTCACAGTAACTTCAACTCTAGGCGGCGACTGATCTCTTTTGTCAGGAGAGGTTTTTTCTTCGGTAAAAACTTCTGGTGAGGCACATTTTTCCAACAACGGTTCTCCATTACCGTTCACCGGTGACGACAACGTTATCACCACATAATCACTGCTAGTCTCAGGAGAAGGTGACTTTTTGTTTCTTTCTGGGCTCATATTTTTTATTGGCGATATTTCTAGCGTGTTGTTTAAGAAATCTTGTTTCCTTTTAGCATCATCTCCAAACGATGAAGGTGATGAAGCACCACTCTCCTTTTCTAACTCTACAACTGCTGAATCTGACAAAGTTATAGTTATATCTTCTGGTGGACTTGCTGGTTTTTCCTTGATAACTTTGGGCAGAGATTTTCTCTTTTTGCTACTAATTTCATCATCAGTGAGGTCCACAATAGTCAAACTGGTATCTGTATTCTTGTGTACCACATCAGTTTCCATAAAGCTGTTAGGATCTGTTGGTTGAGTGTCAGCTTCAGCTATTTCTTGTGTTTCTGGTCCTACTTCAGTTTCTTCACTGCTTATAGTTAGTGGTGGTGGGACTTCGTCATTTTCTATTATAACGACTTCAGTAAGATCTTTATCTTCAAGGGGTTCAGTATCCATATTCTCAGTGAGATCTGCTTGACTTTGTCTTTCTGAAGCAGTTTTATTCAGCGGTAATTCACTATCATCTTTACTCTCATGATTGGCATTTGGCGATTCTGGAATGCCGACATTTACGCAGTCTAATATGCTTTGAGATTCATTAATTTTGTCAGCATCACTCACAGCAAACTTAAGTTTTTCCAAAGTTACGATTGGAACTTTTATATTTGTCTTCTTTGTTGATTTAACTGATATAGTTGTTATAGTTGAATCTTGTGAACTCTCAATAACATCATCAGAGAATGGCAGATCGTCTGTAAATGAAGTCTGATCTTTATCTGTATCTTGTCCTTGGCTATCATCTACTGCTAAAGAGGAGTTTGAACTGGAACTATCACAATCTTTGTTTTTCTCTTTTCTTTTCTTATCAATCTTGGCTTCAAATTTCGATTTGTTCAGCTTCTCTACCAAATTTTTTCTTCGATCTGTGCCGGTGGATTCTAAAGCCTTTCTAGTCAATCGTTTTGGTGACTGCATTTTTAAAAATGGGTGTCCTTCTACCATGTCAATTGCTAATTCTTTTTCGATCCTCGACTTTCTAACCATCTTTTTAGTGGTTGATTTTTGTTCTTCGATCACTTTATGCTTTGATGCTTGTTCTGGCGTTGAAGGTTCATCAACTTTTTTTGTGCTCGGATTTATATCTTTTTCATTTAAATTAGCATCGTTTTTGGTGTTGGAGGTTTCTTCCATTTTATCAGTTGACTCTTCACATATTGTTTCATTCGTGATCTTATCCCTGTCATCAGGTGTGCTTTGATCTTGGTTCTCATTTGATTTTTTCTTCTCATTGTGAGAATTTTTATCCATAACGGCATTACGCACATCGCCCTTTTTGTTTTTAAAACACTCAGTTTTGTTGTCATTAAAACTTTCGACCTTCTTTTCTTTAGAACTTTCGACCTTCTTTTCGTTATTAGAACTTTCGAGTTTCTTTTCAGTAGAACTTTGGCCCTTCTCCCCAGTAACTTTATTATCAGTAGGACTTTCAAGTTGAATTCCAGTAGAACTTTCGGGTTTTTGTCCAACGTCTGAACTTTCAACATTATTTTCTACTTCATTTGGATTCTCATTAATTTTATCATCTGCTTCTAAATCTAATTGTATTGCCTTTTTTTCTTCATCCATTTGGATTTTAATTTCTATTAAATGTTTATTGACATCACTCTGTAAATTCTCATCTGTCGGCAAAACTTCAACACCAGTAATTTTAACATTTTCAGGAACTTGTACATCATTTGGTTTGTTCACCACATTCTCATCAGAAACTGTATCACTAGGTGGACTAGCATCTACTGTCGTGACGGTTGTTAAAGGAGTTGTATCAGTTTGGTATTGGTTTGACTGATCTTTAGATTTTAAGTCTTGTGACGACGACCGGCGACTCTTTTTACCACCCATGAGTAACTGCAGCTCATCAAACTTTTTTGGCTTTCTTTTAACTCGTGAGGGCCTATCACCTGATAACAGTGGAGGTGCAGAATTTACGGTATTAGCCGTATCATCGCTTTTAGACTGTGTTGGGGTCTTTATAATGCTTTCAGTCTTATTTAGATCTACAGTAGCACTTTTATTTTCTTTTTGCACTCCTGAATTTTCCATTAAGGTTCTAACACTGCGAAATACGCGATCTTTCAAAGCCATACGAGGTGATTTAGTATTTTTAGGTGTAACAGCCTCAATTTTGTTTACTGTTTTATCTGCAGGTACTATTTCTTTTGCAATGGTAGGACTATCTTTCGTTAAATTATTGGACATTAAGTTTTCGAGTATTTTGGGCACAACATTAGAGCTAGATTGGTTTAAAATAATATCCAAATTAGCATCTTTATTGGCTGACTTAGAAGTCTCTGATTTACTTTCTGATTTACTGCTATTAGATGCATCTTGTGAATCTGTCTTCCATGGCACAAGTTTACATTCATCTTGAGATTGTGATAAATCCTGATACAAAGCAGGAATATCTTCTCTCTTCCGTTGCAGTTTTTCTTTTTGGTTTTCTGTTAATTTTCTAGGATTGAATTTCCAGTTTGATTTCACTACAACATACTCTTCTCCATTTTCTACGACAGTATTCACGATTCTTGCTTCTTTTTTCTTTGACCTTTTTGGAACTTCTTTTATTTTAGGTGTTGTGAATTTATCAGAACTTTGATTCTTATCTTTAGTCATTGTTTTATCTTCAATATTATCAATAATTGCTTTTATTTTTTCGAAAGTAATATCATTATGATCAACTATTTTTGACTTTAATGTTTTCATAACAATAAGGACTGTATTTTTAGTTAACGATTGTTGTGATAGAAATGATGAACAATCTATTAATTCGTCAATAATAACTGGAATAAATCTCTGATACAATTCAACTTGAATGACTGAATCTAATGATTTCAATAAACTATCAATTAATGACAATATGATTTTAATATCCTGCAACAAGAATTGAAGTGGTTATTAAAAATGTACTATAATACAGTATATGTACTTTTATCTTTTCAATGGTAGAAAGTATGTATACTTACAGTAGGCAGCTCCTTGGTTGTTAAAGTTAAGACTTTTATTATTTTCTTCATACAGAATAATATGTACCGAGCAGCAATTTCATTAATATTTTCTACAATAACACTGACTGTAGCGACAACTCTATCAACCAGTATAGGGAATAATTGGTCATAGCTGCGGTAATTATCAATACGACCAGTTAATATATGTAGCAGTTCCAATTCTTTTTCATATGCTGAAGCTGCAGAAAAAAATTGCAATGTCAGTATTTTAAAACATATAATAATTTAGCATTATTATGCTTTTTCAAGCAACATCATATTACTAAAGAATCATCAAACACCTGTCAAAGTAACTAGCTGAACCCAAGTTGCCTCAATTAATAAAATACTGTACTATACCCATTTTACGATTCTAACTAGACTTTACATTAGAAACTGTACAAGTATTGCCAACTGAAACAAAACTGTTGCATTTCTGATGAAAATGGTCGGTAAACTATTATATTGCAAATGTTAATTGAATGTTAAAGACATAAATAATTTTGAAAATAAATGCAATAATTTTGTTACTTTCAAGTTATTTCTGTCTCACTGATTTTACAATGATCAGTAGATGGAAGCTACAGTCACCAAGATTACAGTGAGTGGGTCTTGGGTTGAGTCTGAGCTAAGTTAGCTGTGGACAGGACTTTATGGATGCCTTTTCTAATCATTTGTTGCCTACAAATTGAAGATTTTATTAAGTGTTTTGACACCACTGCCGAAAATTACGTGGCAGTACCCAGTGCAGAGATATACGGCTCGATGGCGAACATTACACCGTAATTTACAAAATGTCAAATGCCAAAATACACCTAGCCGTATTTTACCATAATTTCGGCTGCCAAAATTTATTAACATAACTTCGGCAAGGGTGTCGCTACACCTACATTCAAATAATGCATGTTTAATGTAGGTACTTACAACTATGTTCAACCATTTTGTGCTTCAACACGCCGAGTGTGACACTGAGTTTGAAATATGTAGCGGAATGAGTTACTTCCTTTGCAGTATAGAGGAAATTCGCCATAGCCTTTTCAAATATATCGCAATTTTTCAGTTTTCTCCAAAACAAATCATACAATGTATACCATGTCTTGGCTGCTGTCTTAATCTGAAAGCAATTTAGGAAATTAAGCATTGTATTGCACAGCAATGAGTCCAAATTGAAGGGTAGCATATAATATGACAAAGAAAAACAAAAGAAATATAGGCAGATTCATCCTAATGGCGATTCGAAATACGAAGCGTGAGGGCAGCAGATCTGCACCGCGATAAGAGCACATCAAAGCTGCCATTAAGTTTGTATCGACCTATACACCTACACAAATATTACAATTAAATAAGATAAATACATACTTGAGTAAATGAAACTATTGTCTGCAGTGGCCACAGTAAGAATTGAACCAAAAAACTTTCGCAGGTAAAAGGTTGTGGAACTAGTTGTATTATTGACTCTCCAAGTGCTATCCATAAAATTAAGGACATGTCAGTTACAGTCAAATTCTGTAACACAAAACTTGACACGAAACTGGGTGATGAGTATACTGGATCTAAAAGCATGTCTGTTACTTGTCTTAATTTTGTTACCATCTCATCGAAGCCGCAACTGCAAATAAACAAAATATATAGTCTTATTTTTAAAAATCTCTGAGCTGATTAGAAACTGAGTAGCCAATTCTAAATTCAAATTCTCTATATAAAATTTGAATTAAACTTCTGCTAATCAATCACTGAACAGGGTTAAATTTTAAAAAATACGGGTATAATACTAAAACTTTACATCGAAAAACTGTATTCAATTAGAACGCGTCTAGCACCTACAGCTGATTTTATTCGCGCGATTTTTTTCCGCCCATTCTGCGACCTATGGAATTGTATGAAGCTGCACGCATTGCGGTAAAAAAATCCCGCGGAAATAATGCCGCAAGAAAGTAGTGTTTTGCCACAGAATCCACCGCACCGTGGCGCGATTAAATTCTCGCAAATATTTTGAGCTCTATGAACAGGAAGAAGAATACAAAAATCCCGCGGTATTTTATCCGCAGTGCGTGTTAATTAAATTCAGTACGCGGACAAAAATTCGCGCGAATAAAATCCGCGTGGCTAAATATCGCAATGCATGTTAAGCTTAAAGTAGTTTATACTGCATGTTTTTGTTAGAAGTAGAATTTACTGCTAGTAAGTATTGAAATTAAGGTAAAACTACTTTTAAATTATATAAAAAGAGTTTTGACTAAATTTCTAAGTTTTACTTAACTGTAGCGACGGGGGTCAAGTTCTAACTTGTGATACAGTTCTCGCCAAACTTCTTGACCGTGTTGAAGTTGACTACAATGGCTGCGCAGTATTAAATCTCATGCTAAAACAGCACCGCGCCGCGCCTTGCGCATCTAAACTTCAGGGCGGTACAGAAGTTTCGCGAGTACCAGTGCTGCCTACTAAATTTTTAAGATGATGATATTTAGGAATTAAATCATACATAGTGAAAAAATTTCAGTAAATCCTGCTTCCGGCACATACAATTTTCAGAGCAATCAAATCGTCGGCATAAAAGCGGTGCGTCAGCTACGGATAGAGAGGACGGGAGTATTCGCCCACTCCTTTTCAGTCTCCACCTTTGCAAATATCACCTCCTAGCAAAGGCTACGGCTCTCGCTTCCGAACATTGACTGAGCTACGACCGGAAGCGAGAGATTATCTGCATCACTGCCTAGGCTAGGCATTCTGCTATGAGTCACAGGTTCTTTCCGAAGCACACATGTCCAGAGTGCAGTTTTGACAGCAGGCAAAAGACACCAGGGTATTATCAGTATTATATCATCCAGCACAATTATACATAAAACCTGATTCTACACTCACGACTCATCAACTTTCAAATTTGCCAAAAAATTACCTTTGATATGCAACATGCATTGCGGGGTCTAGAATAACCATTATAATTTTGCATAGAGGACGAACTGCATCATTCGTTTTGGTCTTAAGGAGATCCTTGGTTCTTAAATCCCCATCAAACAATGATAATATCAATGCATCCAGCACTATATCAGAAAGTATGGTATTAGATTTACATTTCTGAAACAATAATTCGATTATTAAATATTTAATCATGATATGAAACTTCTAAAATAAATTAAGAGTAAATAAATTATTACCTTTACCAAATGTAATAAAATGGATAAGACTTCAGAGAGCAGATCTTTTCTTATGTTATTTTCTGGTAGTTCACCAATGGTCCTAAGATATGATTTCCATAGGCATGTCATTTGCTGTTTGGTCAAACCATTATCAGTAGTTACTGACAACATAATCGCCGAAGTCAGAGAAAAGACCCAATGGTTCCAGTTATCCACTAAATTCTTAGTGTTAATCAATTTACTACTCAATTTAGGTAGATCAGTGCAACCATCACAATCAACATGGCCAACCATATCTACAAGAGCCTGTACACATTGCTGTTTCACGGCCACTGAAATTTGTCCAGGTACTAATACCGATTTATCTGTTAAATTGTGTTTTCCAAAACAGAAATGCAAAAATGAGACCATAATAATATCAATGAACCCATCTATTTTGTTTTGGAACTTTCTTATTAAATGCCACCAACATTTAAATTTAGCAAGTGCAGTTGCTTCAGCTTTGGCATTATTTGACTTCAGTGGAATAATTAACAGCTTAATTCTTTTGTTAATGTTACTTTCATTTGTTTCAGTGGAGAAACTGTCAATGAGTACAGACCAACACTCGAATGCTCTACACCGGTTCTCCACATCTACTTTGAATGCTGACTCAACTACTGGCAACATGGAGTTTATAGGAGTTCCTATTGAACCTTGCATCTGCGTCACTTGGTGTTTTAACAGTTTGATGAATACTATCCAGATTCTGTGCCAAACCTTACTCTCGTTTTGCAAAAGAGACTTCATGATAGCTGGGTACCTAGAAGTTAAACAATTGTTAGAATTGGATGATGAAAAAAACCGCCCAAGTGCGAGTCGGACTCGCGCACGAAGAACCCGTGCGCGAGTCCGACTCGCACTTGGCCGGTTTTTTCGTACCATTATGGCAAAAAAACACGTTTGTTGGTATGGGAGCCCCACTTAAATATTTATTTTAGTCTGTTTTTGTATTTGTTGTTATAGCAACAACCGAAATACATCATCTGTGAAAATTTCAACTGTCTGGCTATCATGGTTCATGAGATACAGCCTGGTGACAGACAGATAGGTAGACAGACAGACAGACAGATAGACACTGGGTGGAGTCTTAGTAATAGGGTCCCGTTTTTACCCTTTGGGTATGGAACCCTAAAAACAAAGTAAAATACCTAGAAAAGATGATCAAAAGTCTACACAAACTAAATTAAAATTTCATACATAATATCATTGAAGCAAATCTTAATATTATTATTATATTTTACACAGTACCAAACAAAACAAAGATCTGCTGTTTGTTTTGCTGCAGGACTGTCCTCCTCTGTATGTTTGTGGGCGTAAAGTATTAAATAAATAAATAATACCATAATTATTGCACTTACTTGTTTGGACTACAAATACTCGCCAGAATACATGTCCAATGTTGATTCTCAGTATAGTCAATTGGAACAAGTTCTTCAGCTAAAACTTCAAGCAGTTCTACTGACTTTTCATGTTCTATGATATCCGTATGCATACAAGTAGGAATAATCTTTAAGAACCAAAATGATAATTCTTTATCCACAAACAGTCTCCTTTTTTCTGGTGATAGTATTTTCAATAATTTGTGCAATAGAATACAGACCTGAAATAAAATGAGTGACAGGATATTAGTGATGACTTCGCTTCTGTGGAAACACAGGTGTGTTCAACCATGAATTTTTCAGAATAAAAAGTATAGTTCTAACCAAACTTCTTGGCCGCCCTGAAGTTGGCTACAATGGCTGCGCAGTAGTAAATGTCATACAAAAACAGCACCGTTTCATGCCTCTCGCAATAGGTAAACCAACAACAGGGCGGACCAGAAGTTTGGCGATGGCTATAGCATTTATGGTTTTCAGGTGAAGCGAAACTACGGCACTAATGAAACTAACTAATACTAATGAAATAATCTTTGTAATCCTATCAGTACTTTTAAAGATTGCCTTTTACAAACATGTAAACAATCAATACTTTTGTATATAAGTGTAAAAACCTACTTCAAAGAGACTCAAAAGATAGTATTACAAAAAGAAGTTTTCAAGTATCTATACAAAGCATAAGATTTGTTCTTTAATGTACAACTGAACTTCTGGGATTTTCACCATAACCTCAAATATAGTATGATATAAAATAGACTTAGCTGTTATGATCTACAATCTACACCCATCATACAACTGCAAAGCTGTTTAAAACCGCACTACCATGTATAAGTATACTTGACTTATTTATCAGTGAGTCATTTCCACTCATAATCTTTTCATACATGTACATACAAGTATTCAACTAGCAAGAAATAATGGCGATAATAGGATTCACTGTCCTGAGAAGAGCCAAAGACAGAATGGCATGGAAGCACCTGATCATTGAATCTGTCTAATGTTTTCAGGACCGAACCTTCAGCATTGAAGAACACAATAAAGAAGATAGACATACAAGTTTAAAGTTTTGCATGAAGTAAGTAAAATATTTTTTGCCGATTATTAAAACTTTTTTTAAACAAGCTTTTTAGCTGACCATGCATTATCTCTAAACCAAAAGTGTATGAAAAAGTTTAGCTCAATTAGTTGGGGATAACTTTATTAAAATTCAGATGCAAGATTGAAGCCACACATACTAACTAAACAAGGAAATTTAATAAAAGCTTATAATAAGCATGTCATACCTGCAATCTCAGTTTAACAGGTATCCTCACTGGGCAGTATAGGTTGCAGATCTCCATGATTTCCTCATTATGCTCTAAGACTGCTATGAGTGTGTCATTAGGGTACTCCAACAATGTTTCAAAGCATAACTGCTTCACAGAGTCAAAATCACATATTGATGCAGATTTTTTAATTATGTGAATCACTGCCAGAGCCGATGGCAACAAGTCTGGACAAGGGTCATATTTACCCATCTGAAAAGTTGTTTACAAACATTAAGTACCACAATGTTATGTGCTTATAGTGCACTTAATATGTGATAATAGTATGGATCATAAATACCTGGACTCTGGATATAATAACAGGAATAATTTTCATGATACTGGGAGTGTACCTCATATTCTCTTTTGTGTCGTGTGTACATATTTTCAGTAACCTCTCAGTTTCTGTTAAGCTTAGGTTTTCATCTCTCTCCAGAACACTAAGTATTTTCGCATAATCTTGGGCTCTAACTAAGTGGTTCTTGAGCGAATAGTGTTCCAAACTGTCCAATGTTGCTTTCACGTCCGTACCAGTGATAATTCCGTCCGGCATTTCTGAAATAAGATTCCAGTGTAGATTGTGCGACGCAGACGACTATTTTGAGAATAAATCAGTAGTAAACAAAGCGCTAGAGTTTATATATTCACACAAATGCATTCGTTGTCAGCAATGCTGATATACATACTACAGAGTTATACAAAAAAGATATCGTAGATAAGTACGAAACAAAACCATGCCAATGTACACTCGGCTTTTTTGTCGAAGTTTATACTGGTAACTAAAATAACTTAGTGAAATATCAAAAACAGAATGACTACGTACTTGGTTATGTATATATTACATTAAGATGATCCTAAAATGCACGCTAGCAAGTTATCACAGTATTATTTCAAAAACGAAATAAAACCAACACATGTTGACGTTTAACGTATTTCTGGCGCGAAGTGCGACCACAGAACTTAAATATCCTAGAGAGGGAGTACGACAGGTTATTGCCATATAAAAGAAATATTATCATAGACAAGCACAAAACTAAATTGATTGGACGGTATACTTCTCGAATCGAAGAAACCGTTAGGCTTAACACGCATTGCTATTTTTATCGATTTTTGTAGTATTATTGCCGCGCGATTTTTTTAACGCAATGCGTGCAGCTTCATACAATTCCATCGGTTGCAGAATGGGCGGAAAAAAATCGTGCGAATTTAAATCGCAGTACGTGCTAAGCCTTACTGCTTGGCCACGGCCAAGCCAACACGCTTACGTGAAACGCGTCCTCCATCCAACAGCAACTTCGGAGAAATCAAATAAATCGTTTAAGAATAAGAAATCGACCTAAAGCGATGGTCTTTTTATCTCAATGCAAACACGTTGTGGAGAAAGGACATTATGCTTTAAACTTAATTTTTTAGATTGATACTTCTACCACAAAGTAAGTAAGCGGCGGACAGAGAGTCTAATAAGAACAAAGCGACATTTTGCACGCACACATTGACATTACGATTTTGCAGGGATTCTTAGGCATTATAGGAAAAGCTCATTTTACGTTTTTCAAATCTTACTATACTTCATAAAATATAGCTTGATCTCCGCTGTTGATGTTATTGTTAGCCTGTCAAGCCTTATTGTTACTGTATTGATACTGACTGCTGTCGCAGATATCAAGCTATCTTTATGAAGTTTAATATTATAAATGCGAAAGTTTGGATCGATGTGTGTATGTTTGTTACTCAATCATGCCAGAACAGCTGAACGGAACTGAAAGAAAATTTGGAACAACTTTTTATCCCGGGTCGCTAACTATCCTGAGGGTACATATCGCTGCCTTAATAATAAACCGAAATAATTACAAAATTACGATTGTTGGGAAATCGCGTTTAAAGTTTTGGAAATGCGATGCAGCTACATTTTTGCAAATTAAAATAAAGGTGGAAACGATACAGTAAAACTAGTAAAATTTTTGTATTACCAATAGAATAGCCTTTCAAATGGCATATAACTACAAATCAATATTATTATTTATTAATTAAAAAATACAAGGCTTTAAAAACATTCAACCGGCTTAATTCGTTTTATGATTAAAATACAAGTTAATATTTAAAATGATATGCGACCCAAAATATATTAGTGCAGTTTATTATTAACAAAATATATGAAAAACTTTATAAATTAAGGTATAATGCTGTATTCGTATATTAAAAGATAAAATTTTAGTCTTATTACTTAAAACGTCTGTTTAATATTACAGGAATAAAGGATTTTTAAAAGAAACTTCCTTTTATTATTACAAAATAGTTTAATTAACATTAAGATCTTATATAAATTGAGAGAAAATCTTTACAGTTTACACTATTATTAAATCTCACAATGAGCTTCACTATTAAATAACATTAAATTAGTACAAATTAGGTATTTAGATTACCTACCTGTATTATTTTTTTACTAATATCCTTGTAGGCGTTCTTATTATAATTAAATATTATTACAGTAAAATATAATTTTAAATAACAACATTTATAATGATAAAAAATGTAGTAAAACAAAACTTAAAAACAAACTCTTGCGTATAATTAAATAGCAGTCATGTTAATACTTTCAGTATAAATCAACTTAAGCAAACTAAACAAAATATCTAGGTATTTTTATTTAATTTCTTTCATTGGTATGAATGAGATTAAATTCTTCAATCAACGTAAGCGCCGATAAAGTAGGATCTACTCACTAGGTACTAAAATGAGATGATAATTAGATTACTACACTATGCACTTTTATTTTCTACAAAATCATGTTGTAGAAACTCGCATAGTAAGCAGGAGTTAAACCTTTTGTGAGGAGGTCTTCCAAATCTTTATTCTTATTGGCGCTTAATTTTTGTTTTTCATTATACGCTTGTTTAAGCACAATATCATTTAGATCCTTCATCTTCTTTCTCTTGTTTCTCACGTTCACCTCTTTGGATGCTTCATCCTCGTAAGAACTTTTGTAGGAAAAAGTAAACGGATTTTCTTTAGTCATCTTTAAATGCTTTACATCTTTTCAATTTACAGCTTGACCATTAGTGTTGATATTAAAATTATACCCCAGTCTTCTTGCAGTTCTTTAATATCCATAAATGAAACGTAAGTCATTTCGTGAACATTAATAGCTGGACTACTTTTTTCGCAGACTTGATTAGGGTTACATATTGGTCGGGAGTATAAATTGGGACTGACTTTAGGTTCTTTTTTACCTCCTTTTCAATGAGGCTGTGCTCACTATCTGCCTCATTCTGGGTGAGGCCTCTTATGAGGAACTTATGAGTTATACTATTTATATTTAATTGTTGTGGAGCGTACAAACAATGTTGCGATAAACTTGTTTCTGACCACAACAATCTTCAGAATACAAAATGTTTCTTTTCCTTCTGTCCCTTCTTCACCACTGATTTTCTTAAAATATTCCCACACACAAAACCCGATTTCTATTGCCCTACGTTTAGCATCCACCTATGTCTAAAATAGAAGTGAACGTTATCGCATGCATTTTTGCTGTCTTTATTTTTAAGCTCTGTCAACGTTAGATTATAACTGTTTAGTTTCGACTTATAATAGAAAGTCGACGTTTCTCCTCGCGGACATTGCAAAACGGCTTCCAAATTGTAAATTACGACTTTATTAATTTTATCTGCCTTAATTCTATCTTTTAACTTTTCTTCCCTACTTAGCCCTTTTTCTTTTAAGTGCACTCGATATTTATCTTCTATGGGCAACTTTCTATGGAGTCTTAGACATAGATTTGTATGATTCACCTTCGTTTCGCAATCTCTTAACTCGGTTTTGTCTCCATTTTGAAAGGTTTTTCACGCGGTTGCGGCCTTTTTTGATGTTCCGTTTAGTAGAGTCAGAACCAGAACTTGTGTAATTCGAACTTGAAGGTAAAAAGGCATAGTTCTGGGACCAGAAGCGTTAGCGAATTTGTCTCCAAAATTATAAGTTGGATCGCCTACGTCGTCGTCTAAGGCACTTTCATCGGTGTATCGAGGAGAAAATGTAATTGAACCATTCATAGCACAGCCTCTTTGTTCTCTTACGTTACTCACATACGGTGTCTGGAAGCAAAATAGTTAAAAAAAATATATATATTAACTTTCATTAGAATTTAAAAAAATAACGAAATATATTATAACATCAGATGTGTGGTCATTTTGTGCTGTGTTATCCGTAGTATCCTGCAATTCAGGCGTATGCCTAACTATAACGGCTAGGTCAGGTTGTGGTGTGCCGCTTTCCTTAGCCTGTTTGTCAGTTTACCCCGAAGAGCTGTCGGAATTCGAAGACGATGACTGAGCTCGATGAAGATGAGCTCGACGAAGATGAGCAATGTGGTGCAAGTACTTTTGTGTTTTCCTCATCATCTACGTTAGAAGGACAACATTTACAAGGACAAGATTTATTTTTGTTTCTGAGAACGATAGTAACTACTATCAGTTTCAGGGCCGGTCAAGTTATTGAACTTGACCGGCCTGAAATTTTGAATTAGTAGGTAATTATATTAAACAGTGACAAGGGGTAGGTAACTAAAAACATAAAGAAAATTAAACATTAAACATCTTACGTCATCGTTTAACTTTGCAAGGTCTTTTTTAAGCCAATCTTGAGCGAGGTTAGACAAAAGCAACTCAGTTATTGGCTCATGAAAATTTTAACACAAAGTTAATTAGGCGGTAAAATAAATATTTTAATTATTAAACATAATCTATCTGTAGAAACTTACTTCTGAATCGCATAGTTTGACATTTTCTACACTATCTTGTTGACTAATTTACAGACGCTTTGGCTGTAATAAAAATAAAATGAATTTACTTAATAATTATGAATTTGACAATACTACAATAATATTATCCTTTTATTTTACTAACATTTATGTCACCGGTATCTTGTTTTACGCATTTTGATAAACGTTTTGCGTTTGTTTGCTTATTTTGGGACTGTCTAGATTTTAAAATCAGGCCCAAAATTCGTAGACTTCTCGTCGACGACGTCGTCATAACTTTTGAGTGCTGATACCTGGTTAATCCAAAAGAGAAATAACTTTAAAATATGAAACAGAATTTTACATACAAAAAAAAAATAAACGCAACAACTCATAATTTGAACTTGTATTTTAAAAACATTTAATAAAAAACAGAAGTATCATCTAATATTTTACTAAACATTGTAAAATTTTACTATTAAAACGTAACAAATATAAAAAGTCCTTACAAGATATCGTAATGTTTAATCGTAAACCGAATTAAATAAAAAATTGCCGAATTAAGTAGCCATCTTTTAAAAGCAAAACGAAATAACTTAAAAATAGTACATTGTGATACAAGGGTGGAAAGTAGGTTATTGCAAACGAGCTGGCATTAACAAGCCCGAGCCGAAGGCGAGGGTTTTTAATGACACGAGTTTGCAATAACCTACACGCCCGTGTATCACACGATATTTTTCAATACAGTTGTGGGAAATAGTAAAAACAAATCAAATAATTAGATTTGTTAATTCAAAAAAAATAAAATTTTCGCGCGTTTTTGCAACTGGACATATTTTTTTTACAACAAAAACAGCCTACACAGCCTATTCGATTTTTGTTGCAGATAATAAATGTTGATGTGAAAATAATTAAATTGAAACTGGTAGTTAAATATATTAAAAAACCATTTAAAAGACTTTTGAGAATTAAATGCTAAAACGAACGGAATCATTAATTTTTCCTCGTATAAAATCTATTCCATTATATTCTATGTGTGAAAACTCCTTGCTACTAAACTTTTTTAAATTGACTTATAACTAAAGGCGCGTTTTTGCAACTGGACATTTTTTACAACGAAAACAGTCTATACAGCCTATTTGATTTTAGACAAATGTTGATGTGAAAATAATTAAATTAAAACTGGTAATTAAATATATTAAACAACCATTTAAAAGACTTTTGAGAGTTCAATGCTAAAACGTACGGAATCATTCATTTTTCCTCGTATAAAATCTATCCCATTTTATTCTATGTATGAAAACTCTTTGCTACTAAACTTTTTAAATTGACTTATAAATTTAAAACTAAACTGCAAAACTAATGATCGAGCTCGTAAACAAAAGTCACGACCGCGTAACAGAAAGATGCCTGTGCATAAGATTTAATTTTCGAATCATAATTATAGCCTCTGAAAGTACGCCATGTTTAACAACTGTATTGAAAAGTTCATTTTACATCTAAAATAATAGAAATGAAATCAGTTACCTTTTTATAGCAAAACGAACTATTGGGTATTAGAACAGGCACATACACGTCTCACTCTTTTCACTGCTGGCGTAACACCACAGAGTACATTTCAATATACTGAAACGTAACACTAAATGGCACGTTTTTTGAATACTCATTGGTCCACACCGTCAAACAAAAAGAGACGGCAGGTCCTCTATTTCGCTTGTAGTTGTTCGAATCAAGAGTCCGTTAGACTGTACGTACTCTTTACGCGGACTTAATTCGTTTTTTGATTAAATGTCAATAACTCTATTTTTTTTGTTATTTCGGTTTATTATTAAAGGTGCGATATGTTCCCTCGGGCTCCAAAAGGTAGGGTAGGTAGGGCAGGTAGGGTAGGTAGGGTAGGTTCTTTTGCTCAGAAATTCTTTTAATTCAGTAGGTACAATTGTTCTTGATACAAAAGTTACAAACTTACATACCCACAATCTCACCCTTTTCCCATATGGGAAAGACAGAAACTACGGAACGCCACCTGCTACGATCCTTACATAGGTAGGTACTTCTTTTGCTACACTTACGTTCATACATCTAGCATTACACGCACGTGACGCACGCCGGTTATGAGTACTGCGCACCTGGCCTTTCTGAAGGACAATACATTCTATTATGTTCTTCTAAGATATTGTTAAAGCGACCAACATCTGGCAGTTGCTGAAGTCCTGCTTAAGGTTGCATTAACCCGTGTGGCTGGAGGACCCGCCAAGATCGGAGGAAGGTTCGACGGGAGCAAACTGCGAGAGCCAGGCCTCAAGTTTCAAATCGAGTTATGTAATCGTTTTTATGGACTCATTACCGGTTCGGACTCATTAGACGAGGAGTGGAAACGCATCAAAGTGTATACAGAGACCAGTTCCGTCGTACTAGGACACAAACAGATTCATTCTCGCGAAGACTAACACCACACTTGGAGCTGATGAAAGACATAAGATACCTTCACCTGAGACTGCTTCAGACCCGTAATGACACCATGCGAGCCGACCTTAACATGCAATACCGTCAGAAACACAAATAAATCTATCGCAGCACACGCAAAGAGTCTCCCCGGTGGGTTCCCGCATTGTCGAGGCGGAGGGGCTCAGTAGCCATGGCTTAGTCGCTCACGGTGAAGCAAAGGGGAATCCGAGGAGCGACCGCTTGTCAGGTCATTTGCCGACTAAGCCGTCGACTTAGCGACCAACGAGTAGGTTGCGGTGCCGCTTGGTAACAGAGGCGACATCGCAACTGAGGCGGGCCGCGATGTCGTATGGAGCCTCCCATACGATATCGTGGCTGAGGGTTTGAGGCCGCACTGGGAGAGGGTGCCGGTATAGCGGTGCGCCGCTCTCTCTACCTTCCGCGGCCTGGACGGGGTTGCCACCGTCTGATGGTGGACGCGGTGGGGCCGCAGGAGAAGTCCCTATCCCCTGCGGCTGAAACGTGGTAGGTGGCGGGGCCACTGACCTGACCCATCACAGGGGGACCAAGGGTGCCATACACGGGTCGTGTGGCGCTCATGTGCTGGTTAACCAAACCAGCAACCTGGAGTCGTCACAGCGTGCAATGTATTTTGGTGCACGGGTGATGAGGGGTACTCCCCAGAGGAGGGTCCGGTGATGGATAGCCGCGGCGGGTTCACGGACGAGTGCCAACGCGTGCCCGTGTTTTCGCCATAAATGGCACAGGAGGACACCGTTGAGTTTTAGTGGGTTGGAGTCCCAAATTACCTTCCTTATCTCCCCGTGGTAGCGCAGTATGCAAGAGCATTTACGTAAGCAAAAAAATAAAAACCGCAAAGATAGGAGGCAGTGTGCTGATGGTATTGCCACATACAGACGCCTCATCCCATACAAAGAAACTGTGCCGACGTAACTAGCGTTTTTCGTCTGATTAGGCTGATTATTTTTATAAGTAAGTACTTCGATCGCATTCGTTTCCGTTCCACGGCTATAGACGGTGTTAGCAGCGACTTGCAAGTATTAAGGTTGTTAATACTTGCAAGCTTGTTATTCTCGGTTCATGACTATTTTTTTCTTTAAATACAGTGACGATTTGTTTTATAGTATTTTTTTGCACGTTTTTACAGTTTCATTGTACCAAAATGTGTTACAATACAAATTTAAAAAATCGATTGCCATGCCTTAGATATTTCAAACCGCGCCATTTATTGGTATCAATTTTAAATGATCCGTTCAAATAATCTTTGAAATGTGAATTATGAGCCCAATATTCCATAATTTTGTGCTTTCCTAAGCACAAAGTTCACCTCACCAACATTCGAGGTCTGCACTCAAATCTCTCTGCAGTCCACTACCACCTGGAGGCTTAGAAACCAGCGCTGTTTTTCCTTACGGAGACGCAGATAGCGAGTCCGTCAGACGTGTCGTACTTATCTTGCCCAGGGATTACCCTGGAGCACAATTTTAAACCGCGCGCGGGTGTGTGTATGTACGTCCGTGACGATATTTGCTATCGGCGTCTCCGTAACCTTGAGGACTTCAGATTCTCAACGTTGTGGGCTTTAGTGGACACAGGTCTGGATAAAATTATCTACGCCTGTGTCTACCGTTCGCACAGCGGAGATCAAGAGACAACCAGGCTCACAGAGTACCTCAGTGAGGCTGCTGACGCGGCACACCAGTGGTACCCTTCCGCCCAATTAGTGTTACTGGGGGACTTTAATGCCCACCACCAGGAGTGGCTCTTCCCATACCAGTGCACTGACCATGCTGGACGGGAAATGCGTAAGCTTTCGCTAGCGCTAAACCTCACCCAGCTGGTCCAGGGGGCAACGAGGGTACCGAATGTTGATTCGCACACAGCGAATTGCTTGGACCTTCTGCTGACAACAGATCCAGACAGATACTCTGTGTCGATAGCTTCACCTTTGGGTAGTTCCGACCACTGTATGGTGAAGTCTGAGTCCGTCTATTCCCCGCCCGATCCCATCCCAAAAAGCACCCGGCGAGTTTGACGGTACAAGTCAGCAGATTGGGATGGATCTGAGGCCCGGTAGCACGAGCGTTGGACAAGTATCTCTCAGCAACAGTGCTGTCGTCTGCATACCCAAAGGTGCCGGGTTTTAGCAGATCGTTAATATGCAGCAAGATTAAAGTTGCTGAGAGTACCGACCCCTGAGGGATCCCGGCATTAATATCCAAGTGGCCCGACGAGCAGCCATCGATAATCACTCGAATAGACCGGTCTCTCAGGAAGTCAGCAATCCAATGACGCAGACCACCGGCCAAACCGAATGAAGGAAACTTTTACCAAAGCCTTCGAGATGTCAAGGGAGATGGCAAGCGCTTCCCCATGCCTCTCGATGGCCTCACTCCAGATGTGAATGGCATACGCTAGAAGATCCCCAGTAGACCGATTTCGGCGGAAGCCGTATTGGCGGTCACTTAGGATACCGTTTGCTTCTAGGTATGCCAGGAGCTTAATATTGAGTACACATTCCATACTCTATTCAGATATGGGTCTGTGGCCGGGTCAGCTCGACTTCCCTTCTTGGGCACGGGCTGTACGTTAGCCTGCGTAGTTCGACACTTTTCCAGCCTCATAAGAAAGGTGGAATAGGCTTGTCAAGATCGGAGACAATTCAGGCGCACAGGTTCTAAGAACAATTGCTGGTATTCCGTCAGGGCCACTAGTCTTGTTCACGTCGAGGTTGCGCAGCACCCTACGGACGTCTTTTTGATGGATACGAATGTCCGACATACTCGTCTCGCATCTATCAGGAGAAGGAGGGGGCCGCGCTGCACCAGGATTCAGACGTGAAGATTCTGCAAAAAGAGAGGCAAATAAATTTCCCTTCTCCTCAGCAGAGTGGGCCAGCGACCCGCGGCCGGCCATGGTTTGGCACCGAATGTAAGCGCGCCGACGCGCTTAAGCATGGGGCGTACCTGGCTTGGGTCGACGCTCGATCGCGTAAGGCGGGTGACGTGGGTCAGAAGAAGAAGGCCTTCAACAGGGCTGCCAAGTCCTGCAAGATGGTGTTGCGAAGGGCTCGGTTCGACCACATTGGCCGAATAGGGACCAAACTTGCTTCTTACCCAGCAGGTAGTAAAGCGTTTTGGTCTCTGGCTAAGTCGGTTGAGTCGAACTTCTGTCGTCCCTCTCTACCACCACTGCTGAGACCCGACGGGCCGCTGGCCCACTCCGCTGAGGAGAAGGCAAATTTACTTGCCTCTCTTTTTGCCGTCTGAATCCTGGTGACGCGCGGCCCCCTCCTTCTTCTGATGGATGCGAGACGAGTATGTCGGACATTCGTATCCATCAAAAAGACGTCAATGTCCTATGTGGTGTTTCCACTCAATTCTGCCTTGTAAATTACTTTTGTTTGTCGTATTTCATTCATCCTCTCAACATGGACAAACGATCTTAGCATACTTTCTTTGCATATTTTGTCACTAGGTGTACATCTTCTTTTAAACCACAACGTTGTGTTATTATATCATTCTCAATCTATCATTTAAATTACACTACACATACTAACTTCGCAAAGAACGCATTTCTACTGCATTAATCCCATCTTCGTGTCTTTTACATAAAAAATAAGTAAATTAAATCGCTTCTCGACCTTCGGAACGAGGAAGCGTAAATCAGTTTCAATTTCAACAAAAGTCGAAAGGTCGCGCATCCCCGTCATTTGAAGCGATATCGCTTGTTATGAGGGCGCGGCGGGCGTACACGCAATTCAACATCAACATCAAGACGAGCAACATCGCCTATCGAAGCAATTTAAATTGCGTCACACTCACATCATTAGGAAAGACGCTATTTCTCTTGGAAATGGATATTATAAATAGCGTCTTATCCAGCTACTACCAAAATTTTGAGGGCTCAAAAATAATTTTACCCTCTAATAATTGACGAGCTTAGTAAAGTACTTGAATCATTTGAATGTCACAGGCAACATAGCGAGTTAGCGAGCGCAGTATTGTTAGTATCCACAAGATGACTCACCCAAGTAACACAAAAGTGCTGTATAGTAGCTGAATCACTGTCCACAATAGAATCCTAAGCTGAACAAGCCTTCTGAATAAGAGCATTAAAGGCGCTGTTTCAGCTGATATAACTCTGGTTTGGGCACAAATTAAACAGCTGTTAGCTGAATAACTGTAACTATTTGCATTATATCAGCATTATTTGAGCATTATTAAAGGTAACAGTCATCCCAAGAGCTGAATATTGACTGATTATTAGAGTATTTGTTACCTCTTATATAGCACAATGGCCGATTAATAGAGTTATGGTTACCTATTTTTCAGCACAAGGTACACACCAGAATATTTATAATGCTTCTTTGGAATTGAAAATTCACAAGTGGCAAAATTGTGAATAGTTTTCACCCTACTCCTTATTATTTTGATATGTTGTTTCTGTTAAACATTTTGTGGTGAAATAGACAAATATTGTTTTCCGTAACAAAATCTTTGCTTTTTCCTCCTGTGCGTGAAATTCGAAGGGGAAAGAGAGTTTATTGTCAAATAGTATATGAATATAGGTGAAAATTTTCACGCGCTCTCAAAATATCACTGTTTACTTGAAAGTTATAGTATAAAATAAGTTGATGATATATTATAAAAAATAAATAATTTTATTTTGCATTTGTAATTTGACAATAAGCTGTTTGCGTATAAAATCATTAGATTTTCTATTGAAATCCATTTGTTATTTTCGTTATTTAACAAAGAAAAAAATGTTAATATATTATTTTACATAGGTTAGAACCTAAAAAATGGCAGACAAGCAATGTGCACTGTATTAAACACAATTAAGCGGTATGTGCTGTTTAAGTATCCACTATTGGTACATAAATCAGCAACGAGCTGATACGATTAGTTCTTGTGTGAATCAAGTCAGCTACAGATTCCTGTAAAGCTTTATATTGGGTAACATGTACGCAAATATTGTTGGTAATCATCAGTGAACCACTAAAGTCTCAGCAGGAATTCTAGGGATCCATGGATTTATTTTACAAAATTATACGTCTGTTGTGTCAATCCTTTTATGTTATTTGGTTACCTACATCATCCCAAGAAACACTCCTCCGATTTTCGTAATATTTTTTTGCAAACTGTGGTGCTGAAAAGATAAGTCTACAAGATCTTATTTAACTGCATTAGTAGATTAATTGCCGACGCTAGTACACGTATTCAGCTCTAACCGGGATCATAGGTAACGTGTGAGCTAATTTATAGCAGTTTGCTGTAATTTAGCATCATATAAGTTCACCCATAGTGATCATGTGGTCTATACAAGTGCTATTATAAGATTGCGTGTAACAAGCTGATTAACACTACTAAAGTTCAACTATGTGCAGCAAGACGCATTATATCATTGTTAATTGAAGTCACAGACTAACTGATTGCATTATAGTAGCTCACATGTTCTTTCTTAAAATGCAAGCGATCTAAGGGTACACTTGTGGCCTTCAATTCAGAATATTGCTGAGTTAAAGTCCATAAAAATGCTTAATTGCAGCTTACAGTACTAATACTGAACTGCATACCTATATTAACGCTTGCAGCATTACAGTGTTGTCTCCGTGACGCATAAAAGCATTATTATACAGACGAAAGCGTAATTTTCAGCTATTGCAGTTCGAGTGTACTGTAATAAGTCTTTATAAATGCTAAAGTTACCGATGTTACCCTTTGTGACATCCTATAATGCAGTTTTGTGCTACTTGGGCAGAGGTTCAGCAGCCTAATTGCGTAAGTGAATTCGGCAAGGCAAAGAGTTTGACCACCATCAATCGACCAATCACATAGACGAAAATCCACATCGCGTCTTTCACCTCACATGTATTTGTCGATTGATGGCGGTCAAACCCTTTACCCTTTGAGCCAGGTATAAAATACCTTCCTTATCCTACCTATTGGCTTAACGTTATAGGTAAGTACAGCTTGGCAAAAAAGAGTGTGGAATAAATGAGGTCGCCACTATCGCACCTGTATACCCCGAAATACTATAACTCAATTGTTTTTCATACTTGTTATTAATTTTTAGTTACTCTAACTACTCTTAGTACTAATAGGTAATAATAGGCAAGTAATAGGTAGGTTATTTTAGTTAACTAGTTAATTTTATTTTTAGTTCCAACTGTCACCGCGTCAGACTCTTTTTTGCCAAGCTGTACATAGGGAAATGGTCATCTGCCTAGAGCGCAACGATAGAGGACATTGAATAATTGTAATAAAGGTTATTTAAGCTGGAACGTCTAGTATTTTTTTCGTACTAGGTACAAGTATCATTTATTTATTTATCCTTTATCCTCGCACGCCTTGCACCCATTACACCAATGGAGCACAAACTTATACTAACTATTCCTTGCGATGATTTTCTTCACAGTTGCCAGCGATGTACAAGATAAACTTAGAAAGTACATATGAATTGAAAAAGTCACATTGCGCAGAACCCAAGACCTTTGAGCATGAAAGGATAGGTCGTAGGCACTGGGCCACCACGACATATTACATCTTAAGTACTCAATATTTTTGCGAACTAAAGCACAGCCAGGTAGATAGAACTCAGATCCCGAGCCGAGAAAATTCAATCCCAAAAGCCTAGGCAATCTGCCAAAGGCCAATCTCAAAATGTAGCCTGTAGGGTAAAGCATTTCCCCATTTCTCCTTTTAAAGGTCTATCCACACATATAAGGGCCGTGCCCGGGACGTGACAGGGCCGGGTCCCGTCAGGGGCTCAAAAAAATATCGGTGGGACATTTTAAATGACATCGTTCACACACGTTAGTGCACGGGTGGCCCTGATATGTGTGGATAGAGCTTAAACATCAATCTTGTTCGATGTCACCTACTTTATTTAAAGTAAATAGTAAACATCTACCTACATAATAAGATGAATTAATCATTAACTCTCAAGTTCAACCATTGTTTAAATTAGCAATTCTCTTTCATTATCCGCCCACAAGGTGAGTATTTTAATGCCTCATCATCACCCACTGCTGATGCCTACCTATGCCACGGTAATGTCTATGCGGACTCGTCACCACACGTCCCTGGTGAATGCTTCGCCGCTCTCATAGTAATAACTACCCACTTATATTTAAAAAAATCACGATATTATTGTTAGTTTGTCATTCATCATAAACACCAGCACCAGCAATAATCGACCTTACTGAAAGCAAATGTTTAGTGGCAGACTACTTAATCAGCTTATCAATTTGAAATGTATAGTTATTAATGTTATTAATATACTACTACGTTAAAAACTGCTTTCAAAGCTTGCGTGTGAACCTCAGTTCGTTTACATTTCTAATATCTATTGCATCTTCTCCGGCGTTCGTTGCGGTGGCTCGCACACAGCACACACCTCGCCATTTGAAGACAAGTGCCGCGGCGTGCGCCCGCGCATATGTGCCTTGTAACTCTCCCGCGCCGCCGATTGCATTGTTCGCTTGTCGAATGTCCACGCGACCCGTGCTGAGCATAACAAACAGTGTCTCCAAGCAAAGCATATAAATTACACACAACACCATATCTGGACGGTACGCGCGAACGTGTGGTGATAGTTATGTGTCCAAATGACTGGTGCTTCAGTGCGCAAAACACCCTAGAATCGTTGTGACGGCTCACAGCAGACAGTGTTAGTGTTCACCCTGCTCTAAGCAATGCCGGGACACGCAGGGAGTCCCTACTGGGCTGCCGTAGACTTTGACAGCGAAGGAGAAGAAGCCCAAACACCGCCAAGTAATCACCGGGTGTATCTGGATCCTTGGGACAACGAGGCGTATGGGATAATGCAGGCAGAGACCGCGGAGTCGAGTCAGGGAGACAACTTCAATTCGTTTGCCGGCGAGCCAGTCAGTGCTAGTTTTTATTACGTGCCCACGAAAAACTATGATTCTGGTGAAGAGCCGCCGCTGCCGCCGCCGAGATGGAAGAGGTCTCCGCCCGAAGAAGTGATAGCTCCGGAGTACGCGATGTATGGTCGCAAAGCATCTCGAACAATCATCCCTGACTTTCCTCCTGATGCGGCGATATACGGCGAGCGACCAATAAGTGAGTAATCAATGTAATCAACCTGATCAGTTAAAATTACGACAGTGGTATTCGTTAATGACTCGACTTCGTTAAAATTACTTGTAATGACCGTACGGTTTTAAAAATGAGGAATTAATTGCTTTTTCGATATACATTTTTAGTCCCAACTTTCGTTTGTGTCGGTAAAGAATAGTAATAAATATGACATATTTCTTAATTTGTTATAGTTAAGTTCACATTATTTATTTTAAATAAATTAAATGAATTTGTAAATTTGAAAAGTCAGGTTTTAGCAGGGACTTCAAAATGCTCTCCACACTAAGAAAACATAAGTAGGTAGTGGTGGCAGCTTTTTGTCAGCTCCTTTAAGTTTCATAGATATTTTGCAACTATCCTACTTCCTACTTTATATATTATATTTATATATAATATAATATACTATTATAAATGCGAAAGTTTGTGAAGATGTATGTTTGTTACTCTTTCACGCAAAAACTACTGAACGGATCTGGATGAAATTTGGCACAGAGATAGATTATAGTCAGGAATAGCACATAGGATACTTTTAATCCCGGGAATATGTTCCCTCGGGACAATTTTCGACATTTACGCGGGTGAAGCCGCTGGCGGAAGCTAGTAGCAGATAAATCAATGATTAACTGATGATGCGTTACTAAACACCGTAGATAAAGCTAGCGACAAAACTTAAAAAAATATGTAAAAGTTGAGTCTTTAGAAACAAACAATTATAAATCAATATCACCATCAATACATAATAATAAAACATCATCAATCAATATCATTATCAATCATCAATACATAGCAAAGTAATAACTTGGATGGAAAAGAATAACCTTAAACCTAATATAGATAAAACCAAATTTGTACAATTTCGTAACAAAAACTGGAATAAAATCGATTTAAACATTACTTATAAAGATAAACAAATACAGCAATCAGATACTATGACTTTTCTTGGGATAGATCTAGACGAGAGGTGTTCCTGGATTAATCATATTGATAAGATATGTGGTAAACTCAGTAAGTCTGCTTATGTTCTATGGCGTATATCTAACCTAGTAAGTAGACAAGCCACATTACAGGCTTATCATGCATATGTTGGGTCGATACTGCGCTATGGTATATTGATATGGGGAAACTCGGTGCATATCGAAAGAGCTTTCATCGCGCAGAAGAGGTGTATACGTGCGATTTGTAATGTAGACCCACTTACATCCTGTAGACCACTGTTTAGGAAACTTAGAATACTTACATTGACTGGTATTTATATTGAGGAAATATGTAAATTTACAAAATCTCACCCTGAGATGTTTGAAAAACTGGGAGTTATATGTAAATTCAGGACTAGATATCCTAATAGATTAATTATTCCTATAATGAAAAAGGAGCTATATAGGCGAAGTTGCTATCCTATGTGTATTCAGATTTACAACAAGATTCCTAACGAAATTAAAGAACTTCCAATGGTCCGCTTCAAAAGGGCTTTGCGCAGGTGGTTAATAGAGAATTCCTTCTATACATTAAAAGAATTCCTGCAATTTAAATTTAAATGACCTAATTGTACACTTACAAAAAATTTGCATGTCATTATGCTATGATTAAATATGTTAAGCTACTATTATACTACCATTGTAAGAACTTTTGTAACCATATTTATCTGCAAATAAATCTTTGACTTTGACTTTGACTTAGAAAAAAAATTGCTGGTAGGTTTTAGGCAGTTGACGGGAGCGAAGCCGCGCGCACAGCTAGTATAAACTAAAACTAACCAAAGATAATTAAATAGTCATCAAATTTTCATACTAAAACTTTCTGTACGTGCCATAATTTAACAATACCTGACCATATTCTATCAATCCGTTATATTAAAAGTTGCATGATATTATGGCTTGGGTGACATAATAAATATTCCGTTTATGACAACCTTCTGTCTATGCGAAAGGATCAACTGGTGTTACGCTCTTTCTCTATTACGCGGTGACCAGAACATTACTGTTTTAACGTTTTAAAAGAGATTTAAGCATTAGATGACCTAGATTATTTATGTTTTTTGTATTTGGTAGGTAGTTTCCGTCTCTTCTCTACTACGGTAAAATAAATTCTTCTTCATGAGCAGTAGCAATCGCTATGTCCATCCTCTTCATAAACGAACCTACTAACGAACCTACTAACCTATATACTTACTGGATTTTTGTGCGACTACGAGCTTTATCTAGGGTAACCCACCCTATAGCTGGCATCCCTGCTGTTATTGGCACTTCTGAGTTTATAGGCTAAAAATAGGAAAATCATAGATTACGCAATGTTGAAATTTATATCAATTCCAAAAGAAAGATGGTCACAAGTAGACGCTTACAGTCGACCGCACGTCCGTGATATCTGATAAGACTGATCTTGAGCAGGCCTAACGCAGTAGGTACAGAGATTCAATAGAATTAGAGGCCAACTGATTTCGTTGCCATTGACGTGCTGCTTATTGTAATAAGTTAATAACCAAACGTTTCTGTAATCAGTAAAACTTATCGTTTAACGTTTTCTAACTTCTTAATCTTCACGCTTATTTTCAAATCTAGATCGATATCGTAATGCGTGTAGATTCCAGAGCCCTCATATTTGCTGTGTATTTCAAACTCACATTGCGTGATGGAAATGCGGACCCACTTATGTTCATACTAGGTACAGTTAATCGTCAGAACATTAACACGAACATTTCCAAAACAGCAGCGGCAATTTTTTTTTAGGCAGACGAATTTCAACTTCATCTATACTTAATTTAATTTCTATATTTCGGATCTTGTCATGATTTGTTTACTTAAAATGATACACAAGTAACTTGTTTGGTACTGGTGTCGGGTATGTTGTCGATATGGTTCATTGGAGAGCGACAGTGATCGTTCGGACATGGCCGTGACATGACATACTGTCACATACTGGCCTAGGAACTGCTTAGTGTTTCCTTTTAAATCCAGAGTAGTACTTAGTACCATAGTGATAGTAAATAACTCTGTAACGAATTAAATCTGTGTAGAAATTACAGGAGATATTTCTCTAGTTTAATCGTATCCCAAATTCTGCGCCCACGACTATAATCTAACACCGGTATGTCACTAAGTAGGTCAAATCATGATCCTATATACTTGGATCTGGCATATACAACATATTAAGTCAGTAGTGGATAATTTAACTTCTTCTCCAAAAACTATCTATCTGAGTTTTGGTGGATAAAACTGCACTTTTGACTCTACAGTCAACCTACCTGCTACCAGGATTGTACCTACGTACAAGCATGGTAATGGTAGTACAAGATAAACTTATCATCCGTACCCACTCGCTGCTGAGTATAATAGGCCAGCTATACTTTTGGATTGGTATTCTCGAGTCATCAACTAATATGGCAGTTGGTTTCCCAACACTTTTACTATTTACGAAGTTTTTGTTAAACAACTAAGAGTAGGTTCATGACAAACCATTGTCAAACAAAATCAAACACAGCTTTATTGAAAGCCGATGATATTGAAACCTTATCTGTTGCGACTTACGAGGGACCCGACTTATAACATAATGAAAACGGAGAGGTCGGACAGTTAGTCTTTTCCACCTACAGTCAACTGTACATCAATAGGGATGTTTCTTGGGTGGAAAAAAATATAATTCTATTTAGTCCGTCAGTGAGATTATCAAATATTTTACATATTTTTTGCTTTACCAAATCAATAAAAATTTATAAGGTATACAGGGTGTCCCAGAAATCGACGTCAAGCCGTAAATGGGTGATAGACCAAGTTATAACAGTTCTCAGAAAAATACGAAAAAAAATCTATCTCATGTTTTTAAAAATGTATGGTCACTTTAAAAATTTACTAAAAAAATCAATCCCTGTAATGGTTCTTTAACTCCAATTGCTACAAATCCCATAATTTATCTAATTATGTAATCTTGAATAATGCTTGTGTAGATTTTTGCCTAAAATTCAAAGCCAACTCCTCCTACTTGGAAGAAAATTAAACTTTTTCAAAACCAAATTATTCAAATTTACTATTTCGCCCAACTTTAACTGACTGTACTGAAAAAAAAATGTACTACGCTAGTTTGGCAAGTAACATGAAAAATTGGCGCATTTAATAAGGATTCAAAAATGGTGTAACACTTGCTAGATTACGTTTTCAATAATTGGTCAAGTTTTTTTTTGTAAATAGTCTCAGTTTTTACACAAAATGTCCATACTTCCTTAAAATGACTTTAGCTTACCTAAAGCTTTGCTAAACTCCGTTTCTAGTTCGATAGAGACGGAGAGAGTCATTTTACGAAGTGTGAGCGAGACAGAGAGTGACGCCACCTTTATCAGTGACACAACCTTTATCATGAAACGGAGATACAATTTACCGATGAGTGCGAATGAGACAGCAGTAGTTATTGTTCTGTTTTGTAAGCGCAGACGCACACACAATTACAAATCAGTACGTTACGCTGCTTTGTTTACTGCGCATCTCCGTATTCGTTCATGTTGATTCCGTACTTACCACTTTTTGCGTTGTTTTCTGGACTTAATTGCTTGTGATTTGGACTGTTTAATTCCTCTTTCTGACGACCTGTGCTTTACTCTGGACTGTTGCTGATCCTGTGATTGTGTAGTACTACCATGGCTGTGTACACTGCATTGGAATATGCGAACATGCACCTCGTTTATGGGGAATGCAGATGCAATGCCAATGCAGCCGCTAGACTTTATCGTGAGAGGTACCCGAACAATCGTCACCCAGATCATCGAGTTTTTATTAATGTGCACCGTTCACTATCAGAGGGACGATTCCCTAACCAAGTACATGGTGAAGGAAGACATCGTAATCCGTACGAAGACGTCGTACTACAAGCAGTCCAAGAAGACCCAAGTGCTTCTGTACGTGGAATCGAAACAAGCACAGGTGTATCTAAGAGTACCGCCCACCGAATCTTAAAAAAGAACGAGTTCCACCCGTATCATGTACAGCGAGTACAATCATTACTGCCACGGGATTACGCTCCCAGAGTTGCGTTTTGCCAAAGGATGCTAGAAAGGCACAGAGAAGACCCTCGATTCTTAGAGAAGATTTTATGGACCGATGAGTCAACATTTAAAAAAGATGGCTACATGAATTTGCACAATTTGCACGAGTGGCATGTAGAAAATCCAAATTTGATGAGGCAAGATAAGTCACAGTATCGATTTAAAGTAAACATGTGGACCGGGATACTAAATTGTAAAATAATTGGACCTTTTGAGCTGCCAGAGATTTTGAATGGCGCAGTTTATTTGGATTTTCTTCAAAATACTTTACCAGATTTATTAGAAGACGTGCCACTGAACGTTTACAGGGAAATGTGGTTCCAGCAAGATGGCTGCCCAGCGCATTATGCCCGTTTAGTAAGAGAACATCTTGATGAAGAATACCCGCTCAGGTGGATAGGGCGCGGTGGGACAATCTTGTGGCCACCCCGTTCGCCTGATTTAAATCCCCTAGATTTTTTTTACTGGGGAGCGGTAAAAGAGAAAGTGTACTCAAAAACAATAGAGAATTTAGCCGAGCTGCGGGAAAGAATAACGGAAGCCGTTGTCTTTGTAAATAGGGGAAGATTTGCCCGGAAAATAACCAGATCTTTTTTAAGAAGATGTCGTGCTTGCATTGCCGTCGAAGGAAGGCAGTTTGAACATTTATTGTAATAAAAAAAAATTAAATCTGATAATTTGTTTTTTTTTTCTAAGATGAGAAAACTGGTCCTGACTTAAAGTAAAAAGGTTGAGTCACTATCATAACTTTGCTCTTAAATTACGTAAAATTTCGATTTCTTATCTCGCTCACACTTCGTAAAATGACTCTCTCCGTCTCTATCGAACTAGAAACGGAGTTTAGCAAAGCTTTAGGTAAGCTAAAGTCATTTTAAGGAAGTATGGACATTTTGGGTAAAAACCGATACTATTTACAAAAAAAAATTTGACCAATTATTGAAAACGTAATCTAGCAAGTGTTACACCATTTTTGAATCCTTATTAAATGCGCCAATTTTTCATGTTACTTGCCAAACTAGCGTAGTACATTTTTTTTTCAGTACAGTCAGTTAAAGTTGGACGAAACAGTAAATTTGAATAATTTGGTTTTGAAAAAGTTTAATTTTCTTCTAAGTAGGAGGAGTTGGCTTTAAATTTTAGGCAAAAATCTACACAAGCATTATTCAAGATTACATAATAATAAAAAAAATTGATAAATTATGGGATTTGTAGCAATTGGAGTTAAAGAACCATTACAGGGATTGATTTTTTTAGTAAATTTTTAAAGTGAACATATTTTTTTAAAAACATGAGATAGATTTTTTTTCGTATTTTTCTGAGAACTGTTATAACTTGGTCTATCACCCATTTACGGCTTGACGTCGATTTCTGGGACACCCTGTATATTTATAGTAAAACGCATCAAACTTCAGGAGTGGGCTTGTAACGTCACTAAGGCAGTATAAAGTGTACTCGCGGCGTGACGTTTCACGATATTTCAACGCATTATATCGTCATCACTTTATGTTTACGTGTCAAAAGAAAACATACGTGTCCAATATTTTTTATTAATCAAAAAACAAATTTTCAGTAAACTACCCTATTGTAACACTAACATCTGGTTACTGCGGCTTTACGCCCACCATGGTCTGTCTCGCAGAAACCTTGGGATCAAAAGCTTAGGGCACTCGGCATTAAGATAGCTTTCTGTCAATGAAAGAAGTTTTGTAATTGGGTCGGTACTTCCAGCCTCCCTTTACAAACATAATTTTAGCCCTATATTAGATAAATTATTAGGCGACCCACCCCGACATCACACGGGATAAATTATATACAAAAACCTTATTTGATTATCGGTCTTTCTATACGTAGGTGAAAATCGTATCAAAATCCGTTGCATGGTTTAGAGGAATTTCGCGGAGAAACAGAAATGACGTCGACCGACGTTGATAGCTACTTTGTTTTATTAACCGACTGCTCAAAAAGGAGGATGTTCTATGTTGTTGTTTTTAAGGTTCCGTACCCAAAGAGTAAAAACGGGACCCTATTACTAAGACTCCGCGGTCCGTCTTGTCTGTCTGTCTGTCCGTCTGTCACCAGGCTGTATCTCATGAAGCTAGGTAGTTGAAATTTTCACAGATGATATATTTCTGTTGCCGCTATAACAACAAATACTAAAAATAGAATAAAATTAATATTTAAGTGGGGCTCCCATACAACAAACGTGATCTTTGTGCTATTTTTTGCGATAATGGAACCCTTTGTGTGCGAATCCGAGTCGCACTTGGCCGATTTTTTCACTACTATTATTTAGATATAAGACGCACTGCGAATTGTTAGGTACCTGATATTCTTAGGTACTGATGTGCGGTTGACAATAAATTTATTATAATGTGGCTGACAACCAGAAGACGATTAGTTTGTTATAAAACTACATTTACATCATTCTCTGCATTCCAGGGGATCGTAGAAGGTCCATGTTCGTGGAAGAACCGACGTACGTCCCTCACCCGATGTTGTATGAGCCGCTCTATGGAGGCGTGATACCGCCGGGGTATATGCCTCCTCCTCCGCCCAGGACTCGCATGTCACTTACTCATCCACCGGAATATGTGATGGCTGGATATCCCAACAGTAGAAGACACTCCAGGTATGTCCTAATATTTGTACTACGTTGGCACCTACCTACCTCAAGAGTTGAAAAGGTCATGGGAAATGCGGTCGCAGAGCTCCGACTGATTTTCTTAAGTAAAAAGTCATAATCCGAGGTTTGGCTCTCCTCGGATCCTCGGATTATGACTTTTATTGACCTCCTCAAATACTGGACCAATTTAAAAGATATTCCATTAACTGAAAAAGAAAGATATATACTGTGCCCCTATGTTTACCATTTTACAAGCTTTTATTTAACTTGCAATGTATGTATGTGTGTAAGTGTGTTCGGCTCATATATTGTAACTGGATTTTAAAGCAGTTATCCGCCACCGATTAAGATTAAATTTTGCATTTATGTACGTTTAGTTTGGATGACAATGCATGGTTAGCTAAGTGACGTCATTCCATTATGACAGACGGCCCAAGATGGCGGACTAGTTATTGTTTGTGTTATTTTTCTGAGGGTTCTAGTGCTTCTAAAGATAATGTATCATCAAAAAGGAAAACATAGGGTCACAGTAAATATCTTTCTTTTTCAGTTTATGGAATATCTTTTAAATTGGACCACTATTGGAGGAGGAAATAGGGGAGAGCCAAACTTCGAATTATGACTTTTAATTAGAATATTCAGTTGGAGCTCTGCGACCGCATTTCCTCTTAATGGGTTTCATAATTTCGTACCTAGGTGTGTCAAGCTGTTAGAAGATTTGATTATATTACCGGGATAGTTAGAGATATGTAGTGTAAATGTCATGATAGGTAGTTAGATACTAAATTCCTACGCTAATTAGTTCCATGCTTAATACTTCATACCACAAGTTCTAAAAGTCACGGTATGAAGGTGCATATTAAACGAACGTATATTGTTCCCCCTTTATACCTGCATGTGCTTTTATAGGCATTACAAAAACAGGTAACTACCTACCGCAGATTCAGACGGGGTGCATAACATCTAGTTAGATTGCATGCTCAAGGTAGCTAATTACTTCATTAATGCGAATGTGTTTGGTCTCAGCTCTCGAAAGTGCAACAAAAAGCTAAAAATCTTGTAGACACATGTTATAGTCAATGAGAACTTTAACTTCTATTTCCATAACCTTTATCAAAAGCAAAGTTTCACGATCCTGACATTTACCTACTTTAGGTCGAGCGACTATCAGATCAGAGCCAAGCATTTGTAATCTAGATTTGGATTTGACTGAAGTAGCTGCAGTATCTGTTTCCAAAGTGTACTGCAATATTTCGGCCGTATCCCCCGTTAACTATCCGGCAACCTGGATAAACAGACCTAGGGGACGTAGCTCTATACAATTTACCTTCATTTACGACGGACTACGACACAAAATGGATATTGTCTTAATGTTGCAATGAGGAATGAGCAAACGATTGCAGGAGAGAAGGAGTACACCACAGAAGGATTAGTTATGGGCGAATGGATCAATAAATCCAAATCTTCTACCTAATCTATATTAAGTACATTTTTGAATGATGCATAGAATAATAAATTATGAGAGGTAAGTAGGTACGTACGCTTAGATACCGTCTCGAGTTACTGACCCATCCATTAAGAAATAGACGCGCTCACTATGCTTGCGATACACACGTCGATCAGCGGGATAACGATGTGTAAAAATATTGTAAACAGGCAAAGAGCTAAGAGTTACGCGCTGTGGTCACGACATCGCGTCGCTGCAGCCGCCAGCCACCACGACAAAACACGAACACGGTTTCACACTAATGAGATAAATAAGACATGCACGGGTAACATCTGCGGATTTCTACACTTGTTGTACTGCACGTAATTACTAGGCAACGGCGGTGTGTGTAATCATAGCAAATGCTCACACTCTCCTGATAGTGAAACTGGCTAATAGTCAGTGCCGAGACAGTAAAACATTGCTAAATTATCTACGCCTTGAGCTGTCTCAAATTAGAGAGCACACTTTTTAATTAATATTATCTTCTAACTTATATACTAACTAGGTACATCATTAATTTGTAGTCTAGTCTAGCACCTGTTTAACTGTAATGTTTATTAAAAAGTAGATAATAGCGACTCGTGTTTGCCACTTGCCATTTCAAATTGCATATCTGAGAATGGGAAGTTCGCGTTCCCAGCACTTAGGCGTGACTTTAGCTTCCACGGAAAGTTCAACGGCAAAAACGGCCATCGTTACTAAAGGCAAGCCAGTGTGAGGCGAGCGATTCTGTATTATAATAACAAGCATTGTACATCCGTCGTGTGAACGCGCACCAGTTTTTTGTTTCCTACAAATGAAAGTTGCACTTGTGAGAATGTAGCTCGGCTCACGTATGTGTATGCAGGGAAACGTGTTCCTAACATTGACCTTAGTGGGCGTTATATTTACGTAATTACTCATGGTGTTGCACCCACAACATTTTACATAACAATAAGGAACCGCTAACCTTGCATGATTGCAGCCGGCAGTAACGACTTGACTATAAATTTTTGAAACGAGGCGGTTTACCACTTGGTTGTTATGCTAATGTATGTAAAGTTGTAAATACAGACCAGTAGGCATCTTTTATTTGTTTTTAAAAGATCCGTTGTTTATTTATTCTTGATTTTTGCAGTCTCTGCAGTTTCACTTTCCATTCCTGTGTTTGCCAACATAATTTGTATGCATGCATTGAGCCACTAGCTGATATCAACGATGTTATACGTATGCGCTAGTTGTGCGTTTCCTTATTCGTTTCAACAATAATTACATTTCAATATCGAAATTACTTCTGATAGGCAGCGTCTACCGAAAAATGTTGCACCAACAAGTATAACCGGTAGGGTGTCCGTCAAACCACATAGTTTACCTTATAAACAACAGGCATTAGAGCAATTATTCGGGTAACACAACACTTTCTAGTCACGGATTACGTGAACGCAGCTTTGTGAGGTAAATTTAGCGGATAACTAGAAAGTCAGTCATGCCACTCATGATGGGCGTATTCTTCATAATCGTCATATCGTGAAATAGTGCGAAGAGACGACGGCGACGATGCTAGGAAATAGTCCGATTGTTATCTAATCCGCCTCCGATCGTGTATTGACACGGATGGGAGATTGCGTGAGTTACACTGATGTTGATTTTAACATTAATCCGTGATGTCCATTAGGTAGGTGTTATTTCGTAACGGACAGAACATAAACAATAATTATATAGTCACAATGTTGTCGTTTTAAAAGGATATAATAATATAAACAAGATTTCTAAATGCCTATTAAGGTTCGTCACAGATTCGTCTTATTAGTTGTTCCTACCACTGCTGAGGATATCAAACAGACGCCATGCACCTTTGAGCAATAAGTTATTTGAAGCTGGTCCTATCAGTTGCTCTTTGCCACAGCCTCAGGAACAGAAGTCAAAGATCGGGGATGCTAAACTCATGTGATTGAAAAAAATTTTTTTTTTGCCGCCAGGATGACCGATGCCTACGAGCAATTTGCGTACGAGAGCCTGTCTCCGGATTACGAAGACTGGGCGCGACCTTTCCCAAAGACCGCTCCGGACAACTTCCATTTATCCAGATATGGACACCTGCAGATCGACTACTCCTGCAGTTGGAACTCCCTCGACAGGCTTATCCGTAGCCAGCATCGAGGATAAAAATAGTAACTAAACAAAACTGACTAAGACCTGGGGGCTGAATGTACAGCGTACTGAAACATGGACGTACCCAGAATATGGTAGATGGGACAGTAGCCCCGCCTTCCCGCTTTACTCGAAGCTAACAGTGTATGTATATTCGAACTCGCTCTTGGATACAAACTTTATTTTGCAACCTCCGTATCCAATGATCTACAATTGCCGAGCTCGCTTCGCTCAGCCTTTCATTTGACATTAATATACTTAAGCTTTTCTGGGTACCTACTGGGGCAAGGAGCTTTAGGTATTTGGTTTGGCGAACCACGAACTCCGACAGGTTTAGTCCGCCACTGAAATCTCTACTACCTACTTATCAAATTTCCTTACTTTTTCACAGCCCTAAGCGCTTGAGCGCTAAAAGGAACATATTTATGGTAATTAAAACAATAGTTTTTCTATAGTGTCTGCTAATTAGCGCTCAAGGGGCTAAGCGAATGCTGGATCAGCCCATGTATCGAAACGCATCGACAACAGTTTGCATCATCCATGTCTCAGTGTGTGTAAACACAGTAACTGTTATAGTTAATAGTGGTATTAAAAGTAATTTGTATGTTTCGATCGCGGCAGAATCGTGCGCATTTTTGTGATCCAACTAAAATGTAGAATAGTTACGATGAATCTCGTGCGCTCGCTGTCAAACGGATGGAACGGATCGAAAGTTGGTTCCGGATTCTCTAAAAACTCCGAACGCATCCCTGCGCAAGCACATGATGCTTTAGAAAGAACATTTCCGGATGCAATCGTTTGAAAGCCCGTTACGCGTAATTTAATGTGTATCTTCCGCAATTCTGCCAATCGTACGAATGTGTTTGGTCCCTTCATATTATTCTAACTGCCAATTTAGCCAGTTGGTAATGACAATTACTCTGCAATTATTCAATCTTACACAATTTTTTATGGCTCTGGAATGTAACTTCCGCAATTTTCGCTCTGTTAATAATCAAGATCAATATTTTAATCTGTGTACTTTAGGTATGTTAAGGTTGTGAGAGGCTGCTTACATAAGCAGTTTTGTAAGTAAGGTGCTAAATGATAATTACAAATTATTATTGTTCTTCTAATCTTGAGAAACTAAGTGCTAGCCAAAGATAATAAAATATATGCTTATGTTTATTTAATTTAAGTTTTTTACTACTATTGTTATGCTATTAGGTTAACTATGAGGCTGAAACCAATAAATCACCTTTCTTGGTGTACAACTATGTACATAGATTCTTTATAAATGTAATTGTATGTTCTTATTTTTGTAATATCTAAGCAAAAACGTTGGCATTATATTGAAATGATACCAAAATTATGTGTTTTCATTTTAAAACGTGTTAGAAATTCCCAACTTTTTCCTATTTACTTGAGCGAGTAGGAAAGTCTTTTAAGAAAATTCTTGTTATTACGTGCTTACCCGCCTCATTATAATAAGAGCTAACATTGCGCTTTCTTACGGCACGAGCTGTCGTTTATCTTATATTGACAGCAATTTCTGTTTATTATCCTATGGTGTGGTTAACTTTCAACATTTTCATTAGAACGAGAGCCTAGACTATATAAGCTGGGCAATGCATCCATCTCTCTACACTTTCACTGTTAGACAACATTGAGCCTATTTTAACTGTATGCGAGTATTTATTAGCTTTCTTATCTTGTTTTTGTGTAGCTCTATTGTGAATAGCCAGGGTTTTATAAGAATTTGTTTTAAATACACCTAAGTTCGTTTAGTGCACTCTCGGCCCTTCGACACCTAAAAAAAGATTTGTTTATTTGTTTCCTCTCAACAAAACATAGTTCACATTCGACCCCCAAGGGATGAGACTGAATTTTCACATACCTCTTCCACTTTCAATCATTAGTTCGGTAAGTATCTAAAATTAATATTTTAGTACCTACAGTAAGGTATAGACTAAATCTTTATTTATGATCTGCAATAACTCTTTACTTTTACCATACAAGTATACAATCTTAATAATTAAACGGGCTTAATTTTTATAAACAAGGCAACTGCAGGCGTTCGACACGGCAGATAATGTAGGACATAACTGACGAACCCAGATGATACCGAAGCTATGTACGATTATATCTAAGTATCGGATGATTTCCCTAATTTAAAGTAATTAGTATTTATTATTCAATCTTACATTATGCACCACAAATAGCATGTCCAAACAGTTTAGATGGCACACTAATATTTCGTGCCTACCAGTAATTGCAGGGCATAAATTATTTCTAACCAAATAATGTGGCTAATAAAGCAATTCACGCTTCAAGGGAAGTGGGTAGGATTTAAAAAATTTAAACGACGATATGTGGGTCATATCGTGATGTAACTAATGAATATGTACTATGTAGCTATGTAGTTATTTTCATAATCGCATTCTTAGTCGTTATAACAGGTATCAGATAAAGCAACGGCTAAAATTAGAAAGAGCCACCGTTGCTAACATTAATTGCATTTTCGTTACGAATAGTTATTGTGGCGAGACTATGTGTAATGAAATAATTACTTACTGGTCATTTTGTTGTTGTATAATGGTTTATTATCTTGAAATGTTTATTAATATTTTTCGGTCGAGTTCTATTGAAATAAGATTGAAATCATTGCTGAATCATTCTGCTCTACGTAACATCTTCTGCTCGGTAGATATATGAGAAGCTTAAGGTAGTTTGAAACATTGATGAACTCCTTCTTCAGAAAGCGTGAGCACAGGAAGTGGACCTGGCACAGCCCCGATGGTGCAACTAAAAACGAGATCAACTTCATCATGTCGACCAAGAACCAAATGTTAAATGATGTCTCTGTAATCAATTCGGTGAAAACCGGGAGCGGTCACCGCATGGTAAGAGGTTACTCTATTGAACATTAATATCAAGCTTGAAAGGTCTCGACTGATGAAGTCTGCGCTCCATCCAGCACAGATCCGGATCCAAAACCCCGAGAGCTTTCAGCTCGAACTCCAGAATCGTTTTGAGTGCCTAGGGAGCGTCGTGGAATACAGGCGGGTGAGCCCGGCCTAGTGTTATAGGCTTCAGTCACACATTTTTATGTTTAGCTTAGTCACAGTTTGGGAGCAAAAACCGTGATAAAATGCGTGACAAGCCTATCACAGAGGCCGTGCTCGCCCGATAGCAATGGGATCTTGGAAGCTGTCCACCATACGGTCGGGTCTAAGTTTTTAAAGACCCGCCAGTGTACAGATAGAAACAAAAAGCTCTCTGATCCTATAAACCTGTAATATGCTAGTATTATATTATCTATGCCTGTACCTAGCTAGAATTAACGCACAGTTGGACACTAGACAAAAATTGATTGTCCTAAGTTGTGACAATTTGTAGTGTCTAACTATGAACTAGACATGTTTCTTTTGGATAAGTGACTTCTTAACATCAATCAATGCATCATACATCTGACGACGCGGTTGGCGTTGAGCGATTGGTTGCTGCGCTGCTTAATATCGCGGAGTCGATTCCCGCACGGAACACATATTTGAAGGCCCTAAAGATAAGTTCCAGGTTTGGCTATTTGTGTATGCGAGTTTAAATGTTTGTAAACGCACATACGATACAGGAGACATTCCTAGACTGAGGCAACGTTCTTTTTTTAACTCGCTTATTATACTTATTAGCTTGGTATGTATGCATCTTTGAACCGTTGAACGTGATTTTCACCCCCTTCAAAATGTCGGATTAATTTGATAATTTGCACACTTATCAAGGACCGATGATAATGCAATAATGTAAATAGTTTGTCCCATTATCCTTACCAGGGATCTTCAGGATTAGCGATTTAACTAAAAACTAAAAAAAAAAATAATAGTTTTTAGTTTGGTTTCCTATTGAAGCGTGTTTTTTTAGGTTTATTAATAAGTAGTTACTTACATAGTCTGTAGGTAATAATCTAAAAGAAAAAAAAAGCTATAAAGAATTAAACGTGCAGTTTATTACAAAAAAATAAATCTCGTCAACTTTCCCTTGACAATTTAAAAATCCTGAAAGTCCTTATCGTTGTAAAGTTTCCTTTTCTTCGTAATATGGAAGAGACCTTTTTTCTCCGAACTTTTCGCTTTCTGAGCTCTGTCGTTCTTATCGTAATAGATTACTTGCAGACTGTTTGTGGTCTTCGGGGCTTTATTTTGCGAGGGAGGCAAAGGAAATTTACTAGATACATCCTGGACTGGATCCGAATCTATCGTATGATAGTCTGTGTACGGTTCCCTACTGGCTGAATAGGGTCTTTCAACGTGATTTTCATACTGCGAAGAATAACTGCTCTGCAAGAACTGCTTGAATTGACTCTGTTTCAATTTCTCTTCTAATTCCTCAAGTCGCTACAAAACGTAAGTAAGTGAAAGCGTTTTATAATCATAAGTTATTGCTAACATTATCTGCGATGATGTTATGTTTAGACTTTAGACCGCAGTTTTAATGGCTTATGGGGATACGGATATGTAATTATATCGCTACGAGCTAAAACTGCAGTTTGTTACGTTAAGGTGAGTTGTAATAAATGTCTGTGTTATTTAAGTGTCGGGGAAGGCCGGAAGCCACTGCCGTCTCCTCTCTCTTTAGACGCTCCATTACTTTAGACAAATAGGTGGGCGGTTTGTAATGTTTCCCTGACTGAATGGATGATGGAAAACATGTGTGGTATTGTATTTAATTGATATGAATGCGACGTAAGATAGTGAATGAAGAAACAAATAATAAACCCAGTAAGGTCGATTTCTGAAAGGCTTGATAACACAATAGCCAATAGACTGTCATACGTCATGTGTTGTGATGGAAAATTCTTGAATAGATCTAATTCTTTCAACTAGCAGAGAATGATAAAACTGTGTAGTTACACACACAAGAACTATTCAATTTAAGTTTATTTTCAGCTGGTCTGATATAAAAGGAGACACAACAGAGCTACGCCTGTAGGCACAAAGGGACGTTTTTTAACTGAGGTAACCTAAATTATGAGCTATTGTTAATCTTATACACATAACTGTTCGGAATATATATCTAAAGCATTTTGATCTACGGACCATCTAGCCTGGATTCGACATAAGTTACTAGCCATACGAACCCTTCTATAAGCGTCAATATTGAGGTCTGTGCGCGCCGTCTCTCTAGCCAGCTCTTCCTGTAACTGAGTGGTACGCGCAGCTTCGCGCTGAACCTTCTCTTCATACTCCAGAACGACGACGTTGATCTGAAACATTCCATTGCCAACACTGATACCTGGGTGTCTGACGCCCAGCAAATGCTGAGTTGGTAACCCTTTCGGTATAGCCATGCTCAGCGCAATTTGTAATTATACTTTTTTACTATTATTTTCTTTTACTCTGTGTTTGTTGCTGTTGTGTTGTGTCTGTGTCGAATAAATTATTTTTCTGTTACATTCTAAGTACTGTGACTGCGACACCGTAAAACTTGACAACCCAAAATAAAAGTGCAGCGTTTTGGCACCGCGCAATGCAAGAACCTATTGCACTTTACAAATCTACCTATTGAATAGGTAGGTAAATTTGTAAAGTTTAAAGGCATCACATATCGGTGTTGCGGTCGCCTAGTGTAAGTGAAAACATCAAAACAGGCAATCATCCTAGATCGAAAGAGGAAAAATATGAAGCGAAATTATTGAGCGACCGCACGCGTCGCTTTTGAATATAAATGTGTAGTTGTAATTTGTAAAAATCTTGAAAATGGAAACCATATATTAATAGTTTCGTCATTATATGGGAGGGAGGTGCAGCGAATACTGCACCGAGGTGTTGATAATATGTACACTCAAGAGTCTTTAACTGTGGTATGCTAGTATTATATTATCTGTGACTGTATGAAAGATGGATTAAATAAAATAGCCAATCTTTAGAATAGTATCTCTAAATATAATTCTCGCCAAACTTCTTGGCCGCCCTGAAGTTGGCTACAATGGCTGCGCAGTAGTAAATCTCATACAAAAACAGCACCGTTTCGTGCCTCGCGCATCCGGTAAAACAACTTCAGGGCGGCCAAGAAGTTTGGCGAGGGCTATAGTCTGTGTTAGAATGGTACTAGACGTAGGCCACATGAAACGAATAAATTTAAATCATCCCTGTCCTGAATCCTTGAATGTGGTTATGTTTAGATACTACAACTAGGCGACATAGCCCGAAGAATTTTGTGGAACTTAAGTGACAGTAACGATGCCAGGGCACATTGCTCGCAGAACAAATGATCGATGTGGCCGAAAAGATCTGCAGCCTAATTGCGTAAGTGAATTCTGCAAAGCAAACAAGTCGGAACCTTCCCAAAAACGACTTTACGTATTGTATATTATACACTCTGAAAAGGAAAGGTTATGCTCCTTTCCATTACCAATATTTTGACGTAGTTTTGATTGTAAAGAATGAACGAAAGCGGAAGAATCGAGATAAAACTTCACTATTGGTATTGTGTAATGAAATTATGTCCTAATGATTTGGAAATAAATCATTCAAGTTTGATGAAACATAACGCAATAAATGAACTTCAACTCAAAGGAGGATGTTTGTACTCTTTCCAAATTAGTTTCACAATAACGAAAAAGTTGCGTAAGTGAATTCTGCAAAGCAAACAAGTCGATTCCTTCAATGAAATAGAATTATTTCTTTCAACTTTTTCGGTATTGTGAAACTAATTTGGAAAGAGTACAAACATCCTCCTTTTAGTTGAAGTTTATCTACTGCGTTATGTTTCATCAAACTCGAATGATTTATATGCAAATCATTAAGATATAATTTCATTACACAATACCAATAGTGAAGTTTTAACTCGATTCTTCCGCTTTCGTTCATTCTTTACAATCAATTCTACGTTAAAATATTGGTAATGGAAAGGAGCATAACCTTTCCTTTTCAGAGACAAATATGCAATACGTAAAGTCGTTTTTGGGAAGGTTCCGACTTGTTTGCTTTGCAGAATTCACTAACGCAATTAGGCGGCTAGTTTAGGTTGCGGGAATCCGCTCAACACACCTACACGCACAGGGCCAGTCAATGTTCGGAACTGGGGACATTTGGGGATCCCTACGTTCAGCAGTGGACGAATTTCGGCAGAAATAATGATGACACCTAGGTAGCGGTCGTGTCTAACTAAACTAGCTGTCGGCTAAGTACTTAGTTACAACACGCATACGTACCTTATCTCTATGTTCGGCTTCTATATCCCTCATTTTAGCCCTCAGCTCTTCGATGACGCACGTGAATTGCGCCACCTGGGCGTCGCATTCGTGTTGCATCTGTTGAACTAAATATTGAATTTGGTACTGGTTCAATTTGGTTAAATGTTATTTCAAGTTGGGATGAAGTTATTACCTACCTACCAATACAGAAAATCTATGTACCTACTTACAGAAGAGTATAATAGAGACAGAGCTAAAAAGTGTCATACACCTACCTAATAGGATCAAACAAATCTTATATTTTCTTATATCTTCATACACCTACCTAATAGGATACTTTATGTTCAGTAATACTAAAGACATAAATATAAATTAAACAGTATCAAGATCATTTATTCCACTTGCCCCAGTATTGCACACAACAAATTTTTATTTCCCTTTTTGCCATGAGACTCCGGTAGACCAAAACTAACTATCTTATGACTAATGAGTGAATTTTGCCGTCATCCGTTCCTACATAGATAATGCAACTCAGAAGGATAATTGAAGAGATTCCACTCCCTACTAGGCAGTAAAATGGCTCATCACAAACTATTTACATAAAAGCGAAGTACGTTGGTCCTATAACTCCTATTTATCTACACGATAGTGAATTATACCAACTTTCCCTTTTACTATCCGCCTTCAGCTCTTCAATTTGTTTCTCATAGGCACTTCGTAATTTCATCACATTTTCGTTTTGTTTCTGTATATTATTTTCTTTGTCCTGTTAAACAAACACTGTTAAATTAGGTCCAACGGAAATTAAAGTTCTACTTATGATCTGCAGCTTCACATAAATTAGGGATAGGGCTTACTGAGAATAATCACTTTTTTTTTTTTCTATAATCTTGCGCTTGACCACTATCTCACCTGATGGTAAGCGATGATGTGGTCGACGGTGAAGCACGCTTGTCTAGAAGAAACCCATTCACTCTTGACTTAAAGACCCCTAGATTATAGCTAGAGTCTGGCCAACGAAAGCGTGATCTGGGGTATTTTCAAAGTTGGGGTATGGCAACATTATTAATCTGTGTATTGTCTGTGATTGCGATTGTTAGTATGACTTGGTAATCTTGATCCATGTTGGCTGATTGTTATATATTTACGATATGATGATACCTTTTCTTATATTTATGTTTCAATGTTCCTCATTTGGCCGAATAACTGCAGAAGACTGGAAAAATTGACGGACCATGTAATAAATGTGGCAAATAAATATAAACAAAGAGATCACATAATAGAAGAAGTATTGGAAAAAATTATATAAGTGTAGATGATGATTCAGATACTGATGAATACTTAGAGGTTGAATTTTTGGACTATGATTTTGAGTATGATGATTAAGTAATTAATAAATTAAATGTTAAGTGGGTTAATATTATGGACATACTAATAAATAAAACTACACACTTTTTTTTAACTCACATCCATGACAGTCACGGCTCCGTCACACTTCACCAAACGGAGCCAAAAAATAAATTATAATAAATACAAATAATACAAGTATCAAAACTTTTAACTAGAGGTATAGTTGGTGATACCACATTAGGATTTTTTGAATTTGCCGCGTTTTTCAGATCACACTTTCGTTGGCCAGACTCTATCGGGAAACACAGACTCATCCTCAGCCTCCAGCACTCAACTGCTGGACAAGTCCTCTCCAATATATTGATTGCTACCAGCGTAAGTGAGCGTACATCAGCGTCGTAACTTTGTACGCGTTTGAAATGTTTAACCTAGTTAATTAACTTTAGGTCAAACGAAAATAATTTAGACTGAATTTTAGCGACCACGTTACCTATGAAGGCAAGATATTCGTCTGGCGAAATCAATACCCCGCAACCAGCAAAAACTATGCTTACAACAATCTCAAGAGTACAATTTTTTCGCTCTTACATCACTCCTATATAATCGTATAAGCCTGGATTTGGGCACCATTTATAAGCATATTTAGTGTAATATCGTTCTAATATCAGTCTAATTGAATGCTGTTTATACTTACAGTAATTTAGATAAAATTAATTTAAGCCGACTTAGGCTAATATTGCTTTTACATAAGTTTGCTATAAGCCTGCATAGGCTTATATTGGTCTAACGTTAGCATCTTTTGAGCCAAAGCAAGCTCATTTTGATTTTACGTCAGATCAAACTTACTTATAAAGTTCGTGGAGTGTCGCGATACATAAGGTTTCAAAGTTTCACAACGGAAGAAAAAATAACAAATTGCAATTAAAGTTGCTGTGAAGTTAATTGTTATACTAAAGTGTCGTAATTTTAGTGCGTATATTTAAGTTTTACGGTAAGTATTCGCATTGGAAAATATTATTTACTGTTAAATAGACCCCATTTTACGCTTCAAACTTCATAGAGTCTGGCCAACGAAAGTGTGATCTGAAAAACTCGGCAAATTCAAAAAATCCTGTGGTATCACCAACTATACCTCTAGTTAAAAGTTTTGATATTTGTATTATTTGTATTTATTATAATTTATTTTTTGATTTATTGGCTCCATTTGGTGAAGTGTGACGGAGCCGTGACTGTCATGGATGTGAGTTAAAAAAGAGCGTGTAGATTTATTTATTAGTAATTAGATAATATTAACCCACTTAACATTTAATTTATTAATTACTTAATCATCATACTCAAAATCATAGTCCAAAAATTCAACCTCTAAGTATTCATCTGTATGTGAATCATCATCTACACTTATATAAATTTTTCCAATACTTCTTATGTTATGTGATCTCTTTGTTTATATTTATTTGCCCCATTTATTACATGGTCCGTCAATTTTTTCAGTCTTCTGCAGTTATTCGGCCAAATGAGGAACATTGAAACATAAACATAAGAAAAGGTATCATCATATCGTAAATATATAACAATCAGCCAACATGGATCAAGATTACCAAGTCATACTAACAATCGCAATCACAGACAATACACAGATTAATAATGTTGCCATACCCTAACTTTGAAAATACCCCAGATCACGCTTTCGTTGGCCAGACTCTACGCCTTATTAAATATGGTATTACCTGTTCTCGTTTAATTCGCCATGAGTAAAGCTGCATTTTATAAGCGCACTATTAGACAATTATAAGATTTTAAACTCTAATTTTAGCATTTGGAATACTAAAGGTAAATCCATATTGAAATAAATTAGTTTTCCTCGCAATTTTACATAAAACCTTAAATCGCCAGGGAGAAAAAAATACTTTACCTGAACACTTAATACCATTATGCTTAGTAAATTTCTTTTTTATTCAAGGTACAACGTTTGTGATGTAAAATGGTTGTTTATGTGGATATAGACCGTTATTTGGTCAAGAAAGGCTTTCGTATGCTAAAACATTTAGCCTTGGAAAGAACCACACTTCTTTTTGAGTGAAAAATGTCACGGACGTGGCCACTACAACAAGATCATGAAGAATAAACCTAATTCTCTTGATTAATCTTCATTGAAATCATTTAAGATCCAGACTAAATTTAGTTCGTTATTATCGGTCTCTTATACGGAAGCAAAACCTGCAGAACCCTCACTGATATTTTTCTTAACACTATCTTGTCCTGGCAGTGGTATATTTGTTTTTCTTTTTAACATGTCATTGTACTTCTTAAAAACTTTCCTCCTGTAGCCACCAGAGCTTTTCCAGTTTTTGTAATCCGTTATATGTATAATATTAAAATTTATAATAAAATATGGCCATTAAAATCTTACTTTTAAAATTTCTATTCCCAAAATCGATCTAAGTTCAAGCGCTCATGTTTTGGTCTTGTCTTTTGTATTGTGAATATGTTGTTCCAAAATCACTCTAATACCATACTTATCCAATACTTGATCGGATTGTTGATCTTATAATAGTTTCAAATAAGATCAGAAATGCACGTACTTACAGTGCTCTTATGTAATGCTGATATTAGTCTGACATTCTTACAATAGCATTTAGCAAACCTATTATAAAATCAAACGAGCTCAGAAAATATGCATATAAGAACAAGTTTTCTCAAATGCAATTAATATTAGTAAATGCTTTTGTAGGAGTAAGTGGCTTACATTAGCATAGTAATATACTCTTATATACATACTAGCTGACCCGGCAAACTTTGTTTTGCCATAAAAACACCAAACATTCATCTACCCTACCTACCCTACCCTACCTACCCTACCTACCCTACCTACCCTACCCTACCCTACCCTACCTACCCTACCTACCCTACCCTACCTACCCTACCCTACCCTACCCTACCCTACCCTACCTACCCTACCTACCCTACCTACCCTACCTACCCTACCTACCCTACCTACCCTACCTACCCTACCTACCCTACCTACCCTACCTACCCTACCTACCCTACCCTAACTACCTACCCTACCCTACCCTATCTACCCTACCTACCCTACCCTACCCTACCCTACCTACCCTACCTACCCTACCTACCCTACCTACCCTACCTACCCTACCTACCCTACCCTACCTACCCTACCCTACCCTACCCTACCCTACCCTACCCTACCCTACCCTATCTCTCAAGTTGGATCGAACTGCACATGGTGTGCGAATTTTATTATAATCGGTTAAGTGGTTTAGGAGTCCATTGAGGACAAACATTGTGACACGAGATTTATATATATTAAGATATGAGATTTGGTTATGAGACTGAACGTTCTTGAGCCCATACCAGCTTGACTAAAAGTAATATAGGATCGATAGCATGTTCCAAAACAATTATAAGAGCGCCATAAACCTACTACTCTTATAATGTGCGGGTTCTGAGACTGTTTTGCTAATATAATCAGAAACATACATAAGTAGGTACCTATACCGAGATTCCTACAGAAATCCATAGAAATAACAAGCCACACATTTTACTCTGCGTTGACTGATTCCGTGAGCGGCAAATGATGAGCAAGCGAAATAATTTTACCTTTTCTATATCAGCAATATTGGTGTCTTTCAAAGAGATTTGTTCCTTCAATTTCTTCACGTCCCGCTTCAGATAAACCAGTTGTGACACCGTCTCCTGGAGGTTACCGATCATCTCTCTCGATGTCAACAGGTGGTAGCGATGAGACTTCTCCATTTCACGAACTTCCTTCAATTCCACTTCTAACTTCAAATTGGCCTCACGTAATTTCTTACACTCTTCATTCTCGCTAGTAAAATCCTATATCACATTAAAAAAAATATCAAGGTACAGTCAAGGGTTCAATTAGGTATATATTTATAACAAGCGGATTGGTAACATAAGTGAAAGTTAAGTCGGCAAATGCTCACAATTTTGCACCTTGATAAACTGTTCAGTATATTTTGGAGACGACCATCAAGGACAGCTTTTTCTTCTTCTTCTTGCTTACAATCCATTCCACAAAATTAACAATATCGCAACTTTTGTAGCTAAAGAAACAAGTATAATAAATTGTTGAAAGTTTTGTCGTTTAAAAATACCGCGAGAATATATTTTATTGTTTTTTTTTTACGTTTTTCGGCCCAAAGCAGATGGCAAAGACATTAAAACACGACAGCTATGTTTATGATTTTATCAAAACAAATACCCTATTAAATCGCTCATGAAATCGTAATCCATATTAAAAAACCGGCCAAGTGCGAGTCGGACTCGCGCACGAAGGGTTCCGTACCATTATCGCAAAAAACGGCATAAAAATCACGTTTGTTGTATGGGAGCCCCACTTAAATATTTATTTTATTCTATTAGTATTTTTTGTTAAAGCGAACAGAAATACATAATCTGTGAAAATTTCAACTGTCTAGCTATCACGGTTCATGAGATACAGGCTGGTGACAGACAGACAGACGGACCGCCGAGTCTTAGTAATAGGGTCTCGTTTTTACCATTTTGGGTACGGAACCCTAAAAATCGCAAGATCTATGTATTTGTATGGTTTTTATCAAATCATTCAATGAACTTATATTTATTTTCAGTTAATAAAATTCCACATTAGTCTGGCTGAGTGGCTAAAAAAATTACAAAACAGCCAAAAACATTCAGAAGAAAAAGAAATGATTTTTATTACTTCGCACTCTAACCAACCAATTATTAGTATTTATATTATAACGATTGCAAATTTGAAACATTTTTACTCACATTATTATTATGAGCCTGTTATGTCCCACTGCAGGGCAAAGGCCTCCCTTCCGTCTTTCCATGTTTCCCTGTCTCTTGTCTCTCATTTACTCACATGAATTGAGTTTTTTTTTTATTGTGTATTGAAAGAGAAAAATAAATTAAATTAAAAAAGCATGCGCTTTGCATTTTTATACCTTTCTATTCTGCACACCTTTTTGTTTTAGGCTTAACAAACATTGCGATATTTATACACTCGATTTTTTGTAGTATTATTTCTGCGCGATATTTTTAACGCAATGCATGCAGCTTCATACAATGCCATAGGTGAATGAGAATACAAATACATAGATGACATAGATCTTGCGATTTTTTAATATGGATTTCGATTTCATGAGCGAATAAAAGTCGCAGCGCGTGCTAAGCCTTATTTGTATGACCGCTGTCATCACCAGTTCAGGGCTTATTACACTACACGGTATTCAGGGCCCTGAATACCGGGTCACTAAATCATTCCGAAGCAATAAGGTCGATATTATGAAAACCCTAACTCCCTAAAATTTATTACACTACCCTGATTTAGAGATTAGGACCCTGAATACCGTGTAGTATACTAACACCACTGCACTGACTCATTCATGAATCATGAATGTCAAATTGACACTTGTCTATGTCTTGTCAGTTGTCATAAAAATGGCATGTGTTTGTGATTGGGAATTTGAAATGGTGTCTGTGTAGGTTATAATAAATTTTAAAAAGATTAACATTACAGTGTTCACTTAAACAAGAAGATTTTGTTACTGTGATAATAATTCAACTGAAGATATTTTGACATTGCGGTAATACAATTACCACGAGATGGCTGCTGCATACGGAGTACATTTGGGAAACCATTCGGCATCTTTAGCTTCATATTCTAATGGTGCACCATTAATTATCGCCAATGATGCTGGAGACCGCGTGACTCCTGCTATCGTTGCACTTAACGGCACGGAATGGGAGATTGGGCTGCCCGCAAAATCTGGACAGGCGTCGTCCAAATCTATCATAAAGCATAATAAACGCCTCATGAACAGTGACTTCAACGCAGACGACCTCGCGTACGTGGAATCATCCTCATCATGTCGAATCCAGAATGAAGACAAAGTGGTGTATGAGTTTGAAACAGGTGAAACTACTCTCTATTCTAACCCTGATAACATTGCTACTAAAATCTATGCTAAATTGTTTACTATTGCCAGTCATGCTATGAATAACGAAGGAGATTTGAAGTTAGTATTGGCCGCTCCATTGCATTGGTCTACTACTAGCACAGAAAGGCTAGTGAAGTGTGCTGAACTGGCCGGGTTTGATGTTCTACAAGTTATCAGCGAGCCTGCAGCTGCACTCCTTGCTTATAACATTGAAGAAACTGTAGAGGATGTTAATGTCTTAGTTTATAGGCTAGGAGGATCCTCTTGTGATGTGTCTGTAGTAAAGGTATCGGGTGGATTTATGACAGTTGAGAAGAATATTTACAGGTCTGATTTAGGAGGCCAGTGCCTCACAAAAGACTTGGCTGATTATATTGCACAGGAGTTCAGACAAAAATGGAAACTAGATCCTCAAGAAAGTAGAAGAGCTATGGGAAAACTTCTTGTTCATGCTGACAATTGCAAACATGTTCTTTCAACACTGAACTCAGCTCATGTATTTATTGAATCACTATTAGATGGTGTTGATTGGAGCCAGAATGTATCTCGGGCAAGATTTGAAAATGTAATTTCATCGAAGATAAACAAATACATGGAGCCTGCTCAGCAAGTGATTGAAAGCTTTGGTGGACCCATACATAAAATAGTTATTTGTGGTGGTAGTATGAAGATACCAAAACTTCAGTCTGCCATTGCAAATCTGTTACCTGAAGCTGAAGTACTTTCTGGGATAAGTCCTGATGAAGTAATTTCTGTTGGATGTGCCCGGGAAGCTGGCTTGCTGTTGGATATTCCAGAGTTTTCTCTGAGTGACCTGAACACTGAAGTTGAATTTTTAGGAAAAGATATCTATCTAAAGTATTTAGATCAAACAGTTCAACTTTTCAAAGAAGGAACTGCACTTTATGCTCAGAATGTGCAAAGTATTGAGGCAGGCGGAGATATTACAAAAATCAGTTTTTCTTTGCATGAAAACCCAGAAAGTGAAGAATTTGCTACTGAGACTTTCAATGTGGAAAGTTTAAATAAACCATTTACATTAAAAGCCACATTACAACAATCAAATGTCTTGTTACAAGTAGAATAAGATTTTTTGTATGTTGAGAAATAAAGCTATGTCAATCAATTGTGTTGGTACTTTTATTTATTATAGGGAAGTATAATAGTTTATAGTCATGGATTTCACCAAAAATGTATTAAAGGCGACAGGCTGCTGGGACGCCGTCCCTAAAAAAAATGGGCATAAGGACAAGAGAGTTAAAATCCTAACCAAAGATACCACATTCACCCCTGCAATCCTATTCACCACGTTTTATCACCTCTATTCCTCATCATCCTCGGTTATTGAAGTTACTCTGAAGCCATGGTGTATAAATATAATGTAAAACCATAGCTAGGCTGTTCTCTAGCAAACAGAAGCATGCTAAATGAACACCCCCTAAAGACTATTTAGGGGGTGTTAAAGTTTTTATTGAAGAATTTTATTGAAACTGCATAAATACCAAACTAAGTAAACAATAAAAGTTGTCATCATTCGTTTTTTGAAACTACCGCCAAAAGACGATTCATGTCAAAGTTTTTTTGTGCCCTGTGTTATGCTAGTATTATATAATCTGTGCCTGTGTTAAAGTTTTTTTGAAGAATCTTATTTCTTGGAAGACATAAATACCAACAAACAATAAAGGTTGTCAATATTCGTTTTTGCCGAAACTACCCCCAAAAGATGATTGAAACTTGAGTTAAACTATTTCGAAGAATCAATAATAAAGGTTGTTATTATAAGTTCTTCGAAACTACCAGCACAGAGCACTAAGAAGAAATTATCTGAAATTCAACCTTTCATTATCATCATCATTTCAGTCAAAAAACGTTCACTGTTGGACGTACGTCACCCCCAAGCGTCGCCACACTGATCGGTCCTATCATCCTGTGCGATTCGCATCCACCGGGCTCCCGCAGCCTTGACCAGGTTGTGGCTTCACCTAGAGGGAGGCCTTCCTACCGGTACGCGGCGGGTCACCACTCTAGAACTTTCAACCTTTAAGGGGGCTCACTTCATCTGAGTAAGGGGGTGAAAGCTTTATTTGTATGAAAAATCTAATTCCTTGGGGATAAAGTAAATAATCAATATTGAAATAATACGTTTTTTTTTAAACCACCCCCAGATAGGAATAAGTGTTGTTAAAGTTTTATTGAGGCATCTTCCTGTGCAATCTATCTAACATAAACGAAAAATAAAAAAGAGTGAATAACATTATTTGAGTTGTTAAATACTCAACCCTCAACGGGGCAAAAAGGGGGAAGTTTTTAGGTAAGAATTTTACTTTGTAGCAGTTACATAACGTTTATTATTCGTTAAGAAAAATAACGAATCGTCCCAAACCAATAGATAAATCTACGATACCCTATTTTTTTTTATTTAACAATAGCTTAGTTTTGGTCTACTACTACTTAATTTTTATTAAATATCCAAATCGGAAAGTCACCCAATCAAAAAAAAGAATTAGTGAAGTCCTTCTTTGACAGTTGACACTTTTAACTGTCATTACTGACTGTCAGTCAGTAATAATATGTCATCACATTATTTATTTTGAAATTCTCAGTGTAATCTAAACATTAAAATTTAAAAAAGTCCTTTTCTAGCCTTTCATAACAGATACGAGATATAAATTATGAATGTATTTATCACAACTATTCTCTTAGCTTTAGTATACGACATAGCATCAGTGGTGTCTTTAAAAACAAACTATATTAGGCATCATTTAGGTTCACGTACGCCTTACAGGTTTAGAGCTAACAAGAATGATTCAAGAATAAAATATCCAGGTAAGTTGGAATAAATTAAATAGCTTTATTCCTCACTATTATTTTGTCAGAGTCTATTCTAAAGTTATACATTCATTTTTCAATCTCAAACATGTCTAAAGTGTACCTGGCACACTTTAAACAGGTTTGTTGTGTATTCAACGGCGTTTGTGAACACGTTAACAGTTAGACCCTTTAATCAGTAGAAAAACAAATACTAAGAAACCGCATTGTTTAGGCTATTTTATAGTTTTTAGAGATTTGTCTAAGAACTTTAATATATGTATTTCAGATTGCAAAGATACGAAAATATGGATGGTTACACGTCATGGCACTAGATTACCCAGTCGTAAAGACATAGCTGCCGCCCTACAACTTGTCGAGTTAAAGTATGAAGTGTTACTGCAGCACGAACATGGCAAAGGTTTGTAATTGTCTTGTTAGATACGGCATTACATTAACATAATGTGAGCTACTGGGCAGTCAGAAATTATTTCACCTGTATACACTGCCTCCGATACATTTATTTGAAAAATGGGAAAACCCATGCTTTGATTTAGAAAGAAAGAAAGAATGAAAAATTGTTTATTTGCGCCAGGCACAACGCATACCATAAATATAACAAAAAAACTTAAATACAACCATTACAAAGAATGCATATTTAGTTATTGCATTTATCAAAATTCTCTAAATGTACCATTTTTCGGTCCATATCTCCTGTTAATTTAGTATAATAAAATTTTTGTATTGATAATATACCTATTTTATTTTTCAAAAATAATTGTTCGTTTGTTGTCAAAAAAAATCTGGAATGTTACCTAGAACTAAATAGGAGCTGTAAAACACCATATAAACCCTTTTACCAATTCATCAATTACAATAGCTATTTTCATTATAAATATTAAGTTTAAGAATAAAAGGCGCATTTTATTATTTACGACTTGTATCCTTAGTAGGTACCTTAGCTGTCGCGACTATTCAATTAATACCACATACGTCTATTGAAAAAAGTGGTGTACTAAATTGAAAAAACGCAAGTGGTAAATAGATCCTTTCATCCCAAAAAGCCAAAGCAAAAGCAAGGAAAAAAGCAAAAGTATTAGTCCTAATTTTCAAATGAGTTGAAAGGCGCAATAGCCAGTTACGTCTTTTCATTGTCACACGCGGCACTTAATGAATAGATGCGCCTTTTTACTTTTCGATCAAAGTAGTTATTCATTAGCCGCATACTGACTGAGCGAGCAGCCTTGCGAGGCAGCCTCGGACGTTTGTCGCGCAGCGTTTGCCGCGTGAGGCCGCCTCAGTCTAAGTGCGCCCTACCCCAAAATACTTCGACGAATACATTAAAGAAAACGAAAACACATCTTCTCTTAGTCCTCTATTAGTATAATCAGAACATTGTGCGTCCCAAAGTATACATTCGCCATATAATTGTATTAATTTAAGGCACTTGTTATTTATTCATGACGCAAACGATTCAGTCGTTCGGCGAACAAGCGAGGCAAAACACAACCGTCTTGAGTGCGCGCGGCAAACGGGCAAACTTACTGAGGCGCTTTTGAGCATCGACAAAAACCGACAACGTTTGGCTCGGGCCGCGGCACGCTCGGGCGAGGCTGCGCATGCGATCGCCTCGGCCGAGGCATGTCGCTCGCTCAGTCAGTACGCGGCTATTGAAAGATTAGACTCATCTACTCAAAATACGTCTTTTCATTTTACTTCCATTTAAATGTGTCCTTTCATCTTAGTTAAAGTATAAAATGATAATGGAGAGGAGCCCTTCTTCACTGTGGTAAATCCGAATCAAAATGCGATAAAAAAAGAAACAGTATGCCGCGTGTGACAATGAAAACATTGTCACACGCGGCACTTAATGAATAGATGCGCCTTTTTACTTTTCGATCAAAGTAGTTATTCATTAGCCGCATACTGACTGAGCGAGCAGCCTCGCGAGGCAGCCTCGGACGTTTGCCGCGCAGCGTTTGCCGCGTGAGGCCGCCTCAGTCTAAGTGCGCCCTACCCCAAAATACTTCGATGAATACATTAAAGAAAACGAAAACACATCTTCTCTTAGTCCTCTATTAGTATAATCAGAACATTGTGCGTCCCAAAGTATACATTCGCCATATAATTGTATTAATTTAAGGCACTTGTTATTTATTCATGACGCAAACGATTCAGTCGTTCGCCGAACAAACTTACTGAGGCGCTTTTGAGCATCGACAAAAACCGACAACGTTTGGCTTGGGCCGCGGCACGCTCGGGCGAGGCTGCGCATGCGTTCGCCTCGGCCGAGGCACGTCCTGACCGATTGAGGATATGCCTCGCGCGGCTGCCTCGCGAGGCTGCTCGCTCAGTCAGTACGCGGCTATTGAAAGATTAGACTCATCTACTCAAAATACGTCTTTTCATTTTACTTCCATTTAAATGTGTCCTTTCATCTTAGTTAAAGTATAAAATGATAATGGAGAGGAGCCCTTCTTCACTGTGGTAAATCCGAAACAAAATGCGATAAAAAAAGAAACAGTATATACTGTTTTTTTTTCCTCATTCCGGCAATATCTATAACAGAATAAAAAAAAAAAATTGATACGTCCTTTTTTACTATCGGGGGCAGTACAGTTCTTTCTAAAATTCATTGTAATATTCTATTACCATACTGCTTTCAGGTCAATTAACAAATGAGCAATTAAATAATCTAAAAGACTGGAAAACGGATCTCAACACAGATGAAGCGAGTGATTTAACATTGGAAGGTCGAGATGAAATGATACTACTGGCTGAGAGGATGCAGAAAAGATTTCCTAATGCTATCAAACAGAGATATAGCAACAAGACATTTTTAGTAAGTTGGGCTTCTGTCTGAAAAAGCTTTTATTAGGGTCAGATCATAGTATATTACGACACAAAATGACATTCCAAGCACTTTTTAAGATAGTTGTACAATAAGGACCTTTATTTACAACACAAAAAGATAAACATTTTAGTGAAAATTTAAAACAAAACAAAACACAATCCGTATTGCATCACGGTGCATTGCGAACCAAAAAAACCGAGCCGTAGGCGAGATTTTTAAAAATATCGCACGAATATAAGTATTTAGACTGTCATGGTCACTAACACTAACAAATAAAAATATCCCGCTTCTAATGTTAATGTTAGTATCACACGAATGTTTTAATTGTTTTAATACCTAGTTATGTACAGTTTCTTACGCTATTTTATCTACACTCATACATTGGGATTTGGAATTGAACCTACTAAATAAAAGGAAAATGTCAAAAGAGTAAGAAAAATTCGTATGAATAGTATAAAAACTTTATAAAATAGATATTATAAAAATGGCGCGCCCCGCATATTTTTATAGTACCTACCTATTATAAAAAGTTTTGAATCCAATTTTTACTTGTCTGTGGCAACGCCCCTTTCAGCGCATGCGCGTTTAATGCGGGGATGTGCTGGGTTTTGGCGCCATTCATACGTTTTGCTGTACTGAATTTAATGAGTTTTGTAATTCTTGCTTAATAATGTCTGATATCAGTGAATGTGAAGAAAATTTGACTCCGCCCGATATTTTACATGCAGCGACGGAAATTACTCATAATCTATTACCAGTAAAGTCGAGAAAATTATATGATAAATGCTATGACAACTTTATGGAATGGAAAATGCAAATAAAGGTATTTAGTAGGTTCAATCCCAATATATGAGTGGAGTTTATAGTAGTGTATGAAACTGCACATAACTAGGTATTAAAACATTCGTGTGATATTATTAAAAACCGCCTACGGCTCGGTTTTTAAACTCACACTCATGTTACCCCTTATTATGCAACAGTTTCATAAACTACTATTACCTTATGTTTCAGGATATAAGGAAAACTATAGTCAAAGTTTATAAATGCACACAGTAAAATAACAACAAAAGTAGCTGTAGTATGGGACAACAGAAGCTATAACATACACTTACTTAGATATATTATATACTTTATTAGTTAAAATCAAGTCTCTTGGGCAAACTTAATAGCCGCGTCCAGACCGACCGAGCACGGCTCGCGCGGCAGCCTCGCGATCCAATGCCTCGGTCGTTGTGGACGTGGCTCGGGCTGCCTCGGGCGCACGTTGCCTCGGCCGAGCGTGCCTCGCGGTCGAGCCGTCGGCTGTTGGTAAACGGGCCGTGCTCAAAGGTGCCTCAATGTGCGCTGTGCGTTCGGTGTGGACAGTCTGATTTGACTCGCTGTTACACTAAGCGCTTGTTGTAGGTTTATCATGTACTCTCAAGAGCTGTCTATTCGTCTCATACAATTGTATGGTAAAAACAAGATTTTGTGTGACTTGAAAGAACCTGACCATTTAAACAAAAGTAAGCGCGAAGACTGTTGGAGGAAAATTTCAGAAGAATTGCAATGTCCTGTTGGGGAACTTAAAATAACCGGCTTTTTTTTAATCAATAAACTACTAGAAACAGGGCTGCAGCAGAAATTGCACGACTGTCCATTTCCGATGCTCGCGGACTTCTAATGGCTCGGCCTGCCTCGCGAGGCTCGCCTCTGTGTTCCGGGGTGATGCGCGAATCTGGCTCGCGACGCCAGGCTCGCGAGCCACTACATCGAGGCTGCCGCGCGAGCCGTGCTCGGACAGTCTGGCCGTAGCTATCGAATAATCGATCATCAAAATGCGTTTAATAAAGATCATGCCTGTAAAGGTACTACAGACTTTGCGAGGCATGCGCCACGAGCAGCGCACAACGAATGCCTCGCAAGGTGTGGAAGTTCATATTCGTGGTGAGGCTTGTGCTACGACAACTCAAATCAAAGCAAAATGCTTGCGTTGCGAGCAAAAGGCGTGCGTTGTGCGCCGTTCGTGGCGCATGCCTCGCAAAGTCTGTATTCACCTTATGAATTAGCAAATACATTGATAACAATATTATATCAAGCTCAACTAAACTGTCTATTGTATGTATTCCAGTTCCGCTACACAGCAACACAAAGGGCTCAACAAAGCGCACGATACTTCACCAATGGCTTATTCGAGAAAAAAGAAACACAAGACATCATATTTGCACCAGCTACAAAAGTTGATCCAGTGTTAAGAGTAACTAATTTCTTTTTCCTAAATAATTTAAGTATTGAAAAACTGATTTAAAACGAATTTTCAAATGACACGTAACAATGATGGCCATTAGGTCCAATCCAACCGACGGTTGATTTCTGGCTGAAGCCGATTAATCGGCAATCGCGACAACGTCCACAACCTTCGTCCAAAGCCGATGATTGAATAATCCTAAGAAATTCAGTTCAAAATTGGTAACTTTTTAAAAATTTGTTTTTATTTGGCTATTTTATGGCGATGCGCGATTGCCCGTTGACCCTACAATACAGTTTTAGCACTTGCTAGAAACTTTCGGCTTCGGCCAAAACTTCAGCTCATTTCAGTCGAAGCCGAAGATTCGATCGGACACTAGCGTCCATACATGCTATAGTTCACTGGAGAGGTCTATCGATGCAGTTGTGGACCGGAGCCTCATTGGAATAGACATAAGACCTGTGTTCTTAAAACCTACAACATATAGTCATGCCTGGTTTGGCAGTTTCTCCGGTAGGCCGTAGTTTGTATGGCCTAAATAGTCCTCCCTTTCTCTATAATACTGCATCATCGCTGTCGTATCGCAATTGTCTTACAAGTGTTGCCGCGGCCTCAACTATAGTTTCATTTGAAAATTTGGCCGTTCATCTATTAACTTTTAGCTTCTCTCTTCACTCAGTTGCAATTTTTCAGTTTTACAAACACTGTGACAGGTGGCAAACACAAGTTAAGAAAAATCCAGAAACTTACAAGGAGTCAAAGTTGTTTAGCCGTAGTCATGACATGAATAAAACATTGGAGTATATTTCTCATAGACTGGGCCTCAATAGAGTGCTGGAATTCGGTTTGTAAGACTATGTCTGCTGCGCTGTATCGCTAAAGCTTGCTTTGCTTTGCTAGATTGTCTCAATCCTTCCATGCTTCATTATTTTTTCTATTTCTTATTTTTCTATTTCTTATTTTTCTATTTCTTATTTTTTCTCTTCTATTATACTCTTTACTAGTTGAGCAGCGCACATCATCGCATTAATTGACAATGAAATTAATTTGCTATTGAAATAGAGTTGATAATAGCATGCGTGATTTAATTAAGCGCGGCTACCGCTCGCGCATGTTACTCACAGTAAAGCATCACGGATCACAAACATGATCACGAGCGTGGATGCGCCTCGATGCTTGCGAATAGATAATAGGGAATATGAATAAAAAAAATATTTGTTATTTGACCAGTTTATTGATAAAAAGACAAATAGAATACTAATAGTGAAAACAATAAAAAATTGATCGAAAAACGAAAGAGATATAACAATTTAAAGAAATATGTCTTCCCTCTCCACGAAAACGCCGCGCCGTTTTCTATGGCAGCTGTATGGGTGTCGCCGTCGTGGCCATCGTGCCATCTGACGTCATGTGGCACGTCGGACTTCTCTTTCTAATTCTCAACTTTGACGCTTTATAACTTCGTCTCAGATCGAGATATTTTAAAAAATCCATTCATATTTTTAACTATATAGTTAATAAGTATTTCTTTAGCGTAAAAAATACATGCATATATATTGCCGCAGAACACGAGTATAGTGCTCGCCAAACTTTTGGGCCGCCCTTAAGTTGGCTTTCCGAAGCGCAAGGCACGAAACGCTCCAAATGTCCTTTCTCAAAAGGTTCTTTTCTCTACATGTTCTTATCTCAAAATGAAAATGTTTATTTACACAAAAAACAAAAATGTTTACACAATTAAAGGTACTTGCCATAAATAACAAAACTAACGATTAGACAAAGAATTAAATTGGATGGAGTAATTAATGTAGTTCTTTATAATTGACTTTTTTGTTAACAAATATAGTAAACCAATGTCATCAATACAATTTTTTTTTATTTTGTCAATTTGAGAAAAGGTCATTACGAGAAAAGAACATTTAGATAAAAGGATATTTTGAGAAAGGATATTCTAAGAATGGACATTTGGAGAAAAGGACCTTTTGAGAAAGGCCATTTGCAAAAAAGCACATTATGCACTGAGACGACGAAATAGTATAGCCCTCGCCAAACTTCTTGGCCGCCCTGAAGTTGGTTTACCGGATGCGCGAGGCACGAAACGGTGCTGTTTTTGTATGAGATTTTCTACAGCGCAGCCATTGTAGCCACCTTCAGGGCGGCCAAGAAGTTTGGCGAGAACTATACATTACGTGTCGAGTGTGAAAATAAAGCCTTTTTATGCGAGACACGAACGATTCTTTTTCCACTACCTGATGAGCTTACTTAATTAAATGCAAATAAGTTCCAACAACAATTTATTAGAAACGTTCAGACTAAAAACCACACACTATATACACACAATCAACGCGCACTTTTTCGAGCGGTAACAGTTTCAGTATCATTCTGCAAGTTACATAATGATATCAAAACTACAAAAGTCACTTCGTAAGTGTTATTATGTAGGTAATTATGTTTTTTTTAATTTTTATTTTCTAATCTTGTGTCTAAATGTACATATTTAGAAAAGAATTCCTTAGGCAATGTGTCACATAATAGACATAGTGGAAAAAGGTACTGTTTTTGTATGAGATTTATTACTGCGCAGCCATTTTAGCCAACTTCAGGGCGGCCAAGAAGTTTGGCGTGAACTATAAATAGTTAAAGTTATTTCTGTACCAAAATTTTTAAAACGGAGTGCTTATGGTGCCTGTTAACACTGTGCTCTGCTCAGCTAAAACATAACCTACTACAGTTTCTATAAAATATATTATGGCATTTACTATGGTCGCAGTATTTATCATGCTTTTATTTATCTAAAAAAACCTAACAAAAATTTATAACATATACTTAAGCTACATTTCCGTTTACAGAGACTGTTGCTTTGATGTATAAGTACTGTGGATTTGAAACTTCGTGGGATAAGCATCACATATCGCCATGGTGTTACGCGTTCGATGAAAAGAGTATACAGGTAACTAGAGTGAAAATAATCACACACTAATATTATAAAGACGTTTGTGAGTGTTTGTTACTTCTGCCCGCCAGAACGTCTGAACGGATCTGGATGAAATTTGCAAAGAGATAGATTACAGTCAGAAATAGCACATAGGATACTTTTTAGGGTTCCGTACCCAAAGGGTAAAAACGGGACCCCATTACTAAGACTTCGCGTTCCGTCTGTCTGTCTGTCTGTCACCAGGCTGTATCTCATGAACCGTGATAGCTAGACAGTTGAAATGTTCACAGATGATGTATTTCTGTTGCCGCTATAACAACAAATACTAAAAATAAATATTTAAGTGGGGCTCCCATACAACAAACATGTTTTTTTTGCCAATTTTTGCGATAATGGTACGGAACTCTTCGTGTGCGAGTCCGACTCGCACTTGGCCGGTTTTATCTCGGTCTTCGATCAAAAATATACTAGATATACAATTCCATACAAAACTTATCGCCAATTGTGTTTAGGTAATTCTAAGAATTGTAGTTGAAATTAATGCAAATTCAACCTTAAATGCAATGTTTAAAGTTGCATTCACAAAACTATGTACAAAAAGCAATAAATTTATGAGCTTGCTTTGCTGCTCAAAATATATAAAAAAAATAGTTTTACATGCATGTTTTTAAGTCTAAATTACAAAGTTCCAAAACAGTCGATGTTTGTTACAATAGTTAGCGCGAATGTCGACACAAACGTTGGTCAACCAATCATAATATTTAGTAATTGATTCATATTTACTATTTATTTCGGTTTTTACTTTATGAAAAACGCTTAATGATAAACTTACCGAAAAAAAGATATTCCTTCCAAAATAAAGGTGTGCAGATAACCACCGTATGGTTATTTGCACAATTTATGAACGCACATTTTAACGTCTTAATGTTGGCTAAGATTGGACCATACTAATTTGAAATAAGACCACAACCGTATTTGTGGCCATATTTTTCGGCCCGTTTTTGTAGCGCTGACCGGGCATCCGGGGATCGAAGATCCCGGGAGTATGTTCCCTCTGGATAATTTTTGTCATTCACGCGGACGAAACGACTCTATCACGCAAAAACTACTGAACGTGTGTTTATGGAATTCGGAACCCAGATAGTTTATAACCTGGATTAACACATAGCAGGTTTTACCTAGGTAGTAGGTTCGACTTTCACGCGGACGTCAGCTAGTCCATACTTAATATTATAAATGCGAAAGGAAATCTGTCTGTCACCTTTTCACGCTTAAACCGCTGAACCGATTTATATGAAATTTGGTTTGAAGATAGATAGTTTGAGACCCTGGGAAGGACATAGGAAATTATTATTTTTATTGCGCGACTATGTTCCCTTGGGATGATTTCTGACTTTCACGCAGGCGAAGCCGCGGACAGAAACTAGTAATATATATTTTTTACCCGACTGCGACGAAAAAGGTTTTGTTCATTTCATACCATTAAATGTTTTGTATTTTTTCCAGGTGCTGGAGTATTATCATGATCTGAAAGCGTATTGGGTTGATGGCTACGGACACGAGCTAACGTATCGTCAATCATGCTTGATTATGAAAAACATGTTTGAATATTTTGGGTAAATAATTCAGGATTTATTTTTTAAGTTCCAACATTTTTATTTGCCTACAATTTGTGTGTACTCTACTCGAGGCTAAGGTCTAATCTACGCACGGGGTGAAGCGCGTCGCGTTTGTCGGACCGCACTAAATTCAAACATAAAATATGGCGTTTTATAGTAGTCACAGCGGATCCTTGTGTCTCTGAAGTTGGCTCTGCCAATCATTGCGCAAGAAACAGTTTGTCATCGAGTATTCTGCATAGAGTAAGCGAGATAGGACGATGCGACAAACATTAGCGAGTGAAAGAGGCAGTTATACAATGCTATCTTCACCTTCAACATTGACACAAAAATAGCAACTGCGCAGGGTTTCGCAGCCAATTTCAGAGACACAAAGATTCACTGTGACTACTATATTTGAGAGCGTTTACGGAGAAGCGATGGCGTAGGCGTAGAAGCGCGAGCCGTATCTAACTGCTCGCGCTTCTACCCCACGCTGCACGCGATGCGCGATGCCCCGGGTATCCGTAAACGAGCCCTAAGGTGTATTTCGTTTGAGGCTGAGACGAGCACGTATCGATCAGTAACAAACTAGATGAGAGATTCGCTGTATATTTTATCCAAAATGATTGGCTAATCGTAGCAGGTGGCGTTCTGTAGTTTCTGCCTACCCTCATTGGAAAAGGCGTGAGTTTATGTATGTTTAATAGGGATGGTGACTAAAAAAATATTTTATGTCCGTCAATTGGATTTCTAAAACTTATTTGACACGTATTTTTTCTTTAGTAAAGATAAAAAAAAAAAAAAAACTCTATCCTGCTATCGGCCTACCAGGCCCTTAGCAGATGGGCTGTCTGTGTGTATGTTTTTCGAGTGAGGTTCGTCCTCCCATCGGAAGAAACCACCTCTTCGTTAATTACTTATTTAATTTAACAAAAAATGATGACGATACAGTGCATTAAAATATCGCATGACGTCATGCCTTGGTACTCTTTTTACATAGAAGTTACGTCACAAGCCCCGGCCCGGCCCGTCCCGGCCTTTCATGCGCTTTATCTTGGTGATTTTTTATTGATTTAAATTTAAAAAAAATTCGTGTCCAATATTTTTTGATAATTTAACCGGCGGACTAATTAGAATCTCTATTGCACCCTGAACACGACAAAGACTTTGAGAGAAATACGCTGTCACACGGGCATTGACAAAAGCGACGCATCTATTAATCGAACTTCTCTAAACCTAAACCATATTTTTTACGGTTGGCTGTATACTGTAAATGTATTTATATGTTTAATGTCACCCCAAATTAAAACCGCTGTATTACACCGTAGTTGTAAAAACAACTAACACATAAAGTACTTATCACTTTAAAATCAACTTTATTTATACAACTATAAAGTTGATATTTGTTTATGTGAAAATAACATCAATTGGAAACAAGGTTTTGAATAGACTTGAGTGCAGATTGTTCTAGTTTACTAACACACTATTCAATTAATTATTTGCAGCAAAGAACGCGGGTATCGGTCAGTCTTCTTATTCAGTCATTCTGGTACTGTTCTGAAGATCCTGACTCATCTGAAGCTCTTTCGACCGTCATCACCGCTGAAGGGAGACCAAATTGTGAAGGATAGACCGTGGAAACTGTCCGAAATAGACAGCTTTGCGGCTAACTTGGCGTTTGTATTGTTCAAGTAAGTTATTTTTTATCATTATAGATTCATCAACTATACTTAGAACCTTGTCATATTATACGATTCAAATGGTGGCGGTAAACATGTGAGGCGTCAACGAACGAGTTTAATGTGACAAAGTCCAAAACTGATCAAAGTTTTTGTAAGGAGATTATACATGGAGTATAATCTCCTTACAAAAGAGAGAGAGAGAGAGGAGCTTATTTCTTAATCAATATACGGACATACGCTCAACAATTCAAACGCAAGGACGTTGCGTTTGGTTTGTTGCGCCCCCATTTACTCACTTTTATATGCTTGGTTATTGGTAACTGGTAAGATCGAAGGAAAATGTCCTAGAGGTCGCAGTCCAATTAGATGGTCGGACCAAGTCCGCACATCGTTGAACACAAAACTGCACGATGCTCTCCACGACGCAAAATACAGAAGCAGATGGTGCAAATCGGTGAAGGAAAAGTTGTTGCCACGACGACGAGGGAATCACAACTTTTTTTTTCTGTTAGTTTTTAATCAAGCTCAGGCAGTTTGAGTAATTTATGCGGCCTACCCGAATGTCCTTTCTTTGGTATTGTTCGTCGAATCGTTGAGCTCCTTAAATTCTGAGTTGAGCTACACGGTTATTGACAAATGCGTGCACTGACTGCACAGGTCCACTCAATCTGGTTGGTTCTTTCCTCAAAAGACGATTTCAGACATCAATCTACATGATCTAACCAAGATTATGTCTGGACTTTAAAAGAAACTGTGACCTCTGAGTTTGTTTCAGCCTTTCTTCTCAGAGTAGTCAGAGAGGAAACGCCGACCTCATCTATTTAAAAAAATATGATGAATGTTTGTTCAAACCAACTTACTGAAATAAAATAATTTATCATTTATTCTCTGTAATGTGGAACACGACGCAAGGAGGGACCTACTTTTATAATTATCTGGCTTTTAGTTGTTAGTAAATTTTCTCCACTCGAGCGAACGAAACCGCAGGTACAGCTTCTGACATTAAAAGTAACAAATGAGCTCAAACCATTAGTGTCAAAGTAGCACTTAATCCCGATTTCTTAGCGTGCCAGTGAAATTCAGATTAATTGGCACTTTAACGCGCTAATGTAGGCAACAAGTCATCATATAAATCGCAGAGAGAATAAAATAGGACCGCAGTTTTTATTGTAGAGTGTCTAAAACTAAAACTGTTGCGAATAATCTGTTATGAAGAAATAGGTTAACATTTTGTTTTAGCGTTTCGTTGTAATTTGAAAACAGAACACTGACGTAATTAGTTTATGTTTGGCTTCGAGATGTAGTAGAAAGGAGTTTTGTGTTTTTCCTGTGAACAAGTCAGGTGCTCTGTGTGCGATCCTTGGCTTTTAAGACGGCCGAAGTTTGCTCGGCATTGGGACATTTTCAAGCTGATACAATATCTATACTGTTACGGGAATCATCTCATCACCTTCTATTATAACTTCCTAGGGGCTGTACCGCTCCGATTAAAAAGAAATATCCACACCACAATAGCTATCGCTATGTGTCATAGGCTACTTGTCAAGTTGCCTGAAAAATGCACGTTTCCTAACAGGAAAGCCTCGCGAAAGCGAAAAAAGACAGGAGCATCGGAAAAATGTTACTAAAAATTGCTATTTATAATAAATTTTTTTTTGTCCCTAGATGCAAGGACGGTGACCGCGTTTTGGCTCTTCATCAAGAAAAAATAATAAAGCTTCCGATGTGCGAACACGAATTATGTCCACTGGAGCACTTGAAGGAACATTTTCACGAAAGTATTTACAACTGCGACTACGCCGATATGTGTAGTCTTGACGCCAATGTCACCAAGAGCAAAGGAGGGAGAACTCGACTATGAATTGTTCACATTGATTGAAAGAAGATGGTGCCAAGATGCATTTTAAAAGATAGTACGTACCACGACTTATTTTTCTTATGAAAATTGATCATAAATTATGAAATTCAGTATGTAAAAGTCTTCTATAATGATATTATGAATATCCTGTGTTATTTAAACTTATGAAGAAAATGGTTTAGCACCAGCTATTAAGCTGTCCTCAGCACAATAAATAATAAATTAAATGAAATGTTATGCAGATTCGTAAATCAAATTCTCCATAGAGATATTTTTCAATCAGTTGCTTAAAACTTGGGAGATTTTTATAAATAAGACTGGACTTTTTCGCCATGCTATGCAAACCGCTGAAAACAAGTCACGCATTGCTGAAGCTCTTGTATACATTATTTTTTTACACCTCATTTATAGGATGGGTGTAGTATAGATATTGCACATTTTTTAAGCATATTATGCTTTGTCATGTCATTCCAGTACCCAAGTATTTTTATGACTTCGCCGCAGAATGTCCCTTTCGCAAAATGTCTCTTTCGCAAAAAATCCTAAGTCTGCTCTACTTGAAAAACCACAAATAATTACAAATTACAAGATTATTTTGCAGAGAGAAATAAAAACACATTTTTACCTAAGTACCCTCATACTCGGTGATGTTAATATAATTTAGCGTTGCCAGTTTTTTTTTATTATTACTACCAGGTAATAGTTGACTTTTTAATTATTTATTATGTCCTTATTGTTCCTTTAAACGCGCATTTACTAAGAAAATCTGTTATGATTATTTGTTTAATGAAAAATACTATTTGTTTATCAATATGTTATTGTATAATTATGAACAATTAAGCAAAGTTATGAACAGTTACCCATATTTGGCTTACATTTTTCGACTTTTATAGAACATAACACAAAAGGAAATTCTGCGAAAGAGGCATTAAGCAACTAGGGGATATTTTGCGAAAGGGACGATTTGCGAAAGGGACGTTTTGCGAAAGGGAAATTTTGCGACTAGGGGACATTTTGCGAAAGGAACATTCTGCGACGAAGCCATTTTTATGACGTCACTGCTCTGTGGAAATTTAGAACCAGTGTTTTTTATGACTAGATTGAGTTATCGTTAAATCTCCAGTGTTATGATGGAAAAGAAACAATTTTATGAAAAAAAAACAGTATATACTTAAGACATTGCAACGGTAAATTGCGGTGTACTATGAAATAATTAAATAACATACACGAAGCTTATGAACTTGTTATACGCAAATACATTGCTTGAAGTTGTTGTATATAGTTTTACAATGAATTAATGTTTACACTGTTATATAATGTATCGAAATGTACAAACGATGTTGTTGAATTGATCATAATAATAAACGCTACACGCTTTAAGTACAGTTTGTGTTTTTATTTGATAGAGAATGCTTTGTTACTGCCAAAGACTTGTCTGTTTGAATACGTATGCCCGTTTCGCTAACATTAGGACACATCTAAACGAACGTATTAAAATGTATGCCCGTTTTGAATTACAACAGATGCTATCTAAATGAATACCTAAATGTTAAGCGCCGAGAGTTTAAAATCCAATAGTGCAATAATATTTACAATTGTTTTTTAGGTGTTCGTTTAGGTGTCTTCTAGTGTTAGTGAAACGGCCAACAGGCAAGCACTGACAAGGGGTTGTGATTTTATTACCCGACTATTGCGAAGAAAAAAGGAGGGTAATGTTTTTGACCGGTATGTGTATGTATGTATGTTAATCTGTTCCCTCATAACTTCTAAACTACTTGCGGAAGTGTCTTGTTTGTCCGCTGGTTATAGGCTTGTGACGTTACATTAAATGGAATATGGCTCCTTCTAGGGGGCAAGAAGCCTAGTACAATTAAAAAATCGCCCCACCCCATCATGTCAGGGATATGGATATCATTGAACAGGTATTTTAAAATGCAAGTAGGGTTTGGTACATCATATTTTTGTCAAGTGTACCGTTTGTGAGGTATATCCCGTCAAAGTCATGAAAACTATTTTTTTAACCGACTACGGCGTCGCAATTGTCGCAAAGTCCACTCTTGTAACTTTGCATTATCTAGATACATGTAAAACAACAAACTCTAAACAGAAAAAATGTGATGTGGCTTTGCAAAAACCCCAAAATACTTTAAATAAAAAGTAAAAAAACTAAAACCCGGAAAATACTGAAAAATCACGCTCTAAAAAGTATGAAACAAGAAACAATTCTCATCCGAAATTAACTGGGGTCGTATGCCACTTTGCAGAATGTATTGTTTTGTTACGGTAGGTGGCATACGACCACGGTTATCCTCTACGGAATAGTTTGTACATAACAATTTCGGATGAGAATATTTTCTTGTTTCATTTTTAGAGCGTGATTTTTCAGTAGTCGGGTTTTAGTTTTTGAACTTATTTTTTTCTTACTAGCCACGCACGAGTTGTACCTACTATACGCTTATACCTACTCCACACACAAGGGAATACCCTATAGGTTTCAATATAAATATATCCAGACCGCTAGGAGGGTTCAACACCGTCTATCAGGCGGAGTGTGTTGGCATCATACAAGCGGTCCATGCCCTAGAAGCCAGGAGGGTTACGGACACCCACATACGGATTCTCTTCGACAGCGCATTAGTCCTCCAATCCTTACGGAAAAAATACATTACATCAAAACTAATACTAGTATGTCACAACGCGCTAGAACAAATAACTGTATCTAGCCGTAACACGGTGACACTACAATGGATAAAGGGACACAGCGGATCGCTGGGCAACGACGCGGCTGACGAGCTTGCGAGGCGCGGATCCAGCTCGACGGTCTTTGGACTCGAACCTGTTGTACCCATCCCCTTCAACCAAATACGCAGTTGGCTACAGGAATTCACCCAGACACAGGCGGAGAACTGGTGGGCCTCGGCACCGGGCTGTAGGCAATCCAAAGAAGCTCTGCCATCCTTGGATAGTAGGCTTACCAGGCGTCTTTTACGCCTGGACAGGAATGGCCTCCGCCTGGTGACGGGGACCATCACGGAACACTGCTCACTCAACAAATACTTCCACACAATAGGCTTAACGGACAGTCCTCTGTGCAGGGCATGCATGGAGGCTGAGGAAACCGTTGCGCACGTTCTTTTTGAATGCACAGGTGTCACACAAATAAGAGCACAAACCCTCGGGTCACCCAGATCTTACACGGATGTTCTGAAGAAACCAGGAGCTCTAATTGACTTCTGGAGGGAGGTGGGCTGGTTGGGAATGGCCACCCAATGGCCGCCATGGCCCACGTACAAAAGTCCATTTGAGGGACTAAGTGCGGAAACCAAACTCCCCTAACTAACATAGAACATACCCTATAGGTGACGGCAATCTACAGTATTAAAATAATTTTCCACACGATGTTTTCTTTCAGGCAGTAATAAGGTAGTACCATTGTAGTAAGTGACCTAATAGGTATTAAGCCTTGTCTAAGTTCTACCTAACTATTGAATTGCATTCATACACCTACGTGTGCTTCAAATAGTCTAGTTCATGACTACATGCTACTTCAGTTTGATCACTTGTGTGGGATGTGTGTGGGATGTTCTTACCTACCTACCTAGTTCCTACGCATAGTGAGTGTGATGAATAATTTAAGTGGTAGGTATCCAAGTTTACATAAGAAATACTTTGCATTTTAGGTTCAATTTCAGTCAGTCGGCTATTCTTATCTGTACTCGTAGTTTACCTGAAAATAGCTGCTAACGAGACTTATTACAGAAACGTAATCATGGTGTACCGATCATCCAACACACCTTTAACTCTGTCTATTCAGATCCTTTAAGAATTCAATTTAGTTAACAACGAATGTAGGTAGATCCTACCGAGTCTTTTAGCTTGGGTGGGTTGATAGCTATGCTATGCTATGTACGATCATAGATTAAGAATTAATAGATACAGAATCGAAGCTCAGGGGGGTGACCATAAGCTCTTAGAGTAAGGTTATATTGAGTGTCCGTAAGGGACAGATGTATACATACAAGTCATATACATTTGCCGCTTAAACACACTCAAAATAACCTTACTCTAGGAAATTATAGTCACCTCCCTGGTTCCACACCTAGTGCATTAGATTAAAAACATTAGAAATTAAATTAGAAAAAAAAACAAAACAAAAAAATAAAACACACCTACTTTCAAGTAAAACATAACTCAACTCGAAGTTTAGAATTTTTTTTTTATGGTTCCGTACACAAAGGGTAAAATGGAGACCCTATTACTAAGACTCCACGATGTCTGTCAACAGGCTGTATCTCATGAACCGTGATAGCTAGACTGTTGAATATTTCACAGATGACGTATTTCTGTTGCCGCTATAAAAACAAATATTAAAAACAGAATAAAATAAATATTTAAGTGGGGCTCCCATACAACAAACGTGATTTTTTACAGTTTTTTGCGATAGTGGTACGGAACCCGTCGTGTGCGAGTCCGAATCGCACTTGGCCAGTTTTTACTTTAGATATCGATAGCCTTCACATCTGTGGAGTTTTGCAAGCTAAATGTAATCTGAGCCTAGCTTAGGAAACTTTCAACAACCGTAGCTTGCAGCTCAAGTTAAGAGCTATATGAGTACCTAGGTATAGCGGTGGTCGCGTTATGTTTATTGTATTGGCGACTTCGTCGAACGCACAAAAGTAAAATACCCGAATGTCGCTTCTCTACGAGTATCATAATCTTTGATAGGTACAAGAGACGAAGTGATAACGGCTCGGTAACTCGACGCCGAACTTCAATCAAACTTAAGGCGCTGTAGTTGAAAGCTTTGATAGACCTTATTCTCCAGTTTTACTTCGAATTTCACTCCATCTTGATTGTGAGCTGCTCGGATCATTGGTTTTATGACAATTGGTTTATAAATAGAATCAATCAGTACAGTGTTGCTTGCCTGTGTGGGTAGGGCATTCAGGATATCTTTTAAATTGCAAACTTCATGTTGATTGATTGCTGGTACGATTGTGCTAAAGGCGTTCGTATCTGATAGCTATGCCTAGCTAGGATTAGGAAGACCTACGAAATTGTGATATGCTGACTATTTATTTTAGTTATAAATACTAGAGATTTTCAGTTGGTATTTTTAATTGTAGGTAGCTTAAAGTCAGGCTATAGATACAAATATTGATTCGACATAGCTAGGCTAGATGAAAACTAAAAAGAATCTAGCACTCGAACTTGGGACTGGGTCACTGGGCGATTGCCACTGGCGATAACTTTCTATATTTCAGGATGTATTGGATATTAGATAGATGGGTAATCCAAATAATCAAAATAAGGTAAGTGAAGGTAAATAAGGTAAGTAAAGGTAAATAAGGTAAGTACAGACAAATGCTCAGTTTCCTGAAGCATTTCCATGTAATGTAACATTGCCGCAAATGTTCGATGATGTGATCGACGATTTATCTGTATAATTTATTTGTACCTTGCGTTCATTATTGACCTCACTCCACCGCGCTCGTGACTTTGCTTGATAAGTGTTACACCAAAACGCTCGTTGGTTTTTAAAATCAAGTTGTAACAAAACATCGAGCGTCATGTTCGAACGAAGTGTGTTTCAACTTTTCTAGTAAATTTAAAAACAGCGAATGCTCGATGTTATGTTACAAGTAAATGCTGTAGTATATACTCACCTTTTCGCCTTTCACCTTTTTTTTTAAATTCGATTATTGTGTTAAATCCCATCACTTGCCCAGCTCTAGTTGCAATCTTTCTCGTGTCGCTTCATACTTCATACCATCCCACTTCCACGGCATCGTCGCGACGGTGGCCATGCAAAGGTCACTTGGGGTGTATGATTTGGGGCACAGAGGGTGGACTCGGTTTCACATACACACCCTGCTGCTATTGCTTCGAGGTAGTCCCACTTACGAGGTAGTTCTGAGGCGGTTCAGGGACTGCCAAGTAGACCATGGAAGGTTAGACCCTGCGGGAAGATGCTCGTTTGGTGGTATATAATGAGAGGATGGGGGAAAAGCGTCTTGGCACAGTTTGGAGTGGGTGTGAGTTGCCTGTACCTACACATAGTACGTCCGTACATCGCAGTTGGTAGTGCGAGAGAGCTCTGAAAGAATATGTGTTTGTCGAAAATCCTTAAATGTTAATTGAAACGGCGCAAAGGGCTGCTGAATTCGAATTTCAGGGGTTGGCTCTTAGTTTGGGACGGATTTTGGGATAGACCAGTTCGTCCCAGTCACCTACCACAAACTCTACATTACCGAGTCCTAGGTGTCCATTTTGGGGGGTTGGGTACCGACTGTTAATGTCACTCGGGGAGCTTCCTTTCATGCACCTATTAGTCTAGCCGCAATGAAAATCTTACTAATATTATAAAGGATCTGGATGATATTTGGCGCAGAGATAGATTATAGTCTTCAATAGCACATAAAGAATATAATAAATAATAATAGCACTTTTTATCCCGGTATAGAACTGTTATACCCTTGGGATGATAAAACACGTAGGTACTTATCGCCAAATGGATAGGTAAGTATTTTCACATCAACAAGTGTTCTTGTCCTGGCTTGGTTAAAACTAGTTCAATTAAATATTTGGTATAATTATAGATTCCAGACTCAGCTTCCAACAACATATAGATGAAATTGTTATTGTTATTCCTTTGTTAAACGAATACGCAAATTATTTTTAAATTTTCAACACACTTGCTCGTAAAGTGAGCCTTATTACATAACTTTTAAGGTTATAAACCGAGCTATACACACGTGCGTAATAACATTAAACACTAGTGCGTAATAGAATTATCCCTACAAAGTTAAATAACTACCTTTCTGCAAGTTATATGCGAGTAAACAGAGCATTTTCAATTTAACTGGATAATACAGCATTTTTTTTAGTAACTACAAAAAGGCTGTATGCCACTGAAAATACACATACATTATTGGAATAAATAAATGTGTACATACTTGTATGTCAAACAAACATTTATTATTATTAAATTATTCATAATTCACACTAATTTGTAATAAAATATTAATATATTTACATTTTAGCACTTAAAATTATAATTTTGTAGTTGGCTGTATGTTCACTTTTGGCGCGTTTAAAAAAATCTTGCGCGCCATTTCCTATAATTTTCATGTTTTTTTTATCGTATTTGTCGCTGTGTGGTAGATTATTTAAAAAATGTAGAATTTTTATGCAAAAGATGAACAATTAATATAATTAATTCTGCCAGAAATACTAAATGAAGCACAAAATGCAAGCGAAAGCCTAATTGCCGCAAAATCTAGAGAATATTGCTTACCTGCCTACGATAGTTTCCTACAATGCAAGAGCAAGAATTGGCGTATTTCTCTGAACTCGCCAATACATAAAAGCCCAGCTCCCTGTGGTGCATCTATGCCTGGTGGTGCTCAAACATGGTGTTGATATCAAAACGTACCTACTGTAACCTGATAGCATTTACGAAGAGACGGCTCGGACGGATATATTGTCACCAGCCGACGTTGAAAAGTTTTTGAAAGAGGATCCGGATAGTCAGTACCTAGCAACAAATGTACGTTGAATATTATTAATCTAAACGTATCTAAATAATTGCGTAACCTTAGCACAGCGACCACACAGCCCCTAGACGCCTAATAACAGGCGAGCGATGTCTGTCAACACATATGACTAAAAGATCACATACAGGTAGATAATAAAGGTCGCCACTCGAAAATTTCGAATTAGTAGCGACCACTTCTGTGAGCCGTAAACACTTCCGCGTCCGTCAACAAAAAAAATATTTCATAAATATTATAATGGCCTCTTGAACAATACGTTGGTATGGTAACAACATACAGACTTCAAGTTTCCGGAAAAATGGCACAACATTTCATTGATAAGTTAATAGTTACATAAACATAATTAGATTTATTTTCTGATATTATTTGTCGGAGTTCATATTATACTGGTCAAGTTTGTAGGTGAAAACGCCCACCGCATGTTTGCGTCTCTTTCTTTTCAAAGTAATTTTTTCGCTGTCTCTTCTCCTCTATAATTTCGTAAATAGAACTAGTGATGATTTATTATCGATAGAACTAGAAACCTTACAAATAAAGACATTAAATTAAAAAGTTTATTAATTGTGAAACGATGTTTTGATTAAGTTTTTTACTAATATTTTATATTACTATATTTAAGAAACAACAACCGAAAAAAGTATGTTTCCTTAAGAATTTTGATATTTATTTTTTTAGTTTTAACATTTTATTTTATTACTAAAATGTTAAAACGCCGTATAATTAATAAAAAAGAAGGTAATATTAATAAAATAAAAATAAGTACAAATACTATTTATAAAATATCGATACCTTCCTGGTTTTATTTAAACTTGTCCCACCCTTAATGAGGCGCATGACCTTGGTAAGAGACCAATCAGAGCGCAGTACCCCCATGCCTTATACCTCAGCTAGTTGACAGAATTGTTTTGATGTATCATATCAAGTATTAGGCGTCTAGTGGCTATGTGGTCGATGCCTTAGCATAACTTCTTAGAAATAATTAATAGATTTCTTTGCAAGTTGCCATAATTTTCGGTGTTATTGGTACATGTAGACGAGAGCTTTATAATATTACAACAAATGACGTAGAAACCCGAAAGCAGACTCTATTCTTATCAAGGCGAAAATCAGTGACAAAATAACGCAAGCCATTAATTTGGAGCCAAAGGCAAAAATGTTTTGCACTGAACTGCAACCATGTACATCGCGTAGCATGAGTTATTTCATTCCTACTATTCTCTCTAAGATTTGCCTTCGTCACCGACATTTACATAAGAAGAAAACGAAAGTATATAAAATATGTGTTTTATACACGCTCGGCTGAATTAGCAACTTATCTCACTTGTATCATAATATACTATTAAAACATACGACATATTTCCAATTCATCAGTTCTTAAGAAGGTTTACTTCGCATTATGCCAATAACTAATTTCATATTGTATTACCACATGGGGTGGTTCCTCTAAATAATACATGATAACACAAAACAGAAGATCAACCAATATGTGTCCAATCATCCGTTACAACACAAGTTAGGTGCTCTCAAAGGTTTTTCTACTTTCTTGGTACTTTTCTGTACAACTCTATTAATTAATAATAAACTATCTATATACACACACACTAAAGAGGTTTGTAAAAGGAAATTAAGGGATTGGCTTTTAAACCTTGACAGAGTAAGATCCCAGGACCACCAGACGTCACGTATTTTCTGACGAAGGAAATGTGAACGATTCAGTAGTGTTAGTATGTACTAAGAGCACATGCCTACCTGCTAGCTTGCTTAGACGGCCAATTTTCAGGGATCAGGTAATCAAGGTACATAAAAACATTACTTATATCATGTAAATTCTCCAAGCTGATTTTTACGTATAATTTAGGCAATAAGTCGCCAATACTCCCAGACACTTTCCGTCGGCCGTATTGCTTTGCAGACGCTTTAAAGCTCCCAAAATAATTACTTAGCTTCACGTAAATTCTGATGCTCCGTTTTTAATTACCAGACTACTATTTTAAAACCTTTTACAAGAAGACAGACCGATCCAAGGGGCCAATCATCCCCTAAACTCAATTTTAATGCCTCTGTGTGTAGGAGCGCGAGGGCATTCTGTCAAGTATGTCTACTTGTTAGGAGAAGGTTCTTATAAAACAAATTAAGAAAAAAAAAGGTACCTTGCCTACATAGATAGGGTAGTGTAGGGTAGATAGGGTAGAGTAGGTTGGGTAGGGTAGGTAGGGTAGTGTAGGTAGGGTAGTGTAGGTAGGGTAGGGTAAATAGGGTATGGTAGGTAGGGAAGGGTAGGTAGGGTAGGCTAGGTAGGGTAGGCTAGGTAGGGTAGGGTAGGTAGGGTAGGTCGGGTAGGGTAGGTAGGGTAGGTAGGGGTAGGTAGGGTAGATGAATTTTTGGTGTTTTATGGCAAAACAAAGTTTGCCGGGTCAGTTAGTAATAAATAACACTACTCAATCGTCCACATTTCCTTTGTCAGAAAATACGTGACGTCTGGTGGCCCTGGGATCTTGGACTATGACTACATTTCCACGGAAAATTTATTAAAATAAGTGTCATAACACGCACATGAACACTCTTTCACTCACATATTTATACCCTCACATAACACTTATACAATCATTCAAGCACACGTCCTTCTCATTTCTCCATTATCATTTTTGCTTTACTATTTTTTTTATAGTTACCGTACTTATTGTTTGTACATACTTTTCAGTAAATAAGATACTTCTTTTGTATATTTTTCGCAGATTTTTTTCATTTCTCTTTGGTCTTGATTTTAATTCTCTTTAAATTTAATTTTCATTGAATTTTATTTTAATTTAATTATATCTATATAAGTAAAAGCGAAAGGTCACTCATTCACCTATCACGAAATATCGTATCGTTATTCGTTTATGCTTGACGTATAAAGATGAAATTTGGTAGGGAGGTAGTTTATAGTTAGTAGACGTCCGCTAGGAACGGATTTTGCGACAGGGCCGGATAAAGGAGGTCTAAGGGCTCTCGCAAGTTTATATGAAAGTCCTTCACTTTTTGAGCTAAAATCTTGAAATTTGGCATGGAGATAGTTCATAAATAGTAAACATCCGCTAAGAACGGATTTTGCGACGGCCGGATTTAGGGGGTCTATGGGCTCTCGCAAGTTTGTATGAAAGTCCTTAATTTTGGTAGCTACTAACTTAAAATTTGGTAGGGAGGTAGTTTATAGATAGTAGACGTCCGCTAAGAACGGATTTTGTGACAGGGCCGGATAAAGGAGGTCTAAGGGCTCTCGCAAGTTTGTATGAAAGTCCTCCATTTTTTGTGCTACAAACTTTAGTTTTGGCAGGGAGGTATTTAATAGTTAATAACCATCCGCTAAGAACGGATTTTATGTCAGGCCCGGATTAAAGAGGTCTAAGCACTCTCGCAAGTTTGAAAGTCCGGATATTTTTTTGTACTACCGTCCTGAAATTTAGCAAGTCTAGACTTTATGAGTAGGAGACATAAGCTAAGAAAGAATTTTGTGATACTCTATATTTTTTTTCTAATTGGTGCCTTAAAAAATTATGCTTAGTGTGATAGGCATTTTCTGTTGACTGAAATATAAAAATAGTTTGCGTTAAACATCACTAAACTTTATATCTTCATAACCACGCGGGCGATGTCGCGGGAAAAAGCTAGTCCTTCATAAAACTTTAATTTCGATTTTGTAAAGAGTATACGACACACGAACTATTTCATGTAAAATGGGTGACACAGGGCCTTACCTATCACAGACACCCTTCTCCATACAAATAGTCACTGTATTTTGATGTCGAGATAAATAAAGAAACATTAAAGTTGAATTTATTACGAGACCCATACGAGAAACCATCACATCGTCCGAACAGGCTATATTAACGACTCCTTTACTGCCATAAAGAACAACGTTGCTGCAACAAGACAAGCAACAATGTTCTAAAGAAGACGTGATAAAACCTCTTGAATGCCTTTAGTACCCACTTGCCTGTAAATATATCGTTTTGAGACAAATTATCAGCATAAAACATCTTACATTCATGTCAAAACTGATGACACTGTAAGCTTAGCGAGCCATCGCTGAAACGTTGAAAATGGCTGAAAATTTTTGAAAACTATTATGGTGCGAAATATTAGTATAGGTAGGATGTTATCTATCTAGACATATAAAATGCTTTGTCCTGATGACTGACTGACGGATCAACGCACAGCCCAAACAGCTGATCGTAGAGACCTGAAACTTGAAAGGTGTATTCTTTGTATGACGTAGGCATCCGATAAGAAAGGATTTTACGAAATTCTACCCCTAAGGGGATTAAAAAGGGGGGCCAAGTTTGTATGAAATATCTAATTCCTTGGGCTAATATTTTTGAAACTTGGCACAAATAGTAATCTAAGTAAATGATAAAGATTGACATTATTAGTTTTTTGAAACTACCCCCTCAAGTCAATATAGGGGGTATTGAAATTTGTATGGCAGGATCTTATTTCATGGTTTACTAAACTTGAAACTTTGCTCAAATACTAACATAAATAAATAATAAAGGTTGTTATTATTAGTTTATCGAAACTAGCCCCAAAAGGCGATTTAAGGGGTGGTAAAGTATTTTTGAAGAATCTTATTACTTGGGTTTATAAACTTAAAACTTGGCAAGAAATAACAAACTAAGTAAGCAACAAAAGGTTGCAATTATAAATTTTTCAAAAATACCCCCAAAAGTTGATTTGTTTTTTTTTTTAAGAATCTTACTTCTTGAGTAAATAAACTTGAAACTTGACACAAATATCAACCTAAGTAAACAATAAAGGTTGTCATTATAAGTTTTTCGAAACTACCTCCAAAATTTGATTTAGGAGGTGTTAAAGTATTTTTGAAGAATCTTATTTACAATATAAACTTGAAAGTTGACACAACCTCAGTAAACAATAAAGATTGATATTATTAGATTTTCAAAACTTCCTCCAAAATTCGATTTAACAGGTGATAAAGTTTTGTTGAACAGTTTTATGTCTTGGTTTAATAAACTTGAAAGTTGACATAAATACCAACCTAGGTAAATAATAAGAGATTGTAATTTAAATTTTTAATTACAATCTTTTATTATTTACCTAGCCGCTTAATCGTATTTACAGGGAACTACCCTGTAAATACGATTAAGCGGGTGTTAAAGTTTGCTATGAATCTTACTTCGTTTTGTATGTAGGGATCTAGGGTTGCACGAAGAAGGAATTTTCGGAAAATCAACCTTTCTCCATCATCATTATTTCAGCCAAAAAACGTCCACTGCTGGAAATAGGCCTTCCCCAAGCGTCGCCCCACTGATCGGTCCTGTGCGTTTTGCATCCACCGGACTACCGCAGTCTTGACCAGGTCGAAATTCCTACTTTGCGTTTCTCGGTACGCAGTCGCCACTCCAGTCTGTCAACCTTTAAATAATTGGTTGTATGAAAAATCTCATTCCTTGGGGATAAAGTAAATAATCAAAATGGCATAATACATTACTAAAACTAACCACCCCCTCTCCTCCCTGATAGGGTTAAGGGGTGTTAAAGTTTTTTGAGGAATCTTACTGAGCAATCTAACTTAAATAATCGAAAAAATAATAAAATTTAATATTCTTTAAGTCATTTGAATCGTCACAAACCTATAAACCGTAGAACTCTACGAAATCACATTTTTATTTGGTTTAATAACAGCTTATTTTTGGTTGCCTTCACTAACTACCTACACATAAGAAAGTTACCTGTAGGAGGTATACAATACGAAATCACACGAACGAAGTCGCTGGCGGAGTTAATATTATAAATGTGAAAGTAACTCTGTCTGTCTCTGTCTTCCTTTTGACGCTTAAACCACTGAACCGATTTAGATGCAATTTGATTCGGAGATATTTTGAGATCCTGGGCAGAACATACGATAGTTTTTAGTTTGTATTTGTATCCCGGCAATCATACTTAAGTGGTAGAAAGAGGGGTAGAAGTTAGTATTGAAACCCAAGAATATTATTCCGCGATATAAAAATAAGCTATACCTACGAATTACTAATGCTACGCAGACGAAGTTGCGGGCAAATGCTACCAACACAAAATAATAATGTTCTCTCGGAAAATGATACCGCTTTTAGCGCAGGACAGCCTCTGAAATGTCTCTGGAGTTGGAGTAGGAAATAGCCCCGAACTTTAATGGGTGCAGGGTAGTACTGCATAATTATTATGAAACACAATACCTTGTACATCAGAGAGCATCTGCAAATGAAATGAGTTGTTATTCTCCTTGCACTCTTTTTCGAGTCGATATCATTTCATAGGGTAAAACGGGGTAATAGGTAACACTAACAGGCACTTAAAAAAATGGTTAAATGCTTCGTAAAAATAAAAGATTGATTGCAACTGCTTATCAGCATAATTAATTTGGATGATCTCCACTAGCCAGTTTTTCCCTACTTATGTAACCAGTCTTAACGGTTTTCTTGTTCTTAAGCTACCTATTCTAATTCCGATGCCTCAAGGAGTTGTAGGTAAGTTCTCGAACTAACGCCAGGACCCAGTCCAATAACAGGCAGTGGCCGTTTGAGAATTACAAACTGGAACGAACAAAACTTTGCCGTTTTTTAGGTCAGCGTAGTTCAGTCCGAAGCAAGCACAAAGCGAAGCCTTTTCCGACACGCTTTGAGCTTTGACCAGGCGAAAATATTTTGTTTTGTGCCCAAACGTACTGTCGAACGATACAATTTATTACAAGCACATTTTACTGGTAATTAATTCTTTCTCCTTTGTGTAACGCGTGCTGATTCATCGCGTTAATGACGGATTTCTTGGTAATCATTGCGAAAACAAACCGATATGTGTCGGTACCTACGTAACAGTTAATGTAGCGGAATATCTTTGCGCTGCATCTTACACAAACTGCGACTTGAATTGATGTCATCATCACATCATCAGCCTATTAATGTTCCCACTGCTGGGACACAGGCCTCCTCTCTGTGAGAGGGGATGGGCCGTAATCCACCACACGGGCCCAGTGCGGATTGGTGGATGTCACATTTCTTCGAATTTTTGGTTCTAGGACATGCCGGTTTCCTCACGATGTTTTCCTTCACCGGTTTTGAGAGCAGTGGTGATGAAATAATTTACACAAGGTAAAGCGCCTGCCTGGGTTCGAACCCACGACCTACAACTTGTAAGTCGCGGCCGATACCACTGGGCCACCACTGCTCATTGATGTGTTTGGTCCTATTTAGCGAAGAGATGGCTACCTCAATTTTATTTTTATGTCACTAAAAAAATCTCATGAGGCATATTTTGCAGCAACACACGGTAACAGCGTTTTTTTTATAGTAGATTCAATCTTCGCGTAGAAAAATGTTAGTTGCTAATGAAGATTGGCAGCATCGCCAAACTTGCGAGGACGAGCTTAAAACTAATGCTATTCAAATTCAACATCAAAAATCGCCACCCGTAGCACTCCTAAATATTACGCAAAATCTGAAAAACGACTGAAACGTATTGAGTGGAGTAATCTATCTTCATATAGGTACAGTGCATAATTTTGATTCTAACAGATATTTCAGTTGAGGTTTTCATATATTTTGTACAAAATGATAAATCCATTTCCATGTAAATCCCATTAATCTGTTCGTTATTGAAAAGGACGTGCTACATAAATAGGTAGGTATGTTTACACCTTTTATCTGGCAGACGCTATAGATTTATGTTCTTGAATACCACAAAGGACAATATATGTACTTTGTATAGCTCTGAAGCTCGTTCTGATGGTAGGTTCGCTACAATAACAACAACCTCTATTCGGGTCATGAACGTTTTAAATGTATTGTAAATCAGTTCATAAGCGATGCGCTTTATTTTAAGGGACATTAAATATTTAATGAATAAATGAATACTGCGTAAAATGTAATAATGGCGTTGAGTAATATAAAGGATTCCTTTCCTTTCCTTTTGTGAACGGAATTGGTAATACCTAAGTCATCATTTTCATCAGCCTTTTTTAGGGTTCCGTACCCAAAGGGTAAAAACGGGACCCTATTACTGAGACTTCGCTGTCCGTCTGTCTGTCTGTCTGTCTGTCTGTCTGTCTGTCTGTCACCAGGCTGTATCTCATGAACCGTGATAGCTAGACAGTTGAAATTTTCACAGATGATGTATTTCTGTTGCCCCTATAATAACAAATACTAAAAACAGAATAAAATAAACATGTAAGTGGGGCTCCCATACAACAAAAATAATGTAACATACAGAGGTCGCTAATGACCTAGATGTTTCAGCGACCTTAAATAAATAAATTATAAAAAAAAAAAAAAAAAAAACGTGATTTTTTGCCGTTTTTTGCTATAATGGTACGGAACTCTTCGTGCGCGAGTCCGACTCGCACTTGGCCGGTTTTTTTCTTCCCACTGCTGGGACACACACACGCTTGTTGGATGTCACATGTATTCGAATTGTCACATGAATATCTGAATGCTTAGGTACATGTTTTTATCACTACCACTTCACTATCACTAGTTATTATAAAACGAAGTCCCCGCCCGCGTCTGTGTTTCTGTTCGCGATATACCTACTCAAAAACGACTGAACGGATTTTCATGTGACTTTCACCAATAGGTGTATAATTTGTTAAGGTTTTGTGTAAATTGGTTGAAATATGACAATAATGATGAAAATATCGGCAAAAACCAAACCGCTTGGGAGCTTTCATCGAAAACGCTGCCTTATCCCTTTGAGATATAAAAAAGAAATGGTTCTACTACCCGTGCGAAGCCGGGGCGGGTCGCACTCGCTGATATTATGATATAGATACAGCGCATCATTTTGTTCCAAACATTTATGTAAGTTGAAGATTTAATGCAAAATGATAAATCCATACGTAAATATATTATCCCTTTAATATATTCGTTATTGAAAAGGCCGTGCTAAATAAATATGCAGGTAGGTATGTTTACGTCTATTATCTGCCAGACGCCGTAGATTTATGTTCTTGAATACCACAAAGGACAAAGATATGTACTGTGTATAGCTCTAAAGCTCGTTCTGATGGTTCGTTACAATAACAACAATCTCTATTCGGGTCATGAACGTTTCAAATGTTTTGTAAATCCGTTCATGTACCCTAAAATATTTAATGAACCCTGCATAAAATTGAGTAATGGCATTGAGTAATTCAAAAAGATAATCCTTTGGAACCGAATTCAAAATAAACGTTTTATTTTTAGCAGAATACGTGAGGTGGGCAACACTTTGGTCGGTGGAGCAGGACGCACGCAGGTTGGCTCAGTTGGCTGATAGCAGTAGCAAGTTCTCGCGAATCGCGGTGAATGGCCTGATTGGAGAGGACCCTTTCAAGCCTTAAGATTACTGATGTTTTATTTCGAACTCTTGCATCGATCCATCGAAAGTAACCTCAGCTATGAGATACAAAAAGATTTACGTTCAAAATACTTGAAAAGTTAGATACGCTATTTGAGGGAATCCCAAAATACATATCTGTTGGTGTTGCGTTTATTTTTATGAATGAATGTGTTATCTGTTATAGTAATAAAGTAGCCGGCTACCTGGTGGGCGGATTTCTGTTGATGTAAAATTCAACGTACAAAGATAACTCAGTTGTTTTTGTAAAAAAAACGTACTTACTACTCAAACTTATCATGCCGGAGATTCTTAATACTTACCTTCCTATAACTACGAAATTATAAGTATTAGGTACCTAAAGCAATGGTTGAAGAGACCGCGGTTTTTCTAGAAAAGAAAGAAATCAAAGCTATCATTAAGTTTTACCTTCTGCTAAGGATTAAATACTAAGTGCTTGCTAGGTAAGAGATTGGTGGTGTAAGGCAGTCATTGCGTGGCGTCCAAGCGTTTGCAGAAGCTGTGTTGCCATCGCGAGGAGAACCTGGACGAGATTGTCTCAGGAATGTTGGGGTTGATACAAGAGAAGAGAGACCTATACCCAGTGGTGGCCGAAGTCAGGCTGTGGGTAATAATGAATATGAGTTAGGCAGGTTATAGTGCTCGACCGACCGTCACGTTAGTGCGTACGTTCCGTCCTGATGACGGTACGCATTAACCGACCGTCAGTTTGTAGTTTTGTACCATTCAGTGCTCTCCTTCTCCTGACCAACAAACTGACCGGACTAGTAACACTGTACGCGTCGTACGTAGTACGTACGGTCGGTCCACGCCTTCGCGTTCATTTGTTTCGATAGCGCGTCGGTCGACTGACGCACGCATGCGGACGCACGTGACCGATGGTTCTCGTACTCAGTAGGTACAAATACAAAATACAAATCCAAATTACAAAATGCAAAAGGTTTATTTCTGTACCCACTAGTATAGTACTTAAGCATGATGACGCCTGTGTTAGGAGATTCCAAAACTCAGTGCGTAGCTGTAACGATTTATGAATTTTCAAATAAATGACAAGCGCGACTGAGACGTACGCACCAACCCCGACGGACGGTCGAACACTAACCAATCTATTACTATACTCTATCCCTCTTACTAATAAACGCGGGATAAAGTTATACCAAGTATAAACCTATGAAAATGTATGGTTATTTCTTTGTTATACCTGCAGCCTTATTGCGTAAGTGCGCAAAGAAGTTAAACTCTATCCAACCGACCAAATCGGCCAATCATACAAAAACATCGCGTCATTCAACTCGCATGTGATTGGTCAATTTGGTCGGTTGGATAGAGTTTAACTTCTTTGCGCACTTACGCAATACGGCTGCTGGTATAACTTTATTCCGCGTTTATTAGTAAGAGGGTTTGACTGTAACTGGCCTTAATGTTGCCAAGTACCTATATATAGGTATCCAATTAAGCAAAATATAGCTTCATAATTAAGTAAATATTCCCGAACACAGTGAGTGACCTCTACTCGTATTACATATTTACGTGGAATGCCATAATTGGATTATCTCCATTAATTACGCAGAACTTACCTAAATACATGTACCTGGAATGCCATCAATTTGATGCTAACACGACTCGCGACGGAATATTAAATACTTCTCGCAAATTGTTTCAATTCTGACGCTAATTACGTGAATATTATTATGCACACGCTGATTGGGGTCTAGCGGCGACCACGTTCAGTTGCGCAGCGCCTCTATCTAGCTAGATATTTGTCAAGCTATATTAGATAATTACTTGGTGTACAGGTAGATAGATACTGCAATTACTGTTAGCAGCCAGTTTAATTTTATTTTTAACCCCGACGGAAAAAAGAGGGGTGTTATAAGTTTGACGTGTGTTGCTGTGTAAACGGATGCGCCTAAACGGATGAACCGATTTTGATTTAGTTTCTTTTTGTTTAAAAGGTGACTTTATCGAGAGTGTTCTTAGCTATGTTTGAATAAAATGGGTTTAGCCGTTCAAAAGTTATTTTCATTTTACTCTTTGAATCTAGATTTTTTCGCAAGATATCGTGTCATTATTACGTGTTTCTTTAGATTGTCGATTGAATCGTGTCTGCTACTAGGTATATTATATTATGTAGTTTAAAAAGCATGAAAGAAAATTCTTGTATTCTTCTGAAATCCGTTTTACGATGTGAATTTTGTGAAGGAAAGTACAAACGTTCTGGGATAAAAAGTAACCTATCAGAGATTAACTCCTTCTAACAAACAATGTTACATCTATATTATAATATTATATATATATTTTACCTTAGATGAAAATGTTTGACAATTTATACAGAAATAACTAACGAACTTTACGTAGATAGCGACTGCGCGGCTCCTCTAATTCCATCGAGCGTTTAGTCCAGTGACCGGCTAACCGACTCGCCACATGACATCGTCGATGACGGTATTAGGTTCGTTAGCTTTCGATCGAAAACGGATCAACCTCAAGTGTCAGTTGAAACTAGCTGGAGGGCTAGCTTTCCCAGTTAGTAAGTTTCGCAACGAATACTTGCTTAACGGTCAGTCAAACCCAAACCAAAAACGTTTACATTATATTGTTCCACTGCTGGAAAAAGGTCTCTTCAACAGTCCTCCACTCTTTTCAGTGTGTTTCCTTCTCAAGCTAATTTCTCGTTAACGCCTCTAAGTTGTCACGCTGGTGTTTCTGGCGTGACGACTTAGGCGCTTTGCAGATGGAGCAACAATTGCAGCAACTGGCAACTAGATGTTTACATATATCTCAATGGAACTGCGCACACGTAGCAACTCGAGTTGCGATCGACAACAGTTTTCAGTTGCTGCAATCGATGACTTAGTTTCTAATTGCCGCAACTAGCAACTGTCGAATTTATATCGGTTGCGTAAAGTTAGTTGAGAATTATAACAAACGACTTCCAAAAAAAACACCATATAGTAAAAAAATACTTAAATTTCGGAAGTTAGTGTACCTGTTTTCATTTCTTTATTTTTTGACACCGCCTTCGGAAATTGAAGTTACTTTTTACTTTATAGTGTTTTTTTTTTTTAAACCGGTTATATTTTTTTTGTAAAAAGTTTTTTATTTTCACTTTTTAGTGGTACATAATAGACAAGTTCTATAATAAGGTACCTATAGTGCTGCCTATAGTGATGCCAGAATAGGTTACCCAAATAACATGTAACGTGAAAATTGCCGTCATTTATTGAAGAGTTCTGTTGTATATCTCCGAAAATCTTCATCAGATCTTTACCAAATTTAAATGGAACCATTTCGGAATAAACTTCTTTCGAACAGTAAAAGAATTTTGCAGATCCGTTTATATATGACGGAGTTATACCTGAACATACATTAAAAAAAATGTTAACATCTGAATTGGGAACCTCCTCCTTTTCAGGCAGTCGGTTAAAAATAAAATAAAATGAGAACAAGTGCTGCTTCTTCGATATCCATCACCACACTGTACGTAGCGTAGACTGAGCTACTCAGCTGTCAAAGTTGCTCACAGATTGCTATAAAATTATGACAACTGTAAACCGGGCCATTTGGTTTTAACAACTTGCAACTTTTAACGGATTTTTTTTTAAAGTTGATAGTTGCTTCAACTAAAGTTGCTCCATCTGCAAAGTGCCTTAGAGGCCTTCTGTTGCGATAACGCCTGTCTTCTGGCTATGGTCCATCTGCCATGATACATTCTACCCATATTTATGTAACTCGCAAAATCCCACTTTAGCTTAGAAGAGTTATTTTTCACATAAGGAAAATAATATAGCTCCTATATTTTTTTATGAGATCGTCGGCAACGACGATATGGCAATACTGCAAACTCTGTTTCACATTTACCAGAACTTCTCATATACTAGAAATTAAACTTCTAGTTAATATCTGAAATAAATGCAGCGAAAGCGCCAGCTATTTGGGCGGACACTCGCCGCGTCGTCGCGATCCTAAAATTACAATGTAGCATGAATGGCGGTCGTTCAGCGTTGTTCAGACAATAGTGTGTGCAGTTGGCACGCATGCGGCGCAGTTATGGTGCCACGGTGTTGGCAGCGTCCCTGCATGGGCACCGTGCCATGGACCTACAGGTCAACGGCACCGCACTAGCCCAGTTACTCTGCAGGAACGATCAGCAATTGATTAAACTTCCGAGACAAGATTTATTACGCATACTTACCTATTTATCTCTTGGTATGGTATGTGCATTTTAAATTGGATTAGTTAGTCATGGGTATGTCGAATGCTCCATTTAAGATACATGCGTACCTATCTACATTGTGCAAGACATAATATATCTGAAATTTAAAAGATGTATATATGTACGAGTAGTTCTAGAATTTATAGTGCTTCTCTTTCTCGAGACGATGGAATATATTTTTGGGCCCACTAGGTGCCACATCACCGATAGCGTATTTTTTTTTATGTCGTAATTTTTGTTTGCTCTTTTTTTTTGTAATTGAACATAATTATAATTTTTGGTTTCGAATTGTAAGCGCAAGTCGTGTTAATTTATTAAAAAAAAAAATAAGTGGAAAATGTCTCTGGGTGCAAATTTGTTTTTCTTCGTGCTCATAATTGCTGTATGTAGTGCGTAGTCGTTTATTTTCTCAAATACTCACACTGGATATCAGACGGGTCTATAAAACCCCATTTTGCCAACAGCCTACCTTGGTACGCAAACGATTGAGTGCTTCACATATAGGCCACTGCAGTTCTTGTCCAGGTAGCAGGTGTGAAGAAACACCTCAAAATGTATAGTGCTGAATCCAGATTAAAGACTACATTTTAGAATGAGATAGCTAAACTTAAAGTGTATCTGAAATGGTCCAGTCAGACTTGGAAATGCGAATATTAAGGCTAACTGAAATTACAGTGAAGGAGAACAAAGGAATGCTGATACTTCGACAAGCATATCACAAAATAACAATGATAATTTTATGGAGGGGTGTTAAAATTCGCAGACTGAATGCCAGACGTGTGCGTTTGTGCAATGCTATAAATACCGTTATAAATTGCACCTTATTGCATCGCCTGGCGCATGCCTCATTGAGTATACATAATCCGTTATGACAGCTGTTGTGCTGTGCTGTAACCTATGCTGTAACACAGATTGGTCGAGGGCTGAGTGCCAACAGCGAGTTATTGCGACAACTGACAAGGACTAGTTGGTTAGTTATTTATAGTAGGACAACGGTGACTACTATAATTATATTGTGCGCCTTTTACCTTTAAATTTTTATTTTTCTTTGCTTGGGTAAATGCTCATGCATACTGGACTACCACGGGGAGATAGTGCAGTTATATGGGACTTCAACCCACTAAAACTCTACGGTGTCCTTCTGTGCCGCTTATGGCGGGAACAGAGGCACGCGCTAGCAATCACCGCGAAACCTTTACCGAAACCTAAATGAGATATTTAGGTACTTATCGTGCTGGTAGACTTGACTTTTAGCTGACATTTAGTAGAAATTTTAATACTATAAATATATATATACATATTTTTTAATTTTTGATTGTTGAATACGGGTAATCAGAAGCTTGGAAATACGGTAACTGGCCATAACAAGGGATATAGTGTTATCCAGTAACTGGTTTGTGGAGTTCAGTTAGGCTTTCGTTCCTAGTAAAAACATATTTAAAATCGAATTAGACTGCAAAGACATGTGTTGGGAAAGGACTACGTACTCGTCTGATGAAGTTTGAGATGCATGCGGAGTTAAGATGTGGGTTTTGGGTACCATGATTTTGAAATTTTGAAGCTCTGATCTATTCAGCTGAAATAATACTAGTTACTAGTGCAGCAGATACTTCTAACTACTGAAGCTAAGCGCCCAGAAAAACCGACATAAGTTGATGTAAAAACGACAATTAAGACAATTAATTTTTGCTAATTGAAATCGAAAGTTTGTATTTACATTTAACTAGCTTCTGCCAACAAATTTCATCGTGATCCGTTCAGCCGTTCTGGCATGATTGAGTAAAAAACATACATCCATACATTCAAACTTTCGTATGTATAATACTAGCTTCTGCCAGCGACTTCGCCCGCGTGTAAAGTGTTTTTTTTTATCGCAAGGGAACATTAAACCGGGATGAAAAGCCTATGTGCTATTCTAGACTATATTCTATCTATGTGCCAATTTCATCCAGATCCGACCAGCAGTTTGAGCGTGAAGAAGTAACAAACATACACACTCACAGACTTTCGCCTTTATAATATTAGTGTGATTAGTGTGAAGTGTGATTAGTAAGATAAGATTTCTATAACTTTAAAACAAGCATTTTCTTTAAAGAAAAAATTGTGCTGAAAGGTTTTCCCTCCGGTAAAGTTCCGGTCCGTATTGAGTGCGCCGCCCACAAGTTAAATGATAGCTATTATTTACAAAGGGAAGCTTGTAACGATAGCTTGGAATTAGTTTTTAAATTGCTGTGTTTGTGGACTTTGTCTTCAGGTTTATTCTAGGAAAGTGCCAGGAAAATGTCATTATTGGAGTTATCTTCGGGTTCACTGTAGGAAAATGATATTATTAAAATTGGACCTGTACCAAATAACAGGTAGTTAGAGAATATTATTATGTAATAATTTCTGATTGAATGCAAGTTTATTTTTGCTGGATTAGAAATATGGTAAGAATTATACATAGTATTTTTTCGGTTAAAGATATTTATTTCGCAAAAAGAATGACTAAATTCAGTTATAAAATAGGTTTTGAACAATGTGATAACATTGGCAGTAAGAGTAGATAGAAAAACAAAAACAAACATGCATATTAAAACTAATATTACCATAATACTTCGACTACCATACACTAGCTTCTGCAAGCGGCTTCACCTGCGTGAATGTCAAAATTTATTCCGAGGGAACATATTCCCGTTTTTACAAGAAACAACACAACAGTCTTGAACATGAGGGTAGGGTGCAATACATTGTTATAAACAGTGGATGGACTGCGTGAGGAGGGATATGGAAGAAGACAAAGGAGTCAGTGATAGTTTCCTCCGTGCCTCAGAAAGCATGTTAAGCCGTTAGTCCCGGCTGTTATTTAAAGATATTTGACAGTCGTTACGAGTAGTCAGAAGCTTGAGATCTGATACCAGTCTTGCCAAGGGGTACCGTGTTACCCAGTTACTGGGTTGTGGAGGTCAGATAGGCAGTCGCTCCATGTAAAACACTGGTACTCGGCTGAATCCGGTAAGACTGGAAGCCGACCCCAATATAGTTGGGCAAAGGCTAGACAGATGACGATAGCGTGACGGTTGATAGAACGATATGGATGAAGCAAACGTGTTGCGCTGACCTCAAGTAACATGGGATAAGGGCAGGTAAATGATGATATGATCAGTTACATATAGTTTAACTAACTGCAACGCATAATATATCTTTGGGTTAGGAGTCCCTCCTCCTCCTTACTTCGATTCCCCAATGCTAGAGGGTGATCACATCATGGATTCAAAACCTTGATTATGTTTCTCCACTTGCTCCTAATTTCAGCAACATGCAAGGCTTCCGAGGCTTTCATGTTGAAGGAGGTGCGTATTTTTTTATGACCAGCTTAAAGGACTTCTTGCTTCGGTCAGGAGTACGACGTAATAATGTGCTAACTGCTAAGTTAAGTTATTCATATGCGATTTCTGGGTTGTAAGTACCCAAATACGAATTATCACAGGTTTTCTGACCATGTCTTGTATCTGCTACAAATTAACTCTACGTATACTTTTGATATTTCTAAGCTAGGACGTATTTGACGTTATCCACAAAATTGACGTTGCGATAATTGAAGGGAAAATCCTCAGGGAATAAGTTACTATCATCAAAGTGTACGCTTTTGCGTAACTAAAAGTCTTACAAAAAACCTTGGCCTTATTTATGTTCTAAATCACAGTACCCGCCCAACAAATCTGTCTATAAATTTCCTTACTTGCTTGAAATGGGATAGACTTTAAAACCAATCCAATTCGCCAATATCCTAAAGTAAATGCGGCTGAATTTCAATAATTTACATAGACCGCGGCGCTAAGAGAATTTCCAAACGAAATACTACATAACGGTATTGGAATCTGAACTATGATATTATTATCTATTCTTAAATGGCCATTGCTAATGTGATGAAACCTCCGTAAAGGCTCTTTGTTAGCTTGCTACGTATCATAATCTGTGCTCTGTGTCCGCAATACAGTGCGTAAAACAAAAGAAGCAGGTGCCCAAGAGAAAGATTTATAGTCAAATGTCACGGACAAGAACAACAATAAAAAGATTTATTTGGAGTGACCATGAGGCATGAGGCCATACTTTTCTTGAGAGTTTTCAACCGCCCCTTTGATAAAGAAAAAGTCAAATCAGTTTTTCCTTCCCACTTCAAACTGGGCTTAGAGCTGGCGAAAATTCTTGTTGATAATTAATGTATTTGTTAAAACGAGAATCGAACACTCAACAAGTCCATCGTGTAACCGCGTGGCGAGAAGCGAATACAAAGTCTTTTAACCAGTCAGCCTGTATTTGAGTACGCGTTAGTCACTTCCACAGAGTATATAACTACGGTGTATCCGAGACGGGTAAATAGGTACCTGCTACACGCGTTTGCGTTTTGCCGGTGATTCAACATTTTTTAGCTCCTGCAGGAACAATTTATACAATAGGGTACCTAGTAAAATAACCGCTGCAGCTTGACGCCAGAGAGGAAGCTCTTGATGCCCATAAGGACTCGATCTCGAACTCAAAATCAAAGTTTGACAGTCGGTCGTCGCTTCTGATTTTAATTACCTATAGCTGTTTAATACTCAGAGATTATTCGAAGCAGTTTTAATAAAGGAATTTTGATGGACCATTGTAGAACCAACATTAGCTACGACTAAGAAAATAGAAGCTTTAAAGCTAAGTTGTCTGTCAGTAAAGACTAAAGCAGCTATACCACGTCTTTGTGCGTTTTCCTCCTTTGTATTCGTCTATCACAGTAAACACACCAATCTTATGAAGTTCTACTAAACTAAATTAGAAAGGTATTTAGGTTTATTATTTGATTTCAACGCCGCTTACATCGTAAAACTGTGAGAAATAAAACTTGGAATTGGAATTAATTGATAGAAACAATGATTTTACAATCTCTCTGTTCTAAATGAAAGAGTAAATGCAATAATAATTATGTACTGTTACAGACCGGAGTAAATATAGGGCTTATTCGCGCATATAGGAATGTATTCCTACGAAATGTACATGGCTGAGGGCCGCCTGATAATTTACATCTATAAAATACTATTCTAAATTCGAATGACGCTTCTCTAAACCTGCCTGGAGTATACCTGCCCGCCTTCGTTCTGCAATAATTATTACAGCATGCAACCTTCACAGTACCTACATACATAAATCTGGATGATATTAAAAACCTACTAACCCACATTTTTACAGTATAAAAGACGAAACTGATGATGTACAATATTGTGTATTACAAAGGAAATAAATACCCTTTGACATGTTGCTTGGTAAATGTATGTGATTATCTTCCAGACTCCAGATTACCTCTTGTTGGGCTTCCTTTCTTTTTAATAATACTTGATGACATACTTCTTATGGGTTATGAAAGTATCTTATTTATATATTCTTTCATATCGCTTTCATCTAAATACAGAATCATAAATAATAAATGAGTATGCGTACAACGTACAATAAGTACATATTATTTTGTAGTTGGTTTTTGTGTAAATTATTTCATCACCACTGCTCTCAAAACGTTGAAGGAATACATCGTGAGGAAGCAGGCATGTCCTAGAACGAAAAATTTTAAGACATGTGACAACTACCAACCCGAACTGGGCCCGCGTGGTGGATTACGGCCCATTCCCTCTAACAGAGAGGAGGCCTGTGACCCAGCAGTGGGCACATTAATAGGCTGATGATGATGATGATTTTATAGTTTCTCCTAAAAGATCACCGTAAACCTATGGTGCAGTCAAATGAAGAGAGCTTTCACGGAGAGGTTTTTACTGAATAGACCGGCTGACCTCATTTTCATACAGGTCACTAACACAGAATTATCTTACCGATGTCACCAACGAAAGGCTTAATCAAGCTTCTAGTTTATTTACGCTTCTGGTCGACATAACATCTACCATTTTCCTTTGAACTTCTATAAAGAAGACCTATACTGACGAAGGTCAACCTTAAGGTCGGTGATTGGTTACAAAAGACCAGCTACCTAAGTACCTACTCGCTCAAATGATTTCTTAGAACTAATTAGTAACACTTATGGACTTCGGATGTCACCTTTCTCGGTGTATTTTAGTTATACCTTGTTTTTCGGTGGTGATTACATAGGTACAGATTTTGGCAGTACCTAACAGCCTTTACCTAATTGAATTGGTCGCCGAGCAACACCCACGTCCTACACTGAATTTCAGTTTATTACTGTATCATAACTGTGTTAATATAAGCGTAACTCAGTCATGTTACAGTAATAAACGAAAGATATCAATCAATTAGAGCGTTTTGGAAGCTGAGTTTGGAACTTTAATTGCCGATGATCATTTTTAGGGTTCCGTAGCCAAATGGAAAAAAACGGAACCCTTATGGATTCGTCATGTCTGTGTGTCTGTCTGTCTGTCCTTCCGTATGTCACAGCCACTTTTTTCCGAAACTATAAGAACTATGCTGTTGAAACTTGGTAAGTAGATGTTTTCTATGAACCGCAGATTTTCACACAAATATAGAAAAAATACAATAAATTTTGGGGGTTCCCCATACTTAGAACTGACTTTTTTTCATCAGTCCCATACGTGTGGGATATCTATGGATAGGTCTTCAAAAATGATATTGAGGTTTCTAATAATTTTTTTTTCTTATATGAATAGTTTGCGCGAGAGACACTTCCAAACTGGTAAAATGTGTGCCCCCGCCCCCCTGTAACTTCTAAAATAAGAGAATGATAAAACTAAAAAAAATATATGATGTACATTACCATGTAAACTTCCACCGAAAATTAGTTTGAACGAGATCTAGTAAGTAGTTTTTTTTAATACGTCATAAATCGTAAACCGCAATTTACCCAGTACGGAACCCAACGTGCGCGAGTCCGACTCGCACTTGGCCGGTTTTATTGAATTTAGAATCAACATAGTTCATAATGAATTTATTAATGAAACCGTAGTTTATAATAATTACTCTTTTGACTCCATCCAGACGATTGATTTCCATCCTTTTCTAGCGTGAGAGTTTTCTATCTGATTCAGTTTAAATAATTAAAACATCTACACAGTAAGTAATGGAAAACTTCGGAGAGACTGTTTAACGGCGTACTGTCACACGTCATTGAGTTTAACGACGCCTCCCGACATTCATTTAAACATTACAGTATTATGCGTACATTATGTCAACTTTGCTGTTGGATTCTAATTGTAATCACAAAGCTGCGTGATTTTATTTTATTATGCATACTGAACTTGTTGAGTCTACAGCTTTCTCTGTTTTGTATCATTAATATTCGTTATTGTGAAGTGTAGGTACCTCTGGATGATAGATTGAATAATTCTGCGATAAGACTCTGTTGCAGTTTAAAATGAGATCTAGTGAAATTAACTAGATAGACAGTAGCAAATATCTACTCTGATCTTTTATTTGTTTTGTCTTCGCACGGTTTGTTCATTTACCCAGTGTCACGTTTAGAATAGACTTTCTAGTTCCTTTAGATTTTAGTCCAATGTCCTAGTTAGGCCCCAATAAAATGGCGGTTACTTTATTGGAAGCTTCTAAGGAGTTTTGTCGACAACATGTACGAACTCATGTTCTACCGCTGTGTTTTACCTGCCCACACTCGTGCACGTTCACTAATACTATTAGAATAAAAAGCCACCATTTTTAAACTATTAATATCCAATATAACAAAATAAAAAAAAAAAATGTGTGTGTACCAGAGTACACAGGTAAGAAGTGAAACTTCTTTACGACATATAATTTTTCTACTATTTGCAACTTCACGAAAATGGGGTAGATAAGCCTTAAGAAAAACAATTTTTTCCGTATTAAATTATTAATTTTTTAAAAATATATATATATATAAATATTAAAAAAAAAAAATTAAAAAAAAATATAATTAAAAAAAAAAAAAAAAAAAAAAAAAATATAAATTAATAATTAATTTATAAATATTAAAATCATGCTCATACGTGTTGAATTTTTAAAACAAAATATATAATCACTCTCACTTTTCTTGTAAATTCACTTAAATTTGAATAAGTCTTTTTACTAAACTTTGATAAAAAAAGCAACATGGCGCGCAACCGAAAACCGTGACGATACGTACAAAATTTCTCCCATACGTCGATAAAGAAGTTTCACTTCAAAAAATAAAACAGAGAAGCAGCATAGACGCCATCACGTTTCCGCAAAAACTCTTCCTCCTACTCCTATTGACATTCTTACCTAATTATGACATTGCTCCAATTCATTAATTCTATTCCTATTATAATGTACCTATTGTATTGTATTTCCTATTATTCATTTAAATTAATATATTGTTATGTGAATGCACCTCATAATATCATTGCATCTAATTAAATAATGTTTGCATGCCTAATATATGGTAGATTGTACAAGGATCACCCATGTTTTGATTGTCACATCTTATTTAATGCACCTACAATCTATGCAAAGAAACGTTTACTTTACTTTACTCTGATCTTCATGGTGATGTTCTGAAAAATATCGGTGACGTTCTTTATTTTCTGTATCTGGCAATAAAAAGCTTGAGTCACCGTGTCCGTTGATATTTCAGCAAAACTAACGATCAACAATTATTTTCTGGAATACCTGTCTATGTGGATGGATTTTGGAGAAAAGGGATTTCGCATAAACCCTTTCTTGTCAAAGTTGCTGAAATATAATTTGTTGCTCGCAAGAATTCCTTGAAATAAAAATGCTGATCAAAGGGCTAAATCATAATTCTGACAGGAATAATTTAGTTTAGAAGCAGTTACAGTGAATTATAGAGTCAATCATGCTTAGCTGTCATTTACACCTGTTTACAAGTCTGTTACAAGTACATTATAGATATTAATAGCACTCGATAGATCAAAGGAATTCCCTTGGCATAATAATTAATCAACTAAGTGCTTCCCTCGGATCGATGGCAGCAGTTAACAGTGCTGAGAATTTTACGGTTATTTCAACCTACTGAGTGATTTAATCTTTACACCTCAAATGCGCGAATCTTAGTTTTTAGCGAAATACTTTTATAGTCAGCATGTGGTTAGCACAACCATAAAATTGAGATCTGGTAAGCTTCAGCTGCTGATATTTACGTGTTAGTGATTAATGGCATCATTGTTACGGTGTCTGGTGTATAAGGAACCATAGTTAGTGTAGCTGTCGGGGTGATAGACTGCTTATAGGGATTTACCTACTCTGTTTTTTTACGAGCGGAGCAAGCAAAGCGTGGAGTGATTGTGCAGTGGCGTTAATCCCGTCTGCAGTGTAGTCGTGCCCGCTGTCGGTAATACGCGCACACGCACCGAGTGATCCCGTCTTGTTATATTGTTGTACTGTCGTAGTTCTCGCTGCGACTTCTTGCCCGTTTTATAGTCTGTGTTTATGAGTGACAGGTGTGTTACTATAGTTCTGTACTTTTTATTTCCCGGATGACATTTTGTCTATCGCGCGCATTTTTGACAGTTCGCGGTTTTTTGGTCACAGTGTTTTTTTTTTCTAATTTGTCGTTGCTTTGTGTTTTAGAATAACCGACGAAACAATGAATCTGAAGCTGAATAATGACATCAAAGGATCGATCACAACGGAGAAATCATCAGAATCACTTGTGAAGGTAACGCAGCTGAAAAGTTTTAGTGAAAAACTAACATGGTGAACTAAAGCTTTTAACAAGCACGACTGTATGTTGTGGTAATGTATGTAAAGTAGAAGTTTTAACTTAGACATAGTTGTTTTCGTTAAAGTTAAACTAAGCCCTTGCTTTCGGACCGAGTACGGTACCAACTAACCGCAACAAATTTCTAAATACTTAGTACTTGTAATTATCATTGTTGATATTGTTTAGAGTTCATTCGCACTGTAAAAGAAGATTAGCACAATAGTTTATAGTTTAGATAATTAATTACTTTATCTTGTTTTCTAAGTTTATATAGAAAATAATCTTATTAATTCAATAAATCACGTATACGTCTACAAAACAAAATAATGTGTGTGTTCACGAATCGTCAAAAATAGCTTACTAATTAGAAAGTAGATCCGTGTTCGTTACATTTACACTTGATTCATGAAATTGCTTAAACAAATTGTTTTAAAGAAAGATATATTTTCTCGTGCCTTGGCTCAATATTTTACATATTTCTAGATATACCTAAAATCATAATATTAGACAGTTTTACGATTAATTTAAACCTACAGATTAATTTGTCTCAAGTGTTTGCCAACATGTTACGATAAATTTAACCGGATGAATGCCGTAATTACCGAAACAATTAAAAAGCCGTTGTGTCTCGCGAGGATCCACGTATCGGGCACTCAAGAGGTTAAACAGTTCTTCAGTTTCACAGCAAAGTCAAGGCAATCGTCCTTAACCGTAAAAACAAAATTTACATATTTTATATATCCCATCCCTATTTACGTACTTATTGTCATTTTAGGACGCAAAACAACACCGGGCTCTAAATGAGAAACCCTATAGTTATTGACAGGTTTAGCGATTTATTATTAACAGGTCAGGTCTTTTCTATTCAATAGGTAGGTAGCTAAATCTGGAAATAGATAGTAAGTTGTTTCTCTCTTCTTATCCTAGTTTATCGCCTCAATGCCTCACACTTTTATTATAATTGTATTATTCCCTCGTCGACGTTTCTGCGAAGCAAATCTAGAACTTCAAAGATATATTTAAATCTAGAACTTAAAAGATCGTAAATAAATTCAGGTAAATAACATTCTTTTCACACCACCTGCTCGACAATGTCCATTTACATGTCATGCAATTGATGTAAAGATATCAATCTAAAACTTTAAGTAAAGCATTAACGCCCAATGGAGGTAAAGTTGTATAAACCTGTCAAGGGAGCAAAATGATTTAAATTTGGAACGTCAAATTTGTGTGGAAACTCATGGAAAACTCTAAATAAAAATGGCCATATTTATGGCATTGAAGAGGTTTGTTCCAAAAGGCGCGATTTCAAAGAATGTGAAACAAAAGACGATGTTTGGTGCTATGATTTTCAGTGAATTTTATTGCAATATTCGTGTTGACAAAAATGTTGCGTAATAGGGTGATAACGATTCTATACCAGTGTTTATTAAAACAGGCGCTTTAGAGATTATTGATAAATCTACTACCGGAAAAATCAAAATACAGATAAGTACGAAAAAGCCTATGACGATTTTGTACAATGGAGAACAACAAAAGTAGGAGTCAAGATTGTGTCGGCATCTGTCCTTTTAGTTTATTGCCACATTTAGCAGAAACACGAGAGTCAAGCAGCCTACTATGGTGCATTTATTCTTTGCTCAGATCTACAATAAGAATCAAACACAATATTCCAGCAGTTTTTTATTGTTTCGCAGAAGTTGTGAAAAGTAGGGTATGCTCCTCTGGGATAAAGCCTATCTTCGTCTTGGGCAGCATGAACCCCTCGCTTCACTCAGGATTCTACATAACTCGCTCGCTTCGCTCGTGAGTTAACTCTGTGGTCCCTCGTTACGCTCAGGGTTCAATATGCCGTCCGTGAAGTAAAACACTGCTTTATCCCCTTGGTGCATAAACTACTATTTTACAAAATGAAATGAAAAGGATTTTTTTCCTCGTTAAACATCATCAAGCTAAAAGAGTTTACTTTTAATGACCTCGTAGGCAATGTTTTACTACATAAACAAACTTTACTACAGTTTTTATTACAACAAATTATAAATGTCGTGAAACACATTCATCATTTTGATTATTATTACCTAAGCGCAAATACAGGCTATTTCGACTAGTTTTAGGTTCTTTTTTGTGAACACATCGAAGGTTTCGTACAAGCCCGCAATTAGTCGGGACGTCCAGTAGCGTCCTTTTCAGTAAACTCGTTCGCAATCACGATCTTTTCTTGTTAAAAATCATTCGAAATGATGTGTGAGTTTGTAAGAAGAAATCATGTTGCTGATAGAATATGACAATTTATAAAACATTGTTTATTTTCTAAAGACAGCCTGCGTGAGCGTTGCATACGTATTGAAACAAACTGCTCAATCGAGAATGATATCATAAGCATTTACCGCCCACATTCCACCATAATTTTCAGTTGAAATCAATAAACTTTGACAGATCAAGAAAAATGAACGGAGTAACAAATCCTTTCCGAAAATAATGGCTACTGTCTCTGTTCACGCCGCATGAGTGAGTCAGAGTCAGAGGTAACATAAATACTGCGGAAGAAAAATGAGGGTTTACGGGATTCTCAGAAAAACGGCAACAGCGGGGTAAAGTTAGAAATATAGGGGGTGAGTTTCCCGAGTCTGACACTATCCTTTCGGACCCCTGGGGAGTCCGTTAAGCCGTCTGTCCGAGTCCCCGTCAGCTATGGCCGCGGGGTACTTTCAAAAACCAGACAACATTGAATAATCTCTCTCTCCTTTGTGGCCACAGTATTTATGACGAATGATTTTTATTACAGCGCTAGCTTAGTAGAGATATCACAATTACGTTAATGAATGTAAAAACGAGTTTTTGTATCAAGGTTTCATCTTTATGTTATACATAACGAGACATTAGTAAGTAGTATATGTGGTTAGATTGGTGACTTTAAGGTATAGAAATCATCATCATCATCATATAAGTCGAAAGACGTCCACTGCTGGACATAGGCCTCCCCAAAGCGTCGCCACATTGACCGGTCCCGTGCGTCTAGCATCCAGCGGATCCTCGCAACATTCACCAGGTCAACAGTCCACCTGGTGGGAGGCCTTCCAACGCAACGTCTTCCGGTTCGCGGTAGCCACTCCAGATCTTTTCTGTTCCATCCGTTCCGATCCGGTATATCAATGATTACCTACTACTTATACCTTTTTGACAACAGTTTGGCCTTATGGTCATTGTAAAAAAAAATACAGATGGACAAAAGAAGACAAAGTATATAAACCTGAATATATCCCCTTGCTCTTCTTTTGCAGGATGAGCAGAACGCCAAGCGGTCTCAACGAGAGGTACGTTAGTACTACACTAACATACACAGTGCTAACTATATTAAAAACACAATTGTAGTACCTCATGCTAATAACAATTTAATTGATAAACCATAGCCTAACAAGGAGGTTAAGGTTTAAAGTTTGTAACATTGCTTGAGACAACATAATGAACATAACTACAAAATTTACTATTAATATAGCTAAAATACATGCAAGAACAATATATTTTACAATTGTCCACACCTTGTCCTTACCCTACGGTTTAAAAAGTATAACATAACAAAAAATAAGAAATGATAATTATGTTTACATAATTATCATTTCTTATTTTTTGTTATTATTTGTTTTTTATCATCTTTGCTTGAGACTTACTGAACATAACTACAAGACTTACTATTAAAACAGCACATGACTTACTAGAAAAACAAAATCAAAATCACATAGTTTATTTCAAATAAACCAAGTACTTTTGAATTGTCAAAAAATATATGAATCTAGTTGCACATTCGCAAGCATTAATAGGTATCTATGGAGAAGAATGTGCAAGAAACTTCACGGACACTCTTTTCCTGAATTTTAATGTTCTGGTGCGACACTGGCCACTGCTGGGACACTGGCCTCCTCTCTGTGAGAAGGAATGGGCCGTAACGCATGCGGGCCCAGTGCGGGTTGGTGAATGTCAAACGTCTTCGAATTTTTGGGTTTAGGTCATGCCGGTTTACTCACGATCTTTTCCTCCATGAGTAACGATGAGAAATACACCTTGCAGACTGGCTCACTTTTCATCAAAGCATTAGCTTTATCATGTCATGACATGTATCATAAGTCTATAATATGCCTATTGCTGGGAGTGGCGTGCAATCCACCAGATGAGCCCAGTGCTGGTTGGTGAATATTATCATAAATCATAATAATATCTTTAACTTTTTTGATTCCAGAATTACTGACATAGATATGAGAGATAGAGACCGGTAATATCAGTAAATAGTCAGATAGTGGTCAAGTTTAATTTGAAATGTTTATCAATTACGAATACATTGAGAAAAGGTCTACAAGGACTTCAACCATGTTGAGTGAGGCAGGCAAATGGATTAACTTTCAGTTTCAGTATAGGTACAATACCGGTGCTCGCCTCTTTGTTCGATAATAAACTTTGACCCCTCATTAAATCCTTTGGGGGTCAAATTTCAAAATCACTTTTCTTAGTGAACCACAATTTACACTTTCTAAGAATCTGAAGTTCTGAAACCTTGTTTTTTAGTAGTTTAGGGTGTGTCTTATCTTTCAGTCGGTAAAAAAGCTTAGTGCGAGTTTTTAATATTTACTCGATCTGACTGGTGAAAATACAGTGAAACACAATTATTCCATACGATTTGAAATAAGCAAACTTTTACGCAAACACGATCGAGTTTCTAAGATTATAAATTCGCACCGGACTTTCTGGACTTGCAATGTAGATATTTACAATGCATAGAAATGCTTGAATCTTTTATTACGGTATCTCCTAATGGTCTCCAGCGATCTGTCAGAACCAGCAAAGCCTCGTACAACAAAAATAAACTCTTACTTAACTATTATTATGTAAACAGAAGTTCTTATGGAGAGTTCTTCGCATAATCTTGGTGCAAGCGATTACAGGAATGAGATAATTTCCAAGGTTTTAATATATAATACTAATATAATAAAACAAAGTAACAGTACTAAGCTTATACCGAATATGCACAGAGAGACCACTTGAGCTTGCTTCTACGACTTCCTAGCTTAACCGGAGTTCTGTTCCTCGCACTTTACACTTGGTAGATATGTTGCAATGCCATCTCACAAAGCATTGCTTTAAAGAGAGAGTTTCCCTACATTTTAAGCCATTTCATCTACTCAATACAACAAACAACTCAAATTAACAGTTACGAGTCTTATTTATAAAAATATCTGAGCTGTTCAGTAATTGATTGCAGATGCTTAATTGAAAATTTTAAATTCCCTATAGAAATTTTGTAGCTAAACAGTGTCGAGATTTTTTATAAATAAGGTCGAAAATCTTGTCATTTATTGACATTAATCAAGGGCTGTTCCGTTCTCATCGCGACTGATTCGATTGGAGTGGATGAAGCTTCCTTCAAAGGACTTAAAAAAAATGTATACCAAGGCCTTACTTTTTCATAATTTTAAACACAACACAAGAAAAAAACGCAAACAAAACTGCAGAACAAAATGCTACCAATAAAATTCTGTTAGTAATAAAAAGTGTTTCTTTCGATAGACAAACATCGGTGTTTGATGTTGCATTATCCGCATAACCGCTCTCGTAGGCGGGCCTGTCTCAATCTACGACTGATTCAATCAGGCCTCTGATTGATAGCTGATGCGGTTCCCACACGAGGCCCAGAGATGCCCAGGGACGAACGCAATCTAATCACAACCCTAATATTGTTACAGGCTATATCGGCCTCATGTTTGGTTTATACAGGGATCGGCTAAAAATAGATGACACTTCTAATCTTGTCTTGTTGATTTGTTTGCGAAGATTGTAATTGACATTATTGGCCGATTTTTGCATTGAGTATTTGAGGTTTATTTGTCGTTGAGTATTTGTCAAACACTACTTTAGCCTACAGATTTTTGCATTTTAGTACCTAGGGTTTGAGTCCGTTTGAGACGTTCTTAACTCAAAATACTCAATTCACAAATCAGCCGATAATGTTAGTTACTATGAAATAGAAGACAAAAATAGTAAACCATTAAATTAATATGCAGCCGTATCTAAAATAGCCTAGTGTTTTTGTTTACATTTATGACTTAAGGAGCCTTATCAATCCTCCATAAGGGAGTAGTAGGTAGGCCTAGTAGAGTGACCTTTTATCCTAAACAGTTGCAGCTAAAGATAACTGCCTTCGTCTCGACCGCAAATATAATTAGAATTTATTTATTCATAATTTAATACTACGTATTAAGCCAACGAATGTTTACATTTTAAATCTCAAACATTTTACAAAAACAGAACAGATTTTATAGCATTTAAAATGATTAACAACGCCCATGGTTGAGACAGGTATGTACTTTACATTTCCTCAATCTCGTGTCTATTATCGGCGTTGACTAATCATAAATCCATCAAGAAATCACTCTTGTTGATGTCTCGGGTTTTCTCTGTTTGATCAAGAACGAGAAAAACATTTGTCGGTAATTTAAAAGCAATATTTATCCATGACGTTGTCAAGGGATAGAGCACAAATATCCGGTAGCACTCAGCTCCAAGAATAAATCTGCATAGCCTAACTATATTTGGGTTGGCTTTTTTATTTTATTTTTATGTATCGTTAGGCTCGCGCTTGACCACTATCTCGCCTGATGGTAAGCGATGATGTATTCCACGGTGAAGCACGCTTGCCTAGAAGTACCCTAATCACTCTTGACTTAAATACCCCAAGGTTGTAGACTATCAGGACACAAAGACTCCGGCAGGGAATTCCACTGCTTAGCTGTGCGCACAATGAAAGTATTAGCAAAACGCTTGGTGTGTATGCGTGGGACGTCCACCATGTACCGATGGCGCATTGCCGTACGTCTTGTAATCCGATGATGTAAAGGGCTAGGCAGAATCAAATTGTGCAGTTGTGCTGTAACCGGATGAAGCTATGTACCAGTATTTTTCATGGAGCGACTGCCTATATAGCAATAGCCCGAGGCAAGACTGGTGTCAGAATTAAGACTTTTGAAACACCACAAAAAATATAAAAAAAAAACGATTATCAAAGCAAAACACTAAAAGTGCAATAATTACTTTCGTATCGGCAGTCGGTGTTGCAAAATGATAAAACAAGAGGTACCAAAGACAATTCCGAAATGAAAGTTATTAATATACTTTATCTACTCTTATATCGTAATATTCGAATTATAAACTTCAAAACGAGTTTATATTGACATACTTTATAAACACAATACCGAAATTTAAAAATAGAATCTTATTATAACACTTTTTCTCTAACAAAATAATGCTATAATACAATTTTTTTTTCTATTACGATACAGGACAAATCCAAGAAGTTAATCACAAGGAGTTTTCATCAATTATTTTTTGTAATGCCATTTTTATAATACCTATTTAAAAAGATTTGATTTCAATTTTTACTTGTCTATGACAATGCCCGCTTCAGGCTTAGCACGCACTGCGATTTTTATTCGCGCGAATTTTGTCTCTTTCTACATGTTCATAGAGCTCAAAATATTCGCGCGAATTAAATTCGCGCCGCGGTGCGGTGGGTTCTGTGGCAAAACACGGCTTTCTTGCGGTATTATTTCTGCACGATTTTTACCGCAATGCTAGCAACTTCATACAATTCCATAGGTCGCAAGAATAGACGAAAAAAAATCGCACAAATAAAAATCGCAGTGCGTGCTAAACCATAGCGCATGCATGATGTGCTGGGTTTTGGCGCCATTCATATTTTGCAGGTTTTGTTGTATTGAATTTCATGAGTTTTTTGAAATCTTGCTTCAAAATGTCTGATATCAGTGAATGTGAAGAAAATTTTACTTCGCCCGATATGTTAGATGCGGCGAAGGAAATTACTCATAATTTATTAACAGCAAAGTCGAGAAAATTATGAGATAAATGCTATCACGACTTTATAGCATGGAAAATGCAAAAAAGGTATTTAGTTGGTTCAATCCCAATGTATGAGTGTAGATAAAGTAGTGTATGAAACTGCACATAACTAGGTATTAAAACATTCGTGTGAATACTATTAAAAACCTCGCCTACGGCTCGGTTTTTAAACACACACTCATGTTTTAATACCCCTTATTATGCAACAGTTTCATAAACTACTATTATCTACACTCACAACGTAATGTTCTAAATACGAATTCGAAAAATATTGTATAAACACGTACTTTATATTCGTGGATACGTAAAATTAAAAAAAAAAACCATTATAGTTCAACATTTTCCTTCGATTTTCAAACAACTGCATCATAAAATAACTTTTTAATTTTTATAGCACACTTTTACTTTTTAATTTTCTGGCGCGTATGGGCTCATGTCATTGTCAGTTGTCTTTGGATGCGCGCGCTGCACAATGAGAATCTAAATTGCCCGCCATACCATACCACATATTTTTTCCCTTTCCACTTTTGTTTTATTTCAACTGTATGAGTGAAGATAAAGTAGTGTATGCAACGGCATATAATTATGTATTAAAACACTCGCGTAATATTATTATCAAATTCGGCTTCGCCTCATTTGATAAACCTACGCTCGTGTTTTAATAACCCCTATTATATGACCATTGCATAAACTACTATTTTAGTGGTTTGCTTTGGAAGGCGGCTTATTTTTTGATATTTTTTTATTAATTTTATCTTTACAAATCGATACTGTTCCATGTACCGGATCGACCCTCCACGGGATTGTAACGTCTAAATAATTTAACGGTGTATAATACAATATTTAGCAAGCGTTGCGTAACCTCTAAGACTGTTCTGTTGGCTCTTATTATTTTACTACGAGCTCGTCCTCGTACTCGGCTACAATAAATTGGCATAATTTTGTATTTCCAGTCTGTCCTTGTTTAAAATTCTTTTCAATTTGTCTTGTTCGCGATGTAAAGGAATCAGTCGTGCACGTAAATAAGGGACGGGAACTTTCAAAATTGTAGAGAGGATACGTGAAGTTTGTGTTTCAGATACATTATTATTTTGCCTCTTTAGGTACGTAATGTGTCCATTTTGTCAACGTTAAACATTTTGGAGTCTTCTTTAGTTTTCAAACATTTAAAATTTTTCTAATATCTATCTTACGAATATTTTAAATGTTGAGAGCTGTTTTGATTGCTTTTCGATTAAAGTTTTAGGCTGTTTTAAACCAAACCTGTATTATTACAAAAAGCGGTTTACCTAAAAACCAAGGCTTAATTTATTTATTAAAGTGCAGCTACTCTATTTGGTAGTTAGGTATATAGTACTATTGGGAACAAACAGTCTCACTAGTACCACTAATATTAATTAATACAATCGGTGGTACTATAGAGAACGAAATTTCCCGCTAGTACCACTGGTGGTACAGTTCAGTGGTACTAGTGGGAACAAAGGAACCATTACCCCGTAGTTTATAGAAGTTTAAACCTGGGTTTTTAGTTAAACCACTTTTTGTAGTAAGACTGAATGTGCGCCAGTATTGTTCCTTGTAAATGTCTGTTGTCGCCTGTACCATGGCAAAAAATCACAGAGATACGTGTCGCGAAACATTTCGTTTACGAGTGCAACACGTCGAGCGGGTTTTGTAATGCTCTCGCCATATTGCAAGCGACACCGAGCACTGGTGTTGGCGAGAAATGATTTTGTCACATTTTGGAGACGGGACTTCAGTGCATTTTCCCTTACGTGCGTCATAATAAAGACGAGGCTTAATAGAGGACTGCAATTTTCTCTAAGTGTCCTATTTGGTAAACAAACACTGTACGAAAATCATAAGCTTTCACATCGTTTACATAATTTAAATTAGGAACAAGAACCTTTTGATCTCTGTGAGAAGCACATCATACAGAATTAATTACATGAAAACCGATTCTAATGAATAAATTAATACCTATTAGGGCCGAGCTTTCATTCGTCATTTTACTGAGGATTACAGAGAGATAAATTATACTTAAAAAAGGAATTATATTTCATCTTCAGATAAAAGTTATCTAACTATGAAAATTAATTTTAATATTACCCCAATAAAAATGCACATAAGTAGGTAAGTAGGAGTACCATATAGCTACACATAATGATTTTTCATACTTTGGTATAACTACGGAAATAAATACTTTCTACACTTTAGTACATCCATTATTGTAATATGGTGACATAATTATATCACTTTCTATTGTATTGTTTTACTACTATCTCACCTGATGCGACGAACTTTTTAACCTTTTGTACTATCTAGCCGAAAAACAGTACCACCCATGTAGAATCTAGCTGTACCTAATGTACTCACAACCACTACCACAAAATTTTACAGGAAGAGCGCCGTCGCACCGGCCGGTACATGGCCATCCTGGTGGGCATCTCACTCTTCATCCTGGCGCTGTACCACGCCTGGGTGCGGCGCATTCCCATCGTGGCCAGCCTCGTGGTGCCCGCACTCATCATGTTCGTGTACGTCGCCTGGATACTCTACACCGCCTCCAGGGAAAAGCACAGGGTAATTATTTATAACTAACTAACGAGTTATGTGCGCCTGGTCATCGGATACGGAACTCCGTTAGGAGATTGTGTTGTAAAAGCGCTAAGGTGGTTTGTGAGGTCAATGGCAAATGCAGTTTTCATTGCTAATTAACAAAATTGTAAGTTATGTAATGTAAATACAGCGATTTTAATTTCGTCAAAAGCTAGATCCAGGCTTGTACACTAACGAGCGATGAAAAAGTTCCAGTGACATATAGCACCAAATTACTCCAAAACGGGCAAGGCTAGCTTAATGACGCCGTCTGCAATATTGAAGTACATTTAACAGCGCATCAGAATATTACCAACTAAAAACGTAAATATTGTGTTCAAATTTTAAATTAAATGTGAAAAAATTAAATTAATGTGTTTGTCGACATTTTGTGGGTGGAACTTTTTCATTGCTCGGCAGTTTAAATAGAAAACAGCACAAGACTCCTGCCCGCAAATATATGTAAGTGTAGAAGGTGCATCAAAAATAATGCGACAGCAACATAAGTTGCTGTTATAAAACAGAATTAAAGCTACAAAATATTGCATTACGTAAAAATCAAAATCAAAATCAAAATCAAGGTATTTATTTCAATTAAACTTTAGAAGTACTTTTGAATTGTCAAACAAAAAATTAATAAAAAGATGACTCTAGTTGCAAATTCGCAAGCGTCTGTAGGTCTCAATGGAGAAGAATTTGCAAGAAACTCCCCGGACACTCTTTTCCATCAGTTTTAATTACAAGTTTTTGGTTACATCATTCTTGTTGAAAAAATACATATATGTGAGAACGATGTAAAAAGACGTGTACGAAAAGCGTCCAGAGTAACAAATAATTAAAAAAAAAAAAGCACTTTAACAGGCCGAGACAGCTAAGTTATGACCAATCCCAACTGATGGCGCCCGTTCACGAACATGACGCATGGATCGGCACCACTCAGCTCAACCATCATGAAGGGAACCGAATGATCCAACACATGTGCCACCATCAGAGAGAAATTAGAGAGAGCATGACACACTCAACTGCCAGGGCACACAAGTCAACGAACGACACATAGGTACAGTGAAATGGTAGATTTATCTACAGTCGGAACATAGTACTCACACATGTGCTGCGCAATTATATAATACTAAAAGAAATTGAGTTTATACAATACAAAAATTTGCATACAGTCTTCAGCAGGTCCAACAATACTTCGATACTTTTCTGCCCATCACTAATTGTTCTTGCGCCCTAGTGGCTGCGGAGCAGGACCAGCATTGAGCCAAGCATTTTTATCAGCGATGTAATCCCCCAACTTATAATATGCTTGCCTACATAGTGTGCGTTTTATACAAGTCTTAAATTTCGTCTCATTTAGTTGTAGAATGTGGGGAGGAATTTTATTGTAACATTTTATACAGTACCCCATAAAAGATGATGCTACTTTAGCCAGCCTGAAACCTGGTTGAATTAGTTGGTCCCTATTTCTAGTAACATAATTATGTCTGTCGCCGTTTTTACTAAAAAGATGTAAATTCTTTCTAACATACATGATGTTTTCATAAATATATTGACAAGGTACCGTCATGATGTTAATGTTCTTAAACAGTTCCCTTAGAGAATCGCGCCGGCGAAGATTGTATATCGCTCTGATGGCTCGTTTTTGCAGAATAAAAATTGACTCAATGTCTGCAGCCCTTCCCCATAGTGAGATACCGTAAGACATTATACTATGAAAAAGTAACAGAATTGTTATAGATTTCCTCTAAAGAACAACTTGTAATATTCAGTTGATTTGATTAGTCTTAAACCCTCTATGGATCGGTGACCGCCACCGCCAGGCTGGTGAACTAAATAATAAAAATGCATTGCCGAAAATGAAAACTAACAAAAGCAACTCGTCCTGAAATGTTTGCAAAACTGTCGGTATTGTTAACATGTTAATAATGGAATCAACCATGAAATTGAAAATGGATCTGCAAACGAAAAACAATGTTTCGTAAAGACCTTTGCTGCTCTTTACGGCTTTAGTAAACATTATTGTATGCTTGTTTAATCAACATTCCGGCGCCGAGCACTGAAATACACACAGATGCATTAAACTTTCTTAATTACGACTTTATTTTTAATTAAGGTTTTAATGACGATAATTCTGAAATGCAAAATAAAAAATAGGGATTTGTAAAAAAAAAACTGTGTACGGCCACGGCCAGTATCAAAAATATGTATTTAAGCAATCTTTAATAAGAGGTCGATTTTCAAAAGTCAGGCAATTTTTATCTGAGGCATAAAAATTGCATTTCTGGCCCGCATGGAATTAGTACTTCCCCCAATATCTTTATTATTGGATTTAGTCTACTACTGGTTCAGCCTGCGGCTTCGCACATGTAGTAGCCGGAAATCATCCCAAGAGGACATATGTTCTCTATTAGGAAATATTTCCAGGATAACTATCCTATGATCTTTCCGGGATATCAAACTATCTCCATGCCAAATTTCATTTAAATCGGTTCAGCGGTTTTAGCGTGAAAAAGTAACAGACAGACAGAGTTACTTTCGCATTTATATATATAATATTATATTATTTTATTATATTTTTTTTGTCTATTATTGGTATGGATGTTATTCTGATGAAAACGCTATATTACTCCAAAGATACAACGGACGAACGGATTTTTCCGTTCATTAGTTTTTGCGTGAAAGAGTAACAAACATCCGTCAAAACTCACAAACTTTCACCTTTCATATGTCAAACCGCCATATTTATTTTTTTGGTTATGGATATCTGACTATTGAAACATCAATCCTAAATTAACAACAAAACTGCTTTTCAGTACAAGTATTAAGCCAATAGACTAGTGTGTTTAGTTATTTGCATATATCAGTTTAAAACTAAAGGTTAGAAAACAAATTCCTTACTATATTCTCTAGGTATCTCACAAATCAAGCTAAACGGTGAGTTATTCTATTATGCCAACCACTCAAACAATGAACTTATCAATGAAAATTTCAACAATATCTTCCACTGAAATAATCCGTGGAAATATTCGTGTTGGAGTCGGATTTCACTTTGACCGAATGTTGCTGCATCTGATGTTTAATACAATGCTACTGCGTTAGTGCCACAATCCAATTAGTGGTAATAAATGCTTTATCCTAAGCAGGGCCGTCTTAAGCATATTCGGCACCGGGGTGCGAAAGTTAGCCTGCGCCCCCTCACTCTTGTCAACGAAAAATAGCTATATAATTTTTAGAGATTTTTTAGTGCAAACTCAGCGGCTGTCACAAATGTAATGAACTAATAAAATTAATTATTGAAGAGCATAATATGCAATTGATTATTTATAAAACAGTTTTATTTCACATTGTTAAACAAAATCAAATTTAAAAGTTCAAGCATTTAGACTCAATTTTCATAGTTCGTCTATTAACATTGATAAGTGACCGACACTCACTGGGCGCCTGCCGCGCTGGTACCTTTACCTGTGTCAAATTCAAACGAAGTTGCACCTAATTGTGGACACTTGGAAGCAATTTCGCTTCAAGTGCGGGCGGCTATATCAAAGGGCGCACCGCACTCTTTGAACTGGACACTTTGCCACACACGTGTTGAATGAATTTAAATTCTTAGTAGTGTAGTAATCATCATCATCATCAGCCCAATAATGTTCCCACTGCTGGACACAGGCATAATCTCTGTAAGAGAGGTAATGGGCATTAATTCACCACACGGGCCCAGTGTGGGTTGGTGGATGTCACATGTCTTCGAATTTTTCGTTCTAGGACATACCGGTTTCCTCACGATGTTTTCCTTCACCGTTTTAAGAGCAGTGGTGATGAAATTATTTACACAAAGTAAAGCAATTACCTGGGTTCGAACTTACGATCTACGACACGTAAATCGACCGTTACCACTGGGCCACCACTGCTCTTAGTCAGGTAGTGTAGTAATAAAATTGAAATTAACTTGCAAGTCGCGAACGGTTGGGACGTGCCGAAAGCGGCATGCGGCGCGGCGTCTTTAGTAAAACAATACGTATAATGTAAAATGAACTAGCTGTGCCCGTGGCCCCGCTCGCGTGGTCTCAGTGTGGTAGATACCATTCGAAATTTATGGCGATCGGCGTGCGCCCCCTAGGACTTTGCGCCCGGGTGCATCGCACCCTTGAACCACCGGGTAAAGACGGCCCTGATCCTAAGGCTAGACTAGTTCTAGGATGTCTAGTTTCTGACCAGTTTTGACTTCTATTGTAATTATGACAACCTCTGGTTACAATAGAACTTTATTTTATGAAATTCCAATTCGCAGTTGAATGTATTCTATCTAATAAACTGTAAAGAGAGGTCTTATAGAAAATATCGATAACTGCTGCCGAAATTAGTTAACAGAGACAAGTAGGGAATAAAATTATTAGAGTTGTAGAAAAATTATTTCTGCGTTATGTTATTTTAAAGTTACTTCTTATTAACTTATTATATCATAATCTCAACAAATCCTCAGAGTAAACGAGTTTTTCAGACAAGTGAAGCAAAAGATGCTTTTCCTCCGAAATCCTTTGCGTGATAAAAAGTGTGTTGAGAATTGGGGTGCAGTAAGTTTTCCTTAACCATAAGTCAACCAAACTAACAGATAGCTTGAGTGCACTGAAGGATTTCCCAGTTCTATAAACCCGAGTTGTTTACGAAACTTGGAAGCTGCGGGCCGCGGGTCAGCTGGTACATTACTCAACATGTTTGCCAACGTGACGCAACATATCCCCTCGTGAACGAGAACATTTTGTCAAACGACAACTTTTCTGCTACAAATTATTTATATTATGATTCATCATATCTCGAGTCTCTCTTGTTGCCTGTTCCGACGAAGTTTTGATGTCTTTTTTGTGAAAGAACTCGTCATAAACTTGTACACGATACTGAATTGTTTTTATGAGTACTGCAGTAATTTTTTTTTGAAAAGCTATTACCGTACCTTTGCAGGGTACTGCATAGTCAGAGAATGTGTTTATTGTTATAAATCTTTACGTATTGTTTTAATAACTTGAAACCCATTGTACACTTGCTTTTATGATTGTTTGTCCTGTATATAGATTTTTGTGGTGTACAATAAAGAAGTACCTGGGCGACCGAGCCCTGCTCGGGTGATAATAGAGAAAACGATGTTTTCTAAAAATGAAACGTAGCTAGATCGATTTATCACCCCCGAAAACCAATGCATACTAAATTTCATGAAAAGCGTTCGAGCCATTTCTGAGATTCACATTATATATAAGCATATATACAAGAATTGCTCGTTTAAAGCTTTTAGATAGATATATATAATAAATAAATAAATAATCGACTGCTTAACTTTAGATAGTCAATTGTGACAATACTCACCTATATTACTTATCTTCGCTCTATGTAACACATAGATATAATGTAACATATTGATTTTCTTTTAGCAACATTCGGGTAGGCTGGCAGCCGTCCCCACCATGGTTAGGAAAAGGCTCAGTAGATTTCTTTTTAGGGTTCCGTACCCAAAGGGTAAAAACGGGACCCTATTACTGAGACTTCGCGGTCCGTCTGTCTGTCTGTCTGTCTGTCACCAGGCTGTATCTCATGAACCGTGATAGCTACACAGTTGAAATTTTCAGAGATGATGTATTTCTGTTGCCGCTATAACAACAAATACTAAAAACAGAATAAAATAAATATTTAAGTAGGGCTCCCATACAAGAAACGTGATTTTTTTGCCGTTATTTGCGATAATGGCACGGAACCCTTCGTGCGCGAGTCCGACTCGCACTTGGCCGGTTTTTTTATTGTCTACTAAACTGCCGAGCAATGAAAAAGTTCCACCCACAAAATGCCGACAAACACCTTGATTTAATTTTTTCACATTTAATTTTAATCACACTTAATTTAAAATTTGAACACAATATTTACGTTTTTAGTTGGCAATATTCTGATACGCTGTTAAATGTACTTCAATATTGCAGACGGCGTCATTAAGCTAGCCTTTCCCGTTTAGGAGTAATTTGGTGCTATGTCACTGGAACTTTTTCATTGCTCGTTAGTGTAGCTTCTGCGAGCGGCTTGGCCGGCGTGAATCCAGATGGAACATATTCCCGGGATAAAAAGTATCCAATGTGCTATACCTGACTATAATCTATCTCTGTGCCAAATTTCATCCAGATCCGTTCGGCCGTTTGAGCGTGAAGAAGTAACAAACATACACACTCACAAACTTTCGCCTTTGTAATATTAGTGACAGGCTCGCGCTTGATCACTATCTTACCTGATTGTAAGCAATGATGTGGTCGACGGTGAAGAACGCCTGCCTAGAAGAAACCTATTCACTCTTGACTTAAAGACCCCTAGGTTGTAGCTATCGGGCAACACAGACTCTATAAAATTCGAGTTAGAAAAGTCGGTAAAAATATACTCATGACTTTAACAAAAGCTTCAAGTACGGACTAGATGGTTGCCCTGATTAGTCAGCCCTACATGAATTCGTAATGAAATGAATGTTCAAGTGAAAATTTTAATAAAATTCATGACGTCATTCACGAATCTGCAAAAAAACAACATCAAAGTAGTACTAGAGGGCGAGGTAACGCGGCATGGCGGCAGTAAACGTTCTCTGAATCATCCCAAACGTGCGCGCATGCGTTTATGCGAACGCAAACATCTGCGTAAACGTTAGCGCCCGATTGATGCTGGATGCTGCTTTGACAGCATGTTTACATAATGTGGTGCGAACGATTAAAATGTGAAGCAGTCAAAGTCAAGAGCGTGGTTGATGCGTTTCATAGCCAAATAAATACCGTGATTATCACAGGAATGCCCAATTAACACTACCGGCTTTCGGTTTATTTTCATAGAAAGATAGATGTTTTTTTTTTTCCGAAAAGTTGTAAATCGTAAGTGATTGATTCTTACAACTTTTACGTCAGTGTTGCATTCTGCCTGTCGGGTTTTATAAGGTGTTTTTTCAAAGTCCAGAATTTTCTTACTCGTAACTATTCACGATCTTCCCTGAGAATTAGGTTAGTTCTAAAATAAACTTGCTAATCGGAATCAATAACTTAACGAAACGGATGAAACAAGTCTATTTGATGTAAAATATAGTTAAGTCTGTTTCATAAACAACTGCACATAAAAATGTTCTTATTCCATAAATATTATACGATCCTATCGACTGTGTGGAATGAAGGAGGTTTTATGTTCCATGTTTTGTCTACCGTGCAACCTATAAACTGTTTTTCCTTGGTGCAACGGAAAATATTGCACGTTGGTATAGCAGTATCTTGCCAAGTTTTACGAACATTAAATGGCATAGGTAATATAAGTTTTTAGATCCTTGTTTTCTACTTTTAATTTAATCTTTAGGTTTACTACAAAAACATCTATATATATAAAAATACTAGCTGACCCGGCAAACTTTGTTTTACCATAAAAACACCAAACATTCATCTACCTTACCAACCCTAACAACCCTACACTACCTACCCTACCCTACCCTACCCTACCTACCCTACCCTACCCTACCTACATGCCTACCCTGCCTACCCTACCCTACCCTACCTACATGCCTACCCTACCTACCCTACCCTACCTACCCTATCCTACTTACCCTACCCTACCCACTTAGGGGTATGAAAAATAGATTTTAGCCGATTCTCAGACCTACTCAATATGCTCACAAAATTTCATGAGAATCGGTCAAGCCGTTTCGGAGGAGTACGGGAACGAACATTGTGACACGAGAATTTTATATATAAGAAAATCTCTATTTCCCTTAGTCACGGTATCACGAGTGAACGGCTAGACCGATTACGCTAATTCTTTTTAGGGTTCCGTACCCAAAGGGTAAAAACGGGACCCTATTACTGAGACTTCGCGATCCGACTGTCAGTCTGTCTGTCCGTCTGTCACCAGGCTGTATCTCATGAACCGTGATAGCTAGACAGTTGAAATTTTCACTGATTATGTATTTTTGTTGCTGCTATAACAACAAATACTAAAAACAGTATAAAATAAATATTTAAGGGGGGCTCCCGTACAACAAACGTGATTTTTTTTGCAGTGTTTTGCGATAATGGTACGGAACCCTTCGTGTGCGAGTCCGACTCGCACTTGGCCGGTTTATTTGTTGTATTTTTTATTGTTAGGAGAAGATTCTTATGAAATAAAAACTTAAGAAAAAGAATTGGTAGGTAGGTAGGGTAGGTAAGTAGGATAGGTAAGGTAGGGTAGGTAGGTAGAGTAGTGATATAGGGTAGGGGCCTACCCTGCCCTATATCGTATATATATATAGTTGACGTGAGCTAAGCCGTGGGCACAGCTAGTGTAATAATAAATAGAGATTTATTAAAACAGACATATGCCAAATCAATGAACAATGGGCAACTTACTGATGAATGTCTATTTAGCATAGAATCGGCATTTAGAATGAGTAAAATACTTAGTAGATACCTAGATATAAGTTGGGTCATCGAATCCAACCTTGCCTACCCTTTCGCGAACCCTTTAGACAGACATACGTAATCAGCCCAAACATTTAGAACATCTGTAGGTAATATTAGCATGTCTACAATTCTATATTGCTCGCCGGGATCGAACCCAAATTCAGCTCAGTCTGCCAAACCAGTCGTCAAACATATGACGAAATCAAATGTCTACGAGAAACAACAACATTCTCAAATGGGCTGAAGGCTTTGAAAGCCCTGTGTTTAGTCTGCATCTATAAATAACAAGCAGGGAACGTAACTCGTGGCATTTCCAATAAATACCGACGTTTGTAAGGCATTTATATCCTCTTCACATACTAGAATCAGAGAAAATATTTAGAAAACTGCTTTTAATGCAGTAATTAACATACTTTTTATAGAACAGCTGAAAACTTTTTTGATTTTTTAAAGAAATTGGAATGTGCTGTTTATTTTTGAACATCGTAATTCAGATATGCACGTGTACGGTACTTGATTTATGTAACTTGTCGAAAATGTATGAAATCATTTTTCTAAAGTAATGATAGATTGTTTACACAAAAACATGCGGTGTTAAAGAACTGCAAAATATTGTTAGTATCGATGGATGGTATACATCAAATTCCTCAAGGTTCACAATTATATTTCGTTTCTCACCACTCAATATCCGATACGCCAACGTTTTGACAGCGATAGTAAAGTTTCGCAGACTCCATTGATGAGTTGAAAGGCGCAAAGTTTATTTACAAACTCAATGTGTTGTTTATTAAACTTAAATTTTAATTATAATATCTCAGCAAGGTTACGTCAACAAAGTCAAGAGCGCCATTAAATTGGTTAGCTTTGTAACATTAAATACCAATGAATTTTGAATCAGACATTAACTGGTTCAGAAATGAATAATGGCGATGTACAAATAAAAAATGCATATTTTTGCGCAAATCTGCTTTTACTGAAAATAAATAGATCTTTGCCATAAATAATATTTCTGGATACGCATTTGCTTACTTATTTATAAAAGTTGTATATTTAGTATCAATATTTTTAAATATTGCCGATAAACTGCCGAGAGATTGAAAAAGTTCCACCCACAAAATGCCGACAAACACCTTAATTTAATTTTTTCACATTTAATATAAAATTTGAACACAATATTTACGTTTTTTAGTTGGTAATATTCTGATGCGCTGTTAAATGTACTTCCATATTGCAGACGGCGTCATTAAACTAGTCTTTTCCGTTTCGGAGTAATTTGGTGCTATATCACTGGAACTTTTTCATTGCTCGTTTGTGTATATCTTACTTTTTTGTAGGTTTACTAATGTGTGGGAAAGACGGAATCGACCTTTTCCCCATGGAAATATCTACATTCATAGACTTTACATACCCACGCCGGCAAGCGATGCAAACTCTTTAACATCTTGAAAACTTGTAGCTATATTTTGTGTTATGAAAATTCTGTCACACGAGAATTCAAACAAGCTACATAGAGATAGAAATGTTAAGATATATTGTTATTCTCTAAACATCACTTTGAAATTCAAATGTTTGGGTTCGCTATCAAATTGTGTGCGGTCACTTGATTGAGGTCCAAAGTTTATAGAATGGCAAGTTTCACTGTCAGTATTTAAATATGATGAGCAGTGGTGGCCCAGTGGTAAGGGCCCCGACGTACGTCGTGGGTTCTAACCCAGGCAGGCACTTTACTACTTTGTTTAAATAATTTAATCACCACAGCTCTTAAAACGGTGAAGAAAAACATCATGACAAAACGGGCATGTCCTAGAATCAAAAATGCGAAGACATGTGACATCTACCAACCCATAATGGGCCCGCGTGGTGGATTAAAGCCCATTCCTTCTCATAGAAAGGAAGCTTGTGTCCCAGCAGTGGGCACGTTAAAATGGTAATTATGTTATGCTATTCAAATATCCAAGAAAACCCCGTCTGAATCATCAATTCCGAACACGTAACCGTCCATCTAATAAAATATTACTTTAACTGATTTATTCTGACATAAAGACAAGCTACATATGGCCAAAGAAAGTGGCTACAATCAGTTCCAATATAAGAAATTCCCTAATAAATCACTGGGCTAAACGAACTTTATTATAGACGTGAGAGGCACGTCAAGTAACTCCCAAATGCTATGAGTCGTTACTAGAGATGTGCCGACTATGGATTTAGCCAACTAGTCAACAAGACGACTAATAAGCGCCACAGTCGCGCTCAAGTACATGTTTAAAAAGTCATTGTTTACATGACTTTTTTATGAAAGGAAACATATGGTTATGTTACTTTGGGTCTATACATCTAGAAAAAAATATAAAAAAACCAGAACGTCGTTTTTTGAAATATTTACTTAGATTTTTTTAGAAAAAATCTACTTCTAAATAAACAAAAGAGAGTTAAAAATATGATTCTATTTTTTTGTAAACTAGTGTTTTAGATTTCGCCGAACAGTAGGCTTCTCTAACTAGTGGGTCCATTTCCATGTATTTATGTTTCTGTTTGAATCGTTAAATTTCCTATAAATTAATTAAAAATCTAGTTTGATAGTAAGCAGAAGCGCGGCTTTTAGTCACCCAAAGGGCTATGGAGAAGGCTATGCTCGGCGTTTCCTTGCGTGATCGAATCAGAAATAAGGATATACGCAAGAGACCCAAAGTTACCGACATAGCCTGAAAAAGTGTCAGTGGGCAGGGTACATTGCTCGCAGAACGGATGGTCGATGGAGTTGAAAAGTTCTGGTTGGTGACCGCGAACCGAAAGACGCGTGGGAAGGCCTGCCACTAGGTGGACAGACGATCTGGTGAGGGTGCTGGGAGACCGCTGGATGCGAGACGCACGGGACCGGTCAATGTGGCGATGCTTGACGCCGACTGTACATGTAGCCCGATAGTTGGCATCCCGACTGGTCCATCTCTAGCCGTAACTAGTAAGTCACGGATCATACTCGTATTTTGGCTTCGGGCCAGCCCGTAAACTGACCACTACTAATCGTTTCCTCTCTTTTGTAACCGACTACCGAGCTGCTCAGTTAATGATTGTTGAATAGCTTTTTGATAGTTCATGCTGTGCTTTATGTTCATACATAGTTATGTGAGCAGCTGCAGTACTGATTTCTAAAGGCCCTCTATTTTTCAGTAGTGTTTTCGTTTCATAGACTTAGTTGTCTAACTAAGTTAGGGCCAGTTCTCATTCTGATTAAATGCAAATTCAGTGAGTAATTTTTGAAGAGGTTTAAGCTAGAACTTCTAACGATATGGTTTTTTTTATCGCTGAGACCAAAACTTCTGGATGAAACAGCGTCCCAGACAATACGTCCCGATTTTTCTACTCCCTGAAGATTTATATTTTTCTTCTATTTAATGCAAAGCAGTGCCATATCTAGGACGAACTGGAGATTCTATTGATTTTTTTAGAAGTATTAAAGGACATCTGTCGTTGGCAGTAACAGCGGTTTGCTGAAACTCCGATTATATAAAAGTCGTTTAGGTATTATGAATGGCGCCATATCGAGCGGGCTCATCGTAAATATTCGTTTTATTTTTCATTGATGTTACCGAGAGTTATCTTTTTAAACATGTTTACCCGCGTTTCAGGTAATGTGTAAATATTTTTGGCGGCAATGATTTTAATTAATATTTTTTTTCTGTGTAGAGCCCAAATCAGAGGAGGAAGCAAAATTAAATTATCTGTTAATCTTCTTATTGATGTGTACATTTAGAATTATTCTCATCAGATCAATCTTCTCTTAGATCTCTGTCCACTTATCTGAAGTGAATGAAATATTCCCATAATCAAAGTGAGCACATGTATTTATAGCATAAAGTTCTTCTTAGTAGATATTAAATAATAGGAAGTTGCCTTGGTTCATAAAACAAGTTATCTCTTGACAAGAAGTACTTGTCTCTTGAATTTCTTAAATAATTCATTATTCAAATTTGCGCCACTATTGGAATATAAAAAGTTCTAGTACTCCGGAAACCACATAAATCCCATTATCCCTAAATTACGAAGGTTTAAGCAACAATTGACCAGTGAAACGTATTCAATAAATAATGAATGCGAGTGAGATTTAGCTTCATTAGTGCGACTCGCGTATTTTGGTAGTTCAAGTAAATCTCGTAAATGGCACGATACTCATGAGATTTGTTCCACATTACGGCTTTACGACGCCTTTGTGGCTTCCGAAATGCGAGCACATTGTGGCTTCCGAAATGCGAGTACATGTTTGTACAGAGTGGAAATGTTACTTGTCAATAGGTATTTACTGATAAACTTTGATTTCGTACTTTGCTCGTTTCTCACGCATTGTGTTTCATGATGGATTGAGATTTTATCTCACGCACTCACAGGATTTAATTTTTATTCCTGGTATCATGAAGTTTTCACTCTGTATAAACTTTTACATACATGTACCAATATTAATATACGGGTAAGCGTAGGTTGTACGTTGTGCATTAATGACTCAAACGAACTTGAAAGATGTTTGTTTGTTCTCAGTTCGACAATAGAATGTGTTCGAGAGCAATTACCGCCACAATGTTACTCCTTGTATTCTAAATATAAGCTTTAGTGAATTCTCATTACAATTTATACAGCGTTTCGGTTGGCATTTAAAATTATTTTACAGTAAATTTTGTTTGTACGCAATCTACATAAAGTTATTTTAAGCTTTACCGATGGGTAATTAATTTTACATGTTCAAGAGGTTTTGTGCACTGGAGATCAAATATTATTCTGCTTCTGTAAATATCCGCAAATGAAAAGGTGTATTTATTTTGGGCACGGCGCCGGTCTTAATATAAGAAACTGGCCTACCTGTCTCCTCTTTTACCTCTACAATACCTAATATCAATATTTTAAATAGCAGGCAAGGATCAAAGCAGAGATTACGAGGAAATTCTCCCTTTTATAATTTTAGTCTAGGTCTTAATTAATTTTATTAAAGGATCAATGTCAGTAGTGTTATTTTACAGCGTAATAACTCTCAGAACTCCGTAATAAGACCGACCTCTTTTATAATAATAAGAAAATGGCTGCTTAATAATCTAAATTGTTTGTAATTCCAGTTTCGCCTGTTCGATGTGGAGGTAGGACAGGGAGAACTGGAAGATATCGAAGGCGATATTGCCATAACAGAGCTGACGCAAAACAACGTTGAGATCTCTGTTGTGTCCGGGAAGGACCCGTCCGACACAAGCCCCGAGGACACCGCAAACAACTGGACAGAAATATCCACAGCCCTCATGAAAGGAGACAAGAATACACGCACGGAAGCACACAACCGTCTACCCATCATTCTAGTGAACGACAAACCACCAGAGGATTTAGACCAGAAATGGCTGAACGTAGTAGAGTTATCGAACAGTGATAAACTGAAAGTTTTTCATACAAGAAGAAAGTATAAACGGAGATTCTGTAGAAGCAGAAGGCATGCTGCTTTTAAAAGATCTTACTCGATCGGCTGAATGGGGTTTTGTTTAAGTTTCACTTGTTTATCTCGTAGTTAAGGACTGTGATTGTATACTTATTTATATATTTAAAGTAAGCTAATGAACTGCCTAATCTTTTATTATAGTGGAGTATTAAACCCTTTGTTAAACAGACGAGTTTCTTCTTTGCTAGACAAAACATAATCTCTTTCGAACTATGTTGACAAGACTACACTTTTGTGTAAATATTTGTAAAATAGTACAATGTTAGTTTACAACTGGAGAAAACCCAAACAATTAGTTTATTATCAATAATAATAATCCTCCTGGTTTTTCGAAGCCTGGTCGACGTCGATGAACTGATAGAGCAATATTTCAGTTTCAGTTCGAACAGATTAAACATTTTTTGAGCTGAGTGGGTGTGCATTTACCTAGTAGAGAAAAGTACTTAATTTTACTAATAGGTCACTCCGATAGGTTCTTGCAAACTAGTTATTTAGAAATTAAATTCTATTTTTTTTTATATGCTGGTCGACTACCATTGCCTTTCTTTAATCACTTGAGTTTGCATGTATTCCTACAATATGTTAATTTTAAAGTAAATATTATGGAAATGTAATACAGAACTAATTTATTGCCTTATCTTGAAAATATGTGTCGTCGAATACACATTGAGATATCGAAAAAGCTTTTTGAAGTAAATCTTTGCTCCGTGTTACAAAGTGAGATTGCCTGTCCTCCCTGGCATCTAACTGGAACGTAATTTTACAATAAAAATTCTGCATTATGGCAAAGCATGCGACTCATTTGTCACTGAGATCCTCTTTAGAGAGTTTCTTTAACTTAGAGCTCCTTTCTATCTGTTCAGCAGTATCCACTTATGACACAGAGTTATTTTAATCTGTATCATTTGTAACCACTCAACTTAGTTCTATTTGTATATATGCGTAATGTTTGTTTTACATAAAACATAACAGCATGCTAGTGTTACCCGCAGTGTTAGGAACACAAGCTGCACACAGAACAGGTGAACTTATAGTAGTTACACCCAGATTTAACCAGGCCATGAAGCAGACAGGAAAAAGGAAATCGAGACTTTGGGCTTGCAGATGGAAAAATGGACCGAATGGAAACGAACCCAAAAAGTAATGCTCAGCAGCATATTTATAGTAGTATGCATTATTAACTGATCCTAAGTGAACAATTCCTAATGGGATGTTAATATTCAAAGACACACATATCCAACTATCGAAGTGAGAACAGCGTATAAATAGCTATATATACATATATATATAGCTTTTCTAGATTTTTAGATCATCACCATCTTCATTTTAGCTGAAAGACGTCCACTGCTGAACATAGGGCTTCTCCCAAGCACCGTTACATTTACTGGTCCCGTGCATCTCGCATCCAATGGATGCCGGATGCCTGCAATCTTAGGTCATCGCCCTAACTAGGGGGCGGCCTTAAGGTTCCCCTAGTCCACGGCACGAACTATTTTGTGCGCGGGGTTAAAACGCATGCTGTCTCATCCGACAACACGTGCGAAAGAGTTAGATGCTGTGATGGGCAGTAAGAAGCTAGTTTGCGTACGAATTAGCAGTTTTGCTTGTTTGTAGCTAAATGGACGAAAAATAGCGCGCGAAATTTTATAAACATACCTTAGGGAGTCTATATAACATGAAAAACCGACTTAATGTATATTTTTAAAATATAATTATTTGCATTGTTGAACTACTAATCTATCCCTGTATGGAGGCCGTTTTTCAATTTTCCTTCTTCTTATGGTATTTATTTTCGCCCAAAGTTGCGTTAAAATTAGTGTTGAAATATGGAATTTTCGACGCTCATAACTTTCAAATATTATTCTTTTTCACTTTTTTGTTTCCGTACAGGGCTAGATAAAAATGAGAAAAATTGACATAATTTTTATTTTGAACGTACATCGCCAAACAGTGGAGTAATCGCCAGACTACGTTTGTATGGAAGAATGATCGACTAGTGTAACCTTAACACATCATCTTTTGATCGCCACATGTTAGATTTGACTTATTGTGGTTGAAGAAGTTGAAGAATATAAGTATGCCCATGGAAAAAAGCGTGTGTCGTTGTACTTACATCATTGTACTCGTAACACAGAGTGGGTGTATAGGTCAGACAATGTTTGATTATGACAAATTTTTCGATATTCCAATAAATACACGTACCGTCGCAAAATAGTTTTGTTTGTATTTAATTCCAGTAGCGAATGAAATGCATACGGGATTACTGGCAATGCGGAGGCGTTTTTAATATGGCAGCTATGTCTATTAAATATATGTAGGCTATTTTTTTAAATTCATGTTTTTGCGACTTGTGAGTTGCATGAGGATCATCAGCTTACAATTTTCGCACAGCTGTGTCACAGACCTCCTCTCCGTGTTTGTCCAGTACGCAGCCTTAGTGCGCGTTGGTGGAGGTCACATAGTCACAGCCCTATAGTCTTAAGACAATCGGGATTTCTCGCGATATTTCCTTCACCGTTTTGTTTGAGACATAAAGTGCCAGCCTCAAGTCGCGAACTCGCGGCCCTTACCACTGCTCTTATTTATCTTATCAGTACGAAAAAGTACACAACTATTTGCTGATTGCGAGGTTTGACACGACCAGAATAAAATATGAACGATATTTCGTTTACCGTATCATTTATAGAACAAATGAAAGTCACGTTGGACCTCAAACGTGTCTAATTCAAGTTACCGTCGTTTATAGCTCCGTAACTAGCAACTAGGATAGTATGAAGGCAATCCCTAATCGAATAGTTTCATTGGGTTTGCCCTTGGTTTGATTACAATCAATTTGCCGAGTAGCACGGAGTGTACCGCAGAGAGGCGTGGTCGTTAGAGCGCGCCAATTAAACCCTGTACGTCCCAGGCCCCACGAGACACGCTTTAAACCCGCAGTAAATAGACAACCACCGTATTGTATCTTGCAGCGCATAATGGCAGGTAAGGTTGTAACTTCACCTCTGCATCTGCTTGCACGCAAGTGCGGAAAAGCCGCAAAAAAATGTACACCATATCCTATCTCCACATCCACATCTGCTTCCTCAAGTTTCAAGCAGAGTTATACCGGAGGTTAACTTATTGTACGGTATTTTTTAAACAAGGGAGGTGGTCTACAAACGACATTTCGGGTTTAAGTTCTTCGAGCAACATTTATTCAGGCAAACAAACATTTGGATGATCATGCTTCGGACAATCTTTCTTTCGACCAAAAAGAACGTACTCGTGTGAGCAACTATTTAAGTATAGATTGCCCCTTGATTACCAATCTGAAGATATTTATTTATTTAAACATTAATGTACACACACAATAAAGAGACAAGAAGAAGAAGGAACAGAAAATAGATACAAAGGTACGATTATTTTAAAGAAATCTCTTCCAGCATACCTGCGAGAGGAGACTCACAAGGAGGAGAAATACTTTTTTTTTAAAAGAGTAAGTATGGAGTTTCTTGTCCGTTCTTCTCCATAACAAGCTACATTTCCGAATGGACGGTATAATAAATTATTATTAACTTAAAATTTGTATTTTTTTTTTGACGTTCAAAAGTGCCGCTTAATGGCCTAGTTGAAATAAATAACTTTTATCTTGTCTTGAGAGTTGGAAAAAAAGATATGTAGACGCCGTGTGTAGAGGGGCAATAAAAAGAAAACATATCATACAATTCACTATAAAATAGAATAAAATATAACTAATTAATTAATTAGTTTTTTATTTGTTATTTTTTCCTCCCCGCCTCCGATGCCGCTGGTGTCAAGCTCTGTACCTCCCCTAAATGGTCTTCGTCACAAATCTCTAATAGCAGGTAATAGCTCTCCCGTTAAGAGGCCACTCCACGTATTTTTATTGCCCCCTGCGCCAACCATTACGAAGGACATTTGTTCCAATCGTAAACAAGTGCATAATAAATCAATTGGATTTGTGACCTTTGAACTTTGCTGGATTTTACGCCGATTCCGGTGATTGGGGCCAATTTAATAATCCTCGAAACGTTGGTTGTTTTGTTTACAGTCCTAAAAAAAAGCCTTTGTTTAGACCAATTCAAATACGTGATATTTACCGCTGAAAATGTCAACAGTTGTTGAAATACTAAAACGCTGCTCAAATGTTCTATGTAATCTAATAAGTTTGCTTTTAGTTTTCAAAACTGCTGGCATCACATTCAGTTAGAGTCACAAAGACAAGCTAAGGCACGAGGAGCGGTCGTGATTTGGGCAATCAGAGGGCGCGAGGCGTGGGAGCTGTGGATCTGTTTGACGCGCAAATATCAAGACACCACAGATATTTTATTCTTATTTGAATTCCGAACATACTCCGACGGGATTTCGCGTCGTGATCGTGATCGTTCGTACAGATTCCCGCGGCGGTTCTACGAATATCAATGTTTTTTTTTCATATCGATTCAGGACCTAGCACAGGTAAATTGAAAGCCGCTTTGTAAAAATAACACGTTGCGCGCCGTGACTCTCTATGAAGAATGAGAACCGCGTTTTTCTTTGAATTGGTATTTCATGACGTAAATGAAAATGTTTGTTAAGATTTTTTTTTGCATTTGGATTCACGTGGGTGTCGAAAGTTATTCAATTCATTTCACCCACGTCTATTGAATTAAGACGTAATTGGATTTTCTTTTGGTTTTGTTTACAGGTAGGTAGAACTTTCATTTGGGTATTCATAAATTCATTGGATTTTGTAATTCAGCCTTTTAGCATAAGTCCTGCACTTTGGCCTTCAAATGTCAGAAGCTCTTGAGTTTTTGTAGGTCCCACAAGGTCCACCTGAAAGGTAAGAGGAACAGATTAAAATTTGAAGCTGTAGTCTCAGTAAAAATTATACTAACCTACCCTCGATTATACATTCACCTTGCAAAACGGTTGTTAAATATCTTCAGGTCGTCCAATTTGCATGAAATTGTTTCCAATATTACTTTATGTCATACCGGTCGGTTAGCCGTCAGTCAGATGTTGGTAATATTATTATTATTAATAAACTAAAGTAGTTAATCAATCTGGGTGAGACGTGGGCCGCGCCCATGTTAATTGACCGAGCGAGCAAGAAGCGTCTCCGTTTCAACTTGGGATTTTTTTTTCGTATGTCCGGATATCCAGATGTCTGGCTGTTCTCCTCTACAGGTCGCATTTATCAACCGATTCCGTAAAATTTTGTGAGCAGGTTGATGATATGGAATTTTATGACAAAAAAAAAGAAAATTAGAAAAAGAAGCTGTCGGGTTTTTTTATAGTTTTCTTTTTTTATTTATAACTTTTTTTAGAAATAGGTACATTTAAACATATAAGTGTTATATATTTTATCCCTTCATTTTGATACCCCAAACGATGGGTTTGGAAGAAAACAAAATTTTGGCCCCCAGAATATGGCGCCCAAAAGCCGCCATTTTTCTATTTTCCAATTTTAATGTAGCCAGTGACACTCGCAGGTTTAAGAAGAATCGATTGTCGTAAGAACCTTTAAAATCGGCCAACGCGTTTGGTCTCTAGAACGCCACATAGGAACAACCATATATACGTACATAAACAAAGCAATTGTTAAAGATTATGGATTATCGGACCATAAAGCAATAAATGTTCAGTTAAACAAATAACAATAGTAAAACTTGGTATACCGAAAAATAACGTCGAATGTTTTAAAAAATCACTAGAAACTGAAAATTGGGAAGCTATACTAATTGAAAATAATATTTATTTATTTATTTAATACTTTATGCACAAAAACGTACAGAGGCGGACTTAATGCCTTAGTCATTTTCTACCAGTCGACCTTTGGGTGATGTAGAGACAAATAGTGGTAGGTGCAATATTTAGATTCAAGCAAATCGCGTTTATTTAAAACGTATACCTATACTATAAATACAATATGTACTCAAATAATAAACTAAATATACCTAAACAATAAGTAGTAATAGATAAATAATTGAAAACATTAGCGCTGTGACGATACCACTGCCAACTTCTTACGAATATGCTCGCGAACTTTAACTTTGAAGGTACATCGGTTGGTTGCCATCCTGATTTCCTGGGGGAGCGCATTCCACAGAGAAATAGACTGAACGAAGAAAGAACAGTGAATGAAGTCAGTACGGTGAGTGGGACATTGAAGAAGGTGGTTATGTGATGAACGTAAATTTTTATTATGGTTGGCGCAAGTATATTGAAAGTGAGGGACTAGATAACTAGGGGAATTGGAAGAGGTAAGAAATGAAAACAAGATAGTTAGTGCCCTTTGCTCTCTGCGTTGGCGTATGGGCAACCACTTTAAAGGCGATCGATGCGCAGAGACATGACCATATTTACGCAAATTGAAAAAGAATCGAATGCAGTAATTTAAAAGACGGTTAAGTTTGTTGAGGACATTGCAATAATAAAACACAAACTAAATAAATATATTCCATTACAAAAATAAGAATAAAATTTAAACCAAAAAAAGGATGGATTACTAAAGGTCTCAAAAAATCATGCGAACACAAAAGAGTATTAAGAACTATTTTTAATGAAACCAAAAGTGGTGTTATAAAAAGCACTATATATTATTTAGTAAAATATTATTATCGACTATTATAAAATAAAAAAAACTAACATATATTAAACAAATGCAAGAATCTGACAATAAGGTAAAGACAATGTGGAATATAATTAAGACAAAAACAGGGAGGTTAAAAATAAATAGACGTGAAAATATATCACTGAAGATAGACAATGAAGAAGTAAAATTCTCGTTAAATGTATCCAACAGATTTAACGAATTCTTTGCGACGGTAGGGCAAAATCAAACAACTAACTCCTCGACCAATAACATTAGAAAACCCGTGGTCAAACCCTCTACTTGTTCAATGTATGTACGCCCGGTAGACCAAAAAGAAATAGTTAATATAATAAGTTCAACTAAAAATAAACATAGCTGCGGTATCGATGACATTTCACCAATATTATTAAAGCAATGCACAGTAGATCATTCCTTTCCTCTAATGATTTTGATTAATCAAAGCTTCCAAGGCGGCCAATTTCCAGACGCACTTAAAGTAGCTTTAGTAAAACCAATACATAAAAAGGTGACAAGCATATCCCAAGCAACTATAGACCCATAGCACTGCTACCAACATAGTCTACAAATACAAGACACCCTCCAAACTGTAGATACAAGGCTCTAGATCCCAAGTTGTGGATCTAAGATCTGGAAATTAATAAAACTAAAATAATACAATTCAGATCATACAAAAAACCACCACTGAATCTAAAAACGACATTTAGAAACACGGCAATAGAAGAAGTTAATACATTTAGCCTACTTGGTATAAATATTGACCCACACATTAACTGGAAGTCACACATAGAACATATAAAAACATACCTCTCCAGATTCTCTTACGCTCTTTTGCAAATTAAACAAAGCACTAACACACAAACAGCTATGGCTGCTTACTACGCATACGCAAACTCATGGCTGCGATATGTCGTCATGCTATGGGGAAATAGTGTTAACGTAAATGAACTAATCATAATGCAAAAGAAGTGTATAAGAATTATAACCCAAATAGTACGGAGAGCTGCAAACCATACTTTAAAAGATCTCTGATCCTAACTCTGCGGTCAATATACATACTAGACATTTGCGTGTTTGTTTTTAAAAATATAGACAAGTTCACTAAAGTAGAAGACGTGCGTATCTTCTACTTTAGTGAACTCAAACGTCAACACTCGCCATAACAAGAGGTTATGCGCTCCATCCTCAAGAATTAAAATGTTAAGTGATAGCCCATATTATATGGCAATAAAAATATATAACAAGCTGCTCAACACGTTTAAAACTGAAAAATCATAACAATATTCCAAAAAAAGCTAAAACTATACCTAATCCAAAAATGTTTCTACTCAGTAAAAGAATATTTAGAGTCTAGCTTAGAATGACGAATTTATCTCAAATGGCGATCTGTCCTATACAAACAATAAGATTTAGTCTATCCTATTTAACTTCATACAAAATTATAATTTGTACTACCTGAAAAGGATGACATTAATATTGCTGATTATTTGTATTAGATTAATTATTTTTGACATAACTATATTTTTCTCAATTTAATTATAATAATGTTAAATAAAATAATTAAGTAATAATAATGTTTAATGCATGCTAATTTAGAATGATAAAGACAGGAGAATGATAATTGCAATGCTTGTAAAAGGCTGCTAAATCTTAAGTACTACACATAACATAACACCAACATTATACAATTAGTTCGCAATAAACGTTTTGACTTCGACTTTGACATACATACATACATAGACTAATAAACACATTACCCTCCTTCGGCAGTCGGGTAAAAAAAGACAGACTCGCAAGGTCTACAGCTTACAGACAAACAGATTTATTGAACCGATGTTAATTAATATATTTATGTAACTGGTATGTTGCCTGGGTAGAAAAAAAATAATTCTAATTAGTCCGTCAGTGAAATATCAATTAATATTGGACCCGTATTTTTGCTTTATCAAATATAAACATTTACAACGATAAAGCCTTTTGAGGTTCAAGAGTGGGGGCTTGTGACGTCACTTTGTCAGTATACAGTGTAGCATACCGTGGCATCACATGATATTTCAACGCACTGTATTGTCGTAACTTTCTGTTTACGTGTCAAAAGAAATAAAAAAAGAAGTGTTTATCCAACTGATGGTATGATACACAGCTATTGTGTCTTAATTAATCCGTCTTCTTATCGCTGTAATGAATGGCCATTTGGTGTTGATATGGGCACAGATTTTTTTTTTCGCACACTGAATGATTTTCTTAACTAAATAATATTCAAAATTGTTTTATTATATGTTTGTCAAAGATAATGACTGGGTGTAATGACACGATTATGAAAAAATGATCTTAGATAGAAAACTACAATATTGCTTAGTGTTTACTACTTTTATCCAGATGTAATGCTAATGGATAAGGCCACAGGAGCGGAGCCGCGGCAAAAGCTAGTAACTAATACTAACAATAATCATCATCAGTCTTTAGTTCTAGGAATTTCCTCATGATGTTTTGCTTCGCCGCTTTTAGAGCAGTGGTGATGAAATAATTTACACAAAGTAAAGCACCTGCCTGGGTTCGAACCTACGAAATGAAAGTCAGGGCCGTTACCACTTGGCCACCACTACTCTCAAACAATTATGAATACTATAAATTTTAAGTACCCCTCTTTGAAACTTTAATTAGCATAACACTAACATAAAATATAATTAGCATTGAAGCAAATATTTGTACAAAAATTATACATCCCACTCTCAAGATTAAATGAGATTTTATTTATGAACGTGCATACGCAGACTGTATATTAATTATAATTCAAATAATAATATCTCACTGGAATATCCCATTTCGCAATAATATTTGTTTTATGTTCAGCACTGGCTCGTTGAATGAAATGGACGTGATATTTTCGCCACAAAATGGAATGCATTACAAAAACTGAACAATTAATTTTAAAACGGTTTTAATAATTGTTGGGTCTGAGTTTAAAAATTGCAAAGCAGAATAAAATGTATTACGTTACAAACAACAAGGTGACGCCAGTTTAAACTACGCCTTGCCGTATAAATACACAATTACAGGAACACACGTACAACGAAATGCCTTAGCTTGTCAGTCGAGCAATCAGATCAAATAAAAAGCTAAGGCTTAGTTTCGTTGTACTTGTGTGCGTGTAATTGTGTAGTTATACAGCAAGGCGTAGTTTTAACCAGCGTCACCTTGTTGTTTGCAACGTTCTATCTTAAATTTTTATTTGATCTGAGATTATATATCGCATCAAGGGTGGCCGATAGATGCAAACCATTGGGAAGGAAGTATATAATCCCTTAGGTTAAGACATCGTGTTTGGTGCGGGCAGTCGGTGGGTAGAATCATGAAAATTAAATCACACAAATTCTTCGATACACTGGGTTTATCCAAATATACAGTTACAATCTTTGCTCACAAATAATACGGATCCACAGTGATTCTACGATGTCTTAGCTCTAAGGCGGTCAATACTCAACTGCCATATTCTGATGTCCCTGTAGGAGAGTTATGGAAGGAGAAGATAAACTAGATTTTAGTTGGAGAAATTACACAGTATATTGTCGATATTTCACTGTATCAACCACAAGTGTCACAGTGTACAAACGTCAAAAATAAAAACGTATTCCAAACAAACTACCTTTCAAATTTAAATTTACTCATATACAAAACACAAATAAGTTTTTTTATCCGGCAGTCCCCACCACGCAAGTGGTTAGAAAAAGCTCGCCAATGCATAGTTGTTCGTGATTGGCGGCCAGGGGGCGTGCTTGTGATTTGTCTTGACGTTCGTACTATTGACTAAACCTGACATATAATTATTTATTTTTGCATTCCCTTTTCCCAGGACTTCGCTCCAGTGGTGTAACCCGCGGAGGCAAAAATAGCAAAGGCAAATACTTTATTTCAATTAGGCCACTAAGCGGCACTTTTGAATGCCGGTAGAATCAATTATATGATATTATCATCAGACTACAAGACGTACGGCCATGCGCCATCGGTACATGGTGGACATCCCATACGCAAAAAGCGTTTTGCTAATACTTTCATTGTGGGCACAGCTAAGGACTGGAACTCCCTTCCGGAGTCTTTTTTCCCTGATAGCTACAACCTTGGGGTATTTAAGTCCAGAGTGAATGGGTTTCTTCTAGGTAAGCGTGCTTCACCGTAGACCGCATCATCGCTTAACATCAGGTGAGATAGTGGTCAAACGCGAGCCTACAGATAGTAAAATAAAAAAATAAAAGTCCATTCGAATTTAAATAAAAAAAAAAAAAGATAATTGATTCTACCGTCTATGAGTCACGTAGCCTATGACACTTAACGATACTGTAATTTTCTAGGAGTGAAAGAATTTTCTTAATTGGATACTACTACTAATTAGATCAGGTTTTTCCAGTGATCATCTTTTACAAACAAACACAGTTTATATTATTCGTTTAGATGACTTGATAACAAACTAGCAGAAGGCCCACACGGGGGTACATGACCAACGGTACCTATGGACAAGAAATAAAGAAAGAAAGAAAACTAGTTTATTTGGCACACACAGATAAACACAATGTAGGTACAAACAAAAGGGAACTTAATTTTAAAACAATTACATACATAGCGTGCCCCGCGGCTGCGCCAAAAAGGTCCAGTTCAGCAAAATGCCAGACAACTGGGAGTTGCCTGACGCTGGTAACAGAGAATACAGATACTTAGAGCAAGGTTATATATATTGTGCGTAAGGTACAGATATATGCGAGTCATATACATTTAACCCTTACGCACTATGGAAATAACAGTGTCTTTTCCGAAGTCGATGTCGAAAAACGGAAAACAGGTATAGAGGTATAGGTACCATAGACACCGACTTCAGAAAAGAAAGTTATTTTTCGCTTTGTAGTATTTTGTTTTGGAAGTCGGTTTGACTTTTTTGTTAAAATGTTTTTTAAGGATTAAGTTCGTCTAATAATAGTTATATTAGCCATTCAGAGAGTGCTAGCTAGACGGCAAATGTCAACTGCTGTTTTCAAGCAAGAACAGTTAAGATTGGCTCGCTCGTAATTAAATGAATTATACTCCTAGGGTTTTCCCGCGGTATCACCTCCTTGGGGTTCTCCTTGGTGTTCTTGGTAGGCTATCAACGTGCCTGAGTATAAGTCGAAGAACATTCAAATTACGAACAAATAACCTTTACAAAATACTAAAACTAACACAAAAAATGCAGAGTGGCGGTAACAAACTGGCTTCTTACATTGGACTACGATATGACAGAAGGTTTCTCAGCTTAGTAAAACTCACAATACACACATTGACAATTCACAAATATACACGTGCACTCACTAACATACGTATAACAAACAGATACTCTCCTATAATACCAACACAACTGACACAAATCACAGCACCATGCATACACTCTTACATTTTTTTATCTTTTTTATTTATCGATATGCTCGCGTTTGACCACTATCTCGCCTGATGGTAAGCGATGATGTGGTCGACGGTGAAGCACGCTTGCCTAGAAGTAACCTATTCACTCTTGACTTAAAGACCCCAAGGTTGTAGCTATCAGGAAACAAAGACTCCGGCAGGGAGTTTTCTCCGTGCCTCGGAAAGCACGTTAAGCTGCTGTTGGTCCTGGTTGTCATTTAAAGATCTTTGACAGTCGTTACGGGTAGTCAGAAGCTTGAGATCTGACACCAGTCTTGCCAAGGGGTACCGTGTTACCCAGTTACTGGTTTGTGGAGGTCAGATAGACAGTCGCTCCATGTAAAACACTGGTACTCAGCTGAATCCTTTAAGACTGGAGCTGACCTCAATATGGTTGGGAAAAGGCTAGGCAGATGATGATGGAACGAAGTTGACTGGATCTCACAACACAGGGAATCCTTGTCTGAGGTCTAGGAATTCAATCCACTTGAACATGATCTTATCAAAATAAATGTATTCTTATTCTTCTTATTCATAATCGTCGAAACAAAGAAGAAGAGCAAGACCTCCTTGATAATAAATGGCCTAACTATAATTATATAAACTCAATTTCCTTAGTATTGTATAACTGCACAGCACATGTGTGAGTACTATGTACCCAACTGTAAATCTACCATTTACTGTACCTATGCGTCGTTCGTTGACTTGTGTGTGCCCTGGCTGTTGAGTGTGTCATGCTCTCTCAAATGTCTCTCTGATGGTGGCGCGTGTGTTGAATCATCCGGTTCCCTTCATGATGGTTGAGCTGGGTGGTGCCAATTCATGCGTCATATTCGTGAACGGACGCCGTCAGTTGGGATTGGTCATAACTTGACTGCTTCGGATGTTAATGTTTTTATAGTATCTGTTATATAACTGCACAGTACATGTGTGAGTACTTTTAATACTATGTCTGTAGGTGGTATGGTGGTGTGTAGTGCTATTCTGGGTGCATTGTCCTCACATATATGAACTAATAACTATAAATAAATATTGTAAAAAGAAACATTTTTTTTTTAAAAGAGTAAGTATGGAGTTTCTTGTGCATTCTTCTCCATAACAAGCTACTTTCCGAATGCACGGTAGAATCATTTTTATGTACGTTCAAAAGTGCCGCTTGGTGGCCTAGTTGAAATAAAATATCTTTGTCTTTGTCTATTGAATGTCGTTTTCATGATTAAAATCGCTTGAAGAGCTAATAAGAAAAAATAAGGGTATACGAAGTCAGACAAAAACAGCGAATTATATTTTACAGTAAATAGCTAGCATAGCTGCCACCCACGGCTCCGCCCGTGTTTAATTATTATTTAATATCTTTATCATTTATAGCTTATATATGTATTATTCTGATGTATATATATTACTGTAATGTTTCATCAACCTCCGTTCAGTTTTTGCGTGTAGGAGTAACAAATAAACATTCATCCATCCCCATAATCTTTCATCATCATCAGGCGAAAGACGTCCCTGCTGGAAAAAGGCCTTTCAAACGTCATAATCTTTCACATTTATAATATTCCTAAGATAAGTAGAATATAGTGAAAAAAAAAAAAAAAAAGGTGAATCGATCCGTCACATTATCTCTGGTTGTTCTCGTCTAGCTAACGAAGAGTACTTGCATAGGCACAACCTTGTAGCCAGGATTATCCATCAGCAACTTGCTCTGAAATACACTCTTGTGGCATCGGAGGTGCCGTACTACAGGTATGTGCCCGACCCAGTTCTTGAGAATGGCAATATCACATTGTACTGGGATCGGTCCATCATCACTGACAGGACTATTATCGCTAATAAGCCTGATATAGTGGTGGTGGATCGAATCGAGAGGCGTGCAATGATTGTTGACATAACTGTCCCGCATGACGGGAACCTCGTGAAAGCCGAGAAAGATAAGCAAATCAAGTATCTTGACTTGGCTCGCGAGGTTGTCGACATGTGGGATGTGGACACAGCGATCATTGTACCGATAGTCGTGTCAGCCAATGGCTTAATAGCCACGAGCCTCGACCAACACCTTAGGAGGCTCTCGTTAGGCGGCTGGGTCAAGGGCCTGATCTAGAAAGCAGTATTGCTGGACATGGCTCGTATTGTTAGGAGGTTCCTCTCTCTGGAGCCCTGACCGCCGGTAGCTTGGATCCTGTTCCCGATACCGGTGGGCCTCTATTTTTTATATTTTTAAATGTTTTTCTTTTTAGTATGTGTTTTGTAAAAATATTTAAAAATGTAAAATAGTAAGAAAAAAGATGAATAAACGAATAATAATAATCATTATCATCATTTTTGAAAAACGTCCACCGCTTGTCTAAAAATAATAATATATACTTCTATTATAATAATTATAATAGCTATACTTCCACAATTAATTCTGCACAAAGACTCGTGAAGCGATCATGCGAATTATTCCGCGCCTGGCAAGGTGTTTACCCGAAACTGAATATTCATCAAAGTCTCGAATGCGTAAGCCGTAATTAACCTACGCAGATAACACACACCCACTTACAAACTAAGAACTTCCACGACACTAATATTAAGTGGATTTGTAGGATTCTCCGTAAACCATTTGCATTCTTGATCCTAGTACATATATTACTAGCTGTTCCCCGCGGCTTCGCTCCCGTGGGCCACCCCACAGGACCCGTTTTCGGGATTAAAAAATAGCCTATGTTACTCAGGAATAACGTAGCTTCCTATTGGTGAAAGAATTTTTTAAATCGGTTTAGTAGTTTCGGAGCCTATTCGGTACAAACAAACAAACAAACAAAAAAATCTTTCCTCTTTATAATATTATATATATATATATATATATTATATATATTATATATATATTATATATTAATATTATAAAGTATATCTGTTGCCCGCGGCTTCGCTCCCGTGGACCACCCCACAGGACCCGTTTTCGGGATAAAAAATTAGCCTATGTCACTCAGGTATAATTCAGCTTTCTATTGGTGAAATAATTTTTTAAATCGGTCCAGTAGTTTCAGAGCCTATTCGGTACAAACAAACAAACAAAAAAATCTTTCCTCTTTATAATATTACTAGCTGTTGCCCGCGGCTTCGCTCCCGTGGGCCACCCCACAGGACCCGTTTTCGGAATGAAAAAATAGCCTATGTTACTCAGGAATAACGTAGCTTTCTATTGGTGAAAGAATTTTTTAAATCGGTCCAGTAGTTTCGGAGCCTATTCGGTACAAACAAACAAACAAACAAACAAATAAACAAACAAAAAAATCTTTCCTCTTTATAATATTAGTATAGATTAGTATAGATAGATATCAAAGAGGTGACAGGTATAATAAAGCAATGTTGCCGATATTTTTTAGTAAATTTATAGTTATATATTTATATATTTTAGTAAATATGTAATATATCAATATTACATATTTATTTATTATATTATTTATTGTACACCACAAATATATATGAAAAGGACAAACATTTTTAAAAGCAAGTGTACAATGGGTGGTCTTATCGCACAGGGCAATCTCTTACAGACAGCCTTATTAAATCTGTAGGCACTAATTTTAATAACTAATTATAATATTATTTCAGACATAGTAGTCCACAATATTACATTCATAAGAGCATTACATAACAATTTAATCGAAACTCTGTTTCAGTCATGTTAGAACTACTGGAACACTATTTAAAGCGGCATTATAATACTACAACATTCAAAAATTAAATCCCAACAAAACTGGAAGTTGTGCTGGTATAAAATCTGTGTCACAACGTCCAAACTATTTAGAACACAACTCCGGACACGTTCGACATTTCCGACGGCCTACGAGTTGTGAAAAGAGAAACGAAGACGACTAAGTAATTATTACTTTCAAAGGGTCCCTCGCTAACAGCTACAAGTACGTCATTAGTGAATTCTCAACGAAGGGTTCTTCTCGAAATCCGTTTGTCACTGTCGCGCTGCTACGCGCTACGCGACTGCTACGCCGTAGCTCGTAGAACACGTCAAATTATATTCCACTACAGCTAAATGTTAGGGTAATTCAGTTATTCGGCACCCAATTAGGAAAGGCTTTGGAGTAAAAGAGCGACCTTAAAAGGGTAATTAAATAAAGTTTAGAAAAATAATAAGTATAAAATCATGTTTTAGTTGTTTGAAGAGAGGTCAAAAATGTTGTTAGAGTTTTTTAACTTCAATTTTGCTAGACTTTTAATTAAAAGTCTCGTTTGTTACAATTTACAAGATTGCATAGTGAATATAAATAATTTAGACGCGAAACGAAAACTCAGGCATATAATTTAGTTTGCAGTTGCTGCTGAAATATCACTGAGCTAAATAATTGTGTTGCAAACCTGCAGCTGCGTCATATTAAAAGCTTGCCAGTGCACGCAAAGAGCGCATCAGATTTCTGACTGACATGTACATTAAGTCCTCCCCCTCCTATCCTCGCTACAGCACTCATTACAAAGCACCCTATATAAAAGAACAGAGGAAAATCCCCATGTGAATATTTGGGTCAGTAGTTATACATCTATATATACTTATGTTGCTGAAAAAGAATTACTTACTCATTTTTGCAAATCCCTTCTCAGCGCCGGAACATTTTTGAAGATCCGCTTACGGTTCAAAATGGGAAACATAATTTTGAATGGTTCCATGTTAGGATGTGTTATATAGATGTTGTACGTATAATATCCGTTTATCTGTAACTAGCTTCCTCACGCGGCTCAGCTTCCGAGGTCAATGCCGCAAAACCGTTAATTTTGACCTCCGGCGGAAAAGAGAGGTGTAGATGCAGTTTGACGTGTATAGCTGTGTGTTTGTGTATTTGTATATCTGTCTTTGGCATCATAGCTTCTAAACGGATGAACTGATTTTGTTTGTTTTTTTGTTTGATTGGTAATAACTTTATAGATAGTGTTTTTAGCTATGTTTGATGAACATTGATTAAGCCGTTCAAAAGTTATGGGGATTTTCCTGTTTGAATCGGGATATTTTCGCAAAATATCGTGTCCGATAGATTATCGATCGCAGCGTGTCTACTAGTGGATAAATTAGATAGTATTTTTTTAAATTAAGCTTTTGGTAGAACAAAAGTCTAAATACTTGGCTATAATGTAACTTTCTTTCAGTGAAAGAATTATCGTAATCAAATCAGCACTTTCGCAAACTATCCTTTACAAATATAAAACAATATTTTACATCCTTATTCTACAAATTAACATTGAAATGAAACCCGTATGGAGATATACCGGTTTCATCGCGTGACAATGCGTGAAATAAGCTCTAAATTGAATCTAGTCGTTTCTCCAACTTCACGCTGCTGAGACATACAGGACTTGTTGAATGATAAGCAAACTCAGATCTTTGGTGACTCTTCTTATCTATGTACGTATGATGACGATGACGATACGACACGTAGTCAAATCCTACGGCTAAGCGAATTTATGAATCGCCCCATAACGTTCGGACTCTTAATCTGTTTGACTACGCACAGAAAATCGCCGCTCAGCGGTTTAATGATACTTATACATATTTTAGACCCTCGGGACTTTCAATTTGCGGGACTTTGATGAGCATAGGACCGTGCCTGGTACTTGTAGACTTACTCAAACGAAGATTATATTTCAATTACGCATATACGTATTATCGTAATATTTGATCAGTTTGTATGATGTCATTAGTGTCGATACGAACGGTACGACGGTACGAACGCTATAAACCGGAGTTCATTACTAGAATGGAGGTACATATTGGCTGGCTGTTAATGAAGTCATCAAATACAACAAAACGTGCCCAAACAATGATGCCACAGACTAACAAACATGTTCAGAAACTTCGAAATTACTCGACGTTAATGAATTCAATATCTAAAACGACGAGACATTAGAATATTATCGTGTAATTAAATCGGATCGTCGAATACATTGTATTTAATTGAAAGGGTTCGAAAGTTTGCAATTCGTTCTTCTAGCATTTAAATAAATTAGACAAAGGCCAAAAACTGACTGATTGAAATTATTGATACCAAGATGAATGAGGGAACGTTAGGGATAGGAAACAATCCTTATATATCATTGCTTATTATTTTAATGTCACGACCACCAATGACCTGGCTACGAACAATCAAGAATGACATGATCACAAGCAACACAACAGAAGAGTCAACCCGCAACCGTACGGTGTGGCGCAGAAGTACTAGGAGGGCTGACCCCAAATAAACTGGGACAACAGTCAGGAGAAAGAAGAAGAAGAAGATTATTTTAATGTCAGAAATTAAAACGATAATCATCAACATCATTTCAGCCGCTATACATCACAGCTGGATATAGGCCACTCACATCGACTAACCTTTTTCGCAAGCGAGTATATATATGAACTAGGTTCAATTGAAAACCCACGTCAGGCACTAAGTACTAGTTGCATGGCATTTTGCTGAACTGGACCTATTTGTCGCAGCCGTGAGGCACACATTGACACTGTCTTTTTAACTTTTTAGGGTTCCGAGGTCAACAAGGAACCCTTATAGTTTCGCTCTGTCCGTCTGTCCGTCCGCAGCTTAGCTCAGAGAATCTAAGTACTAGAAAGCTATAATTTGGCATGTATATACATATTAATAATTCCGACAAAGTGGTAACATAAAATCATGAAAAAATATTTATTTTAGGGTACCTCCCATAGACGTAAAGTGGGGATGTATTTTTTTTTCTCATCTGTCCCATGTTGTGGGGTATCGTTGAATAGCCCATTCAAAAATATTATAGGTTTGTTAAAACCATTTTTCGATTCAGAGATTCGTTTGCGTAAAATTAAGCATTAAGTTGCAAATTTATGTTAGAGTCAAGTGTCCCTCCCCCCCTGCCAGCGTAATGGTTGCTCTTGGCTATGTGAAAAAATTCACGGCAGTCGTAAATATAACGAAATTAAAAGGAAAATTATCACGGATAACAAGGCTTTACAAGTTTACGAGTAATAGTCGACCAACTTATAAAATGTACTTGGAACAGTAAAAATTTTGTACAAATGCCATTGAAAAATTACTAAAATAAAGTTGGTAGCTGTGTAAAATAGAGTAAATATAATGCTTACGAACCATGTAAAAATATATAAAAATGAAATCATAACAGGCTTTACAAGTTTACGAGTAATAGTCGACCAACTTATAAAATGTACTTGGCACTGTAAAATTTTTGTACAAATGCCATTGAAAAATTACTTAAATAAAGTTGTTAGCTGTGTAAAACAGATAGTAAATATATGCTTATGAACCATGTAAAAATATTCAAAAATAAAATCATAACATCCTTAATAATAATTATTTCTAAATTTATAATGTTTAAGCTCGAAAAACGCATTGGAGTGGCCGGAGTCGTTGGCAGTACCAGTCCGTAGTCCATACGGCGCATGCACGCGGTGAAGTCTATTTTGTGTTAGTGCAGAAGTATTTTCGACGTTTTGTAATTAAAACGTAAAAGTAAAGTCAAATTAGATTCGATTTCCAAGCAAATTACTTATTTTCTTTTGTGGATATCCTTCTATAAAGTCAATATTCGACCTGACTTCATCACTAATTGAGTAGCGTAATACTTTCTAGAATGAAATAGTGAATACCGCAGATTAGAGGATTCACCTCTAATCTGCGGTATTAGAGGAGATTAGAGGTGAATACATACAATTTTTTTCTAATTCCGAAAGAGAAATAAACAAGGAGCGTGCACGCAAGGATCCAGGAACGAACTATACCATTCCCCGTGGCTCTAACGCGCGCTCGTATTGGCTCCTTTTGCAATTTGCACCCACGGTGGTACTCAAATAGATAATATTTTTCTAACTTCAGTTGCGAAGTTGGATTTTATAACATCATCGCTTACCATCAGGCGAGATAGTGGTCAAACGCGAGAATATAGATTAAAAAAAAAAACATCATCCTATGTGGGCCCGTTTTTAGATTTTGTGAGCCGCTGAAACCGTTCTAATGTTCATGTAACAACAACAACAACCTCTGTTTAGTCCGCATTATTATGCAACTTCGGAACCCTATTACTGCGCGTGGCCCGACACGCACTTGGCCGGTTTTTTATTTTATAGTTGTACCTACCTACAATATGTGTTCCATTTCGTGTGCCAAATAAATAATTATGTTATATAGTTTAACGTGTGTGTCTGTGTAAATCTGTATCTGTATGTGACATCATAGTTCCTAAACGGATGACCCGATAATGATTTAGTTTTTTTGTTTGAAAGTTATCGAGAGTGTTCTTAGCTATGTTTAATGAAAATTGGTTCAGCCTTTCCAAAGTTATGGCTCTTTGAATCGGGGTATTTTCGCACGATATCGTATTTTAATTACGTATTTCGATGGATTGTTGATCAAAGCGTGTCAAAGAAAAATGATGAATAAACGAATAATAATAATAATCATCATCATTTTTGAAAAACGTCCACTGCTAGTCTAAAAATAATAATATATACTTCTATTATAATAATTATAATAGCTATACTTCCACAATTAATTCTGCACAAAGACTCGTGAAGCGATCATGCGAAATATTCCGCGCCTGGCAAGGTGTTTACCCGAAACTGAATATTCATCAAAGTCTCGAATGCGTAAGCCGTAATTAACCTACGCAGATAACACACACCCACTTACAAACTAAGAACTTCCACGACACTAATATTAAGTGGATTTGTAGGATTCTCCGTAAACCATTTGCATTCTTGATCCTAGTACATCCATCAAAGAGGTGACAGGAATAATAACGCAATTTTGCCGATATTTTTTAGTAAATTTGATATAGTGTTTTTTTAATATATTATTTATTGCACACTACAAAAATATATGCAACTAGCTGTTGCCCGCGGCTTCGGTCCCGTGGACCACCCCACAGGACCCGTTTTCGGGATTAGCCTATGTCACTCAGAAATAATGTAGCTTTCTATTGGTGAAAGAATTTTTCAAATCGGTCCAGTAGTTTCGGAGCCTATTCGGTACAAACAAACAAAAAAATCTTGCCTCTTTATAATATTAGTATAGAAGAACAAACATTTTTGAAAGCAAGTGGACAATGGGTGGTCTTATCGCACAGGGCAATCTCTTACAGACAGCCTTTGTAAATCTGTAGGACCTACTTTTAATGATATAACATACCTAATTTATTTATTTTCAGTCACAATTAGTCCATAATATTACATTTATAAGCATTACATAAAAATTGAGTTAAACTCTGTTTCAGTCATGGATGTTAGATAACTACTAGAACATTATTTAAAACGGCATTATGCTACAACATTCAAAAATTAAATCCCAACAAAACTGGAAGTTGTGCTGGTATAAAATCTGTGTCACAACGTCCAAACTATTTAGAACACAACTCCGGACACGTTCGACATTTCCGACGGCCTACGAGTTGTGAAAAGAGAAACGAAGACGACTAAGTAATTATTACTTTCAAAGGGTCCCTCGCTAACAGCTACAAGTACGTCATTAGTGAATTCTCAACGAAGGGTTCTTCTTGAAAACCGTTTGTCACTGTCGCGCTGCTACGCGCTACGCGACTGCTACGCCGTAGCTCGTAGAACACGTCAAATTATATTCCACTACAGCTAAATGTTAGGGTAATTCAGTTATTCGGCACCCAATTAGGAAAGGCTTTGGAGTAAAAGAGCGACCTTAAAAGGGTAATTAAATAAAGTTTAGAAAAATAATAAGTATAAAATCATGTTTAAGTTGTTTTCAGCGAGGTCAAAAACGATGTTAAAGTTTTTTAACTTCAATTTTGCTAGACTTTTAATTAAAAGACTTGTTTGTTACAATTTACAAGATTGCATAGTGAATATAAATAATTTAGACGCGAAACGAAAACTCAGGCATATAATTTAGTTTGCAGTTGCTGCTGAAATATCACTGAGCTAAATAATTGTGATGCAGACCTGCAGCTGCGTCATATTAAAAGCTTGTCAGTGCACGCAAAGAGCGCATCAGATTTCTGACTGACATGTACATTAAGTCCTTCCCCTCCTATCCTCGCTACAGCACTCATTACAAAGCACCCTATATAAAAGAACAGAGGAAAATCCCCATATGAATATTTGGGTCAGTAGTTATACATCTATATATACTTATGTTGCTGAAAAAGAATTACTTCCTCATTTTTGTAAATCCCTTCTCAGCGCCGGAAAATTTTTGAAGATCCGCTTACGGTTCAAAATGGGAAACATAATTTTGAATGGTTCCATGTTAGGATGTGTTATATAGATGTTGTACGTATATTATCCGTTTATCTGTAACTAGCTTCTTCACGCGGCGCGGCTCAGCTTCCGAGGTCAATGCCGCAAAACCGTTAATTTTGACCCCCGGCGGAAAAGAGAGGTGTAGATGCAGTTTGACGTGTATAGCTGTGTGTTTGTGTATTTGTATATTTGTGTAACTGTCTTTGGCATCATACCTTCTAAACGGATGAACAGATTTTGTTTTTTTTTTGTTTGATTTGTAATAACTTTATAGATAGTGTTCTTAGCTATGTTTGATGAAAATCGATTAAGCCGTTCAAAAGTTATGGGGATTTTACTGTTTGAATTGGGGTATTTTCGCAAGATATCGTATGCGATCGATTGTCGATCGAAGCGTGTCTACTAGTGGATAAATTAGATAGTATTTTTATTAATTATGCTTTTGGTAGAACAAAAGTCTAAATACTTGGCTATAATGTAACTTTCCTTCAGTGAAAGTATTATCGTAATCAAATCAGTACTTTCGCAAATTATCCTTTACAAATAAAAAACAATATTTTACATCCTTATTCTACAAATTAACATTAAGATGAAACCCGTATGGAGATATACCGGTTTCATCGCGTGACAATGCGTGAAATAAGCTCTAAATTGAATCTAGTCGTTTCTCCAACTTCACGCTGCTGAGACATACTGGACTTGTTGAACGATAAGCAACCCAGATCTTTGGCGACTCTTCTACGTATGATGACGATGACGATACGAAACGTATTCAAATCCTACGGCTAAGCGAATTTATGAATCGCTTCATAACGTTCGGACTCTTAATCTGTTTGACTACGCACAGAAAATCGCCACTCAGCGGTTTAATGATACTTATACATATTTTAAACCCTCGGGACTTTCAATTTGCGGGACTTTGATGAGCAAAGGACCGTGCCTGGTACTTGTAGACTAACTCAAACGAAGATTATATTTCAATTACGCATATACGTATTATCGTAATATTTGATCAGTTTGTATGATATCATTAGTGCCGATACGAACGGTACGACGGTACGAACGCTATAAACCGGAGTTCATTACTAGAATGGAGGTACATATTGGCTGGCTGTTAATGAAGTCATCAAATACAACAAAACGTGCCCAAACAATGATGCCACAGACTAACAAACATGTTCAGAAACTTCGAAATTACTCGACGTTAATGAATTCAATATCTAAAACGACGAGACATTAGAATATTATCGTGTAATTAAATTGGATCGAATACATTGTATTTAATTGAAAGGGTTCGAAAGTTTGCAATTCGTTCTTCTAGCATTTAAATAAATTAGACAAAGGCCAAAAACTGAATGATTGAAATTATTGATACCAAGATGAATGAGGGAACATTAGGGATAGGAAACAATCCTTATATATCATTGCTTATTATTTTAATGTCACGACCACCAATGACCTGGCTACGAACAATCAAGAATGACATGATCACAAGCAACACAACAGAAGAGACAACCCGCAACCGTACGGTGTGGCGCAGAAGTACTAGGAGGGCTGACCCCAAATAAACTGGGACAACAGTCAGGAGAAAGAAGAAGAAGAAGATTATTTTAATGTCAGAAATTAAAACGATAATCATCAACATCATTTCAGCCGCTATACATCACAGCTGGATATAGGCCACTCACATCGACTAACCTTTTTCGCTAGCGAGTATATATATGAACTAGGATCAATTGAAAACCAACGTCAGGCACTAAGTACTAGTTGCATGATATTTTGCTGAACTGGACCTATTTGTCGCAGCCGTGAGGCACACATTGACACTGTCTTTTTAACTTTTTAGGGTTCCGAAGTCAACAAGGAACCCTTATAGTTTCGCTCTGTCCGTCTGTCCGTCCGCAGCTTAGCTCAGAGAATCTAAGTACTAGAAAGCTATAATTTGGCATGTATATACATATTAATAATTCCGACAAAGTGGTAACATAAAATCATGAAAAAATATTTATTTTAGGGTACCTCCCATAGACGTAAAGTGGGGATGTATTTTTTTTTCTCATCTGTCCCATGTTGTGTGGTATCGTTGAATAGCCCATTCAAAAATATTATAGGTTTGTTAAAACCATTTTTCGATTCAGAGATTCGTTTGCGTAAAATTAAGCATTAAGTTGCAAATTTATGTTAGAGTCAAGTGTCCCTCCCCCCCTGCCAGCGTAATGGTTGCTCTTGGCTATGTGAAAAAATTCACGGCAGTCGTAAATATAACGAAATTAAAAGGAAAATTATCACGGATAACAAGGCTTTACAAGTTTACAAGTAATAGTCGACCAACTTATAAAATGTACTTGGAACAGTAAAAATTTTGTACAAATGCCATTGAAAAATTACTTAAATAAAGTTGGTAGCTGTGTAAAATAGAGTAAATATAATGCTTACGAACCATGTAAAAATATACAAAAACGAAATCATAACAGGCTTTACAAGTTTACGAGTAATAGTCGACCAACTTATAAAATGTACTTGGCACTGTAAAATTTTTGTACAAATGCCATTGAAAAATTACTTAAATAAAGTTGTTAGCTGTGTAAAACAGATAGTAAATATATGCTTATGAACCATGTAAAAATATTCAAAAATAAAATCATAACATCCTTAATAATAATTATTTCTAAATTTATAATGTTTAAGCTCGAAAAACGCATTGGAGTGGCCGGAGTCGTTGGCAGTACCAGTCCGTAGTCCATACGGCGCATGCACGCGGTGAAGTCTATTTTGTGTTAGTGCAGAAGTATTTTCGACGTTTTGTAATTAAAACGTAAAAGTAAAGTCAAATTAGATTCGATTTCCAAGCAAATTACTTATTTTCTTTTGTGGATATCCTTCTATAAAGTCAATATTCGACCTGACTTCATCACTAATTGAGTAGCGTAATACTTTCTAGAATGAAATAGTGATTACCGCAGATTAGAGGATTCACCTCTAATCTGCGGTATTAGAGGAGATTAGAGGTGAATACATACAATTTTTTTCTAATTCCGAAAGAGAAATAAACAAGGAGCGTGCACGCAAGGATCCAGGAACGAACTATACCATTCCCCGTGGCTCTAACGCGCGCTCGTATTGGCTCCTTTTGCAATTTGCACCCACGGTGGTACTCAAATAGATAATATTTTTCTAACTTCAGTTGCGAAGTTGGATTTTATAACATCATCGCTTACCATCAGGCGAGATAGTGGTCAAACGCGAGAATATAGATTAAAAAAAAAAACATCATCCTATGTGGGCCCGTTTTTAGATTTTGTGAGCCGCTGAAACCGTTCTAATGTTCATGTAACAACAACAACAACCTCTGTTTAGTCCGCATTATTATGCAACTTCGGAACCCTATTACTGCGCGTCACCCGACACGCACTTGGCCGGTTTTTTATTTTATAGTTGTATCTACCTACAATATGTGTTGCATTTCGTGTGCCAAATAAATAATTATGTTATATAGTTTAACGTGTGTGTCTGTGTAAATCTGTATCTGTATGTGACATCATAGTTCCTAAACGGATGACCCGATAATGATTTAGTTTTTTTGTTTGAAAGTTATCGAGAGTGTTCTTAGCTATGTTTAATGAAAATTGGTTCAGCCTTTCCAAAGTTATGGCTCTTTGAATCGGGGTATTTTCGCACGATATCGTATTTTAATTACGTATTTCGATGGATTGTTGATCAAAGCGTGTCTACTTCTAGATAAATTATATAGTTTAAAGAGGTCTTTTTGTTGGGGGTTTATAAAAGTTAAAAAATTTCTTGTTCTTCTTTCTTTCTTATAATTGATTTTTCTATCAACTAAATACCATAATTAATTATAAGTGCACCGAACCCAAAAGTAATTTGAATGATAATAGAAAAGCTGCTATTTCTCATTTAGAAACTGCGTAGTTTTGATTAGGGTGTCTCGAATAAGATCCACAAGTAATATTATTTCATTAAGCAGCGGAGGGTCACCGAGATTAACTTATTAGGGAGGCGGAGTGGCGGAGAGGCGCTGTGGTGAGTCTTCAAACCAGCCTGTTTTGGAGCTCTGCGGCCAACGGCGTGGCGAGAAGTAATTATATTGTTTAAATTTAATCTTGAAATGTTGAATGTATTTTCGCGTTAGACGCAGTAAAATTGCTTTGAAATGTTTAAAATTTAATTTTAAACCAAAAAGTACTTTGTGGATACTAAGATGTGGATTTTTGGTGTTCTTATTCTTTATTGCACAATAATATATTAAACAAATTGAATATTTAAACAAAAGGATAGCTAATATATAAAGGCGAGATAAGTTTAGTGTAAAATTGGCTTTAGGACGTTCGCAATTAAGAAATATCACACCAGTTGACCGTCCAGATCGCCAAATCAGCAAAAACAATGGTTTTTTCTATTGTGTCTGCTAATTGACGCTTGACAGGACAGTCATGCGCAATGGGAATCTAAATTGCCCGCCATACCACATATTTTTTCTGTTTCCACTATTGTATCGCTTACCATCAGGTTAGATATAGCTATGTAATGAGATGTAGACATGTTGATGATGTTATAGTTATAATTAAAAAACATTTATTACAAAAAAATACAGCCGACTTCCAAAAAAATCACTACAAAGTGAAAAATGCGGTGACGAAAAACGAAGAAACGAAAAGTAGTGTAGTGTTTTTTTGGAAGTCAGTTGTATTTTTTTGTAAAAATTGTTTTCTTATTTTTCACTTTTTTAGTGGTACATAATGGACAAGTTCTATAGTAAGGTACCTATAATGTGACAGTGATGCCAGAATAGATTACCCGAATAACATGCAACTTGAACGTAGCCGGTGGAAAGAGAGTGTACCAGGGTGAACTGTACACATCTGCGTACCCGTTTAGGGCATACTGGCGTGATGGTATGTTATAAAATGGTGTAAACAATAAACAAACATGCGATGGCAGCAATCTCAAGAGACTTACCGACATTTATTGAAGAGTTATATTGTATTTCTCCAAAGTTCTTCATCAGATCTTCACCAAATTAAAATGGGAAAAATTTCGGAAAAAAAAATCAATGAATTTTCACCATCGGTCTACAAGTGACGGAGAAATCGGTGAACAAAAACAAAAAAATAACGTAGAATCTCCTCCTTTATGGAAAGTCGGTTAAAAAAACACTTACTCGTTATTGAAAATAATTATCATCAACAGACATGGATTAGCCAAACGGTGAAGAAATAATATGTCCTGTGTGAACAAAATATCCTTGTCCACAATAAGAACAATAATTAACGAGTCAGCATGAATTTCTCATTAAGAAAAACGTTATTTATTGCAACACGTCGGCCATTCGTACACGTCTAGCAACGTTATTTCACAAAAACGTTGACGCGAAATATTTCCCGGGACATTTGTGAATTTCACATAGTAATCTTTTTAGCTGTAAGCGGGACAGCCAGTTACAGTATGATGAATACTTGCGTGTAGAGTACGTCCGCTGGTTATCTCGTCTACCGAAGACTCTAAACAAGCTGGAATGAGCCTTATTTTAAAGATGTCATGATTTATTTTACTGTGCGTGTGTATATTACACTGAAAAGTTGACGTATGTAGGCATTAGCCCCGCATGTAAATTGGCTACACCGCTAATGTATGATGTACCCACACGTTTTGTTATTACCTTCGTCAAACCAACAATACATCATCTAGTGAAACAGGTTTAACAGGTTCATGTTTAAGAAATATAATTCTGAAAAGATGATCCTTTGATTGAGCTTTAAATATAGTTACTAGTAAAAACCAAAATACGGAACGACAGACATTATAACACCAAAGAGGTTGGATATCAAAGAGTTCGTAACATCAATTTCTCAATAAATGTTAGTGTCTTATTCTTACTAATACTGTAAATGCGAAAGTTTGGATGGATGTTTGTGACTCAATCACGCATGAACGGCTGAACGGATTTGGATGAAATTAGGCACAGAAATAGATTATAGTCTGGCATTTTCATCCCGGTATAATGTTTCCTTGGGATAAGATAACACATTTCACGCGGGCGAAGCCGCTAGCATCTAGTGAAATATACATATAACAAACGAGTATGTCTGTGAATCCCCTAATTTCTTTTGACTAGTATATTTAGATACCTTTTTATGTAATTGTGTAGTGGTATCAACGCCGCCACTTACGATCTAATGACATGACGTCACACAAATCCTGCATCGCGCAAGCAAAGTATTCGGCGCGATTTGGACACCTACAACAGTCCGACAATAACCGTTTGGAAGTTGCCCGGACCAGACACAACACCCGTCTGGTCGGAGGATCCTCCCTTTTCTATGGAGGTTTGTGAGACTTCACACCCTGATCCACATACCTCCAAACTGGTGACCCCTACGTGAAGCAATTTTCAATAGGCAAAGACGTCTGCAAATTAATAAGGCAATCTTGATTTTCAAATAAACGAATTGCAAGTCGTACCAAGATTAAATTTGTTCGTTTGTAATGTAATAAGAAGGAGCTTTGATTAAAGTTTTTATTTTCATGTTAAAACTTGTAAAATGTTAGGTGAGATTGAACGATTGCAACTGGTTTCGTTTGAAGTGGAATAAGGTATTAACTCAGTCTATTACTAAGGCGTTTAAGCCACCTATGGGTATGAAACAATCCAACCACTCCATTCTGAACCACTGCAAGTTTTTCTGCTTCTTATTTCATGTCGATTAACTCAAAAATAGTCTCAAGTATTCAGATTTTGTCTGCCCATGTAGCTACTTGGATAGCACTGTCATTCGCCATATCAAATCCTGACAAGTGCAAGGTGGGTGTGGCATGAAGGAGGTGGTCCATATCTTGGACAAGGGCTCCTCACTGGCACTGACAAAACTGAAATGGCAACTCCTGAAAGCCAGACACAACAGTGGCGACTACCAGAAAAGCGCCGAGATATTGTAGCTCAACGCGTTCCTGAGAAACAATTGGTATGATACTCTGCGTTTTATGAAGTCAATTTTTTTTTTCATAATTATTTCGACCAGAAGAAATAAATCAATCATAAAGAAACGTGAACGTCGTGACAATTTCGACATGATGTATAAGTTACAAATATGAAATAACTGAGACCTAAACTATGTAATTACAAGAAGGTTAAGGTACCTTTTAAGATAATTATGCGAGACATTAATTATACGAATAAGCATTAATATCATACCTTCTGAGTATGATATCTGATATCTAATAATTATTATTAAGTCAACGAACTTGTAATAACACTTGTTAACGGTGATGATCGCAAACATCTCACCAACCGTCAATTTCAATAAACGCGTTATGATTATATATGTCATGGATCAAGTGATTAATCAGTGCATTATGTATAATACCCGGGTATTATGAATCAAGTCAAATTAAATCGGGTAATGTAATGAATACTGATTTAAGGTCTATCCACACATATCAGGGACGTGCCCGGGACATGACAGGGCCGGGTCCCGTCAGGGGCTCAAAAAAATATCGGTGGGAACGGTTTATATGACATCGTTCACACACGTCCGTGCACGGGCCCTGGCACGTCCCGTGCACGGACGTGTGTGAACGAGTTCATATAAAATGTTCCCACCGATATTTTTTTAAGCCCCTGACGGGGCACGGTCTGTCCACGACCCGTGCACGTCCCGGGCACGTCCCTGATATGTGTGGATAGACCTTTAAACTTCTATATGTATCACATTGTAACAAGTAACGGTTGGGCAATTCGATAATTATGATCAATGAATTAGTTCAAGAGCGAGCGAAGCGTGTTTGGGAGTTTAGGGCACCCTGACACGGATAGATTCGATTCGAATGAGATGACGGGAGATGAAGTGAGCGAACTCAGCTCCCGTCCCGTTACGTTACTTCAGGCCCTGCAGACTGAAATAGGATAACCGCGCAGCGGGGCTCTGTACTTATCTATTCTTTATTAATGCTATGTACATACATATACCATAAACAAAAGTAAACTAATTATAATTAATGTCATCATTAAAACAAGTGATAGGCATTACTCAGGAAGCCCGGTCAATTTAATTATTTCACTAGTTTTTATCATATTTCCTTCTCATATTGGGCAGTTTTCAAATTGTCTGGGCATTATCAATAATGCCGTATTAATCACTTGGTTCATAACATAAATACTCAATCAAAATTTACATAAGCACCGTTATGACGAACGAAAAGTAATTTAAACATTCAATTTAAGCAAAAAACCCGTGTTCAAATTGACGCAGGGCTGAAGGAAATCAGGACGGGATTACTTTTTCTATAGGTTTTTTTCGCAGCGACTCAAGTAGAAATGTTGAGTGCTTATACGCGTTATCTGAGGGCAGAAGGTTCTATTGTTCACAAAGGATATGTAGGAGATACTCGTGCGGTTAAGTTGGCGAATTAATTGATTTACTTTCGATGGATCCCACTTTTGAATCCCATTTTAATATTTTTGGCGTTGGATCCCACAAAACATTATTATGTATTTCCGTTGGATCCCAAATTTAAAAAATGCAAGATAAATACGTTTTATTGTCGTTGAATCCCAAAAACTATTTCCGTTGGATCCCAAATGCTTAAAAACATCTGAATGTGGGTACATTCAACAACAAAATTGTTTAAATAAAATGAGATTATATTTTATTAACAGATTTCAAAAAAGGAGGAGGTTCTCAATTCGTCGAAAACTTTTTTTAAAATGTATTTTACCCGATTACTCAAAGACGCCTGGACCGATAAATAATAAAATAAATTATAATTAATATAAATATGTCGGAGGAAGGTATATCGCTTGTAAACTTATTACTTCAGGTTTGTTTAATTGGTAACATTTAGCTTCTGATCAATTCTCAGTTCGATTTTATTCGATTGACAACACTTTATTTTTCTTATGTCAAAATACTCGATTTGGATTGGATAATACAAGCAGTAATTTGCCGGAAGAGATTCTCTTAGCCAATAAAAAGCAGGGGTGTCATAGAGGCACTCTGAGTGGGTTCTCCCGCTATATTGTGTCGTGAAGTGAGAAAAAGATACGCGCGGACGCGCTGTTTTGGAGTTGAAAAGAGTTGTGAGAAAAAGGAGTTGAGAAGTAGCCTAAAGTGGCGTGTGTGAACTTGAACAAGTGTGTTTAAGTTGGGAAAAAGCGAAACGATTGGTGGCCGAATCCGCTGCTTTGATAAAATTGGAACAAGAACTATCTCTAAACCGGCATAAGTTACCTGCTTTGTGCATCGCATACCCACGATATGCCCACAGACCGAGGGTATTATTGAAGACAGCCCTCCTATCTCCGATAAATATATTATTACATAAATAACTAAAATTTAAGTGGCGCTCGAAAAGAGGACTTGGAAAGATATGGGGAGGCCTTTGCCCAGCAGTGGGACATTAACAGCTAAATAAAACATAAAAATGTAATGTTAATGAAAATCTTAATGTTATTGAATTATAATTATACATTTAAGAAAAATCATTATCAAAATCACTATCAACAACAAGTCAATACTGTAATTTAAAAAAAAAGAAAAAGAAATAGACATCGTGAGGAAACCGGCATGTCCTAGAACCAAAAATTCGAAAACATTGTAACATCCACCAACCCGCACTGGGCCCGCGTGGTAGATTACGGGCTACGTCCATTTCTCTCTCACAGAGAGGAGGTCTATGTTCCAGCAGTGGCAACATTAAAATGCTGATGATGAATATTAATATAAATAATTAAAATAAATCAATTGGACCACGGGTCTTCGGTAGGGGCAGTTGTCCATTCATTATTTTTAGTTGGACAACTACCCCTACCGAAGTCCCGTAGTCCAACTAGTTAGACATTATAGTTGGACCAGGACCCCTCAACGGATAAATCGATCTAGCTAGATTTCATTTTTAGATAAGGTCGTATTCTCTATTTCTTTTTTATTATTACTTTTTTACCTTTTATCATTATCATCATCATCATATCAGCCGAAAGACGTCGACTGCTGGACATAGGCCGCCCCCGAGCGTCGCCACAATGACCAGTCCCGTGCGTCTCGCAACCAGCAGATCCCCGCAACCTTCACCAGGTCATCGGTCCAACTAGTGGGAGGCCTTCAAACGCAACGTCTTCTGGTTCGCGGTCGCCACTCCAGAACCTTTCTGCCCCATCGGCCATCCGTTCTGCGAGCAATGTGCTCTGCCCACTGCCACTAAAGTTTAGCAATTCTTCGGGCTATGTCGGTAACCCTGGTTCTCTTGTGGATCTCTACATTTCTGATTAGATCACGCAAGGAAACGCATAAAATCAAAATCAACATTTTTTTATTTTACATAGGGCACTTATAAAACGTCGACAAAAGGCGCACGGTTCGGGTTGGTCGTTTCCTATGGAGAAGAACCCATAACCCTCTCCATTGCCCTTTGAGTGACTGTAAGCTGTCTGATAAGGCCCATTGTAAGCGACCACGTCTCAGAGCCATATGTCATCACTGGCAACACAACCTGGTCATAAGACTTTCGTCTTGAGACACTGTGGTAAGTTGGACGAGAAGATACAGCGCAACTTCCCGAACGCTGCCCAGCCGAGTCGGATTCGACGGTTGGTCTCTTTCTAGAAGTTGGCCCTGCCCAATTGGATCGTTTGTCCCAGGTAGACATAGTCACCCACAACTTCGAGTGTAGAGTCTCCGACTTTGATAGGAGTGAGGGTGTAACATGGGCATTCAACATCACCTTGGTTTTTTTTCACCTTTTTTCGGAAGCTCTACTGAGATCATCGAGCATTGTACTGAGGTCCTCCATGGTCTCAGCCATAACCACTATATCGTCGGCAAACCGAAAGTGTGTGATGTACTCGCCATTAACGTTGATGCCTAGCCCTTTCCAGTCGAGAACCTTGAAGACATCCTCCAGTGCAGCGGTAAACAGTTTCGGAGATATGACATCTCCCTGTCGCACACCTCGCTGCAGAAGGACGGGTTCCGATGCCTGATCCTGAAGTCGAACTGACATGGTGGCGTTTTTGTATAAACACTTCAACATTTCGATGTCCTTCGATGACTGCAGTACAGCCCAAGTCTCGATCAAATATAAGGCTTTCTCGTAGTCCACAAACGCTAAACAGAGAGGCAGGTTGTACTCTTCGGTCTTCTGTATATCCTGGCGCAGCGTATGTATGTGGTCTGTGGTTACCCTTAATGTGTGCAAATAAAGCATGAATTAATATTATTTATGTTTCATTGTTCTGTCTTTCATTCATTCAATCATTTAATATTCGGTGTGCCGAAAACACACTGCTTTTTAAATGTTTGATAATGGTAAATCACTTTTCTTCTAAAAAGTACACATATTGTTATAACATGGGATTCAATGGGAATAGAAAATGGGACCCATCGCCAATACCTAAAAAATGGGATCTAAAAGTGGGATCCAACGAAAATAAATCAATTAATTTGGTAATGTGGGGAGTCTATCGTAGGCCGCAGCATGTAGCTCGTAGCAGCTCGTAGTACATAGCTCGTAGCGCGTAGCCCGTAGGCTTTTTGTGCTCCAATGTATTGCCTCAATGCCTTGGTTAATAATAGTTAATCCACGGCCTTATCGTTTTCCTACTATATACGTGATTGTATAGTTTGGATTAAACTTGGCAACCGGGTGGAGTATAGGCTTAGGATCCAGTTAGCTGAGTGAAACCCATTATTTTTTGTAGTTTTTAGGGTTCCGTACCCAAAGGGTAAAAACAGGACCCTATTACTAAGACTTCGCGATCCGTCTGTCTGTCTGTCACCAGGCTGTATCTCATGATCCGTGATAGCTAGACAGTTGTAATTTTCACAGATGATGTATTTCTGTTGCCGCTATAGCAATAAATACTAAAAACAGAATAAAATAAATATTTAAGTGGGGCTCCCATACAACAAAAGTGATTTATTTGCCGTTTTTTGCTCGATATTAATAACGGCAACAGGTAGACGCTTAAAATATTCACAGAATGCTTACTTGTATATTCTCTTCAAAAAATTATATTTATTAAATTAAAATAAAATAAATTAAGGGGGGCTGCCATACAACAAACGTGATTTTTTTGCAGTATTTTGCGATAATGGTACGGAACCCTTCGTGTGTTAGTCCGACTCGCACTTGGCCGGTTTTTTTATAATAATCGTATGCCATTGTATTTACAGTAACAGTTTTATATGGTCACGCACTTCTATCGCAACCCTTTTAATATTTTGGTGCTTTATTCTATTCCTAAAATGACAATTAATTTAACTACTGAGATGACAGATATAGAGAAATTTGGAAGAAAAATACATGTTGCGCCGACTTTAAAAACATCGGTATGAGAGCAAGATAATGGTGATTCTATTCCCGAAATATAAACAGAACAAGGTGCTCCCATACCTTAAAATTGTTTACTTACATTAATAAACATTTCCTAAACAAAGATTTGATCACAATGTTAAGAAAATGTTTTCATGTTAGGTAATATTAGTAAACACAAAATTGTTAGTTAACAAATTGTAACAAGTTTTTTAACAAACATTTGCCATCAGTGTAGGACTATTAGAAACATCTAACAGTTCCTAACAGAAATTAACTATTCCTAACATTGTTAGTAAATGTGGGAGCACCATATGGTAACATAAGTTACCTCAGGACAACTCCGACTCGTAGTTAATCCTGAGCGTTCAATGTTATTACTAAATTATGCCGCAACTTGTTAACTCTTCGCTTGCATTAATAACAGCGCAGTTTAAAGTTTCTAATTGCTATCTTAATTACATAATTTGTCTTGAGTTGGCAACTTTAGGCAGCTTGATCCCTGAATTACCGCGTCCGGTCGATGACCTGCAGAGCTTAGACTTGCTTGTTTTGCTGTTTAATATTATAAACTTTAAAAGATTCGCATAATTTGTAACTTTATTTTCTGTACGTAAGAAGATTAAACTAGAAACACTGGCGTGACGATTTAGAAGCGTTTACGGGAGATGGGCCGGAGATGGCAAAACAGCGCCAAAGTGTAAAGCTATGGAGGCAATCTTTGCCCATCAGTGGGACAGTAACAAAAAAAGAAGATAAATTAATAAATTGCTTATTTTGTACATTTACATTAAAATAATTCAATACACAGATTTTAAAATAAGAAATAAATGTTGTATATAGAGACAAAAACAAGGGCGAAATGCTGCCTCCTAAACTAGACCTGGGTCTGTGTTTTAGGAGCCAAAGGATTCACCATAATCATCATTTGAGCCGAAAGACATCTACTGCTGGACATAGGCCTCCACCAGGCGTCGCCACATTGTCCGATCCCATGCGACTTGCATCCAGCGGATTCCTACAATCTTAACCAGGTTATCGGTCCACCTAGTGGGAAGTCTTCCAACGCAACGTCTTTGAGTTCGCGGTCGCCATTCCAGAACCTTTTGGCCCCATCGGGCATCCGTTCTGCGAGCAATGTGCCCTGCCCACTGCCATTTATGTTTTAATGTGCCCTGCCCACTGCCACTTAAGTTTCGCAACTCTGCGGGCTATGTCGGTTACTAAAAGAAGATTAAATGGAATCATTAGCTCTTCTGTGCCTGTTTTGAATAACCTAAGTGACTCCTGACTGTACAAGCAAATATGTATGCCTTACATTTAGGCTAGTGTCAGTGCCAAAGGGAAGTGAAGCTCTTTCTTTTTAACCAGCTTTCCGAAAAGAAGGAGGTTATCAATTCGACTGCATGTTTTTTTTTTGTTATGTGTGTTACCTCAGAACTTTTTACTTGGTGAACTGATTTTGATGATTCCTTTTTTATTTGAAAGTTGGTGCTTGATTTAAATTTCATCAAGGTCTGATGATCTGATCTTCGGAGATTTATATCCGATGTCTTCAATAAATGACGTCGAATCACTCGGGGTAACTGCAATCGCATGTCTGTTTATTGTTTACACCATTTCATAATATAACATCACACTAGTACACTCTAAAGGGGTACGCATGTGTGAACAATTCACTCTGGTATACTCTCATTCCAGCGGTTTTGTTTAAGTTTCATGTTATTGGGTTAATCTATTCTGTAATAATCACTTTGGGAATTATAGGTACCTAGTCTATAGAACTGGTCCGTTATGTACCACAACAAAAAAAATAATTAATAAAAATCTTTTCCAAAATATACAACCGACTTCCATTCCGACTTAGTATTTTAGATGACAAGATGACAATAAAAGAAAACAAAAAAAATACAACCGACTTGCAAATAAAAACACTACAAAGTGAAAAGTAATTTCAATTTCGGCAGTCGGTGCCAAAAAACGAAGAAACGATAACAGGAACACCGACTTCCGAAATCGACTTTTTTTATCATTTCGTGGTGTTTTTATTTGGAAGTCGGTTGTATTTTTTTGTTTTCTTTTATTGTCATCTCGTCATCTAAAATACTAATTATATATTTTGAAAACTGGCTGACTAAAAACAACTATAGTCCTCGAGCTCTCGACTGTTTTGTCTCGATTCGATAATCTATTCAGTTCATATTATTTATATCATTTTAATCTTAATTCCATCTTTCTGTTTCTATGAAATCCGTTTATTTAAATTAACTTTTTCACATTTCTTCTTATCATGAACTAGTTAAGTTATGCTCAACCTTCACTTTATATTCTTAGGTTTATTTAACTATAACTTCTGTGAATAAGTTGTTGAGCAAAATTCTCTATTTTGTTTGGTATTTCTCTTACGTTCCGAGTGTAGGTTAAGTGAGTTCACTTGCTTTGGAACTGTGTGCACTTAGCTTTAAGTTAGCGCCCGCTGTGTAACACTCACAATACTTTTATATACGCCTAAGAAAACGTTACGTCGTCTCTTAAAATAATTGTATTACTAACATGGGTATTATATAAGTAAGTAGGTACGCTAACATAATTATGATTAATGTTTAATTAATTCACTAACTTATACAGTTTGGCGCAAAAGTAAAGTCATAATTTGAATTGGCTGCCATTTTGTTAGAAACGAAAACGAATTGTTTTCTGTTTTCATGAAAATTTAATTTGAAAGTGTAAAATTGATGACATTAATTGGAAAATAAAAATATCGGTCAAATGGCCACCTCCCGAGTTGATGCACTATTCTGCTCGTTTTATGGCATTTTGAATTGTTGCTCGCGAAACATCTGGCTTAAAGAGCCAATCAGCAAATGTCACACCGGTCACTTTAAGGGGATGAAATGGACATTTCATGTGGATTCTCTATGCCCCGGAAACGCAAAAATAAAGGCTTTTACAACTTTTTTTTTAAATTCAGCCGCAAGATTCGGTTCACACACACATACTAATTAACAATAAAAGCTTGTAAAACTCGTTGCTGATACTTGTAACGTAACTCATTATTTGCAACCCGAAACTCGTACGGCAATAGTTAATGTTTTATACATCACATCACATCATCAGCCTATTAATGTTCCCACTGCTGGGACACAGGCCTACTCTCTGTGAGAGGGAATGGGCCGTAATCCACCACGCGGGCCCAGTGCGGGTTGGTGGATGTCACATGTCTTCGAATTTTTGGTTCTAGGACATGCCGGTTTCCTCACGATGTTTTCCTTCACCGTTTTGAGAGCAGTGGTGATGAAATAATTTACACAAAGTAAAGCGCCTGCCTGGGCTCGAACCCACGACCTACAACTTGTAAGTCGCGGCCGATACCACTGGGCCACCACTGCTCTTAATTAATGTTCATAGTTTTATATTAATTTATGTACTATTACTACTGTGATTTCTGTGGTTGTACATCTGTGGCCCTAGTGAAAAGTAAAGTCCAAAAATGCAAGTTTACAGGAGACGCAAAAAACACTCCGCGCTTCCAATTGCGTGTTTGACCTCGTGTGACATTTAAACCACTACCAAATGAAATAAGTGTGATGTTTTTATAGGTAAACGATTTAAGTTCTTTATTATTATTGTGTTATTTTTAATGTAAAGTTAATATTTTTTAAGATAGTGACTTATACTATCCACAAAATCAATTCCTTAAGGGTATAAAATAAGTTATACCCCTTCTCCCATAAGTTAAATGTTAATTCAAATAAGTGAAAAGGGATATAGGGATAAAAGGGAATAGTTGATCTGGATCTTAAATCCTTAGACATTCTGCTAGCGTTGAACTACTAAAAAGGTCTATGTTGCTTTGGCACAGTCAATCATGATCTACTGGATCCCGGTGTGGGGAGGGGTGCATCTAAAGTTAAATTCCTGGAGGTGGAACGTGCTCAAAGGATATTTCAGAAAGTTATGTTTTTAAAAAAACTTAGATTTCCAAAAGCTACTCTTTACTCAATAGCCGTCTTATTGATTATTCGTAAATTGTATATTCTACATGCCACTCTAAAAAAACATAAGTCGGTTACAGTAGATCCCCACACTATTAAAAAAAATACGAAATCGCATAGTAGCTAAAACACGTGCATGTAGAACATACTTCGCTAGGCATCAATATGGAAATCAGTCTTCGCATTTATATAAGTCCATTAATAAAATTCTTAAAATATATACAAAAACTACCTTGGAATGTAAACAGATGGTGACAGAGTGGATAAAAACTCTAAATAATGTGGATACAGAAAATATGATTGTTCGCTTCTGTGTATGTATATATATAACTATAAATAATGAATGTATGTATACAACATTAAATAAATAAATATATATCTGGTTATATATTTTCTCACACTCGTGCATCCTAATTAACACTCACACTTACACACACACGCCTTAACTCACACTTCCACAAACAAGTGCGCACAATTGCCCGCGCACTCACATACATTTAGTAAATTGTTCTATTAACTCAATCAAATAGATTTAATATAAGTTATTATGATACATAAATGTAATCAAGTTATGGGAGAGCGGCCTCTCCTGGCACAAATGTTTTTACACTTAAAAGGAGAAATCAATATTGTTAAACCAACTTTTGTTAACGAATAAAACATTTGGAATGATTTTTATGATAACCAAGTAATGTTTATTTTTTCCCTTCATTTTGGCGATAACGGATTTATGTCTAGTAATGTCATTACTCATTAAACCATTTTTAAGGACCGTGTTGTTGTATTGTTTACACTAACCAAATTAAAACGTGTTGTTGTATTGTTTACACTAACCAAATTAAAACGTGGTTAATTTATGTGAATTTAGATTATAAAACACAAAACAAAAATATATATTTCCGTTTAAAAGAATACAAAAGTGCTTACTACGTCTTTTGTAGGTTTTTTGGTGGCATTTGGACCCTTTTACACAAAGTTATTTCTGTATTTTTAGAGATAGCCTAGATTCGTTTTCACCAAACGATAGAGATTTTTTTTCTGATCAGTAAGGTTTACTTACTAATTTTGTAAGAATGCGGTAAAATGCGGCGTCTGTTTTTTCCGAACGCATTCAACCCGTATCTCTTCGAAGTTAGAGTGAACAGGCTTCTTCTGGGTAAGCTCACTCCATCATCGATTCTGCCTCTGTCACCTCTGACCTAGACTAGAGCCAAGAGTACCTTTTTACTAGGGCCACAGAAAATACCTAGATGCTAATTAAATACTGACGTGGTCGAATTATTTTGCCACGTGCAATAGGTTCGCCATCTCTGGTGTAGAGTATATCGACCGTGCAGTGTCAATATAAATATAATAACAAACATTATGGTGATTTTCAGTTTATTGCCTTTTCGTACTCAAAATAGTAATACAATTCAACACTCAATTGAGATAAATAATCCATTTTATCAATGTATTATACTAAGTTATTGTACGTCATTTGGGTTGGCAATAATATGTTTTCAACACTTAATTTAAATAGCTGTAATATTTCATCAAAATATTAAATACTATAATATGCGCCATCGGTACATGGTGGACATCCCTCCCATACGCACAAAGCGTTTTACTAATACTTTCATTGTACGCACAGCTAAGGAGTGGAACTCCCTTCCGGGGTCTTTGTTCCCTGATAGCTACAACCTTTTGGGGTCTTTAAGTCAAGAGTGAATAGGTTTCTTCTAGGTAAGCGTGCTTCACCGTAGACCGCATCATCGCTTAACATCAGGCGAGATAGTGGTCAAACGCGAGCCTATAGATTACAAAAAAAAAAAAAGCTCAACCACAAATAATCGAAACTTCTATAATTACGAAATGAAATATGTTTTTCGCCTCCATTAAAGTTATATTTTGTAGTTATTATTATATATTGACATTCCCCGGTCGATATCAATTTAGTAGGCAAACAAGAATTTAACACCGAATTACATTTTTGTTATAATAGTGGTCGAAATTCCAACGTCATTCATAAAATAATGTTTTTGCACTCCTTCTCAGCTCTATTCAACTCTGTCCCTGCTTAATTACAAACTCCTACTTGCGTGCAATCTGCTTAAAAGGGGTACACAGTTTTATCTTTACTTAAATACTGAATATAATATATTCGGACACCAAAACTCATAATTTTTTTCTTGAGTGATTGCGTAATCATATTAGGTATTGATCATAGTAAATCCACAACAAGAAGATAACTATTGTTTAAAATTCTAACCCCATTCGACTAGAGTATATCCGCCCCTACTTTTTAGTATCAAGCTGTAAGCCAGCCAGTGTGTAATGCATTGTCCCTTTGCGTTATCAAGTTACCTTCCCTTTGACTGCCCATTAACCAATGGACAGTTTGCCAGGCTCTATTTATTGCTTGGACTAGGGTTACCAACTTAACCAAAATAAAAAAATATCAGATTTTTTCTGAGAGTCAATAAAGAGTACTTACAGACTTATAAATAAGAGATTTTTAGTTTTATTGACATTTTAAAATAATGACCAAATCGACAAAAACTGCTTAGAGAAAACTTTGTCAAAAAACTGCTTAGAGGAAATTTAATTAGATAAATTACAGCAATTCATTCAATTGAATTCAAAATCAAAGTCAAATAAATGAGTATTTTGGCGTACTCTGGTGTGCTAGATTAAGTGATTAAGTGTAAGGGAAAGATGTATACAGGTCATATGTATTTTCATGCTATGGAAATAACCTTGCTCTAAGAGCTCATGGTAGGGCCCAGAGCTATAGTATTAAAGTTCGGTTGGCAACCTTAGCTTGTTTACACAGTATGGACGTCGTCGTTCCGTGCTACTTTGCAAAAACTATTTTTCTTGTTATACCACCGATGTCAGTGCAAGTCTTGGAAAAAAGTCTTTGGTGTGATTATTTTCTGCTGTTTAGTATTTGTTGTGCTCCGGATTCTACGAATGGTATAGGTTTTATACGGCAATTACCTGAAATATTAGTCATTTAGGTGCATATGCATGTTCAAAATGGCCTTTATTTGTCTCAGTGTCGCAAAGAATCCAAACCAATGCCACATTTACTCGTACTTATGCATTTTTTTTCTAACAAATAATATTCAAGAAATAATGCCTTAGATATTGAAGAGAATCGACTAATGCTGTGCTTAGAAAATGTTCACTACCTACCTACCATTTTTTTCTTTTAAACCATGGGTTGTTTAGAGGATTTGATCGTACCTACTCACAATTAATACTAAACAACTCGGGATTTAGTTTAAAATTGCTGTTTTTGGAAAACAGCTTTTAATTCTATTGTGTTTAAAACTTTAAATCGCCAAATATAATTACTGCTTTAAGCTGTTCGGAACAAAGTGCACTGGGGTCGGAAGGAAAATACTTTGGTCTAATAAATCTTTTGATCGGTTTCCGTAGACTTGGCAAGAAATTGATTAAATCCTGTGAGGCGTTCGATCTCCGGGGCGAGTCGATCTTCGCGTAAAACCTTAGAAATACATTTTATTATTTCTTATAACATTTTCCCTATGTCAAAGGTAGGAGATAAGCGTCTCTCGCAGGATGCGATTATAAACCGGCCTTCCATTGACTGGTGTTCTGACAACTCAATATTGTAAAGGCTTTGTGATTATATTTTCTGAGTACCGAGGATCACGGATTAACTTTGCTAGTGGATGTAAGGTTTTTAAATCGACTGTCACTCAATGTTTGGATCACAAGATACCAAAAATTCCATTGAATTTGGCGTAAGTTGGTTTGTTGATGTAAAAATAAATAAATAAATGTTATATTCCAAACAAGAATTCCGATTAGATCCTTCTGAAAATAAATCTTACTTGGTTACACAGAATATTTATAACTCGCACAGGCTCAACCCCTAATAAATACGTAAAAGGCATAAACAATGCATCTTGCATAAACAACCGAAAATCTGGCTCACAGTAGGTAACTGTCTGAAAAATTCAATGCTTTTACTATTTCCACTGAAAATATAATCAATACACTTCGTTCGGTCTCCACGCCTCATCTGTAAATATTTATGCAGCTCTGGTTTTGCGCCAGCGCCATTTCTTCCCGTGCATATAAACAGAACGAAATTGTTTATTTCCTGTCTCTTCGGCTTGCGGAGGTTTTCGGCTACATAATGCGCTGTCGGTTTCAGTCTGGGCGTTTGTATTCGTCAACTGTTTATCTTAGCCATTAGTTACCCTAGGAAAACGTTTATTTTAAGAATTTATTGTTTTTGAGATTGGAGGTTTCAATTAATTGCGAAATAGTAATTTAGTTTCTTAGGTACCTGCATTTTTATTTATAATTACAATGCTCAATGATTTTTCAGAATATTTGAAGAAAATGAAAACATATTTTCAAAGAAAATTAATTTATTTGATGATTGGTTTAAATTCTCAATTTAGTGTTAGAGGGCTCCCTCTAGAGATAATGGATTTATCAATAGCCCCTTAGAAGAAGAAATAAAGTTTGTACCTCATAAACTGCAACCTCATAACATCAGTTACGGTATAGACGTGTGCGCTGATGAAAAAATCATCGGCGGCGGGCACCGGTCAAAAAGTCTGCGGCGGCGCGGCGAATTTAATTAAAACTGTCTACATTATCGAATTGCTTTATTACATAATCAGATACAATTAAAAGTACCAAGTAGAATTTTAAAAATCACATATGAATCAGTCTTATTAATCAACAAAAGACAATAACAGCAAAATAAAAGTATTTTTAATTCAGGGCTGCCTTGCAACGGCTAAGACCAAGTACTTCGTATATTATATAAAACATCCGTAATTGGTTTAAATTTTGCCAAAAACATGTCGGGACTCATCATAAAATTTAAGTCCCGACATGTTATATTTTGAAAGCAAAGCGTTGTCTGGTTTTTGGTTGCACTTTCTGCTTAAACTTTGCAGCTTCGCCAAAGTACTGTGCCAGCTAGATGGCACCGGTGACGATGTGCATGTAGTGAGTCTAGAGAAATGAAAAACAAATGGTTGTTCTTCTTTTACACTCACTGGGATAATATTTCCAATATATTTGTATTATTCTTATGTAGGTGACAATTGACTTAGTATACTACTTACCACTACATAATAATACTTATATAATACTATTGTAGCGTTTTCTAAAACACCTCACCCGATACGAAAATCGGCGGCGGCAGCGTTGCAAAAATGTCGGCGGCGGCGGCACGCCGGCGCGGCGTACACGCTCGCTGACGATATGGTACTGCTGAGCCCAACGGTTAGAGAACTTCTAACTTGTTGTGAGGGCTACGCTCAGAAGCATGACCTTATCATCAATGTTAGAAAATGCGAGTTCTTGGTCTTTAAGGCGAAAACGTCCGGAATATGTGGCCCCGATTAAACTTAATGGGAATGAGTTGGGGCGAGTGCACTAGTTCAAGTACTTGGGGCACTATGTCACCGACAGCCTCGATGACCAGGTATATAATGAGAGGGAACTTAGGGCGCTGCAGTCCGTTGTAATAAGTTGGCTCGCAAGTTTGCACGTTGTAGCAAGCCGGTAAAGATTACGCTTTTCAAAACTTATTGCCAAGTATTTTACACGTGCAGCCTGTGGACCAACAATATTCAAAGAACTATTAGGGCCCTCCAGTATAATAACGGGTTCAGTATATTGATAGGGCTTTTTTATTAATATTAGGCTTGCGCTTGGCCACTATCTCACCTGATGGTAAGCGATGATGTGGTAACTGACCCATTTCTGCTGTGTATCAGGTATGTTTGCGGAATCTCACGTCGATGATTTCCATGCCGTCGTCATCAGGCAGAAATCTGCCTCTTTGCTGTGCAGAGCTGTGCGGGCTGGAGTTGGAGCTACCAACTCTATCCTAAAAACCATAGCAGAGAGGTACGACACTCCAGTATCACGGAATGTTGATCTGAAATGCATTCGCAACAACATCCTCGTTACCAAATAAGTATTTTTAGATATTAATTAATGATAAGTGTAGATACTAACATAAGTATAAGTTTTCTTGTTTACTAACCCATATGGATGCTACTTGTCCGAAATAAAGATTATTTTATTTTATTCATAAACAAAACGAAAAAACAACTATCTTTCTTCATAAATATATGGTATTCTGTTGCAAAATAACATTACCTACAACTCATTTACTTTCTGTAGGTGTATAAACATATTTCTCCTTCAAGCTTGCGGCTAAATGAATAATAAGAATGTTACGCCCACAATCGAGTATTGTATCATATAAACAATATCGTATCTACCTATTATATTAACACATTGTAACACAGAAGATAAAGGTTACTTACGGTTAATCTTAAAGGAGTTAGAAGACGTAGTTAAACTAAGGAGGTTTAATTACCGCTTTTGTGAAAAGGTAGGTATTTAAAGAGCGTAATAAAGTACCAAGGTACCAATAGGCCGGAAAGATTACCAACTCGCGTTCTCGACATACAAAATGGTAGGTAGGTAGAAGGTATCTGCAGTCGTATAAAGTAGAAACTACCCACCGATATGTAAATTGGAGAAATGTTCGATATGCGCATATAGTGGGGCTGATCACACGGGCGTCGTGCGGCGACAACTAGACGGGTGTCGGGTGTCTCCGCTAGAGAGCAGCGAGAGGCGAGCTCAGACAACTTGGATAATTGACTTGTCTCATCAACCCCGGCCACCTTACTTCGTTCCCATTGAAGTTTACAGTATGTAATGGAGATATGTGATCATATTTTAGAAACGGCTTCTGCCCTTGTATATGAAAATCTTTCTCCAAGGAAGTCATAGGCAATGCCCAAAAAAAATGGGAGTGTCCATACAAAGTTGTCGTTAGCTGACGAAAATTTGTATTTTTTTAACATATGATCACATTTTTTCGTTACACCATGTATAGCCAGCCTGTTACAGTCTAACTGCAAGGCAAGGGCCTCTTCTCATATAGAGAAGGCACTCACTACACTCACTCAAAGCGGATAGGCGATTTCAAAGTTATATTCATTATAAGTCCAGTCAGGTTTCCTCACAATCTTTCTCCTCATCGATGTCAGCGATATCGAAAATAAACTTAGAAAGTACATTATATGAATTGAAAATGTCACATAGGTACTTGCCCAGATTGAACATACGATCTTAAGCACGAGAGGCGAGGTCTTAGCCACTGGGCCACCTTACTTCGGTACTCCGACACTCCGACTCCTGCTAATCCTACGGTCGGAACTTAATATCATAATAATCACACTATATTATTTATTATCTTACTCTTACTAATATTATAAATGCGAAAGTTTGGATGATGTATGTTTGTTACTCAAACACGCCAGAACGGCTGAACGGAACTGGATGTAATTTGTCACAGACATAGATTATTGTCTGGAATAGAACATAGGCTTCTTTTTATCCTGGTAATATGCTCCATTGGAATAACAAAACACTTTTAACGCGGGCGAAGCCGCTGGAAAAAGCTGAAAGTTTGTGAGTGTGTTTGTTACTTAATCAAGCTCAATCGGCTGAACGGATCGTGTAACGTGAATGTGTTTAATTTGAACTCCTATATAATAATATTTGAATTTACCTATACATTAAATATCTTGTGCTAAGATACTTGGGTTACTTTTAAGTTCACGATTATTAATTACCGTTATTAAAGCGTTCGACTTTCTTGTGCTAATCGTCGTGAAAGCGGAGCCTTGTAACTTAAAGTGGGTATTATGGGTTGGCTTTTGTTTAATAATTTATAAGAATTATCCAATAATAGATGTTGGTTTAAAACTTAAAAACAGAACCAACTAGATAAAACTCTCCTGATGCAGGTCTGCTGGAATAAAAGCAGCATCACCTTTGTGATATTTGCACGGTGAAGGGAAACACCGTGAGGAAACCGGCATGACCTAGAACACAAATAATCGAAGACAAGTGACATCCATCAATTCGCATTGAGCTCGTGTGGTGGATTAAGGCTCATTCTCTCTCACAGAGAGAAGGCCTTTGTTCCAGGCAGTGGGAACACTGGAAACGTTATAAGACTGATTATTATGCGTGTGATCTTCTGTCAGTATACCTATATTATTTTCTCTTTTAAGTGTTTTGTGTATAACATAAATTAATCTTCTATATAAATAAAAGAAAGTCGTGTTAGTTACACTATTTATAACTCAAGAACGGCTGAACCGATTTGGCTGAAAATTGGTAAGGAGGTAGCTAAGAACCAGGAGAAGGACATAGGATATTTTATATTGTTATCCCGTTTAGGGTAGGGTAGGGTAGGTATGTAGGTAGGATAGGGTAGGTAGGGTATGGTAGGTAGGGTAGGGTAGGCAGGGTAGGGTAGGTAGGGTAGGGTAGGTTAGGTAGGGTAGGGTAGGTAGGGTAGGGTAGGTAGTGTAGGGTTGTTAGGGTAGGGTAGGTAGGGTAGATGAATATTTGGTGTTTTTATGGCAGAACAAAGTTTGCCGGGTCAGCTAGTTAATCAATAAACAAAACATTCTGAACGCTATTTGACAACTAGTCTCAAGATTATCTCTTTTCAAGTTAGAGGAAAATACAAATCCTAACAAGAAACCCGAGCATGCCTAAAATCTTCATTTGCAAAATACTCACTATTTTAGCGACAGTTACGGTAATTAATCATTGGGAATTAATTAATCATTGCAGAGAGAACTTCAGGAGTAAGTAATTAGTGAGTAGAGTCGTAGGTTGAAGTGGAGAGGTAATTAAATTTATATTTCTCACTGTCCAAATTACCAAATGATGAAAATATTGACTAACAGTAGTATATCTGAAATGCAAAGCAAGCGTTAACTCAGAAGAGGATTGAATGATTGTTCGACATTTTTTCGGTGTTATCTAGTGTAACACGTGTCCTCACGTGACTTTGAAAGCTATTCACACCTGTAGACAATTTTTCTCGCAACTTCGCTCCCGTAGTTTATTCAACAACAACAGTGCATCTTTTTTTTCAGGATCAAACGTATTTTCGTTATGTGTTTTCCATATTATTTCACTATAAATACCTATTGCCGCTATCCGCAAACCTAATAATTATATCGAGCGCAATTAGGTACCTACGTATCGTTATATTTAAACACGATATTATTGGGAAACAATAAAGAGACAAATGAAATTGTCGCGAAACGCGTGGAAAACGATTGTGATATAGGCATGTGATGTGGTGGAATGAGAAAAAGGGCGTGGGGAATGTTTTGAGCTTGAATGTGGATGAGCAGGGAAGACCCAAGATACGATGAAAAGACTGTATGAAAGATAATATGGCTGGAAGGAGTGGTTATTCATATAACGACTAGGGGAGAGCGGGGCTAAACGTGCCGATTTTCGTAAAATACAAAATTGAGTTATGCAAATAGTGTAATGTATTGTGTGGCTTGTATTGTATGTTGATAACAGGATGTTTTTAATAAAACTTGTACTGAAGCACTTGAGGTATTTTATTTATTTCCAGTTTACACAGAGCAAGTAATGGCGTCCCGATGCCGAGCTGTGTCGCCTAATGCTTACATGTCACCTAAGTTAACTTGTGAGCGTCTGTACTGTAATGTACTCAGCCACATGTGACGCTTAGTAGTGTTTTTAGTCATTTCCAATAGTCTGTACTTTCCACGTTCCTTTTCACACTATGTGGCTAACTACATTACAGGCTTACGCACATATTTAAGGAACAATTATTGGCGCTTCTGTTTTTTTTTTTTATTAAAAACGTTTCCCCACACTAGGAATTTCTTCATGTATCGTGGGTGCGTTTACAAACATATAAACGCACATACACAACACGCAGAGCCGGAACAACTATCTGTAGGTCATACAAATATCTGCTCCGTGCGGGAATCGAACACGCAGCGCAGCAGTCAATCACTCAACTACTGCGCTAACCGTGCGCCCGTTACTGAATAGTGATATTGTTCTGTACATCTTTAAACAATTTTCTTACCAAACATTTTTTATGAGATCGATCGGAACGGAACAAATAATCCCGCTATGGGGCTGGTTGATCCGTCGTTTCAAATACAAACTTATCCTTCAAAAATTAAATCTCAGTTCACACACGCTAAAAGAGTGTTTTGTGGTTCGCAAAAACAATTAACAAGACAATCAAAGGCAAAAATATATTATTCCGTAAGGTTAGTTGTTCCGTCGATTTTGTTATTTTTCCATTACTACTATTCTACCATAATGGACCCATATGCAACCGCATAGTGTCTTTATGACACGAGTTTCGCGACAAACATCATACGAATCGCTCCGTTTGTTACTTGCTTTCCTATTCTAATCGAAACATTTTACCCCCGGCACTTTTAGCCCCCCTCTACCCTAATAAAGAAGTATGCAAGATGACTCAGAATCAAAATTATGATAACATCGAAACATCCATTCAATTGAGCACAAATAGGATTAATAAAAAAACTGTTAGTCATAATGCAAAAATCTTTTATCGTGCTGATGATTCATATCGATGGCTGCTGGGGATGTCCCTACTTACAGCAGATATAATGAGTACATACATCTTAAACTACTAATATTATTATAAATGCGAAAGTTTGGATAGATGGATGTTTGTTACTAAATAACGCCAGGACGGATATGGTTGAAATTGACACAGAGTAAGTCTGGAATAGCACATGGGAATCTGGAATACTTTTCATCCCGGTATAAGGTTCCCTTGGGATAAGAAAACACTTTTCACGCGGGCGAAGCCGCTGGCAAAAGCTAGTGTATAAAATACACCTTTTATTCGTGTCGATTAATCATATCCTCTGCTGCTGGAGAATTCCCTAAACAGCAGATATACGAGTAATTAAGAGACTGAAACAAACAGAATTGTAGAATAAAAGTTGCTGAATGTTACCTCTTCATCTGTTATGCATAAAACAGACAGCATCTCCGATATAATTATCCTAGTCAATGGTCTTTTAACTTTTTCCATGGAAAGAAGCTTAGCTTGCATAGCCTGGGAAATAATGCCCCCCCCCCCCCGGTCGGTTCCCGCATTGTTGAGGCGGGGGGATCAGTAACCGTGGCTTGGTCACCTACGGTGAAGAGGAATCCAGGAGGGGCCACTCGTCAGTGCCGCTTATTGGCCTAGTTGAAATAAATAAATTTAACTTTGACTTTGACAGACAGAACGACAGAGTTGAGCTGCTTTTTTTGTTATAATTATAATCTTCTTCTTCTTACCGTGTCGATGACAAACAGACTCTTTTTTAGGGTTCCGTACTCAAAGGGTAAAAACGGGACCCTATTCCTAAGACTCCACTGTCCGTCTGTCTGTCTGTCACCAGGCTGTATCTCATGAACCGTAATAGCTAGACAGTTGAATTTTTCACAGATGATGTGTTTCTGTTGCCGCTATAACAACAAATACTAAAAAAATAATAAAATAAATATTTAAGTCGGGCCCCCATACAATAAACGTGATTTTTTGCGATAATGGTACGGAACCCGTCGTGCGCGAGTTTGACTCGCACTTGGCCGGTTTTCAGTTAAAAGCCTTGCCTGGCCCAGTATTTAGACACGGCAATGCCCTCCACTGAAGCAGCCTTAAAAAATATAATATTAGATGAATATAGTACTCGCTAAATACTTACAAATAAATTAAATAAGCCCATGTTATCAGTATAATTCAGTTACGCATACCGGATATACACATATGATTAGTCCATACATGCTAAATGTTTTTAACTGATATTAAAGTAAAAATTATAGTTGATTGTCGCTTGTGATCCTTGACACTTGTTCTGAAAAAATGTTTGCTAAATCTGTGACTTATTATTTTATAATTGTTGTGTTATTATTAGTTGAAGTTAATTCTCAAGTCTGCATTTCACAAAGAAGGCAAGTTCATTATTCCATTGTTTTTTTCTCGTGGTTTTAATGTACTTAAACAATCGCGGCAATTTATTAGGATGGATGAATAGATGATGGATGTTTGTTACTCTTTCACGAACAAACTAGGTACATATCGGCATTTGACGAAACTTTACACTACAGCTTATACGAGTACATCAGAATAACACATATATATTATCTGTACACAAAGGCTATAAATTTATAAATATATATACTAATTCAAATGGCAGCTAGTCCCTCTATAAGATCTGTAGGTAGGGGAAGGTGGGGGGATACCGGATAGTTAAGATAAAGATACAATAAATAAATTACTATCTTATTTATTTAGATAATCAATGTCATAAATGTTGAATTATACCTTAGGCATAATTTTGGCATGAAAATGTGTGCGATTAATCTTAACTATTTTTAATTTACTTTTTTTTATAACAAAAAAAGTTAATTAAAATATCAAATACCCGACTGGTTGAGAAGCGAACTCAAAAAAATGTAAACTTAAAGAAAATCATGCAATGCAATCGGAGGATACATATTCGAAAGCTGGCTGACCAAAAGCTTGTGTACGTTTTTACCGTATGGTGTCGGAAGTAAAGAATTTCACCACCCCTTATCGTCCCGTGGATGTCGTAAGAGGCAACTAAGGGACACATCAGAGAATGGCTCGTCTCGCGCGCTGGTTTGACGATTTCAAGCCTCCAAAACAAGCCAGTTTCCTAAAGGCTTTAGCATCGTAGACCACATACATACGCTGCAGCAGCTTAAATAGATGACCGAAGTGTACCCCCTGACTCTCTGCTTAGCGTTTGTGGAGAAAGCCTTCGAATCAACTGAGACTTGGACTACTGCAGTCTCTCCAATGGTGCCAACTCGACTACCGGTACATCGAAGTTTTGAAGTGTTTGTACAAAAACGCCACCATGTCAGTTCGACTTCAGGATTAGACCTCCGAACCTAAACTTCTGCAGTGAGGTGTGAGAAAGGGAGACGTCATATCTCCGAAACATTTCACCGCTGCACTGGAGGATTTTTTCAAGATTCTGGATTGGAGAGGGCTAGGCATCAACGTCAATGACGAGTACATCACTCACCTTCGGTTTGCCGACGATATAGAGGTCATGGCTGAGACCATGGAGAACCTCAGTACAATGCTCGATGACCTCAGTGGAGCTTCCGAATTAATGGGGCATAAGATGAACATGGACAAAACCAAGGTGATGTTGAATGCCCATGTTGCACCCACTCCTATCAAGGTCGGCTACTCTACACTCGAAGTTGTGGGCGACTATGTCTACCTGGACAAACAATCCAGTTGGGTAAGGTTAAATTCGAGAAATAGGTCAACCGTCAAATCCGACTCTGCTGGGCCACGCCGTGCCCTCATCTCTGAAGTAGGCAGTGACCTGTCGTTGCCGGCTGTATTCGAGTCTATGGTCGGCAGCGTGGAGTCCTGGGACGCGGTGGTATCCTTCTGCGAAACAGTCGTCTCGCAGAAGGAGGCTGCGGAGAGGGAGGGAGATTTCATCCGCTCACCCGATCCGCAGCAGACGCGCCGGGCGTCGGCGGAGGGCGCACAACGCCCTCTTCCAGCCCCCCTAAATGGGTCCAGGGGCGACGGACTCTGGGACGTCCGTCGCCCCCTACTTCAAGACCCGAGGTGGCGGCGCGTAGTGTTCCACGCGCGCCCCTCTTAGTCGTTGCGGGGGGAGTCTAACATCTCACTCCCCCGCCAACCCGAGATCGAGGCCCGTCGTTGTTCTCGCGACCCCCGGCGTAGGTGTGAGATGGAACACCGGGTTGGCTTTTAGTCAGTAGGAGTCTGAGACTCCTCCTAAACCCCCCCCCCCCCCTTCTCCCCGCCCCCTAGGGCAGAGGACATCCAGGATTTAACAACCCGGCAAAAAAAAAAGAGACTAACTTCGAGAAATAGGTCAACCTTCAAATCCGAATCGGCTGGGCAGCATTCGGGAAGTTAACATATGCTTCGTATTAGTGTATAACACAAAAGTTACTGCTACTGATTCCCAAGCTAAGCTTGAGCTTGTATTTTGGGAAATAGTGATTCAGCCGCAGGAAATATCACATGATAAAATACGAATAAGTTTAATTTGAATGTCGCTGCAGTACGCTTACATATTTTAGGATAACTTTCGGTAGTTCTTATTCTACAATCAAATTTTTAATTTTATTTAAGTTTAACAGATGTGTGTGAGTGTGTGTATGGTATGAGTGTGTGTATATGAGAGTTTGTTTGTTTAAATGAATTGTATGATATAATTATGTTACTCAATATATGTGAGTAGGTCTTCCGTATTCTGATAATCCAATTGTTGAAGCCATTCAGAAACTTTACATTTAAGTTCATGTCTGCTAAGAGAGGTAATGCTGAGATGCTTGTTAATTGTGTTATATAGTTTGCAACTTATAACCTCGTACTGTCTCCTTGCGAAAGAGGTCTTGCATGGAACACGAGAGCACACAGGCATTTTGCTGCGTCTGTTTGGGTTGGGTAATGGTACGCGGTATGGACGATAAGAACTTACCACAGTGACTCAAGACGAAAGTCTATGACCAGTGTGTGTTGCCAGTTATAACCTATTGCTCTGAGACGCGGTCGCTCACAATGGGCGTCATCAAAAAACTTACAGTCACCCAAAGGTCAATGGAGAGGGCTGAGCTCGGAGTTTCCTTGCGTGATCGAATCAGAAATATAGAGATCCGCAAGAGAACTAGGGCAATAGGCAGGGCACATTGCTCGCAGAACGGATGGCCGATGGGGCAAAAAAGTTTTGGAGTGGAAGACGTTGCTTTGGAAGGCCTCCCGCCAGGTGGACCGATAACCAAGTGAAGGTTGCGGGGATCCACTGGATGCGGGACGCACGGGAACGGTCAATGTGGCGACGCTTAGGGGAAGCCTATGTCCAGCAGTGGACGTCTTTCGGCTGATATGATGACGATGATGATATACTAGGACCAGTATGTACATAGGTACGTAGTGTACGTGCTTAACTATTTGGTCAATGTTTTTATAAAAGTTGTGGGAAAATATTCACAAAATTATTACAAAACTAGCTGTTGCCCGCAACTTCGTCTGCGTAGCATTAGTACTTTGAATAGCCAATTTTTCATACCGCGCCATAATATTATAGATGTGGGCCGCCTTACTTGAGAAATAATTAGTTCACCATACAATCTTCTATCCCCCTGTCCACCCCCAAAAGGATGATTGCCGGGATAAAAACTATCCTATGTCCTTGCCAGGGTCTCAAATTATCTACATACCAAATTTCATCTATATCGGTTCAGCGGTGTAAGCGTGAAAAGGTAACAAGACATACAGACAGACAGAGTTACTTTCGCATTTATAATATTAAGTACGGCTTTTCTGGTTATCATTCACGTTAGAGAAATTTATTAAAGTAACTGCTTTATTTTTTACAGATCCACGAGCATAAGCTATGTGGAAAATTATTACGGAGGAATGCAGGGAAAATGGATTACAGTATGTATAGTGCTAACATAATTGTCTACTTGTTTATGTTTTATTGCCCTAAATAATATCCAATTATTCTTCAAGGTAACGCCCTCATACTTATTAGGAGGGGGGGGGGCAGGTACTTAATTACCTGATTACCTGTTCAGATGCAGTTAACTATGTTCTTTGCTAACTGACTTTTAGTAATCTTTGTTAATTTACTTGTTACTAGAGTAATAATGTAAGAACATAGTTAAGTTTAGAATAAAATTAAAAAAAGAAAAATAATCTGTTTTTAAATACTATTCTATGCTTTTTTTTACCTAATTGAGTTGTTCACGTACTTGTAAATAAACAAAAAATAAACTATAAATAGAGGTAAATAAACGTCGTCTGTAGATAATAGACTTTCAGAGCAATTTTTCATTTCTTCATTTCTTTTCCCCGAGTACTATTAACAGCATTTATTGTATACATTTTCAGAAAGCTCATATGAAGCAAGTTAAAGTTTGCTGTACAGGATACGTTTTTATAAACGGCCTTGGAGGAGTCAGGTAAAAATATTTATTTGAAAACATTTATCACAGCACAGATGATGACATATTTTTAAGGAACACAACCTAATCCACGCTTCTTAGGCCCTGTTTTTTTATCAGTAGTTAACTCAACCAATAGATAAATATGCTAACCAATGGTTTTAAAATACAATAAAACGCGTTTATGCAGCAATTGTTAACCATTATTAGACTATCAATTGATTAAAAAAAGCGTTTTACCAACATTTTAAACCGCTGTTTGGCATATTTTACCATTGGTTGAGTTAAATATGGATAAAAAAAACTGGGCCTTAGTCCGTAAAGTCCATAACCTTAGTAAATCATCAATTATAATGAATAATATATTATATAAAGTTGCCTGTTGTAATTTTCAGCGAGGAAAATTGTAAACCAATATGTAAACCAAGTTGTACGAATGGCTACTGCAAATATCCCAACGTGTGTGAGTGTAATGCTGGGTACACAAAACGTAACTATGCTTGTGAGCCTTTTTGTTGCTTGAATGGCTCTTGTGTGGGGAACACGACAACATGCCAATGCGACTCTGGGTACAACCTTGTGAACAACACATGCCAACCCATATGCACAGAAAATTGTGAGAATGGAATCTGCACAGCCCCAGAAACATGTGAATGTAATCCCGGCTATCACAAACTATTGCGTAAACGACGTTCGAATCCTTTTAACACTCCTTCTTGTATACCTATTTGTCCCGGTGGTTGCCCAATGCCTAGTTATTGTGCCGCTCCTGGAATATGCAAGTGCCACACAGGATGGCGTTTGAGTGAAAATGGATGTGTGGCTGTGTGTAAAATTCCGTGTGGCAATGGAACGTGTGTGTTACCAGACCAATGCCTTTGCAATCCAGGTTACCGAAATAGTTATGCGTTTGAAGGTGGGCAGGTCTGTGCACCAATCTGCGATGATTGCGACGGCAGTTATTGCGTTGCTCCCAATAAATGCATTATCGGGCAAACCTCTTGGAGCAGCGACGTAGATTCAACAACAACAAGTGATGCACTCAACACGGAGACTTCATCCAGTTATTATACAGATCAAGACGAAAACCCAACAAAGACTATTGCGGTGTCATACTCTGAGAGCAGCAGTGTCACAGACATCACTGTTGACGATGGTCTGTATACTAGCGTTGCAGTAAAATATAATGATACCGCCATGTCTGTCACTTCGACAGAAAAGCCATGGTAAGAATACTATTTTGAGTTTAAGTTAAACGAAATTGAAAGATATTGATTATTGTTTCTGGTTTGTTATAAGCACATTGTGTTCATCAGGCTATGCCGATTTACTCAATTAGCTAAATAGGTACATAACTTTTAGTGTATATCACAGTTTTGGTGGTTCTGAATGGCAACATTAGGCTGTTAGTTTAGTTACCGCACGATGCAGTTAAAAAAACTGAAAATGATCAACTGACGATGTCTTTACTTTTCAGGATGTTTATTTGGATACCAATTATAGTGATAGTAACTGCTGGACTGATATTGCTCCTCGTTTGGCGACGGACACCTATGGTCATCATTAATTTCTTCAAACGAAGGAGTTATAATGTCCAAGGTATGTTTCACATTCAAATATTACATGAAGAAAAACAAAATGTTTTCTTTTTTAGGGTTCCGTACCCAAAGGGTAAAAACGGGACCCTATTACTAAGACTTCGCGATCCGTCTGTCTGTCTGTCTGTCTGTCCGTCTGTCTCCAAGCTGTATCTCATGAACCGTGATAGCTAGACAGTTGAAATTTTCACATATGATGTATTTCTGTTGCCGCTATAACAACAAATACTAAAAACAGTATAAAGTAAATATTAAAGGGGGGCTCCCATACAACAAACGTGATATTTTTGCCGTTTTTTGCTCGATATTAATAACGGCAACAGGTAGACGCTTGAAATATTCACAGAATGTTTAGTTGTATATTTACTTCAAAAAATAATAATTAATAAATTAAAATAAAATAAATTAAGGGGGGCTCCCATACAACAAACGTGATTTTTATGCAGTGTTTTGCGATAATGGTACGGAACCCTTCGTGTGCGAGTCCGACTCGCACTTGGCCGGTTTTTTTGTCTCTTACCTTGATCTTCTTCAACACAAGACTAATAAAATTTGAAGTATTATTATAAAAAGCCCACGTGAAAAGCGTTTTATCATCCCGAAGGAACACACTATCGGGATAAAACCAGTCTCCTATAAATATCATAATAATATCGTCGCCAAATGGTGATGATGCGAAGGGTTTGTTCAAATTTATGGCCCTCGTGTTGTGAAAGTAATTGTTTAGGATACCATGGGACTGACATAAGCTATGCGTAAAAGCCCCTACACAAACAAAATTTCATCTAAATCGGTTCAGCTGTTTAGTCGTGGAAAGATAACAGAGTTATTTTCGCATTTATAATATTAGTATGGATGGATACTGAGTTGAACGGACGCAAGCGTGATTACTGAGTACATGGGATTCCTTATTATAATTTTTTGATCATCCAATGAAGTCATTGGTTGATTTCCCATCTCCTGGGAGAAGAGGGCGTGACAGACTTTTACTGACTAAAACCCACCCGTGTTCCTTCAGTTGCTTGTGCCAGGACCGCGGTAACTCTCTATCAAATTTATCCGCGACCGAGTAGGTAGGGGACATGGGATCCTGAGTTCTAGATCGAGTGAAGTCTTATATTTGTTTTTATTTGATTTAAGTTCTTTTTTGTATTATTTTGATCGCGAGACCCAGTATGAAATGTGATTTTTTATTTTTTAGGAGCTTTCCTGGATCGCAATAGCAGAAATCCAAATGGATCTGATTCATATGAATCCTTACACTTCATAACAGACGAGGAGAGGGTCACTCAGAGTTAATTAACAAACTATATTTTGGGTTGTAAAAAATGCTGCTCTTTTCTTTCTTTCTTTTTAACCCCCGACGGAAGAAGAGGGATGTTATAAGTTTGACGTGTATTTGTGTATCTGTATTTGGCACCATGTCTCCTAAACCGATCTTGATTTCGTTTTTATTTGTTTGAAAGGTGACTTTATCAAGAGTGTTATAAGCTATGTTGCATTGTTCCATTTAAATAATGATTAATGCATTGGAATGTATTGTAACGATTTATGTATTGTATTTTAATGTTTTATATGTAAGTTATAACATCGCCTTGGAAGTTTCTGTTAAGGTGTTTTAATAATTAATAAGTAAATAAATAAAAATAAATGTTTGATGAAAATCGGTGAATCGGGGTGTTTTCGCATGATATCGTGTTATAGATTGTCGATCGAAGCCTACTTACCTAAACTTCATAAAAGATAGCTTGATCTTTGCGACAACTGTCAGTATCAATACAGTAACAATAGCGCTTGACAGGCTAAGAATAACGTATATGTCAGTTTGACATGTCGCAGAGATTAAGCTATCTTTTATAAAGTATAGATAATATGTAGCATAAAATAAAAATGTGTGGGGGTTTTCTTATTTTTTTAATTTTACTTGTCCGTAATTAGTATGTATTGTTTGTTTTGGTTAACACTGATTTAAATATCATTTTGATAGAGTTATTTCCCTTATCTAATAAATGTGCCTGCATTTTAGAAGCTTGTTCTTTTTTCTTTTACCTATGTATGTACACTATGTACAAATACATGCCTTATTCAATAAAGCCAGGCAACTTTAAACCGACTAAGTTGCTAAGCAATCCAAGTGAAGAGGTTTTCCTTGTCTCATTGCACATAATTACGGTAATGCTTTCTCACTGATTCTCATCAGATTGGAGTGGTGTGATAATATTATAATACTATTTGGTAGCTTTGAATTAATTAAAAACTATTAAGAAGTTGTGAACTCCATTTTAAAGGATTTTCCATATTTGTCGACGAATTATTTTCTTCTGTTTTTCATTGTCCTTTTATTTAGATTTCGGTAGCAGTAATTGCTTTGATTATATACTTGTTTAGATAGAACAATACAAACAAACGACGCGCTAAAACTGTCTCCAATTGCGTGCTATGTGTGAGTACCGCTCGTGTACTTATTGTCGTCAAACTGTCAAGGTATGCGTGTTTAGGGATGCCTGCTCCAAATGATTAACTTTCCTTTTCTCCATTATTTAATATGATGAAAGTTAAACAAAACAGGTTGAATTAAATAATTATTTTGTAGATTAGTGTATCATTTATTTTAGTAACAACAAAAAATACAATGAAAAATATATACAGTAATTGATAGATCAAAACCCATCTCTTTGTGATCGTTTTCGGAATAGTTTTCTCTTTGATTTTATTGCCTGGGCTACGTTATCTGATTTACAAATATGGTGACATCTTATTTCCGAATTGAAAACCTCCATCATCATCTGCCTAGCCTTTTTCCCAATTATTGTTGGGGTCGGCTTCCAGTCTTACCGGATTCAGCTGAGTATCAGTGTTTTACATGGAGCGACTGCCTATCTGACCTCGACAACCCAGTAACTGGGTAACACGATACCCCTTGGCAGTCTTGCCAAGACACCAGTCTTGGTGTCAGATCTCAGGCTTCTGACTACCTGTAATGACTGTCAAAGATCTTCAAATGACAGCCGAGACCAACGGCTTAACGTGCTTTCTGAGGCACGGAGGAATTGAAAACCTCCACCTTAGCTAATTTTAATGAGGACATTGAGCCATTACTCAACTCGAATTTTATAAACTAAGGATGGACGTTTCACCTGTTTTGTAAAAAACGAGATAACCTCACGTCGCACAACCATCATCTCGACAATTATCTTAAAGTCTGCATTCGGATCCATAGTACCTTCTGGGTTATGCAATGTATATCTCCTATTAATCAAAACGTCAGCCATATGGAAGGCCCAACGTTATCAGAGCGTTTGCGAATCTTTTCCTAAAAGAACTCGTGATAGATGAGAATCTTATTGTATGCTCTCGGGTAATTTTCTTTATTTTGCTGTTGTATTGGCACACTAGCTATTTATTACAAAATGTTGACTTTATTTTATCAGCGTGGTTTATTTCTGATCAGTGCATTTAGTTAGCGCGGTTATTGACCCAACTACATTTGTTGAAATTCTAAAAATCAGAAATTGAGACATAAAGAATTGATTTCTGATCGTAACATTGACGTGATACTAAAATTGTTTTACTAATGAAAATTGATACAAATGTAACTTATTGTTCGCGTTTCTTCGATGAAGTATTACGGTTATATCATGCTTAAACAAAACAATAAGTAATTCTTTTATGTCGTGGGTTTAGAAATGGGTTAGTCTTTTGGGATCTTCAGTTATGGATTTTAACTACACTGTTAACTTAAGATTGATATTGTTCAAGGCAAGACTGCGACAACGTAAGGAAAGACAGACTCAGACAGTGTGTAGAGATGAGCTACACTGTAATACCTTTTTATTTATTTATTGGGGTGAAAAATCATCCAATGACTTCTCCCGCTCTGGGTGAAGCGGGAGGGCGTGTCAGACTATTACTGACTAAAACCCACCCGTGTCCCTTCAGTTGCTTGTGCCAGGGCCGCGGTAACTCTCTTTCAAATTTATCCGCAACCCAGACAGGCATCGGCCCTAGCGGACCTCGTCAGTTTTGCTGACATGACTTTGAAGCGCTCGGGCCACCACGCGCCGTCGACTCGAGCCTGGTCCTTATCGGACGGCGACCTACCCATTACTCGCCGTCCGCAAGCCCACACACTGTAATACTTACCTTTGTCTTCCAAAGACTGTGAGAATTTCTTTCACACCTATTGCGATTGCGAGGTATGCTCACAAACACATACCTTTTCATAATTAAACCTAATATGATCACTTTGAATGAGTAATACGCACAAAGATGTCAAATCTGGAGGTTAATACTCCCGGGTATGACTTGATAAACTGATAATTAGGTCAGCAGTTTTTTTATAGATACAGTGAGACTAGAATCTTTACAAAAATAAGTCAGCATGAAAAAACTTCCTTATAAGCTTGTCGAGCGAACTGTAAAAATACATAGAAGTTGAAGGACTACTAGGAAACTTTAAATACTTTAACTTTAGTCGATTTAAATTTGCATCGGTGGTTTTCAAGAAACATAAATTAATAACGGTCCTGCCGAGCGACTTGACTAATGAGAGGAGCTTGTCCCTCGGGACGTCGCCACCCAACATTGAAACTGAATAATTACATCCACAATACATTGCTGTATTGTATATCACAATACAATACAGCTCAATCAGGATTTGCGTAATTAGATAACACACTATTGACAGCCATCGGCGTGTGTCATGCTTACTATTATTAAGCGTTTATTGGCGTGATAATTATATCTAATAGCTAATGTGGGATCAACTGATATAACTGAGTCAGTCGGCACTGTACGTGAATTAAATTATTGCTAAGACGAGCTAGAAGTCATTTAATCGCTGACGATGCTCTAGTTCCACACACACAGAACCACATAACCACAGAAGCACTTGATGCAGGACACATTCAATTACAGTTCGCAGATACTTAAGCCCGTCTACACAGTAGGTGAACGAACGTCAAAGAGCAACGCTTGATCCCTTCCAAACAAACTACAAGACCTGACGAGAGAAAGGACTCATGTTTGCACTCGGTCACTATACCGACGGTGAAGAAACCTCACGACAATAAGATGTCAAGTATTTCCCCAAAGGTCACGTAAAATTGAAACGTTATATTAGATTTCGATTGAAAGTGTTAATAATACTAAAAATGATGTAACTTCCAGTTCAGATTTCATTCCAAGTTTTGCCAACTCACGTTTCAGCAGTTTCAGAGATTTGTGCATTATCTCCACGGGCCAATAGCTTAAAGTATCCTTCCAGTTATTGAATTTTATAATCCTTATTCAAATATCTATTATCTTTACTCGAATGTTGGAGTAGAATCACTGCACGACACGGGGATTATTTCGTAACACCCAAGGCGCAAAAAAAGGAAAAATGTTTCACATTTTTAATATCCTTCTATATACGACCATCGTAAAAATCTTTTACGGTTCTATAGATGTATTGTAAGTTATTTTAGGGGGGAAAATCCTGAGGTTTGTGTTGCCGCAGCCTGGGTACCCCTTGTCTCGCACGTAATTAATGTGGTACCCTGCGTATATTCTGAATAGGGACATAGGTATTTATCTGTGCGATTTGTCTTTTAAACGATGACATTTCGTGGGTAATTTTGATCCAAAAAGATCGGTTTGGAAGATAGTTTAAGTACTAGTTTAATTCGACAGTTAAGTTGGTTCATCTCTTAGATGCGCATGGAAGTAAGGCTGTATTTTCTTATTATGATCCGAATCTGGAAACACCTACGTAAGGAAAGATACAGATGTTCATTAGGTAATGACTGAGCGAGGGCGATTTACAACTATAGAAAATATTTAAAGAGACTGCAGTAGGTAAAAATTAGAGGTTTTTTTTCTCTTTGTAGGTAGTAATCGGGAAAGTGGAACCTTAATGGACAGTGTATCTTTGGCTTCATATTGTGCTACTAGGAATCAGACTCTCATGTTTTAGTGTGTGAGAGGAGCACTAAAGTTACTAAACGCGTAACTCCTCCGTTGTAACGGTAGTAAACAGACTATGTTGCAGTTTGTTCATCATCAGGTCCGGTACGTAAGCAATAATAGGTTTTGTTATCCGTATAACGTGTGCAAACAACTGCTACGACCCCAGAGAGGGGCAGTAAAGTTTGCTGTTAAACATCATAAAATAAACATGTTTTTGTTCAGTAGTAAAAATGGAACTCTACGACGAGCAAAGAAACTTAAAACCTGGTTAAAAACCTCAGTTAACGTCAAACTGCTAGAGCAGTTTAGAGCACTGTTTAGAACTCATCAAATTGTGAAAATATCACCGGCAAAAGTTTATCAGGCTTAAGTACTACTTTTTACTTTATATCATAAATACCGTAATCTAATGATTCTACGTGCCGAACCAGAATTTATTTGTTATACTTTACTATTTTTCATCTGTATTTCGAAAGATGCAAGCTAGATCCAGAAAAACTATTCTATTTAATAACATTTCGATGCGGAAATAACAAAAATAGTATACGACGATCGATGACCTGACGAAGGCCGCAGGTATCGTCTGCACGGGTCGGGTCGTTGTGACGAGGATTGGTTGGGCTTGGACTCGGGGGTGACTTATGTCCAACAGTGGGTGTTTTTCGAGTGAAATCATGATGTAAAAGACACGGTAATAAAAAACATTAAAATACGCCATAATATTTCCAAAAAGAATAACAACTGATAGAGAAATCAGAATACTTCATTACAACAATAAAAGTCTAAACATGTCAACAGCTCACTTCGTAACCTTACCAAATTGATACACATCTCGGCACTTGCCACTCAATTCGTTAGTCGGAACTGTGGCCGACTTGTTTTGATACCAAACTACTCGTGTTTACTCAACCGAGTCTTAAGACTCAAGTCTTAAGGACTAAGCACACTTCAAACTAAAACGCCGCATTCAGATGCGAATACAAACTACTTTATAATTAAAACGGGATCTTGAACTAAACGACTAACAAGTACTGAAAGGATTATTAAGTTACTGACTGTTTAACAAGACTACTTTGTTGGTCCAGTTGCTGAAAGCGCTGGCCTGAATTTGATTTCCAGTTCGGGCAAAACGTAATAGCGCTTCTCAAATAGGAAATTCCAAGAGAACTGGTGTCGTGGGAAAATCTATTTAAACACCCTGCCTGTCCTGTAACAGAAATCTTGAAACATAACCGTTTGTCCTGGTATTGACATTTGATGAGGAGGGATGAAACGCATGTTACTAAAACAGTTATGAATATAAATGTGGATGGATGGAGAGGGAGAGGAAAGGCCAAAGAAAAGAAGGATGGACAGTATGAGAAGTGATATGAAAGAAACGGGAGTCAGTGATAGCGTGTCACGGTATGGAAGAAGAAAACGTATTGCGCCGACCTCAAGTAACATGGGATAAGGGCAGAAAGATGATGTCAGCTCCGCCTGTCACCTTGGGAGAAAGGAATTACAGGAATATTGTGGTACGTGTTGATTATCATGGCAACATAGTTTGACCCTATGGAACTTCTAGGAATTCGTGAGGAACGGACGTAGGTGTTAAATTTATCTTTTGATGATTTCGTGCTAAGTAAATAAGCCGTTTTTAACTGTTGTCAATTAAATGTGTTTAGGCCGTTTCTTCAATCTTGTACTGTTGAACAGTACAAGATTGAAGAAACGGTTTAACAAAAAAAAACATTTTAGCTGGCAAAATTGATAACGTTCAGCCGCATTGGGCAATACCTCTCAGTTTGTTTAATGCCGGCAAGCACCAATAAATATTTATTAATTCTTACGTATAATTTTTCTAACTTCATATTGAAACCTGGAATTATTTATTGAAGTTCAATCCATTCTAATATTATAAACTAGTTTCTGCTAGCGGCTTCACCCGCGCGAAATGTCTTATTTTTATCCCAGGGGAACATTATACGGGGATGAAAGTAGCATATGTGCTATTCTAGACTATAATCTATCTCTCATATTTCAAATTTCATCCAGATCCATTCAGCCGTTCTGGCGTGATTGAGTAACAAACATACATCCACACACACAAACAAACAAACAAACTTTTACATTTATAATATTAGTAAGATGCGAAAGCAACTCTCTGTCTGTCTGTCGTTACCTTTTCTCGTTTTAACGGCTGAATGAATTTTGATGAAACTTGGCACACGGGTAGACCAAGTCTTTCTTGGATTAGTATATAAAATTTCTATACCGCGAGTGTTCTCTCTTGGGATAATTTTCAGGTGAAGCTGCTGGTAGAAGCCTAATAGTAATATGAGTCTAAAATCACTAAGCCACCTTGACCAAGTCGTCAAAGGTCGGAACAGCTGCTCAGCTTGTATCAAGCGCAAGTTCCATCGTGCATGGAGTACTGCTCTCATCTCTGGGACGGATTAGCCAAATACCAGCTTGAGGCACTAGAGTCGATCGAAAAGCGGACCAAGAGACTCATCGGCAATGAGGCACTGGTCAAATCAAAGCCTTGAACATCGTCGCCGAGTTGCCAGCTTGTCGGTTTTTTATCGGTTACATTTCGGGGAGTGTGCGATGGAATTGCATGATTTAATTCCGCCCAGCCCGTTCCATCATTGGACAACCAGACGCACAGCGATGCGTCATCGGTACATGGTGGACATCCCACTCATACGCACAACACAAAACGTTTTAGGGACACTTTTATTATGCGTACAGCTAAGGAGTGGAATTCCTGCCGGAGTCTGTGTTTCCCGATAGCTACAATATATGGGTCTTTAAGTCAAGAGTGAATGGGTTTTTTCTAGGCAAGCGTGCTTCACCGTCGACCGCTTCATCGCTTACCATCAGGTGAGATAGTGGTCAAGTGCGAGCCTATTGAAAATTAAAAAAATAAATAAAAAACTTGTGGGTTAAATCATTAAAAGTCTGACACGTCCTCCCGCCTCACCCAGAGCGGGAGAAGTCATTGGATGATTTGCCAGCCAAAAAAATAAAATGGTCAATAAAAGGTACTCCCTACCTTGTAAGTTTTGATTTCCTTGAGATTCTTCAAATTTGCGACATAAACGGCGGTATCTTTTGATTACATTGCAGTACCATTGTAGTTTGCATTAGCAGTACCTAAATAAATCTTTGCCCAGAAAAACTACAACTGTGCTTCACCCAAAGCATGCGAGTAGGTAGGAAGGAATAAGGAGGACAGTTTGGTTGTAAAACGTGAAATGTTTTTAAATTTTCATCGGCGAGGCCTATATTCGTCAGAGAATTTAAAAACTGCGGTGTACAATATTGCAGTTTTAGGTCAGCGCCATCTCTTGATAGATATTGGAACTAATATAATTTTGTTTATGATTCTGAAAAAGCATGCAGAGACTTCGTTTTATTTTTCCTGTAATTTTTGCAGACACTTCTATCATAGAATAATTACAGACTTTTCTCTATGCAAACTTTGGAGATAAGGGGGAGGGGAAACAGTATTTTATTATTATTTTTCGTCAATACTCTAAAACTATGCTGCCTCGCACCTTAAGTGTTCCTTTTTACCATTTTGGTACGGAACCCTAAAAAGAAAACCGGCCAAGTGCGAGTCGGACTCGCGCACGAAGGGTTCCGTACCATTATCGCAAAAAACGGCAAAAAAACACGTTTGTTGTATGGGAGCCCTACTTAAATATTTATTTTATACTATTTTTAGTATTTGTTGTTATAGAGGCAACAGAAATACATCATCTGTGAAAATTTCAACCTTGTAGCTATCATGGTTCATGAGATACAGCCTGGTGACTGACAGACGGACCGCGAAGTCTCAGTAATAGGGTCCCGTTTTTACCCTTTGGGTACGGAACCCTAAAAATCAAAAGGGTTGGTGACAAAAAAATCCATTGAATATCATCGTCAGCATTAGAGTTTCTTCTCGATTCAGTGCTTTCAATCCCCCTCTTACACTCTACAATAAATAAAATTTGCAATAATTATTATAGACTTTCTATTTAAATATACTCCGTTTTTGTACCTACCTTATTTTATCTTTGTTAAAATAATAATGAACGTGGACATAATAAATTTGTATCTGCACCGGAAACCTTCCTACATTGTTTCCTGGAATAACCTTTTGTGCTACCTACGCGTGTTTTCAAGGTCACTGAAAATAATAAAGGTTCATTAAAATAACGGATTAGTTTACTAATACCAAAGATTTAAATATTAAAGATACGGCCAACCGTACGTTTGTTACTACGAGTTCGTCATACAAGCAACACGGGTCACTCTAGCTTTGAAAGCTGACGGGTTTTTTTTGTTTTTTTTTGTTTTGGCTTCGCACGGTTTGTTCATTTAGCTAGTGTCACGTTTAGAAGTTCTAGTTATTAAAATGGTGTTAACTTTACTGGAAACTTCCACGGAGTTTTGTCAACAACATGGACAAACTCATGTTCCACCGCTGTGTTTCACTTGCCCACACTCGTGCACGTTCACTAATATTATTAGAATAAAACACCACCATTTTTACACTATTAATATTCAATTATACACAATTTTAGGCAAATAAAACAGAGAAGCAACATAAACGCCATCATGTTCCCGTCAAAACTCCAAAGCTGATAGGTTATTTGTGGTAGGGAATACAGACGCTTTGCTTTGGCTGTGCGCATAACAAATGCGGAGGAGAAGCGCTGTGTAGTAGGGATGACTAGTTCGGATATCAACCAAGTGCGGATATTGCATATCAAATTGGTGATAGCAGTATTTAGTTTAGCATAAGGACTTTCCCCATCTATAGTTTAGAATTGAATTAAGACGTCATACAAATTTTTGAGTTACTCTACCTTTTGCCCTAACGTCAACGAGGCACTTTACGACACTGCACCCGACTGAAATGGGAGTGTAATTCCTTGCAAAGAACAACACGTTCAATATCAAAATGAAAAACAATTTCAATATAAAGCCCCCAATAACGTCCAGTCATAAAATTGTAATTAACACTAAAACAGAATGAACATGATAAAGCCTGGCGATGTTAAAAGCAATATTGCTTGACAAATGGATCACAAAGCGTACATTGGTGGAAATAAAATTTGTTGTTCAATAATTTCGTACATTTGCGATCGTACATTACGGGTTGATGCTCGTGCCAACCCTCCCTCCCTCTCGTCCACTAGTCCCGAGCATTCAATTAAGACTAAGAGAAACTGTTTGCATGAAGTTTCTTGTGACAAAGAAGTCTGATACTTTATATACTAGGACTAAGGACTAGTTGTAGAGTCTGATGATAATGGCTCTGGCCAAAGTGACATTCTGGCGATAGGGATTGTCGAACTGCCCAAAGTTCGGGACGTTTCGTTAGCGCATCAATCCTTCGTTGGCTTTATTTCTTTGAATGAAAATTTATAATCCCTTGAGAGTCTTTTGGGCACTTTGATTCCCAAAACAATTCTTTTTTCTATTATGTCTGCCAATTAACACTCAATGGGATAATGTCTAAAGCCTATTTAATATTACAAAATTCGATTGCTTTCGCTTGTTTATTGTCAGTATACTAAGAATGATCAACGTCTATGGATGCGTAAGTAAGTATTTTCCTGTTATGTAAACAATTTTCCGCCTTTCTTGGAAGGTATTTTGAATTATGTCTGTTATCATATCTACCTACTGTTTATAGATACCAGTATCTTATCAAATCCTTTGTTAAAAATGTTAACATTAATGTTAAACAATCAGCATTTTTGCCACATTAATTTCGAGTTCTTAGATTATTGTTGAATACCTATATTAAAAGGCATCTAAATATCAATGAAGAGTAGGTATAACATATCAAATAGGCCTATCAACCCTTATAGGTAACTTTTATAAAGCTTTTACCCGCGACTTCGTCTACACAGGATTAGTAATTCGAATAGTCAATTTTTTACCCGAATGCGAGATGGTAATGTTTTTCGAGCGTATGTATGAATGTATGTAAGTATGTATATCCAATTCTATATCACATAATTATGAGGTGTCGTTGGATTTGTCTCAAATTTGTGAGTGACATAGGCTATATAATAATAATAATAATATTAATATAATACTAATATTACTAATACTAATACTAATATTTCCCCTAAAAAAAGGGGTGATACAATATTTTTTGTTATCATAGCAATATTGCTATGATAACAAAAAATATTGTCTGGTCTGGTCTATTTAGTAGCTTTCATTTGATACCCATATGGGTATCAAATGAAAGCTACTAAATAGACCATTCCAAAAATATATATATCGTAACACTTTTTTGTTACTATTTTGGCAAAAATTCTAGTCAAGCGTAACTTTGATAGCAAAATAAATAATATTTTACCACATAACTTATTTGGAGAACTCGTTCATTAATAAAACCAAAAATCCTGAAATAAAACAAAGTGGCCCACACATCTACAATATTATTGCGCGGTATAAAAAATGTATTATAAAAGCAATGAACCCGACTGCTAAAAATAATTAACTGAAAAGAGAAAAACAAGACCTAGGTAATACATAATAACCTAGTACAATAAGGTCCGACTTTTCAATAGTCTGATAACTTTTAACTGAGGAATAAAAATGGCGGTTTGACAGCTTTTGTATAGAAAATATGTCAAACGGCCATTTTTATTCTACAGTTAAAAGTTATCGGACTATTGAAAAATCGGGCCTAATACATTAAATATTATGAGGTGCTGCCAGCGGTGGCAAACGAAGTTTTGGTTGATTTTTCTTTAATTTTTGCTTGTCCCGCCTGCAGCATTATTTTATACCGCGCAATAATATTGTAGATGTGTGGGCCACTTTGGTTCACCATACATCCACTCCCCTATCCACCCTATAAGGATTATTTCCGGGATATTTCCTATCCTTACCAGGGTCTCAAACCATCTCCATACCAAATTTCACCTAAATCGGTTCAGCGGTTTAAGTGTGAAAAGGTAACAGACAGACAGAGTTACTTTCGCATTTATAACATTACTAGCTTCTGCCAGCAGCTTCACCCGCGTGATTTTCGAAATTTATCCCAAGGGAACCTATTCTCGGGATAAAAAGTAATGCTATGTGCTATTCCAGACTATAATCTATCTGCGTGCCAAATTTCATCCAGATCCGTTCAGCCGTTTGAGCGTGAAGAAGTAACAAACATACAGAGTCACAGACTTTCATCTTTATAATATTATATATATATATATATATATATATATTAGTGTGATATAAAAAGATATAAGGCTTGATCGGATTAAGAAAGTAGGTAGATATTATAGATACTACATGTAAACTAGGCATCTTTCGGTGACACATAGGTTCCGATTAGATAAATGGATATAGATACTAACAGTACGAGGAAATGAGAAAAACAAATGGGATTTGCGATAAAAGCTGCAGAAGGTAAAAATATATTGTGAAAGAAACGTTTTGCAATTCTGAAAAACGGTTTGTCGAGCATGCATTTATCTTATATCATCCTCTTAAAACTAGCGAATTATCTACCGATCCACTTCTCGTGGTACTTAAAAAGCTGCATAGCAAAAACTTTGGCAGGCTTTACTATACAAAAGTTTCAGCATACATCACGCCTTTCAGAAACTTCCCTCTTGTACCAATTTTATTTATAGCAACTCATACCATGCTTACTCATACAAAGAACATAAATCTTTTAAGGCATTTCCCCCTTTCGGGTGTGATTTAACACCACCATCGGTATGTGGTTTCGAAACGCATCTCACGTCCGTCCCCTTGTTTGTTTGAGAACTTATTCTGATTAAACTTGGATTCTATTCGGGTTGCTATTACGCATTCTTGAAATTCCTGGTATGATACGAATAAGAAATTGTATTCGAGTATTTACGACACTATTGTAGTACGCAGTATTGGATCATAAAGAGCAGCCTTGGGGCTGTATGACCTGTTTTGCTAACCTACATATGGATGAAGGTATTGTACACCTTAATGTAGTGTTACAATAACCTAGCTCCATATCAGAGGAACGAGAATATAATGACTTTCCAGAATTTAGATTTTCTCTAACGAGATTGAAGAAAGATATTTGTTTATTTCTGCGTAGGTACACTTCTAAGGCGACTTCGATGAATACCAAAGTTTCTTAATTACAAAAGCTGTAATGAGTTTTGGGAAAGTAATAAAAAAATATAAAGCGATATTACTTTTGCTAGAAGAGAATAAAAACGGAAATCACGATTATACCGAAGTGGCGCTTTTAGGGTTCCGTATTCAACAAGGAACCCTTATAGTTTCGCCATGTCCGTCTATCCGTCCGTCCACAGCTTAGCTCAGAGACTCTTAGTACTAGAAAGCTATAAACTGAAATTTAATCACGCCGACAAAGAGATAAAACAAAGCAGTGAAAAAAGAATGTTGCCTCCTGTACACGTAAAGTGCGGATTTTTTTTTCGTCTCTTCCTTTAGTGTGGGGTATAGTTGGATAGGCCATTCAAAAAAAATACGGGTCTGTGAAAAACATTTTTCTATTCAGGGATCCGTTTGCGTAAAATTAAGCTTTAAATGGCTAATTTTTGTTAGAATCAAGTATCTCCCCCCCTGCCAGCTAAATGGTTGCTTTTGGATATGTGAAAAAAATTACGGCAGTAGTATATATAACGAAATTAAAAGGAAATCTATCACAGCTACGTAGGCTTTACAAATTTACGAGTAATAGGCGACCAACTTATAAAATGTACTTGGAAAAGTAAAAAAAAAAATATTTACCATTAACAGTTTTCGAACGGCTAAGTTAATTTTGTCCCTTCGTTAGAGGAATGTTTGGTGCATTCATTGTTTATGAACGTTAGTAATCTTACCTATTTATTTTGATGAATGTAGCTGTTTATACGGAACCCTCTGTGCGTGAGTCAGGCTTGTACTTGTTGTTTTATTTTTGTTCTTTATTTTGATTGCGTATGTATATGAGCTCTCTTTGTCTTAGCATTTATTCATTACCGTTTACGTTTTGGTCAGCCAGTTCGCGAATATTTATCCTCCGAATACACAGCATGATTTTCTTCTTGTTTACCTCTTTTTTAGTTCACTTCTTATGCAGTCGGGTTCTGATTTTTAAATTACCTTTTTTTATTTAAAACTATCTAGTTATAATTTATTTTAGAATTACTTTTAGAAATATAAGAGTTATATATTTTTGTAATAACCTCTTAAAATACTTTATTCTGATACCCGCACGATGGTTTCAGAACAAAAAAAAATTGGGTTCTCCACATTATGGCGCCCAAAATCCGTTACTTTTCTTTCTTTTCAATTTAATTGTAGCCAGTGACACTAAGACAAATCGATTGACGTAAAAACCAGTCTCTAGAACGCCACATAGGAACAAACATACATAGACTGATAAACACACTACCTTCCTTTGCGTCGTGTAGCCGGGTAAATACAGACTCGCGAGGTCTACAGCTCACAGAGCCACAAGTTTAGTTGATCGGCGAATAATTTTGTAACAATGAATTGTTATAATAATGAATTGTTTTTTTCTCTTCACCTCGACCACACCTGATGGATAGCAATGGATGAGCTCAAGGATAGAAGGTCCGTGATTATAGCTTTGAAGGCTGTCGGTGGTGACAGCAAACATAGATTGCGGAGAGCCTGAGAATGATTTTACGAGGAGCCATAAAAAAAACCGCAACAAGTTAATCAAAAAAAAAAGGAAACACGACTGCTTAAGAAGCGAACTAAAAACACGTAAATAGGAAGAAAATCATGCTGTGCAGAGCATGGAGGATACAGTTCTAATCACGAGATGGCTGACCAAAACCAGATGTATCCTCCGACTGCACAGCATGATTTTCTTAAGCAGTCGGGATTTTAATTTTTTTAAATTAACTTTTATTATTTATAACTTTTTAGTTAACATTCATTTTTAGAATTATGTACATTTATACATATATATGTTATATGTGTTTGAAACACAGAACAGAAAAAACGCCTTCTACAATAGAAGTCGCAAGTAGGCGGGGCCCGCGTACCCCGGGATTTGCACTATTCCGCATATTGCTGCTGCCCCGCCCACACAAAAGTAAAAGTTGATTTTATGTTGTTAAATTTAAGGTCTACTTTATTTTAAATTCAAACATATTGTTCTCGAAGATTCCAACTATGCACATGTCACAGTCAGCTACTCAATTAGAGATTGCCGTTATCGATAATGAGTTATCGATATTTTAAACTTACAATGTTCTCTGTGTTCTATGATATACCTTTCTGAAAAAATTTAAACCAGTGTGCGGTTTTTTTTGGTGATTCAGTATTAGTAATCAAATACATGTCATTTCCATGTTCAAACCCTTTTTTTTCGAATTCTGCCTTAACCAAGTTTAAAATGAATAAAGCATGGATATGAGTAATCTATTGGTAGTATTCTAATCGAAAAAAGGTTAATCGAATAATTAATATTTTAATTAATTATTGTTTAATTAATATTTTAATGTAACGATAAAGTGGCAACCTCCAAATGTCAGTTTAGTGTACGAAATTAAAAATCAGACTATAGTTTAATATCTATCGCGTAAAAGCAACAGGGTGTATTTTCTATCAATATAATGATTTTCAAAAACGGATTAGTAGTCTAACATGACAATTCTTAATTATATTTTCTATAAATCGTAAGTATTAGAATAAATTTATATAAACACTATTTTGAATTCTTTATTTTTAAATATGACTTACAAGTACAGTGGTTGCTACTTTAGAAAACGGAACCGCTCTTAAGTTTCTGGTAAGGAAAGGCTCGCGCTTCTTAAACTGGGCGGCGCGCGTGGTGGGCTGCAGACGTCGCCGCAGACGGCGCAGCTGCGGGCGCCGGTGCCGTCATTAATGACATCATACGCCGAGCTCTTGTCACCGCCGGGGTGTCAGCTGTTTTAGAACCCAACGGCTTGGCACGCGACGGTGGGAAGAGACCGGATGGGATGGCCATAATGCCTTGGAAGTTGGGTAGGCCTTTGGTGTGGGATGCAAAATGTGTCGATACCCTTGGGAAGGGATGGCTCCCTTAGCACGGCGGGCTGTGCTAGAGCAGCTGCTGCTGGTGCAGAAAACCTCAAACGGCGCAAATATAACAACCTTATTGGCAGTTATATGTATGACCCGTTTAGGGTTGAGACATTAGATCCATGGGGTCCGAGTGCTCATCGAGTGCTTCGAGACATAAGTAAACGGTTAGTTGACTTTTCGCGTGACCAGAGGGCTGGCCTTTTCATCAGCCAGAGAATCAGCATTGCCATTCAACGTAGCAATGCTGCCAGCGTTCTGGGCACGTTTCCCATTGACATCGATGTGGGCGAATTTTTGATGCACTATGAGCCCTTTTTCCTCTCCCCTTTGTATGTAAGTTTGTTTTGTTATTAGTCATAAGATTAGAAATATTCAGTTGTATATAAACACTGGATTTCAAGCATAATAATATTTATCGAATCTAGCTGTTGATTTTGTTTTGTTTCAAAATAAAACGGATTTTCGATAAATAAGTCAACGACGGTGGTACATCTCTAGAGGCAAACGAATTGTAATGACCTCATTACGCAAATATAAATCTTATTAATAACGAAATACAGCTTTAAATTGAATGCATTTAGTATAGTGACATCTAGCGGCGGGTAGCGTAACTCGGTTATTAAATTATTCCATGTGCGTTTTTAACGGAAAATATAATAAATACTTAAAAAGAGTAGTCAATTAACAACTCTATGAACATTAAAATGTGGTTTATTTTCAAATAAGCGACGACTGACATATTTCCTACTTTCAAACTACCAATCACATCAAAGATTTCTTAGTGTTACGAAATACAATTAACCTGTATATGTGTGAGTTTGGGTACGCTGCTTCCGATACTAATGAAGCGATATACGATTTCTACTGTCTTCTCTGTTCTGTGGTTTGAAATCACCTCTTAAAACCCTTTATGTTGATACCCCACACGATGGGTTGGGAAGAAAAAAAATATTGGGACCCCACAATATGGCGCCCAAAATCCGCCATTTTGCTATTTTCCGATTTTAATGAAGAATCATCAAAATCGGCCAACGCTTTTTATCTCTAGAACGCCACATATAGGAACAAATATAATATACATACATAAATGCATACATACACAGACTGATAAACACATTACCCTCCTTCGGCAGTCGGGTTAAAACCTTGCTCATAATTAGACGAAACATACTCTAACTTAAGTTTAGAATATGTTGCAGCGTGTTCAAACACAGCTGTGCGAAATAATTCTAGCTAGTAATGAACAAACTTACTTAATGATTAGCTAATGTTGTTTTATAGCAACGGATCCTATAAACTAAGTTCGGCAGTTCGGCATTAAGGTGAGGAGTTACGAATAACGAGTTTAATAAAAGGTTACGTATAGCACAGATAATATAATACTAGCATACAGATGCCTTATGATGTAGAAGAACCAATTGATTCTCTATATTGCTCAGCGTGACGTTCTGGGTTCGATTTCCGAGTCCGACAGGGTGGTTTTTACATCTGGAATTTCACAGTAGCAGCACGGAATCTGGACACGGGACTTAAAAACGTAAGTGGCGAAACCTTGCCTGCCTGGCCCTCCATAGATTACAAAATTGATGCTATGTTAACAGTTTCACTGTCCACATAGTAGACACAACAGTTAAACAAACACGTGAGTCGTATATGACTCATAGGACAAGGAAGTTGTTAAGTTATGTATTTTATTAAATAACAAGCAAAAAGTTTCAAAACTGTAACCCGACTACGGTTTTTTTTAGCCTATGATACCTGGCCCTAATAACGAATCGATTGACATCTTATTCATCAAAATCAGATGAATAGTTTAGGCGCTACGGAGGAATATACGTAAATACGTAAACATACATATACTGCTAAAATCATAATCCTTCCTTTTGGCTTCGCCGTAGTCGGCATGGTTTCTTTGTATGGGATGAGACACCACTGCGCATAGCAACGTTCTTCTGTACACGTTGGTAGTAGTCTAAGCGCATTTTGGCATCGTCCGCAATAGACTTTGCATGATTTTCCAGGAATTTTTAATCATTATGTATCATTATAACAAAGATAATTGTTACAGGGGTAAATCTAAATATAGCAATGTTCCTCTTTGCGCGTTGGTAGTACTCTAAGCGCATTTAAACGAGGTAATAAGGAAACTCGTATGCTTTTCCTGGAACTCTCATATTCACATCAAGAGGCCTTAGATAAGTGATAATACGAGGCTTTTGGCTAATTTGTGAATTTGGTGAATGCCACTCTTTATTTTGTATTGTGCGTTTAGTTTGTGCAGAATAAACAATTTTTCTTTCTTTCTTTCTTTCTTGATATTCTTACATCGAAAGCGTGGCGATAGCGATTCTCAACAAGTAAAATTTAAAAAGCCCCCGACACATTTTTGTTTCATGCACGACGCGCTTCGATCGACAATCTATTGAACACGTAATTATGATACAAACTTCTTGCGAAAAACACCCCAATTCAAACAGTAAAACGCCCATAACTGTAGAACGGCTGGACCGATTTTCATCAAACATAGCTAACAAAATCACCCGGAAATCAATACACAAACATACCATCATCTGCCTAGCCTTTTCCCAACTATATTGGGGTCGGCTTCCAGTCTAACTCAGGATTCAGCTGAGTACCAGTGTTTTACAAGGAGCGACTGCCTATGACCATGTCCTCCACAACACAGTAACTGGTTAACTTTAACTTAGACTGGTGTCAGATCTCAGGCTTCTGACTACCCGTAACGACTGTCAAAGATCTTCTAATGACAGCCGGGACCAACGGCTTAACGTGCTTTCCGAGGCACGGAGGAAACTCGGTTTGTTGAAATGGTCACCCATCCACGGACCGACCTCGTCAAGCGTTGCTTAACCTTGATGATCGACCCGTGCGGCTGTTATTATTTAGCCACGAGCTCCTCAATACACAAACATACATATACACAAATATAAAAATACACAACACACACGTCAAACTTATAACACCCCTATTTTTCGTCGGGGTTTAAAATGACAAAATTGTATGGGATTGACAAGCGATATCGAAAAGTCACGTGATCAATCACTTACATTTTGACATTTCGACAATCGTCTTCACTGACATCGAATACCTTGCCCCTTGCCTCGGTGGCTTGCTAGGCTTGCAGCCGAGATTAATAAAATAGAGCCTATTCTTTTTTTTAAAGTTGGTTAGTAAAATAAATGGAAAACATCGTAAAAAAAACCGGCCAAGTGCGAGTCGGACTCGCGCACGAAGGGTTCCGTACCATTAACGCAAAAAATGGCCAAAAAATCACGTTTGTTGTATGGGAGCCCCCCTTAATTTATTTTATTTTAATTTAATAATTATTATTTTTTGAAGTGGATATACAACTAAATATTCTGTGAATATGTCAAGCGTCTACCTGTTGCCGTTATTAATATAGACCGAAAAACGAAAAAAAAAACACGTTTGTTGTATGGGAGCCCCCCTTAAATATTTATTTTATACTGGTTTTTGTATTTGTTGTTATAGCGGCAACAGAAATACATCATCTGCGAAAATTTCAACTGTCTAGCTTTCACGGTACATAAGATACAGCCTGGTGACAGACGGAAAGACAGACAGACAGACAAACGGATCGCAGAGTCTAAGTAATATGGTCCCGTTTTTACCCTTTGGGTACGGAACCCTAAAAATGGGTCGAAAATGCATTTTTTTACTATTAATTCAGCTTTGACCCCTATTTTATCTATCGGGTAGCACAGATGTTTTCAAATAAATAGCTCGCATCTGAAAAAACTCTGAAAATAAAACTTATTCAGTCGTTTTTATTGTAGCTATCAGGAAATACAGGCTACGCCAGGGAATTCTACTCGTTTACTGTACGTACGATGAAAGTATTTCCAAAATGGACCTAATGGTTTAGTGTTTATGGATGAGTTTATCACTATGCAACCTTAGTCTATTAGTGATATTCATACATACACAGTAAAATGTCACACAAACAGGCCAAATAACACGAAAAAGTACGTAGCTATATCACAGCCGTATCTGTTCCGTGTCTGTGGTCACGAAGGGTTAGATCCTCACTTGTTGAGCGTTTTTCGTGCCGGGCTGAGCAGGGCGTCTCCCCCCTCCTCCTCCCGTCGCCTCACGAGCCTAATTCGCAATCCCCGGGCCTCCGGGCACCTCACCCCTGTGTCTTCATACGACCACTTGCGGAAGACACCCTAATTCACTTGTTTCATCAAGTCCTGTTTGACAACACCTTCACATAAGCGAGCGTTTAATTGTTTGTTTAGGCTCAGGATTTAACAAAAGAGTATTTAATCACGCTTTCAAAAGTGTGGCTGCTTGACCGCTACATTGTGACAGATGACACTTCTTAATACTCGAGGTGTTCTCGAGGTAACATTTAAATTTATGGCACGGTCTGGAAACGTGACCTTTGGGAGTCTTCACATTTATTTAAGCTTGCTTGAAACATTCTTAAATGTTAAGTCCCACGCCTCTAAATTGTAAAGTCCTCATTATCTGAAATAACAGAAACAGTTTCTGATGGAACTTCGGGGGAAAAATATCATTATACTAAGTACTTACCTGCCTAAATAGAACAGAAGAATGTCTGTGTGTTGCGGTCATAAATATTTTATTTGTTAACGTACCTAAATATGGCAAGTGTTGTCATGAACCGAACACGCATTTTATTGTGAATTTTTAGTGTGAAGGTATGTATTTTCTAGGACGTAAAGGATATCGAATATTCGATGCTAGAACTAGTTTTTAGATTCGGCGAAAGGGTCGCTATTCTAGAGGGATAACGTGGAAGGGCCGGACAAAGGGACCAGATGAAGCCCAATATTAAGTCTCATTTCAAAAGTCCCAATGGTCCTATGGTGTAGTTTTAGCCTCTCCTAAGACTTCGATTGGACTCGCAGACATCATTTTAAATTGCTCAAACCGTGTAGTATCAATTTGACATTAGAAATTCTATTCTCGAGTGAAAATAACGATAACAGCAATTTATTAAGACAATCTCAAGAGAACAGCTTCTAAATAAATAATATTTAGGGCTCACAGAACCCCAAATATGAAATACCAAATTGTTCATAACCGTGAAAACGGTAGGCTCTTAACAAAAATATATCTTTCATTTTCCTCTTTTTTTCGACACAGGGATTTTAACATATTGCGAAACCAGTGACACATGAAATTACTCGTTATGAGTATGAAACAAATCTTACCAGATTACCTACTTATACTAATTATTTCAAAACATTTTATGTTTTACTAAATTACATCCCTATAAAATCGTCAGATTCTACCGCCGACACAGCAATTTGCTAGGGAACGATTTGATAGCATTCCTTATTACTACGTACGTATTTTCATCACGCGCACGCACCCAAAGAAAATTTATTTCTTTTCTATTATGACTCTCGTGCGTTTGGAAGTTTGCAATAAAAATCCCATCTACTGATGACAATAAGAGGAGAGGCTGTGTAACTGCGTAATATATTCGGCAACTCGAGTCACAATATCTGTGAGAGAAACTTTGTGGAAAGTCGAGGAACACTTTATCTACTTAGGTACTGTGGGTTTCGGGCGGGCGGAGCAACAGGCGAGACTATAGCTACCTCCTTTACAGATATCGTCTTTGGTACTTGTACTTTTCTTAGCGAAAATGTGTCATACATAACAATACTAAACTGTGAAGTGACCTCAAATTAATTTAAATTAGTGCACGGCTTGCGTTAGCGTCGGAATAGATCATCTTATTTATTGATGTCATCTTTTACGCAAATGCATCCACCGTATCTTTTGTCTTTCTCTAGGTAAAACAATGTCAATCGAACAATTATGTTAGATTGATTTTCTCAATAAACATTTATTTTTTTACAATCGCAATTAAATAGAGCCAGTTAGTCCTTTATCGTCGTATCACGCGACGACGCTCAGATATTTTGTTTATTGCATATTGATTGGCTGAATGCTATCGTTTCGGCGCGATCGATACGCTCCATTGCAATAGAATAGCAATGTTGATTCAGCCTTTATTCAATCAACTGGCATGAAAATTTATCGGTCGACGATTAAATATTTCAAATGCTTTGTTTATGCGGGTGAAAATGTAATTATTCTATTTTGGAATTCGTATAATTAATCAATCTGCCCAGCCTTTTCGAAATTACATATTCTTTGGGGTCGACTTGCAGTGTAACCGAATGGCTGAATACCAATATTTGATATGGAGCGACTATATCTATTTGAACTCAATAACCCAGTAACTGGTTTACTCGAAAACACCTTAGACTGGTGTCATATTTTCTAGCTTCTGAGTAACGATTGCTAAATATCTACAAAATTAATGAGGTGTGACTAAATGTGACAATAGCTAAATGCAGGAACCGTGCGAAGAACAGTAAAAATTAATTGTCATTTTATTTCAGCCAAAATCTTAAATAGATGAGTGGTATATTTTGTATCGATAGGTTCCGGAATGTGGTCGGTTGACGGAGTACGGCGGCCGGGCAAGCGGGCACTCCAGGCAGGCGGGCACGGCAGGCACGCCACTCGTCCTGCAACCGCCCCGCACAGCGCACGTCTGTCGTGTCTCCCTCGCGCTCCGCACGCTCTCGACCACTGCGCAGTGAACTCTAACGAACTGTTCTTTATAGTATGTGCTAAGTGAAACAATTGCCAACATGAAGGGTCGTCACCAGTTCAGACGCAGATTCAGTTTGCAACCATCGTTTATGAAAGAGGATCATGAGGAGGAGCGGAGACCTCACAGGTGATGATACTTTCATTATAATAAAATAAAACTACTATAATAAAATATTTGAAACACAAAACTTCAACTGATTTAATTCTTTATCTAAAACATTCGTAGCCTTTCCTAAGTTCGTAGCACGGCTACGAAGACGGGCGCGTCCCGTAGCTCGTCGTAGCAGGTTTGTTTGGGTTTAATACGACGACTTACGAGATATTATTATTATATTACGCATTCTATTAGGAGTAGAACATAAAGGTCATGTTAGACAGAAGAGCACACAGCCTTTTATAGAAAGCTTTGATAAAATTTAATGTATTCTATAACAGAGCATTTATTAGAAAGCTCTTGTCACAGTTTGTTTAAGATAATCTAATGTACGTGTTAGCTCACTTTGTATCGCTGATAAAATATTAAAATAAGCGTCGTGTTTGAGCTCCATTAATAACTTTCTTATCGTTTATCGTTCGCAAAATGCGTTATGTTCATACGACGAGCCCCACTCTCAGGGAACTCGTTATCTAAGAAAAGGGAAGGCAATTTGCTGCAATTTACCTTCGGCTCGACTTCATCTCTACAATGAATATTCTGATAAGATCGCGGCGGGACACGATGTGATTTTTTTTCTCACAGAACTTCGTAAAACGTTTCCTTATTTGAAATATTTTTGGAAACTACATTTTGTTTTTGGGAATGATGCTGATTTTAATCCGACCTCGTTTGAATACTATTAAAGGATACATTTTCTAATGTAAATATATGAATATTTGTAGGTAATATACATTAATCACTAATAATAATTATTAGTAAATCGGAATAAGCAAATATGATAAATAACGTTAACAATACTGCATTTTAAATCACAGCTATGTTTAATGTAATTTCTTTATAAAACTATTTATCTTATTAAACAAATAGTACATTTAGGAAGCATGTTAATTTAATTGTTTTCTTTTGAGGCATTCCAAACTCTATTTTCCTTTACTAACGCCTTTTTTCCATGGGGGTAGGCAGAAACTATAGAACGCCATCTTCTACGATCCTTAAAATTTTATAAGCTTTGTTATACAAAAGAAACTAGTTTTTCTTTTACTTTTATTAAAAGTTAGTAGTAGTAGGTAGTTATTATGAAAAGATCAGAGTTACAAATAAAATATACCATCCAAAACATACACAAGGTACATGAAATTAAAACGGTACTACAAATTTTATATCTACAAGCTTATTTTATACAGAAAATATGTCAAATATCCCACTCTTAATTGGAAACAGAAAATTACCAACGCTACGTCAGATCTGTCTCCGAACAAAAGCGAACCAAAAAAATATCTCTGGACAAAATATATAACAATCTTTTCATGTTTCAATCATTACAGAAATACAAATTTTATTTGATTCTGAACAGACCACTGTCGAGTTTGCACAATACTAATAAAAATGGAGATTGCCTTTTATTCTCTTAAATAAAATAATAATTTGTACCTACCTTCATAAAACACAGAAGGGAAAAAATAATGCATAAATTCAAGATGCTGCATAACTAATCCTGTTGCTTTAGGGACGTTTCTCCGAGACCTCAATTTAGCTTCAACGCAATGAAACTTCGTTTATACCAAAACTAAGAAAAAATAAAACATCAAACGGGAAAGCTGAACAGACCGAATATCTTTTCAACTTTCAAATATATCCGATAAAAAGAAAATCTTTTAGATTCCAATAGTCGGTTCCAGAATATCTAAAAGCAGTTTTATTTTGTCTGATTTGAATAAATTTACGAAGAAATCCTTGTGGTGCGCATTTTGCATCGACTTAACAAGTCAATTTCAGCGCATTCCGAGACGCCTAACAAGATCTGTAAAATTCTGTATCAATTTATTCAGTAGCCTCAAGTATTGCTTTTTCTTAGCAAAAAAAATCTGCTACTGCGACTTTATTTGATAAAATTTATCGCCGATCTATTTGTTTCGAAAAGGGGCGCAATATAGAGCTATTTATATTTACAGTTTATTTTTATGAAGGGTATACACGAAGCCGTTTGACCTGGCTGAACTTTTAGCAGTACAATACATGATGCGTCAGCGCTTTATACATGGAAACTATCCGGTTTTATGTGTGAATAAAACACGGCGTTGTCGACGCGCTGCCTTTCAACACGCGGGTAGTTTGACACCTACTCATTGAATCGAAATTATAACATTAATGTACCTCACGGGTCTCCCTTGTTTTACCGAAAAGAAATTGCCAAATTATCACTTCCCAAACAAATTTTCGCATAACTTCATTTGCCAAATTATTACTTACCAAACAATCTCTTTACAAATAATTGTTACGAAAACCTATGTTTGGCAAGTGAACGTTTGAACAATAACTTGTTCACCAACTAGTACTTTTACCATTTTTTATCTAGTCAAATATTTCAGTTGGTATAACATATTTTACGCAAAATTAAATAAGCCAAATATTTGGTGTCGTCAGTTTTAAACTTACCATTTCTGTTTAGTCGATTGCGTAGCCAATGACAAAAATTTTGCATTTGTGTGGCAGAGTCGACGGAGCCCCGCTGCGCGGGGCTCCTATTTCTGTATGCAGGGTCTAAAGTAACCTAACACGAAGGAGATGACGGGAGCTGAGTTCGCTCGCTTTGCTCGCTCACTTCAGCTCCCGTCATCCCCTTCGAACCTAACCTGTCCGTGTCGGGGTGCCCTAAGCTCCCGAGCGAGCGTATGTAAGTTACAAATATTTTGTACTAGCTTTTGCTATTTTGTACTCGCGTTAATAAATGATTACCTATATTAAAATAAAATTGCATTTTTAATTATACAATTCCCAAAAAAATCTTATTTTTGCCTTTATATTTTTTGTCATAACAATTCATTTGACTAAACGTTTATTGTCTAAATATTGTTTGCTGTAATAAATCATTTGATTAAAGACCAAAAACCTTAATGACATTATCCTTGGTAACAATCTGCCAAGTAAACATTTGACCAAATGAAAATGTGCGTACTAAAATTATTCCAAATATTACATTGGTATAAAAAAAGGTTGCTAAAATTTGTTTGGGTAATGAAAATTTGGCAAAATCTTTTCGGCAAAACGGCAGGATCCCGTACCTCACATTGGCTGATATGGCCGGTTAGATTTCTTAGTTCAAAATATACACGTAATAAAATGTGTTTGTTTGAAAACAATATGTTTGTATAACGCCACCATCGTCGACATAAACAAAATGTCCACACTATATTGTTTACTAAATGTCACTCCATATCAAGCACGCCGTCTGCCCACTTTCCTTATCGCTCATAAAGCGCTGTATTTATTACTTTCCTCTTTTTCCCTTTCTGAGTAAAGTTTCGAGTCCTACTTACATAATGTGCAAGGGTCCTACAAATGCTGTAACGTCTATCGGATTTAAAAGCACGATAGTTACGAAAGGGGTTTCTCGGCTATCGACCGCCATAAAACGACCATTTATAAAAATAAGTAATTGAAGCATGTGCCCGGTTATTGGCGAAGAGGTGTGGCGGAGCAATGGACGCCATAAATTATGAATATTACAGCCATTACTCGCCAGACGTATTCAAATCTCACAGGGTCGGTAAACTTGTTAAAGAGTGGAACTGGAATTAATTTATTGTTTTCTATTGACGCTTATTCAGGTTGATGAAAGCTTTACGAATACTGCAGCCTAATTGCGTAAGTGAATTCAGCAGGGCTAAGGGTATGACTCCATGAAAGAGTATGATAAATTCCCTTTAAATAACTAGGGTATTGCCAAAAGTGCGGTCCATGGCCCTTTACGGGGCACCGGTGTGGGCGCGTTCTCTGTGGCGGTGACTAGCCCGCTGGTTGAACGCGTCCCAAAGGGTCATGGCAATTAGGCTGGTCCGAGGATACCGCATGGTCTCCGGTGACGCGGCGAGCCTCCTTGCCGGATTGCTGCCATGGGATCTGGAGGCAAAAGTCCTCGCGCACATATGGGAGTGGTGCGAGGAGGCAAAACGCCGGGGCGAAACACCGTTGCTGCGACAAAACACGACTCGGCGGACAGAGCTCCGGCAGGATCTTATGGCGACATGGAGAGAGCGACTGTCGCAACCCAGCGCTAGGCACGCCACAATTGAGGCCCCTCTTTGAGGAGTGGCTTGAGAGGCTCCATGGCGTCCTTACCTTCCGCCTGACGCAGGTCCTCACTGGACACGGATGTTTCGGGAGGTTCCTGTTCAGCATAATGCGGCAGGAAACGCTCGGGTGTCACCATAGTTTGGATCGCCCGGAGGACATGGTGGAGCGTCCGGCCCTGGTTCAAGCCATGGTACGGAGCGAGAGGACATGGGAAGCTGTCACCGCCTTCTGCGAAGAAGAGTAATGCTGGCGAATGAGGAGGCGGAACGCGTGAGGGAGACGCAACGGAGACGCCCCTAGTCACTGCAGGAGACGTCCCGGGCGTCGGGAGTCGCATGACGATTCCCGGCCACCGTAAGCTTGCAGACAGCGAGTAACGGGTAGCCGACGGCGCGTTGTATTCTACGCGTACCTCTAAGAGATGCCAGCAAAACTGACGGGGTCCGCTAGGGCCGATGCGCGTCTGGGTTACGGATAAATTTGAAAAAGAGTTATCGCAGCCCTGGCTCAAGCAACTGAAGGAACACGGGTGGGTTTTAGTCAGTAGAAGTCTGACACGCCCTCCCGCTTCACCCAGATGAGCACCCAGGGAGCAGTCATTGGATGATTTACAAACCCAAAAAAAAACAAAAGTTATTTCCAAAAATTATTGGACTCTTTCGAAAAGAGTATCTACACCAGTGGAAGCTTCCAATAATGTTTGGCAATACCTATTTTAGTCTCATTATTTATTTCCTTTTCGTTCATTTATTTACAGGAGCACCCAGTAACATCAATCATAAAGGTTTCCGTGACAGCTTGTTTTCGGAATATCTAAGAATATAACTGTGACAAAACGTGATCACGTTCTAGATAATACAATCATAACATTACGCCTGCACCTCGAAGGGTTAGGCAGAGGTTCATCTATAGTCATCATCATCATCATCATATCACCCGAAAGACGTCCACTGCTGGACATAAACCTCCACCAAGCGTTTCCACATAGACCGGTCCCGTGTGACCATAAAAAAAAAATTGAGGGCAGGAATATTGTCATTAACCGATCACAAACCCAGACTCCAGCCGGCTACTGAGAAATTGCAGATGGAAAAACCCAACAGCATCTTTCCCGACCTGGTATTCGAATCCAGGGCCTATCGTGCTCATCAGTGGCGCTTGCAACCACTAATGACCAACGAGTCCTAATTTACTTTGGTCACATCGCTGGTAAGGTAAAGATGGATGGAAAAAGGCCACGCAGACGTTCACCTACTCGCTGGTCTGACCAGATCGGTTGCCATTACAGGACTCACGGTGACCACTGCTCTGAGAAGAGCCGAAGACTAGAGTGGCTTGGAAGCAGCTCGTCGTTGACTCTGTCAAAGCATTTCAAGACGTCAGTCAGCATAATCATATCCTTACTCCATTACTGCAAGACAATCAATATAATACTTATGTCCAATTATCAGTAATCAACTACTTGGCTAGTAAATTAATTTACAAGTAAAATTTTAAAATCCCCCGACACATTTTTTTTATGCTACATAATTTATCTCGAGGAGCTTGTGGCAAAATAATAATAGCCGCACGGATTATTCTTCAAGGTTAAGCAACGCTTGCGGAGATCGGTCTTTGGATGGGTTACCATCTTTACGTAGCGAGTTTCCCCCGTGCCTTGGCAAGCACGATAAGACGATGGTTAAAGATCTTTGACAGACGTTACGGGTAGTCAGAAGCCAGAGATCTGACACCAGTCGGGCCAAGGGGTACCGTGTTACCCAGTTACTGCGTTGTGGAGGTAAGATAGGCAGTCGATCCATGTAAAACACTGGTACTCAACTTAATCCGGTTAGACTGGAAGCCGACTCCAAATAATATAATTTATCTAGTAGTATACACGCTTCGATCGCCATTCTATTGAACATGTAATTATGAAACAATATCTTGCGAAAACACCCCTATTCAAACAGTAAAACTTTAAAACGGCTGAACCTATTTTCACCAAACATAAAAAAAAACAACAAAAATGGGTAAAATTTATCTATCCTAATCAAAAACACTGAAATACGATTTTTTGTTTTTAAAGATAGAGTAAACGACGATGTCTATGCTAGTATAAACTGTAATACAGACACCGGCAACATAGCTAAGAACACTCTCGATAAAGTCAACTTTCAAACCATAAAATCAGTTTATCCGGTTAGGAGCTATGATGCCACAGACAGATACACAAATAAACATCAAACTTATAACAACCCTCTTTTTCCGTCGGAAGTTAATAAGCGTTGATCAATATTTTCCATTTGAAATAACAAGTTTGCTTTTAAATGACAGAATAGTACGCCCTCCTGTCATTCAGTTTCCAATGCCCAGAAATAGAAAAACTATATAGTTAATTCATTTCAGTCAGAAATACTAGCTTTATCTAAGTGGTTCAATTGTATTGCACGCCGGTGTATTTCTATTTCTGTTCAATGTCAGTCGACATTGATTTATAACTAAATATATCAAAGCTTTTTTTTTGTTAGATTGTATCGAAAGCCACCGAACGCTCCATGCTTTATCATTACACTATCTTGGTCGGGAGATAACATTGATAAGAATACACAATCATGTGCGCAGTGCGACAATAGTATGTGTATATATATAGAAGGTATATATAACCGACAGATAAATAAGATTTTGGCGAGCCCTTGAAATATTAATTACCTACTACGACGAAAGGTCTTATAAACAACAGGTGACCTTTTACGTGATCATAATCGATAAGTAGGTAGATACATATTTTTCCTGGCAGATACGCAATTCTTTTAATAATTTAGTAAGCTGTACTCGAAAACTTAAATAAGAAACTGTATTATCAGCTATTCCTTCTGACACATGAATTAGAAATTAATAATAACTTGTTTTGGGAATTTCTAAACTAACCAGTAGTATATTCTCATAACAAGTTCTCCTAACAAAAACTTGAGGGTATATTTAAAAAAAGAAAACAAGTGTCTTGAACTTGGATGATATTTTTGCGAGGTTATCCCCTAAGGCCGTGTTGTATTTGATAACGTTACTGCAACATACTACACTGCACATTGTTGTTTCATGCATGAATTCAAAGATAAAATAATTTTACGGTCGTTTGCACAACGCTAAAAGATGACTACATTGTTTTAGAATATGTTTTGATTACTATGAATATATACCTACTAACCTATTAGGCTGGGCCACTGAGGAATGAAGAAGAAAAACATATTTGATATAGATTTTTAATAGTCACAAAAAGGTGCTATTTTATATCATGAGAATAGATATCCTCTATGCTATTGGGTATCTAACTTCAGCCTCCGCATTGATCATGAAAATAAATAAGCTTTTCGTCAAAATATGCCTAGGGGTACTGATCAAAGTTTAATTTGATATATTTTACATTTAAACACGAATAAATAAAATATATTTATTCTTAAAAAAATAAAACTATAAATCTTAACCAAAAATATATATTTTTGTGCCATTGGTAATAATATTATCTCTAGTTGTCAATCGTTCTCTGCGTAAAATGTTTTTGTCAATTACTGAATAAGTGGAGCTGGTTGCTTACAAATCTGATGAGGTTATAGCTGCCCCTGCTTGACTGATATGCCATATCTATCATAAGCGTTGCCGATCATAGAATAATTCGTGCTGGCAGCGGGCGTTTGCGAAACAATGTATTTTTTTTAATATAAGGATTTCGTCGTCACAATAAGGGCTCACTGGAATCGGTGGCAGTGGAGAAATCATGCTGAACGATGTTGGGATTGTTATAGCTTGATGTTTTAACATAATAATATCTTTTGAAGCTTCCTTTTTAAACTGATATCGACATTACCTATGATAATTTTCTTGTAGACGAGTACATTGAACGACGAGAAGTCGCACAAATTTTTCAGCACTTTTCGATCTTTTTGCGAAGTATTAATTCATCAAGTTCTTACATTTATAAGCGAAAATATCAAATAGGCTTTTGTTAGTAGGTACGCTAAAGCTCTTTCAGTTTTCTGATGTATTTTGGGATATGATTTTAGATATTTTTGCACTAAATGCCTGCAAAATTTGTGTCACTTGTATGTGAAACGATGCCTTTGCCTATATTCTTTCAATTTTATACGTTACAATAATAGCAATCTCTTGAAAATTTGGTTCTTTATGAAATTTTAATTCCCGCCTCTTCCACTCGTACTACATATTATTTCATAATTTCATCATAAGTTGGCTGTTAGTTAAAATATTCTCTTTAATTTCACATATTGCTCCAAAAACAACAATTTGTTGTGTTTCGATCTATTTAAATCGACCGAATATAATTAGCCGCGGCGTTACCGACGCGCAAAATTTTCGCGAGAACTGCAATTAGGGTCTCTTTCACCTCACACCTAAAACTAACGAGACAAGCGCGATTTTTAGTTTGTTTTAAGAACGCCATGGTTACTTTCAAATAACGTAATAATAATGCACATGTACATTATGAACGCTATTGGCTCCTCAAGTCACATAAAAAAGAACCTTGTTTTTTTTTAAATGGAACCGGAGGCACTTAATGACCAGCCAGGCTAATAATATTTTGCATACGTGATTTCTACCCTATCTACCTTTATCTATATACCTTTTAACCGATTTCAAAAGGAGGCGGTTCTCAATTCAACTGTACTTTTTTATGTTTTTACCTCAGAACATTTTACTAAAACCGAACCGATGATTTTTATTTGAAAGCTGGTGATTTTCATGTGGTCCCATTTAAATTTGGTGAAGATCTGATGAAGTACTTCGAAGATATAGGCAAATCTCTCGGGATTGCTGCATAGATCTGTCTGTATGAACACCATTTCATAAGATAATATCATGCCGGTACGCTCTAAAGGGGTACGCAGATTTGGATAGTTCACCCTGTTTTGCTCTCATTTCACCGGTTCTATTCTGGCATAAATAAAATATATTTGTGTATTATAGGTAGTATAACTTGCTCATTATGTACCACAACTAAAAAGTAAGAAATTGCTTCCGAAATTTTATTTTTAAAAGTTATTTTTCACTTTGTAGTGATATTTTAAAACACGGTTCAATGTTTTCGTAAAAAAGTATTTATTAGTACTATTAGATTATATAAATATCTACTCAATATGAATATATATATATATCTTATAATGTATGAATGTGAGTGAAGCAAGAGAAGTATGTAAGGATCGTAGCAGGTGGCGTTCTGTAGTTTCTGCCTACTCCCATGGGTAAAGGCGTAAGTTTATGTATGTATGTATTTATGTAAATCTACTAAAAAAGGATCGGCTCACCCTATTGTTACCTATGCACTATGCTTTGATACCAAGTCTTTCGGCTTTATTTAAAAAATATGACAAATGAATTATGAGCACATTTAGGAGCAATTCTCAAAAATGTGCCTAAATATTGCCTTTTCCACCATAATTTGTCCGGGATTTCACTAAAAGTAGCCGACAAGACGATAACTAGTGTAGCTTTATATCGTACAAAAAATATCGTAATCGGATTCGTACTCCAGAGATTACCTTTTACGAACATAAAAAACAAACATTTTAAATTTATTAGTTTAAATTACTACATTAGCACAAATTGAGCAGCTGTTAAACAAAAGTACCGTTCTATTAAATTTCTCCGTTAGGTACTATATTATTTTAACTTTCTGCTTTGTGGAGCAATAATTTGATACAAGTATACTCTTTATAAAATAATATTTTCATGGATATTATTTCACTACATTACATAGTCTGGCTCCATTATTTTGAAACATTAACTCGAGTTAAGTCTTACAATAAATTGGTATTTGATACAACACATGAAGCACAGACAAAAAAAAACAGCAGAGCGAATCAGACTCGCCCACCGAGGGTTCCGTATCTAAACTGCGACCGTCCTTTTCGACGCCTATTTCAATAAATTTATTTTCTTTTTATGTTAATAGACAAACATTATTTATAAAAAACTGCCGTTTGCTGCTCCACCCGCGTGGAATTAGTATTTCCCCAACATCCTTATAAATTATAGCCTATTTGTTATTCTGATGTACAACCTATATAACTGCAAAGTTTCATTAAAATCCGTTCAGTAGTTGTTGCATGAAAGAGTAATTAACACCCAACCTTACAAACTTCCATAATAATTTTATTGATAAGATTAAAAGATTATTTAAATTTTCAAGTCAATAGCATTAATTGTTTCTGAAATGAGCAGCTGTGAGTACTGTGAGTATTGTGTCATGCTCATTCAAATGACTCTCTGATGGTGGCACATGTATTGGATCATTCGGTTCCCTTCATGATGATTGAGCTGAGTGATGCTAATTCATGTGTCATGTTCGTGAACGGGCGCCATCTGTTGGGATTGCTCATAACTTAATTGCTTCGGATATTAATGTTAATGTTTTCTAGTATTATGTAACTGCACAGCACATGTGTGACTTTATACCTGTACGGAGTATAGTGTGTAGTGCTATTCCGGGTGCATTGTCCTCACAAATATTTATTTATTAATGTATGTACTTATGTAAATATTGAAAATCACTTATTTTTTTATGGAGTTTCTTGTGCGTTCTTCTCCATAACAAACTACTTTCCGAATGCACGGTAGAATTAATTTTTATTGCTTGTAAATTTTAATTGTGACGTTCAAAAGTGCCGCTTGGCCTAGTTGAAATAAAATATCGTTGTCTTTGTACAAATATTTAATAGACTGCCGGCGGATTTAAAAATTTTGTTATACACTAGCTCTTTTAAAGCTAAGCTCAAAGCATTTCTGTTGGATAGGAACTTGTGTAAATGTAAAAAGAAGTTGACGTTCAAAAGTGCCGCATAATGGCCTAGTTGCAATAATACAAAGTAACATGTGTTTACCATCCTGTTTTACTATTTAGGTACGGAATCCTAAAAAGGAAATATATCAACAAATCGATGCACGATGGTTAGAGGTCGCTATATATAGACTTGTTTTCATATAAAGCTGCATCGCTCTCGGATCCAATAGACTATAATTTGTACCAGATTGAACCGGCTTGTTTGATCAGCTTTTGAGCATTCAGTTAGTCATGTGTCATTAACTTTGATGGTTGCTGAACGGTTAAAATACTTATGCCGAGTGGTTTGCATAAATGCGTTTAGTTTGCTTATGACAGTTTATTTTGCAAACTAATTTGCATTCTTAGTCTTGTTCTTATAGATATGTTTTCGCCTCTTTGAATAATATTCAACTTAAACTTAATTTTTAGTAGAAAATAATGGATTAAGACTGAGTATACACATTACGGTAATTCATTCACTGATTGAAATCTACACTATTGCTGAAAGCTATATGCGTACTTATATTGCCGGAAAAATGGGTCCTTAAGGGGTATGTTACGGTCCTTAAGGTGTATGTTACGTAGGCGATGCTGCGGGGACAAGCTAATTTATTTCTATAACTATATTTAGCACATTTCATAATTCAAAATGAAATCAAATTTATTTATCTGTCTAAATCTTACTACTATTATAAACATGAAAGTTTTTGAGGATGGATGGATGTTAGTTACTATTTCACTCAAAACTATAGAACGGATATTGATGAAACTTTAAAGAAATATAGCTTATACCTCAGAATAACATATAGGCTGTCATTTATAAAGATATTGGGACAAGTACTAATACCACGCAGGCAGAGCCTAGGGTGGCAGTTAGTTATGAAATAATCTGCCTGCTTTCGCAAAATATAAACAGTTCATATCTAGATCTACAGCTTTAGCTAAAACACTATCTACCCAATTTACGAATATATTGTATTACCAATTTTTATTTCCCTTTCAAATCCGTGTGCTACGGATCACTGCATGGAATCGTTTTAAATTGACACATTGTTTGGCTTTTACATTCACCGCTTTAATTGCGACATATCTGTCGGATGATAACCCTTAGTTACTCCTGTTTGCCACCAGGGGGAGCTTTTAAGTCCAAAGTCAGACGAGAAACAAAATTGTTACGAAAAACGTAGAGGAAAAATTTTTTGTGCGTCTTTGACGGCGAGTGCCTTTGAAAAGGCTTTTTTGTACGCCACCGGAATGTAAAGGAAATCGTTTTGCGAAGAATACCTATTTGGAGGAAAATATATTTTATTTGTTGTATTTAGTCGTTAGATTCGCTAATTCCTTACTGTGTGTCATTCTTTTTCATTATTGATCTGAGTTTGTGCAAGAGAAATATTGTATTAGCTTTCAGTTACACCTACAACAAACAACGCAAACAACGAAAAAAAATTAAAAAACATCCGACACAATACCTTTAAAAAGCAAAAACTAAACCTCGTACACGCGTCGGGGAACCGCCAACGTTTACAGCAGTTTATTTTATTTACTTAGCGGTTCCCCGACGCGTGTACGAGGAGTGTATTTTGATTTTTCGAGCTTTTTGTGTCGGAGGATATTTTATATATTTTTATTTTTTTTAACTACCTACATATCATATACCTAGTATAAGACACGCTTAATAGTAATTATGACACGATATCTTGCAAAAAAATCCAGATTCAAAGAGTAAAATGCGGATAGCTTTTACTTGACTGTACCAATTTTAATCAAACATAGCTAAGAACACTCTCGACAAATTTACCTTTCAAACAAAAAAAAAAACTAAATCGAAATCGGTTTATCCCTTTACGATGCCACAGGCAGACCCACAGATACACACACACACACGTCAAACTCAAATACACCTCTTTTTCCGTCAGGGGTAAAAAATGGTTAAGACTGAAGTCGTCCTAACTTAACTTTGATGAGTCAGTATTACCTACCTACTTATAACATCTATATCAACAAATCTTACCGGTATAACAGGGCTTTATTAATGATTAGATCACAACATAAACCAAAAGGTCTTATCTTTTCTTATTATGATCACCCAGAAACATTCTATTAATAGTGTAAATCTTTCTGATCCCAGTTCATTTCCGTCATCATCAATATCAAGTACACGTCAACGAAATTTTACTTTAAACTTAATATAAATTGCTAATAACCATTAATTTATCGTTGGACGTTGATGGCTGATCAAAGTCACCTGCAGCTCTCCGCCCACACAACTTTCCGATTACAGGATCATAATAATTAAACATCGTTTCCCACTCACAGAGAAATCTTATTACTTTTCCCGGAACTAATAATGCGGGTCAACAATATATTGCCAGTTTTCGAACAAGGAAAATACTTTTGTACTGCTTTTGTGGACTTCAAAATAAAATTAAGAATAAAGGAAAAATTTATGAATTTTGTTTGTTTGTGTTAACAATTTTATGAATTGTATCCAATGTTGGTTGGTTGCCTGTAACAAAGAGATAATTATCTACCAGTTCTCCGAATTTCCTACAAAAATTGTCTCTTACATAAAGTACTTACGTATTAACTAACGTTTGAAAAGTTATAGGATTAGGTACCTACACTTTATACGCTTTATTATCAAAATAAACTTCCACAGTATAAAATGAAATTCTCTAGTAACTTATGTCTAAATGATTTACTTTTAAATAAGCGACCCGATAATGAATAAAGAGACAATTCTAATCACAGTTCCTTAAAGAAAAGATATTTAACTAAATCATTTAGATTCACAACACAACATTTCGACTTGATGCCTTTCAAAATCCTTAGATAAAGCGAACTCGGCCATTGTTTTAGTCTAGCATTCCGAAGCAAATCTCCAGGATAATAGTAGCTCGGAGCGAACGAAATGAATGAAATGAACGGTCTGTGAACCAAATGAATGTTGGGCCTCGGGAAGACGTGACAGGAAAGCTCATTACTAACAACTGTCTAAGGTAACCTACTCTATAGGACTATATAATAGTACCCACTACACATACAACCGTGTACCTACTTACAGGTATAACTACTACCTGTAGCCCGCGACTAAGTTGGCATACAAACTTCTAACCTCCATTTGCTTCACTCTGAGGACTTTTAGAAACTGTCTTACTGTTTTCTGAACCCTTTTAGGTTTCGAGACTTTATTAGTTGGTCAGTGGTTGAGGTGTTTCTGTAGTCAGTCTGTAGTCAGGAAACAGGTTTATTTTGTAGGTATATATAGAAAAAATGGAGGAGCTCTTGGCTAAATAATAACAGCCGCACGGGTCGATCTTCAAGGTTAAGCAACGCTTGACGAGGTCGGTCCGTGGATGGGTGACCATTTCAACATACCGAGTTTCCTCCGTGCCTCGGAAAGCACGTTAAGCCGTTGGTCCCGACTGTCATTTGGAGATCTTTGACAGTCGTTACGGGTAGTCAGAAGCCTAAGATCTGACACCAGTGTTGCCAAGGGGTATCGTGTTACCCAGTTACTGGGTTGTGGAGGTCAGATAGGCAGTCGCTCCATGTAAAACACTGATACTCAGCTGAATCCGGTAAGACTTGAAGCCGACCCCAACAATAATTGGGGAAAAGGCTAGGCAGATGATATGGAGAAAACTATAGAGAGCTTTTTTTCAAAAACGAGGCGGGGCCTATATTTGTTAAGCTTCATCATATAAGCTTCATCATTGCAGCAATGGAGTTTCACTTCTGAACATAGGCCTCACCCATTGCTAACTCTCAATGAAATAGATGTTTTTACAAAATTAAGTATCAAAAAAACTAAAACCCGACTACTAAAAAACCACGCTCTAAAAGAAACTATTCTCATCTGAATTTTTTATATAGAATCTATTCGGTATTGGGACAATCCCACCGCACTATTCCCAAACCACTGCAAGTCAAGCCAGAATCAACAGTGGCGACCACCAGAAAAGCGCCGAGGCAATGAAGCTCGACGAAGTCCCGGAGAATGAATTTAACTGTCTTGGATCCCGCAACGAAATTAATCAGAAAAGAATAACAGAAGAGTAAGAAAAAACATAAATTTTCACTTCCCTCCATATCAAGCAGGAGACAGAACAAACAAGGCCACTAGGCACAAAGGGTCGTTTACAACTGGGATAAGCCCAGTTGCCTAGCACCACGGATAAAAATAAGAATTAATATTAATGGGTCCTAACATTGTAAGCTGTTATGTTTGATTCCAATAATAGGTATGGCAAAAACGCTTGAACGCACGGAAATTTGTTCTAGTTTCCACAAGGTCCGTATAGTAAACAACTCCTGAGGTAGCCTCTACATTATTCAACATAATATTACGTTCATTCTGCCAAAGAATACACTCCCATAAGATATGATGTGCAGATTGTACATATTCGTAGTCAGATGTAGAACACTGACATAAAGGCGAGGCAACGAGCTTGAAGGAAAACAATTTACTTTTAAAGTTACCATGCCCTGTGAGAAATTGAAAATCTATTCGGTATGTATCGGGTATTAAATAAACAACTTACATGTATAAATATTTTATTTGTATTTCATACATATTCATAGTGGTGTTCAGAGGATAACCCGTGGTCGTATGCCACCTACCATAACAAAACAATATATTCTGCAAAGTATACGACCACGGTTTGTTGATCGGTATTGCAACGCCGTCGTCCGGTAAAAAAATAGTTTTCATGACTTGGACGGGTTTTAACCGCAAACGGTATGCTTGACAAAAATATGATTTACCAAACCCTACTACCTTCATTTTAAAATCCCTGCTCAATGATATCACACATGATTGGGTGGGGAGAATTTTTTTTGTTCTTGACTGCGCGTCCCCTAGAGGGCGCCATATTCAATTTAAAGTGACGTCACATAACCTGCAGACAAATAAGACGCTTCCAACGACACCTCATTTGTCAAATTATGATAAGCAGTTTAGAAGTTATGTGGGAATATATGAACATAAATACATACACACACATAGCGGTCAAAAACTTAACCTGCCTTTTGCTTCGCCGTAGTCTGGTAAAAAAGGGGTCTGGTTCAATCAATTTAGGGTTTAAAAGCTCCTTCATTATCGAAAAACACTTGGCACTTGATAACAAAGAGTACCCCAGGGATCCCATTTCTCCCTCAGGGCGTCAAGAAGTTCATTAAGACGCTTATCAGATAGATGCACACCCGCGATAATACCTCTGTTCTGATAAAATCATTTCACGAAAACTGTTGTTATGTGTAGACTAAACTCGTTATTACTTGGTTGAATGAGAATGAAAAGTAGTGACGCGTTCACTAATGTTATTAAAAAGTAATCGAGACAGTGCTGGAAACAAAGGAATCGGTAGGATGATTGTATTAAAGAATAAGTGATATTAGCCCAGTACTTGACAGGGGGCAGCCATTGTCTACGAACATTATAATAACTTCTGTCACGTTGCACGGTAAAGTCAGCGAATTTCATTGATGGCCAATTTTGACAAGTTACCCAATGAATAAATTTAAACTTGACTAAAATGAAACTATGAAATTATCTAATACTCGTAAACAAATAGAATGGGGTCTAGGCAAAGTGATTCTTTCAGCAATGACGATTGTAGAACTACCAAAATGTAAGTGATTGATCACGTGTCATATCGATACCGCTTGTTAATGCCAATCCGATACATTTTCTATGGCTCTTGTCTTTTGTGGCATGCATGTGACATTCATCCTTATTAGTCCAAGAAAATTAGTCAAATTAGGGCAAGAATCTCGGAATGAGAGATAGTCGGCTATAAAGTTGTATAAACCTTTATTTTGACACCCTAAAACTTGTCTCAAAACCGAATTTTTACACATTTATTGCACATATCTCGTTTCCTATGGGTTTTATGCGATTTGTCATGTTCATACTTTGACCTTGGAATATCTGTAGATGCGGACACCCTACGATAATTAGGTTTTAAGACAAGTGTTATGGTGTCAAAATAAAGGTTTACACAAGTTTATAGCCGACTATCTCTCATTCCGAGGTGAAACCCCTGTTGACGATGCTACGTCGATTGCTCAGTTACAGGAGCGAATAAATAAAAAGCGTGAACTATAATAACCTGGTGTAATTACAAAAATACAATATCCGAATTAAAATGTAGTGTCTTCGTCGTGGTAAGAATTTGAGTGCGCGATGCTCGGAGCGGGAGACGTGCCAGCGCCGCCCGCGCCTCCCGCGCGCCCTCTCATACCCCGCGCGCCTCCAACCAATCGCAGGCAGGCCATGCATAGACATGCTCCCCGGGTTGAAGTGGACTTCAAAGAGGAAGTGGACAGATGTTGTTGAAGCCGCGCCGAATCGTCCCTCTCTTCGTCTTCAGATCCGCGACCCTCGTGACGCCATCGCTGCCGGGGTACACCTGCACGACGCGTCCCAGCAACCAGCAGAGTGGCGGAAGCGCCTTGTCCTTCACAAGAACAAGCGATCCCAACGCTATGTCACCGTTGGTAGAAGCAGGCCATCTCGTTTTCTGCTGTAGATTTGAAATGTATTCGAGATTAAACCTTTTCCAAAAGTGTTGCTTGATGCATTCCACACGCTGGTAGCGCTCCAAACGATTGATGTTGGCGTCGGTGATCTGTGGATTTGGAACCGACATTAGTGAGCGTCCAATAAGGAAATGAGAAGGAGTAAGGGCAGAGAAGTCGAGAGGATTAGTGGAAAGAGGAGTAAGGGGCCTTGAATTTAGAATTGCCTCTATTTGAGTTAGGCACGTAGCCATTTCCTCGTAAGTAAAATGAGTAAGCTGCAAGATTCTTTTTAAATGATGTTTCGTTGAACGGACCGCAGCCTCAGCGAGGCCGTTAAAGTGTGGAGAATAAGCCGGTGCAAACCTGAATTCTATGCTTTCCTGAGCCATTTCATGTGCAACATCAGAACCCTGCAAAAATTTATATAGTTCATTACTTGCTCCGACAAAATTTGTACCATTATCGGACAAGATAGTACGTGGCCTGCCGCGACGTGCGACAAAACGATTTAAAGCAGCTCTGTAAGCTTCTTTAGATAGGTCCGTGACAAGCTCGAGATGCACAGCTTTGGTAGCCATGCATATAAAAATGCACAGGTAGGACTTTATTAATCTAGATCCCCGACCTTTCCGGTCAGATATCAGTATGGGCCCAGCATAGTCGACGCTACTATTAAGAAAAGGAAACTCCAAGGTGCTTCTAGTGTTAGGTAACTGTCCCATGATTGGCTGCACATTTTGAGCTTTAAATCTAAAGCATTTTAAGCATTTGTTCACAGTTACCTTAGCAAGATTTCTGCCCCCCAGAGGCCAATAAGTTTGGCGAATAGTCGACAAAAGCAATTGTGGACCTGCATGTAGTAGTTTTTGATGTTGCATTTGAAATAATAATCTCGTTAAATGATGCTTACTACAGAGTAAAATTGGATGTTTTACGTCGTATTCATACGGGGAGTTATCTAGTCTGCCCCCTACACGAATAATATTGTCACAGTCTAAAAAGGGAGTCAAAGAAGTTAACCTGTTTTTAAGTGACAATGGCTTCCCGGATTTGAGGACAGCGTACTCATTTGGGAACATTTCAGATTGAGCTACACGTAACATAAGAAACAAGGCCTTTCTAAGTTCATCAGCAGAAAGGGAACCTATTATTTTAGAATTATTATTTTGTAAGTTGTAAATAAATCTTAGAATGTAAGCTACGACGCGTTGTAAATCATTGAAGTTAGAATGTTTGTGAGTTAACTGTTGTATGATTGAACTACAAGTTAGATTCGAACTAGTATTACTACTATTATGACTATCTACTAAGTTACAAATTACTTCTGGTAGATCTTGTTTCACGTATTTATTTGGCTGTTGTGGCCAAGCATTTTCATTATTCAATAAAAACCGAGGGCCTGACCACCAAAGTGCAGAATCGCTGATGAGATCAGCCTTCAGCCCACGAGAGACAAGATCCGCCGGATTGTCCTTAGACGGCACGTATCTCCACTTAGTACCCGAGCTACTTTCTTGTATCTCGTTGACACGATTTCTAACGAAAGGCTTTAGCTGCTGGGCAGGTGTAGACAACCATCCCAGCACTATTGTGGAATCACACCAATAGTGAAATCGGTGGATATGTAACGTGAGAGAATCTCTTACTTTTGTGCACAACCTGGAACCCAACAGAGCCCCACACAGTTCTAACCGTGGAGTAGTCGTAGGCCTGATTGGTGCCACACGGCTTTTGGAAGTTAACAGGTGAACAGTGACTGCACCTGAACTGGTTACAGAACGAATGTATAGACATGCGCCATAAGCCCTTTCTGATGCGTCTGTGAATACGTGAATTTCATGGGTTATGGAATTATTACATGAAATCCATCGCGGAATTTTGATGTAGTTTAAACAAGGCAAGGTACTCGCAAATACTAGCCATGAATCTGCAACCTCCTGCGACACTTCGTCATCCCACTCACATTTGTGCGTCCAGAGTTTCTGCATTAATATTTTTGCTTCGACAATGCAGGGACTCACTAGTCCTAGTGGGTCGAATATCTGACTAATTACTGATAAAATGTATCGTTTGGTTATTTTGCTATTGGATTCGATATGAATTGAGAACCCTAATTTATCAGAATCGCATAACCAATGTACACCTAACGTTTTAGAAGGAGTATTGTTGTCTGAAAGATCTAATATCAAACTACTCGAGTTATATGAACTATCTAATTCTTTTAAAATTTCTGGGCTATTTGACTGCCACTTTCTTAAATTAAATTTAGCGGACGCCAGAATAGCCCGCGTGTTCTTACACAAATCTAGTGCACCTGAAATTGTGTCTGAACCGCTAAGATAATCGTCTACATAAAAATCATGCTGAATAGAACGCTTGACTAAAAGATCCGATGCTTTATCAGCTAAGCTCACTAAACACTTAGTGGCCAAATATGGAGCCGACGCTGTACCGTACGTCACCGTGTTTAATGTATAAGTTTTTAGCGGTTCCGTAGGATTTTTACGAAAAACTATCTGTTGTAGTGACCTTTGGATAGGATTCACTTCAATAGCCCGATACATTTTTTCGATATCTGCCGAGATCACAAATTTATGCTGTCGAAACCGCAATAAAATAGCAAGTAAATCATCCTGAACGGTTGGACCTACAAACTGCAAGTCATTTAGTGATATACCTGTAGTTGTTTTTGCAGATGCATCAAACACGGTGCGTAACTTAGTAGTAGTACTAGACTCCCGCATGACCCCATGGTGAGGCAAAAAATATTTGACCTCACCTGCTAGCTTCAAACTAGAATCATTTTCTGTCATATGACCTAAACTTTCGTACTCTGACATGAAGTCTAAGTACATTGACTTGAACTTAGGCTCACGTTCAAATCGTTTCTCTAACGACAAAAAACGTCGTTTTGCGATACCGTATGAATCGCCTAATGCAGAAGGATCAGACTTAAAGGGTATTGTGACCACAAAACGACCGTCGGCCTTATGTTTTGTATTTTTATAAAAACTATCTTCGCAAACCCTTTCTTCCAAAGAGAGGGAGTGCTTTTCAGATACTGTGTCTAGTTCCCAGAATTTTGATAAATCTGTACTGGGCTTAGTTTTAGCTAGATTACAGAAATGTGAATGGGACGTACGTGAGTGACAGCTTACTGAGCCTGAAACTAACCATCCCAGTTTACTCTCACATAACCTTGGTTGGTTCTTGCCTAGCTTTATGTGGTTGGCTGATATAATGCTCCAAAAAACATCTACACCGACCAATATATCTATAGCTGATGGTGTATTAAATGTCGGATCCGCCAGCTGTAGACCCACCGGTATGGTTATCCGCTTTAAACTAATTGGAGTTGACGGCAAAAGGTGTGTGATTTTTGGTAAAATTAGACAGTCAATGTTAATCGAATAGTCACCGCAATTAGACTCAATTGTTAGACTGCAAGATTGTGCACTAGTACTAGTTTGGTTGCCAATACCTGTTATCGTGGAGCACGTGCCGTTTCGGGACAAACGCAGCTTATCACATAAGTTCTCGGTAATAAAATTGGCTGTACTACCGCAATCCAGTAGGATTCTTGCGTCGCTCCTTTCACCGTTGGCGCTCACCGCCTTCACCATCGCTGTGGAAAGCAAAACATACGAGCGAGTATCTGGTTGCACATTGATGGAATCGTTAGCAGAAAGAGCAATACTTGGGTTTTGTGAGGGAGGGGTTTCTGGGCATTCCATGTGTAATAGGGTGTTATGCCTAGCTGCACAGTACCTGCAGTGGGCCATTCTGCACCTTTTTTCATTATGACCTAATCTTAGGCAGTTAAGGCAAACCTTGAGGTCCTTGGCCTTTTTATTACGTTCTTCTATTGTTAACCTTTTAAAAGACTCACAAACATATAGAAAATGATCGCCGGAACACATAGGACATTTGAATTTATTTTTCTCTAAACTAGAATTAGCGTTATTATTACCTTTATTTGTTAAATTCTGTGAAACTATAGCAAAACTTTTTGATTTATTGTTATTATTGTTTGTTTTGTTACTATGCTTGTTGTTATCTTCCAATGTTTCCAGTAAGTCAGCCTTGTTGTTAATAAATGTAGTAAATTGAGCAAGTGTGGGAGTACCAGATAAAGTATTTCGATACTCTTCCCAATATCTACTCGTATTGGAATCTAATTTAATTGACATCATGTATATGATGATAGTATTCCAATGCTGAGTAGGTTCATCCATTGACTTGAGCGCTCTTATATTTTTATTCGTTTCATCTATAAGACGACGCAAAGCAACACTAGATTCAGTCGCGACTGGTTCGACATCAAATAAAGCCTGCATGTGTTTGTCTATGAGTAGACGGCTGTTATTGTATCTTTCACACAATAAGTCCCATGCTAATTGATAATGCGCCGCCTTAAAATCAATATTTTTAATAACTTCGGCTGCCTGACCTTTTAAGGAAGCGCGTAAATAATGGAACTTATTTATGCTGTCGATACAAGGGCTATCGTGTATTAAAGAAATAAAAGTGTCCCTAAACTCTAGCCAACACTGATAACTGCCATCAAAGCGTGGTAAATCTATTTTAGGTAATCTAACAAAATTATGTTTAGTCCCACCTGACATTTCCTCAGACCCTGCCACGGTACCTTCAGAGTTACTACGGCGATGCTTGCCATCCGATCCGGATAGCAAACTACGCCCCAACGCTGCCAGCACGTAGTACTGCTGCTCAAACTGGCTTCTCGCCGCGTAGGCCTCGTCCGGCTTGTCCGACGACACCTCGATTTCTGTCTGCAATTCGTCAAATTCGGTGTACATAGCTTCAAATTTTTCTAAGCGGGTTTCTAGCTCGATTATTTGCAACTTGGAAAGATTGTCGCAGCTTTTAAGCACATTTAAATGAGCCGTAAAGTTTGTAAGCTTGGCCTTCATAGAACTGCGTTTTTTCACTAATTTGTCGGCCATTTTTCCGTTAAGTGAAAATGACTCGGCAAAAAAAATTCAAATTTAAAATAACGGTTAAAAAAATAACGGTAAAAAAAAATGCAATGAAATAAGCTCGAAGATAACTATACAGAATACAGCGCACTAAGCAACGCACAAAATGAACAGCTGTTGCCTTGTAAATATGTCAAGGTCACGCTATGCGTTGCACTAACTCGCACAACCGTTATAAAAAAGCTACTTATAAGCGAGCAAATATTTTGCATATAAAGATGAAAGACGTAGTAAAACTACTTAGAGAGTGAAAATCGCTATTAACTAACTCAATAGGGCAATGAATTGGGAAGAAATAGAAAGAATAGCGTTATAAAAACAAAAACTGAAAATATGGATTAGGAAATAGACAGATAAAAGGAATAATTGGAACGATCTCACGGTTATCCGAGTCCTTATCCACAATCTTCTATGCGACTTCAAATCTTCAACCGTAGGCGACGATGACTTGCTTTATTCGAACGAAGCGACGCGGGTTCAATGTCCACCAACGTCTAGGTCTTGTATTCTTGCAAACGCCAAATCTTCCTGCTGTAATGTTCTACTTGCGAAGGACCATATGTTGACGATGCTACGTCGATTGCTCAGTTACAGGAGCGAATAAATAAAAAGCGTGAACTATAATAACCTGGTGTAATTACAAAAATACAATATCCGAATTAAAATGTAGTGTCTTCGTCGTGGTAAGAATTTGAGTGCGCGATGCTCGGAGCGGGAGACGTGCCAGCGCCGCCCGCGCCTCCCGCGCGCCCTCTCATACCCCGCGCGCCTCCAACCAATCGCAGGCAGGCCATGCATAGACAACCCCTAATTTTCCTGGACTATATGATTTTCCAGAGTTTGCTCAGGTACCTATAAGTCTACATAGCAAAATTAGGTAGTAGGTAAGATCGATTGTCCAGAGGGCGCTATAAAAGACGTCAATCTTTAAAAACATTGTAAATTAATTACTACAAACGAATTAATAACAGTGTCTTTATCGAAAACGCCTAAAACCACTCAAGCAATTTCAGACGTTATCTAATTGAATTCAATGTAAATTCAAAGTAGCTGAGCAGTAAATCGCAATAAACCGACGTATCGATCGACTCCAGTCGCATATACTGCCGAATATCTCCGTGGAGTTTTGCTGTGGTTTTTAGTACTCACTCAGGAGTGAGCTGTAATAATCTAAATTGCGGCTGAGTACATCAATCACGCTACTCCGCCTAAACCTGAACTAGGCCCAAGTTAGAGTGACCTATGTCAGACTAGATTCCTAGTATTTAGGAGAATGAAATATTGGTTCTAGCTTATACCCACGACAAGTATCTAGTAATTGAATAATGCAATACGTTTTTACTCTTTATTGTCGTTGCAAACATAGTTTGATATTTTTATCTAGATATGTTTAAAAGTAACATTCAAAATAATTTACATAAATTTAAATCGGTTCTAAAATAATTTTATTGAAATGCTTCATGCAATAGTAAAAATACCTTAACATCAATAGTGCCTAGTCATAAAACGGTTTTCATAAAGAATGTATTTTATTGGATGCGAATGCAAATATCTGAAATTTAATTTTAAAAAGAAAATATCAGTGCAATATAGCCATGAGTTTGAAAATATTCCTGAAAAGTTTTGTGTATTTATAAATAACTGCAGGTTGAGCCAATGAACAATATATAGCTGCTTTTTGGGCCTCCTGAAATACCTAATGCTAATTCAATCAGCGACACGGGGCCACGGTAGACCACGAAGGGGACGGCGTGTTAAATCGTGACTGTTGAAAGGAATGGAGGGAGGCTTTTGCACAACTGTGGAACAGTATTGGCAAATAGCAAAAGCATAGCATAACCAGCCTATAATGTTTCCACTGCTGGGATATATGCCTCCTCTCTGCGAGAACGAGTGGGCCATAATCCACCACGTGGACCCAGTGCGGGTTGGTGGATATCTTCGGATTTTTTGGTTCTGTCCGATAATAATAATTAATATCTATCTATACGATAAAATTGAAGTGCCTGTATGTGATATCAAAATAACATTTTAATGAACGCATGTGAAAGTTTAAACGGTACTAATAACAAATACGCAATTATTAAGATTTTTGTGTCTGTTTGTGCCGCGTAATCTCCGAAACGGCTGGACTGATTATGACGGGACTTTCACTGGTAGATAGCTGATATAATAAGGAGTATTATAGACTACTTTTATCCCGAAAAAAAAGACACAGTTCCTGTGTGAATGTTTAAAAAATATGTAAAAGTTTGACGATTTTGTCGCGGACGAAGTCGCGGGCAACAGATAGTTAAGTTAATAATCTATACTAATATTATAAAGAGGAAAGATTTTTTTGTTTGATTGTTTGTTTGTACCGAATAGGCTCCGAAACTACTGGACCGATTTAAAAAATTCTCTCACCAATAGAAAGCTACATTATTCCTAAGTGACATAGGTTTAATCCCGAAAACGGGTCCTGTGGGATGGTCCACGGGAGCGAAGCCGCAGGGAACAGCTAGTATATAATATTTTCGAGCCTAGTGCGGGTTGGTGGACGTCACATGTCTTCGAATTTTTTGCTTCTGTCGTGTTGATAATAATAAATATTATTTTCTTTTTTTTCTTTTATTTCTGACTGCTCAAATATAACATTGATCTAACAATTCCAAAATGCAGAGATAATAAATTCAAGTGAATAACTTAATCTCTAGACTGTGATTTCATTACAAAGCTATGTCAATGTCAGCCCGAGTTTGGAAATATTTGATTGCTCTGTTAAATAGAATTATTTCTTGTCAGAACAGATTCCCTTCTTTTGTTTAAGGGTAGATACGGGCGTACCCAGTACATGGTTGAAAACCTTCAGAAGTTTGCCTTAACAATTTTTGACACATTTTTCGCACAACCTTTACGCCCCTCAATGTCTTTTATCGCATTTGCTGATTCCCTTGCGAGTGTCCAAAATTTGCGGCATAAACGGCTGTATCTTTTGATTGCGTTGGTTTAGAAGTTTGATTTTTTTACAGCTTTAAGGGAGAGTAGACCTGAGTATTTGATATAAACTTTAGCTTGGTACCACCGCGTTTCTGAGAAAAAGGATCTTGACAGACAGACAGACGGACGGACAACAAAGTGATCTTATAAGGGTTCCGTTTTTTCCTTTCAACTACGGATTTTAATACAATCATATCTTGTCAGAACAGATTTCTCTACTTTTATTTAACGATAGGCATAAGGGTTACCTATCCTGCGAAAATTTTCAGAAGTTTTTCTTAACAATTCTTGACACATTTTTCGAACAACGCTCACATCAATGCCTTTTATGGAAAGAAAGAAAGAAAATATATTAATTAGTGACCCGCACGGAGATACGAGATAAGCAAAAACATAAAAAAAAACAATAATAAAAAATAAATAATAACCCCTCTTTTTAATACATATCTTGTAAGAACAGATTTCTCTTGTTTTGTTTAACGTTAGGCATCAGGGATACCTATCTTATACATGGTTGCAATCCTTCAGAACTTGGCCTTAACAACCTTAACCTTTTCGCCCACATCTATGTATTTTATTTTTTGCTGTTTTTAATAACATTATTTCTTGCCAGAACAGATTCCCTTATTTTGTTTAAAGGTAGGCACAAAGGCTCGAATGTTTACCGACATGGTTGAAAACGTTCAGAAAGTTGCTGTAGCAATTTTTGATACATTTTTCATATAACCTTTACGCCCACATCAATGTGTTTTATCGCTTACTCGCACTAATAGACCTTAATGAGGCGTTAATTAATAGTCTTACGCAAACTTAAATATAAACAAATGTCACTTTGTAACTTTCAACACCTTAAAGACCTTGTATTTTCTTCTTTAAAGATGAACTGACCTTAAGTAATGTTCAGATAATGCTTCATTACCTTTTGGGAGCCCGGACAATGTTTTTGTTAAAAGATTTATGCTAGCGTATTATACGAAAAGTACTCTACAAGGGTATTGACTGCATACAATTTTACAGAAACTCTTTGGGATAAAGTTTACAAACTGGCACAAGTTCAAAAGTTTATTACAATTTATTTTATGTTTGCAATGCTTCCTCTGTATTTCCTCGAAACCTAGCCAAGAGTAGCATTTACAACCGTTTTATAAATCTTGCATAAGCTTTGATCATATTTTCATGTTCTAAAAGATTTGGGCGGAGAGCTTCATGTTTAAATTCGTTGAAATAACAATGAGTTTTACTTATTTTAGTCAAATGATTCTCCAGCAATTAGTACGGGACCCACGTAGGTGTGGAAACAAAAGAATACCTTCGTCGGTCGTATTCGCACAATTTGCGATAACATAAGTATCTGTACGAGTGGCGCCGGTGCTGAAATATCCCCCCTCTCATTTTATGTGGATAATCAGATGTTATCGTTAGGCACTGGTTACGAGCTCAAATACGTTTTTTTATCCGTTGTTAAATGTTAATGTGTCACGAGATAAGAGTATTTGTTTTTTTAACGAAATTGTGCGTTTTCTCTTAATTTTTTTTTAGATGTTTCGGGTATGGTTTTCCAGGGACTACATTGTCCAATAACACATGATATTGTCAAGGATGCATGAAGTTTGCATTAATAAATAGGTAAACGATTTTTTGTCGACAATGTTCTCTGTGTTAAAAAACAATTCCAACTTTGTCAATCTGCCGTAATTCTGAAGTCTGTTTGAGATGATAACAGAGAATCTTTTGCTTAATGATGCGAATGTTTGAATAATAAAACGTAGCATTAAAACTGACAACTTGCTCGGCTGTCTTCTGACTTTCAAATTTTATTTTTCCTTAATTTCTTGCTGTATTTAATCCCCAATTTTCCTCAATTGACTCAAACAAGTTGTTCATTCTCTTCTCTTTGGTATATTTTCGCAAAGCAATTAAGACATTTTGTAATATACTAACATTTAATCAAATATTAATTGGTATAACCTACCTAATATTTATAGGAATATTATACCTTGGTGTATGCTGTATGATTAGAAATCTGATAACTATATACTTGTAATTATAATTACAAGAATAAGAAAGAACTAATTTCAAAGACTTTCAATTTGAAATTAATTTATCACATATGTTACAAAATGGTTTCACGTCTTTAGAATAGGTGGGTGTTTGTTTGTCTTGAGTTATAAATTCGTAACTTAATGCCGTCGGTAATATTCTCGCGAAAACCACATAGTTCGGATTGTGGAACTGAATTAATTCAGTCTGGGAATTCATAAGTTGAAGTAGCAGTAACACGTGTTGGTGAAATTCATAAATTGAAGCAGCACGTGTCAGGAATCACGCCCCTCTTACAAGCAAATATCTTTTGCAAGATTTAAACCGCTGAAGTTTCAGCTGTTAAAGGTAACATTTGATCTACAACCATACTACTATCTTAGTTAGATGATCAAAATATTAGGATGGGTTTAATTTATAAGTACCTACCTACCTTTTTTAAATTAAGTGTGGTTTTTTTTTTGTTTTGTGATACTGAATATAAATAGTTTGTGCACACATCATCATCATTATAGTCAGCCTTTTAGTATGCCCACTGCTGGGACAGAGGCCTCCTCTCGATGAGAGAGGGAATGGGCCATAATCCACCACGGGGGCCCATTGCGGGTTGGTGGATGTCACATGTCTTCGAATTTTTAGTTTTAGGACATGCCAGTTTCTTCACGATGTTTTTCTTCACCGTTTTGAGAGCAGTGGTGAAAATAATTTACACAAAGTAAAGCGCCTGCCTGGGTTCGAACCCACGACCCACAACTTGTAAGTCGCGGCCGTTACCACTGGGCCACCACGGCTCTATTTTGTACACATATAGACATTATTATCAGTCCTATGTTCCAACGCAAAAATGTACCAACAGTCAAGAATCTTGCTTACCTACTACAGACACAAAATTCGATAAAAAATTTTACCCCCAGTTTATGAATTAAGAATTTAAAGTTGAGTATTTGTCAAACTCTACTTCTACTAACTATTTGTATGGCCTACATCCGTAATCGGACAAAAATTTTACCCGAAAAGAAATTACGGATTGTTTCCGACATCGGAGGCCCGGGAGCTATAATAACGAATCGATTGACACCTTATTTATCATAATCGGATGAATAGTTTAGGCGCTACGGGGGAACATACGTAAATACATACATACTTAGACTGCTACAATCATAACCCTTCCTTTTGGCTTCGCCGTAGTCGGGTAAAAATTATAAGTTGAAACTGAAAACCTGTCACATTAAACTAGGGTTCGACACGTCACATAAATGTCACACAAAATAATCACTAATAATCAAACTCAACTGCACAGTTAACACAACACTAACAGAATTTTTTAAAAACGGATCCAACACAAAGACGGTCCGTCGAACTGGTAATCCAGTAAAAGTGATAACATTTCCCGAGCGCTGATCGTATCCGATTCAGACTGAAAATAATCGCCGAATCATTTTCATTCGAATTGGAAATACAGAGCAATGTTTTTCGTAATTGATTCGTTTATTTTGTATTAGATGTGATTTGCGGCTTCAGTTTTCATCTTATTACCCGGATGGTAAACGGGAGATTTTCTAAATCTACCGGTAGTATTGGAAGATCAAAATCAGCCTAGAAAAATGTTGCGGTTTTACAAAACCAATAAAATTATTGTCATACAAAAAGAAATACATTCTGTAAATGTATCCATCTTAAATGTACAAATACAAAGTTGCCACGTTGGATGGCAATGTTGGTTCCCTGGCCGAAGAAAAGGGCCCGTGACCAGAGGGCAGGCCCTCTGGTCACGTGAGAGTCGACGAGCTTTGTGCTAAGCTCTTATATATTTATTGTAGTTACGTTGGTTCTTAAAATGGTATACGTACTTAGTACTTTTTGCTTTATTTAAATATTAAACTCACGTGTTTTTTGATATTTAAAATGTAGGTAGCTCGTAAACTTTTAAAAGCATTACGGCGCCTTTTTCGGTGGAACCCGACACAATATTTTAGCGAAAAAAAAGTCAGACCTTTAACCCCCGTTTACTTTTGCAGAAAAAATACTAACGTATATTCAGTATTCTCAGCCGTGTTTTCTCAGTCGGTAACGAGAATTCTTGATAAGAAAAATAAAGTCTATAATAAAACCTGCAATATTTTTAGGGGAAAAACCATTGTTATGTTTCTGAAAACAACTTTTCTACTTATTTTTACTGTTCAAAGCTTTTCTTTAAGGACAAGAATTTGGTGTTTTTTTAAAAGGGTCCTGATCATCATAATAAACGTAAAATAATACCGACGGCAAAACTTTCCTATGCGACATTTACTCTGCTACAATTGACCAATAAAATTAATATGATGCCACCCGCGGGTAAATAAAGCGTTCGATCGTAAAGTGCCAATAAGCACGACACTAATGCCACGCTCACCGTAATTTACAGCAGCTCATCTACGATCGTGCCTCAAGCATTTTATTTATTTTTACGGCCTCATACTAGCCAAGCGAAACTGCAAGCGATACTTTAAAGCGCAGATAATCGTCAGCAGCTGATTTTAAAATGATAATCACGTCTAAACGGCAAGGCGTAATTAAAAAAAAAATGTTTGTTACATTAGGCCATTTTTTATTAATTTGATCTATGATAATTTCGAGTTTTATCCGTATAACATGGTGTACTTAATTTGTAAATTTATGTCTAACACGGACAATAGAACGATAACGAAAACCAACGGGCGTATTTTAATGAAATATTTACTATCTCTAATATAATAAAAAAAAGAAAACAACATTTTCTAAAAATTAAACCTAGCTAGATCGATTTATCGCCCCCGAAACCGCCTGTATACTAAATTTCATGAAAATCGTTGGAGCTGCTTTCGAGATTCAGATTATATATATACATGTCGCATCAAGGCTGGCCGATAGATGTAGACCATCGGGAAGTCAGGATGTATTCCTTTAGGTTAAGACATCGTGTGTGGGCAGGTCGGTGGGTACAATCGTGAAAATGAAATCACACAAATTATTCGATACACTGAGTATATTCAAATAGACACAAGTTACATTCTTGCTTACTAATATTACGGATCGACACTGATTCTACGACGTGTTAGCTCTAAGGCTGTCAGTACTCAACTGCCAGTACATTTTAGCTCAGCTGCTATATTCTATTATCCCCACCACGTAAGTGGTTAGAAAAAGCGCGCCAAAGCGTAATTGTTCTTGCTTTGCCCCCAGATGGCGTGCTTGCGATTTGTTTTGACGTCCGTACTATTGACCAAACCCGACACGGCCATCCTGCGAGACAGGCGTCCTCGTCTGTTCCTCATTGTCAGGTTCTAACAGTGTATCGAATCATGTGGAAATCCTCAATGGATGTCCTCAGCCCTTGGGGAAAGCTGAGGGGTCTGTCAGACTCCTACTGACTAAAACCACATGGTGTTCTCTAGGCCGTAATTTCTCTTGAGAGGCGAGCGTGGAACACACACGTCGCCTTCTCGGGCCTCTCTCAAGTGAAAGATCCCCAAATCTATCACCCGCAGGCTTCATCATCTTGTCCTTGCTCCATGCCACCTCATGTCGTGTTGCGCCCCACGTCCTCTTAGTCTACTCCGACCTGCCAGACTCCCATCATACAAGGGATGTTTTTCTGAAACACAAAATTTTCAAACAGTATTCACTCGTCCAATCCTGACGCATACTCTAGGCGAGCGAGGAAACACTTTGAATCAACATGATCATTTAAATGTCTCCCTTCACCATTGCAAGGAAAGAGTAATTCTATTTCCAATTTAAAGAAAATAGTAACTCAATCATCAATTTGGTACCTAAAAGCACCCAATCATAGTGATTACAAAGTCCAAGTACCACTGATAGTCATTAATCTCAAATTAAATCCGGCAAAAGAAACCACCAGGTATATTCTCGATATTTAGCTATCTCATAGCTCTCTTAGCAATCATAATTTCTCTACTCGCACATCTCCACGATGTCGAATCAACTCAACTCTCTGAACTCAGAACCTGTTCACACAGAAATTCTACTTCATCTACTATCTCAATTGGTACTTGAGCTTTGTGTGTCTTACTAACACGATCTACGCAAAGTAATCAAAATTAGAAAACCAAAATTATTTAAATTTTCGTAATGAGGGCTTGACGATTCGAACGTCAACAAAATTATCATGGTGACCTCACCAAACGCATGACTGCGAGTTTACTTTCTTTAACCTCATGACTCAATAGGAACTTTCTGTAGGGTTCCTAACACAAACATGAATTTTCCCACCAGACATAGTGACACACAGGCTTACCGCCAGCCATACAGGCCACACAGACCTACCGTTGCCATACAGGCCTACCGTTGCCACACAGGCCTACCGTTGCCATACAGGCCTACCGTTGCCACACAGGCCTACCGTTGCCACACAGGCCAACAGTTGCCACACAGGCCAACAGTTGCCACACAGGCCAACAGTTGCCACACAGGCCAACAGTTGCCACACAAGCTCGCAGTTGCCACACAACGCTCGGCTATTCCTGACCAAACTAGATTATTGAGTTCGTGAAAATAAAGATTTTAGAACCATACTCTTTAACTAAACCGTTACCCTGGGCCATGTACCACAGTTATTCCAAACAAACTTTAAAACTTATTCTGCAGCAAAAACTGCCAAGCTTACAGAAACTCTCGAGTAAAACCTCTAACGCCACGGCTTCTATAGCCGACTAGCAATTATATTGCTCTCACACAACGGTCTCTCTAGACCCCGACCTCCGCCAGAATCCACTGGTACGGTCAAACATAATATGGCTGATAGACTCAATTACTCGACACCTTAAGCTTGCTCATCATTATCAAAATCCTTTTGACATCAACATCGACTGGTACATAGCCCGCTGGCATCTTTCTAACCTACCGCCTGCATATTTGTAGGTCCTAATCGTACCTATTTAAAGCTTTCAGTGTATAACGATCACTGTCCTGTCACAATCACCCATCGCGGACTTAATACAGGGCCTACTTAGTTTTCGTACCAAAGTTTCCCACACAACACATCATTAGAACAAGGTCCGACGATCAACAAGTTCAACTAATCAAAGTAATTGTAACAATTCTGTTACTCTATACCATAATTCAAAGGCAATGCATACTCAACTCATGAAACCTCTTCGTAGACCCATCGCCACATGTTACGCATGAGGTGCGGTCCAGAATTTGTCTAATGAGCAGAAATGTTAATCAGATTTGGTTTCACTACCACTGTCATCAACTATGACGTCGATTCTCAAGAAACTTGTGATCGGGGATCCTTCTCACTAGATTCGCGCTTTTTACTCAAAGATTTTGGAACATACCGACTATTAATAAAAGGGAAACAACCAACCCTGATAATATTAAGAAGCTTCACGAATTAACTCGGAACAATATCGTTAAAATCAGATTATCAACAGTTACCCTTTACTATCGCTCACCAACTCAGTTTCCAAGCAAGGAAAACGATCGCGAGATCTACTCTGCTCTACATTACTCTGAAAGTAAGCAAGTGAATTCAGATCTGAAGACGGCTGTGTAAGTCGTAACGCAACAAGATCTTTTCCGAGTACAGGTAAATGACCAGTACCGTTACTAAGTCGATATAATTTCGATGCCACTACGAGATTACTAACTCGCTTTGTCACTGAAAACGACTAGTATCTCATCCTAAGGTTCGTACTAAACCTAATATTGAAACTAGGAAAGTACTAACTAGCCAATAGGAAACTCATTAGCTACTTGCTTTTTACTAAGTGTGTCTCAATTACCTAGTGATAGTGCTAGATATAACCACGACCAACTCAGTGGTCAAACATGAACACTCTTAAAGCTCGAACTAGCATCTTTTCACTAGAGAACATTCGACCTCACTATCGAAATAACATGGAAGCGACTCACCGAGTATTCCATTCCAAACTTGCGTGCTCACGACTTCTTAGCTGTTGCCAAAACGTTTGGCTACCACCTGCGAACTGCTAGCCTGCCGTTCCTCAGAAGTTGACACGTCAACCTTCGCATTCAGCATCTGAACCGCTAGACTGCAGCAGAGGCTCCACTGCGACACAATATGGTATCTGAAACATGAAAAGCACTACGAGATTACATGTTCACACAACTAAACTTTGATGGAAATTTAACCGGTGCCCCGGTGCAGTAACCTAAACCAATCAATCTGCCCAGTAATGCCCAAAAGTAAATCAATCTGCCCAGCCTTTTCCCAACTACATTGGGGTCGGCTTCCAGTCCTACCGGATACAGCTGAGTACCAGTGTTATACATGGAGTGACTGCCTATCTGACCTCCACAACCCAGTAACTGGATAACACGGTACCCCTTGGCAAGACTGGTGTCTGATTCTCAGGCTTCTGACTACCCGTAACGACTGTCAAAGATCTTCAAATGACAGCCGGGACCAACGGCTTAACGTGCTCTCCGAGCCACGGAGGCAACCCGGTATGTTGAAATGGTCATCCATCCACGGACCGACCTAGTCAAGCGTTGCTTAACCTTGATGATCGACCAGTGCGGCTGTTATTATTTATCTACGAGCCTCTACTAGTAGTTACACAAACCGGCATGGCCAAATAGGTTATTATGGACACCGAATGTGAGTGCAGAGTTCCTGTCCAAAACACGAACCACACATTACAGTGTCCCAAGTGCCCAGGTCGCTGTCGCTAATCGATGGGCTTTAGAGAATCCAATGAATGTCATAGCGTCAGTTGTATTTTAAGTCACAATTAACGAGGTCTGGTAGGGTTTACCACTTTTTAGATAGTTTGGCCCTTCGACCACTAAAGAAGAATACTATGCTTCTTCTCAAACTTGGTTAACTCTCACTACATTAGAAAACTAATCAAAATATTTCATTTGGAATTATAATATTTTCCAGACTAAAGTGTAAGGTAGGTACGTTATTTTCCAGACTGAAGTGTAAGGCAGGCACCACATCGTTCTAAGACCGGCGGCGTCTTAACAATAGTCGGCCAAGGCTAGTCAAGGGTCATTGCCAGTGTTAGCAGAATAATAACTCTTCAATAACACCAAAACCTGACCACTGATAACTAACATGAAATTATGACCTGACACGGGCTACCCCGATGATCCACCGACTGCCATACCGTATACAAAATCAGAATTTTGAATAATGAACACTCTTGGCCATAGTCATAACAAAATGAAAACGACTCACCAGATTGGCATAAAGGTCCATGTGTATGGATCTTTCCACACATCCACAAGCTCCTCCTTGACCTGTCCAGCTCCTTGGTTGTTGCTAGCCTCCTTGCTGCTCAGTTCCGGACTGGTTTTTTATTATTCAAGACTGAGGGTAGTCGCAACTGACACTGCGATTTTTTTTTGCAAGCATGTAACCGCCATTTTCACTAGCATTGTTTTTAAGTGTGATCTCATTAGCACGACCGAATCCCAATTCTGATGTCGCATCAAGGCTGGCCGATAGATGTAGACCATCGGGAAGTCAGGATGTATTCCTTTAGGTTAAGACATCGTGTGTGGGCAGGTCGGTGGGTACAATCGTGAAAATGAAATCACACAAATTATTCGATACACTGAGTATATTCAAATAGACACAAGTTACATTCTTGCTTACTAATATTACGGATCGACACTGATTCTACGACGTGTTAGCTCTAAGGCTGTCAGTACTCAACTGCCAGTACATTTTAGCTCAGCTGCTATATTCTATTATCCCCACCACGTAAGTGGTTAGAAAAAGCGCGCCAAAGCGTAATTGTTCTTGCTTTGCCCCCAGATGGCGTGCTTGCGATTTGTTTTGACGTCCGTACTATTGACCAAACCCGACATACATATATACAAGAATTGCTCATTTAAATGTATTAGATTAGATAGATTAGATTTTAATCTAAGGCTCATTTTTGAAAGTCATAGAATAATAAGGAAAGTACAAAAAAGTACTGAATTTTGGGTTGCGAGAGTGTGAAACGAGTCTGTCTGACGACTGTCGTCGTCTTAAGAGTATTATAGTACATAGACACGTAGTCATAGACGCTTACTGAAATATTATGCGACCAAATTAGCGTCGGGTAGGTTTCACTTCGACACAGGAAAATATATCCCATGGAAATATAAAATTCGAACTCAAACTTACTCCAGTTCGTACATTTCTTTGGTACAGCTGTACCGTTTACCTGTCATAAGCAAAACTCGAACTTGCAAAATTGTTTGTAAACTTGGAATATTGTTTTTTTTTACTGGCTGAATTGGCTTTAGAAGACCGAGAGAAACTAGTACCCGTTACAAATGCTAAAGTCAGACAGATCTGATCCCGCATAAAAGAAACTTGAAAACATTGGAAAAAATAACTTTTCTATTTGTGCTCGGCCTGAAAATGAGATAACCCTAGCAGTAATCATAAGATACATTATTTTAGTGCCCTATTTATAGACACTTACTAATATCCTGTACCACTTACTTAGTCCTTAATAAAGGCTATTAAGTAACCTTGCTAGGACATCAGATCAGATTGTATTGTTACCAACTCATCACAGATGTAAACTATTCCTAGGTTGTCATCCTACTTTGTAACAGACTGTACCACTTTTTATATAAAAAGGAAATTATAAAAATACATACTGCAAAATCCCTACACATTGGGTAAAACAATCAGCCAAAACACTTCAACATTTCATCCCGAAAGCATCATAAATGCCGACAATTGCTGTAATCGATCCTAAGAGCTTTATAATTGCCCTTAACAACCTTTGAAGCAAAGATAAGTGATCCTGAAGTACTCCACAAGGCAACTATTGCGTGATCTTCTCTCATTTATTCTAGACTAGACCAATGTTTATTTAACGTATTTAGACGCACTAGCCAAGTAATCGAGCCATAAAGCTATTTAGTTACCCGATTGGACTTTCATAGCCTTTATGTAGCACTTGCCAACTGAGTACCTAAAGTTACCCAAGTGGGAATTTTTTTTTATTTTCCTGAACCTTATATAAAACAAATAATTTAAATTTTTGAAATAACTTTGTATCGTTAAAAACTTCTGTGAATTTTTCTAATAACCTCATATGAAGAATCAAGTACTTTCATGTTTTTGTATCTACAAAGCTTTAAATTATTTTATGTCTAAACCTCGTTGGGTACAAAAACAAAATATCAAATAAAACTGAAAAATATGTAAGAACTCCAACTTCAATACTAACATAAAAGCACATACTTACATTCAGTTATCCTCGGGTACGTACATGCTCTGCGTAGTTTATCTAAAATATTTTTTAGTGCGTAGGTGTACCTCGGAGGCTCGGGTGTCTGATACCTGAGGCTGTGGTTCTTATTGCTCGTAGGCAGAATTGAGTATACTGAGCACGTTACCTAACATCTACATAACCCTTTCGCATCGGGTGACGGACCCGAAATCTCTAGACAGTACTCATCTGTCGCCTTTTTTCTAGGAAGCTGTGAAAAGCAGACGATTTTTGCCGACTTTTGTTTTGTTCTTTGAAAACTGTAGCATGTTATTCTAGACTATTTGTCATATTTGCCGAAAGTGCCTCTTTTTACCCGACTGCCGAAAGAGGGTAATGTGTTTAACAGTCTATGTATGTATGTATGTTTGTTCCTATGTGGCATTCTAGAGACCAACCGCGTTGGCCGATTTTGATGATTCTTACGTCAATGTATTCTTCTTAACCCTGCGAGTGTCACTGACTACATTCAAATTGGAAAATAGAAAAATAGCGGATTTGGGCGCCATATTGTGGGGGACCAAATTTCTTTTTCTTCCTAATCCATCGTGTGGGGTATCAAAATAAAGGGTTTTAATAGGTGATTACAAAAATATAAAACACTTATATGTATAGACGTACAAAATTCAAAAAAAATGTAACTAAAAAGTTATAAATAAAAAAAAATAATAAAAATAACAAAAAACCCGTGTGCAGTCGGATCTGGTTTTGGTCAGCTAGCTCGCGCATATCTATCCTCCGACTGCTCAACATTAATTGTTTACGTCTTTTTAGTTCGCTTTTTAAGTAGTCGGGATTTTTGTTATTTTTAAATATTTTTTTGTTTTATCTATAGATTCTCAAAATAGTAAATATTATTACGTCTTAATTAGAACTAAAGAAAAACTATTATTACTAAAGAAAGAAATATATCTTGTCAGTCGGCAATTATTGTGAAACAAACTATGATAATTGCGTACATAAATAAAATACCTTAGCAACTAAGTAATAATAGTTTGTGAACGAAATTATCGATGGCAATTTAGTGATAGAAAGGAGAACGGATGTGTTCCAAATTGGTATTGGATAGCGATATTTTTAGAGTACCTGTAGGCAGGTATCGAAATAACAGTACCATTTTTTTCTGTATCTACGATATTGATATCAAACTTCTCTTTTTAAAATGATAATTACCCATTTTGCTAACTTACATGGCAGGTGCATTTTTCTCATAAAGAAGACTGTAAGAGACCAAACCTTATTTAATTTGAATAGCTTATATTTTTGTTGTATACAAAGACTTTGTATTTTTATTTACTAATTACTTCTGTGAAGCTTTTATTATCAATTTGTACTAATTTGAAAAACATCTTTAATATACAGGAATTCAAGACATTACAGGGATTTGGGATTGACATCTACGCGCCCACTTGAAAATCTAAAAATTAAAAAAGAAAGAATGAAAAGTGTTTATTAGCCACAAAAACGACATACAAATTGCAATTTCACAATGCGTAGATATATATTTAAGACTAGAACATTTAAATGTCACTGGCGTTTGATAAAATCGAGGATTTTAATCGTCTACATTTAATTCAAAGTCCAGGGTATTAATTTCGAGAACTTAATGCATTTCGTACAAAACTCCAACTAAAAGAGTAGAGCGGGAGTAAGACCTACAAACAAAAAAATAAAATAAAAATAGCTAGCAAAAAAATAAATGAAAATAGCTAGTAATTGCAGACCCACCTACATATTTTGAAACTGGGTATATATCAGCGATGTAGGGCTGTTTTTCACAAAATAGAGAGTGCAATAAATTTAGGGATGCTGTTGATTTATAATCCCAATTAGAACTGATCCAATTACGAAAAACAATGAAAATTAAAGTGCGGTATTTCAAAGTATTATCCAATATTTCAACAAATAATTACCAATCTATATCTAATAAAATATGGCTCATTAGATAGACCGCCCTTTAGGCAGGCCTGACAACCCGATATCTTAACCAATTAATTAGGATAGGATGAACTTTATCCAAACAAATTGAAGGAGAAATAATACCAAGCAATCAGCTTAAGGAATTATGAATCGGGGGATTAGAGAGGTTATATTTTAGTAAAAGGGTTACGATATTGAACCCTACAGACCAAGTAGGTAAACTAAATTTTAATTAGGTTCCAGGGTGGAATAAATCTGTGAGTATAACCACAAGAAAAAGAAATTTGACCTAATTTTTTTATTTTTTTTTTGTTCTTTTTGGGTTCCGTACCCAAAGGGTAAAAACGGGACCCTATTACTAAGACTTCGCGGTCCGTCTGTCTGTCTGTCTGTCTGTCTGTCACCAGGCTGTATCTCATGAACCGTGATAGCTAGACAGTTGAAATTTTCACAGATGATGTATGTCTATTGCCGCTATAACAACAAATACTAAAAAAAAGAATAAAATAAATATTTAAGTGGGGCTCCCATACAACAAACGTGTTTTTTTTGCCGATTTTTGCGATAATGGTACGGAACCCTTCGTGCGCGAGTCCGACTCGCACTTGGCCGGTTTTTTATTTATTTTTTTCCTATGAAGATTTGGCCACCTCTGGTGTCAGAGTTAATAAAGCCGCACAGGTCTCTGACCTGGCTATTTCAGACTTACATTAACTATATAAGTCCAGATTTCCTCACGAGGTTTTCCTTCACCGCTGCCTGTGATGTCCAATATAAATTTAGAAAGTATATATGAATTTGAAAAAGTCACATTGGTACTTGCTCGGGCTTGAACCCACGACCTAAAGCACTAGAGGCGAGATCTTAGCCATTGGGCCACCACGACATATACATTGATTTAATGATCGGTGATGTTTCGTTTCGTGTGTTCTTAATTCAAACATTCCGATTCATATTGGCTGATATGTGGGTGTACTCCAATACCCTTTTATCCTTTGAGTGTGATACTACTACGACGTAAAGCAAATTTATTTATTCTAGCTGATTAATCTTTATCCCACGCAATCGGAAAAGCTAATGAAAACAAAGTTAATTCGATACTCTAGTGGTATTTATGTAGGAACCAGCCATTGTGCAGTAGTCTTTCTTCTACCCACTTATTTAGAGAGCGGATTAAAGAAGAGTAGGCAATTCCGATATTTACCTGGTTTGTTGTCCAAACGCCCACATCAATCATATTTTTGTATAATTAATAATAATTATTCCTAAACATAATAACCGCCTAAAGGCCGCAGTCCAATCAGACGGTCAGACCAAGTCCGCACATCTTTGAACACCAAACTGCATGATGCTCTCCACGATGAAGGAAAAGTTGTTTCCACGACGACGGGGGAATCACGACCTGTAATGAGGAACACGATGCGAGGAGTACGAATCATAATACCTATTATACAGGGTTATTAAACACTAACAACCTTGTAGGGATGTATTACTAACATCATAAACAACAACTTTTCATCAACGACTTTTAAAAATTCAATAACTGATCCATACATTCTGGCACAAAATAGAAAGTATACAGAAGGACTATCACTCCCGTCATCCTCGAAAATTGCTACCTAAACACTACAAAGTGAAAAACAACTTCTTTTTCGGAAGTCGGTGTCAAAAAACGAAGAAAAGAAAACAGGAACAACGACTTCCGAAAAATAAGTTAATTTTCACTTTGTAGTGTTTTTAATTGAAAGTCTTTTGAAAAAAGATTATGTAAAAAAGATTAATTTTTCCTGTAAAATGTTTGAAAATTATTTACTTAGGTATGCACTACATACTGTGTACACACTTATTTATTGAACACACATAATCAGACTCCACCATAACAATAAGTACAATGATGTGGAGCTAGAAGTTAAAACATCATGGTATCCTAGTTACCGTTACCTCGATACTTTGCAGAAACACAATTTAAATTCCAAATGGAGTTTGCAATGTGCCTCTGTTCCCTACATAAAAGTTATTCTGATAATAAAGTTATTGTGCATGTTATAAACTTAGTTGTCGGGGTGAAAGGTCAGCTATATTTTTCTAATTGATCTATGATGTATGTGATGATTATGAATTATTAACGGTTTTTATAAAATCTATAGTTTAACAAGATCGCCATACTCTTGTTCCTGTTCTAATTTATTTGGGGTCGGCGCACCATGTCTTCTTTTTAACCGACTTACCAAAAAAGGAGGAGGTTCTATGTTCGACATTAGGTATGTTTTTTTTTTTTTTTTTTTTTTTCACCGATATCTCCGCCTATTGCGGACCGATTTTGAAAATTCTTTTTTTGTTTGAACAAGTATATTCCGAAATTGGTCCCATTTTAATTTTGTGAAGATCTGATGAAGAACTTCGGCGATATACAACAGAACTCTTCAATAAATAACGGAAAATCTCTCGGGATTGCTGCAATCGCATGTCTGTTTATTGTTTATACCATTTCATAACATAACATCAAGCCAGTACGCTCGAAAGGGGTATGCAGGTCTCTCATTTCACCGGTTATATTCAAGTGTCATGTTATTCGATAATCTATTCTGTCGTTATAGGTACTTACTTAACAACTTCCCTATTAGGTAGGTACAACTAAAAAGTGAAAAATAAAAAACTTTTTTACAAAAAAATACTACCGACTTCCAAACTAGAAAGTGAAAAATAACTTTATTTTTGGAAGTCGGTGTCTTTGGTAGGTACCAATTTTTTAAGTTATGGACACCGACTTCCAAAAATAAAGTTATTTTACACTTTCTAGTTTGGAAGTCGGTAGTATTTTTTTGTAAAAAAGTTTTTTATTCCATTCACGTCACCATTTCAATTGCCACTTCTTTTTAACCAACTTCTTAAAAACGAGGCGGATCTATGTTCGACTGTATGTATTTTTTGCACCATATCATATTTACAATCCAATCATCGTTTCTTTGATTTCCTTCTATCCCTTTAACTATCTACATTCAAACTCAAAACTATCTCCAAAATTCTATCAAGATTGTAACTTAGTTCAGATTCCAAAGGTGAGAAGACACTTATTGAGAAAAAGGTCTTTTATAAGTTACAAACTACTGCTATTGTAAGATACTCAATAAGAAATCGTAATAAAGTTTATTCGATTGGAACCGATCATAACATTGTTCCTTCTCAGTCTCTGTTTAGAGTTAGGTGCGAACACAATAGCGCAATCAGCACAGTCGGAAACATTGTGATATTAACGAGCGATTTAAATAGCCGTAACGAAGTCAGAGCTCAGCTAAGGAAATAACTGCTCAACGTAGCTCTATTGTAACTAGCGTCAAACTCTATAACAATGGCGGAAATAGTTTCAATAAAGATAATACGTAGTTAATTATTATGAATTGCCAAAGGGACTTCAATTGTGCTTAATTTGAGGGGGATACAGAGCGTGCCTTAAAATAGCCTCGTTGAGTGGTGAACGTGATGGTGTTAGTCAGACCCTCTACCATTTTGCTGACTAACGTGAGATTTTCTCATTAAAGTTCGTGCTTCAGCGTTATTTACATTTTTCATTTACACAAAATTGACAAATATGTTCCTCTGTAGATCAATGTATAGGTCGTCCTACGCAAGTGGAAAAGTAAACCCAGGGAAATGGGTCAATGCGACGCAGATTACGGGGTAGAAGCCACAATGTCTCCGCAGCATCGCTCGAACCACACTGCAAGTCCCAGGACGATTGTTTACATACTTACCTGACTAAAGGGCTTATTACACTACACGGTATTCAGGGCCCTGAATACCGGGTCACTTCACCATACCGAGTCAATAAGGTCGATATTTTGAGAACCCTAACACCCTATAAGTTATTACACTACCCTAAATTGGGGTTTAAGGCCCTGAATACCGTGTAGTGTAATAAGCCCTTTAATCCCCGGCCACAATTTTCTGAGTACCGAATAAGTACTTGTCGTTATAATAGCTTGTCAATAAATAAAATTCAAACAGCACGTAGTACACGCCATTATTGATCGATTTATTTTCCGATAAGCTGATGACACATCTAATTTATATTAATGATAGCAACACGTTGACACTGATATTCCAGATATCAAAATTCTGATAAATATTCATGACAGAATTTTTCCGTTCAGAACATATTGTACAGCACACCACTAATTACTAATGTTTACCCGATCTGTTTGTCAATTAGCTGTGCCATATGCGGCCAAGTTCCGTTGATAAGGGCTCTAGTGCCCTTGTAGTTACTCGTATCTACCACCTACATGAATGTATTAGCTAGACTTGTCATTCATCCAACACAAGGTTATATCGAAGAACTCCGTTATGTCGTACCTAATACTCTAACTTTATTTGCATGATTATCGTTCGGTTTGCAAAATACGTCCCACACGATGTCATAAAATTTATGGACCGATTTATTTGAACAGTTAAATTAGGTCTAAATTCAGTGATCTGTTTTCATGACGGTAATAACATTCACTTGTGTTATGTTATACAAGATAATAGCACCCGTATAAACCGCTCGTGAAATTGGGTTTATATCAAATCCCATATTAACATAATATTGATATTCGAGGTGGTAAATAGCTTTTTTATTTTCAGGACCGAGCGGACGGAGGATACGGTATCGAGCAGTGGCAACCTCACCAACAACTCCGTGCGGCACAAAATTGTAGTTTTAGGAGCTGCCAAGGTTGGCAAGTCATCGCTCATATCACAGTTTCTATATACCACATTCTCACCGAAGTACAAGCGAACTATAGAGGAGATGCATCACGGGGACTTTAATGTGTCTGGAGTAAGGCTTACACTGGATATATTAGATACGTCGGGGGCTTACGAGTTCCCCGCCATGAGGACGCTGTCCATGCAATCTGCTGACGCGTTCATTCTGGTATACGACATCACCGACGCTAACAGCTTCACCGAAGTGAGGCTCTTGAGAGATCAGATCCACGAAACTAAAGACAGCACGGCCGTCCCTATTGTCGTCGTCGGCAATAAGGTGGACCTAGCGGAAACTGGCGCGAGACAGGTAAGCGATTCTTTTCTTCTTTTACAAAGGTCAATCATAATAACTAGAAATGAGGTTTACCTCACGTGATATTTTCGCGACGTCTTTTCTGTGAGCAATCTCAAATATGTACGACTGGTTCTTTGCCTCATGTTCTTACTTTTTGGTGTTAAATATTTACCTCTCATGTTTGTTGACTGTGTGTACTGAGCGCCACAGTTTAGTGTGATGAAGGTTGGATAACAAAGTGACGGGTGAAGCGGATCAAGCGAGTGTCACGTATCACATAGCCCGGGATATATTCAAATATTCCAAGAAATTTATACGATGAAAACAGTAGAAAATCCAGTCATATACGACTACGTAAATACTTGGACAAATTGAGATTCTTTTTGGGTAAAAAATTCCCTTTTTCGGGATTTGTGATACAATGAATTCATATATCAGTAGTCTGCAATATAGGAGCTATAATTGAAAACTGTGTATCACAAGCGAGTGCATATAAAATGCGATTACCGTCACAAATCTCTTAAACTGATCTGGAGCATTTGACTGCGATTTTACTATGAACTCGTTTCTAACGTGTTGTGAGGGAAATTGAATTGCCGCGATCTCACAAGTTGCAACATGTGAGCGCAAGGTCGCGAGAAAACTAACAGTCAACGAGCTGCGACAGTAACCCGATGTCACCAAAATGGCTGCAATGCTGCTCACAATGTGATGAAAAGATTCCCATTTCTTCGGCTATTTTCCTTGATTTATTATTATGGGAAGTCAGCTCTTTTTCCTGATGTTATTAATGCAGTTTCGGGTTTTCCTCAATCACTCAGACCAATAGCATACATAAAAACGGAAAAGACTTTTATATTATTCTGACTTATGGAGTTAGTATGAGTAAGCGAACTTCCTGATGGATCGACGCGATCCGACTTAAGTATATCAATACGATAAGCAGAATTTCTTTTCACATGGATGCAATTCGACCAATTTTCATTTGAAATTTTCTTAAAGTATATGTGTGCGATATCGCCAGTCGAAGCTATTCCGTAGAATTAGTTAGTACTCTTTTTTATGTCAGTAGTATCTTTTATTTTAGTTATAAATCTGTTAACATTTCATCGCTATGCATGTTTACATAAATAACAATATTGTAACAGCAAAGCGTTGTAAACAATATTATGTAGTAGCAAACTGCCCAACTATTGCAAAGTGCCGGAATGCATTACAAGGATTTATAGCGTTTGTAAAGTGATTAAGCTACGTTAATCATATAATTTATAAACTACTTTAAAACAGCTGTGATACAGAAGTTATAATGTACCGTAAATTATTAATATTATTGCTTGATTTAAATATATAACAATACGGTCCCAGCACTAACAAAGAAAATTTGGTTCAAATAAATGTCACTAGATGGCGCGATATGCATTTCTTTTTTATAAAATTGTGTGTAAAATTAACATTTTCTAGGATTGATCATAAAAATTGTATGCTCTTGTTTAATCAGCTCTATTAATCACAACATTATGGTATATTGCGTTCTTAATTCACGTTTCAATTATTAATTGAACGGATCATTTAAAATTGATTCCAATAGATGGCGCGGTTTTAAATTGCCGAGGTATGCCATTTGATATTTATAATTTGCGTTGTAACACATTTTGGAACAATTAAACTGAAAAATGTGCATAAAATACTATAAATAAATCGTCACTGTATTTAAAAAACTAATAGTCATGAATCGAGAAAATTCTTTAACTTGCAAGTCGGTGGTAACACCATCTATAGCCGTGGAACGGAACCGAACACGATAAAAGAGCTTATAAAAATAATCAGCATAATCAGACGAAAACCGCTAGTTAGGTCGGCACGGATTCTTTGTATGGGATGAAGCATCTGTATGCTTATTTGTGATAATGCTAAATTATCTGCTCAAACATGTTTACTACTCTATTTGTTGGGCTATTTAAAACTGAAGTCTCAATTCTTGCCAACCACATCATTGCTTAACATCAAGTGAAATAGTATTCAAACGCGGGTCTATCAATAATAAAAAATAAATAAATAAAAACCGGCCAAGTGCGAGTCGGACTCGCACACGAAGGGTTCCGTACCATTATCGCAAAACACTGCATAAAAATCACGTTTGTTGTATGGGAGCCGCCCTTAATTTATTTTATTTTAATTTATTAATTATTATTTTTTGAAGTAAATATACAACTAAACATTCTGTGAATATTTCAAGCGTCTACCTGTTGCCGTTATAAATATCGAGCAAGAAACGGCAAAAATATCACGTTTGTTGTATGGGAGCCCCCCTTTAATATTTATTTTATACTGTTTTTAGTATTTGTTGTTATAGCGGCAACAGAAATACATCATCTGTGAAATTTTCAACTGTCTAGCTATCACGGTTCATGAGATACAGCCTGGAGACAGACGGACAGACAGACATACAGACAGACAGACAGACGGATCGCGAAGTCTTAGTAATAGCGTCCCGTTTTTACCCTTTGGGTACGGAACCCTAAAAACTAAGGCTAACAAAAATAACTATTTGAGAGGCAGTCTATCCACACAATAGGGGCTTCTAGGAAAATTATTTATGACATTTTTGCGAGAACAGAGTGGAGAAACAATGTCACGTACCGAATCCTTATAACTGAACGGAAATTAAAATTCATTACTTTCCTTAATCATAATAAAAAGAAAACGGAGAAATGAGGAACTTTGTTTTTGTAATATAAAATAAGCAAGAAAAAGGACTTTGTTAGGTAGGTACTACGTTATTAAAACAAGAAAATAAATTATGCTGATACAGTATAATGGGCGGTTTTTATCGTTCTACTTTTGTATAATGAGTAAACAATTATACAATGCAAAAACCTCCACGCCAAGTCACAATGATTTACTTCACAAAAGTATAAATTACCCAATTCTCGTGTGGAGAGCAGTGGTGGCCCAGTGGTATCGGCCGCGACTTACAAGTTGTAAGTCGTGAGTTCGAACCCAGGCAGGCGCTTTACTTTGTGTAAATTATTTCATTACCACTGCTCTCAAAACGGTGAAGGAAAACATCGTGAGGAAACCGGCATGTACTAGAACCAAAAAGTCGAAGACATGTGACATCCACCAACCCGCACTGGGCCCGCGTGGTGGATTACGGCCCATCCCCTCTCACAGAGAGGAGGCCTGTGTCCCAGCAGTGGGAACATTAATAGGCTGATGATGTGATGTGACCCAATTCTCGACACTAATTGACGCTACACAGAAGTTACTCAGACTAATAGATATTTTGTTGAGTTAGTACTCGGAGAACATAATACGAAAAATAGTTGAGTACCGTCGAGTATCTAATATCCAAACCCTCTTACAAATAAACGCGGAATAAAGTTATACCAGGTATAACAAAGGAATAACCATACATTTTCATAGGTTTATACTTGGTATAACTTTATTCCGCGTTTATTTGTAAGAGGGTAAGAGAACAAACCAAAGTCTTCTCTTCACAGACTTAAAAAGCTAAACAAAAGTCTTTTACTTTAGCATTAGAGCTTCCTCGTGCTCTGATACAATGCTAATTAAAAAATTAAACACCGTGCGCAGTGCCCAACATTCTCTAGACAAAGCTTCGTTTTATTTTCTTCTCGAAACGAAATAATTCCTTTTGTTCATAAAGGAGATGGCATTTTATATTGCACACATACAATATTTCTGTTGAAATAGATACAGCACGTGTACGATATTCTTTTTAGAGTTTCATATTCAACAAGGAATTCGTAAAATATTTTTTATAGTATTTCAAAACTTTTTAAATTAAACTTTTTTTTATGGTTTTATTATTATTGGTAATAAGAAAAAAACCGGCCAAGTGCGTGTCGGGCCACGCGCAATAATAGGGTTCCGAAGTTGCATAATAATGCGGACTAAAAAGAGGGTTTTGTTGTTGTTACATGAACATTAGAACGGTTTCAGCGGCTCACAAAGTCTTAAAACGGGCCCAAATAGGATGATGTTTATTTTAATCTATATTCTTGCGTTTGACCACTATCTCGCCTGATGGTAAGCGATGATGTGGTCTACGGTGAAGCACGCTTGCCTAGATATAATCTATTCACTTTTGACTTAAACTAAATAAGGACTAACTGGTAACTGAAGAAGGAGTTATAAAATCCAACTTCGCAACTGAAGTTAGAAAAATATTATCTATTTGAGTACCACCGCGGGTGCGAATTGCGAAAGGAGCCGATACGATCGCGCGTTAGAGCTACAGTGAATGGTATAGTTCGTTCCTGGATCCTTGCGTGCACGCTCCTTGTTTATTTCTCTTTCGGAATTAGAAAAAAATCGAATGTATTCACCTCTAATCTCCTCTAATACCGCAGATTAGAGGTGAATCCTCTAATCTGCGGTATTCACTATTTCACGATGCAAAGTTTTACGCTACTCAATTAGTGATGAAGTCAGGTCGAATATTGACTTTGTAGAAGGATATCGACAAAAGAAAATTAGTAGTTTGCTTGGAAATCGAATCTAATTACACTTTACTTTTACGTTTTAATTACAAAACGTCGAAAATACTTCTGCACTAACACAAAATAACCGCGCGCATGCGCCGTATGGACTACGGGCTGGTACTGTCAACGAGTCCGGCCACTCCAATGCGTTATTCGAGCTGAAACATTATTAATTTAGAAATCATTATTATTAAGGATGTTATGATTTTATTTTTGTATATTTTTACATGGTTCATAAGCATAAATTTACTATCTGTTTTACACAGCTAACAACGTTATTTAAGTAATTTTTCAATGGCATTTGTACAAAAAGTTTACTGTGCCAAGTACATTTTATAAGTTGGTCGACTATTACTCGTAAACTTGTAAAGCCTGTTACGATTTCATTTTTGTATATTTTTACATGGTTCGTAAGCATTATATTTACTCTGTTTTACACAGCTATCAACTTTATTTAAGTCATTTTTCAATGGCATTTGTACAAAATTTTTACTGTTACAAGTACATTTTATAAGTTGGTCGACAATTACTCGTAAACTTGTAAAGCCTTGTTATCCTTGATAATTTTCCTTTTAATTTAGTTATATTTACTACTGCCGTGAATTTTTTCACATAGCCAAGAGCAACCATTTCGCTGGCAGGGGGGGGGACACTTGACTCTAACATAAATTTGCAACTTAAAGCTTAATTTTACGAAAACGAATCTCTGAATTGAAAAATGGTTTTAACAAACCCATAATATTTTTGAATGACCTATCCAACGATACCCCACACCATGGGAAAGATGAGAAAAATAAAAATACATCCCCACTTTACGTCTATGGGAGGTACCCGAAAAAAAATTATTTTTTATGATTTTATGTTACCACTTTGTCGGAATTATTAATATGTATAAACATGTCAAATTATAGCTTTCTAGTACTTAGATTCTCTGATCTAAGCTGCGGACGGACAGACGGACAGAGCGAAACTATAAGGGTTCCTTGTTGACTTCGGAACCCTAAAAAGACCCTCACTTTAGGTGGGGATGTTATTTTTCTCGTCTCTCCCATGGTGTGGGGTATCGTTGGATAGGCCATTTAAAAATATTACGGGTCTGTGAAGACCATTTTTCGATTCAGGGATCCATTTGCGTAAAATTAAGCTTTAAATGGCAATTCTTTGTTAGAGTCAAGTGTTGCTTCCCTGCCAGCTAAATGGTTGCTTATGGATATGTGAAATTATTCACGGAAGTAGTATACATAACAAAAAAATAAAAACTTTCACAGTTAAGTAGGCTTTACAAGTTTACGAGTAATAGTCGACCAATTTATAAAATGTACTTAGAAAAGTAAAAAAAATGTATATTGATGTATGGGGACAACAGTTTTCGAACGGCAGAGTTAATTTTGTCCCTTTGTTAGAGCCTTTGTTAGAGCAATGTTCGGTGCTTTCATTGTTTATATACGTTAATAATGTTACCTAAATTACTATAATCAGACTTGCACTTGGCTGGTTTTTATTTTATAACATAGATAAAAGTACTTGAGATGTTGTTACACAACCGAAACAGAATGTTCTCTTTTCCAGTTCGAACTCACCGTCTGTAAAACAATAGAGTTTACACACAGTGTATAAAACAAAGTTAATTTAATTCGTTAAAATTGTACCGGGGTACTTATTGTCAGGCGCACAGTACGGCGTACTGCCACAATAGCTACAACTTTCCTCGCCAGTATTGTAATTGTAACTTTGTTGCTAACATGGTATACGCATTTTCAAGGGCTGTTCTGCGAAGCTGACGTAATTTGCTACATTATTTACCGTACAGACAGACAATTACGCTGACTGAAACATGAAAGGTTATTTCGCTCATGCGTTAACATATTACGAAAATTCAAGCGATTAAGCAAAATCGGTTTAGTTTCGAAATTATCTGTCAGGCTTCAGACAAAATCGAACAGATTGGACACTTTGATAATATAAACGATGCGACAATCTAACATAATCGGCTTAATTTCGTATCAGCGAACTTCCAAACTGTATTCCTAGTTAACTAGGACTGTGTTAGGCTTTGCCGGCAGCATGTATATTTCATAAGCCGCGTGACGAACTTAGTTGGACGTCAGGGAACACGTCTCGTTCAGTGGTGGCGCTAATAGTCTCCGGAAAGCTGTGCACAATAGCCCCGGGGCCGGGAGTCCGTCGGCCTCTCAATATCCGCCCGCCGCACTCTACCACCTAACCTTGTTTTTACTAAAGAGAATACCGCTGGCTTATTACGTATCCTGCAAATGCAAAACGATAGCGATTTTTGCGCAATTATTGCTCTTCAATACAGAAGGTTTAGAGATTTCCGCGTTTTTTTTTTTAAATATTTGCATTTGACAAACAGCGAGCGACTAGCAAACGATTGTGTAGGATCTACCATACCTACGCTGTAGGAAATTCCAACTTTTATGACATAAAGCGTTTGATTGCGCGATGATTGCTGATTGCTGTTTCTTACGAAATAAGCCTGCCGGACGCTCTAATGGAAATTCGTAGCTCTGTCTTTGGTTTTTAATGGCAATTATTTTCAATAACTCTTCGAATGCTTCTGTTGTTTATGGTCGTGTCAAAAGCGCCGCGTCTGGCTGCGGACTAAAAAAACTTTAAATGTTAAACAAATATTAATGAAGCACAAACACGTGTAAAAGCCTTATGTAAGAGATATTCTGAGTCTCATTATTAATAGTACTTACCAGACTTGAGAGTCGGGTATCTTACGCGTAGTTTCGGGACACATATTTGGAGAATACTTTAAACTTAACTCATAAAACAAAACTTAGCGTAGGTAATAAATCTGTACGAAACTCATTTGGGTTAACTAAAACAGAAGTCGATTTTCCGACAAAGATATGGTAATTACTGACGACTTTATTCGCTAAACTTTGATGATGTGAAAATACCTTTACGTGGTTTTCAAGAAAGTTGAGTCATTATTTTGTTTATAAGATACTAACGGTAATGTCTTCAGTAGGTGCTTTTTTTTTTGTTTTTAATCTGTTGTCTCGCGTTTGACCACTATCTCGCCTGATGGTAAGCGATGATGTGATCGACGGTGAAGCACGTTTGCCTAGAAGTGTACTATTTAAGGCGATGATAGCTCAGTGGTAGTGACGTCGGATACCGAGACGAAGGTCGTGGGTTCGAATCCTACAATGAGCTTGAGCTTTCGGTGAAGGAAAACATCGTGAGGAAACCATAGCACGGTGGTAGGGTACTTTGTAGTACCCGCCTGGCTGGCAACCACCCTCAAGTTGAAAATCTGTCGCCAAGCACCTTCCGGTGTGTTCCGACAGCAGCACTTGGGAGCCAGTTCCCTTCTAGGCTTTGTGTGCTTACCACCATCGGCCACATCATCACTTACCACGGTGAGATTGTGGTCAAACACAGGCCTATACATAGTAAAAAAAAAAAAAAAAAAAAAAGTAACCTATTCATTCTTGACTTAAAGACCCCAGATGTTGTAGCTATTAGGGAATAAAGACTCCGGCAGGGAAAACAAGGCCCTTATTCCAGATGCTCATAGTCGAAATTGGTCACACCTACCAATCAATTGCCAACCAATCATAACTCTCGAATTTGGCTTTTATTAAGATTGTTCAGCTTGACATAAATATATACTCAATAGAGGAAGATCCCAGACACCCCAGACGTTATTCAATCTTCTTACACAAAATCTGTGGTAGGTATTGAGTAGTTTTAGTATGTACTTTGAATGGCCGCTGGACAATTAAATGGTATTTAACTCGTAATTAGTAAATACAATAGTCTTAGAGCTGGTGAGGCCCTGCTCACAAGATTGAAATTTGATCACAGTTTCATTAATAGTTGTAAATTATGAAAATAAAAGTCTATGTTAGCAAGTATGTGTACAGTCAAAATACAAACTAACACTACTCAATTCCACTGATTTTGTGTTGAAAGATTTCGGTAACGTTTGAGGCGTCTGGGATCTTCGTGACTTGAGTACGTTAATTTAAAAAAATACAAACCATCCAATCACAACTGTCTATTTTGTTTTGAGCAGATTCAATGCTAATATACGTTGTCATTGTTCATTGTTGTGGCCGCCCATTGTGTCACCCAGTGTAATGTTTTCTTCGTCTATACTTTGTGTAACTTGTATGGTGTACATAATAAAGAGTATTCTATTCTATGTTGAAAGATTTTCAAATGAAAACAATATTTTATTTCATTTCGCGTACAAACTCCTTCTTCAATTTATAGGCATTAAAATTACTTCTTATGAGAAGCGGTGGACGACATTTTCGCCCAAGTCTGCATTTTCTAAGAGTCTATCTGAAACTGAAATTGTAAGCAAAAGAGCCGGGAAATGTTGACGCGGCGGTATGGCATCTTCAATATTTGCTTCATAGGTAAAATTCTTTTGAAAGGTTCATGATTAATAACACTCGAATAACTAATGTAGAGTATTCTTCGTTCAGTAAGGGAACCGAAATAAAAATGTAAAGAAAACATATTGATATTTTATTGCCCGAAGGAACATAAAGTTTTCCGTAATAACTTATACGTGTGCATCCTCACCTCTCGACCCTGTCAGGCGAACAGAACAGGCTCCTTAAGTTCAATGCCAACCAAACTTTCTATTATAACTTTGATTTCTTTCACAGGTAGAATTTCACACAACCGAGTCTGTTGTGACAGTGGACTGGGAGAACGGGTTCGTAGAGGCTTCGGCAAAGGATAACCTGAACGTGTCGCAGATCTTCAAGGAGTTGTTGGTGCAGGCGAAGGTGAAGTACAACCTGTCACCCGCGCTGCGCAGGCGCCGGCGACAATCGCTGCCAACGGGGCCGCAGGGGCCGCCGGGCTCCAGCCCCACCCCACCTGCGCACGCACCGCACGTGCCCTCGCCCGCACAGCTCGCCCATCTCCAGCAGATCCGCGAACGGCACAGCAATAAACGCAACTCTTGTGTCATCTCTTAGGGCGACAGACGCGCACGTGATGAACCGCTAGGCGGATATGTCAGGTAACTTTCGAATTTTCTATACGTACCGATAAAACTACCTATTTATATAAAACTCTAATAAAACCGGCATTTGTATTAGATGTTCATGAAATTCGCTGTCGTCGCTATTTTCTTCCGCCAGCCTCCTAAATAAATCACAATGAATGTTTATATAAATCTTTATGAATTTGAATGATTCCAAAGCATTTTATTCTTAATGTTCAAAAAGATTAATAATAAAACTAACACTTTTTGATGTGTCCAAATATTATATCTTAATTCTGATTCCAAGTTATTACCAAAGTATATCCCATGTGATGTAAGCTTCACCAGCATACGTCATCTGTCTCGTCCACGCCCAGTTCATCGTTCCACTAATTAACGATTACGTTAGGCAATAAAAACGTTTCTTAAGTGATATACTTAGATCCATTAAGATTTGTCCATTCCTTCGTGATGTTTCTACTTTATATGTGTATAACTAGATTAGTAGTGAAAATAACGCCAACATACAAAATATACCTTTAGAGTTAAGGTTGTTCTAGTGTATCACACGAGTGACAATGTAGGGAAAAGTGATAATGTAGAAGTGACGGGTATTCGTGACTGGTTTATACTCTAGGATTATTATAAAATTATTCTAACTTATAGTTAAGATATGTACGAGTTGTGCGAGGAAGGAGCCACAAAACGACTGAGTGTTCCACAATATATCAAAACAAACAAAAGATAATACCTGAGTGTTGGTATTGGATCTGTCTTCGATAATATTTGTGAGAGGTACCTATGTATAAGCCGCAAGGGTAGAGCGATCTCGTTACACAAATTACTTTGGAAAGAATGATGACCTAACGAGGGAGGAGCAACCCCGAGTGAGGTAACGAAGGCTATCCGATTACTTGATAATATAATGATAAGAATCGTCTATGTGTACCTAATACATTCCGTTTGCCAAACAGTATTAATGAATCTGTGGATCTTATATCAATATTGTCTCTAATTGATAAAACTTTAATTCAAAGTGTATTAGGGTAACGTGACTTGTAATTGTTTAAATGTTATTCTATTTTCTGACTTCAACTGAGCGTTGTATTAACTTTTATCATAACTTTAGCGGTAAGACAAAAGTTTCTCTCACGAACAGTTATTGTGTTAGTCTGGATGTAATTAATATGTAATGAAAATCCTTTTTTATTTGAATTCAGAGAAGAAAATATACGAACCTGAAATTGTAAAGCAATTGGTATTTTATGAAAAGAATTTATTTTGAATAGCTACGAAAATAATAATACCAATTTATTTAATAACGATTCATAGCCAAATACAAACATTGAGAATTGAAAAATAAATGTATGTTTTTTTTAATAGCTTTGCTTTATTTTTCTTGTTTAAATATGTATTTGGTTTTAAATCTATGCTTAAAATTAATTTTCATATTGAAAAATATAAAACTACTTTCCTACGTTTATATTTAAATTGTTCAATTATACTTAATTATTGATTGGATTATGGATTTCGTTTACATTCAAGATTTAAATGAAAATCAATACAATATATGTCATTATCAATTTGAACACTTTATCATAAATTACCCACTTTAAGATTGTAATAATCTTATCAATGTTTAGGATGGAATAAGAGCTTGGAAAATATAATTATAATGAAATAAAACTAATAAATAATATCGTCACATGAAATAGAAAGTTAAATATTAGAAGTATTATTTAAATATATTTTCAGTAAAAGCTGTAACCCTAATCACACCGCAATCTTTACAAGTAGGTAATTAATTAATTTGATTATTTAGATCTGTAGTATGGTGTCTTTACTTATATCGTAGAATTGTTGTGACTTTTATTATTATTTATTTATTATATACTTTATTGTACACCACAAAAAAACATACAGGACAAATGTTCAAATACACAAGTGTACAATGGGCGGTCTTATCGCACTAGGCAATCTCTTACAGACAAACAGAATTACAGAATTTACTTCTTTATTTTCGTATTTGCACGATTGTTTGTCGTATCTAAAAATTAAGTTTAGTTTCACACTGGACTTTTTAAGGAACATTTATAAAGTTAATATTTCAAATCATATGGATGTGCCTTTTTTAAAAGATTAGTCTTATTAGTTAGTAGAAATAATATCTAAATTTTTTTGAATGTATTTGAAAATTATATTTTTCACTATTCCAAATACAGCTTGAAAAAGAAAAATGTGTTCGCTGCCTTCTATTGCGTTTCAGATACATACATAGTTTTAATTAATGTTAGTATATTAGAGAAAAGATAGATATAAATCTATATAAATATTTATTATTAATTTTGAATAATATTGGATAACATTTCAAAAGTATATGGTCTATCAATGTTTGTACTTTGACTTACTTTTAGCTGCGTTCGCGCATATTTACTTATGAAAATTAATAACATAGCAAATAATTATCTAAGAGATTTTTTTATGATCCTTTGTATAAATATAATGAAACTGTTCGTGAAACTTAGCACAGAAGGATTTGACATGTGTAGTATGTGTATAGATGTTCATTTATCCACTCAATTTAATGGTCACGTACTTATCTGTAGTAAATTAATTAATTTAAATATCTAAATTTATATGTTTCAAATACAGGTATTTACTTCAATATTTGTACCGATGTAATGAAATTGTCTCTGAATAAAGATAACTAACTTCTGAATTGTTGTGATTTTGCTCTCATAAATTCTTATTTCTATCCTAAAGGAAAATGTTGCGAAAAATACAAAGATAACTTCCCAAAGTACTGGGGCAGGCAGTTTAACTTTATAATTTAGTTTGGTAAGACAAAGTGAGAGGTTCGTGTCCAGCGTGCGTATCTAGAATTATTTTATAAGGCAGTACCCTGACCAAAAAATCTTGAGCATTCCTAGTGCCCCAGCGGCACACTGGTGGCGCATGAATTACAGTAGTGAATACGCCCAGATTTTAGAATAAAATCTTTATAAAATTGAATATTGGTCTAATGAAAAAAAAAGTTACAAATTTTCGTTATCAAATTGTCTATCCATTAGTCATCATCTGCCTCATCTGCCTAGCCTTTTTCCCAATTATTGTTGGGGTCGGCTTCCAGTCTTACCGGATTCAGCTGAGTACTAGTGTTTTACATGGAGCGACTGCCTATCTGACCTCCACAACCCAGTAACTGGGTAACACGATACCCCTTGGCAAGACTGGTTGTCAGATCTCAGGCTTCTGACTACCCGTAACGACTGTCAAAGATCTTCAAATGACAGCCGGGACCAACGGCTTAACGTGCTTTCCGAGGCACGCAGGAAACTCGGTATGTTGAAATGGTCACCCATCCACGGACCGACCTCGTCAAGCGTTGCTTAACCTTGAAGATCGACCCGTGCGGCTGTTATTATTAAGCCACGAGCTCCTCTTGTCTATCCATTAGTATTAATACAAAAATTAATTAATGAACACTTTACGAAGAGATGCATGCAACAATTATTTCTCATTTTTATGGTTTTGTTGGAAGGAGATTAGTGAAACGTATACTTCTTTAAAAAAAAAGTATGCAACCATGTTGGAAATTTAATGTATTTTTATTAACAGATATTTATTTTTAAATAACGAGTAGATAGCTCTTAAAAACTGCACAAAAACGGCTAGCGCGGCGTTTTGCTCGGGGAGGCGCCTTAAGAAAAATAATACAATAATTGGGCTTTTAAGTTTTAAGCGTTCCTTGCAAACTATACTTTGTAAAGTTAGGTGCCGCGCGAAGGGCAAAGCGTGGAATGAGATTTTATGCTAACAAACGTGGAAGTGTAGCCAGTGGCATATCTTTGGGCGGATTGACGGTGGCTGCCGTTCATACTTTCAAGATTTTCTTTGGAGAAACGGGCGCGGTGTGGCTGCGACTGCTCCGGTGGAATTACGCCTCGTTTTGTAGAAAGTTGGCAAATGCAGTGTGGTGCGCTCCACGCATGCTGGAAGAGTGCGTGCAGAGTGCGGGTAGCCTGTGGACAGCGAGTATGCGGCGTCAGTGAAGCGTGCACGCAGCGTGCGAGAGGCGTGCGTGCCGCGTGCGTGAGGTGGCGGTCGACTCGCGGCACTTGTTGCGCAGCGCGCGGATCGATACCCCCTTCCACCCGCCGCACCCACCTGCCCCACCTCACTTTCCCCCCCTCGCTAACACTTTCCATTCAGTGCCGAAACCATTCTCACACCCTTTGACACCTACCAATTCAACCAAGAGAAAAATCAAGTACAATCTATTTCAAAATTCATCCGGTTTTATTTTTTGTCTACAATAAATAATAAAAAGACTTCCATTTTTAAATAACAAGTTGTTATGAAGAAATTCAGCCGTTTTCAGAATCTGTTAAGTGGTATTGTCAGGTTTATAGTCTTCATAAATCGTCCCCGCCGGGAGGCAATTCCGGTCGAGGAGCTTTCACTTCGCGCTAATGAATAAAAGAGAGGAATTATTGGATTCGTTGGGAAACTTGAACGTGATACCTACTTCTTTCAAGTATCAACAGGTTCAGAATTCTAACTTAAAGACATTATAACTATATTTTCTAGGTCACCTGGGCACATTTTTTATGTCATGTTATCGTATAAATCGCTTGCTAGACCGTTAAGGCTACTTTATTATATAACTTAGGGCCGATTTCACCAATGATACTAATCGAGGCTAGTTCAACTAAACTCAGTTTACGCAAATACAGCGTTCTGATTAGTAGTTTCTCAGCGGTCTCAACCAATCAGAACGCTGTACATGCGTAAACTGAGTTTAGTTGAAGTAATCACAATTAATATAATTGGTGAAACCGGCCCATAACAGGTACACGTCTGCGTGGCTCTATATATAGTTTAGTAAACATAATAGCTAATCTCCTCATTATGAAACTCCGCACGAACTGCTGTTCGCGGTAATATCCGAACACATGTGCTACAGGCGATTAGCGCGCAAATCCGTAGCAAAGCGTAGCCGTGTAGCAGCGTAGTGGCGTAGAGCCCTAACAGCGTAGACCCGGGAACAATGCCTCCCACATTCCAAGTCATTAAACCCGTAGGCTTATTACGTATCTTTTGCAAGAGCAAAACGATAGCGATCAAACGCTTTTTGTCATAAATGTCGGAATTACCTGCAGTGTAGGTATGGTAGGTCCTATACAATCGTTTTCTAATCGCTCGCTGTTTTTCAAATGCATTTATTTGAAAGAAAAACCGCCAACAACTCTAAAACTTTTGTATGGAAGAGCTATTATTGCGCAAAAATCGCTATCGTTTTGCTCTTGCAAAAGATACGTAATAAGCCTGCCGATCGTACGATACAACTGTTGTCTACAAGTTCCACAGTAACAAAAAAAAAGAGTTTTATCTAATTTAGAATATTGCACAAACACATAAATCTGGAATGCCACAATATTGTAGAGTTACCGCGCGTCTGTCGTCACCGCTGAGACTCTTTTCATAAACTTACATACATATTAAACAACGCGCTTTGTGGTGGACGACAATGCTGTACTCCGCGCGTCCCTTGCTTCTATCATCCCCAAAGGTAATTTATCTTTGACAAGAATACTCTCGTATTGTGACAATTTAAATAACTTGCTTGATTGATTCAGTAAACCCGCCACCTTCACGAAACGCTTTTAATCTTTGAGCGCTTCGTAAAGTTGAGTATTTCAATTGAAACAGTTAATTGTGTAAAGCTTATTCAAATGGCATAATAACATCCGCCCGAAATTTCCTTTACGTCTTATATAAATGGTTTCGAAAAGGACGTAAATATTGTTTACAGCAAATATTCAGTAATACAAATCAAAGGAAATTAACGAACAGTCCCGAAAAGTAATAAATATTAAGAGTTCTTTAGACGTACCTCAAAGTTTTGTATTGGGGAACACAAAGTTCAATATTGAACGGAAACTGTGGTATTTATTTACTAGGTTTTTTAATTAAATGACCCTTGTCAGCGGGGTTCCGCGGAAAGTTTTCACCTAAGGAGCGTCTGATAACGCTAAAACGATATAAACAGCGACGCTTACAATTAATGTTGCCATCAATTCTGATATTATGACGTTTATATTCTTTTTAATAAAAATACGTGTAAGAAATATTTTACGACACAGACTAATCCCTCACACAAAATTGTATTTGAGTTTAACCTGAAGGCACCTTCACACTTTGAATACTAATCTTAAATTAAAGTTAAGAAATAAATTGTTGGGAAACTCATTATTTTAAGAAAGATAAACTAGTAAGGATAACGGAATAGTGGTGACAGATTAAACTCGATGTAAATTACATCACAAGTTTTTACTATAGCGTTTAATCAAGGCTCAGGTTGAATTGAGCTCCTGTTATTTAATTATCTTTTGATATCAGAAACTGTAGAACTATAGTGAAGACTCACTTCTTGCTTCATAATAAGTACCTGGGCGACCGAGCTCTGCTCGGGTGAAAATAGAGAAAACGACGTTTTCTAAAAAATAAATCAAGCTGGATCGATTTATCGCCCCCGAAAGGCCTTGCATACTTAATTTCATGAAAATCGTTGGAGCCGTTTCAGAGATTCAGACTATAACTAACTATAGTCTGAATATACACTAACGAGCAATGAAAAAGTTCCAGTGACATAGCACCAAATTACTCCTAAACGGGAAAGGCTAGCTTAATGACGCCGTCTGCAATATTGAAGTACATTTAACAGCACATCAGAATATTACCAACTAAACACGTAAATATTGTGTTCAAAATTAAATGTGAAAAAATTAAATTAAGGTGTTTGTCGGCATTTTGTGGGTGGAAATTTTTCATTGCTCGGCAGTTTATCTATACTAATATTGTAAAGAGGAAAGATTGTTTTGTTTGTTTGTTTGTTTGTACCGAATAGGCTCCGAAACTACAGGACCGATTTAAAAAATTCTTTCACCAATAGAATGCTACATTATTGCCGAGTGACATAGGCTATTTTATAATCCTGAAAACGGGTCCAGTGGGGTGGTCCACGGAGAGAACAGCTAGTATTATATACAAGAATTGCTCGTTTAAAGGTATTACATTAGATAATAAGCCCACCGCAGTATCTCTGCGTTGACGTCGTGGTAGGTCTTGCGCGCTTAAATGGACCTTAGGTCGGTGCCGGTAGATTCCACTTAGCCGCAACTTGCCTAGTGTGAGCAGCCAGACTAAGAGAGATACAATCCGCAGGGCAGCATTGTGGCGAGCTGGTGGGCAGTTGCGACCCCATGGACCTAATATCCCGGGAGAAGTCTTGTTCCTCATCTCCGGCTTGCCTTTATTGGCTGGTCGGATTGAACATTTACGGGGAACAGAATACCCACCTCTCTCTTGCCTTAATTGGCTGGCCTGAGTGGAGATTCGTAAGAGCAAACGTGCTCGGTGGATATATAATCCAGTAAGCTGTTGTAGGGATCTTGACTGTACTTCCAGGATTATCCTGATACCTCTCCACTCCTTAAGCACATCCGTGTACGTTGCCCCCTTCGCGTTACGTCACTAAAGTGCTAGCGACTTTTTATGGAAGGACTCTTGAGTGTGCAAGTCATCACCTGCCATTTTTAAACAGACTTCAAAAAAGGAGTAGGTTTCTCAATTCGACCGTATATTTTTTTTTTGTGACTTCATTGTTTGTGAACCGATTTTGATGATTCTTTTTTTGTTGGAAAGGAGATATCCCAAGGGTACTACCATGATAAGGAAACCAGGATGTGATGATGGCATCCCAGAGAAATCGAGGGAACTCCTCAAATGTTATAGGCATACATATAGCGATTTTGGCATTTTTATCAACAATGCAATCATTTACACTCAGATAGTGTCATTTTGTGAAATGGAACTGATGTAGAATGGCCACTGGAACTCCTTAATGTTAAGATGTCACGGGTATAAGATATATCGATTAGCTAACCGACTATGATGAAGCAAATACTATAAGTATAAAATAAATGGTACTGATGAAAATGGTAACGTCGAACTGATCTGATTATGAAGCCGGAAGGTAGGCACTGGAACTCCGAAATAAAACAATGGATCCTAGTAGTGTTTGCTAGCTAGGCTTATTGGAATCGTCATGAGATTTACTTTGGCTATAATTGATTTTCATGGTATTTGGAAGTACCTACTAAAACTAAAAAGAGAGAGATTTTTTTGTTAAAAAGTTTTTTATAGCCGTGTAGATCAACAGGGGCCAATATATAGTTTTAGGTAATCGATCCACGAAACCTCCCAAACCCTTAACCTAATGTGTTTGGTCTCCATATTAGTATATTGCAATAGCCCTGCACCAGCCGGGGACTATCCTTGGATGCAAGTGCATCTAAGCGTAGTGCATATGGGGATATTGTCAAGGCCTCTGCGAGTTGGCTTCGGCCCTTGGTACGCCTTTCAAAGGTCCGGGATCGTAGGTTCCCGAGAATCTCAAAGGAAAAATAATAATAATAACAGTCCGTCACATTATATCTCCGGTTGTTATATTGTATAGCTAACTAGTATTTGCATAGGCAGAACCTTACAGCCAGGATTATGCATCAGTAACTTACTCTTAAATACAATCTTGTGGAATCGGAAGTTCCGTATTATAGATATGTGCCCGACCCAGTTCTCGAAAATGGCAATGTCACGTTGTATTGGGATCGGTCTATCATCACTGACAGGACTATTGTTGCCTTATTGGCAACAATAGCCTGGCATAGTGGTGATAGACTGACTAGACTTTTTAATGTTTTATTTTTATTTTTAATAGGTACTGGTACTCAGCTGAATCCGGTAAGACTGGAAGCCGACCCCAACAATAATTGGGAAAAAGGCTAGGCAGATGATGATGATGATTTTTATTTTTAATAGGATAATATTTAAAAATGTAGATAATATGTATATACAATGAATAAATGAAATAATAATAATAAATTTAATTTCATACCAGAGTCCATAGTAAAATTACTCACAAGCAAACACACAAATAACAATCACATTCACACTCATACAATAGCGAAATAACACGAAATTTAAAAACTTATTTAACATATTTTAATAAATGACACTATGAGTCTTCATCCAGTGCCAACTCAATGGACTGTCTAGTCTATCGGTCACAACAGCTTCAAGGCTGTTGGAGCTATCGCGCATTCGCCGCATCAGAGATGCAATCCGAGTCTGCATAATGGCGTAAAACATTCGTGACGCACAAAACGCGGTAGCTCCAACATTACCCTGAAAGCATTATTGTATTGGATTCGCAGAGCATTGTATGAGCTTTTTGAATAACCAACCCACAGGGCGCACGTGTACCGAGATTGGCAATAGAGATTAAAGGATGTAGTTTTTTCCTACCTCGTACAACTTGGAAGCTACGGGCCAGCGTATTACATCTAAATCTAACTGCCAATGCTTTACGTCCCCTCTCCAAGTCCGCATCGTCGGACAGATTATCGGTGACCCAATGCCCCAGGTACTTGAACTTCGTCACTCTGGAAAGTGGAGCGCCCCCATTTGTATACTGTTGTTAAAGAAGACTCTTTAATTTACGTTCGTAGGCACTTGCATTGTTTAATTCTTGGTATCCTCTTCCTAATACTTGTAGGTTTGGATTCGTCCGGGTTAATCGTGAAAATGGGGTACCCCAGGGTTAAATTTTGGGTCCTCTCTTGTTTCTAGTCTACATTAACGATTTACCTCATCTATTGAAAAACAATCTAAACATGGTGTTATTTGCTGATGACACTTCTTTGATTTTTAAGATAAATAGTCGAACGAGTAACGTTGACGACGTAAATATCGTCTTGCGACAGGTTCAAATTGGTTCACAACTAATAATCTAGTTTTAAATGCTTTAAAGACTAATTGCGTAAAATTTGTCTTGCCAAATGTCAAAAGTACTGATTGTGACATTATATTAAACAAGGAGAAGCTAGAATTTGTCGATAAAACGGTTTTCCTGGGGTTACAATGGGAGACTCGAGGTTACAATGGGGTCCTCATTTAATATCACTTGCGGGGCGGCTAAGTTCGGCAGCTTATGCTGTTAGAAAAATACGTCAGTTTACTGATGTAGATACCGTGAGGCTAGCCTATTTTAGTTATTTTCATAGTATAAAGTCTTACGGTATCTTACTATGGGGAAGGGTTGCAGACATTAAGTCAATTTTTATTCTGCTAAAACGAGCCATCAGAGCGATATACAATCTTCATCGGCGCGATTCTCTAAGGGAACTGTTTAAGGACATTAACATTATGACGGTACCTTGTCAATATATTTATGAAAACATCATGTGTGTTAGAAATAATTTTTCATCCCATCTATTCGAAAAGGACAACTTGGTTCGCCTTTAAGCGCACCCAATTGTGGTGTTTTCTATATGAAACTTTTAGCGGGCAGTAATGAATTTTTAATCCTATTTATAAGTGCGCCGCAATTATCTTTGCCGCGCACTTTTTGAATTTGGAACATCTTAGTGTTCAGCCTTAGCGCCAAAGAAATCGAACGCAAATATTGTTTGAATAAAGACTGGCTTGTACGACGGCCCATAGTCGCGCCGCCAGCTGAATAAAAAAAAAAAATCAAATTAAAAACGCGCGAACTACAGCCCGCGCTTTCGTCAATTTTCACGGATTGTTAGAAATTTATGGTTTTGTTTTGAAAAATGAATTCTTCAAGTGACAGTGAAATGATAGAATTAACTCCTGAAAGTATTAGAACTGACGCAAAAAATGTGATGGATAATCTATTTCCTGCAAAATCCCAGAAGAATATATGAAAGCCTAGGGTAATTTTATTGAATGGAGAAATGCAAGAAGCGCCAAGAATTTTTCAGAATCTGTGTTTTGGCCTACTTCCAGTACTTAGCCAAAACTAAACAACCTGACACTCTTTGAAGTACCTACTCGATACAAAAATCAACAGTCACTTCTAATAACGACGTAAAACTGGACACATATTCGAAATTAATGGCGTATCTGAAGAGGATGTCTGATGGATTTAAATCTAATAAATCCAAAGTGTTCTCAGTCAAAAACATGGAGACTTTCCTTAATGAGGCACCCGACAAAGTCTTTCTTGCCGTAAAAGTAAGTATATGGTGGATTAGTAAAGTATAACCATGGTGTTTTAAAATGCGCATTTTATTGTAACCTTCGATAAATACTTGGCTTATTCACATTCGGTTTTGTTACAGGTGGCTTTAATTTTCGGAGTACATGGAGCTTGTCGTGACAATGAACTTTTAAAAATAACTGTTGATGATGCCGAAAATCACTCAGATGATTTACTGTTAGTAAAGCTGACAGACACAAATACAAAAATTTACCGATCCTTCGTAATCCGAGGAGAATACAAAATTATTGTACAGAAATACCTGGACCTGTGTCCTGCTGATATGAAGATCAATCGGTTTTTCATCCGTTATCAAAATGGCAAGTGCTTCAAACAAGTCATAGGAAAAAATAAAATTTTAAACATGCCACAAGAAATCAGTACTTATTTGAAGTTACCAGATATCAAGCTGTATACAGGACATTGTTATCGTCGTACTTCTGCTACCCTTTTGGCAGATTCTGGACCGGGCTTAACTGTTCTCAAGCGACATGGAGGAGGGAAGTCGAGTGCTGTAGCAGAGGGGTATATAGAAGATTTCATTGAGAACAAGGCGAAAACATGTGAACGCATTGTGGAAAACATTAAATTGCAACCTTCAGTTAATCCGTCCATGCCTATGTCGCCGCGCCCATTTACATCTAAACAACGAGATTCACCGTCACATTTTCCTCAAAATGAGCCAGATTCGGACATTATTTCAAACACGCAGAATATAAAATCTACAACAATCTCATATCCTAATAAAACTGTAACAATAAATTTTCATAATTGCGAAAATATCTCAAATGGAAATGTAAGTTTTTAGTTGTTTTATTATTAGATACTATTTAATTTCAATTTAGTTGTTACTCTATGTTTTATTAAATAATAATATTACAATAAAATATGAGGCGCCTTTTATTTTCTCATAGTGGGTTATGAAAAGTAGTGTATCACTTAGGCGTTAAATATATTTTTGGCTCGGGCGACGTACTTTGAATCCCTCGCTACGTTCAGGATTCTACTAAAGAATCCCTCACTTCGCTCTGGATTCAAAAAAGCACCCTCGTCGTAAAAATATTATTGTGCTCCCTTATGATACAATCTACTATACATCTTTTTAATAAAAACGGCGGCAGACATAATTATGTTACTAGAAATAGGGACCAATTAATTCAACCAGGTTTTAGGCTGGCTAAAGTAGCATCATCTTTTATGGGGTATTGTATAAAATGTTACAATAAAATTCCTCCCCATATTCTAGAACTAAATGAGACGAAATTTAAAACTTGTATAAAACGCACACTATGCAGGCAGGCATATTATAAGTTGATTACATCGCTGATAAAAATGCTTGGCTCAATGCTGGTGCTGCCCCACCGCCACTGGGGCGCAAGAACAATTAGTGATGGGCAGAAAAGTTTCGAAGTATTGTTAGACCTGCTGAAGACCGTATGAAATTTTTTGTACTGCACAGCAAATGTGTGGGTACTATGTTCCGACTGGAGATAAATCTACCATTCACTGTACCTATGTGTTGTTCATTGACTTCTGTGTGCCCTGGCAGTTGAGTGTGTCATGCTCTCTCTAATTTCTCTCTGATGGTGGCACATGTGTTGGATCATTCGGTTCCTTTCATGATGGTTGAGGTGAGCGGTGCCGATCCATGCGTCATGTTCGTGAACGGGCGCCATGAGTTGGGATTGGTCATAACTTAGCTGTCTCGGCCTGTTAAAGTACTTTTTTTTTAAATTGTTTGTTACTCTAGACGCTTTTACGTACACGTCTTTTTACATCGTTCTCACATATATGTATTTTTTCAACAAGAATGATGTAACCAAAACTTGTAATTAAAACTAATGGAAAAGAGTGTCCGTGGAGTTTCTTGCAAATTCTTCTCCATTGAGACCTACAGACGCTTGCGAATTTGCAATTAGAGTCATCTTTTTATTAATTTTTTGTTTGACAATTCAAAAGTACCTATAAGGTTTACTTGAAATTACTTGATTTTGATTTTGTTTAACATTTAGGTAAAGTGCTAAACGTAGATATTTTCCTATTTATTTAATTATTCCTTTATCCTCGCACTCAAACACCTTGCAGCAATTCCACCAATGCAGCACAAACTTATAATAAACTAACTATAAGTCCACGATGTTTTCCGTCACCGTTGTCAGAGATGTTTAACATAAACTTAGAAAGTACATATGAACTGAAAAAGTCACATTGGTACTTGTACCGGATCCGAATATTCCGAATCCACGACCTCAAGCTCGAGAGGCGCGGTCTTAGCTACTGAGACACCAGAACATTATAACTATAACAGACATCTTTAGCCCCGTAGCACAATTAAGAGTCCTATAGGACGATGTTTCTGTGAAGTTTGAACACTATTGCTACTACTATAGCATAGTGCTAGCTATATTTTCACCGTACCAGTCTTCTATACTAATAATAAAATTATAAAGAGGAAAGATTTTTTTGTTTGTTTGTTTGTACCGAATAGGCCCCGAAACTACTAAACCGATTTAAAAATTCTTAACCTGACACTCTTTGAAGTACCTACTCGATACTACAATCAACAGTCACTTCTACTAACGACGTAATACTGGACACATATTCGAAATTAATGGCGTATCTGAAGAGGATGTCTGATGGATTTAAATCTAATAAATCCAAAGTGTTCTCAGTCAAAAACATGGAGACTTTCCTTAATGAGGCACCCGACAAAGTCTTTCTTGCCGTAAAAGTAAGTATATGGTGGATTAGTAAAGTATAACCATGGTGTTTTAAAATGCGCATTTTATTGTAACCTTCGATAGATACTTGGCTTATTCACATTCGGTTTTGTTACAGGTGGCTTTAATTACGGAGTACATGGAGCTTGTCGTTACAATGAACTTTTAAAAATAACTGTTGATGATGCCGAAAATCACACAGATGATTTACTGTTAGTAAAGCTGACAGACACAAATACAAAAATTTACCGATCCTTCGTAATCCGAGGAGAATACAAAATTATTGTACAGAAATACCTGGACCTGTGTCCTGCTGATATGAAGATCAATCGGTTTTTCATCCGTTATCAAAATGGCAAGTGCTTCAAACAAGTCATGGGAAAAAATAAAATTTCAAACATGCCACAAGAAATCTGTACTTATTTGAAGTTACCAGATATGAAGCTGTATACAGGACATTGTTTTCTTCGTACTTCTGCTACCCTTTTGGCAGATTCTGGAGCGGGCTTAACTGTTCTCAAGCGACATGGAGGAGGCAAATCGAGTGCAGTAGCAGAGGGGTATATAGAAGATTCCATTGAGAACAAGGCGAAAACATGTGAACGCATTGTGGAAAACATTAAATTGCAACCTTCAATTAATCCGTCCATGCCGCGCCCATCTACATCCAAACAACGAGATTCACCGTCACATTTTCCTCAAAATGAGCCAGATTCGGACATTATTTCAAACACGCAGAATATAAAATCTACAACAATCTCATATCCTAATAAAACTGTAACAATAAATTTTCATAATTGCGAAAATGTCTCAAATGGAAATGTAAGTTTTTAGTTGTTTTTTTATTAGATACTATTTAATTTCAATTTAGTTGTTACTCTATGTTTTATTAAATAATAATATTACAATAAAATATGACGCGCCTTCTATTTTCTCATAGTGGGGTTGAAAAGTAGAGTGTATCACTCGGGCGTAATAGTAGTTTATGCAATGGTCATATAATAGGGGTTATTAAAACACGAGCGTAGGTTTATCAAATGAGGCGAAGCCGAATTTGATAATAATATTACGCGAGTGTTTTAATATGACTGTTTTGCATTACAACAAAACAGGTATTATGTGTGGACTAAACACATGGTGTCGGGGAAGAGGCTGTCTGTAAATCTGCCTTTATCTGATGATCCATGGTTAAAAACTTACCAAATTGTCCATCGTTTTATACCTATCTCTCTCTATCGCATGAGATGGTCCTTTTCTGTCCCAGCGAGCGTGATGTCACGCTTGACAGGTTGCTGTCAACTCTCATAGGGTCTTCAGCTCACCAGCAAGAGAATTGCTGCGACACCATGTGTTTAGTCCACACATAATACCTGTTTTGTTGTAATGCAAAACAGTCATATTATGTGTTCCTCTAAACACATGGTGTCGGGGAAGACCTGTTTGGTATCTGCTGGTGATACATACAAACGCTATGTTGAATAAATTATACAACTGTTCTGAAATAAAAATTTGTTTTATTATTTCAGTATAAAACTAAGTAAGTAAAAGGTTCAATATGTCCTGAATGAACATAAAATAAAACACATATTCTTCTGAAATAATCCAATGTCAAGGAACAAAAAGAAAAGAAATTAACTTAAAATATCTCACACAAAAATAATTATTATAAAGATATTCCACTTTAATAAACATTAGAAAAATTTGAATGCACACAAAAATAATAATAATAAAAATATTCCACTTTAATAAACATTAGAAAAATTTGAATGTAGTAAATCCACATTAGAGTTAGCATTATCAACTTTATCTACTGGTCGACAGTAAAACTTTTGAAATGTTTTAATATTCTGCCAGTTTCCTCTGTTAAGTATTTCTTGAACTGGTCTATTTTCCATCCAACTCCTGGAGGCTACTGCTGAACGGATACTGCCCGGTGGAGCATCTATATTAACCTCTTTAAAAATACTACGTATCCATCCTGCAATCATTGTTCTCGAAGCAGGTTTTAATTGCCCTGATAATGAAATAAAAAGACTTGTTACAGTCTTGTCTGCTCTTCTTCTACTTGTAGATTTTTCTATAAGGTTGTTAATGTGTTTGACTGGGCAGACATGATGATCCGGGTGTTTCCGCAACACCCAACCAGACTGTCTGTATGAATTTGAATCGGTTTTTGAACCAAATCTGGGCCACAGGGTTATCTCATCTTTAGAAGTAATTAAATTGTCGGGACTATTCTCTAATAAAGTGAGATCATGAATTCTACGACCTGAGGCCAGCAGAAGAATTAAAGCTGTTCGCCTTGCAATTTCGAATAAGGTACCTGAATTTGTTGAAGTCCTTAACCAGTTAAATAAAATTGCAGTGTCCCATATAGGTAGTTTTGGTGCTGCTGGTTTAGCAAGTGAAATAGCCTTTAGAACTTGGTGAACAAATAAATTTTTTGTGATATCTATTTCTGACGTAGCACAGTAAGTTGATACAGCTGACTTGTGCAATAGAATAGTTCTATAAGCTAGCTTATCTACTAAAAATAAACTTGCTAAGAATCTAGCGACCTGCTGACCGTCAGGTGACCTTGAATTAATGTTGTGGGTCTCACACCACAACAGCCATCTCTTAATCGGAGCATTGTAAGTAGTTAAAGTAGATGTCCGCCAGCTACTTTTCAACAAATTCTGTTCTTCTGCGTTCCAGTGAGCGATTTGATCGGCCCACCCCCAATTTTCCAAGCAAGAAGGGACAACTTGTCCACTTGTGCTGGGCAGATGCCTGTCGTCCAATCTATTAATACCTTCTGTAGGTTTTTTATTGGAATTGGTTCTGCTATGGCTCTCGCTTTCAGATCGGGCAGCCAGAAACATTTGGTCCACTTTGGAGTTATTAGTATGTAAGTTCCCTTTGCACTGTTCAAGTGAGCTAATACTCTTGGAATTAAGCTGGGAGGGGGAAATGCCCAGCCCAGTTGATAGTCCCATTGTTGACTGAACGCGTCGCAAAAGATTGCGGAACCGTCTTTGGAATCTAACGTTACGTATCTTGGTACGATAGCCGTATCTTTTGACGCGAACAGGTCTACGTCTGGGACGCCCCACGCTTTGAATATCGCCTCCGTGGCTTGGGGTAGAAGATGCCACTCTGGTACATTGCGGCCCCTTGATAGGCGATCCGCAATTCCGTTTAGCCTCCCCGGGAGGTAAGTGGCTGAGAGAGTTATATTTAACTTCTCTGCAAGTTTTAGGAGCCTGGTCGTCAGTCCTAATAGAGCCAGCGAATGAGTCCCCCCCTCGTTTCTGAGGTATGCAACCAGAGTTTTGTTGTCCGATTGTACTAGAATGTGCGCGCCTCGTAAAGTCGTCCGCCGACTCGTGATGGCCGCCAATACAGCATACATTTCCTTCAGGTTTGAATGCCAGGGATTTTGATAAGGGGCCCACTTCCCTGAAAGGTAAATATTGTTTAGCTGAGCTCCCCACCCTGAGTCTGCTGCATCCGTTGTCAAAAAATGAGTTACACTTTTTCTGACTATTGGTGTTGAGCTGTGATCCACGACTTCTAACCACCATCTCAGGTCCTGCTGAACAGGTAGAGGGAGATTCCTTCTTTCTCTTGGGCGGTCTTGATTGAACAATTTTAGAAAAAGTTGAGCTTTGCGACAGTGCAGACGACCCCCTGGTATTGCGTAATTTGCAAAGTTCAGCAAACCTAATAAACTCTGAGCTTCTTTTAGAGAACTGTTGCCATTGCTCAAAATTTTGGATACTATTAATTTTATATTTTTTATTTTCTTGATAGGAAGTTTTACCCAGTTTTTGTCGGTATTCCACACTAGGCCAAGATATTCTATTTCCTGTGTAGGCTCCAGGACAGATTTCTGACAATTTATGTGCCATCCCAAGGTTTGCAATATTCTCAGCGTTTCCGCAACCTGAGAACCTAGTACTGTCCGATCTTGATTTACCAAGAGGAAATCGTCTAAATACACTATTATGCGGAAACCTTGAGCTCGTAGGATCTCCGCAATCCAATTTGTAACTGTGGCAAACATTCTTGGAGCTGATGACAGGCCAAATGGTAAGGATGTCAGTTGTAAAACTTCGTTGTTGTAAATCACTCGGAGAAACCTCCTGTGTGTTTCGGTTATTGGCAAATGAAAATATGCCTGGTGAATATCGATTTTCACTAACCAATCGTTTGTCTGTAAGAAATTGGTTACATCTGTCTGTGAAATTAATTGGAAACGTTTCACTGATACATATGTGTTTAGACCCCTGAGGTCGAAGATGGGACGTAGCCCTCCATCTGATTTTTTTACTAAGAACATGCGACAGAGAAAACCTGGATTGAGAACTGTTGGTGTCTCTAATATTCTCTGTTCTTTTAAGTGGAGAATCATGCTGGTCATGTCCTCTGTTTTCTGGGTTACAAACTTTTTTAAAACATATTTGTTTGGAAATTGAAGGGGAGGTTTCTTTACAAATGGAATTCGAGCACCAGTTATTAACTTTATTATATAATTGTTTGCACCCTGTTGTTGCCACAAATGGGCATAGTTCTTTAGACAACCTCCCTTGAAAATTTTTAATTGGTTGTCAATCTTTACTTCTGTTGTTTGGGGAAGTGTTATTGGTTGTGAAATTTTTACGAAAGGGCTGATTCTTTTTAAATTTAGGGTTTTGCTTCCTGTCTAATTTGTTTCCTCTCTTTTGAGTTTTGTAAAAACCATGATGTTTCTTGTTTTGCACATAAGATGAGTTAAAAACTCTTTTTTCTTTGATGTAAGCAGGAGTGTTGAGCCATACCTGAGAACCACCTAGTGAAGCTATAATTGGTTGTAAAGTCTCCCTGCTAAAAAGGTATTCTTGACTCGGAGGAACACTTTGTAGTGTAGCTTTTAAATTAGGGTTTGTAACTTCTCTTAAAATACGATCCCGTCTCACCTCAATACACTCCGCCCTTTTACCACACACAATCTGCATTGCAGTCTCTGAATTCTTATATGTCGGGGACCCTGGACCAAAAATACTAGATATCTTTTCAAACAATGTATTAGTATTCAAATTGTTAGAATGTGCTGCCGCCCAGTCAAGCAAATCTTGTAATCCTGATCTTAATAATTGTCTTTGTTCTAAAATATTATTGGACAAGCCCGCTAATAAATGTTCAGTTGAAGCTAAATAATCTTTATTCTTGTTGAAATGGCATAACTCCTCATTAAGTTTGAGACCAATAAACCCAGGATTGGCAATGCAAGATTGTAAAGCACTCTTATAACGAATACCCTTCCAAGAAGGAGACTCGAATTTTTGAAGGTTATTTAACTCTTGTAAACGGTACTTATCAGCTTGTGGAATAATAGTTCTTACATCAATCTCAGTACCAAGTACACCTAAAGAGAGATTATGATTGTCAGATGTTGACGGATTTTTCAAATAATTATAATTCGATGTGGATGGGGTTGGATCATTCTGTTGTTGTTCGTGCATTAACATACCAGAATTAGACGCCAATAGAGGCAAGTTAGTTAAATAGGAAGATATAAACCCCACTTGCTGAACAAGAGTTTCCACACGGTCCGAACATGTCTGAACTTGTTTGTACTTACTTGTAAGTTTTCGTCTTTTGTTTGGGGGAGGTGACGCTATGCCCTCCTCATCCTCCGAGGATGACGAGGTAGTTGACGACGATACCTCAACTCGTCTCCTAGTCGAATGCTGATCTCCATCCGAAGCATCAGCATTCGATTCTTGCACACCTCCCACACTTACCGGCACGATCTCGTCCTCACTCATATTGTTCACAAATCACAACACAGTCGATAAAAACTTAACACATCCGATAAAAACTCGAAACGTGTCGTCATGTGTTAATTTAATACAGCTTATGCCTGTATTTCCACACTTTATTAATTTTTTTCTCAAACTAAGAAAATTTTGCGATCTTTTCGCGGCAAAATTTACAAACGCTATGAGAGTTGACAGCAACCTGTCAAGCGTGACATCACGCTCGCTGGGACAGAAAAGGACCATCTCATGCGATAGAGAGAGATAGGTATAAAACGATGGACAATTTGGTAAGTTTTTAACCATGGATCATCAGATAAAGGCAGATTTACAGACAGCCTCTTCCCCGACACCATGTGTTTAGAGGAACACATAATACCTAATTATATGCTATTGCATACACTACTTTATCTTCACTCATACAGTTGCAATAAAACAAAAGTGGAAACGGAAAAATATTTGGTATGGCGGGCAATTTAGATTCTCATTGCGCATGACTGCTCAGCGTGCGCCTCCTTAGACAATGACAGTACTTCAATGAGCCCATAAGCGCCAATAAATTAAAAAGTAAAAGTGTGCTATAAAAATTAAAAAGTTATTTTATGATGCAGTTGTTTAAAAATCGAAGGAAAATGTTGAACTGTAATGGTTTTTTTTTTTAAATTTATTTATCCATGAATATAAAGTACGTGTTTATACAATATTTTTTGAATTCATATTTGGAACATTACGTTGTGAGTGTAGATAAAATATATTTTTGGCTCGGGCGACGTACTTTGAATCCCTCACTACGTTCAGGATTCTACTAAAGAATCCCTCACTTCGCTCTGGATTAAAAAAAGCACCCTCGCCGTAAAAATATTATTTTGCTCCCTTATGATACAATCACCTATACATCTTTTTAGTAAAAACGGCGACAGACATAATTATGTTACTAGAAATAGGGACCAATTAATTCAACCAGGTTTTAGGCTGGCTAAAGTAGCATCATCTTTCATGGGGCACTGTATAAAATGTTACAGTAAAATTCCTCCCCACATTCTAGAACTAAATGAGACGAAATTTAAAACTTGTATAAAACGCACACTATGCAGGCAGGCATATGATAAGTTGGGGGATTACATAACGCTGATAAAAATGCTTGGCTCAATGCTGGTCCTGCTCCACCGCCACTGGGGCGCAAGAACAATATGTCCGTAAGGATTGAGGAGCCATTTTATGTATCTTAATGAAATTAATATACTTATTTAGTAGTTAGTTTAAAAATTTTGTAGGTTCGTTCCTCGATTTTGTAGTATAATACTTCAAAAGTTATATGAACATAAAGGTGGCTCCTCAATCTAAATGTTTGGATTGAGGAGCCACGTCAGAACATCATGGATTAATATTTATCATAATTTGGTATAATTTTGTAGCATTTGAGAGTATTTAGTAGACAAAATCTGAGCTCGGTTGCATTAAAATTAAAAAAGTTATCATACATTATATGTGGCTCCTCAGACCATACATACGAAACGAAATTTTTCAAAGAAGCAGTAGTTCAATTAATGCGCAATTTCTTCGTCATTTAGTAGTAAGTCTAATAGATTTGTAGGACAAGAATCAGTAATTAAAAATGAGTGCATTGTGAGATATGGCACATTTTAACTGGCTCCTCAATTGAGAGGCTTCAGTAAATATATTTTCTTCTAATCTACTGATACTTGTGACGAAATTTGAAAAAAAAAATACGTCTTATTCTGTATAAATTTATACTAAATGTACGTATAATCCTGCCATAAAAAAGTTAATATCTACGAAGTTATTAGCAATCCTTTAATTTCCTATCAAATTCTTTTGTAGGGTGTCCATGAATAAACTAAATTTTTATTTTTCTCGTTTCCTGGCTTTAAAACACACATATTTTTGTGTTTTTAAATTTTATTTCAATTCAATATTGAAATCATTGACGGTCCAACAAGTTCTTTTTTTTTTTTTTTCCGAGTTTCCTCCGTGCCTCGAAAAGCACGTTAAGCCGTTGGCCCCGGCTGTCATTTGAAGATCTTTGACAGTCGTTACGGGTAGTCAGAAGCCTGAGATCTGACACCAGTCTTGCCAAGGGGTATCGTGTTACCCAGTTACTGGGTTGTGGAGGTCAGATAGGCAGTCGCTCCATGTAAAACACTGGTACTCAGCTGAATCCGGTAAGACTGGAAGCCGACCCCAACAATAATTGGGAAAAAGGCTAGGCAGATGATGATGACGGTCCAACAGATTGAATATTATTTATTTTCCTGTCTATTCCATTTACAAATTAGGGTCTCCATTCTCACAAGATATAAAATATTAAAAATAAATTACGGTCACCAATTCTATTTGTAATAAGAAAAAAAAAAGATAAATAAAAGATTCTAAAGATTTCGCGCCAATGCCTTTTTAGGGTTCCGTAGCCAACAAGGAAGTCCGTCCGCAGCTTAGCTCAGAGACTCTTAGTACAAAAAAGCTATGATTTGCCATGGATATACATATAAATTACTCCGACAAAAGGATGTTTTTATCTCGTCTTTTCCTTAAGATCTTTATCGATAAATAGGCCTTTAAAAATATTACGTGTCTATTAAAACCATTGTTCGATTCAGGGATCCATTTATTTATTTATTTTTTAAACTTTGCCCCACACTAGAAATTTCTTCCTGTATCTTGGGTGCGTTTACAAACATATAAACTTATATACACAAACACCCAGAGCCGGAACAACAATCTGTAGGTCATACAAATATTTTTTCCGTGCGGGAATCGAACCCGCGACATTTTTTTCACGTGATTTTGTTTTTTTTTTTGACACGCAGCCCAGCAGTCAATCGCTCAACCACTGCGCCAACCGTGCGGCCATATTGCGATTTTTTTTTCTTTCTCTTTCTAATTTTTTTTTTGGAACCTATGGAGAATATCTGTACATACCTACCTATATTTATTTATTGTTGATTTGTTAAAAATTTAATTTCAAAAACTTGTCATCCTGGTTTCATTCATATAACATGGTCACCCTTAATAGCGACTTCTTAAGGAATATCGAAAAGTAATTTGTTTTTCAGATACCGAATATATACAATGTTGATCTCTACTTAAGTATTTAGTAGACATTCATACTAAATGTTAGTGTCTCTGGTTTTTGATTCCGTTGTAATCTCAGGTAAGTTTTGATCTCAGGTAGGTACACTAACGTCAGGATTGAGGAGCCAAATAAAATGCGTGTATTTACTAAAGTCACTCAGTTTTACTATTTTCTTCATATGCTACAAATTCGAACACACTTACTACGAAATGACGAACAAATTGCGCATTAATTGAACTACTGCTTCTTTGAAAAATTTCGTTTCGTATGTATGGTCTGAGGAGCCACATATAATATATGATAACTTTTTTAATTTTAATGCCACCGAGCTCAGATTTTGTCTACTAAATACTCTCAAATGCTACAAAATCATACCAAATCATGATAAATAATGATCCATGATGTTCCTAGTTCTGACGTGGCTCCTCAATCCAAACATTTAGATTGAGGAGCCACCTTTATCTCCATATAACTTTTGAAGTATTATACTACAAAATCGAGGATCGAACATACAAAACTTTTAAACTTACTACTAAATAAGTACATTAATTTTATTAAGATACGAAAAGTGGCTCCTCAATCCTTACGGACATAGAACAATTAGTGATGGGCAGAAAAGTTTCGAAGTATTGTTGGACCTGCTGAAGACCGTATGAAAATTTTTGTATTGTATTTACTCAATTTATTTTAGTATTATATAACTGCACAGCACATGTGTGGGTACTATGTTCCGACTGTAGATAAATCTACCATTCACTGTACCTATGTGTCGTTCGTTGACTTCTGTGTGCCCTGGCAGTTGAGTGTGTCATGCTCTCTCTAATTTCTCTCTGATGGTGGCACATGTGTTGGATCATTCGGTTCCCTTCATGATGGTTGAGGTGAGCGGTGCCGATCCATGCGTCATGTTCGTGAACGGGCGCCATGAGTTGGGATTGGTCATAACTTAGCTGTCTCGGCCTGTTAAAGTACTTTTTTTAAATTGTTTGTTACTCTAGACGCTTTTACGTACACGTCTTTTTACATCGTTCTCACATATATGTATTTTTTCAACAAGACTGATGTAACCTAAAACTTGTAATTAAAACTGATGGAATCAAAAACTTGTAATTAAAACTGATGGAACCAAAAATTTGTAATTAAAACTGATGGAAAAGAATGTCCGTGGAGTTTCTTGCAAATTCTTCTCCATTGAGACCTACAGACGCTTGCAAATTTGCAACTAGAGTCATAATTTTATTATTTTTTTGTTTGACAATTCAAAAGTACCATAGTATATAGTATTCATATTAGTAAGTAGTAGTATTTAGTAGTAGTAGTAGTAGTAGTTTAGTAGTAGGTTTGCTTGAAATAAACTACTTGATTTTGTTTAACATTTAGGTAAAGTGCTAAACGTAGATATTTTCCTATTTATTTAATTATTCCTTTATCCTCGCACTCAAACACCTTGCAGCAATTCCACCAATGCAGCACAAACTTATAATAAACTAACTATAAGTCCACGATGTTTTCCGTCACCGTTGTCAGAGATGTTTAACATAAACTTAGAAAGTACATATGAACTGAAAAAGTCACATTAGTACTTGTACCGGATTCAAAGATTCCGAATCCACGACCTCAAGCTCGAGAGGCGCGGTCTTAGCTACTGAGACACCAGAACATTATAACTATAACAGACATTTTTAGCCCCGTAGCACAATTAAGAGTCTCTGTGAAGTTTGAACACTGTTGCTACTACTATAGCATAGTGCTAGCTATATTTTCACCGTACCAGTCTTCTATACTAATATTATAAAGAGGAAATATTTTTTTGTTTGTTTGTTTGTACCGAATAGGCCCCGAAACTACAGAACCGATTTAAAAAATTCTTTCACCAATAGAAATCTATGTTATTCCTGAGTAACATATGCTATTTTTTTATCCCGAAAACGGGTACTGTGGGGTGGCCCACGGGAGCGAAGCCGCGGGGAACAGCTAGTGTTATATAAAAATATTTTGTAAAAGTTGAAGTGTACAAATTACTCAAAGGAATCATCAACAAAAATACGAAAAGTGTTAAAATTTTCTTAATTAATAGCCTTCTTACCCGCCTCGTTGAAACCGGTCGTTAGGTTCACCCTCAAATTATTGTCTTTTCAACAATGGCGGCAACTAATCTTTATTATTCTTTCGCTTACAATTAATTTTAAACGCGAAATAAAAGCAATAAGGCGCGGTTTTTCACTAAATGAAATATTTTAGTATCTATTTTAAGTCTTGCAGACAGTTATATTGCGTTTTTTAATTTTCTTTTGATTTAGCTTCTTAAACTGATTGTAAATTTCTAAATGGTATGAAAAGTGGCTGTCTGTTTCTCCGCTTACTTTTTCCACCACGCATCGGCATTTAATACGGTTTTTACTAATAGAAAGGTGGATATATAACGTCCTTATTTTGCACACACATACAGATTTAGAGCAGAGCAGTGGTGGCCCAGAGAGCAGTGGTGGCCCAGTAGAGCAGTGGTGGCCCAGTGGTAACGGCCGTGACTTACAAGTTGTAGGTCGTGGATTTGAGCCCAGGCAGGCGCTTTACTTTGTGTAAATTATTTCATCACCACTGCTCTCAAAACGGTGAAGGAAAACATCGTGAGGAAACCGGCATGTCCTAGAACCAAAAATTCGAAGACATGTGACATCCACCAACCCGCACTGGGCCCGCGTGGTGGATTACGGCCCATTCCCTCACACAGAGAGGAGGCCTGTGTCCCAGCAGTGGGAACATTAATAGGCTGATGATGTGATGTGATACAGATTTAATGAGAACCCGTGCGAAGCCAGGGTGGGTCACTAGTATAGAACAAAAGAACATGTGAAAAAGTTCAACTAAATTATCTGAAGAAACTCATATTAGCCTCAGTAAATCATATATGAATTGTGGACTCATTCATATTAAAGTAAAAGGACGGCTTTCATTACGGGTGGTTTTAGTCATCCAAGATGTTTACGGTTGGCTGTATGTCATAATTTAACTTGGAACCGTCATAAATGTCTAAATAGGTATGTGGTTTATGATACGGTCTGCGTGTTGTGGTTGTTGATATGATTATATGGTTATAGTTACGTCAGAAGATAACAGGAGGACTTATTTGTCGTTGTTTGCCAAAGCATGAAAAGGAAGTTTTTTTAGCTTTCCATCACACAAGATGCGAGTGGTAAGTTGGACCATCACGAAAAAATGTTCTTTTTTCGAATTAATTCAATGTTTCAGTGGTTGTTGTCGACTGATCGTTCAACTTCTCACCGGCTGCCAGTGACATAAAAAGCACCACTTGCTCCCCCCGCCCCCCTTTCCTCACCGTCCACTTGTACCCTCCCCAGACATTAAATTCAGATAACAAGCATTTCTTGTTCACCTCAACTCAAAACACGCTACTTTGCAAAAATGGATTTTCCTAAGTAGGAGACATAAAATTAGTCTTTCTTACAATATTTTACACAATTTCTAAAGTTATTAATTTAGGCGTCAACTACTCGTACTGTCAGTGCCAGCAAGCTTTGAAATGTAAAGTTCTCAGTAAGCCAACAGAATGCCAGCGGTAATTTTCATTTTTTATCTGAAGAGACTGAAAGAGACGAGGGAAATTCGTTTCGCTCTAAATCTAAACAAATAGTTATTGCGATATATCAAAGACGCATTATCTCAAAGCTTGAAACCCGTAATCCAGGAAAAATATATTACCTACCTCCATGTGCCTTTTCCTAGTTCAATGGTCCATTTGATTGGACATATTCTACTCGAAAAACTTCAAAAAGTCAAGCTCTCGTCTCCTGATTGCTTCACAAAAAGTTTTCCCCCAACGACAGAGAAATACAGAGATCAAACGAGTTTCGGGTCAACGTATTGTTAGTCTTTGCTCTCTGGGGTAGAAGCGTAAGATAGGAACGTCAAAGCATTTGCACGCACGATGTGTTGTTCAGAAGGCTGTGACAAGCAAAGCCCGTGTGTTCGTGCATCCTGACTTTGTGAGCGTAGATTGGTATTACTGGCACTTGAGATTGAGATGCCCGCTAGTATAACATACCTATGGGCAAGCTTAGAATGCCTAACGTGCACTTTCAAGTGCTTGTCAGATATATACTAAAACTGTAGAACACATCATGAGGCTCTGATTCAGGCAGTATGGTAGAACTGTACGTTATTTTTAACCGACTTACCGACTTCCCAAAAAGGAGGAGGTTTCTCAATTCAACCGTATATATTTTTTTTTATGTGTGTTCGCGGATAACTTCGTCGTTTATGAACCGATTTTGATGATTATTTTATTGTTGGAAAGGAGATATCCCAAGGGTGGTACCATGATAAGGAAACCAAGATCTGATGATGGGATCCTAGAGGAATCGAAGGAACTCCTCAAATATTATAGGCATACATATAGCGATTTTGGTATTTTCATCAATAGTGCAATAATTTGGACTCAGAAAGTATCATTTGGTGAAGTAGAACTGATGAAGAAGACCACAATGGCTACTGGAACTAAAATAATGTATCCTAGTCGTGTTTAGGCTTATTGGAATCACTATGGCTATGCTTTGGCTATAAATGATTTTCATGTTAATGGGAGGTACCTATAAAAAACTTTTTAACAATCAAAAAAACAAACCGACTTCCAAAAAACCTTCGGAAAAAAAAGTTATTTTTCGTTTTGCAGTGTTTTTTTGGAAGTCAGTTTGTTTTTTTGTTTGTTAAAAAGTTTTCTTACGTGAAATTAGAATTGAAGTTTACCCAGAAGCATTAGACGCCTTCATTAAAAGTTTCCTCTAATTATTTCTCTGTGAAACCATAAAATTTAGGCTGCTATTATTATACCGTAATCATCGCAGACAACTGTTTTCGTACATAACAATTAATTTAACGTTTTTAGGTCACGGGCTTTCTAAAATAGCGCTCGGAAACTAAATCTGAATAATTATAGCAACAGGGCAGCTCATTAATTGTTACAAAATAAATTGCATAGCTATTTTATTAATAAATTACACATTAATGGCAATCTCGCATGATTAATTGTAATTACCGCTTATTATAAAGAAAACAATACATTGCACATAAAGAAAGAAAATAGTGAAAGTTGACACTGACAATTTTCACAGTGCTAATTTTACTCTGATTTAATTTCAGGTGCACCGTTTTCCAATGAAATAATGACGTAAGCGTTTAATTTTATTATATCTAACAACCATCATCATCTCCTTGCGCTTGTCCCATATTTATTGGGCTCGGCACAACACGTTTTCTTCTTCCATACCGTCCTGCCCCGTCACGCTATCACTTCTATCTTTTCTTTAATATCACTCCTCAAACAGTCCATCCATCTTTTCCTTGGCCAATCTCTCCCTTTACATCCATCCACATTTATATTCATAACTTTTTTAGTAACATGCGTTTCATCCCTCCGCATCACATGACCATACCAGGACAAACGGTTTCCTTTCAACATTTCTGTCACTGGTGCCACTTTCAAACTTCCTCTAATATACTCATTTCTCACTTTATCCATTCTCGTCACTCCGCAGATCCATCTCAACATTCTCATCTCTGCTACATGCAATCTCTTTTCATCCATCTTTTTCACAGCCCAACATTCCGATCCATACAGTACGAAGGTCTAATCACGGACTTGTAAATTTTCCCCTTTAACTTGAGGGGCATCCGTGGATTGCAAGATGTTCCAGTGACCTGTCGCGATTACATCCATCCCGAGTTGATCCGGTGCGTTACGTCTCGTCTCGTTTTATTATACCCAACAATAAACTGCAATTATCACAGCTTCGGTCGGTAATGGTGGTGACGGTAATTTCCCGCTTAAATGATGCTAAATGTCACAAGTATCAATGAATTAATAGTTTGTTAAGACCTGAAGCGACATAAAGAGGTAACATTGTATACTATCCTATTCTATACTATTAAAAGAACAATATTTGTGTGTTTGTATGTATGTGTATGTCTCACGTTATCGAAAATGGCTCTAACAATTTCGATAAAATTTACAGAATAGGGATTTTCGGGTGCGAAAAATCGATCTAGCTAGGTCTCATATCTGAGCAAATTGGTTTTCACATAAAAAAAGTTTTCTCTATTTTTACCCGAGCAAAGCTGGGTCGCCAGGTAGGTACTGGTTATAATGGGTAATCTCTGGAATATCTGATGAAGAAAACTCATTCAATGACAGAAAACTACACTATCACCTGAAGATATTATATTCATATTTAAGTACTGCTTAAAATACAAGTTTATATTGAGTGGTCAAATACCTTTCAGCCCAAATAGGGCAAAAAAAACTTATTAAACATATAACAGTACAATTAGATAGGCATCGAACATTAGCGTCGCAATTATTTGCCTTATCCCGCCAATCGCGTGAGGCATGCGAGCCGGGTGTTAGGAGCCTGCCCAGCCCTCTTGACGCCGGCACTTATGCGTCATGTTAATAGGAGATTAGCTGTGTGTAACACATGTGCGTCTGGTTAATCTACTCTTGAACTTTGGCCTTCGAAGGTCGTGAGGTATAGCTATTATCATCGATAACTCTTGAATAGATAGCTAATCGAAAAGCGTCGTTTTGGTAAAAGGTTCCTGTAAAATAAGCCACGGGTGAGAAGCTGCGGGAAAAGCTAGTTGAGTATAAACTTAGCAGCTCAGGATGGATTCAGATTTTTTCCGATGACTTCTACTACGGAAAACCGTCGAGATTTTTCTCATTATTAGTGATTATTTCTTGTATGTATTTATGCCGTCCCGTCGCGTGTGTATGTATTGTGGTTTCTTGTTAATTATTCTTAGGAGCTTTGCTTTCTCTGATATCTCAAAGACTCTTTGTAACACGCTTTTATTAGCTTGGTATGTATGTATCTATGTAACGGAATCTTTGAACGTGATTTTCACTTCCTTCAAAACGTCGGATTAATTTGAAACTTTGCACACTTATCAAGGACCGATAACAATGCAATAATTTAAATAGTTTGTCTCTTATTCTTACCAGGATCTTCAGGATTAGCGACATTTTTATATCCAATTTCCGGTGTCTTAATGCCAAGTACCAAGGCACTTGCTAAGACATGCGCATGACTTAATTTTTAGTTATATCCAAAGACACGGTAGTGCCTTCCGCCAAAAACACTTATTAAATAAATGTTCCGGAGAGAAAGCCTGAGAAACGGCTATCACATCAGGGAAGGCACTAGGCACGCTAAGGTAATTAGCGTGCCTAGTGCTCCCATCACAGGGAACTATTAATAATTTATCGTTTAAAAAATAAAAAACACGCTGTAATGGTAAACTGAACTAAAAAGTAAAAAATATATAATAGTTTAACAAAACTATAAAACAAACTTTAATTGAAAACCTAAGCAAAAATTAGAAAATAATTTTGTATAAATTTAAATTAAAAATAGTATGATTAACAAAATAATTTAAAAAAACGTGGGGTGCTTGGTGTTAATTGTTATATTATTTTATTGACGGATATTGATAAAATTAGAGTCATTTTGAAAATACCTTAAAAACCAGCCCATGCTTTTTAAATAAAATTATTTTTTTGTTAATCACTCTATTCTTAATTTAAATTTATTTTCTAATTTTTAGTTTGGTTTTCTACATGTTCTTTAGTTTTATAAACTATTATTTCTGTAACTTAGTTTTGTTTGTTCTTTGTCTTTAGATATTAGTTATAGGAAGCCGTACTCCGGCTCTACCGTACGGGCTGAGCGCGTGAGCCCTTGTGAGCCTGCCGAGTCCAAGGTTCCGTAGGTTTATGGTGAAGGCTGGAGGCGTGAGCCCTAGTGAGCCTGCCGGGTTCGGATTTCCGTACGTTTGCAACGGCATGTGTTTTGCTTCAAGAATTGCGGTCCTGGTTGACGTATAGTTTAAACTTTTAAAATTTCTCGGATTAGAACTTAATTATATGTCGGAAATGATTTTGTTTACACCTGTATGAATAGGCCAGAATAAAACCAGTTGAAACTTCGTAGGCCGTAGAGGTTGAAAAACTTAGGAGTACAATCTACTCCTAAGTTTTTTCTTACTAAATATTTATGAAATAACTAATTCGATATCGATATCGGCGTTTTTTTTTTTAATTTAAATAATCAAGTATTTTACTTTTTATATTCTTTTATATATTTTCGTTGTATTTTTATTTTAAAACAAAATTGTAAGTACCTACTACTACTACTACAAATGAATGTAGCGTAAAGCGATTTTTAATTTTTTTATACCGCCGCAATAGGTATAGCAATACTATGCCTCTATGCCACTTGCAATGGCAAACTTATGAATACATTTTACCTGCATGCAAATGTTTGACGAAAATAGATACGACGCGGAGGCGAGTTGTGGACACACTGACGAACTATTGTTCAAACCATAAGCTGGATGTTGGGCATTGAATATGTTAAACCTAGAAACTGTGCGTTTCCAATTTGTACCAATAGTGCACAGGTACTCATGTTTATACAAATAAACTAATTTTATCTATAGGTAACCCTTGTTGTCTTTGATAATTATTATGTATCTAAATATGAGAATTAGGCAGTTCCTAGCACAAAATACTGTATATATTGCAACAGCCGCTGACGTTGGAAGAACTACCTTATTTTTAGTTGCAGATATTTTGAGAAACAATCTGGAATTTATCGTCAAATGGGAATAAATCGCAATCTAATACCTACCGTGCAACAAATCAACTAATTCTGTCATCGATGATGTGTGGGTCTTACACCCACTCACTACTGCGGTATGTGGTGTGTATTTATTTATAAGTGATGGCTCCCTAATAAAATAAGTTTAGGAACGACAACCATTAATCGTGTTAATCGTATTTCGTAACTAAAGGGTCTTTCAACAAGGACGGGGCGATGTTAAAATTGAATAAAACAAGATGTGTGTGAGATATTAACGAAATTTATTTTTTATTTAAAAGGCCCATTTATGCCAATTATGGATGGAATATGACATCGTTCAAATGTCCGCCGCGGCTTCGTATGGTAGCACGAATCCGAGAGGTCCAATTTTTAATGACTCTTTAAACTTAAGCAGTGAAGTTCCTCCCTATTTCTGTTTTTAGTTCGCATAACCAGCTTTCTAAGATTTTTATCTTATTTGCAGTCGATATAGCATGCAGCCGTAAGAAAAAATAAAACGGGTTTATGGAAAACAGCCGTACCTTCGTGGACTATTAAAAATCCAAAGTAACCTAAAGCTGTAAAATACCAGGGGATCACACTAACACGCATCGATTCCTTCCATAATATATTTAATCTTAGTTGTTATATAACGGGAGGACTGACCTTTACCATGTATCACAAGGTTGCTAATACATAAGTATAGGTAGATAGTAGACAACCTTTTCGCAGCTGGATTGTAGCTGTTATCAGAAGGCCAATAATCCTTCAAATTCAAGTCGCAATATCATTCCGGCTTCAATCAAATATATAACGTAGGGAAATTACAGGTATTTTTGACAGCTTGAGCCCGAGATCAGTATCCGATATGGGAATCACCCTCCGATGTCGATTCATCCGAATTTTACAACAAGTGACGTCCAAATTTCTATAAAACACCAGGGATCAAACTTCTTACAGACGATCAGTCACACTGGACAACCCAGATAGGTAAGTAAACTTGGTTTTCAGGACACAGAAGAGAGAAGATCTACTATGTCAAAAGTTATTAATTTTTTAACCTATAACCGCAAGCATTTTTCGGTCAATAACTATTAACATACCCATCCAAAAGGCTGAAAATTCTATAAAAATTATTCACAAACTTTTACTGACGTACACATAAAAGTCGCAGCACCTAATGTACAATGCCCTCTCACTTGTTGAGCGTGATAAGCCGCAATCGATAATCACTCCTGTCGCACGGCTCCACGGGACGATTGCGGTTAGCTATATTAATTCACGTTTGCACCATTTCCAATTTCATTAATTATTCTCGTGTAGATAACGTTAGTGTAAACATATGTGTACCTATCTATGTATGTATTTCTTATTTATAGGGGTTCTCGGAACGAACAGATGTTTGTAGCTCAGAAAATAAAACATGTTACAGACTGATTGCAAGAAGAAAGTTACGAGTGCTCTCAAAAGCACAAAGCGAACTTTATCCGCTCAGCTTTTCTGAGTTACAACAATGTAAACTGAACAAAGACGCAAATTGTTGCGGTAAAAGTCGACCATGTTTTGTCAATTCGAAATAATTTGTAGTTTATCGACAGTATTAAACAACACACACGAGATAATATTAAAACGATCATTGCGATCAGACGCACACTAATAAAAACTGCAAACAATATTGTCACTAAAAACAGCCCGTAAATCGTCAAAGCGAAACGAACCGAGAAAAAATATTGCAGAACAGAAAGTAACGACCTAAAAAATCAGTGGAACAAGAACTGCAATCTAAATTAGAAGCAATCTGGAAACTATCAAAAGCTATTCAAGCAGTTCTTCTGATAAAACTGTTGCTGACGCAAAAGGTTTTAATCTAGACAATTAGCCATGCTGAAAATCGGGTAGACAGTCTTACCTTTTTACTAATTGAATTTGTTTCTAGAACAGGGTATCATAACGGGCCTCTTACAAACAATCAATTTGAACATGAGGACCTTTTAGATTAATTATATCATATACAAAATTACCCTCTTACGAATAGGTTAATATACTAAACGAGTACTTACTTGACATTCTCATTACTTTAAGCAATCGGTAACAATATGCGTCTACGTACATATTTATGAGTCACTGAGAATAGAACAACAATGAATATATGAATCGATATGAGTAACACACTATCGTCAGTATGTAGAGAGTTTTCCTGTTGCCGCGAGTATTTCCCGCAAGGCGTTATCGCCTGTTAAGCTGACACGGGAAATGAACTTGGTAGAATTGCCGCAACTTGCTTTAATATACGTCTGAACTTCGACTACTGTTCAACATCACTTCGAGAACGATACTGAAGTTTGTAGCTGTCTTTGAAAATATAACTTAAACTTCTTTATGGAACAAATTATTATTCCAAACAACCGAGCTCGTGTATTCAATCTCGAAGTATTAAAAAAAGTAAATGGTAGAAAAACACAGGTTATAAGAAGCTTTACAAAGGTAGTAAATTAAGAAATATATTCGTACATAAAACATCTTTATGCCGAGACGTTTGTGTATATTAAGGTCGGTACTCTACTCCGCAATATTAATACCGGACTACGACTTATGAAAAATCTATTTTTATAATGAAAGCTTCTTTTAAAAAAACGACTTCATTTAGTAAAATGTAATGCTTTTTTGGTTGAAAACCGTTTGTAGCTTGCACATATGTTTCAAAAGCATGTGATTATTTCTAAAATACAGGCAACATATTATCAATACAAAACGAACCTGGTTCTCCTAATAGCCTAGTTAAATCTTGAGAGCTGCACCTATTCCAGCTCACATTATACCTATCTACACGCTGAGGCTACCTTCTCCGTGATCTCATTATACTGAAAGGCTATACCCGATGATACGGCGTACGAAAACTAGGAGAAAATAATTGGATTTAATTCGCACGAACGGTTTTGAATAATTATGCGACAACTCCTAACAATTGTGTTTTTTCGATCGCGGGCACAATTTGTGGTTGGCTTATAGGCATAAAGAGCCTCAAATTGGCAGCTGGAAAAAGGATTGGCAGTACGATTATTTTGTAAACATTATTTTATGGACTTTTCTTTTATTAAGTACAGAGAACTAAAACGTGATTATAAAAAGAAAATAGTAGGCTTATCCTAGTTACGTACCTACGCAGCAATATTACAGCAAGGTTTTTTCTTCTGTTATCTTGTGAATTTTCAAAAACTGAATGTAAAGATTTGTGATTGGATTTATTAATTCTCGTTGTTTGGGCATGTGTATAGCATTTATTGCACGTATCGGTAAGCGAAACGTGAATGAAATGATGCTTTGCAATGCTGATTTTCTGCGCAAAGAAAGATCCAGCCCTCTGGTCACGCACAGTGTCGATCAGTCGGCGAGAGATTTCCTTAAAAAGGAGACGTGCACTTGGGCCACATGATCCAAGCGTTTCGACCCCAAACGGCTCAAAACTGTTACCAATTAGGTTACAGTATTTGCGCCGCTTGAGGGCATCAGCAGCCGCAGCAGCGCCAGCACAGCCCGCCGAACTAGGAACATGAGATGGCATAAGGGTGTCGACACAGGTTGCGTCCCACACCAGAGGCCTACACACCTTCCACGGCACCAACGTCATGCCATCTGGTCTCTTCCCATCGTCACGTACCAAGCCGTTAGGTTCTAATACAGCTGGTACGCTGGCGGTGATAAGGGCTCGACGAATAATGTCATTGATGCTGGCGTGCTGTGCTATGCGTCCTGCGCTCTTGCAACAAGATAGGCCATGGTGCCCAAGGCTGCCGACAGCTTCACCACATTGGCACCGATGTGGAGCAACACAAGGTGCGCCTAAGCGTAGACAGGTTACGAGACGAAATGAAGAGTCATCCATCATAGTGCCTATGGTGGATGACGGGAGTGCTTGAAGCCACAAACCCCATTCCCCCACAGCCAGCAGACGCGCACGCTCAGCAGTACTAGATGATGTATTTATAAGATTATTCTGTATAATACTACAGAGCGGCACATCCCATCGTCTCTGGGAGGACAGGTTGTCGGGTAGATCCGTATTGGGACAAGCCATTTTCCAAGCGTTCAACGCATCGGTCAAACACGGTACCTCAAAATTAACCAGTGAGGAAGATAAGATGGTTAATTTATCAGTACCGTAGACCGAGTAGAGGAAGGCTGGTAAACTTATACTTGAAATTTTGCGGATGCCGAGGCCGCCCAAGCGAATGGGAAGCGTGGCTTCTTGCCATGCTCGATCACCCAAGGCCACATTTAGGATAGCTGAAAGTGTTTTCGTTATAATTTGGTCTACTTTTTCTAAAAGTTGTGGGTGTTTCCATAAATGAGAGGAGCGAAGGCTATAAGTAAATTTTGGTCCAAAGCAACAATATCGGATAAGTGTGTAGGCCGAATGCATGTTAATTTTGAAAAGTCTTTCCGAGACATCGTTAAAATTTTGTATTTTCTGTTCAATGAAATTTGGAAAGGATTCATCAAAAATAGGAGAACCCAGGAGGTGAAGAGAGTTTCTCTCGGTAAATTTAATATTAGTTGCTATGGCGTTGAATTTTGTCTGTCCGTCAGTAGTTTTGGGGAGGTAAATTTCGCATTTCGAAAGGTTAAGTTCTAGCCCAATAGAGCTAAATTTATCATTCAAAAAAGTTAAATCGTTCAAGACTGTATCTACGTCACCTCCTAGGGTTCCATCATCGATTGAATTTAGAATTTAGTTGCCGAATGATTGGCCTTATTGCCAAACTGAAAATGACTGGCCCAAGAGGGTCACCTTGTTGACAACCAACACCTGATTCCAAAAGGTTTTCCTTGTAGAGTAATTTAGAGGGATGCCTATAACATTAATATAGAAAACTGTAAATTTTGGGTACTTCTTTTTGAACCTCTGTCAACAAGGTATCCCTGTTTACGGATTGAAGGCATTTTTATGTCAACCTTAAGTATGACCTCACCTTCATTGCTATTGAGACATGTAGATAAGGCGTGTACCGCAGCCTCACAGCCCCCTTTGGACCCGAAGCCCAGCTGTAGGGGCTGGAATTTGCTGGCCAATGTTTTGCTGTAATAAGCACAGCAAATTTTGGCTGCGATACGCCTGTAGGTAGACCCTACGGCAATGGGACGAATGCCGCCATCCTTCTTGCACAGGGCACATAGATTTGCCCCGTACAAAATATCAATGACGGCTTCGTTCACATTGCCGGAGAGCATAAGGTTGATGAGGGCCGTCAGCTCCTTCAAAAGGGACTCATCAGCTTCCCCGGCGCCTGCGCACATTAAATATTTCAAATGTTGGCGTGTCAGGCCGTCGAGGCCGCCGGCGGATCCACTCCGGAAGGAGCCTACGGCCGCACACAGTTGTTGGGCTGTAATTTGCAATAAGTTGTTTTCAGGATCGGGGGGTCGGGGAAGGTGAGATCATCTGCCGGGGCGGGGTGTTTGCTCTCCAGAGCTGCAAGTAACACTGGAGAGTAAGGTGCAACCACATCGCTGCTGAAGATGATCCTAGTCGCACCTCTGATATCACCCTCACCTACTTTAGCCTCCACATGGTGCAATAACCCTCTTTGGGGGAGCTGTGATGTTAATTTAGGTTCGAAACTTTGGGCTGAAATGTTATAGTTGTCTTTAATTTGAGCGGTTAATGTTTTTTTGGTTGCCAGATCTTTTTGCACATGTAGGATTCTAAACGGGAAGGTGAGTAATTGCTCCCAAGCACTTAGTGATTTCTCTCGGGCGGCGAGACGGACACAGCGTGCTGGGCTCGATGCCACGGATGGTCTCGCGCCACGAGGAACTCTTTTTAAGACAGGTGTTGAATTTTTTAATTTCGCAAGCTTTTGCCAAAGGGGTTGAGGGGGTGAATCAAATGTATCAGTACTGGTTATTGTTGGGCATGATGAAGGCACATTGTAGGATTTGTGTTTTTTACCGAGATGTACCTTCAAACCTCGTTCACCTTTAAAAAACCGTGCTTGGGAACAGTGAGGGCATCTGACTAGGGCATCCAGCGATGTGGCAGGTTGACAAGCGCTTCGTACGGCATCGCTACTGTCGTTTATATTAAGCATATAAAAGAAAAACTATAATACAATACTTACAGAAAAATTTATTAGTCATAAAAACAATAAAATACGCACTTAAAACTATATTTACACTGCACCATTTACTTAAAACTAAAACCAATTATTGTAAAATAAACACTAAAACACATTTTTTTTTCACGGTAAAGTCACTGTCATATTGTGAAACAGACGCCAACGGGGCTCTTGGGCGCCCCGCGCACGCAGAGCAGTCTTCCCGGCCAGCAACAATTAGGTGTGCTATAAACAAGCAATTCTTCTATATATGTATATATATATAATCTGAATCTCGTAAACCGATTCAGCGATTTTCATGAAATTTAGTATGCAGGGGGTTTCGGGGGCGATAAATCCATCTAGCTAGGTTTAATCTATAGAAAACGTCGTTTTCTTTATTTTCACCCGAGCAGAGCTCGGACATCCAGGTACTGGGAATTAATGACGACTGTTGGCCTTCCTCAATGAGGAACGATGACCTGATTATGGATGAGGTTATCCGCGCTGGATTTGATAAGCACGGGGTCAATTGACTGATATAATTTAGAATTAAAAAATCCGCTAGTTTTTGGGCACTTTATCCCTTGACAGTTGAAAGCTTTTTACAAATTTAATTGTTTTATTTTATTTCACTTCCACTGATATTCGTAGGAGTAGGACAGCTATGACCTATATTCACACGAGAAAACTAGAGAGCACTTTAATCCGACCACTTCACATTTTCAAATTAAAGTTTCATGAACAAAACCCATTATATTTCAGGCGTCAAATTACCCTCATAAACTCATAGTTAAGCTCTACGTGATAATTATCACGGTACGTACTTATCTCACTTGATTTATAAATAAACAAAAACTTCCGAGAATTTCCTTATTTAAGTACTTGCGGAGACTTAAAGTCAAGCGTTTTTCGCACCTAAAACAACATTTATCTTTATAATGTATAAAGCCTTCGTCGAAACTTTTGTAAGTAAATTCAGTTTCGCTTTCCTTGCAAAGCGGTGGGATTAAGGTTTTAAGAGAAAGTTGTAGGAAAATTTGCCCACGTGTTGGGAACAATGTTGCAAAGTTGTGTGCAGGCAAAACTCTTGCTTGCAATTTATTTTTGTATGTTAGTATCTAGTGTACCTTCAATTATCATGCATGTTGTATGCACACTTCTTGTATGCAAATTGTACAAGTCTTCCACGTTTGAATCATGTGTCTTATTCGTGGCGTAAACAGATTTCTACTCAGAGTCCGCCTGTTGCTTTTACTATAATGGGTCACAATCATTTTGTAGATCTACAAAATACGAAATGAAAACTTGTCAGTAAAACATAAAGATACATAAACTCCTGTTTCTTCCATTTTATAACAGCTACACTCCCTCGTTAACCTCACTAATGGCTACCAATTAAAAACATTTATAATCACAAATGGGTAGCGTCTCCAGCCCTGAAATATGAATAATTAGTTGCGATTTTAAAACATAACCCGCTTTACATCAGAGCGGACATCAGATGTGCCTTTTTGTCCAGCCTTGTCGAGTAGAGCGGGACGATTTTAGCGCTAAATGACCGTTAATCGAACGGTATTAAATAAATACTGGGACCGTCCGAAAAGGGTTGTGCTCGAGTGATATAATGAAAACGTGTCAAGTACTCGATCATCCATTACCTCGCTATGTAAACAATTTTCACGAGGATGATTTATTGCCGCGGAGGCTGCAGCACCCGCACCGCCGCGGTTAAGTCACAGCTCATTAATCAGTGTTATGATGTAATATTCCCACACATGTATACCGTCACCGACACCCTGTATCGATGAGCGCTCGCCCTGACTCGGCCCAGCCCTGACGACTGACACTCGATTAACTATCTAGTTTATAGAGTTCCGTAGTCAACAAGGACCGCTTATAGTTTTTTTATGTCCATCATGACAGCTTAGCTCAGAGACTCTCAGTACTAGAAATTTATAATTTTGCAAGAATATATATATATTAATCACACCGACAAAGTGGTAAAATAAAATAAAAGGCATTTAAATATTATGGTTCCGCCTGTACTCGTAAAGTAGTGATGTTATTTTTTTCATCTATCCCATGGTGTACGGGTCTGTGAAACCTATTTTTCGATTCAGGGATTCATTTGCGCAAAATAGTGTCCCCTCCCCCCCTACCAGTTAAATGGTTGCAAATGTGAAAAAATTCACGGCTACTGTAGTATATAATAATATAACGAAATTAAAAAGAAAACTATTACAGCTAAATAGGCTTTACACATTTACGAGTAATAGTCGACCAATTTATAAAAAGTACTGTCTTACAATAGTAAAATAAACTTCGTTAGAGCAATATTCGGTGCTTTCATTGTTTATGAACTTCCGTATTTTTACCTTATTATGTTGGCGAATGTAGCCATTTGCACGGAACCCTCGGTGCGCGAGTCTAACTCGCACTTGGATAATTTTTCTTCTAATAATGCTAACGAGAAAGCATGTTACGTCGATAAGTACCGACCTATTCTGCGTGATCCACCTGTGGTAATAGAATTTATAGCGATACTTTGTATAACGTGCTCTGTGCTTACCTAGCAACATATTTAGATCATAATGGTACAGCTACCTTATAGTCTATACGAACCAAACTAAACTAAAAGGTTTTTATACAACAAGACCGTCTTTTACAGGCTCCGGTAATGAGAACATAATATTATGTTATTATTGTGCTCTATACTGGCGCCCCAGTTATATCGTATGGATGAAGATGTTACGGATAATTAATAAACCATATTCTCGCTAAACATCGTTATAACCTCTGCATAGTGCAGCATGAGAGCCACAGATAAAACACTGTTGCGAAAGTTTTAATTTCCGGAACAATACGGGAACAAACCTACTTGCGCTGCTAGTAGATTATCGCAAAAAACATACTCGGACTGACCACTCTGAAACAGGCTAGAAGCTAGCAAAAAATCCATCAGAGCACACAAAGCTTGCTAACTCGCATGTTTGGCAGAAACGTTATGACGAGAGCGCCTCCAGAAATTCTTTTCGACGCGCCAAAAGGATTAATGCAATTTTTTAGCTCAAAAGCAAGCTCAAGCTTTTTAGCTCGTTTACTTTTTTGTATTCGGGACATTCACACTGTTAAATATCCGATTTTTTTCTCGAAGAGAGCGAAATACGTAGTAACTTAAATACTTATTATTGTGAGGTACCTGTAAGTATCTGGATATGAACCTTCTACTTTCGTTATCAAAGAGTGCCCAGTACATCGTAGAAGTTTATGACAGCGGGGATCATAAACAAAATGTGAAAATGCTCGGAAAACTCAGCACGTGTACATTTCAGCGCCTGACAACATTTGGACACTTTGTATCTTTTAATTACGGGTGTTTACCGTTGTTTACGCCTTTGTTTTTATGTACACGCTTAGATTTAATGTTGCATGAAACTTCAGCGTGGGTTATTATTAAGACATTCGCATACATAATGATGCTGAATTTAAAGCGAATATTATAAAGTAAATTATTCTTTTCATAGACTTATATGAAAAGGTTTATTACGCTAATATTCTACGTCAAGTTGTCATACTCATCGCCTATTTAATTTACAACATGTGGAGTATTACTCGTTGAAGTAGAAAAAATGTCGTAAACCTACATTCTCTTTATGTTGACATAAAAGGCTATATAGGGCTGCTGCGCTTCAAGTACTACACTATAACAAGGGACATAAAATATACGTCATTAATGTAACGATGCTCATTGAAAATTTTAAAGGAATCTTTATAAACTGATTCTTGGACCGTATGTTTACGCTCGGCCAGGACTCATTATTATTTATAAAGTAGTTCCGTTTATTAAAACAGACCAGTGACTGCTTGATTGATTGTCTGAGTGACTGACTACGGGCAGCCTAAATCGCTAAAAATAGAAACTGGTTTTCCCAAATGTGGTTTTCCAGAGAACCCTTCAGGAGGACTCTTGTTTTGGAGTTCCAGCTTAGAGACAAATATGTTGGCTTAACCGGACACTTACACTAACAAGAATAGATTGTTATCTCAGACCTGGGGCCGAATAGCCCTTTCACTATATAATTGTAACATTCTTACTAGTTCCCGTGGGTGGAAACAGCCGCGCCAATTAGTTTATTTTCGTCCAGATTAACGTCAAGGAAAAAAATGTTTTACAAGAAAAATAATACCGAAAATTTCACTCAAAACCTAATTAAAGGCCCCGTTTTAATTGTTTGAGGTACAGGTTAGGGCTCTGATCCTTGTTATTATTATTATAAAAGAAATTCTTTGTAACTCAATCACGCCGTTTCAGCTGTGAAACGCTTTTAAGTTTTTTATTTCCTTTAAAACGAATTAGGGTGTGCGATTTTCATTTATACAACCCAAACGAAGTACGAAATAATAACAAAAAATTCAAGTGGTTTTCCTCAATTTGTGTAAAAATTACTTCATGTTAAATGTTTTATTGCTTGTTGTTATTTTCCAACAACCAATTTCCCAGCAGCTCACAAGAGATTCGAAGGCATGTTTGTTTACATATCAGAGGCGCGATAAGCCTCTAAAAAGAGGGTAGGAGACGAACAGCGTTCCATCAATATTTGTAGGATATCGTTCCGTTCTGGTGTCAGCGCAATTTTTCAGGAAACGATTACCGCTCCCACGAGAAATATGTAATGTGCCAGACTGCCAGTAGAAACAGAAACGAACGCTAGAAAAGAGATGAAACGGCATGGAAAGGAATTTAATCTTCTACTGCAATCGCCTTAAAACAGCTTTGCAAGGAATATATTTCATTACTAGATGGAGCGATTTGATATTTTAACACTGTTGCTTCAACGGAATGAATAGTGTTGGACATTATCGTGCCATATTTATCATGCTCTTGATGAAGCCTTGCGCTCATACGGTCTCTGTTTAGATAAACAACGTATGTACAAAGAGGTTCGATATCTCTTGAGATGTATGGCAGGGTTGACAATTTTGGCCGAATTTCACGAGGAAAATAAAGAAAATAAAACTTCAATGGCTCCAAGCGGTCAAAACAATTCCGCACAGCAATTCAGTGACGTCCACCTAGTGAATTGTTTTGACCGCTTCGAGCTAGTGTATGTTCAAACACAAATAAAGAGTTTACATAACTTAAACAAGAATTCAAAAGATATACAGCAATATATAAAAAAAATATTAAATTAACACAACTTGCTCAGAACATCTATAAAATCAAATCGTCCTCTAACAAATCGAAATCTACTTGGGAAATCATTAATCGAACGAAGATGAATAGGGCATATTCATCTTCGTTCGATTAATATAAAATATGATAATAGAAACTCAATTGGAAACATTAAAATTGGAAATAAAAAAGTAACGAACCCGTACGAGATAGCGAAAGCCTTTAACAACTTTTTTGTCGACAAGATAAAACCTATCGTTAATAGAGGTAAAAATGTAACATCAAATATCTCAAAACCAAGTAATTCGATGTTTATGGCACCAAGTAATGAAAGTGACATCAAAACCATTATTAAGTCTTTAAAAAATACCGGCAGTGTAGGTAATGATGGAATTGCTACCAAGGTAATTAAGTACGTTTCAGACTCCATAAGTAGACATTTGAGCTATATTCTCAATTTGTGCATAACACACGGTACTTACCCAACTAACCTAAAAACAACTGTTGTTAAACCATTATTTTAAAAAAAATTACAAAGATTGCATGGAGTCTTATAGGCCTATTGCGCTTGTTCCAATAATATCCAAGATATTTGAAAAGTACATTTATGCACAGATTTATAAGTACCTGGATAAAGAAAACATTTTGACAGAGGAACAAAAAGGTTTTCGGAAAAGTAAAACGATCAATTTGGCCATCTACGACTTTTTAAATAATGTTTATACGAATGTTAACAATAGAATACCTGTGTGCTCAATATATTGTGACATGACTCAGGCCTTTGACTATGTGGACCATAAAATTTTGTTAAGTAAACTAGAAGCCTACGGCATTAGAGGTAATGTCTTAAATTTATTAGAATCGTATTTAAAGAACAGGAAACAGTACGTTGAAGTATCTGAAATAGATTTTAAACTTAAATGTCAACGAATTTACAAATCTGATCTTCGAACACTCACATAAGGCGTACCCCAGGGCAGTGTATTAGGGCCTCCTTTATTTATAATCTATATAAATGATATGCCGAAAGTTACAAGTTACCCTATGTCACTATTTGCTGATGACAGCACTGTGACTATTAACAGCACAAATGCTGAAACCTACAATGACGAAATTTCTAAGACAATAACCTCCATAATACAATGGTTAGATAATAATAATTTAAAGATAAATATTGAAAAGACAAAATCAACTATGTTTAGCCAACGTTCAAACACAAATATGAGTATATACTATGACAGCCAACGCATATCACAAGTAAACACATCTAAATTCCTAGGTTTAACAATTGATAATAAATTAGATTGGAAAGCACACACGGAGGAGCTAACCAAACGAATTAGTAAGTCTGCCTATGCTCTATACAAACTTACCTCAGTGATGAGTGTGGACGCTTTAGTCACAGCATATCATGGCTTGGTGGGTTCAGTTCTGAGATATGGTGTTATTTTTTGGGGGAATTCAACCAATAGGGAAATAATCTTTAAAGCACAGAAAAAGTGTATCAGGACAATGTTTGGATTACAGGTCATAGATACATGTAAACCTTTATTTATTAAATTTAAAATATTGACTCTTCCATCTTTATATGTTTTTGAAGTTGCTGTTTTTGTTAAGTCCAATCCCAAGTTGTTTAAAAAAATGTCGGACATTAGTGACCGAAGTCGAAGAGATAACAGTAGCTTATACGTAAGAAGGTCCCACACAGCATTAATGTATAAAAGTGTATTTTGTATGGCGCCAGTCATATTTAACCACTTACCACGGTCAATCAAAGAATTTAACGTGAGCTTATTTAAGAAACGGCTAAAATCCTTACTGGTGAGCAAAGCATATTACAGTATTTCGAAATTTTTAACAGACAAAAATCTAATGATAGAATGTTGACATGCTAATGAAATTCATGACTGTTTGTACTTATAAATAATTTTGTATATTGACATTAGTATTGTATATTGATATCAGTGTTGTATATTGACATTAGAATTGCATATTAATATTGGATATTGACATTAGAATTGTATATTAATATTGGATATTGACATTAGAATTGAATATTGACATTTGTAATTTTTACCTATATTGACATAGCCTTATTATCTGTTTTTTTAGTCTGTGTCTTGACATGTACTGTTTTGACATTTTGTTTGCTTTTTTTATATTATTGTTCCTACTATTATTTGTTTCTCTTTTATTGACATTGATTTCTATTAATATTTATATTGACATGATTTCTATTAATTTGGTATAATTGTTGTTTTATTGTCCAGGGTTATTTTATTTAATTGTTGAGATTTAGCTGGCTTGATTTTATTTTAATTACTTGCAAACATTATTTGTACGCCCTCTGGCATAACATAGCGCACTCTTTATTACCTGTATATACCACTCTTATTGTACCTATGTTATACAAATGAATAAATGACTTATGACTTATGACTTAATTTTACATATTCTGTAAATGTCGTTTTTCTATAGAATAATCAAGATTACAAATAGCCTATTAACTGTAATTTGCATTGCACTGCGGTGTGCTATTTTTCTTTCTTTCAAGTTTCGCAAAACGCACTGTTTACGAAGAATGAACTAGTGCAAGCAGACGTGCGAAGTTTTTTTACTAGCTGCCTAGCCCGGCTTCGCACGGCTGTACTGATGAAGACAACTGAACTTTATTTTTCCTTCATACAAACCTTTTCCTGACGATTACAAATACAAAAAAAAAGAAATTGCCAAATAGGTGCAGCTGATCTGAAGCGCTACCCTTACATACATTCGCTAATGGATTTTTATTTATATAGATAGATTTAAAAAAGGTAATGTTTGGAATTTTTTAATCAAAAAATATTTCACAGATATGAAGCTCTACTTTCAGTGAGTGTCATACAGCTTACGTTTTACCCTGGAAAAATGCGCATTTCCTGTGGTATAGACCACGGGGCGAAGCCGCGGGCAATATATATATATGACATAAATAGTCCTAATATTTAGTAGCCTGTGGAAACCTGTCATCGTTTACTACTGTGCGTGTGCTGTGTGTGTTTGTGTACTGTGCGTCGAGACTGTTTGACATCAATGCTATTTGAAAACCTAGGTAACCTACGGAGGAAGGTAAATACTGTTAATAAATATAACTAGGTAATATGGTTAGCGCCAACGCGATGATTTACGAGCTATGATTTATCACAATATTATTCGCCAGTGCGCTCTGACATTTTTACTACATTATTCAGCGTTGTACATACTTTTAATGCAATCTATCCCTGTTTTGCTGTCAATTTTCGAGGATGTCGGGAGTTTTCTCTCTGTACACTTTCTGTTTGGTGATAATACTAAAATGTATGCGATAAAATATATAGAATACTGAACACATTCCAAATTTGAATTTTGAATACTCGAACGTTATAGTAAATTCGGCGCGAAATAAATATTTACATTATGAAAGCATACTTATTAATTTTATAAGTTCTTATAGTATTTATCTTAGTTGTTTTTTGTTAGTTTATCCCAATTTATAAGAATCAATTTCTGAAAAAAACTCATTTATTTAAATGAGATATAAAAAAAATATGTTAGATATAATGGATTATGCTGACTGTATTTTTTTATCGATTATGATATTTGGGTAAATCGCCGGCACAAAAAAACTGAACAACAAAGAATTGCCATGTTGCATGTTTGCAACATAATTTTGAGCACTTTTTTCCAGATTTTGTCGTATTTTTATGAACGTTTTTATGAAAAATTACGCAAGTAGAATGATTGTATCTTTATTATGTCCTTTTGCATCTTTTCAGTAAGCGAAAAGGTTACAGTTTGGAAAGGTGTAGTCATTCGTATTTTGCACACATTTTGCAATAGACTGATGCTGTTTAACCGACCTCAACATATAAATAAAGATATTTTTTACTTTACTGTGTAAAATATAATCCCCGGCAAGTAACTTAGCAAGGTTTTGGCGTAGTGGTATTAATTACGCGATTGGTCAGTCGATCCTTGTGTCAACTGCCCAACCAATCGCGCGCTCGGAACGTTCCCCGCGCCCCGCTTCACTCCAAAGAGACTAAAAAAAATACTTCAGCGCATCTAATGACTCTTGCCAGCTTACGTGCCGGGGATTATAGCTGCGTAAACATAGTTTTCTGAATAAATTCAAATGTTGTAAATTCATGTAAATTCCTGATTTTCATTTCGTAATTTGCATCACCCAATGACTCAGCTGGTGTGTCGTGTGTCAAAATCTTGTCAAGCAGTATGCTCGTAGAAAATGAAGGCAAATCACCAGGTATTACCTATTGTAGAGAATGAGTCTTTCTTTTAGATACCTATTGATTCCCGTCTTACTAAACCCTACCATCTACCACTTAAAATTCAGGATATTTCTTTTACATAAATACATGTTATTTGCCTTTCTATCCTACACAATATTGAATTAAATATTATTCTTACCTCTGGACGTATCGAATCAGGTTCGTAGCATATAACATGTATTAGTAATATGAAACGTCAAATAACATAAGAAATGGAGCACCAAGATGCTCCGTCTCAAATATCCATCCTGTAATGTAATGTATGTTTTTTTGCGATTTGTGACTTGAGTACCTACTATAAAAGTCTGCGAGGTTTGAGTACTATAAAAGTCAGTTTCTTTTTTAAATTTTCTGTGTAAAGGTGAACGGCAGTTTTGTACGCATACTTTTTTGTTCTTCGTTTATAGAATTTGTACCACTTATCCATTTATTTTCATGTAAGTTTACTATGTTTAAAACTTCGGATTAATTAATAATATCAATAAAAAGAGTGTAATAAATAAACGTAATAAAATCGTACACTAAACGCAGTTATGCTTTTAGAATTCACCTTATGTAAAGATAGAAATATTGAAATGATAATTAATTATTTAGAAATAGAAATAACATTAAATTGCAAATCGCAATCTACCTACGTAATGGTAAGTAAAACAATACAAAGATAGCAAAAAACCATTTTACTTTACACATTATGTAACAATATGCAAAATTTACCTATATGTAACAATCTTCATTGGTGCGTAACCTTAAAAATAAAACTGGTTATAACTTTTTCGTCCCAAGTTCTAAAAATCTAAGAATTTCAAAAGGGATTATAATAATAATAATAAAAGCCTTTATTCGCTGACCAAAATTCAGTAGGTACAGTTTTAACTTAACTATATAAATCTAGTAATTTCTTAACCTAGTATATTAAATATTAAAAAAAATAACTTAATTCAATTGAGTAGTTTTAAGTATTACTCAAAAGGGATTACTACACATTAAAACAAAAAATAACCCAAAATACGAAATTTTACTAGTGGTACGAAATTCCCATACAAGCCTGCCGTTCGCCTTTCTGTTTAAAGGGTTCATTTTCTTGCTGACTGTACATTTATTTCTAATTCTGTGAATGCAGTTAGAAATTACTCAAAAAATTTAAGGAGCATCTCAAGAGTTGTATGTTTCTTCTCAAAAATGTTTTCCAAAACAGATGTACAGGTACTTGTACAAGTATAGGTACAGGATGATTTTGAGCCGGAGTATACAGACATAAAAGGTCTCGATAAAGATGCGGGATGCGCGGGTTAGAAATTATAATCAATACACAGTTGTAGGTACGTATCTGAAATTATTATAATACGACAAATTCTTTTCAGCGACCCTTCTTTTGTTCGTAAAACATATTCATTATTCGCAATAAGTTCTTTTGTTTCACAATACAATGATCTCGGCTCACTGTTATTCATATCTTGTTGATTTATCTCCTTTTTTCAATCCGTCTGACAGAACCAGCCCGAATTGATGAGTTGTCTTTAAAATATATATATTTTTATGCCCTATAAAGTTCGTGGAGTAAGATACATGTAGCTGAATAATATACTGTAAATATCTAACCTTGCTTGGTTGGTTATTAGTTTATTCAAATATATACCATAACCTTGATGTTTTCAGCAAGAATTTAAACAAAATTCCGTGTAAATTTTCAGAAAATTATGGAACGCAAATAAGACGTTGAAATTTTCTCATTAAAACCGTAAGTAGGAAATCAAACTCCGATAAGAAGGTCGCCGGTGTCCGTTTAAAATTCTCGCAATAAAAATAGTTTTTTCATCCCTAGGCAGTTTGATAAGTCCGTGACTTTATTTTTTAATTTAAACCAATGTTTAAAAGTCGTAACCAATGGTAAAATTTCGGCAAAATGTGTTTTTCACAAATAGTTAGCCTAACAAATGGTCAAATATTAACTATTACTTAAAAAAAATAACCACTCGAAGTTGGAGACTTAACAATATGGCGGATGGTTAACTCCTTTTTTTTTATTTAGTTTTTGCGTGGAGAAATGCTCATGTATACTGCACTACCATGGGGAGATAGTGCAGTTATGTAAGACTCCAACCCACTAAAATGCCACGGTGTCCTCCCGTGCCGCTTATGGCGGAAACACGGGCACGCGTTAGCACTCACCACGAACCCGCCGCGGCTGTACGTCGCCGGACCCTTCCCTGGGGACTAACACCCATCACCGGCGCACCAGAACACACTGTACGCCGTGACCACCACAGGGACTAAAACAGCACATAGGCGCCAGGCTACCCCGTGTATGGCACCCTTGGTCCCCTTGTGACGTGGTCAAGGTTAATGGCCCCGTCACCTACCATTTTTCGGTCGCAGGGGATAGGGAGAGTGGCCTACGCTATATATAATGTGCATATAACCACCGAATTTACGTCCATCATAACGAAGAACAGACTCCTTACAAGCATTAAGAAGTACAACCGTGCCCACAAAACCAACCGGCTTAACAGCTCGCATATTAAAATGGCAGGAAATGCTCCTATTTTTATATCAGAGAGTCTCACCACTAAAGCCAGGAAGCTGTTCCATCAGGCTGTTCTGTATTTTCAAAGCTGAACGCTTATGCATATCATTGGCCATCGCATGGCAAAGTCTACATAAAAAAGGAGGATGGAGCGCCGGCTAAGAGAATAACACAGTCCAGTCCGATTTTGAAGTTCTAAAACACCAAGAAAAATTACTAGAGTCACTGATTCATACACAACAACGTATCAAAGCTGAAAAACGGATGCTTCGCCTGAAAATTGCTAGCCTTACAAAATTTTATATATGTAACTAACTTAATTTCAAGATTTGGTTTTCTGCTTGTAATATTTTTTTGTTTTTTTTACGTGCTTGCTTATACACTAAAGTCCAAATTCACTACTCGTACATCTCTATTCACACAATATACGCAATCATTACACAGGACATCAAATACTAATCACAGTGTACACAATTCATTATTATTATTATGTCCTTTATTTATTTACATGCTTATTAAATACATTTTTAAATATTTAATAAAAATAAAACTTAAAAAACATTTAAAAATATAAAAAATAGAGACCAACCGGTATCGGGAACAGGGTCCAAGCTACCGGTGGTTAGGGCTCCAGAGACAGGAACCTCCTCACAATGCGAGCCGTATCAAGGAGTACTGCCTTCTGTATCAGGCCCTTGATCCAACCGCGTAATGACAGCCTCGACAGGTGGTCGTCGAGGCTCTTGGCCATCAGGCCGTTGGCCGAACGTGTTATTATTATTATTATTATTATAGCTTTATTTATCCATACAATTAAACATTTCATTTTTAGTAATGTACAACAAATTATTTATGTATATTATTGTATGGCCCCTGTAGGGTAAAAAGCCTCCTCCATCCTTTTCCACTTTTGTTTGTCTTGGGCGGTGGTAATCCAGTTTTTCCCAGCCGTTTCTACGATATCATCGACCCATCGTTTCTTTTGCCGTCCTCTTTGTCTTTTTCCAGTGGGACCTTGCCACTTCGTTGTTTGTAATGTCCATCTGTTATCCTGGTACCTAGCTATGTGGCCTGCCCACTTCCACTTTAGTGTCATGGCTTGTTGCAGTGCATCGGTGAGTTTTGTTTTGTTGCGTATGTCAACATTTCGTGTTTTATCCATTCTTCTTAGTTTCAGGATACTTCTTTCCATAGCGTGCTGGCATGAGAGGATCTTGTTCTTTGTCCTGTTAGTGAAGGTCCAAGTCTGACTTGCGTATGTTAAGGAGGGCAAGATGCATGAATCCTGAAAATTGTGTGATTCATTCACACAATTCATTATACCTGTACTTTAACAAATATATCTACATTTATTTTGCTATGCTTTCTGCATCACAGTCATTACTACCAGGTAATAACAATGCCTATTCCAATTCTTTGTTTGAGTTGTTTAATATCGTTGTCATTGATGTCATTGCTATTGTACTAAACCATAATTAAAATTCTATCGCAATATTAATATAACAGAAGAAGTAGATACAGCTGAACCAATTGAATGCATATTCCTTAGTGACACCAGTATTTGCCCGAAATTGTTTGATTATAATCTTAAAACTCACGATGCATTAGCAATATTAAGTGTTAACATTAGAAGTATTAACTGCAATTTTGACCTTTTGGTGGCCTTATTTCCGCCCTAAATTTGCGTATTGTTATAATTGTTTTGTCTGTGTGCTGGACAAATTTGAACAACCCACCTCTAGATATGGATGATTACAGAAAAAATTGGACCAAAACTAGCTTAAACCAAAACGATGGTGTAGTAGTATATGTGCACAGTGATATCGTGGAGTGTGTCCACGAGCCTAATATTACTGAAGGAAAGTTTTTAATTGTCACTATTAAGCCCGAATACACAATCATTTGCTCGTATAGGCCACCAAGTTTCAAAAATTCGGATCACTATTTGGAATCACTTGATACTATCCTATGTAAGACCTCACAAAAAGAAATTGATTTTCACCGGAGACATAAATATTGACATTTTGCCTGGGAATCTATCTAGTGTAACCCAAGATTATCAGGCTATGCATGGACTACGACCAGGCATAGATAGACCAACACGAGTCAAGACATGTATTGATCATTTCATGATTAAGTGCTCGTGTGTTTGGAAAACAGCAGTTTTTGAAAAGCCTATAACAGACCACTCACCGATACTTCTATATATTAACAACTCTAAAATACATAAAAAGGTTGAAGTGCACAATAAAGTAATGATCGATTACAGTATAATAAATAACACACTAAATGATGAGTCCTGGGACAGTCTATATAAAGTTACCAATACTAATATTGCATCGGAAATAATAATGTCAAAACATTTAAACATCATTACGAATAATACCAGCACTTTAATTAAATCTAATAGATATAGGCCCCTAAAAGCGTGGATAAAAAAGGAATAGTTAAATGCATAAAGAAAAGGATAGGAGGATACACAAAGTCGCAGCGAAGACATTGGACAATTTACTAGAAAGAAAGAAAAAGAAACAACACAATACTATGAAGAAAGGCTAAACAAAAACAAAGGAAACATAAAAAATACCTGGGAAGTCATAAAAGAAGTTTGTGACATGAAGAAAAATAAATAACCTGTTATGGAATTATTAGATGTTGACAACACTCCAACTGAGTCTCTGGATAAAGTTAATAACTATTTTACTGGAGTTGGAGAAGCATTGGCAAATGAACTATTGACTAAACTAAAAAAATCTAAGCAGGATTTATCACGTGAAGCTGCTAGGGATACCTCACCGACAAATTCAATGTCCTTCATTCCTACGGATCCTTACGAGGTGAGGGGTATTATCCTAGAACTGAGGTCGCATAGTGCACCCGGGTGGGATAAAATTACTACGGAAATTTTGAAACAGAACATTGTTTGCCCATCACATACATGTGCAACCTTAGTCTAGCAACTGGCACTTTTCCGTCTTTATTTAAAAAAGCTGTTTTTTGTCCTATATTTAAATTTGGGAACAAAAATGAGCCAAGTAACTATCGCCCGATCAACGTTATCAACGTTATCAACGTTATCAAAGATTCTAGAAAAAATCGTTAATAAGAGAGTTATGAAATACCTAAAGAACAAGCTGCTTAGTAACTTTTAATTCGGGTTTATAGAAAGAATATCAATCGAGGATGCAGTTTTGACACTGACTTCAACTCTGGTGTCTTATCTGGATGGGGGGGACAAGTGTTCGGGGGTCGTTTTAGACTTCCAAAAGGCGTTTGATACCGTATCCGTTAAGATACTAATAACACGCTTGGAGGGCGTTGGTTGGTAGGGGTGGCTCTGGACTGGTTTAAAGATTATTTAACCAATAGGTCTCAACGAGTTAGAGTGACCGGCTATGAAAGCTCTGACTCAACATGCAAATACGGCGTTCCCTAGGGTAGTACGCTAGGACCTACACTATTCCTCATTTACATTAAGAATCTATAAAGGTTCAGTATTGTTTGAATACTTTAAAGGCAATAGACCATTTTATCGGGCCGTAAGGACCCAAATTTAATGATTTGCACGTAGAGGAAATTATTGGTATAAAAATAATATTCATAATAATAGATTATTATATTAATACCAATAACTTCGTATAAATATAATATTAGGAATAAATGACATGTAGTCACGCCTACCTGGATAGTAAAAGATCTATGAAATTTGTAGAATGAATTTGCATTTTAAGTCACAAGTTAACTGATGACCTTAGAAATTTCGTGTGGGAATCGCAGATAAACTGAATACGATCCTTGAGGTAAAGAGGGGTGGAAGGAGTAAAGATCACATTAAACAAAAGAGAAAGAATATGAGTAAATATGTGAAGGCGAGTTGGCAACCACTTGAGCTTTACTCGGAATTCGGAAACATGGTCATATTTACACAAATCGAATATGAACCTTACACAAAAAGTTTGAGGCCGCTCAAGTTTATCGAGTTGTTCTTGAGTACCTAAGGTCAAGATAGCTGGCATCAGCATAATCAAGGATGGGAAGAAGAAGAGATGGTGAGCTGGTGGCAGTCGGAAGAAAAATTACGTGGTCTATCTCCTCAAAGTTGCAGCAGATCAAACAACTTGCAGCTAACTTCTTGCAGTTGGGCAGTCCAAGAGAAGTTCCTGTCGATGAATATCCCCAAGTTTTGAACTTACTCACTGAAAGGAATTACTGCATTGTCAAAAATAACTTGGGGAAGAATCGTCCAGTCAATCCTTAAAACATTCTAGGACTGCCCACTACTATTACCTGTGTCTTTATAGGGTTTATCTTAAGCCCATACCTCTTGCTCCAATTGCAAATGCGAAAATCAAGATTGATTGTTGCTAAAGCCTCAGACAGCTTTCCGAGAAGAGCTTTCGAGTATAATTGCGATCGTCTGCATAAAGATGGTAGGAAGAAATTAGTTCATTGTAGATTGAGATTATAAAAACTGCGATAGAATTAACCTAGTAAATTACGTGATAGTTTCAACTTTCAAAATTCCACGGATTAAAACTTAGTTTTAATATGTCGGAAAGAATTTTATTTACACCTGGATGCACAGTCCAGAATCGAACTAGTTGCAACTGTGTTGACCGTAGAGGTTGAAAACTTAGGAGTGCAATTTAGTCAAAAAAATTGTTTCTTACTTAATATATGAAATAACTAGTTCGATATCTGCGTTTTTGTAATTCAAATCATCAAATTTTTTACTTATTTAAATTCTTTTATATATTTTCGTTCTATTTATATTTTTTTTAAAATCATATAATCTTAACCTAATATTAATGCAGCGTAAAGCGTTTTTAAATTTTTTGATACCGCCACAATATGTATTTCAATACTATGCCTCTATGCCACTTGCAATGCCATGCCATGCAAATGTTTGACGTAAGACGTGTAGGCAATTTGTGGACACATTGACGAACTATTGTGCAACCAATGAGCTGGATGTTGGGTATTACATATGTTTAACCTAGAACCGGTGTATTTTCATGCATTTATTTCTGTGCATACTCATGTTTTTACAAATAAACTAACTTTATTTTTAACCCTTGTTGTCTTTGATAATTATTATGTATCTAAACATGAGAAATAGGCAGTTCCTAGTCCCCCATAGGAACTACCAAATTTTTTGTTGCAGATATTTTGGGGCCACCTAAAATTCATCATCAAATGGATAGCCATTAGAAAATAACCAATAAAGCCACCAATAAGCATTAGGAATTAATTTATAGAAATTCGCATTCTAATACCGTGCAACCAATCAACTAATTCTGTCATCGATGATATTTGTGTGGTACACCTACTCCTCTACTAACACCACTACGGTATGTGGTGTGTATTTATTTATATGTCAAGGCTCCCACATAAAATAAGTTTAGGAACGACAACCATTAATCGTGTTAATCGTATTTCGAAACCATTTCACAGATGAGCGCTTCAACAGGATGAACTTAACTATTTCGGGGTAAATTAATAGATTCAGAGTCAGTTTTGCATCACTTAAATTAATATTGTCACTTAAAACCCAAACGAATAAATAACAAAACCTGATAAAATACGAATTAAATACAAATTAACACCTCAAGTAAAATCCATCCAGCCAGTAGCTTCGAGGGTTTACAGAATCCCACTTACAAGAAAACTTATGGTTCTTCTTCGTCGTAGTAACGATGATTCCTAAATTCCAAAATTAAATATATTTTGACCAAAATTCACCCACGTCAACAGCTTTGTCATTTGCCTAACAAAGGTCTAACCTATGCTACAGTCTATAAGTGATACGAAAAACTTAAGCAGTAAAGTTGCTCACTATTTCTGTTTTTAGTTCCCATAACCAGTTTTCTAGGATTTTATCTAATTTTCAGTCGATATAGCATGCAGCCATAAGAAAAAATTAAAACAGCCGTACCTTCGTGGACTATTAAAAATCCAAAGTAACCTAAAGCTATAAATTACCAGGGGATCACACTAACACGCAACGATTCCTTCCATAATATATTTAATCTAAGTTGTTATATAACGGGACGTCGGACCTTTACCATGTATCACAAGGTTGCTAATATATAAGTATAGGTAGATTGTCAGAAAACCTTTTCGCAGCTGGGTTAAATAGGTAGGTAGTAGTAGGAGTTTTTGACAGCTTGAACCCGAGATCAGAATCCGATAATCATCACCCTCTGATGTCGATTCATCCGAATTTTACAACGAGTGACGTCCAAATTTCTATAAAACATCAGGGATCAAACTTCTTACAGACGATCAGTCACACTGGACAACCCAGATAGGTAAGTAAACTTGGTTTTCAAGACACAGAAGAGAGAAGATCCTCTTTGTCAAAAGCTATAATTTTTTTAAAGTATAACCGCAAGCAGTTTTCGATCAATAACTATTAACATACCCAAAAGGTCTAAAATTCTATAAAAATGATTCACAAACTTTTAGTGACGTACACATAAAAGTCGCAGCACCTAATGTACAATGCCCTCTCACTTGTTGAGCGCGATAAGCCACAATCGATAATCACTCCTGTCGCACGGCTCCACGGGACGATTGCGGTGAGCCATATTAATTCACATTTGCACCATTTCTAATTTCATTAATTATTCTCGTGTAGATAACGTTAGTGTAAACATATGTGTACCTATCTACTTATGTAGTTCTTATTTATAGGGGTGCTCGGAACGAACAGCTGTTTGTAGCTCAGAAAATAAAACATGTTACAGACTGCAAGCAGAAAGTTACGAGTGCTCTCAAAAGCACAAAGCGAACTTTATCCGCTCAGCTTTTCTGAGTTACAACAATGTAAACTGAACAAAGACGCAAATTGTGGCGGTAAAAGTCAACCATGTTTTGTCAATTCGAAATCATTTTTAGTTTATCGGCAGCATTAAACAGTACACACGAGATAATATTAAAACGATCGTTGCGACCAGACGCACACTAATAAAACTGCAAACAATATTGTCACTAAAAACAGCCCGTAAATCGTCAAAGTGAAACGAACCGAGAAAAATATTGCAGAACAGAAAGTAACGACCTAAAAAATCAGTGGAACAAGAACTGCAATCTAAATTAGAAGCCATCTGGAAACTATCAAAAGCTATTCAAGCAGTTCTTCTGAAACAACTGTTGCTGACGCAAAAGGTTTTCATCTAGACAAGTAGCCAGGCTGAAAATCGGATAGACAGTCTTCCCTTTTTACTAATCGAATTTGTTTCTCGAACAGGGTATCATAACAGGCCTCTTACAAACAACCAGTTTGAACATGAGGACCTTTTAGATTAATTATATCATATACAAAATTACCCTTTTACGAATAGGTTAATATACTGAACGAGTACTTACTTGACATTCTCATTACTTTAAGCAATCGGTAACAATATGCGTCTACGCTTAATATTTATGAGTCACTGAGAATAGAACAACAATGAATATATGAATCGATATGAGTAACACACTATCGTCAATATGTAAAGAGGTTTCCTGTTGCCGGGAGTATTTCCCGCAATGCGTTATCGCCTGTTAAGCTGACACGGGAAATGAACTTGGTAGAATTGCCGCAACTTGCTGTAATATACGTCTGAACTTCGACTACTGTTCAACGTCACATCGAGAACGATACTGAAGTTTGTAGCTGTGTTTGAAAATATAACTTAAAATTCTTTATGGAACAAATTGTTATTTCAAACAACCGAGGCGTGTATTCAATCTCGAAGTATTAAAAAAAGTAATTGGTAGAAAACACAGGTTATAAGAAGCTTTACAAAGGTAGTAAATTAAGAAATATATTCGTACATAAAACATCTTTATGCCGAGACGTTTGTGTATATTAAGGTCGGTACTCTACTCCGCAATATTAATACCGGACTACGACTTATGAAAAATCTATTTTTAAAATGAAAGCTTCTTTTAAAAAACGACTTCATTTAGTAAAATGGAATGCTTTTTTGGTTGAAAAATCCGTTTGTAGCTTGCAAATAGCTATGTCTATATTTCAAAAGCATTTTGATTATTTCTAAAATACGGGCAACATATTATCAATACATTACGAACCTGCTTCTCCTAATAGCCTAGTTAAATGTTGAGAGCTGCACCTGTTCCAGCTCACATTATACCTATCTACTCAAATGAGGCTACCTTCTCCGTGATCTCATTATACTAAAAGGCTATACCCGATAATACGGCGTACGAAAACTAAGAGAAAATAATTGGATTTAATTCGCACGAACGGTTTTGAATAATTATGTGACAACTCCTAACAATAGATTTTCCGATCGTGGGCACAATTTGTGGTTGGCTTATAGGCATAAAGAGCCTCAAATAGGCAGCTGAAAAAAGAATTGGCTGTACGACTATTTTATAAACATTATTTTATGGACTTTTCTTTTATTAAGTACAGAAAAACTAAAACTGATTATAAAAAGAAAATAGTAGGATTATCTTAGTTACGTACCTATGCAGCAATATTACAGCAAGGCTTTTTCTTCTGAAAGAAAAGAAACTGAATATAAAGATTTGTGATTGGATTTATTAATTCTTGTTGTTTGAGCATGTGTATAGCATTTATTGCACGTATCGGTAAGCGAAACGTGAATGAAAATTCTCAAAGTGATTTTTGTGACGCCCATTCTTCAAAAAATGTGAGGGATTTTTTGTCTACTCTCTTTTTTGTGTTGATTTTTACGTGGAAATGTTTGAGTTTGACAAAAATATTGATTCTTGTAGCAATCTGATCGTCATATTAAATTAAATTTTCTTATTATATTAAACTACCACTGATATTCGTAGGAGTAGGACAGCTATGACCTATATTCACACGAGAAAACTAGAGAGCACTTTAATCCGACCACTTCACATTTTCAAATTAAAGTTTCATGAACAACACCCATTATATTTCAGGCGTCAAATTACCCTCATAAACTCATAGTTAAGCTCTACGTGATAATTATCACGGTACGTACTTATCTCACTTGATTTATAAACAAAAACTTCTGAGAATTTCCTTATTTAAGTACTTGCGGAGACTTAAAGTCAAGCGTTTTTCGCACCTAAAACAACATTTATCTTTATAATGTATAAAGCCTTCGTCGAAACTTTTGTAAGTAAATTCAGTTTCGCTTTCCGTGCAAAGCGAGTTAGGATTAAGGTTTTAAGAGAAAGTTGTAGGACAATTTGCCCACGTGTTGGGAACAATGTTGCAAAGTTGTGTGCAGGCAAATCTCTTACTTGCAATTTATTGCTGTATGTTTATTATTAGTATAATTTACATGTATGATAATTGTAGGAACACTAGGAGTACCTAGTGTAGTTTTATTCACACTTCTTGTATGCAAATAAAACAAGTCTTCCGTTCGAATCATGTGTCTTATTCGTGACGTAAACAGATTTCTACTCAGAGTCCGCCTGTTACTTTTACTATAATGGGTCACATTCATTTTGTAGATCAACAAAATACGAAATAAAAACTTGTCATTAAAACATAAAGATACATACACTCCTGTTTCTTCCATTTTATAACAGCTACCCTCCCTCGTTTACCTCACTAATGGCTACCAATTAAAAACATTTTAATCACAAATGGGTAGCGTCTCCAGCCCTGAAATATGAATAATTAGTTGCGATTTTAAAACATAATCCGCTTTACATCAGAGCGGACATCAGATGAGCCTTTTTGTCCAGCCTTTTCGAGTAGAGTGGGATGATTTTAGCTAAATGACCGTCAATCGAACGGTATTAAACAAATACTGGGACCGTCCGAAAAGGGTTGTGCTCGAGTGATATAATGACAACGTGTCAAGTACTCGGTCATACATTACCTCGGTATGTAAACATTTTTCACGAGGATGATTTATTGCCGCGGAGGCTGCAGCACCCGCACCGCCGCGGTTAAGTCACAGCTCATTAGTCAGTGTTATGATGTAATAATAATATTCCCACACATGTATACCGTCACCGACACCCTGTATCGATGAGCGCTCGCCCTGACTCGGCCCAGCCCTGACGACTGACACTCGATTAACTATCTAGTTTATAGAGTTCCGTAGTCAACAAGGACCTTATAGTTTCGTCATGTCCGTCATGGCAGCTTAGCTCAGAGACTCTTAGTACTAGAAAGCTATAATTTTGCATGAATATATATATTAATCACGCCGAAAAAGTGGTAAAATAAAATAAAAGGCATTTAAATATTATGGTACCACCTGTACACGTAAAGTAGTGATGTTTTTTTTTCGTCTATCCTATGGTGTACGGGTCTGTGAAACCTATTTTTCGATTCAGGGATCCGTTTGCAGAAAATAGTGTCCCCTCTCCCCCTGCCAGCTAAATGGTTGCTTTTGGATATGTGAAAAAATTCACGGGTACTGTAGTATATAATAATATAACGAAATTAAAAAGAAAACTATTACAGCTAAATAGGCTTTACACATTTACGAGTAACAGTCGACCAATTTATAAAATGTACTTACAAAAGTAAAATAAATTTCGTTACAGCAATGTTCGGTGCTTTCATTGTTTATAAACTTCAGTATTTTTACCTTATTATGTCGGTGAATGTAGCCATTTGTACGGAACCCTCGGTGCGCGAGTCCAACTCGCACCGTTGTTGGTTTTTGTTCTAATAATGCTAACGAGAAAGCATGTTACGTCGATAAGTACCGACCTATTCTGCGTGATCCAACTTTGGTAATTGAATTTATAGCGATACCTTGTATAACGTGCTCTGTGCCTACCTAGACAACAACAACAACAACATATTTAGATCATAATGGTACAGCTACCTATAGTCTATAAGAACCAAACAAAGCTAAAAGGTTTTATATAACAAGACCGTCTTTTACAGGCTCCGGTAATGAGAACATAATATTATGTTATTATTGTGCTCAATACCTGTACTGGCGCCCCAGTTCTGTCGTATGGATGAAAATGTTACGGATAATTAATAAACCATATTCTCGCTAAACATCGTTAAAACCTCAGCATAGTGCAGCATGAGAGCTACAGATAAAACACTGCTGCGAAAGTTTTAATTTCCGGAACAATACGGGAACAAACCTACTTGCGCTGCTAGTAGGTTATCGCAAAAAACATACTCGGACTGACCACTCTGAAACAGGCTACAAGCTAGCAAAAAGGCCATCAGAGCTCACAAAGCTTGCTAACTCGCATGTTTGGCAGAAACGTTCTGACGAGAGCGCCACCAGAAATTCTTTTCGACGCGCCAAAAGGATTAATGCAAAAAAAGCTCGTTTACTTTTTTGTATTCGGGACATTCACACTGTTAAATATCCGATTTGTTTCTCGAAGAGAGCGAAATACGTAGTAACTTAAATACTTATTATTGTGAGGTACCTGTAAGTATCTGGATATGAACCTTCTACTTTCGTTATCAAAGAGTGCCCAGTACATCGTATAAGTTTATGACAGCGGTGATCATAAACAAAATGTGAAAATGCTCGGAAAACTCAGCACGTGTACATTTCAGCGCCTGACAACATTTGGACAATTTGTATCTTTTAATTACGGGTGATTACCATTGTTTACGCCTTTGTTTTTATGTACACGCTTAGATTTAATGTTGCATGTAACGTCAGCGTGGGTGGGCATTAAGACATTCGCATACATAATGATGCTGAATTTAAAGCGAATATTATAAAGTAAATTATTCTTTTCATAGACGTTTATGGAAAGGTTTGTCACGCTTGTATTCTACATCAAGTTGTCATACTCATCGCCTATTTAATTTACAGCATGTGGAGTATTACTCGTATGAAGTAGAAAAAATTTCGTAAACCTACGTTCTCTTTATATTGACATAAAAGGCTATATAGAGCTGCTGCGCTTCAAGTACTATACTATTACAAGGGACATAAAATATACGTCATTAATGTAACGATGATCATTGAAAATTTTAAAGGAAACTTTATAACCTGATACTTGGACCGTATGTTAACGCTCGGCCAGGACTCATCTTTATTTATAAAGTAGTTCCGTTTATTAAAACAGACCAGTGACTGCTTGATTGATTGTCTGAGTGACAGACTACGTGCAACCTAAATCGCTAAAAATAGAAACTCGTTTTTCAGAGAACCCTTCAGTAGGACTCTTGTTGAGGAGTTCCCGCTTAGAGACAAATATGTTGGCTTAACCAGACACTTATACTAACATAAATAGATTGTTAACTCAGACCTGGGGCCGAATAGCTCTATCACTATATTATTGTAACTTCTTACTAGTTCCCGTGAGTTAAAAATACAGCCACGCCAATTAGTTTATCTTCGTCCAGATTAACGTCAAATAATAAAACATTAAGGAAAAAAATGATTTACAAGAAAAATAATACCGAAAATTTCACTCAAAGCCTATTCCTAATTAAAGGCCCCGTTTTAATTGTTTGAGTACAGGTTGGAGCTCTGATCCTTGTTATTATTATTATAAAAGAAATTCTTTGTAACTCAATCTCGCCGTTTCAGCTGTGAAACACTTTTAAGTTTTTTTTTTTAAAGAATTAGGGTGAATTAGGGTGTGCGATTTTCATTTGTACAACCCAAACGGAGTACGAAATAATAACAAAAAATTCAAGTCGTTTTCCTCAATTTGTGTTGAAATTTTATTTTATGTTAAATGTTTTATTGCTTGTTGTTATTTTCCGACAACCAATTTCCCAGCAGCTCACACGAGATTCCAAGGCATGTTTGTTTACATATCAGAGGTGCGATAAGCCTCTAAAAAGAGGGTAGGTGACGAACAGCTTTCCATCAATATTTGTATGATATCGTTCCGTTGTGGTGTCAGCGCAATTTTTTAGGAAAAATTCCCAAGAGCAAATAAGTAATGTGCCAGAGTGCCAGTAGAAAGAGATGAAACGGCATGGAATGGAATTTAATCTTCTACTGCATTGCCGAAAAAATAGCCTTGCAAGGAATATATTTTATTACTAGATGGAGCGCTTTGATATTTTAATACTGTTGCTTCAGTGGAATGAATAGTGTCGGGCATTATCGTGCCATGATAATTAGCTCTTGATGAAGCCTTGCGCTCATACGGTCTCTGTTTAGATAAACAAGGTATGTACAAAGAGGTTTGATATATCTTGAGATGTATGGCAGGGTTGAAAATTTTGGCCGAATTTCCCGAGGAAAATAAAGAATAATAAAACTTCAATGGCTCCAAGCGGTCAAAACAATTCCGCACAGCAATTCAGTGACGTCCACCTAGTGAATTGTTTTGACCGCTTCGAGCCAGTGTATGTTCAAACACAAGTAAAGAGTTTACATAACTTAATTTTACCTATTCTGTAAATGTCGTTTTTCTATAGAATAATCAAGATTACAAATAGCGGTGCACTGCGGTGCGCTATTTTTCTTTCTTTCAACTTTCGTTTGAGGAATGCCGCAAAACGCACTGTTTACGATGAATGGACTAGTGCAAGCAGACGTGCGAAGTTTTTTTAATAGCTGCCTAGCCCAGCTTCGCACGGCGGTACTAATTGAAGACAACTGAACTTTATTTTTCCTTCAAACAAACCTTTTCCTGATGATAACAAATACAAAAAAAAAGATTTTGCCAAATAGGTGCAGCTGATCTGAAGCGATGCCCTTACATACATTCGCTAATAGATTTTTATTTATATAGATAGATATAAAAAAGGTAATGTTTGGAAGTTTTATATCAAAAAATATATCACAGATATGAAGCTATATTTTCAGTGTTCTGCTTACTTTTTATCCTGGAAAAATGCGTAGTTCCTGTGATATAGACCACGGGGGCCAAGCTGCGGGCAATATATCTATATGACATAAATAGTCCTTATAAAGGGTCTTTCAACAAGGACGGGTCGATGTTAAAATAGAATAAAACAAGATGTGTGTGAGATATTAACGAAATTTATTTTTTATTTAAAAGACCCATTTATGCCATTATGGATGGAATATGACATCGTTCAAATGACACATCTTGTTTTATTCAATTTTAACATCGACCCGTCCTTGTTGAAAGACCCTTTATTTAGCAGCCCCGTGGAAACCAGTCATCGTTTATAGCTACTGTGCGTCAAGACTGTTTGACATCAATGCTATTTGAAAACCTAGGTTACCTACCGAGGAAGGTAAATACTGTTAATAAATATAAGCAGGTAATATGGTTAGCGCCAACGCGATGATTTACGAGCTATGATTTATCACAATATTACTCGCCAGTGCGCTCTGACATTTTTACTACATTATCCAGCGTTGTGACGTACTTTTAATGCAATCTATCCCTGTTTTGCTCTCAATTTTCGAGGATGTCGGGAGTGGTCCCTCTGTACACGTTCTGTTTGGTGATAATACTAAAATGTGTGCGATAAAATATATTCCGAATTCCGAATTTGAATTTTGAATACTCGAACGTCATAGTATTTTCGGCACGAAATAAGCCACGAGTCCAATAATAATATATTATAAGTTCTTATAGTGTTTACGCCTAAAAACGGGTTTGTCCCAATTTATAAGAATCAATTTCAGAAAAAAAACACATTTATTTAAATGAACCAAGTCGATCGAAATAAAAAAAAATGTTAGATATAATGGATTATGCTGACTGTATTTTTTTATCGATTATGAGATTTGGGTGTATCGACGGCACAAAAAAAAACAGAACAACAAAGAATTGTCATGTTGCATGTTTTCAACATAATTTTGTATTATAAATAATACAAAATTATATTGAAAATAAATTATGCATAAATTTGTATTTTGCCAGATTTTGTCGTATTTTTGTATGAACCTTTTTATGAAAAATTACGCAAGTAGAATGATTATATCTTTATTTTGTCCTTTTGCATCTTTTCAGTAAGCGAAAAGGTTACAGTTTGGATTCGTATTTTGCACACATTTTGCAATAGACTGACGCTGTTTAACCGACCTCAACATGTAAATTGGGCGCACAGTTGGCGCAGTGGTTGAGCGTTTGACTGCTGCGCTGCGTGTCGCGGCTTCGATTCCCGCACGGAACAAATATTTGTATGACCTACAGATAGTTGTTTCGGCTCTGGGTGTTTGTGTATGTGAGTTTATATGTTTGTAAACGCACCCACGATACAGAAAGAAATTCCTAGTGCGGGCCAAGGATTTAAAAAAAAAAAAAAGTAAAAGATATTTTTTACTTTACTGTGTAAAATATAATCCCCGGCATGTAACTTAGCAAGGTTTTGGCGTAGTTATTACGCGATTCGTCAGTCGATCCTTGTGTCAACTGACCAACCAATCGCGCGCTTGGAACGTTCCCGGCTCCCTTCTTCACTAACAAAGAGACCTATAAAACGACTTCAGCGCATCTAATGACTCTTGCTAACTTACGTGCCGGGGATTATAGCTGCGTAAACATAGTTTTCTGAATAAATTCAAATGTTGAAAGTTCATGAAAATTCCTGATTTTCATTTCGTAATTTGCAACACCCAACGACTCAGCTGGTATGTCGTGTGTCAAAATCTTGTCAAGCAGTATGCTCGTAGAAAATGAAGGCAAATCACCAAGCATTACCTATTGTAGAGAGTAAGTTTTTCTTTTAGGTACCTATTGATTCCCGTCTTACTAAACCCTACCAAAATTCAGAATATGTCTTTTACATAAATAAATATTATTGAAATGAAACTTCTTTAACGACGAATGGGAGAAATTTTGTACGTATCGTCACGTTTTTCGGTTACGCGCCATGTTGCTTTTTTTATCAAAGTTTAGTAAAAAGACTTATTCAAATTTAAGTGAATTTACAAGAAAAGTGAGAGTGATTATCTATTTATTTATTTTTTTATTTATATATATTTTTTTTTTTACATCAATAGTAATAATGATGCTATCATTATTGTTGTATTGATTAAATACAACAATAGCAATGATATTATAATAAGAACAATGATAAAATAAATTACTCTTTAATACGGAAAAAATTGTTTTTCTTAAGGCTTAAGCCTTATCTACCCCATTTTCGTGAAGTTGCAAATAGTAGAAAAATTATATGTCGTAAAGAAGTTTCACTTCTTACCTGTGTACTCTGGTACACACACACATTTTTTTGGCTTTCTATCCTACACAATATTGAATTAAATATTATTCTTACCTCTGGACGTATCTGAATCAGGTTCGTAGCATATAACATGTATTAGTATTATGAAACGTCAAAAACATAAGAAATGGAGCACCAAGATGCTCCGTCTCAAATATCCATCCTGTAATGTAATGTATTTTTTTTTGCGATTTGTAACTTGAGTACCTACTATAAAAGTCTGCGAGGTTTGAGTACTATAAAAGTCAGTTTCTTTTTTAAAGTTTCTGTGTAAAGGTGAACGGCAGTTTTGTACCGCATACTTTTTTTGTTGTTCGTTTATAGAATTTGTACCACTTTGGATAAGTGGTACTATTTTTTTATTTTTATATAAATTTACTATGTTTAGAACTTTGAATTAATCAATAATATCAATAAAAAGATTTTAATAAATAAACGTAATAAAATCGTTCACTAAACGCAGTTATGTTTTTAGAAGTCACCTTATGTAAAGTAACACAAATATTGAAATGATAATTAATTATTTAGAAATAGAAATAACATTAAATTATTCAAGCTCATCATTATCAAACTGTTGCAGTCCGCTGCTGGACACAGGTATATCCTAATGCCCTGAGTAGGTAAGATCCTCATCGCAATCTACCTACTTAATGGTAAGTAAAACACTACAAAGATAGCAAAAAACCATTTTACTTTACACATTATGTAACTATATGTCAAATTTACCTATATGTAACAATCTTCATTGGTGCGTAACCTTAAAAATAAAAACTGGTTATAACTTTTTCGTCCCAAGCTCTAAAAATCTAAGAATTTCAAAAGGGATTATCTATCATATGAACTACCAAATAAAAAAATATCCCAAAACACGAAATTTTACTAGCGGTACGAAATTCCCATACAAGCCTGCCGTTCGCCTTTCTGTTTAAAAGGTTAATTTTCTTGCTGACTGTACATTTATTTCAAAATCTGTGAATGCAGTTAGAAAATACTCAAAAAAAATAAGGAGTATCTCAAAAGTTGTTTTCCTGAAGCTGCAATTATTACAAAGTACATATGTACAGGTACAGGTAAAAGTTCAAGTACAAGTATAGGTACAGGGTGATTTTTGAGCCGGAGTACAAAGACATCACAAAAGGTCTCGACAAAGATGCGGGATGCGCGGGTTAGATATTATAATCAATACACAGTTGTAGGTACGTATCTGAAATTATTATAATACGATAAATTCTTTTCAGCGACCCTTCTTTTATTCGTAAAATATATTCATTATTCGCAATAAGTTCTTTTGTTTCACAATACAATGATCTCGACTCACTGTTATTCTTATTGATTTATCTTCTTTTTTCAATCCTTCTGACAGAACCAACCCGAATTGATGAGTTGTCTAAAAAAAATATATATTTTTATGCCCTATAAAGTTCGTGGAGTAAGATACATGTAGCTGAATAATATACTGTAGATATCTAACCTTGCTTGGTTGGTTATTAGTTTATTCAAATATATACCATAACCTTGATGTTTTCAGCGAGAATTTAAACAAAATTCCGTGTAAATTTTCAGAAAATTATGGAACGCAAATAAGACGTTGGAATTTTCACATTAAAACCGTAAGTAGGAAATCAAACTCCGATAAGAAGGTCGCCGGTGTTCGTTTAAAATTCTCGCAACGAAAATAGTTTTTTCATCACTAGGCAGTTTGATAAGTCCGTGATTTTTTGAAAAAAAAAATATATTTCGGCAAAAAAACATTTTATTTCCCAACACAGTCTTCTTTTAGCTCAATTCATTTAATCCACTATTTAAAAAAAACAAATATTCCTTTTAAAATAATAGCTTTTATAAAGGCCCTCAAAAAGGCGTTTGTTTCAGTGATGGCCTTTTCATTAGAGCCAAATCTTCTTCCCCCCAACTATTTCTTCAGGTTTGGAAACAGGAAATAGTCACAGGGGGCCAAATCTGATAAACTTTACTTTTCTTCACCAAATGCGGTCGTTTTTGCTTCAAATCAATATTGAATGTGTCCAAAAGCTCTAAATAATATTCACTGGTGATTGTTTTACCCTTTTAAAGGTAGTCGAAATGAATCACACCGCGTGCATCTCAGAAAACTGCGTTCATGTCCTTATTGGCCGATAGATCGAATTTTGCCTTCTTTGGTTCACGTTCGTTCACTCGTAGAAACTCAGTCTTGATTGTTCCTTGGTCTCTTGGATCCATGTTTCGTCCACGGTTACGAAACGGTGCAAAAATCGTTCAAATTACGGTTAAACATCCCCAAGCACTCCTTCGAAGTTGTCACACGGTTGCGCTGATGGTCGAGTGTGAGCAACCGCGGCAACCATTTTGCGGATACCTTTTTCATGTCCAAATATGCACGTAAAATGTGATGTACCCACTCAGTTGAAATGTCTGCAGCCCCAGCCACCTCACGCTCTTTCATTCTCCTATAGTCCGATATCATTACATGGATTTTATCGACGATTTCTGGCGTGACGACCTCTTTTGGGCCACCTGAACATTCGGTGACATTTGTGCTGGTACGATCTCAACGGAACTAAGTAAACCACTTCTTAACCCGTAAAATTGATGGTGCAGAGTCCCCGTAATGTTTATCAAGCATTGCCTTGGTTTCAATTATGGTTTTTTTTTTCGAAAATACAATGCTTAATCAGCACACGAAAATCACATTTTCGTAAAAATTCCCTCGGTTGCCTGCTTTAAATGGCTGGCAAACACAAACCCAATAACGTAGCTTGCTCATATTTTTACAGTAGCCTATTAAAAGATGGTAGTTGACAGAAATAGTGTTGCCATAAAAATTACTACTCGAGAAAATAAAAAAGTCACGGACTTATCAAACGGCCCTCGTAACTCAACCAATGTTTAAAAGTAACCTAACTTAACAAATGGTCAAATATTAACTATTACTTAAAAAAAATAACTACCCGAAGTTGGAGACTTAACAATATGGCGGATGGTTAACTCCTTTTTTATTTAGTTTTTGCGTGGAGAAATGCTCATGCATACTGCACCACCATGGGTAGATAGTGCAGTTATGTAAGACTCCAACCCACTAAAACGCCACGGTGTCCTCCCGTGCCGCTTACGGCGGGAACACGGGTAACGAACGCGTTAGCACTCACCGCGAACCCGCCGCGGCTGTCCGTCGCCGGACCCTCCCCTGGGGACTAACACCCATCACTGGCGCACCAGAACACACTGTACGCCGTGACCTCCACAGGGACTACACCAGCACATAGGCGCCAGACTACCCCGTGTATGGCACCCTTGGTCCCCTTTCTGCATCACAGTCATTACTACCAGGTAATAACAATGCCTATTCCAATTCTTTGTTTGAGTTGTTTAATGTCGTTGCCATTGATGTCACTGCTATTGTACTAAACCATAATTAAAATTCGATCGCAATATTAATATAACAGAAGAAGTAGATACAGCTGACCCAATTGAATGCATATTCCTTAGTGACACCAGTATTTGCCCGAAATCGTTTGATTATAATCTTAAAACTCACGATGCATTAGCAATATTAAGTGTTAACATTAGAAGTATTAATACCGCCCTAAATTTGCGTATTGATATAATTGTTTTGACTGAGTGCTGGACAAATTTGAACAACCTACCTCCAGATATGGACGATTACAGAAAATATTGGACTTAAACTAGCTTAAACCAAAAGGATGGTGTAGTAGTTTATGTGCACAGTGATATCGTGGAGTGTGTCCACGAGCCTAATATTACCGAAGGAAACTGTTTAATTGTCACTGTTAAGCCCGAATACACAATCATTTGCTCGTATAGGCCACCAAGTTTTACAAATCCGAATCACTATTTGGAATCACTTGATACTATCCTATGTAAGACCTCAAAAAAAATGTGATTCTCACCGGAGACATAAATATATTTGCCTGGGAATCTATCTAGTGTAACCCAAGATTATCTAAACCTGATGGCTATGCATGGACTACGACCAGGCATAGATAGACCAACACGAGTCAAGACATGTATTGATCATTTCATGATTAACTGCTCGTGTGTTTGGAAAACAGCAGTTTTTGAACAGCTTATAACAGACCACTCACCGATACTTCTATATATTAACAACTCTAAAATACATAAAAAGGTTGAAGTGCACAATAAAGTAATGATCGATTACAGTATAATAAATAACATACTAAATGATGAGTCCTGGGACAGTCTATATAAAGTTACCGATACTAATATTGCATCGGAAATAATAACGTCAAAACTTTTAAACATCATTACGAATAATACCAGCACTGTAATTAAATCTATACTACTTCAAAATAAGTATAAAAAATATAGAAATATGTGCAATTTAATAATCAAAAAATTAAAAACACAATACTATGAAGAAAGGCTAAACAAAAACAAAGGAAACATAAAAAAAACCTGGGAAGTCATAAAAGAAGTTTGTGACATGAAGAAAAATAAAGAACCCGTTATGGAATTATTAGATGTTGACAACACTCCAACTGAGTCTCTGGATAAAGTTAATAACTATTTTACTGGAGTTGGAGAAGCATTGGCAAATGAACTATTGACTAAGCTAAAACAATCTAAGCAGGATTTATCACGTGAAGCTGCTAGGGATACCTCACCGACAAATTCAATGTCCTTCATTCCTACGGATCCTTACGAGGTGAGGGGTATTATCCTAGGACTAAGATCGCATAGTGCACCCGGGTGGGATAAAATTACTACGGAAATTTTGAAACAGAACATTGTTTGCCCATCACATACATGTGCAACCTTAGTCTAGCAACTGGCACATTTCTGACTATATTTAAAAAAGCTGTTGTTTGTCCTATATTTAAATATGGGAACAAAAATAAGCTAAGTAACTATCGCCCGATCTCTCTTCTATCAACGTTATCAAAGATTCTAGAAAGAATCGTTAACAAGAGAGTTATGAAATATCTAGAGAAGAACAAGCTGCTTAGTAACTTTTAATTCGGGTTTAGAGAAAGAATATCAATCGAGGATGCAGTTTTGACACTGACTTCAACTCTGGTGTCTTATCTGGATGGGGGGGATAAGTGTTTGGGGGTCGTTTTAGACCTCCAATAGGCGTTTGATACCGTATCCGTTAAGATACTAATAACACGCTTGGAGGGCGTTGGTTGGTAGGGATTGCTCTGGACTGGTTTAAAGATTATTTAACCAATAGGTCTCAACGAGTTAGAGTGACCGGCTATGAAAGCTCTGACTCAACATGCAAATACGGCGTTCCCCAGGGTAGTACGCTAGGACCTACACTATTCCTCATTTACATTAAGAATCTATTAAGGTTCAGTATTGTCTGAATACTTTAAAGGCAATAGACCATTTTATCGGGCCGTAAGGACCCAAATTTAATTATTTGCACGTAGAGACACATACGGAAATTATCGGTATAAGAATAATATTCTTAATAATAGATTACACGGCGGGTGCGTGCACGTACGTGTCATGTAGTCACGCCTACCTGGACAGTAAAAGATCTATGAAACTTGTAGAATGAATTGGCATTTTAAGTCACAAGTGAACCTTAGAGATTTCGTGTGGGAATCGCAGATAAACTGAATACGATCCTTGAGTTAAAGAGGGGTGGAAGGTGTAAAGATCACACTAAACAGACGAGAAAGAATATGAGTAAACCGGTGAAGGCGAATTGGCAACCACTTGAGCTATACTCGGAATTCGGAAACATGGTCATATTTACGCAAATTGAATATGAACCTTACACAAAAAAATTGAGGCCGCTCAAGTTTATCGAGTTGTTCTTGAGTACCTAATGTCAAGATAGCTGGCATCAGCAAAATCAAGGATGGGAAGAAGAAGAGATGGTGAGCTGGTGGCAGTCGGAAGAAAAATTACGTAGTCTCCTCAAAGTTGCAGCAGATCAAACTACTTGCGGCTAACTTCTTGCAGTTGGGCAGTCCAAGAGAAGTTCCTGTCGATGAATATCCCCATGTTTTTAACTTTCTCACTGAAAGGAATTACTGCATTGTCAAAAATAACTTGGGGAAGAATCGTCCAGTCAATCCTAAAATCATTCTAGGACTGCCCACTACTATTACCTACGTCTTTATAGGGTTTATCTTAAGCCCATACCTCTTGCTCCAATTGCAAATGCGAAAATCAAGATTGATGGTTGCTAAAGCCTCAGACAGCTTTCCGAGAAGAGCTTTCGAGTATAATTGCGATCGTCTGCATAAAGATGGTAGGAAGAAATTAGTTCATTGGAGATTGAGTTTATAAAAACTGCGATAGAATTAACCTAGTAAATTACGTGATAGTTTCAACTTTCAAAATTCCAAGGATTAAAACTTAGTTTTAATATGTCGGAAACAATTTTATTTACACCTGGATGCATAGTCCAGAATCGAAAAAGTTGCAACTGCGTAGATTGTAGAGGTTGAAAACTTAGGAGTGCAATTTAGTCAAATTTTCTTTTTACTTACTAAATATATGAAATAACTAATTCGATATCTGCGTTTTTGTAATTCAAATCATCAAGTTTTTTACTTATTTAAATTCTTTTATATATTTTCGTTGTATTTATATATTTAAAAAAAATCATATAATCATAACCTAATATTAATGCGGCGTAAAGCGTTTTTAAATTTTTTGATACCGCCACAATATGTATATCATACTATGCCTCTATGCCATTTGCAATGCCAAACTTATGAATCCCCTTGTACATGCATGCAAATGTTTGACGTAAGACGTGGAGGCGATTTGTGGACACATTGACGAATTATTGTGCAACCGATGAGCTGGATGTTGGGTATTGCATATGTTTAACCTAGAACCGGTGTATTTCCATGCATTTATTTCTGTGCATACTCATCATGTTTTTACAAATTCTAATTCTAGTCCCTCATAGGAACTACCTAATTTTTCGTTGCAGATATTTTGGGGCCACCTAACATTCATCATCAAATGGATAACCATTAGAAAATAACCAATAAAGATACTAATAATAGCCATTAGGAAATAATTTATAGAAATCCTATTTATAGAGATTCCTAGTGTGGGGCAAAGTTTAAAAAATAAAAAAATATTCGCATTCTAATACCGTGCAACCAATCAACTAATTCTGTCATCAATGATATTTGGGTGGTACACCCACTCCTCTACTAACACCACTAAGGTATGTGGTGTGTATTTATTTATATGTGAAGGCTCCCACATAAAATAAGTTTAGGAACGACAACCATTAATCATGTTAATCGTATTTCGAAACCATTTCACAGATGAGCGCTCCAATAGTTAAGTTCAGGGTGAAATTAACTATTTCGGGGTAAATTAATAGATTCAGAGTCAGTTTTGCATCACTTAAATTAATATTGTCACTTAAAACCCAAACGAATAAATAACAAAACCTGATAAAATACGAATTAAATACAAAGTAACAAGATTATGAAGATTATAAAATGAACACCTCAAGTAAAATCCAGCCAGCCAGTAGCTTCGAGGGTTTACAGAATCCCACAAACAAGGAAACCTATGGTTCTTCTTCGTCGTCGTAACGATGATTCCTAAAATCCAAAGTTAAATATATTTTGACCAGAATTCACCCACGTCAACAGCTTTGTCATTTGCCTCACAAAGGTCTAACCTATGCTACAGTCAATACGTAATACGAAAAACTTAAGCAGTAAAGTTCCTCCCTATTTCTGTTTTTAGTTCGCATAACCAGCTTTCTAAGATTTTTATCTTATTTGCAGTCGATTAAGCATGCAGCCGTAAGAAAAAATTAAAACGGGTTTATGGAAAACAGCCGTACCTTCGTGGACTATTAAAAATCCAAAGTAACATAAAGCTGTAAAATACCAGGGGATACTAACCAGAAGGCCAATAATCCTTCAAATTCAAGTCGCAATATCATTCCGGCTTCAATCAATGTTAAAACGTAGGGAAATTACAGGTATTTTTGACAGCTTGAGCCCGAGATGAGTATCCGATATGGGAATCTCCCTCTGATGTCGATTCATCCGAATTTTACAACGAGTGACGTCCAAATTTCTATAAAACACCAGGGATCAAACTTCTTCACACTTGTTAACCCAGATAGGTAAGTAAACATGGTTTTCAAGACACAGAAGAGAGAAGATCCACTTTGTCAAAGTTATTACCTTTCAAAGAATAACCAAACATTTTTCGGTCAATAACTATTAACATACTCATCCAAAAGGCCGAAAATACTATAAAAATGATTCACAAACTTTTACTGACGTACACATAAAAGTTGCAGCACCTAATGTACAATGACCTCTCACTTGTTGAGCGCGATAAGCCGCAATCGATAATCACTCCTGTCGTACGGCTCCACGGGACGATTGCGGTGAACCATATTAATTCACATTTGCACCATTTCCAATTTCATTAATTATTCTCGTGTAGATAACGTTAGTGTAAACATATGTGTACCTATCTACTTATGTAGTTCTTATTTAAAGGGGTGGTCGGAACGAACAGCTGTTTGTAGCTCAGAAAATAAAACATGTTACAGACTGATTGCAAGAAGAAAGTTACGAGTGCTCTCAAAAGCACAAAGCGAACTTTATACGCTCAGCTTTTCTGAGTTACAACAATGTAAACTGAACAAAGACGCAAATTGTTGCGGTAAAAGTCAACCATGTTTTGTCAATTCGAAATAATTTGTAGTTTATCGACAGCATTAAACAGCACACACGAGATAATATTAAAACGACCATTGCGACCAGACGCACACTAATAAAAACTGCAAATAATATTGTCACTAAAAACAGCCCGTAAATCGTCAAAGCGAAACAAACCGAGAAAAATATTGCAGAACACAAAGTAACGACCTAAAAAATCAGTGGAACAAGAACTGCAATCTAAATTAGAAGCAATCTGGAAACTATCAAAAGCTATTCAAGCAGTTCTTCTGAAAAAACTGTTGCTGACGCAAAAGGTTTTAATCTAGACAAGTAGCCAGGCTGAAAATCGGGTAGACAGTCTTACCTTTTTACTAATCGAATTTGTTTCTCGAACAGGGTATCATAACAGGCCTCTTACAAACAATCACTTTGAACATGAGGGCCTTTTAGATTAATTATATCATATACAAAATTACCCTCTTACGAATAGGTTAATATACTAAACGAGTACTTACTTGACATTCTCATTACTTTAAGCAATCGGTAACAATATGCGTCTACGCTTAATATTTATGAGTCACTACGAATACAAAAACAATGAATATATGAATGGATATGAGTAACACACTATCGTCAATATGTAGAGAGGTTCCCTGTTGCCGCGAGTATTTCCCGCAAGGCGTTATCGCCTGTTAAGCTGACACGGGAAATGAACTTGGTAGAATTGCCGCAACTTGCTGTAATGTACGTCTGAACTTCGACTACTGTACAACATCACTTCGAGAACGATACTGAAGTTTGTAGCTGTCTTTGAAAATATAACTTAAACTTCTTTATGGAAAAAATTTTCATTTCAAACAACCGAGGCGTGTATTCAATCTCGAAGTATTAAAAAAAGTAATTGGTAGAAAACACAGGTTATAAGAAGCTTTACAAAGGTAGTAAATTAAGAAATATATTCGTACATAAAACATCTTTATGCCGAGACTTTTGTGTATATTAAGGTCGGTACTCTACTCCGCAATATTAATACCGGACTACGACTTATGAAAAATCTATTTTTAAAATGAAAGCTTCTTTTAAAAAACGACTTCATTTAGTAAAATGGAATGCTTTTTTGGTTGAAAAATCCGTTTGTAGCTTGCAAATAGCTATGTCTATATTACAAAAGCATTGTGATTATTTCTAAAATACAGGCAACATATTATCAATACATTACGAACCTGGTTCTCCTAATAGCCTAGTTAAATGTTGAGAGCTGCACCTGTTCCAGCTCACATAATACCTATCTACTCAAAATGAGGCTACCTCATTATACTGAACGGCTATAATCGACAATACGGCGTACGAAAACTAGGAGAAAATAATTGGATTTAATTCGCACGAACGGTTTTGAATAATTATGCGACAACTCCTAACAATAGAGTATTTTCGATCGCGGGCACAATTTGTGGTTGGCTTATAGGCATAAAGAGCCTCAAATAGGCAGCTGAAAAAGGAATGGCTGTACGACTATTTTGTAAACAATATTTTATGGACGTTTCTTTTATTAAGTACATAAAGAGTTCTAAAACGTGATTATAAACAGAAAATAGTAGGATTATCCTAGTTACGTACCAACATAGCAATATTACAGCAAAGTTTTTTCTTCTGTCATCTTGTGGATTTTCACAAACTGAATGTAAAGATTTGTGATTGGATTTATTAATTCTAGTTGTTTGGGAATGTGTATCGTATTTATTGTACGTATCGGTAAGCGAAACGTAAATGAAAATTCTCAAAGTGATGTTTGGGACGCCCGTTCTTCAAAAAATGTAAGGGATTCTTTGTCTACTCTCTTTTTTATGTTGATATTTACGTGGAAATGTTTGAGTATAACAAAAAATAATAATATTCTTTTTGCAATCTGTTAGTCATATTAAATTTAATTTTCTTATTATATTTCACTGCCACTGATATTCATAGGAGTATGACAGCTATGATATATACACACGAGAAAACTAGAGAGCACTTTAATCCGACCACTTCACATTTTCAAATTAAAGTTTCATGAACAAAACCCATTATATTTCAGACGTCAAATTACCCTCATAAACTCATAGTTAATTAAGCTCTACGTGATAATTATCACGGTAGGTACTTATCTCACTTGATTTATAAACAAAAACTTCTGAGAATTTCCTTATTTAAGTACTTGCGGAGACTTTATCAAACGTTTTTCGCACCTAAAACAACATTTATCTTTATAATGTATAAAGCCTTCGTCGAAACTTTTGTAAGTAAATTCAGTTTCGCTTTCCTTGCAAAGCGAGGTGGGATTAAGGTTTTAAGAGAAAGTTGTAGGACAATTTGCCCACGTGTTGGGAACAATGTTGCAAAGTTGTGTGCAGGCAAATGTCTTGCTTGCAATTTATTGTTGTATGTTTATTATTAGCTGCATATGCTGAGATAGGAGCCTTTTTGGTCCCGATAAGGGTTTTTATTTTAATTATTGTTTAATTTTATGGTTTTTCTCGTGTCTCCTGTGCGGGTCACAAATAAATTTTTTTTTTTCTTTCTATTAGTATAATTTACATGCATGATAATTGTAGGTTTTTTTTTTTTTTTTTTTACTATATATAGGCCTGTGTTTGACCACAATCTCACCGTGGTCAGTGATGATGTGACCGATGGTGGTAAGCACACAAAGCCTAGAAGGGAACTGGCTCTCAAGTGCTGCTGTCGGAACACACCGGAAGGTGCTTGGCGACAGATTTTCAACTTGAGGGTGGTTGCCAGCCAGGCGGGTACTACAAAGTACCCTACCACCGTGCTATGGTTTCCTCACGATGTTTTCCTTCACCGAAAGCTCAAGCTCATTGTAGGATTCGAACCCGCGACCTTCGTCTCGGTATCCGACGTCACTACCACTGAGCTATCATCGCCTTGAAATTAGGTAAACTAAGAGTACCTACCTAGTGTAGTTTTATTCACACTTCTTGTATGCAAATTGTACAAGTTTTCCACGTTTGAATCATGTGTCTTATTCATGGCATAAACAGATTTCTACTCAGAGTCCGCCTGTTGCTTTTACTATAATGGGTCACATTCATTTTGTAGATCTACAAAATACGAAATGCTATTTCTTCCATTTTATAACAGCTACCCTCCCTCGTTTACCTCACTAATGGCTACCAATTACAAACATTTATAATCACAAATGGGTAGCGTCGCTCCAGCCCTGAAATATGAATAATTAGTTGCGATTTTAAAACATAATCCGCTATACATCAGAGCGGACATCAGATGAGCCTTTTTGTCCAGCCTTGTCGAGTAGAGCGGGACGATTTTAGCGCTAAATGACCGTCAATCGAACGGTATTAAACAAATACTGGGACCGTCCGAAAAGGGTTGTGCTCGAGTGATATAATGAAAACGTGTCAAGTACTCGGTCATCCATTACCTCGGTATGTAAACATTTTTCACGGGGATGATTTATTGCCGCGGAGGCTGCAGCACCCGCACCGCCGCGGTTAAGTCACAGCTCATTAGTCAAATTGTTATGATGTAATATTCCCACACATGTATACCGTCACCGACAGAGCTGTATCGATGAGCGCTCGCCCTGACTCGTCCCAGCCCTGACGACTGACACTCGATTAACTATCTAGTTTATAGAGTTCCGTAGTCAACAAGGACCTTATAGTTTCGTCATGTCCGTCATGGCAGCTTAGCTCAAAGACTCTTAGTACTAGAAAGCTATAATTTTGCATGAATATATATATTAATCACGACGACAAAGTGGTAAAATAAAATAAAAGGCATTTAAATATTATGGTACCACCTGTACACGTAAAGTAGTGATGTTTTTATTTTTCGTCTATACCATGGTGTACGGGTCTGTGAAACCTATTTTTCGATTCAGGGATTCATTTGCGCAAAATAGTGTCCTCTCCCCCCCTGCCAGCTAAATGGTTGCTTTTGGATATGTGAAAAAATTCACGGCTACAGTAGTAGTATATATAACGAAATTAAAAAGAAAACTATTACAGCTAAATAGGCATTACACATTTAAGAGTAATAGTCGACCAATTTATAAAATGTACTTACAAAAATAAAGTAAAATTCGTTAGAGCAATATTTGGTGCTTTCATTGTTTATGAACTTCAGTATTTTTACCTTATTATGTTGGCGAATGTAGCCATTTGTACGGAACCCTCGGTGCGCGAGTCCAACTCGCACTTGGATGATTTTTCTTCTAATAATGCTAACGAGAAAGCATGTGACGTCGATAAGTACCGACCTATTCTGCGTGATCCACCTTTGGTAATTGAATTTATAGCGATACCTTGTACAACGTGCTCTGTGCCTATCTAGCAACATATTTAGATCATAATGGTACAGCTACCTATAGTCTATACGAACCAAACAAAACTAAAAGGTTTTTATATAACAAGACCGTCTTTTACAGGCTCCGGTAATGAGAACATAATATTATGTTATTATTGTACTCTATACCTGTACTGGCGCCCCAGTTCTGTCGTATGGATGAAAATGTTACGGATAATTAATAAACCATATTCTCGCTAAACATCGTTAAAACCTCAGCATTGTGCTGCATGTGGAGTCACATATAAAACACTGCTGCGAAAGTTTTAATTTCCGGAACAATACGGGAACAAACCTACTTGCGCGGCTAGTAGGTTATCGCAAAAAACATACACGGACTGACCACTCTGAAACAGGCTAGCAGCTAGCAAAAAGTCCATCAGAGCACACGAAGCTTGCTAACTCGCATGTTTGGCAGAAACGTTCTGACGAGAGCGCCACCAGAAATTCTTTTCGATGCGCCAAAAGGATTAATGCAAAAAAAGCACGTTTACTTTTTTATATTCGGGAGATTCACATTGTTAAATATCCGATTTGTTTCTCGAAGAGAGCGAAATACGTAGTAACTTAAATACTTATTATTGTGTAGGTACCTGTAAGTATCTGGATATGAACTTTCTACTTTCGTTATCAAAGAGTGCCCAGTACATCGTAGAAGTTTATGACAGCGGGGATCATAAACAAAATGTGAAAATGCTCGGAAAACTCAGCACGTGTACATTTCAGCGCCTGACAACATTTGGACACTTTGTATCTTTTAATTACGGGTGATTACCATTGTTTACGCCTTTGTTTTTATGTACACGCTTAGATTTAATGTTGCATGAAACTTCAGCGTGGGTTATTATTAAGACATTCGCATACATAATGATGCTGAATTTAAAGCGAATATTATAAAGTAAATTATTCTTTTCATAGACGTATATGAAAAGGTTTATTACGCTTGTATTCTACGTCAAGTTGTCATACTCATCGCCTATTTAATGTACAGCATGTGGAGTATTACTCGTTGAAGTAGAAAAAATGTCGTAAACCTACATTCTCCTTATGTTGACATAAAAGGCTATATACAAGGGACATAAATTATACGTCATTAATTTAATGATGCTCATTGAAAATTTTAAACGAAACTTTATAAACAGAGACTTGGACCGTATTTTCACGCTCGGCCAGGACTCGTCTTTATTTATAAAGTAGTTCCGTTTATTAAAACAGACCAGTGACCGTTTGATTGATTGTCTGAGTGACAGACTACGTGCAACCTAAATCGCTAAAAATAGAAACTCGTTTTTCAGAGAACCCTTCAGGAGTACTCTTGTTGAGGAGTTCCCGCTTAGAGACAAATATGTCGTCTTAACCGGACACTTATACTAATATGAATAGATTGTTATCTCAGACCTGGGGCCGAATAGCCATTTCACTATATTATTGTAACCTTTTTACTAGTTCCCGTGGGTGGGAACAGCCTCGTCAATTAGTTTATCTTCGTCCAGATTAACGTCAAGTAATAAAACATTAAGGAAAAACATGTTTTACAAGAAAAATAATACCGAAAATTTCACTCAAAGCCTATTCCTAATTAAAGGCCCCGTTTTAATTGTTTGAGTACAGGTTGGGGCTCTGATCCTTGTTATTATTATTATAAAAGAAATTCTTTGTAACTCAATCTCGCCGTTTCAGCTGTGAAACACTTTTAGGTTTTTTTTTAAAGAATTAGGGTGTGCGATTTTCATTTGTACAACCCAAACGGAGTACGAAATAATAACAAAAAATTCAAGTCGTTTTCCTCAATTTGAGTTGAAATTATATTTTGTGTTAAATGTTTTATTGCTTGTTGTTATCACCAACCAATTTCCCAGCAGCTCACACGAGATTCCAAGGCATGTTTGTTTACATATCAGAGGTGCGATAAGCCTCTAAAAAGAGGGTAGTTGACGAACAGCTTTCCATCAATATTTGTATGATATCGTTCCGTTGTGGTGTCAGCGCAATTTTTTAGGAAACGATTACCGTTCCCAAGAGCAAATAAGTAATGTGCCAGAGTGCCAGTAGAAAGAGATGAAACGGCATGGAATGGAATTTAATCTTCTACTGCATTGCCGAAAAATAGCCTTGCAAGGAATATATTTCATCACTAGAAGGAGCGCTTTGATATTTTAATACTGTTGCTTCAGTGGAATGAATAGTGTCGGACATTATCGTGCCATGATAATTAGCTCTTGATGAAGCCTTGCGCTCATACGGTCTCTGTTTAGATAAACAAGGTATGTACAAAGAGGTTTGATATATCTTGAGATGTATGGCAGGGTTGACAATTTTGGCCGAATTTCCCGAGGAAAATAAAGAATAATAAAACTTCAATGGCTCCAAGCGGTCAAAACAATTCCGCACAGCAATTCAGTGACGTCCACCGTGAATTGTCCACGTGAATTGTTTTGACCGCTTCGAGCCAGTGTATGTTCAAACACAAGTAAAGAGTTTACATAACTTAATTTTACCTATTCTGTAAATGTCGTTTTTCTATAGAATAATCAAGATTACAAATAGCCTATTAACTGTAATTTTTATTGCGCTATTTTTCTTTCCTTTAACTTTCGTTTGAGGAATGCCGCATAACGCACTGTTTACGATGAATGGACTAGGCAAGCAGAGCAGTTCAAGCAGTTTCATCATCTACTTCATCATCGGGCTACCAGACGTACGGCGATGCGCCATCGGTACATGGTGGACATCCCACCCATACGCACTAAACGTTTTGAGAATACTTTTATTATGCGTACAGCTAAGGAGTGGAACTCCCAGCCGGAGTCTGTGTTTCCCGATAGCTACAATCTAGGGGTCTTTAAGTCAAGAGTGAATAGGTTACTTCTAGGCAAGCGCGATCCATCGTCGACCACATCATCGCTTACCATCAGGTGAGATGGTGGTCAAGCGCGAACATATATGAAATAAAAAAAAAACGCAGACGTGCGAAGTTTTTTTAATAGCTGCCTGGCCCGGCTTCGCACGGCTGTACTAATGAAGACAACTGAACTTTATTTTTCCTTCATACAAACCTTTTCCTGACGATTACAAATACAAAAAAAAAGAATTTGCCAAATAGGTGCAGCTGATCTGAAGCGCTGCCCTTACGATTCGCTAATAGATTTTTATTTATATAGATAGATTTAAAAAAGGTAATGTTTGGAATTTTTTAATCAAAAAATATTTCACAGATATGAAGCTATACTTTCAGTGAGTGTAATACAGCTTACGTTTTACCCTGGAAAAATGCGCATTTCCTGTTGTATAGACCACGGGGGCGAAGCTGCGGGCAATATATATATATGACATAAATAGTCCTAATATTTAGCAGCCCTGTGGAAACCTGTCATCGTTTATAGCTACAGTGCGTCGAGACTGTTTGACATCAATGCTATTTGAAAACCTAGGTTACCTACCGAGGAAGGTAAATACTATTAATAAATATAAGTAGGTAATATGGTTAGCGCCAACGCGATGATTTACGAGCTATGATTCATCACAATATTACTCGCCAGTGCGCTTTGACATTTTTACTACATTATTCAGCGTTGTACATACCTTTAATGCAATCTATCCCTATTTTGCTGTCAATTTTCGAGGATGTCGGGAGTGGTCCCTCTGTACACTTTCTGTTTGGTGATAATACTAAAATGTGTGCGATAATAGTTATTTATGCTACAAGTGCGGAAGTTAGGTGATTTCCGATGAGTGGCATTTTTATGAATAAATTGACACGAGTCGGAAATCATCTTACGTACGTGTATCATACAAAATTTTACTATGCATTGTGCGAGGAAATAAAAAAATATATCTGAAACAAGCAAAAATTAATAAAATGGCGGGCTTACTCATGCGCGCTCAGCATAACAGATTAACTAAAAGTTCCTCGGGCATATCTACTGCGCATGTGCAAATAGCTGTCACGTCGTAACGCAAAAAGGCACGAGTAAAATATACGTTCTGCCAAACAAAAATAATATTAAATAAAAAATAAACATCAATTTAACAAATATTTAAAATTAATAATTTATTGATCAAAAAAAAAAAGAGAGCAGTGGTGGCCCAGTGGTATCGGCCGTGACTTACAAGTTGTAGGTCGTGGGTTCGAGCCCAGGCAGGCGCTTTACTTTGTGTAAATTATTTCATCACCACTGCTCTCAAAACGGTGAAGGAAAACATCGTGAGGAAACCGGCATGTCCTAGAACCAAAAATTCGAAGACATGTGACATCCACCAACCCGCACTGGGCCCGCGTGGTGGATAACGGCCCATTCCCTCTCACAGAGAGGAGGCCTGTGTCCCAGCAATGGGAACATTAATAGGCTGATGATGTGATGTGTGATGATCAAAATCTAAATCTAGAGTAATTAAAAACGCCTTTAATGAAGTATTAGTTTTATTTTACCTTTTATATGAATGATATTTGTACGTAACTAATTTTTAAAACTTTTCTCAAATAATAAAAGCTCTATGCGTCGGGCTGACGATGGCGTTAAAAATAAAAAAATAACAGGAAAGTAAAAAGCACTAGTGAAAAAAGTGACACTTTCCGCACAGTTTGGCTGCTTGGAAAACGCTTTTTTCGAGGACATGCATTGTATATTGTGATACAAGGGTGGAAAGTAGGTTATTGCAAACGAGCTGTCATTAACAAGCCCGAGCCGAAAGCGTTTTTAATAACACGAGTTTGCAATAACCTACACACCCGAGAATCACACGACGTTTTTCAATACAGTTGTGGGAAATAGAAAATACAAATCATAGAATTACATTTGTTTTTCCATAAAATAAAATTATCGTAAGTTGCCATATATCTTTCTCGAGATTTTGGGGGCAAACTTTCATCTTGCGCAGTTTTCGCCTCAGATAAAATATAAAGATATTTTATACTTTACTGTGTAAAATATAATCCCCGGTATGTAACTTAGCAAAGTTTTGGCGTAGTGGTAGTAATTACGCGATTGGTCAGTCGATCCTTGTGTCAACTGACCAACCAATCGCGCGCTCGGAACGTTCCCCGCGCCCTGCTTCACTCCAAAGAGACTAAAAAACAACTTCAGCGCATCTAATGACTCTTGCCAACTTACGTGCCGGGGAATATAGTTGCGTAAACATAGTTTTCAGAATAAATTCAAATGTTGAATGTTCATGTAAATTCCTGATTTTCATTTCGTAATTTGCAACACCCAACGACTCAGCTGGTATGTCGTGTAGCAAAATCTTGTCAAGCAGTAGGCATGGATCATTGACGGTTTTTTGGTTAATGTAATTTCACTGTTAATCATCAATGGTAAACAGGTTAAAAAAGCTGTTAAATTATTAACAGGTTTTGAATGTTCAACCGGTAGCGTCAATTTATGTCAACGTTATCAATCATTGTAAATTTTGTTTCAAATAATTTGTTCATTTCTGAATTAAAAAAGTATAATGACATTTCCTTGGTACTCTTTTCTGGCTTAGCACTGGCTGGGTACAAATATTATCCAGGCGCACTTAAAAGATAATTTTATTTTATATAAATTCAAATCAAATAATATTTATATTAATTTTATGAGTACGTTGTTTTTTTGAGGTCACATTACACTAAGTAAAAAAATCTTAACATTATTAACACAATTGACCTTTCTTGTCACGCTCACACGTACGAGATATGAGTGATATCTGAGGTCTACCACGTTCGATGCAACGACGCGACGAAGTTCGGAAGTATTCGTTTCGCAAACTAGTTGATTCTCAGAAATTAATAAAATTACATTGAAATAATCCATTGAGCCGCTGTCGTAAATTAACAGTTTATATTTTCAACCTGTTTTTTTTTCTGGAAATGATTAAAATAATAAGTATTGCGTTTTGTGCGTTGAAGTAAATTAACAGCTAATATTTTCAACCTGTTTTTTCATTGACGATTAACAGTTATCTCGTTGACGAATGTAAAGTCGTTAAAAAACAGTTTATTGATTCAACGACCACCTCTATCAAGCAGTATGCTCGTAGAAAATGAAGGCAAATCACCAGGGATTTCCTAATGCCTATTATATAGAATGAGTCTTTCTTTTAGATACCTATTGATTCCCGTCTTACTAAAAATATATATATATAATAATATATATACTAAAAATATATAATATAATATATTCAAAATATGTCTTTTACAGGCCGAAAGGTTCTGGAATGGCGACCGCGAACCGGAAGACGATATGTTGGAAGGCCTCCCACTAGGTGGACCGATGACCTGGTTAAGGTTGCGGGAAGGCGCTGGATGCGAGACGCACGGGATCGGTCAATGTGGCGACGCCTGGGGGAGGCCTATGTCCAGCAGTGGACGTCTTTCGGCTGAAATGATGATGATGATGATGATGTCTTTTACATAAATAAATGTTATTTATCTTTCTATCCTACACAATATTGAATTAAATATTATTCTTACCTCTGGACGTATCTGGATCAGGTTCTTAGCATATAACATGTATTAGTATTATGAAACGTCAAATAACGTAAAAAATGGAGCACCAAGATGCTCCGTCTCAAATATCCATCATGTAATGTAATGTATGTTTTTTTTTGCGATTTGTGACTTGAGTACCTACTATAAAAGTCTGCAAGGTTTGAGTACTATAAAAGTCAGTTTCTTTTTGAAAGTTTTTGTGTAAATGTGAACGGCAGTTTTGTACCGCATACTTTTTATGTTGTTCGATTATAGAATTTATACCACTTATCCATTTATTTTCATGTAAATTTACTATGTTTAGAATGTCAGATTAATTAATAATATCAATAAAAAGATTTTAATAAAGAAACGTAATAAAATCGTACACTAAACGCAGTTATGTTTTTAGAAGTCACCTTATGTAAAATAAGACAAATATTGAAATGATAATTAATTATTTAGAAATAGAAATAACAATTTATTCAAGCTCATCATTATCAAACCGTTGCAGTCCGCTACTGGACACAGGTATATCCTAATGCCCTGAGTAGGTACGATCCTCATCGCAATCTACCTACTTAATGGTAAGTAAAACACTACAAAGATAGCAAAAAACCATTTTACTTTACACATTATGTAACTATATGTAAAATTTACCTATATGTAACAATCTTCATTGGTGCGTAACCTTAAAAATAAAAACTGGTTATAACTTTTTCGTCCCAAGTTCTAAAAATCTAAGAATTCAAAAGGGATTATCTATCATATTAACTACCAATTTAAACAAAAAATATCCCAAAACACGAAATTTTACTAGCGGTACGAAATTCCCATACAAGCCTGCCGTTTGCCTTTCTGTTTAAAAGGTTCATTTTCTTGCTGACTGTACATTTATTTCAAAATCTGTGAATGCAGTTAGAAATTACTCAAAAAATTTAAGGAGCATCTCAAAAGTTGTTTGTGTCTTCTCAAAAATATTTTCCTATAGCTGCAACAATTACAAAGTACATATGTACAGGTACAGGTACAAGTACATGTACAAATATAGGTACAGGCTGATTTTTGAGCCGGAGTACATAGACATAAAAGGTCTCGATAAAGATGCGGGATGCGCGGGTTAGAAATTATAATCAATACACAGTTGTAGGTACGTACCTGAAATTATTATAATACGATAAATTCTTTTCAGCGACCCTTCTTTTGTTCGTAAAATATATTCATTATTCGCAATAAGTTCTTTTGTTTCACAATACAATGATCTCGGCTTACTGTTATTCTTATCTTATTGATTTATCTTCTTTTTTCAATCCTTCTGGCAGAACCAGCCCGAATTGATGAGTTGTCTAAAAAAAATATATATTTTTATGCCCTATAAAGTTCGTGGAGTAAGATACATGTAGCTGAATAATATACTGTAGATTTCTAACCTTGCTTGGTTGGTTATTAGTTTATTCAAATATATACCATAACCTTGATGTTTTCAGCAAGAATTTAAACAAAATTCCGTGGACATTTTTACAGAAAATTATGGAACGCAAATAAGACGTTGGAATTTTCTCATTAAAACCGTAAGTAGGAAATCAAACTCCGACAAGAAGGTCGCCGGTGTTCGTTTAAAATTCTCGCAATGAAAATAGTTTTTACATCACTAGGCAGTTTGATAAGTCCGTGACTTTTTAAAAAAAGAATAGTTTTCGGCAAAAAAGCATTTTATTTCCCAACACAGTCTTCTTTTAGCTCAATTCAATTAATCCACCATTTAAAAAAAAAATATTCCTTTTAAAACAATAGCTTTTATAAAGGCCCTCAAAAAGGCGTTTGTTTCAGTGATGGCCTTTTCATTAGAGCCAAATCTTCTTCCACCCAACTATTTCTTCAGGTTTGGAAACAGGAAATAGTCACAGAGGGCCAAATCTGGTAAAAATGCAGCATGAGGTAGCAGTTCGTAGCCTAATTTATGGATGTTTTCCATGGTGACTACACACGTATGCACCCGTGCATTGTCTTGATGGAACAGCACTTTTCTTCACCAAATGCGGTCGTTTTTGCTTCAAATCAATATCGAATCTGTCCAAAAGCTCTGAATAATATTCACTGGTGATTGTTTTACCCTTTTAAAGGTAGTCAAAATGAATCACACCGCGTGCATCTCAGAAAACTGCGGTCATGTCCTTATTGGCCGATAGATCGAATTTTGCTTTCTTTGGTGCACGTTCGTTCACTCGTTGAAACTCACTGTCTTGATTGTTCCTTGGTCTCTTGGATCCATGTTTCGCCCACGGTTACGAAAAGGTGCAAAAACTCGTTGAAATTACGGGTAAACATCCCCATACACTCCTTCGAAGTTGTCACACGGTTGCGCTGATGGTCGAGTGTGAGCAACCGCGTCAACCATTTTGCGGATAGCTTTTTCATGTCCAAATATGCACGTAAAATGTGATGTACCTACTTATTTGAAATGTCTGCAGCCCCAGCCACCTCACGCACTTTCATTCTCCCATAGTCCAATATCATTAGATGGATTTTATCGACGATTTCTGGCGTGACGACCTCTTTTGGGCCACCTGAACATTCGGTGAAATTTGTGCTGGTACGACCTCAACGGAACTAAGTAAACCACTTCTTAACCAGTGAAATTGATGGTGCAGAGTCCCCGTAATGTTTATCAAGCATTTCCTTGGTTTCAATGATGGTTTTTTTTTTTCGAAAAAAACAATGCTTAATCAGCACACGAAATTCACATTTTCGTGAAAATTCCCGCGATTGTCTGCTTTAAATGGCTGGCAAACACAAACCCAATAACGTAGCTTGCTCATATTTTTACAGTAGCCAATTAAAAGATGGTAGTTGACAGAAATAGTGTTGCCATAAAAATTACAACTCGAGAAAATAAAAAAGTCACGTACTTATCAAACGGCCCTCGTAACTCAACCAATGTTTAAAAGTAACCTAACTTAAAAAATGGTCAAATATTAACTAATACTTAAAAAAAAAACCACTCGAAGTAGGAGACTTAACAATATGGCGGATGGTTAACTCCTTCTTTTTATTTAGTTTTTGCGTGGAGAAATGCTCATGCATACTGCACCACCATGGGGAGATAGTGCAGTTATGTAAGACTTCAACCCACTAAAACGCCACGGTGTCCTCCCGTGCCGCTTATGGCGGGAACACGGGCACGCGTTAGCACACACCGCGAACCCGCCGCGGCTGTCCGTCGCTGGACCCTCCCCTGGGGACTAACCCCCATCACCGGCACACCAGAACACACTGTACGCCGTGACCACCACAGGGACTAAACCAGCACATAGGCGCCAGACTACCCCCTTGCACCCTTGGGCACCCTTGGTCCCCTTGTGACGGGGTCAAGGTCAATGGCCCCGTCACCTACCATTTTTCGGTCGCAGGGAGAGTGGCCAACGCTATATATAATGTGCATATAACCGCCGAATTAAAGTCCATCATAACGAAGAATAGACTCCTTACAAGCATTAAGAAGTACAACCGTGCCCACAAAACCAACCGGCTTAACATCTCACATATTAAAATGGCAGGAAATGCTCCCATTTTTATATCAGAGAGTCTCGCCACTAAAGCCAGGAAGCTGTTCCATCAGGCAAAAGTATTTACAAAGCTGAACACTTATGCATATCATTGGACATCGCATGGCAAATTCTACATAAAAAAGGAGGATTGAGCGCCGGCAAAGAGAATAACACAGTCCAGTCCGATTTTGAAGTTCTAAAACACCAAGAAAATGACTAGAGTCACTCATTCATACTCAACAACGTATCAAAGCTGAAAAACGGATGCTTCGCCTGAAAATTGCTTGCCTTACAAAATTTTATATATGTAACTAACTTAATTTCAAGATTTGGTTTTCTGCATGTAATATTTTTTTGTTTTTTTTACGTGCTTGCTTATACACTAAAGTCCAAATACACTACTCGTACATCTCTATTCACACAATATACGCAATCATTACACAGGACATCAAATACTAATCACAGTGTACACAATTCATTATACCTGTACTTTAACAAATACATCTACATTTATTTTGTTATGCTTTCTGCATCACAGTCATTACTACCAGGTAATAACAATGCCTATTCCAATTCTTTGTTTGAGTTCTTTAATGTCGTTGCCATTGATGTCACTGCTATTGTACTAAACCATAATTAAAATTCGATCGCAATATTAATATTAATATAACAGAAGAAGTAGATACACCTGATCCAAATGAATGCATATTCCTTAGTGACACCAGTAGTTGCCCGAAATTGTTTGATTATGGTCTTAAAACTCACGATGCATTAGCAATATTAAGTGTTAACATTAGAAGTATTAACTGCAATTTTGACCTTTTGGTGGCCTTTTTTATTCCGCCCTAAATTTGCGTATTGATATAATTGTTTTGTCTGTGTGCTGGACAAATTTGAACAACCCACCTCCAGATATGGATGATTACAGAAAAAATTTGACCAAAACTAGCTTAAACCAAAACGATGGTGTAGTAGTAAATGTGCACAGTGATATCGTGGAGTGTGTCCACGAGCCTAATATTACTGAAGAAAACTGTTTAATTGTCACTATTAAGCCCGAATACACAATCATTTGCTCGTATAGGCCACCAAGTTTCAAAAATTCGAATCACTATTTGGAATCACTTGATACTATCCTATGTAAGACCTCACAAAAAAAAATTGATTTTCAGCGGAGACATAAATATTGACATTTTGCCTGGGAATCTATCTAGTGTAACCCAAGATTATCAGGCTATGCATGGACTACGACCAGGCATAGATAGACCAACACGAGTCAAGACATGTATTGATCATTTCATGATTAAGTGCTCGTGTGTTTGGAAAACAGCAGTTTTTGAACAGCCTATAACAGACCACTCACCGATACTTCTATATATTAACAACTCTAAAATACATAAAAAGGTTGAAGTGCACAATAAAGTAATGATCGATTACAGTATAATAAATAACACACTAAATGATGAGTCCTGGGACAGTCTATATAAAGTTACCAATACTAATATTGCATCGGAAATAATAATGTCAAAACTTTTAAACATCATTACGAATAATACCAGCACTTTAATTAAATCTAATAGATATAGGCCCCTAAAAGCGTGGATAAAAAAGGAATAGTTAAATGCATAAAGAAAAGGATAGGAGGATACACAAAGTCGCAGCGAAGACATTGGACAATTTACTACTTCAAAATAAGTACAAAAAATAAAGAAATATGTGCAAATTAATAATCAAAAAATTAAAAACACAATACTATGAAGAAAGGCTAAACAAAAACAAAGGAAACATAAAAAATACCTGGGAAGTCATAAAAGAAGTTTGTGACATGAAGAAAAATAAATAACCTGTTATGGAATTATTAGATGTTGACAACACTCCAACTGAGTCTCTGGATAAAGTTAATAACTATTTTACTGGAGTTGGAGAAGCATTGGCAAATGAACTATTGACTAAGCTAAAAAAATCTAAGCAGGATTTATCACGTGAAGCTGCTAGGGATACCTCACCGACAAATTCAATGTCCTTCATTCCTACGGATCCTTACGAGGTGAGGGGTATTATCCTAGAACTGAGATCGCATAGTGCACCCGGGTGGGATAAAATTACTACGGAAATTTTGAAACAGAACATTGTTTGCCCATCACATACATGTGCAACCTTAGTCTAGCAACTGGCACTTTTACGTCTTTATTTAAAAAAGCTGTTTTTTGTCCTATATTTAAATTTGGGAACAAAAATGAGCCAAGTAACTATCGCCCGATCAACGTTATCAACGTTATCAAAGATTCTAGAAAAAATCGTTAATAAGAGAGCTATGAAATACCTAAAGACCAAGCTGCTTAGTAACTTTTAATTCGGGTTTAGAGAAAGAATATCAACCGAGGATGCAGTTTTGACACTGACTTCAACTCTGGTGTCTTATCTGGATGGGGGGACAAGTGTTCGGGGGTCGTTTTAGACCTCCAAAAGGCGTTTGATACCGTATCCGTTAAGATACTTATAACACGCTTGGAGGGCGTTGGTTGGTAGGGGTGGCTCTGGACTGGTTTAAAGATTATTTAACCAATAGGTCTCAACGAGTTAGAGTGACCGGCTATGAAAGCTCTGACTCAACATGCAAATACGGCTTTCCCTTGGGTAGTACGCTAGGACCTACACTATTCCTCATTTATATTAAGAATCTATAAAGGTTCAGTATTGTTTGAATACTTTAAAGGCAATATACCATTTTATCGGGCCGTAAGGACCCAAATTTAATGATTTGCACGTAGAGGAAATTATTGGTATAAAAATAATATTCATAATAATAGATTATTATATTAATACCAATAACTTCGTATAAATATAATATTAGGAATAAATGACATGTAGTCACGCCTACCTGGATAGTAAAAGATCTATGAAATTTGTAGAATGAATTGGCATTTTAAGTCACAATTTAACTGATGACCTTAGAAATTTCGTGTGGGAATCGCAGATAAACTGAATACGATCCTTGAGGTAAAGAGGGGTGGAAGGAGTAAAGATCACATTAAACAAAAGAGAAAGAATATGAGTAAATATGTGAAGGCGAGTTGGCAACCACTTGAGCTTTACTCGGAATTCGGAAACATGGTCATATTTACACAAATCGAATATGAACCTTACACAAAAAGTTTGAGGCCGCTCAAGTTTATCGAGTTGTTCTTGAGTACCTAAGGTCAAGATAGCTGGCATCAGCATAATCAAGGATGGGAAGAAGAAGAGATGGTGAGCTGGTGGCAGTCGGAAGAAAAATTACGTGGTCTATCTCCTCAAAGTTGCAGCAGATCAAACAACTTGCAGCTAACTTCTTGCAGTTGGGCAGTCCAAGAGAAGTTCCTGTCGATGAATATCCCCAAGTTTTGAACTTACTCACTGAAAGGAATTACTGCATTGTCAAAAATAACTTGGGGATCGAGAATCGTCCAGTCAATCCTTAAAACATTCTAGGACTGCCCACTACTATTACCTGTGTCTTTATAGGGTTTATCTTAAGCCCATACCTCTTGCTCCAATTGCAAATGCGAAAATCAAGATTGATGGTTGCTTAAGCCTCAGACAGCTTTCCGAGAAGAGCTTTCGAGTATAATTGCGATCGTCTGCATAAAGATGGTAGGAAGAAATTAGTTCATTGTAGATTGAGATTATAAAAACTGCGATAGAATTAACCTAGTAAATTACGTGATAGTTTCAACTTTCAAAATTCCACGGATTAAAACATAGTTAATATGTCAGAAAGAATTTTATTTACACCTGGATGCATAGTCCAGAATCGAACTAGTTGCAACTGCGTTGACCGTAGAGGTTGAAAACTTAGGAGTGCAATTTAGTCAAAAAAATTGTTTCTTACTTAATATATGAAATAACTAGTTCGATATCTGCGTTTTTGTAATTCAAATCATCAAATTTTTTACTTATTTAAATTCTTTTATATATTTTCGTTCTATTTATATTTTAAAAATAATCATGTAATCTTAACCTAATATTAATGCGGCGTAAAGCGTTTTTAAATTTTTTGATACCGCCACAATATGTATATCAATACTATGCCTCTATGCTTGGGGCTGGTCTGTGTTAGCAAACTTACGCTTTGAGCTGTCAGCGACAAGTCCTGTGGGCTTGGCTTTGTTGATGCAGTCCTACTTTGCCTGGCTCCTTCAGAGCCGGCAAGGTGGCGTGGTCTTGAGGGAGAGCGCAACGGTCGTGTAGATCCTCAAGGCAAGTGCGGTGATTTTCCTTCTCGTGGTTGCCGCCCTGTTATTGGTCTAATTCCCTCTGAAATAGACGTAACTGAAAACACCGGGCGACGCAACGCAGGGGTGGCGAGGTCATGCCCCTGGGTGTCCACCATTGATCAAGATGATTGACAATTGATGGATAGCAATGACCTCCCGCGTGTTTGTGCCGTGCGCGGGGACCCGTACGGAAGGATGATGGGATCCTGGTGGCTGAGCCGATGAGCGTAGGTAGTTTAGCGTCTCGGAGGCAACACTCCACTTTGGCCCGGATTTCTTCTCACACGGGAGGCCGTAGCCTAGCCAGCTACGGTCAATCGGCTGCGGGGTCCGGTCAGACGGCCCCCAGGCGAGTTCACTCCCATTGGGGGCTTGCAGACGGCGGCGCTCGCTCGCATCGCTAGTGGTAGCGGTGTGGGTTGGTGCCGTGCGGTCTCGTGAGCAACTAATGGGGGGGGGCTATATCCCTCGACTAATCCCTGGTGCTACCGTAGCATCGCCACTTGAGCACTCCATGGCGGGTGGGGATAGTCGAGGGATGAAAATTCTTATCGGGATTTTTAAATGGAATCGTTAAATGAAAAAAACCACAAGGCGAAAGGACCGGTGAAAACTGGGACTACGCTCCAAAAGGCGGGACCGGCGAAAGCTGGGACTGCAAACCAGAAGGCGGGACCGGCGCAAGCCGGGACTGTATTATCCTTGGCAGGAACGCCCAGAGGCGAGACTGCAGTGGGATCGTCCCGAGGTGGGGCTGCGGCGGGACTGTCAAATGACGGTACTGCTGCGGCACTGTCGAGGGTCGGCACTGCTGTAGGACCGCCGAAGGGCGGAACTGCAAACCAGCCCACCGGGCATAAAGGTGCTGCTAAAGCTGGCGCGACACGGGACCCTTGCGTTAGAGGTCGAATGACCTCGGACCTTGGGGCCCCGGACGCGACCTGCAAAGACAGCACCTCGTCGTCTCCAGGTGGCCGGCATGAATCAGGCTGGCTTCCGGTTGGACGATCTGGGGCGCAGCGGAAAAAGCGCCAAAAGCTGAGACAGCAGGCGGCTTTAGAGGGAACTCCTACGGAGGGCCCATCAAAAAGACCGCGTGCTGCTCTCAGCGGTGACAGCGGGGACATGGCGGCCAAGAGGATGAAGACCCAAGGGCAACCATCCTCAACCGGATCCTTTAGGGATGCGGTGGCGGCTGTGAAACTCGCTGTCATCACAGTCAAGTACCCGGAGGAGTACTTGAAGGCGGAGGACTTGGTGCCGATTCAGGAGCTCATCATTGAGAAACTGGAAGTGGCGCCAGATCCTCTGCCTGTTCTCACGGTTGCTTCCGGAGTTGTCGCGGGTGCAGTTCATGTATCCTGCGACAACTCTGAAGCAGCTAACTGGTTTCGGGGTGCCATCCACAATGTGGAACTGGGCTCCCTGAAACTCAAGGTCGTCGACGCCAAGGACCTTCCAAAGCCAGTCAAAATGGCATGGAAGAGTAGGAACTTGGCGCTGAAAGACTCGGCCCGGGCCATCCGACTGCTCCAGCGGCTTAACCCTGCCTTGAGGACGGACGACTGGAAGGTCGTGAATACTCTCACTGAGCAGACCGGCATCCGTCGTATCGTCCTCATGGACGGGGTGTCCGCTGGGGTCATCAAGGCCGCGGGCTACTCTCTTCCAGGAGGAATTGAACGTTACTCGTTCAAGCTCCTGGAAGAGGACAAGGGAGAGGCACCCACTGCGGAAGCAGAAGTGGAGCCCTCCGAAGATGGTCCACCGCAGGGTGAGGAGGCCATCAACGAGGTCTCTGCTGAAGACGTAGCGCAGGAGGCAGAGATCCAGACCGGGGCGTCAGAGGCGGACCTCGAGGATGACATCCTTGAGGGCCTCGACACCCTGGGGATTCAGTCGCCAACTGCTCTCGAGGAGGGTGCGATGGAGGGGGAGCCTCAAAACTGAGACACCCCAACAACAACACAAACCCATCAAGATATCCAAGATGGAAGGACTAAGGTGTGTACAAATCAATTTGCATCATTGCAGAGCCGCTACTGCCCTTCTGGCTCGGCAATTGAAGTTGAATACATATGACATTGCCTTGATACAGGAACCTTATCTGTATAAGGGGACTATAAAAGGCTTAGGTGGGACAGGAGGCATGGTGCTCTATGACTGTCCAACTAATGACGCGAGGACTTGCATCTATATCAGGGGCGGTATAGAGGCAATGCCCTTACGTACTTTCTGTTACAGGGATCTCACAACAGCTCTGATCCAAGTGGGGGCGGGAACAGAGAAAAGGAGAATTATCCTTGCCTCTGCCTACCTCCCATATGAACAAAAGGAACCAGTAACACCTCAAATCAGAAGACTGGTTGATTACGGCAACCAAGAAAATCTCGACATGATACTTGGCTGCGATGCGAATGCTCACCACGTCGTTTGGGGCAGCTCAGATGTCAACAAACGAGGCGAGGATTTGTTGGACTTTGTGGTAAGCTCTTCTTTACAAATCCTTAACGCAGGCAATAAACCTACTTTCAGGACCTCTGCGAGAACTGAAGTTATTGACCTGACACTGGCTTCAAACAGGGCCAGCGCTCATATTGAAAATTGGCATGTATCGGACGAAATCTCTCTGTCTGACCATAATTATATATGCTTTAGGTTTAGGACGGCGGGAGAAGCCGAAACTAGACGAAGGAGAAACCCAAGGCATACAAATTGGGACTCATACAGGAGGGACCTTAAAGTAAATCTAGGGAGCCCTAAAGGTAAGCTTAATTCCATACTGGATATAGAATTCGAAGCGGACAGAATCAAGGCGGGCACCATCGGCGCATGGGAAGATAACTGCCCAGAGAAAAAGGCATTTAGCAAAAAGGTACCATGGTGGACTCCTGAACTAGTCAAAATACGTCAGGAAACACGACAGGCCTTTAATGATGCAAAAGCCAGGAAGGATTTTTCTGGCTATCATAGCATGTTAACGAGGTATAACACGGCGGTACGCAAGGCCAAAAGAACTAACTGGCGACAGCATTGCACCTCCATCGAAACTCTGCCAAGTGGAATGAGGTTGTGCAAAGCAATGTCCATGACTAAGACAAACCCACTATCATCTGTAAAGGCTGAGAATGGGTGTCTCACGGAAACTGGACAGGACACTCTGGGTGTGATGTTTAGGACCCACTTCCCGGAATGTATACTGCGCAATAGCGATGAAGAGGAACCAGTCACAAGGGATGAGCTCACAAGGCACACGTCCAAAAGTAACTGGCTCACGGCAAAGAAAGTGGTAGATGAAAACAAACTGAAGCTGGCCATAGCGGGCTTCCAGCCTCTCAAATCCCCTGGTCCGGATGGCATCTACCCAATACTATTGCAAGAAGGGGCATCTGTTTTGGTACCCCATTTGAGTAAGCTCTATAGAGCTTGCATAGCCTTTGGGTACGTACCCAAGGCATGGAGGGAGGTCAAAGTCACTTTTATACCGAAGGTGGGTAGACCGACTTATGAAGAAGCTAAAGCTTACAGGCCCATCAGTCTATCATCCTTTCTCTTAAAAGCTCTGGAGAAACTGGTAGACAGGTATCTAAGAGAGGGACCACTGAAAGTATTCCCTCTACATAAACTACAGTGCGCCTACAGCCCGGGCAAATCTACGGAAACGGCATTGCACTTTGTTGCGAGTCGAGCCGAGGCTGCGCTAGAGGGACAAGAGATTTGTGTCGGGGCTTTCCTCGACATAGAGGGAGCCTTCGACAAAACAACATTTGAGTCCATACGCATTGCTGCAAAGGAACATGGCATCAACGATACCACGTGCAACTGGATTGACTATATGCTGAGAAGCAGAATAGTCAGATCGGAACTGATGGGAGACAGACTTAGTGCAAAAACAACAAGAGGTTGCCCGCAAGGCGGGGTGCTGTCACCATTATTGTGGTGCTTGGTAGTAGACTCGCTACTTACCAAACTCAATACCGGACCATTCTACACAGTAGGCTATGCAGATGACATAGCAATAATGGTCAATGGTAAATTCCCGAACATAGTCTCTGGATTATTACAACAGGCATTGAGGATGACAGAGGAATGGTGTACAAAGAACCACCTCTCTATCAACCCAAGCAAAGCAGTCATTGTTCCATTTACGAGGAAGAGACAACTAGAACACCTAGGAGAGCTCTCCCTCAATGGAATAAAGCTGCCCTGGTCCACCGAAGTTAAATATCTGGGCGTAACGCTTGATAAAGAACTCAGGTGGAAAACTCATGTGGAAAATATAACGACAAAGGCCTTACGAGTGTTCGGCATGTGTCGTTCCACCTACGGTAAAACTTGGGGGTTAAAGCCCAAAGTGATACGATGGCTGTACCGGACAATGATAATACCTATTATCACATACGGCAGCCTAGTGTGGTGGCCAAGAACAAAGCTTGCTTCGTGCAAAGCGCCACTCACCAGGTTACAAAGAACAGTGTGTCTCGGCATCACAGGTGCTTTCAGGACAACACCAACGGCAGCGATTGAGAGATACCTCAATATCCCTCCTCTGCATATGATGGTTGAATTCGAGGCAAGGAAGACATTACATCGTCTTGCTGTTGCTGGACTATGGGATGCCTCTAAGCCAAAGACTAACCATACAAAGTTCGATGAGAATGAAGGCCTGGATCGGGTAACAAGCATGTTATCCGATAAAATGCAAACTAAATTTGTGTTTGAAAGGTCTTTTAAGGTCCAAATCCCTACAATAGAGGACTGGAAGAAGGGACTCGATCCACCAGAACAAGACAGTCTGGTGTGGTACACTGATGGATCCAAAATGGAATCAGGTACAGGAGCGGGCATATACGCAAAAGGTTACAAATGTAGCAAAAGCTTAGGGAAGATGGCAACTGTATTCCAAGCGGAAACATTTGCCATAATAACCTGTGCTCAAGAGAATATAGATAGAGGAACCCGAGGTAAATCCATATATATTCTTAGTGACAGTCAGGCTGCAATCAAAGCCATGGCATCCTACAAAGTGGACTCCGGACTCATTCTGGATGCTATCCAGGCCCTAAACAGGCTTGGGAAGCACAACAGGGTGAGACTGATGTGGGTCCCTGGGCACAAAGGAATCCATGGTAATGAAGTGGCTGATGAACTGGCAAGAGAGGGCTCAGCAAATGAATTTGTGGGTCCAGAACCATGTGTAGGCATTTCGACGTGTCTCGTAAAAGCCGCATTTAGGGAGTTTGCAGATCACAGACAACAAACTTATTGGCTGTCTAACACCGGTCTGCAACACTCCAAGAAATTCCTAGGCTCTACGTTCAAAGCCCGGGAATGCATTTGGAACATGAGCAGGGGGCAAATCCGCTACCTGCTTGGGGCCTTTACTGGGCACTTTGGAACCAACGACATGCTCATGAAGATGGGTTTAACTACGACTCCCGTGTGCAGGTTGTGTGGGGAACATACGGAACGCATGGAGCACCTTCTGTGCACATGCGATGCACTGGCTGGTAAGCGAATGGGTCTCCTAGGGGTTGGATACCCAAAACCAGAAGACTATAGGCTCATATCTCCTAGTCTCGTTGTAAAACTCATGAAAACGGTTTTCAACGAGATTGGGGGGGAGTAAGTTATCTAGGGGACCACAATAGATCCCAATGGGTCGAAGTGTCCGAGATGTTCTCGGCCCCTCCATAAGATAAGATAAGATGCCTCTATGCCACTTGCAATGCCATGCCATGCAAATGTTTGACGTAGTACGTGTAGGCAATTTGTGGACACATTGACGTACTATTGTGCAACCAATGAGCTGGATGTTGGGTATTACATATGTTTAACCTAGAACCGGTGTATTTTCATGCATTTATTTCTGTGCATACTCATGTTTTTACATATAAACTAACTATATTTTTAACCCTTGTTGTCTTTGATAATTATTATGTATCTAAACATGAGAAATAGGCAGTTCCTAGTCCCCCATAGGAACTACCAAATTTTTTATTGCAGATATTTTGGGGCCACCTAAAATTCATCATCAAATGGATAGCCATTAGAAAATAACCAATAAAGCCACCAATAAGCCATTAGGAATTAATTTATAGAAATTCGCATTCTAATACCGTGCATCCAATCAACTAATTCTGTCATCGATGATATTTGTGTGGTACACCTACTCCTCTACTAACACCACTACGGTATGTGGTGTGTATTTATTTATATGTCAAGGCTCCCACATAAAATAAGTTTAGGAACGACAACCAATAATCGTGTTAATCGTATTTCGAAACCATTTCACAGATGAGCGCTTCAACAGGATGAACTTAACTATTTCGGGGTAAATTAATAGATTCAGAGTCAGTTTTGCATCACTTAAATTAATATTGTCACTTAAAACCCAAACGAATACATAACAAAACCTGATAAAATACGAATTAAATACAAATTAACACCTCAAATAAAATCCATCCAGCCAGTAGCTTCGAGGGTTTACAGAATTCCACTTACAAGAAAACTTATGGTTCTTCTTCGTCGTTGTAACGATGATTCCTAAATTCCAAAATTAAATATATTTTGACCAAAATTCACCCACGTCAACAGCTTTGTCATTTGCCTCACAAAGATCTAACCTATGCTACAGTCTATACGTGATACGAAAAACTTAAGCAGTAAAGTTGCTCACTATTTCTGTTTTTAGTTCCCATAACCAGTTTTCTAGGATTTTTATCTAATTTTCAGTCGATATAGCATGCAGCCATAAGAAAAAAATAAAACGGGTGTCTAGAAAACAGCCGTACCTTCGTAGACTATTAAAAATCCAAAGTAACCTAAAGCTATAAATTATCAGGGGATCACACTAACATGCAACGATTCCTTCCATAATATATTTAATCTAAGTTGTTATATAACGGGACGTCGGACCTTTACCATGTATCACAAGGTTGCTAATATATAAGTATAGGTAGATTGTTAGACAACCTTTTCGCAGCTGGGTTAAATAGGTAGGTAGTAGTGGGTATTTTTGACAGCTTGAACCCGAGATCAGAATCCGATAATCATCACCCTCTGATGTCGATTCATCCGCATTTTACAACGAGTGACGTCCAAATTTCTATAAAACATCAGGGATCAAACTTCTTACAGACGATCAGTCACACTGGACAACCCAGATAGGTAAGTAAACTTGGTTTTCAAGACACAGAAGAGAGAAGATCCTCTTTGTCAAAAGCTATAATTTTTTTAAAGTATAATCGCAAGCATTTTTCGGTCAATAACTATTAACATACCCATCCAAAAGGCCGAAAATTCTATAAAAATGATTCACAAACTTTTAGTGACGTACACATAAAAGTCGCAGCACCTAATGTACAATGCCCTCTCACTTGTTGAGCGCGATAAGCCACAATCGATAATCACTCCTGTCGCACGGCTCCACGGGACGATTGCGGTGAGCCATATTAATTCACATCTGCACCATTTCTAATTTCATTAATTATTCTCGTGTAGATACCGTTAGTGTAAACATATGTGTACCTATCTACTTATGTAGTTCTTATTTATAGGGGTGCTCGGAACGAACAGCTGTTTGTAGTTCAGAAAATAAAACATGTTACAGACTGATTGCAAGAAGAAAGTTACGAGTGCTATCAAAAGCACAAAGCGAACTTTATCCGCTCAGCTTTTCTGGGTTACAACAATGTAAACTGAACAAAGACGCAAATTGTTGCGGTAAAAGTCAACCATGTTTTGTCAATTCGAAATAATTTGTAGTTTATCGACAGTATTAAACAACACACACGAGATAATATTAAAACGATCATTGCGATCAGACGCACACTAATAAAAACTGCAAACAATATTGTCACTAAAAACAGCCCGTAAATCGTCAAAGCGAAACGAGCCGAGAAAAAATATTGCAGAACAGAAAGTAACGACCTAAAAAATCAGTGGAACAAGAACTGCAATCTACATTAGAAGCCATCTGGAAACTATCAAAAGCTATTCAAGCAGTTCTTCTGAAAAAACTGTTGCTGACGCAAAAGGTTTTAATCTAGACAAGTAGCCAGGCTGAAAATCGGGTAGACAGTCTTACCTTTTTACTAATCGAATTTGTTTCTCGAACAGGGTATCATAACAGGCCTCTTACAAACAATCACTTTGAACATGAGGGCCTTTTAGATTAATTATATCATATACAAAATTACCCTCTTACGAATAGGTTAATATACTAAACGAGTACTTACTTGACATTCTCATTACTTTAAGCAATCGGTAACAATATGCGTCTACGCTTAATATTTATGAGTCACTGCGAATAGAACAACAATGAATATATGAATCGATATGAGTAACACACTATCGTCAATATGTAGAGAGGTTTCCTGTTGCCGCGAGTATTTCCCGCAAGGCGTTATCGCCTGTTAAGCTGACACGGGAAATGAACTTGGTAGAATTGCCGCAACTTGCTGTAATATACGTCTGAACTTCGACTACTGTTCAACATCAATTCGAGAACGATACTGAAGTTTGTAACTGTCTTTGAAAATATAACTTAAACTTCTTTATGGAACAAATTGTTATTTCAAACAACCGAGGCGTGTATTCAATCTCGAAGTGTTAAAAAAAGTAATTGGTAGAAAACACAGGTTATAAGAAGCTTTACAAAGGAAGTAAATTAAGAAATATCTTCGTACATAAAACATCTTTATGCCGAGACGTTTGTGTATATTAAGGTCGGTACTCTACTCCGCAATATTAATATCGGACTACGACTTATGAAAAATCTATTTTTATAATGAAAGCTTCTTTTAAAAAACGACTTCATTTAGTAAAATGGAATGCTTTTTTGGTTGAAATATCCGTTTGTAGCTTGCACATAGCTATGTCTATATTTCAAAAGCATTGTGATTATTTCTAAAATACAAGCAACATATTATCAATACATTACGAACCTGGTTCTCCTAATAGCCTAGTTAAATCTTGAGAGCTGCACCTGTTCCAGCTCACATTATACCTATCTACTCAAATGAAGCTACCTTCTCCGTGATCTTATTATACTGAAAGGCTATACCCGATAATACGGCGTACGAAAACTAAGAGAAAATAATTGGATTTAATTCACACGAACGGTTTCGAATAATTATGCGATAAATCCTAACAATAGAGTTTTTTCGATCGCGGGCACAATTTGTGGTTGGCTTATAGGCATAAAAAGCCTCAAATAGGCAGCTGAAAAAAGGATTGGCTGTACGATAATTTTATAATCATTATTTTATGGACTTTTCTTTTATTAGGTACAGAGAACTAAAACGTGATTATAAAAAGAAAATAGTAGGATTATCTAAATTACGTACTTGAGAAAAAACCTTGCTTTAATATTGCTGCATAAGTACTTATGCAGCAATATTACAGCAAGGTTTTTTCTTCTGTTATCTTGTGGATTTTCTCAAACTGAATATAAAGATTTGTAATTGGATTTATTAATTCTTGTTGTATGGGAATGTGTATAGCATTTATTGTACGTATCGGTAAGCGAAACGTGAATGAAAATTCTCAAATTGATTTTTATGACGCCCATTCTTCCAAAAATGTGAAGGATTCTTTGTCTGCTCTCTTTTTTATGTTGCTTTTTACATGGAAATGTGTGAGTATAACAAGTAATAACAAGATTCTTCTATCGTCATATTAAATTTAATGTTCTTATTATATTTCACTTCCACTGATATTCGTAGGAGTATGACAGCTATGTTATATACACACGAGAAAACTAGAGAGCACTTTAATCCGACCACTTCACATTTTCAAATTAAAGTTTCATGAACAAAACCCATTATATTTCAGGCGTCAAATTACCCTCATAAACTCATAGTTAAGCTCTACGTGATAATTATCATGGTAGGTACTTATCTCATTTGATTTATCAACAAAAACTTCTGAGAATTTCCTTATTTAAGTACTTGCAGAGACTTAAAGTCAAACGTTTTTCGCACCTAAAACAACATTTATCTTTATAATGTATAAAGCCTTCGTCGAAACTTTTGTAAGTAAATTCAGTTTCGCTTTCCTTGCAAAGCGAGGTGGGACTAAGGTTTTAAGAGAAAGTTGTAGGACAATTTGCCCACGTGTTGGAAACAATGTTGCAAAGTTGTGTGCAGGCAAATGTCTTGCTTGCAATTTATTGCTGTATGTTTATTATTAGTATAATTTACATGTATGATAATTGTAGGTACACTAGGAGTACCACCTACTTAGTGTAGTTTTATTCACACTTCTTGTATGCAAATTGTACAAGTCTTCCACGTTTGAATCATGTGTCTTATTCGTGGCGTAAACAGATTTCTACTCAGAGTCCGCCTGTTGCTTTTACTATAATGGGTCACATTCATTTTGTAGATCAACAAAATACGAAATGAAAACTTGTCAGTAAAACATAAAGTTACATACACTCCTGTTTGAGTGAAAATGGAAGATTTTATAACAGCTACACTCCCTCGTTTACCTCACTAATGGCTACCAATTAAAAACGTTTATAATCACAAATGGGTAGCGTCTCCAGCCCTGAAATATGAATAATTACTTGCGATTTTAAAACATAATCCGCTTAACATCAGAGCGGACATCAGATGTGCCTTTTTGTCCAGCCTTGTCAAGTAGAGTGGGACAATTTTAGCGCTAAATTTATTTATTTAATATATTTTTTATTTTTTTTAATATAACATTGCCCCACACTAGGAATTTCTTCCTGTATCGTGGGTGCGTTTACAAACATATAAACTCACATACACAAACACCCAGAGCTGGAACAACTATATGTAGGTCACACAAATATTTGTTCCGTGCGGGAATCGAACCCGCGACACGCAGCGCAGCAGTCAATCGCTCAACCACTGCGCCAACCGTGCGCCAAAAATGACCGTCAATCGAACGGTATTAAACAAATACTGGGACCGTCCGAAAAGGGTTGTGCTCGAGTGATATAATGAAAACGTGTCAAGTACTCGGTCATCCATTACCTCGGTATGTAAACAATTTTCACGAGGATGATTTATTGCCGCGGAGGCTGCAGCACCCGCACCGCCGCGGTTAAGTCACAGCTCATTAGTCAGTGTTATGATGTAATATTCCCACACATGTATACCGTCACCGACAGAGCTGTATCGATGAGCGCTCGCCCTGACTCGGCCCAGCCCTGACGACTGACACTCGATTAACTATCTAGTTTATAGAGTTCCGTAGTCAACAAGGACCTTATAGTTTCGTCATGTCTGTCATGGCAGCTTAACTCAGGTACTCTTAGTACTAGAAAGCTATAATTTTGCATGAATATATATATTAATCACGCCGACAAAGTGGTAAAATAAAATAAAAGGCATTTAAATATTATGGTACCACCTGTACACGTAAAGCAGCGATGTTTTTTTTTCGTCTATCCTATGGTGTACGGGTCTGTGAAACCTATTTTTCGATTCAGGGATTCATTTGCGCAAAATAGTGTCCTCTCCCCCCTGCCAGCTAAATGGTTGCTTTTGGATATGTGAAAAAATTCACGGCTACAGTAGTATATATAACGAAATTAAAAAGAAAACTATTACAGCTAAATAGGGTTTACACATTTACGAGTAATAGTCGACCAATTTATAAAATGTACTTACAAAAGTAAAATAAATTTCGTTGGAGCAATATTCGGTGCTTTCATTGTTTATAAACGACAGTATTTTTACCTTATTATATCGGTGAATGTAGCCATTTGTACGGAACCCTCGGTGCGCGAGTCCAACTCGCACCGTTGTTGGTTTTTGTTCTAATAATGCTAACGAGAAAGCATGTTACGTCGATAAGTACCGACCTATTCTGCGTGATCCAACTTTGGTAATTGAATTTATAGCGATACCTTGTATAACGTGCTCTGTGCCTACCTAGCCACATATTTAGATCATAATGGTACAGCTACCTAAAGTTTATACGAGCCAAACAAAACTTAAAGGTTTTTATATAACAAGACCGTCTTTTACAGGCTCCGGTAATGAGAACATAATATTATGTTATTATTGTACTCTATACCTGTACTGGCGCCCCAGTTATATCGTATGGATGAAAATGTTACGGATAATTAATAAACCATATTCTCGCTAAACATCGTTAAAACCACAGCATAGTGCTGCATGAGAGCCACAGATAAAATACTGCTGCGAAAGTTTTAATTTCCGGAACAATACGGGAACAAACGTAGGTTTGTTCCCGTAATCTACTAGCAGTGCAAGTAGTTGCACTGCTAGTAGGTTATCGCAAAAAACATACACGGACTGACCACTCTAAAACAGGCTACTAGCTAGCAAAAAGTCCATCAGAACACACAAAGCTTGCTAACTCGCATGTTTGGCAGAAACATTCTGACCAGAGCGCCACCAGAAATTATTTTCGACGCGCCAAAAGGATTAATGCAAAAAAGCTCGTTTACTTTTTGTATTCGGGACATTCACACTGTTAAATATCCGATTTGTTTCTCGAAGAGAGCGAAATACGTAGTAACTTGAATACTTATTATTGTGAGGTACCTGTAAGTATCTGGATATGAACCTTCTACTTTCTTTATAAAAGAGTGCCCAGTACATCGTAGAAGTTTATGACAGCGGTGATCATAAACAAAATGTGAAAATGCTCGGAAAACTCAGCACGTGTATATTTCAGCGCCTGACAACATTTGGACAATTTGTATCTTTTAATTACGGGTGATTACCATTGTTTACGCCTTTGTTTTTATGTACACGCTTTGAATGTTGCATGAAACGTCAGCGTGGGTGGGCATTAAGACATTCGCATACATAATGATGCTGAATTTAAAGCGAATATTATAAAGTAAATTATTCTTTTCATAGACGTATATGAAAAGGTTTATTACGCTTGTATTCTACGTCAAGTTGTCATACTCATCGCCTATTTAATTTACAACATGTGGAGTATTACTCGTATGAAGTAGAAAAAATTTCGTAAACCTACATTCTCTTTTTGTTGACATAAAAGGCTATATAGGGCTGCTCCGCTTCAAGTGCTACACTATAACAAGGGACATAAAATATACGTCATTAATTTAATGATGCTCATTGAAAATTTTAAAGGAAACTTTATAAACTGATTCTTGGACCGTATTTTCACGCTCGGCCAGGACTCATTATTATTTATAAAGTAGTTCCGTTTATTAAAACAGACCAGTGACTGCTTGATTGATTGTCTGAGTGACAGACTACGTGCAACCTAAATCGCTAAAAATAGAAACTCGTTTTTCAGAGAACCCTTCAGTAGGACTCTTGTTGAGGAGTTCCCGCTTAGAGACAAATATGTTGGCTTAACGGACACTTATCCTAACATGAATAGATTGTTATCTCAGACCTGGGGCCGAATAGCCCTTTCACTATATTATTGTAACCTTCTTACTAGTTCCCGTGGGTTAAAAAAACAGCCACGCCAATTAGTTTATCTTCGTCCAGATTAACGTCAAGTAATGAAACATTAAGGAAAAAAATGTTTTACAAGAAAAATAATACTGAAAATTTCACTCAAAGCCTATTCCTAATTAAAGGCCCCGTTTTAATTGTTTGAGGTACAGGTTAGGGCTCTGATCCTTGTTATTATTATTATAAAAGAAATTCTTTGTAACTCAATCACGCCGTTTCAGCTGTGAAACGTTAAGTTTTTTTTTCTTTAAAATGAATTAGGGTGTGCGATTTTCATTTATACAACCCAAACGGAATACGAAATAATAACAATAAATTCTTTTTTTTTTTTTACTAAATTTTTTTTTTTTTTTTTTTTATGGATAGGCTCGCGCTTGACCACTATCTCACCTGATTTGTGTTAAAATTACTTCATGTTAAATGTTTTATTGCTTGTTTTTATTTTCCAACAACCAATTTCCCAGCAGCTCACACGAGATTCCAAGGCATGTTTGTTTACATATCAGAGGCGCGATAAGCCTCTAAAAAGAGGGTAGGAGACGAACAGCGTTCCATCAATATTTGTAGGATATCGTTCCGTTGTGGTGTCAGCGCAATTTTTCAGGAAACGATTACCGCTCCCACGAGAAATATGTAATGTGCCAGACTGCCAGTAGAAACAGAAACGAACGCTAGAAAAGAGATGAAACGGCATGGAAAGGAATTTAATCTTCTACTGCAATCGCCTTAAAACAGCTTTGCAAGGAATATATTTCATTACTAGATGGAGCGATTTGATATTTTAACACTGTTGCTTCAACGGAATGAATAGTGTTGGACATTATCGTGCCATGATAAATAGCTCTTGATGAAGCCTTGCGCTCATACGGTCTCTGTTTAGATAAACAACGTATGCACAAAGAGGTTCGATATCTCTTGAGATGTATGGCAGGGTTGACAATTTTGGCCGAATTTCACGAGGAAAATAAAGAAAAATAAAACTTCAATGGCTCCAAGCGGTCAAAACAATTCCGCTCAGCAATTCAGTGACGTCCACCTAGTGAATTGTTTTGACCGCTTCAAGCCAGTGCATGTTCAAACACAAATAAAGAGTTTACATAACTTAATTTTACCTATTCTGTAAATGTCGTTTTTCTATAGAATAATCAAGATTACAAATAGCGGTGCACTGCGGTGCGCTATTTTTCTTTCTTTCATTTTTCGTTTGAGGAATGCCGCAATACGCACTGTTTACGATTAATGGACTAGTGCAAGCAGACGTGCGAAGTTTTTTTAATAGCTGCCTGGCCTGGCTTCGCACGGCTGTACTAATGAAGACAACTGAACTTTATTTTTCCTTCATACAAACCTTTTCCTGACGATTACAAATACAAAAAAAAAGAATTTGCCAAATAGGTGCAGCTGATCTGAAGCGATGCCCTTACATACATTCGCTAATAATTTTTTTTTTATATAGATAGATTTAAAAAAGCTCGTAAATTTCACTAAAAACAGCTCGTAAATCGTCAAAGCGAAACGAACCGAGAAAAATATTGCAGAACAGAAAGTAACGACCTAAAAATCAGTGGAACAAGAACTGCAATCTAAATTAGAAGCAATCTGGAAACTATCAAAAGCTATTCAAGCAGTTCTTCAGAAAAGACTGTTGCTGACGCAAAAGGTTTTAATCTAGACAAGTAGCCATGCTGAAAATCGGGTAGACAGTCTTACCTTTTTACTAATCGAATTTGTTTCTAGAACAGGGTATCATAACGGGCCTCTTACAAACAATCAATTTGAACATGAGGACCTTTTAGATTAATTATATCATATACAAAATTACCCTCTTACGAATAGGTTAATATACTAAACGAGTACTTACTTGACATTCTCATTACTTTAAGCAATCGGTAACAATATGCGTCTACGCTTAATATTTATGAGTCACTGCGAATAGATCAACAATGAATATATGAATAGATATGAGTAACACACTATCGTCAATATGTAGAGAGGGTTCCTGTTGCCGCGAGTATTTCCCGCAAGGCGTTATCGCCTGTTAAGCTGACACGGGAAATGAACTTGGTAGAATTGCCGCAACTTGCTGTAATATACGTCTGAACTTCGACTACTGTTCAACATCACTTCGAGAACGATACTGAAGTTTGTAGCTGTGTTTGAAAATATAACTTAAACTTCTTTATGGAACAAATTGTTATTTCAAACAACCAAGGCGTGTATTCAATCTCGAAGTATTAAAAAAAGTAATTGGTAGAAAAACACAGGTTATAAGAAGCTTTACAAAGGTAGTAAATTAAGAAATATATTCGTACATAAAACATCTTTATGTCGAGACGTTTGTGTATATTAAGGTCGGTACTCTACTCCGCAATATTAATACCGGACTACGACTTATGAAAAATCTATTTTTATAATGAAAGCTTCTTTTAAAAAACCGGCCAAGTGCGAGTCGGACTCGCGCAAGAAGGGTTCCGTACCATTATCGCAGAAAACGGCAAAAATATCACGTTAGTTGTATGGGAGCCCCACTTAAATATTTATTTTATCCTGTGTTTAACGCGGCAACAGAAATACATCATCTGTGAAAATTTCAACTGCCTAGCTATCACGGTTCATGAGATACAGCCTGGTGACAGACGGACAAACAGACAGAAGGATCGCGGAGTCTTAGTAATAGGGTCCCATTTTTACCCTTTGGGTACGGAACCCTAAAAACGACTTCATTTAGTAAAATGGAATGCTTTTTTGGTTGAAAAATCCATTTGTAGCTTGCACATAGCTATGTCTATATTTAATTTTTTTTCAAAAGCGGTATTATTTTTAAAATATATAAATATATTTTGTGATTATTTCTAAAATACAGGCAACATATTATCAATACATAACGAACCTGGTTCTCCCAATAGCCTAGTTAAATCTTGAGAGCTGCACCTGTTCCAGCTCACATTATACCTATCTACACAAATGAGGCTACCTTCTCCGTGATCTCAATATACTGAAAGGCTATACCCGATAATACGGCATACGAAAACTAGGAGAAAATAATTGGATTTAATTCACACGAACGGTTTTGAATAATTAAGCGACAACTCCTAACAATAGAGATTTTTCGATCGCGGGCACAATTTGTGGTTGGCTTATAGGCATAAAGACCCTCAAATAGGCAGCTGAAAAAGGATTGGCTGTACGACTATTTTGTAAACAATATTTATGGACTTTCCTTTTATTAAGTACATAAAGAGTTCTAAAACGTGATTATAAAAAGAAAATAGTAGGATTATCCTAGTTATGTACCTACGCAGCAATATTATAGCAAAGTTTTTTCTTCTGTTATCTTGTGGATTTTCACAAACTGAATGTATAATTATTGTTGTTTGGGAATGTGTATCGTATTTATTTAACGTATCGGTAAGCGAAACGTAAATGAAAATTCTCAAAGTGATTTTATGACGCACACTCTTAAAAAAATGTGAAGGATTCTTTGTCTACTCTCTTTTTTATGTTGATTTTTACATGGAAATGTGTGAGTATAACAAGTAATAACAAGATTCTTATAGCAATCTGATCATCATATTAAATTTAATTGTTTTATTATATTTCACTACCACTGATATTCGTAGGCGTATGACAGCTATGATATATATGTCGCAGGGACATGATAAAAACAGGGATTTGGTCAATTCCCTAAGAGATTTGATCAAATCACGGAGGATGTTAAAATAACAACACAATTTTATCATTTCCCTAAACAAATCTAGTGATTTGAACAAACCCCTAAATTGATTCAGTGAAAAGATAATAAAACATGTCCAGTTCTTGTTTACGTCGCGCTCGCGCTTGCTTGTCAGTTACCGCGCCCCCTGCTCCACCCCGCGCTCACCCGCGGCCCAATTTCGATGGGCGAGTTCGTGTATTGAATAGGTGCAAGTTGAATTAGTATTTGTGTGGCAGAGCCGACGGAGCCCCGCTGCGCGGGGCTCCTATTTCTGTATGCAGGGTCTAAAGTAACCTAACACGAAGGAGATGACGGGAGCTGAGTTCGCTCGCTTTGCTCGCTCACTTCAGCTCCCGTCATCCCCTTCGAACCTAACCTGTCCGTGTCGGGGTGCCCTAAGCTCCCGAGCTCGCTACGCTCGCTCTTATAAACCTTTAAATTACTACAGAAAAGTTATTTTTGTCATTTCACTGAACCAATTTTGAGATTTGTTCAAATCACTAGATTTCTTTATTGGGATTTGTCAAATCACCAGATTTGTTTAGGGAAATGATAAAAACGTGTTATTATTTTAACATCCTCCGTGATTTGATCAAATCGCTTAGAGATTTGATCAATTCCCTGTTTCCATCATATCCCTGCGATATATACACACGAGAAAACTAGACAGCACTTTAATCCGACCACTTCACATTTTCAAATTAAAGTTTCATGAACAAAACCCATTATATTTCAGGCGTCAAATTACCCTCATAAACTCCTAGTTAAGCTCTACGTGATAATTATCACGGTATATACTTATCTCATATTAATTTATAAACAAAAACTTCTGAGAATTTCCTTATTTAAGTACTTGCGGAGACTTAAAGTCAAGCGTTTTTCGCACCTAAAACAACATTTATCTTTATAATGTATAAAGCCTTCGTCAAAACTTTTGTAAGTAAATTCAGTTTCGCTTTCCTTGCAAAGCGAAGTGGAATTAAGGTTTTAAGAGAAAGTTGTAGGACAATTTGCACACGTATTGGGAACAATGTTGCAAAGTTGTGTGCAGGCAAATCTCTTGCTTGCAATTTATTGCTGTATGTTTATTATTAGTATAATTTACATGAATGATAATTGTAGGAACACTAGGAGTACCTAGTGTAGTTTTATTCACACTTCTTGTATGCAAATAAAACATTTCTTCCACGTTTGAAACATGTGTCCTAATCGTGGTGTAAACAGATTTCAACTCAGAGTCCGCCTGTTGCTTTTACTATAATGGGTCACAATCATTTTGTAGATCTACAAAATACGAAATGAAAACTTGTCAGTAAAACATAAAGATACATACACTCCTGTTTCTTCCATTTTATAACAGCTACCCTCGTTTACCTCACTAATGGCTACCAATTAAAAACGTTTATAATCACAAATGGGTAGCGTTGCTCCAGCCGTGAAATATGAATAATTAGTTGCGATTTTAACACATAATCCGCTTTACATCAGAGCGGACATCAGATGTGCCTTTTTGTCCAGCCTTGTCGAGTAGAGTGGGACAATTTTAGCGCTAAATGACCGTCAATCGAACGGTATTAAACAAGTACTGGGACCGTCCGAAAAGGGTTGTGCTCGAGTGATATAATGAAAACGTGTCAAGTACTCGGTCATCCATTACCTCGGTATGTAAACAATTTTCACGAAGATGATTTATTGCCGCGGAGGCTGCAGCACCCGCACCGCCACGGTTAAGTCACAGCTCATTAGTCAGTGTTATGCTGTAATATTCCCACACATGTATACCGTCACCGACACCATGTATCGATGAGCGCTCGCCCTGACTCGGCCTAGCCCTGACGACTGACACTCGATTAAATATCTAGTTTATAGAGTTCCGTAGTCAACAAGGACCTTATAGTTTCGTCATGTCCGTCATGGCAGCTTAGCTCAGAGACTCTTAGTACTAGAAAGCTATAATTTTGCATGAATATATATATTAATCACGCCGACAAAGTGGTAAAATAGAATAAAAGGCATTTAAATATTATGGTACCACCTGTACACGTAAAGTAGTGATGTTTTTTTTTCGTCTATCCTATGGTGTACGGGTCTGTGAAACCTATTTTTCGATTCAGGGATCCGTTTGCATAAAATAGTGTCCCCTCTCCCCCTGCCAGCTAAATGGTTGCTTTTGGATATGTGAAAAAAATCACGGCTACAGTAGTATATATAACGAAATTAAAAGAAAACTATTACAACTAAATAGGCTTTACACATTTACGAGTAACAGTCGACCAATTTATAAAATGTACTTACAAAAGTAAAATAAATTTCGTTACAGCAATGTTCGGTGCTTTCATTGTTTATAAACTTCAGTATTTTTACCTTATTATGTCGGTGAATGTAGCCATTTGTACGGAACCCTCGGTGCGCGAGTCCAACTCGCACCGTTGTTGGTTTTTGTTCTAATAATGCTAACGAGAAAGCATGTTACGTCGATAAGTACCGACCTATTCTGCGTGATCCAACTTTGGTAATTGAATTTATAGCGATACCTTGTATAACGTGCTCTGTGCCTAGAAACCTAGACAACAACAACATATTTAGATCATAATGGTACAGCTACCTATAGTCTATAAGAACCAAACAAAGCTAAAAGGTTTTATATAACAAGACCGTCTTTTACAGGCTCCGGTAATGAGAACATAATATTATGTTATTATTGTGCTCAATACCTGTACTGGCGCCCCAGTTCTGTCGTATGGATGAAAATGTTACGGACAATTAATAAACCATATTCTCACTAAACATCGTTAAAACCTCAGCATAGTGCAGCATGAGAGCCACAGATAAAACACTGCTGCGAAAGTTTTAATTTCCGGAACAATATGGGAACAAACCTACTTGCGCTGCTAGTAGGTTATCGCAAAAAACATACTCGGACTGACCACTCTGAACAGGCTACAAGCTAGCAAAAAGTCCATCAGAGCACACAAAGCTTGCTAACTCGCATGTTTGGCAGAAACGTTCTGACGAGAGCGCCACCAGAAATTCTTTTCGACGCGCCAAAAGGATTAATGCAAAAAAAGCTCGTTAACTTTTTTGTATTCGGGACATTCACACTTAAATATCCGATTTGTTTCTCGAAGAGAGCGAAATACGTAGTAACTTGAATACTTATTATTGTGAGGTACCTGTAAGTATCTGGATATGAACCTTCTACTTTCTTTATAAAAGAGTGCCCAGTACATCGTAGAAGTTTATGACAGCGGTGATCATAAACAAAATGTGAAAATGCTCGGAAAACTCAGCACGTGTATATTTCAGCGCCTGACAACATTTGGACAATTTGTATCTTTTAATTACGGGTGATTACCATTGTTTACGCCTTTGTTTTTATGTACACGCTTAGATTTAATGTTGCATGAAACGTCAGCGTGGGTGGGCATTAAGACATTCGCATACATAATGATGCTGAATTTAAAGCGAATATTATAAAGTAAATTATTCTTTTCATAGACGTATATGAAAAGGTTTATTACGCTTGTATTCTACGTCATGTTGTCATACTCATCGCCTATTTAATTTACAGCATGTGGAGTATTACTCGTTGAAGTAGAAAAAATGTCGAAAACCTACATTCTCTTTATGTTGACATAAAAGGCTATATAGGGCTGCTGCGCTTCAAGTACTACACTATAACAAGGGACATAAAATATACGTCATTAATTTAATGATGAAACTTTATAAACAGAGACTTGGACCGTATTTTCACGCTCGGCCAGGACTCGTCTTTATTTATAAAGTAGTTTCTTTTATTAAAACAGACCAGTGACTGCTTGATTGATTGTCTGAGTGACAGACTACGGGCAGCCTAAATCGCTAAAAATAGAAACTCGTTTTTCAGAGAACCCTTCAGTAAGACTCTTGTTGAGGAGTTCCCGCTTAGAGACAAATATGTTGTCTTAACCGGACACTTATACTAATATGAATAGATTGTTATCTCAGACCTGGGGCCGAATAGCCCTTTCACTATATTATTGTAACCTTATTACTAGTTCCCGTGGGTGGGAACAGCCACGCCAATTAGTTTATCTTCGTCCAGATTAACGTCAAGTAATAAAACGTTAAAGAAAAAAAGGTTTTACAAGAAAAATAATACCGAAAATTTCACTCAAAGCCTAATTAAAGGCCCCGTTTTAATTGTTTGAGGTACAGGTAGGGGCTCTGATCCTTGTTATTATTATTATAAAAGAAATTCTTTGTAATCACGCCGTTTCAGCTGTGAAACACTTTTAAGTTTTAAAACGAGTTAGGGTGAATTAGGGTGTGTGATTTTCATTTGTACAACCCAAATGGAGTAAGAAATAATAACGGAAAATTCAAGTGGTTTTCCTCAATTTGTGTTAAAATTATATTTCATGATAAATATTTTATTGCTTGTTGTTATTTTCCGACAACCAATTTCCCAGCAGCTCACAAGAGATTCGAAGGCATGTTTGTTTACATATCAGAGGCGCGATAAGCCTCTAAAAAGAGGGTAGGAGACGAACAGCGTTCCATCAATATTTGTAGGATATCGTTCCGTTGTGGTGTCAGCGTAATTTTTCAGGAAACGATTACCGCTCCCACGAGAAATATGTAATGTGCCAGAGTGCCAGTAGAAACAGAAACGAACGCTAGAAAAGAGATGAAACGGCATGGAATTGAATTTAATCTTCTACTACAAACGCCGTAAAACAGCCTTGCAAGGAATATATTTCATTACGCTAGGAGCGCTTTGATATTTTAATACTGTTGCATCAACGGAATGAATAGTGTTGGGCACTATCGTGCCATGATAAATAGCTCTTGATGAAGCCTTGCGCTCATACGGTCTCTGTTCAGATAAACAAGGAACGTACAAAGAGGTTTGATATATCTTGAGATATATGGCAGGGTTGAAAATTTTGGCCGAATTTCACGAGGAAAATAAAGAAAAATAAAACTTCAATGGCTCCAAGCGGTCAAAACAATTCCGCACAGCAATTCAGTCACGTCCACCTAGTGAATTGTTTTGACCGCTTCGAGCCAGTGTATGTTCAAACACAATAAAGAGTTTACATAACTTAATTTTACCTATTCTGTAAATGTCGTTTTTCTATAGAATAATCAAGATTACAAATAGCGGTGCACTGCGGTGCGCTATTTTTCTCTCTTTCAACTTTCGTGTGAGGAATGCCGCAAAACGCACTGTTTATGATTAATGGACTAGTGCAAGCAGACGTGCGAAGTTTTTTTAATAGCTGCCTGGCCCGGCTTCGCATGGCTGTACTAATGAAGACAACCGAACTTTATTTTT